>NC_047568.1:30748007-32195507 GCF_902806645.1 Magallana gigas
GGTATTTCTTCTTCTGCAGACATTGCCATCTCTAAAAGATTTTATTTTTGGTTATTGATGATAAGCATATTACTGGCGTACATTATATCTATGTTCTCATTATATTTCAAAAAATGAAAAAAAAAAAACAAGTAAAAAAGTAAATACGCAATATATTAAAATTACACCCGGATCTCATTATTTCAAAACAAAATCAATACAGAAATAAATACGCAATTTATTAACATTACCCCCCCACCCCGAAAAAAAGCCTGGATCCACACTCGAATGAACCGAGTTACTTCTCTTTAATCTACAGAATAAACGAAACCAAAACTACATTCACCTTCATTTCATTGCATTTGCTTTCTAAACTTTGCAGATGGGATTTAATAAATAGACAGAGTTTGTAATATTATAGTTTTGATTTGATTAATTATATCAGAATGTCATTCTTTCATGATGAAGGCTTTGCTTGTCATGCACTTTTCTGAAGAAGTCATAAATCATTTCAGTAACACTCTTCCCATTTTCAGTGGCGTCGAAAGCAAATTGAAATAGGGGGGGGGGGGCTTTGCAAAGATAAAAGCCCCCCCCCCCCGGTTCCGACGCCTATGCATTTGCTTTCTTGATGGTGATGGTCGCTTGAATTTGTGACACATATTAAGAAGGTGACCCACTTTAATAAAATATACTTTTTGTGTCCAAAGATATATGTGAAACAAAGTTCTTATAAATTATTATGAAATACATGAGATCGAGATATCTTAAATTCATTGGGATAAATGTAAATGTTCTATACTTACTGTTTCCTGGGATAAATATTTAACGACAAAGTAGGTGGGAATGTCGATGAGAGAGATTTCAATGAGAATTTACGAGACTTGTTTTATACTTCCTCGTTCTAAGGACCATAGGTAAATCTGGCGCGGATTTAATTTATTTTTAAATGACGGGGGTGGATATAAATACATGTTATAAAGTTTTTTTAAAGTTTAATTGTAAAATATTGCACGCAAACAAAAGGTACTGTCATTTATGTTGATATAATATCAATTGTTTCTCTAAAATATCGAGTAAAAACTTGCTTGTATTCTATAGAATAATATCCATATGGACGATTTGCCTTAGGCTTCTATTTACCTGTTGATTTGAATCGACCATCACATGCGTGGATTCGGAAAAAAATTGTACGGTGGCGGAAGGGGGGTTCCGAGGGATAATTGTGTTTGACGGAGGGGGGGGGGGGTC
Source organism: Magallana gigas (assembly GCF_902806645.1). NCBI lineage: Eukaryota > Metazoa > Mollusca > Bivalvia > Ostreida > Ostreidae > Magallana > Magallana gigas. Next base: position 30,749,238 of record NC_047568.1, read on the forward strand.
GAGGCTAATTTTCTGTAAATTTATTATATAAATTTGAATTTTGAATCCCCGCCCCCTCTAGATTCGCGTATGCATCGACAAACAGATCTTTTTTTTTTTATACATATAAAAATTATATTTAAGCATTTTAAACCAGTGTTTAAAAAATACTGTTTTGTCCTTATACGTTTGGAAAGTAACCTTTTTCCTTTTTTTCTTTTCTTTTTTTTTCTTTTGATTGTCAAGATTTTTTGGATGAGCCTGCCCCCCCCCCCCTTCAAAAACGATGAGCACTACGTGCCTGAATATGCTAAAGTAGTTTCTATTATGAAATGAGCTGTTTTAACCCAAAATACAAAGTTATCTCTCTTTGTTTGACCAAATCATTTATATTAACTGAGAATATACATAATTGCTTACATTATCATAAAAAATAGTTTAATTAGACAATTATCAAAAAATGACTTTTAGTTAGGCGAATAGACAATGCTATCGTTCGCAGTCCTTATCAAGGTGAGAGTAGAGAATATTTTGGCCATCATTTTTTCATCTGGCGTGTTGTGTCCATGCAGTTTTCTTTACAGGACGCGCAAATATTTGGTTGCATTATTAATAATAATAGTATTATTTATAAAAACATCAGCATAATGAACATATTTATACTCTCGTCTATTTTCAAACGGCTTTGATTCCCAAAAATTTGATCGTTATTTTTGTCGGATTTTTTGAGACTCAATCATTGCTAATATTTTAAAGCAATATGAGGTGCATTTTTCATGTTGATTTTTTTTGTACTAAAATGTTCTTTTCTACTAAAATGACAAAAATATCATGGTTTTTTAATTTCTGTTAGCCATATTTTTGTGGAAAAGGCCGTTAAGAAGCCTTATTTGGAGCAAAATCGAATTATTGTCGTCCTGTACAAAAATTGATTTGCTTTATATTCCTTAGAAGAGAAATATTTCCTTTGACAAAAATTAATGATTTTTTCAAACCTCATTTATCATAAAATTTTAAGTTATATGCAGACTTATCATACTAGCAGGTTTTTGCAGCAAAATAAAATTCTAAAAAATACAGCTCATATTGCTTTAATCGAGTTGCCGAATTTTTAATAAATAATTTTCATTAATTTTTAAAAAAAAATTGTTTCAGATGATATTTTTCTAGAGTTTGAAATATAAGAAGTTTCACTTTAACAAATCGAATGCTAATACAAATAATAAATATTTCTTCATTTATTTGTTTATTTACAGTATTTTAGGATTTCTAAAATTGTGATAGGGTTTGGCCAATGCTAATTTATGACCTGATTCATATTTTTTTCAAGGGGGGGGGGATTATTGATAATTTTTCAATGTGAGTAAAATGAATCAAATAAGTTTAAAATTCTAAGGGAGTCCGGTTCCCCTACACCCTCTAGATTCATGCATGTGACTTTTTTCCACAACAAACACCAATAAAATTTTTAGATTAACCTATAAAAAATTGAATTTTGAAAAAATTGTCCCTCCCCTTCATTAGAGCTTGTAAAATATAAAATATAAAAGGAAAGTTAACAAAATAGACAGTAAAACAGACGTTTTACATACTTTGAAAGTTCCACTAACCCCCCCCCCCCCACTCATTAGCAGATTGGCAAATATTTATTTTCTTGATTGTGTGGGCGGGGAGGGGGGGTGGCTCTCTCCCCTTCCCTGATGCTACGTGTCTGTCATTCTAAGAGAATGCATCCCTTTAGTTAATTAAAAATGTTTGTTTTGATTTGAGGGGGTGAGAAGAATTTATTCCGGAATAAGATTATCCAGTTTTGTTCTCTTCTAACGCTCACATTTATACTGCGTGACACATTTCCTGCAGACGGCAGAGAGGGGTGACTGTGAAGGCCAGCTTCCACGATACTGTATGCGGCAATGTCACACTCATCAACAACAGTTTCATCTTCCCCGATAGAGGGACAGTAGCCGGGGACAAGCGGACTTAGGAAAGCTGTCAAAGTCTACTTGCAAAAAAATTACACGGAAAATTTTGTGCAGAGTATACTGGAAGGGGGGTTAAGTCACGGGCCCTGGAAGTTATTGTAAATATATTGCATGTGCGTTTTTTATACATGCACATGCAATATATTTACAATAACTTCCAGGGCCCGTGGGTTAAGTAAAATAGAGGGTTCGACTCTAGTCATCGGAGGCGATGGACGGTACTATGAAAAAGAGGCAACATTGCTCATCATTAAAATGTGTGCAGCAAATGGGGTATGTCTTGGTTATACTTGACAAGCTGCAGAACTATTTTCAAATTAAATTCATTCATAAGAACCTTAGTATATTTGGAGCTATTCACTATTTTAAATTGTATAGATATCTATTAAATTGCAAAAGGTCAGGTAAATTGAAATCAAATATAAATGAATGAAAAATTAGCTCGCTTAAAAATGCACTGTTTTACTAAAAGACTTTTATTATTGAAAAGTTATATTTTGTCAAAATTGGAAGATACAGAAACACATTGATATTTTATACAAATACAAATACAAATACAAATATTTTATTGGCACAAACACAATTACAATAATTGGCAAAGGCCCAATGAATATATAAGAACATCATTGTATGTTTACAATAGTTGCATGTACAGTATATATATTTTTACTGATCTATATAGATCAGTTTAACATTTCCTTAGACTAATTGACATCTGTGTTCAAAGCAGTCATTAATGAATTTAACAGTAATATTTAAAATAGTATGTATTTCACTATTTAAACATACATGTAAAATGTATCTTTCTTTGTCCAAGTTATTGGCAATATTTATTTTACTTATCTTATAAAAATTACTAAAATAGCTGTTCCTTAGATGAGAATAGGCTTTACATTGAAAAAGAAAATGAGTTTCATCTTCAATTGCACCAGTTTTACAAGCATTACAATATCTTTCATTCCAAATTGTGGCATTATATCTACCACTTTCTATTGCAAGTTTATGTGCACTTAATCTTATTCTACTAATAGAGGATCTCTCAGATCTTTTCCTGAGTATATCAACATAAGGACTTCTTTTTCTCATATATAATTTTTGAAAAAATGAAAGTTTTTCTGAACTAAAAATTTTTGATGATTGCTCTTGGATACATTGGTCAATGATTCTTTGCTTTATGTTTGGTAAAAAGTGTTGGATTGTGCTTTTATAATTACTAATGTTTGAGAATCCCAAATTGTCTAGGATGCCATAAATTTTCTTAGTCCAGGAATTGGAATTGATCGTTCCCTGATATAATTTAAATGCCAAAGAATTAGATGTTATCAAGTGATTCCAATATTTAATGCTTGAGAATGAGATTTTAGACCAAAGTGGTAAACTGTTTAATTCTGCCAAACAACCAGCATTAGATGCTTTGCAATGTAATCCAAGTATATCTTTAAGAAATTTTACATGAAACTTTTCGATAACTGAAATATCTTTCAATGAGAGATCCACTCCCCATATTTCACAACAATAAAGAAGTACAGGAAGTACAATAGAATCAAAAAGTTTTTCTAAGAGCTTACATGGATTATCAATAAGCTGCAAGCATACATTACTCCATATTAATTTTTTTTAGGTAAAATCTTCATGAACTTTGAATAGCATGGGTTGGTAATTTAAGATATTGCTCAATTTTCTCTGGCATTTTACTTCAGGTGTCTAAAGTAATAGTTGCTCAGAATGGTTTAATGTCAACGCCAGCAGTATCCTGTGTCATCCGTAAATACAAGACTAATGGTGGAATTATTTTGACTGCAAGTCACAATCCTGGGGGCCCAGATGCTGATTTTGGCATAAAGTTCAACACTGAAAATGGAGGTAATGCATTCTAATAGCAACACAATGTATCAAGAATTATCTCAACTCAAAGCATTTTTTTTTCTACATAGCCTTGAGTTAGAGTCAAATGAAGTCAAAATTAGAAATGAACCATTTGCGGTTATTAACTTGAAATGACATAAATTTTCAAATTTTATTTAGAACTTCAATTTGTGTGTGGGAAAGATTTTATATCTTTCTCTGTGAGATATTAGAATGTTTTAACCTTCAAGACTTGAGTTAAAACTATGGATGAAGTTGAATAAGAGCAGTAGTGCAGAAAAAGGGATAAAAGTACTCTTGCATAGAGAATAATTATGTATCCGTATCTCTTCAAGTTTGGAATGAAAACTCTATTAACTGATTGAGTTTTTTTCAAGAAGTTTGAAATTAGTTTTGACTTGGCTTAATAGGTATTTAATACACTGATTGACTTTGAATAGATATATGGAAAATGAAAACCGGTAGGGGACTAATAAAAATATAAATCAGAGGAGGTAGAAGATTGATGAATTTATTTTATATAGAGATATAAAGGATAAATTGATAATTGTAAATTAGGTGACCATTTGTCACCAGGTTAACAGATGTGTAACAGGTGGTAAAAAGTCAAGTCTCAAAGGGGACTCGAACTCGGGGCCTCTGGCGTAACGTGTCGGCGCTCTAAACACTAAGCTACTGAGACCCAATGTATTAAATGACAGTCACACACCTCAGACACTTGTTAACTCGGTGACATACAATTTTAACAATTTATGCTTGCAGAATTTTATTGATCATTTTAAAGAAATCCATTTTTTTAAAAATTTTATTATAGGTCCAGCTCCAGAAAATGTAACAGACAAAATATTTGAAAGAACAAAAAGCATCAGTCAGTACAAGATTTGTCCCGATTTGAATGCTGATATCTCCAAAGTTGGCCTTTCTACTTACACGGTTGATGGTAAAGAGTTCAGTGTTCAGGTCATAGACTCCGTGTTGGATTATGTGGAGTATATGAAGGAAATATTCGACTTCCCTGCTCTGAAAAACTACCTGTCCACAGGGAAACAAGTGCTTATTGATGCAATGAATGGAGGTCAGTTCTGAATGATTCTTACATAGAATGATTGTTCTTTGCTAAAATGCTATCCATAGATAATGAATCAATGAACAGATATATCTCAGATTGTGAGTTAGTACAAGTAGTTGCATGCTTGTTGTTTCTATAAAGTAACATTTTGTATTTACCTGCTTAGTGTATTTTATGAATATCAAATTATGTAGGACATGCAGGGGTTAAATGTATATTGATGAAATTCTAAAATTTAAATCAGATGCTTTTGGAGTTTATTTCACTTTTGCCCAAAAATATTTCATTTATTGCATTGGTCTAATATATAAATTTCAAAGATATTATGTCACTGAAAGTAATACATCTGGATGGCTTGCATATAGAATTATCTCTCTTTGCTCATGCTTACTGTAAAACAATATTCTGCAGCAAGGACTTTAGGAGTAGTTGTGCATTTAGATTGAAGAACATCTAAATGTAGTTTGATGTGGCTAAAAATGTGTAATTTATATACTTGAAAAAAAGTAAGGAATTACCCCAAGAAACATAAATAATTGTGCAATCATGGTAACAAGAGAGCCGGCAACATGTTACTTGAAATAAAGGTTATCAAATTAAGTATTTACATGTAATTTCATAATTTCAAGCCATTTATAGTTGAGCATGTTGCTTTGTATACAGTATTTAAGATTTAAATGAAAACCATGTAATGAAATATGGTGGAATATTTTCTGGGAATTTAACTCAAGGGATAGAATTGATAGTTGGTTTGCCAATTAGTGTGTTTGCATGTATGCATGGAACATGTACTGTAAAAATCAAAAGAATGATTTCACTATTTAATAAAAACCTACCAGGTATCTTTTTTAAAAGAAATGTTAAATGTTTACTTATTGCACAAAGCAATTTTTTTGAAATACGCTACGAAAAAGCAAATATTATTTTATTGTGTACAATGCCATCGGTTTCAGAGAGGGATGATATGGATTTGGTAAACCACAGTGTGGTGATCCAGAAAATCGAATCACACTCTGTAGAATTAACAGTATCAAGAAAGGAAAATTGATTCGGTACTGTACAATATTTAATAAAAGCAGTTATTGACTTTATTAATATCTAGTTAAACTATTACATGTATTGCAACTCTCATACGGGTTGAAGATGATCGAGATAAATATTAACCTCTGATGGAAGTAAAATCATACTTGTTATTCATGTACATTTAAAAGTCAATTAATTTTTTATTTATAGGGCTATATTTATAATCACATGACTTTACAGATTTTAAAAAATTTAATACATGTCTTACCGATTTATAAAGCAAAGGAGTCTGAGAAACATGCATGATTTTCAAAAATTTGACAAGTATTATAATTTAATTGATAAATTTTGTCTATAAAACATCTTTAAAGTCCTGCAAAAATGAGTCCACAATATTAAATGCTTACTGATTATCATTTGTCTAAAAAGGCTTTCTGTTAACTAATTTTTGGGATTAAGATTTTCAGCATTAAAAAATATATGTCAATCAGTATGTACATGTAGATCTGTCACTCATGTGATAAGTGCAGGTGAGGATATATCTAGATTATGTACATGTATCTTATCCATACAATGATTCAGTGGTGTGTAATTTGCTTGTACTTGTCAATACGTATAAATGTATTAATTAATCAGTATATAGATCTCATCAGTGATCCAACTCTCCTAAATGCCACGGGGTGTTAGAGTTGTTTCATGCGTAAATATCTCTCTCTCTCTGATTGGCTGATTGAATCGCCACATAATATTCGACGTACTGTGGGTACAAGACTGTTACTGTACATTATACATGGCGGTTGAGTAACAGTTTACTCCAGCGTATGTACATGTAGACGTAGTATGGAAAAACCATGAGAAAAATGACCTCACAAGTATGAGATATACGTATCTCCAGTTATGTGTGTGACAGAGATTTTCCTATTGGTCTTCGTAGCAGCTAATGTAAAATGCTTTACTCTGAAAACCTTCACCCACCCACCCCACCCACCTTTCCTTCTTGAGAATAACACATCCTATGCTCAGAGTCTAGCAAATCAAAAAGAAAACAGTACTCATGCGTTTAGTTTTGTAATACTGTGGTTTCATTAATATTCAAGGCTATCAATTTTAGTGGATAAAGTGAAAATCACAGTTTCAAGGATACGTTTATTCGTGGCCAATGACCCTATCAATACAAAGTATTAGTAGAAGTTGCAGTTCAATGAATATTAAATTTCAAGGATAAACTTAACAACGAAATCAACGAAAATTGGTATTCAACGAATATTGATGAAACCACAGTAGGTAGACTGAGGTTTCTGTTGCCGTTGTTTCTATCACAAAAAAAAAATCCATACCCACCCCCCCCCCAAAAAAAACCCCAAAAACAAGAGTACACCAATAAAAATCAAGCCACCCCCACCCCCACAATAAATACATGTAGTACCTTTGCACCCAGGCCTGTAAGTTCTGTAGTACTTGATTGAGATGTGCCTGGTATATAGTAAAGAAACATGATCTCTTGTTGTTGACCAATATGGTGTTGATGCTGGAGACACTGACATTTTAATCTTGTTTTCTATACCTCACGTTTCACACTGTTTTTGTGATAGAGAATTGATTGGTACTGTAAAATGATGCTTAAGTCTTCAGATTAATGATATGATCTGTAGAAGTTTTCAGCCAATTAGTTTAGTCTAAACACAAACTTCATGACTGGACAGAAATTTGAGTCTATAATGTCAACATTTAATATATTTTTTTTTACAATAAGCAAAATGTAATGTTGGGTGAACATGCTTGTACATAAAACTTGAATTTTGAAAATCATGATCTGTCATTGAGTGATAAAAATATTTCTGTTCAAGATTGTTATTTACCGTAGTAGTAAAACAACTTTAACCAACAAGTTCATGTACCGTAATCAGGTTTTGATAGAAAGCAAAAATATAGAACCCCAATTTATTCTCATTAACTTTGAAAGCACTGAGGATAGCTATTGGTAAAAAGATGTCAAATTTTTGTGCTGCAATTGTGTGGAATTTTATGATACAATATACAAAAACTTATTGACATACCTGTTTGAGATATAGAGAGCATTTTCCATGTGAAACAATTAGCACTCAGACTGGTTTCAATTATAACTTTTTATGATACATGTATTACTATAAGGTACATTTAGTTGGTATTATCTATACAAAAAGTATCTCTGTTTGATTGATTTTACTTTAATAATTACAGTTATGGGTCCATATGCCAAGAAGGTGATATGTGAGGAGCTCGGGGCCCCACAGAACAGTGTGGTCAACTGCACCCCTCTAGAGGACTTTGGGGGCAAACATCCCGACCCCAATCTGACTTATGCTGCCGACTTAGTGACAGAGATGGCCAAGGGGCATTATGACTTTGGTGCTGCATTTGATGGAGATGGAGTAGGCTTATTTTAATCTTTAAGTAGCTGGGGGGGGGGGGGGGTTAGAATGAATATGCTGGTTAAGGGTTAAGCATTAAGCATTGCAAACATTTTTATGAAAGTTTATAACACTAGAATGCATTTTTATTTCCTCATTTTTTGAAAGTTTAATGTTTCCATTAATCAGAATGTCTGTTTTTCCAGCGATGCCAATAAAAAATTATAAAAGTGCAAATTCTTTGGTGGTGCCAACTTGCATATGTTCTTGTGTCATCAAAGAAATGAATTTAGGAGAAACCGCGTGTTCACATTTTAATGACTGTCAACACCTGTACTGATCCATAATTCACTAATTACACTGTAGAAATTAATTACGATGCTCTGATATTACAGGACAGGAACATGATCCTGGGAAAGAATGCCTTCTTCGTGACGCCATCAGATTCTTTGGCTGTTTTAGCACATTATCTAGAATGTATTCCATATTTCAAAGAGACTGGGGTCAAAGGTTATGCCCGGAGTATGCCAACAAGTGGAGCAGTAGACAGGTCAGTGATAAGGCAGAGGTGTCCAGAAATATTGGTCATAAGAGAGAGAGACAGAGAGAGAGAGAGAGAGAAGGGAGAGAGAAAATGTTTTTGTTATCCCCAGTACAAAATTTTAAAATTTTTGAATAAAATTTTTAAAATTTTTTATATATGAATTTTATCTTCTAATAAAGTACTTTTAGTGTCAGTTGTTTTAATATGAAACCTATTGCTTTTATTTATATCAGAGTGGCTAAAGCCAAGAATCAAACTTGTTTTGAGGTTCCGACAGGATGGAAATTCTTTGGAAACTTGATGGATGCTGGTCGCCTGTCTCTTTGTGGGGAGGAGAGCTTTGGAACCGGGTCAGACCACATTCGTGAAAAGGATGGCTTATGGGCGGTCCTAGCCTGGCTGTCCGTCCTAGCCAATCAGAACTGCAGTGTGGAGGAATGCATAAAAAAGCACTGGCAGACCTATGGTCGAAACTTCTATACAAGGTTTGGCAAGTTCTTCATAGTGTGATACATATAGAAAATAGTTTAGTTTAAATTTCCCATACAGCAGTTTTAAAGTTATGTGGACTTGAGTAAGAGTTGTTTTACAATATGCATCTAAAATAAACAGCATACTACACAAGGTTCCAATTAGAGTGTTCTTCATAGTAAATGATACATGTACAAATACACTGTAAAAAGCATTTTCTATTCAATCATTTTTGAAGACGTACATATATAGTACTAAGGAAGAGTTGTTTTACAATATAGATACCGTAAAACTTGTTTAAAGCATGAACAAAGTGAAAACTTGTTCCCTACAAAAAAACCCCCAAACTTATGAAGAGAACAAAGTCACCAAACTGATTTTGAGCCCTGCACTGGAAATATAAATTCACCTAATTTATTACAAATAGTTTTCTATTATTAAAAATAATACTTATAGACATAATTGTTTGGGTGAATTTATTTTCATTGTATTTAAAACAGACTTGATCTTCCATGTATGCTTGAAAAATCTTCAGTAAGGAGTATGGTGATTTCTCGCTTATTTTCCCCCATTTTCCCATGTATTGCAAGAAATCTACATGAATATATTTTTATTTTTATATGCCTGGTATCTATATTCTTAAATATAAAAAAATATTTAAAAGAAAAGTTTAAAGAACAGGAGCCGGTTGTACCAACGGTTCATTAAATTTAATGTGTTACCCTTGTTAATTAATTAAAACATTAACTATGAATATACCAGCCCAAGAAAACAAAAATAATGCATGAAGACAATAGTGATTTAACATATTTAATGCACAAATGCATCTATGAAATATGAATTTGAGAACTGCATATGGCTATGCAAATATTTGTGGTTTGTGTGATGGGTTGTAGGTTTTGATATATGTGTATATTTGAACCCCTTGATAAAATATTACTATTTATTATCTCATAATGTGTGGAAAAAAAATTGTTTAATGAAAGAAAGTTCACTTGTACCTCACTTCTTGATGAGAACTGCCAAGTGCTTTATTCATTAGTCTAGAAGATAATTATCTGATGAATTAAACACAAATCCCATGTAGCCACTTATTCTCCAGGTTACAGAGCTCGGAGGCATATACATGTAAACTCTAGACTCAGTTTAATTTATCATCAAAGAGATTTTTATTTGTCATCATATGACCCTGGTTTGTGTGTCAGAATGCCTGGAAGATATTCATTTACTGAACTCTGGCAGCAGAAAAATAATTATACCCGCTGCTCCACATGGTTTGGAGACAAGAGCAATTATACCGATCTCACTGGGATAGAGAAAATAAGAATGTACCCCCTAATGCTGTTGGAAATGATTGTCTTTGGTTTTTCTTGGCAATCATTCTTTAACAGGCTATGATAATTATGTGCTGTGAGTTTGACTTGTAGAAAGTTCATCCCCTGCTGGGTCAATGATAAGATTTGGGGGGGGGGCTGAATTCTGTTTCTATAACAATGGGTAAAGAGAGAAAGTGTCAGTGTCATAGTTCTTCTGTTATCTGTGATTGACTTTTGACAGAAGTATAGGTACTTCTGAACTAATTGTTCTTTAGAATGTTGATAGGTAGTTTATTGGTCACCCCTGATATTTACAATGTCTTAGATTAACTAATAGTTAAGACGTATTAGCTTTAACTATGGATATACTAGTATATCAATTTGGAATTTCCCATTGACTTATTTTGTCACAGTTGCAGTGAATTTATTTTTTACCTACTTGAAATTTTGGCAATAAAGTACATGTAAATATACTTCATGTTAAGGAGAAATGTCTTAAAATAGCAAACACTTAAGAACTCGTGGATAATTGCTTAACAATGGAATGTTGTTCTAGATCATGTTTAAACGTTCTATTTCTAATATTTTTCTTGTGTTGTCTGAAACTGGAGACAGCTAGCATCTCTCTGAGAGAGAGAGAGAGAGAGAGAGAGAGAGAGAGAGATATTTATCATATTACATGTAAAAGTATATATATATTTCCTTTAATATTATTTTGATTAAATTATAAGGAGGAAAGTAGGGCTTATGTTACTTTATGATTCCTATGAATGATGACATATTTCACTGCCTAGCAGATTGCATGACAGGACATACAAGCTGGTAAAGGGGCACCTGCTGCTCCCCCCCCCCCCAGTTAACACCATTTTGACAGAGAAATAATGAAGAAAACAACAAATGGTAAGTTGATTTTATTCATTTATTCATATTTTTCTTACAATTTAACACTTGAAATCTGATGGTGAGTAGGCATCACAACATTTTCCTCAGTACTTTAGAATATGTAAACCTTCATGTATAGATATTTATATGAGACATATACATTTTACTGGTTAGAAAAAGTCATTTTAGCATCGAAATTATCAATGCCTTGCAAACGTTTATTTAAATTCCGTCGTTTCGATTGACGAGTTATCGCTCTTGAATGCAGGTATAAACACTTCCGGTAGAATTGAAAGTAAGCATAAAGTCAAATCCCCGCTATAATTTGAACCAAACATTATGCATTTAGATAGTAAAACAACGATAGAAGATATTCTTAATTACAAGAAAACCGATATTCAGTCGTATTTAAAGAGTAAAGGTAAAAAAATAAGCGGCACGAAGCTTGAACTGGCGAGAAGAGCGTACGAAACAAACAAGGATGACGATGTAAATATTAAGTCTGTTGTCAATTCTGAGCCCAATCTAGTCGATGAAAAAATAGTTTCAATAGACTCTTTAAAAACCGGCTGGACTTCTGAAATACAATTAATTCCAAAAATATCTCACAATGATGTTGAAAATTACCTATTACACAGCAGTCACAGGACGGAAGACAAGGAAAAGATGGAGTGTTATCGTCAATTTATCAGAGGTTTTAACTTTTTTAAGGAAGGATACGTACAAAAAATAATGATTAACTTAATTTCCGAAGAAAGCAAATTTTGCTATATCCGTTCGAAATGCAGCCCATCTATGAAACAGGGAATGTACAACCAATGGATATTAGTGTCACGAGATTCTCCATGCACTATAACAAAGGCATATTGCTCGTGTCCTGCAGGGTATAGTATTGTTTATTTTAATTTTTTGAGAATTTTTCCCCTAAAAATTAATACTAACGTCATTTTATGTTTAAGTATGTAGTAACCAATTGAATTATACAGTGTTTGTTATCACTAGTATCAGCACATGGAAGCCCTTTATCAAGGAATTATACATGTAGCTATATGTATACATTTATACCGCATATCATTATTAATTTAAGGCAATTAAATTTTATTGACATGTTACTTTAAAACTTTAAATTCTTATCAAAATTATCAATTTCAGACTTGGTGAGGGGTGCACCCATATTGCAGGCCTTCTCTTTTCCCTGGAAGATATAAACACAACAGACAAAAATGAAGAGCCATGTACATCAAAGCCCTGCGAGTGGTCAAAGCCAAGCAAGAGAAAGCGAGAGGCGGACATGGTGAAAAACATTCAATTCAAAAAACTTAAATATGGTAAAGAATCTTCAGAAAAATCAAGATGTGAATTCCCCCCTCCTGTACCAAATGATTCTTTCAGAACACAATTGTGTTGTAAGTTGAGCAACATCAATTCAAATGCTGTTTTATTGCAAATGATAACACCTGAAAAAAACTGTGAAGTTCATAACGATTTAAATGTTGCTCGATTTGAAGAGGTGGAAACCTCTGAATACATAAGTTACAAGTCTGACAAATACATTGATATTAAAGAGTTGATAAGCCCCTGTTCAACAGCTAAGGTAGCAATAGAAGCAATATCTAATGTATCTCTTGACATAATTAAAGAGTTAGAAATTAGAACACGTGGTCAAAATCAAAATGAAATGTGGAAAACTGCAAGAAAATGCAGAATAACTAGTTCCAACTTTCATGATGTATATGTCCGTAGGGATTCAACATCCCCTGAAAAACTAATCGAAAAATTTGTTGGAAAAGGTCATGACTCCATAGATACCCCAGCATTAAGGTGGGGAAGAAAATATGAACCAATTGCTCGAAAAAGATACATAGCACATAAAAAGCTTTTTAACAAACAGAAAGTAAATGTAGTCGACTGTGGTTTGTTCCTAAGTGAGCATCATGCATATCTGGGATCAAGTCCTGATGGTATTGTGTATTGTGATAAAAAAGATTCAAGGAAATTATTAGAAATAAAATGTCCATACAGTGTTAGGGAAAAAACAATCATTGAAGCTTGCAAATTGAGTGGCTTTTGCTGTATATATGATGAAGATACAAATGAAATATCATTAAAGTCTACACACCGATATTACAGTCAGGTGCAAGGTCAAATGGCCATTTGCAAAATTGATACATGTGATTTTGTCTTGTACACTAAAAAAGACTTTAAAATAGTTGAGGTCTCCTTTGATGCAGATTATTGGGATAAATTAAAGAAGAAACTTCATGAGTTTTATATTGACAACATGATTCCTTCATTACTCTCTTGAGCCTGGAGGATGTATTAAAGATCCATGGAACATGTTATTGAATTCAAGTACCCGGTCCTGATGAAATAATAAATTAATGGACATTTCGATGTAAACCTTATATCATAATCAATGAAATCTATTATTACTATAGAAATATGTACTGGTATTGCAAATTTTATTTATAGATACATATGTGAACAATGAATTTGATTAAATTGATATTGATATGCAAATTCAATAAACACATGTACAAAAAATTTCATTTGTCTTCTTATTTTCATGTTTGTTACATTAGATTTTATCAAAAATGCACATTTTAGATTTATAACAATGAGATGTGTGCATGTTTTATTTATAATAACATGATTATCACAGATACAACATATATCCTAGTACTTATTCCTACTTTACAAGAGGTGGTAAAAGATTTGTCAGAGATGCACACACAAAAAAAACTTCATCTACAATGTCACATAAGCTTATTGGTATAACTCCTTGCAGAATACGAAAGTTCTTGATCTGCTCCATTTTGCGCTCAACATGTATGCGTGCAAATGCAATCCTCCTGGTGCTTTCAACTTCCTTCTTGGTAAATTGATTTTTGGTCAGAAAAGGAGGGCAGTACAATTTAACTCCACGTTGTGATAAATCGCCCTTAATATGTATAAATCCTTTGTCCACCATAACAGCATCACCCTCCTCTAGGAGATCATATAGTCCACTTTCTCTGGTTATCTGGGTATCCGATACTGACCCACCCCAAAGACGAGATACAAAAACTACTGCTCCAATTTTGTCGATGCCAATCAAAGACTTCAGTGTATTGTGGCCCTTGTAGTTGGAAAAAGTCTGACTCTGGGTTTGTAGAGATGAAGGAGTTTGAACAAATATTTCTGTACAGTCCAAGACAATACGAGTATCTCTGAACTTCTCAAAACACTTAGGAATCGCTTTCATCTCTTTCAATGGTGGTAAAAACACAATTGTCTGCAAACACTGACACATTAACTGAATCCATGCCTTGAAGATCCTTGATATTCTTCCAGACGAAATTTTAAATCTAAATTCCAAATCTTTGAGTAAAAGACCAAGCCTTAATCGCATGAGAACCATAAAAAATTCATCCTCAATTCTAAGCTTCCTCTTGGCTCCCCCTTTCTTTGCATCAGTTTCTGTTTTCATAGCTGAAGAATCCAACACAAGCTTGTCTGCTCCTTGTTGTATTAGGCTTTCAAATAATGCTTTGTATGTGCCATAATCAGGGAGTCCAGTATAAAACAACATTTTGTCATTATTATCCTTAATATCGTCAATGGTTATCTCTGGGAGTTCACAGTTCGAAAAGTTGTCCAAAGAGGATGGCAGAATATCCTTGCTAGCTTTGCTATCAGTAGGATCGATATCTAAATTTCGATGTTGGGGGGATGGTCCTTTCACTATTTGATGTACAGAATAACTGAAAAAATAAGATAATTAATGTTAAAATTTTCAATTCAATTTTTCCAATAGTAACGAACACTTGATTTTGTGCAAACTTTTCAACTACCATAGTCAAAGGATCATATTTCTGACATTCTCAGAGTAATTGCTTAGTTATGCTCATTATCTGACTTTTATAATAAATAATAAATATAAGTAAATAACACTGTTAAAATGTTCATTCAGGTTATTATGGTTACAAATATGTGTACTTGATTTTTTAAATAGAATATTTTTTTATATACATGATAAAGTATAACATGTTATTATGATACAAAGTGTTACAGTACTCACTTGTGGTCATTAACATCTACTGCCTGGGCTGGGCTTTCTATGTTCATCTTATTACTGTTCGTTGACAGTCTTACTTGAACTGATTTCACTGTCTTGTGAGGAAGGAAAAGGGTTGGAACTTGATTGTTCCAAGTCCTTCCATTTCCTTCAGGGAAGTGGTCAGAACACACCTGAATTCAATGAAAAAGTTCATAATCAATAAGCATTTGGAGAGAGAGAGAGAGAGAGAGAGAGAGAGAGAGAGAGGGGGGCATGGAAGTGGGTCTGATTTGTTGAGGAAAGTGCGTTTATTATAACATGTAAGGTGGCGGCGATTTGTATGTGCCTCCAATGAAAAAGTTCATCATCAATAAGCTTTCGGGGAGAGAGAGAGAGAGAGAGAGAGAGAGAGGAGGCAAGGGAGAGGGTCCTGATTTGTTGAGGAAAGTGCGTTTTTATAACATGTAAGGTGGCGGCGATTTGTATGTGCCTCCAATTTACTGAGAGAAATTCTTACCTGAGTTCGCTTGGGATTAAAGTGTTTACGGCTTATAGCTCTAAGCCACGCAGTGCGAAGGTGTTGTTTCTTTGGTAATTCATGCAGTTTTACCGGTTTACCAAATCTACCAATACGCCCAGAGACATTGTGACAGTCTTTAACGGCACAGTAATTTTTCCCCATGTTATTGTTTATAACCGGAAGTGAACAATAACCTGCACTCACGAAGGATAACTCTTGCATGACTTGACTATCGAAAATCGGGAATTACTGCTTTAAAGTCTTATTATGTCAGTTTTTTCCCCTCTTTGTGTCCTAGAAATGTAACTACCAACAAATGTAGCATGTGTATGAGTTTGGTTGCTGGCATTGAACAGTGATTGCCCAAGATATATGAGGTCTGCTAGAGACTTTACTATTTGTAATACTGTAGTAATATCTTTTTGGCACTCTCATCATTAATTTGAGTCTTGGTCATCATTGTTCATGGTAACATACCAGACATTTTCACCTCTAAATGCACAATGTATGTAGAAACCCATGACTTTGAATGGTGAATCCTCGCTACAAAAGGTATGATCTCCTCAAGATTAATCACACCAGATAATGGTGAAAGAAGGTGATGGACTTGTAATTTCTAAAATAGTTTCTCGTTAATGTTTGTAAAAAATCCCTACTTTGGATTTTAATGTGTAGAGTTATCTCCCTTTGTTTTATGAGTACAGTTTTCATGAACCAAGGCTCCTTATGAATTAGGGTACATTTAAGTAATTTATCCAGTGTATATGTAATGAATGGACAAATAGAATTCATTCTTAATTCTTCTAAATTGTTAGTTTTGTTTCAAAAGGCATTTTATGCCTATCCATATCAGCCCTGTGTACTCTGATTTAATCTACTTTGGTCAGCAAGTGCCATTTCCTGAAAATGTGTGAATGGTTCTATGTGATTATCTGCTTAATGTAAACGGATTAGCCACTGTATATTTATCAAAATACCTGATTTCTATAGCAAACTTAATGCAGAATTTTTTAAATATTTTTTAAAGCTCATAGCATGTGATTAAATGTTTCATTTTTGGCATTTTCTGAAAAATTTAGCCATATTTGGGTTATTATTTTCAAAAATTTCCAAAAAATAGTTCCAGGTGTAAAAGAATTAAATCATCATTAGCATCATCATGTATACATGTTAGGTTAATGAATGTAATAGATTAATGAAACTTTTGACAAGTAATAAATGTTAAATGTAGCTCTTGAAATTTGAATATTGTGTGTAAAATGCTAAATTTTGTATGTTATTTCAGCCTGGACCAGATTTCAAAGGCCTATAACTCTAATGCAGAATACATGTTACGAAATTTATTTCTCACATCCCAATACACATTCCCTGTTGCAATAAAAGGTCCATATACACCATATCAAGAAGTGAATTTCCGTTTAATACATCGTATGATGATCATCCGCTGTGTACTAAGATATTTTATTATTCATGTATTCTTTGTTTACAATTACCAATCAATGTCGAAATTATCGGCGAGAAATTATCCCGAGTTTCCTCGACGATTCATTTGGTCTTATTTATACTTCCATGATTATTTAAACCCTTTCGTTTCATTAATTCCTCAATCACAACTCCCTCCATTGCCTTTCGATAATAGATATCGTCAAAACGCCGTTATTCACGCGTTTCAGTTCTCCCATCTTGTTTACTGCTTTCCCCATTATGGCGGGTTTGTATAGCATGCGGTATGACGTCATAACGGCCGAGCCCGATGCTTTATAACCGGCCTGCCAGCTGATTTTTAAGCAGACGGTCGAGTCCACATCTGGACGACATCCACACACTGGAAATGACCGTGGAAATTTCCCGTTGGGTAAATGCTCGATAATTTAGCAGTGGGAGCTGATGCAATAACCTTTTATTAATCAATTTATTATATTTAAGTATATAGGCTACAGGGGAAAGATTGTATAGGAACGGGACTCCCGCACGGTTAAGTGGGATATTTAGAGCTATATTAAGGGTTTTGACTATTTGTAATATTTGTATTTTAATCCCATCAAGTTGGGAATTAATTTATGTCATATTTACACTCCCAGAGTCTTGGGACTATCCTCGTTTAATAAACTGAAATATCTATATTTTATTTGAATCCTGACTTTGAGTTTTCTTTGGTACCAATATACAGATTTGGGAGACCCACAAGTTGCATTTCACAACGTCCCGGGTTATATATAAAACCCAAGTTCATTAAAATATAATTCATAAGCGGGACAGTTTTAAAAACGCAACATTGGTGTCAGAAGTGGGATAGTTTTAAAAACGCAACATACACAATTCCCGCCAAATTTCACAGGGAGGTGTATTATGGGTATAAGTGTATACCTACCAAGTTTCATCAAAATCAAAGAAGAATTGTGTAATTATTAGGTCACATACCACTATTTTTACCCCGTGCTCATTGACCAGGCAAGTAGTTCCATTCTAAAAATGTATGTATTATTTCAAAAATTCCTAGGGGTACTAAATGGTCGAATTTGGTTCCTTTTATGGCATGGGTGGAAAGAAGGTTTAAAAAGAAATACAGGCAAGAAAAATTTTAGAAAAATTATCTTTACAGGCGCAATAGAAATGGTGTAAAGAGGCCAATGTTTACACAAATTCCCAAGTGAAAGTGATTTTTTCATGGTAGGGGTTATTTTAGGGGCCATATCTCAGTCCCCTCTCGATTGATTTTCCTGTAGTTTGGATATGTTGTTGGACTAGTGTCATTCTATAGGTATGCTGTATTTGAACTCATCTGAGCCGGTGGAATTTTTTATATGATTTATTTTTGTATAAAGGAATAAGAGGGAAAAATGATTGTGGTCTGTGTCCACCAAAAACCACGACCGCCATAGCGTGGCTACTTCCGGTGACCAGTTGCCGCAACTAGATTTCAAGTATGAAAATACCTACAAAATGAGCCCCGATGTCAAATTCAGGAAATCGTCTATACGAAGCATTATATCGGAGGTCTTAGAAGAAAATATCAAATCCATAACAACCAACGATTCTTCAGTTTAGGGGGGAAATGCAAATTAGCCTGTGATGTCATCAAAGAAAGAGTAAAGCAGCTGAACATTACTCGGTACAAGATAATCGCTTCTGTGATTGCGGCTCAGAAAGGAAGCCAAAGCATGGTGGTGACGTCACGATGTCTTTGGGACCAAAAGAACGATAACTATTTTTCAGTTAAAGTAGAATTGGGTGAATTCTATGTCGTAGGAACGGTTTACGTGGTATACGCAGAGTAATGTGTTCATGTAGCTCCTTAACAAATGCTTGTACAGAAATATAACGCATCTTACGAGTACATGTATTTATTGAAAGTGCTAATTTGTTTGAATTTTTTTATAAAAAATGTCAAAGAGTATCCTGGTTTCGTTAAAATTATTATCATAAAAAAGGCGAGGAGATCCGAGGAGATCCGAGCTTCAGTTAAGGCAAATAACATAAAGAACACACGCACAATTCCTCACATTTTACGACGACAAATATAAAACTTAAAATTATATCTGACACTTTTATTAAAATCTCTCTAATTTCATATGATTTTATCAATGTTCATTGTTCGTATTTCTTTTTTACCAGAAATTGTATAAGAGAAATATTTTGTAAAACGAAAAACTTGAAATATGTTGATTCTGAATGTAAAACAAGTCTATTGTTAAGTTTAAATATAAATATATACATCATCATGCAAACAAAATATCATGTCAAAAGGCAATGGAATAAGTGCTGCTTTTGAAAGCAAACAACAATTTTCTTGACACAATCTTTGAACTATGGTCCATAAAAACGTGACAACATTCAATACAGGGGTTATTAAACTTTAAAAAGCAAAACAAACTTAGCTCAGAAGTTTAACAAATTAACAAGTTAAGTAGTTCTAAAACACGCTTTCCACCAATTGACTTCAAAATGTTGATATATGACAATTTACTAGAATAAACAACAATTGATCGCAAGCACTCGTACAGTAGGCGACTTATAACTATGAAAGTATGTATGGAAACTAGCTCAAATTAATTTGGGGAAAGGGGGGTGGGGCTAAACGGCCAAAAAAGACAAAGAAGGTGGATGAATAAGGCGTGTAAAATGCCCATACGCGGTCGGACAGGCCACTGAAAAATTAAAGTATCAATAAATCTGATGGTTTTTTAAAAAATCATTAAAAACAATATATATTTAACGAATCATTGATTTTTAACCTGTAGGTATGCTCAATACTTGGAATATGTTGACCCAAACAGGCGTGTACGTATCAAAATCTGCAAATACTGTCATTTTTTAGAACTTCAGGGCATTTCCTTTTATAGAGTGGGTCTGTGCTCCATATTTTTCTCATAGTTTAATTAAGGTCTATTGGAAAACAAACCGATTTCAATCAACAAAAACGTGGAGAGATGACCCACTATACATTAAAAATATCATTTTGTATCCCAACAATTGAACGTTTTGAAAAAATGATACAAGTCCAGTAGTTCGTGGCCTTAGTCACACATAATATTTAAAAAGCCCACTTTCTTGTGTCTGAAATGGCCCAGTGGTTAGAGTACCTGGCATAAGCTAACCTTATAAATCTAGGGTTTTTATGTTACGGGTTCGATACCACCAACATTTCCGGATCCGACGATATTTTTTTTCTGATTTTTTGTTAAATATATTAAAAACTGACTATACTCAGAAATTTTGCTTTTGCAAAGTTTTATTATAATATATTTGAATAGATTTAATTGGGGAAAATAAATTCAAAATTGTATTTCACTTCAAAACCGAATGGGCATTTGCGCCATCTTATTTTCCCATCTTCTTTCAAAACAAACAAATTTAGTGATAAACTACTTCTTATATCCGTGAAGCCTCAATCTAACAAGTTCGAAAGATAATGTCATCTTTGAGTGATACGACAGACCATTGGGTCGTCTTGGGATCCAATGGCGATTTTTTTTTTCGCAAATAAACCGTGTTTGCGTTTAGAACCTCGACCCCAAATTAATGATAGCACGTAGTAATATCTAGGTCTTGTAATTTTCAAACATTTTAATATTGTCAAGTAAAGCAAACACCGAAGTAATGAATAAGACAATCTTTCACCAAACATTGATGTGTGTAAACTACTAGTGCGTGGGTATGGTACTTTGGTTGCAATAACATCATAACATACACCATAACACCTAATCTAATTAAATTACATAACAATTACATTACATATACAACATTTTTTTTTACAAAAGTTGAAGCCCCCCCCCTTATAAAAACAACCAAAAACCAAAGCCGAAAAAAAAATCTCAAAATCACTGTTAATAAATCTTTTAAAAAATCTAGCCACAAAAATGCCAGGAATTATAAGTCTCAATGGAAGTTCTTCTTCCGGTTTTGTTTGGAATTAAAAATTGCAACAAAAACCATAAAAACTAAATGCTCACTTCTGACAAGAAGCGGACTTTAAAGTTCAAAACTCCGATTGGAAGAAATATATCTACGAATTTATTCATGCAACATACTATTAACGTAGTAAACATGGCTGTGTATTCTATTCAGCGTCTTTGGTGGAATGTAGCATCTGCTAAATCAAGCAATGGATATATGTATAAGAAAAGGAACATTCAATAATACGCCAATTCACGTCCACGCCATCTCGTTGAAAAACTTAATTTCCGCCAAATATAGTTCACGTCAAATAATTATGTTTAACGCATTAACGCACAAATGATTCACGAATTGTTAAGACAATAGTTAAATCAGAAAAGTATTCAGAAAAATGCATTTTGTCCGATCTTTAAACTAAGTTTAAAAGTAATCGAATGAAAACAAATCCAATGAAACTAGCAATGTTTAATTTTGAGATAATATTAGACTTTTGATAATGACCTTAAAAAAACCAGCAGAGGTTCTTTCCTCTAGTCCGGATGAACTATTCAGTTTCAGGGCTGGATGGTTGTGGTCATTTTTACGTAATATTTATCTCCTTTATGCGAAGAGCTTCATTCAAAGATATAGAAAAATATTCAAATTTTATAGTCAAACTGTTTGGGTTTTTTTTATATTTCAGATCTGATGGGTTTTTTGTTGACCATCTAACTAAATGGTTAACTTTGTAACTTACCAACAAGATGGTACATGTAGAACAGTCTTTTACAATGACCTAGGCGTTTAATTTGAAATTTGAAATTTGAACGATCAGCATATTCCTTTCGTCATGAAATAAAACACTATACAAACTACGATGGGTCAAACATTCGGACGACCGAGCGAGGAAGACTCACTGTACGATATTTACAACTACCAAGTATAATTTCCTCTGTTTCTTACGGAGAGTTATAGTTAATTCATAGCTGTATAGAAACAGCCAGAATGAAAAAATTTACATAACCGGCCACTAACGCGGGTTATGTATTTTTCCTGCAATGTTGCTACCTTCATATCCCGCAGGAATGTACTTTAAAAATATATAAAAATTCACGCCATGGCGGGCGTATTCATGAACATTGGTGGTAGCTTTCTTGTTTTCAGTTTATTTAGTGTTATAGCAAATGCATTTTACTACACGCACGTTGATACAACATTCCCAATGATTCAGATCGAAGACAAAATAAATGTCTTAATTATATACAAATGCTGTTGAATGACGGCTGACATAAATCTTTACGTTGAAGATTTACTGTAGATACTTGTAGACTGTCACTGTGGGGATGTAAAATTGTCCCAGATGGAGGTGGCTCTCATCATCTACACATAGACCACGGAGACGTATCCCTTGTTGTGGTGTGAGTAGTAGAGACAAGAACTGACCGTCCTGATCAATGATGTCAAGTGAATTATTGCCAGAATAACCGTTACAGACAATGATGTGACCAAGAAGATCAGTACAGATACCATACGGATAAAACACTGACCCTTGACCTGTGTAGGAGAACCTGTGTTCTCCTGACCTATTCACCACCACTACAGCTTGTTTGTTAAAGTCTGATGTACAGATATCACCATTGATGTTTTCTGTGATGTAGTGTGGATACTTATACAGTTCCTGTTCTTTGTTGTCTCTTTGTATGTTCTGTATTTCTTTTCCTGTCTTGTTGTACCTGGTGACTTTAGCCTCTTTATCCTTTATCATCCCCACCAGTATGTCCCCGTTGATGCGGGAGGAGTGTATGCTGAGTGGTTCCCAGTCTCCTGTTTTAATAAATTCAGTGATTGTATTATCCTGTGTTATCCTATTGATGACTTTGTTCTTTCTGTCTGTATAGATCAGATCCCCGTCCTGTGTGACTGTGTGGTAGCCATTTTCACCACTGGTCTTTATCTTCTGTACCTGATTCCCCTGTAAATCTGTTTGGACAAGGTTACCATAACAATCACTGAACCAGAGTCTGCCTGATTTACCCAGTGATATATGATATACACGGTCAACACCTGGTACTGTGTACTCCCTGACCTTGGTGACAGAGGAAGACAGAGACAGTGTTTGTTTCACGTCAGATTTCTCTGCGTCTCGTCTCGTCTGTTTCCCTGGAAGTTTTAACTGTGTAGAAGCATTCTCCATGGGTTTTATTCTTCTATTATCAGGTTTGGTGTTCGGAAAATTTACACTACCAAGCAACTTAGAAACATCGTCTTTGTAGAACTGGCCAGCAGTAAACACTGGTAGGACAAGCTGTGTTGTCTCTGGTATGGACTGGATTTTCAATTTATCAAAATCCTCAGAAAATAAAACTCTGAAATTGGTGAAAGACTTGTAGCTGTGAAACTCCTTCAGAAGTTTTTCAAGATATTCAGTGTAATCCTCATAAGTTTTTTCCTGTGAATTTAATGTTTTGAGAAGTGTTTCTTCTATTTTATTGGCTTCTTCCAATTTGTCTGATGTGACCTTATCAACTAATTTTTTTAAAGAGTCAGCTTCAGCCCTTATGGAATTTCTGATGTCGTCCATAGTCTTCTTTATTTCCATGACATCTTCTTTAATCTCTTTTTTTAAATCTTGTGATGTTGAGAGGTAATACTCTTGGATTTTCGAGATTTTGGATCTGCAAAATGCGATCTTTTCTGCGTATTTTTCTTCCAGATCGTCAAGTTGATGACAGGTGTGCTCTTTCATGAAGATACACTTAGCGCAAAGAGGGACATTACATTCCTTACAAAGAATTTCTACATTTCGTTTTGGATGGAGATTGCATTTCTCCTCTGGAAGTTGTGGTTTGCGTTGTTTGTAAGGGACCACTTCATGGTCCTTGGTATCAGGACTTTCCTGATGTTCGTCTCTGCATCGTTCACATAATCTTTGGTGACAAGGATTGCAATAGAACTGACAGTTCCTCTTACAGTCTTCAGTGCCACAAACCAAATAGTGCTGGGCCATCGCCGGTATTTCTTCTTCTGCAGACATTGCCATCTCTAAAAGATTTTATTTTTGGAAGTGAAGGTTATTGATGATAAGCATATTACTGGCGTACATTATATCTATGATCTCATTATATTTCAAAAAATGAAGAAAAAAAAGTAAAAAAGTGAATACGCAATATATTAAAATTACACCCGGATCTCATTATTTCAAAACAAAACGAATACAGAAATAAATACGCAATTTATTAAAATTACCCCCCCCCCCCGAAAAAAAAGCCTGGATCCACACTCGAATGAACAGAGTTACTTCTCTTTGATCTACAGAATAAACGAAACCAAAACTACATTCACCTTCATTTCATTGCATTTGCTTTCTAAACTTTGCAGATGGGATTTAATAAATCGAGAGAGTTTGAAATATTATAGTTTCAATTTGCTTAATTATATCAGAATGTCATTCTTTTATGATGAAGGCTTTGCTTGTCATGCACTTTTCTGAAGGAGTCATAAATCATTTCAGTAATAGACTCTTCCCATTTTCAGTGGCGTCGAAAGCAAATTGAAAGGAAGGGGGGGGGGGGGGGTTGCAAAAATAAAAGTGCCCCCCCCCCCGGTTCCGACGCCTATGCATTTGCTTTCTTGATGGTGATGGTCGCTTGACTTTGTGACACATATTAAGAAGGTGACCCACTTAAATAAAATATACTTTTTTGTGTCCAAAGATATATGTGAAACAAAGTTCTTCTAAATTATTATGAAATACATGAGATCGAGATATCTTAAATTCATTGGCATATATATTACATGTAAATGTTCTATACTTACTGTTTCCTGTGATAAATATTTAACGACAAAGTAGGTGGGAATGTCGATAAGAGAGATTTCAATGAGAATTTACGAGACTTGTTTTATACTTCCTCGTTCTAAGGACCATAGGTAAATCTGGCGCGGATTTAATTTATTTTTAAATGACGGAGGTAGATATAAGTACATGTAATAAAGTTTTTTTCAAGTTTGATTGTAAAATATTGCACGCAAACAAAAGGTACTGTCATGTTGATATAATATCAATTGTTTCTCTAAAATATCGAGTAAAAACTGTCTTTTATTCTATAGAATAATATCCACATGGAAGATTTGCCTTTGGCTTTTATTTACCTGTTGTTTTGACTCCACCATCGCATGCGTGGATTCGGGAAAAAACTGTACGGTGACGGAAGGGGGGTTCCGAGCGATAATTTGTTTGACGGAGGGGGGGGGGGGGGGGGGTCGAAGCTAATTTTCGGTAAATTTAATATAAAAATTTGAATTTTGAATCCCTGCCCCCTCTAGATTCGCGTATGCATCGACAAACAGATCTTATTATTTTTTATATATATATATATGAAAATTATATTTAAGCATTTTAACCCAGTGTTTAAAAAATATTGTTTTGTCTTTAAACAAAAAATGTTTATCATTCTAAATTGGTTCTTGAAATATTTTATTTTATGTTTTAAACAGATGGCGTTTTCAAGATTTTTCTTTCCCAAATCAGTTACCTAACAGCGTAGCGAATGGGTTTTAAAAAATCATTAAAATTGGTCCTTGTGAGTAAGGAAAATATTATTTAGCGGCCGACATGTGCTAAAAAAAACATTTAAAATCACATGCTTACGTTGGATGTTAAAGTAAATTTTCATTTTAATTCATATTTGTTTATTTATTTTGAAATGTTACAAAGCAAAATGCATTTTTGGAATGTATTTTGGTTTGACGACATATGCCCCCCCCCCCCCCCCTCGTGAAACAACAAACCCTTTTGTATATGCGCAGCAAAGATTTTTACATACAAAAAAATTGAATTAACAAGGAGTTGCCCCCCCCCCCCCACTTTTATGGGACCATGTAAAAAATTGAATTGAAAATAAGAAAATAAGTGAAATTGAAGTTGAAGGTATACTATTCCCCCTCCCCCCTTCCCCCACAGATTAGGATTTTCAGAATTTTGGAAAGTAACCTTTTTCCTTTTTTTTCTTTTTTTTTTTTTTTTTCTTTTGCTTGTCAAGATTTTTTGGATGAGCCTACCCCCCCCCCCTTTCAAAAACGATGCTACGTGCCTGAATATGCTAAAGTAGTTTCTATTATGAAATGAGCTGTTTTAACCCAAAATACAACGTTTTCTCTCTTTGTTTGATCAAATCATTTATACATGTATTTAATGAGAATATGCATAAATGTTTACATTATCATAAAAAATAAATTTGATTAGACAATTATCAAAAAATGACTTTTAGTTAGGCGGATAGACAATGCTATCGTTCGCAGTCCATATCAAGGCGAGGGTATAGAATATTTTGGATGGATCATTTTTTCATCAGGCGTGTTGTGTCCATGCAGTTTTCAGTGCTCGGAATTAAAATATCTAATATTCCACCTTCCTCTAATATACCAATCAATAATTTTTTGGAATATCTCTATCTTTAAAGAAACATCAGCATAATGAACATATTTATACTTTCGTCTATTTTCAAACGGTTTTGATTCCCAAAAATTTGATCGTTATTTTTTATTATTAAAGATAAAATATAATTATAGGCTAATAGATAAAGTAACGTTGAAGTGAGGCACCCGGGGATTTTTTAAGACTTAATCATTACTAATATTTCAATCAATCTACCGGATTTTTATAAAGAATTTTCATCCATTTTTTAAATATTTTGTTTGAGATGATATTTTTCTTGAGTTTGAAATATAAGAAGTTTCACTTTAACAAATCGAAAGCTAATACAAATATTAGATATTTCTTCATTTATTTGTTTATTTACAGTATTTCTAGAATTGTGATAGGGTTTGGCCAATGCTGATTTATGACCGGGTTCATATTTTTTCGGGGGGGGGGGGGGGGGGGTATTATTGATAATTTTTCAATGTGAGTGAAATGAAGCAAATAAGTTTAAAATTTTTAGGGAGTCCGGTTCCCCTACACCCTCTAGATTCATGCATGTGACTTTTTTCCACAACAAACATTATTAATTTTTTTAGATTAACCTATAAAAAATTGAATTTTGAAGAACTTGCCCCTTCCCTTTATTAGAGAATGTAAAATATAAAATAAAAAAGGAAAGTTAACAAAATTGACAGTAAAACAGACGTTTTACATACTTTGAAACCACTAACCCCCCACTCATTAGCAGATTGGCAAATATTTATTTTCTTGAGTGTGTGGGCGGGGGGGGGGGGGGCTCTGTCCCCTTCCCTGATGCTACGTGTCTGTCATTCTAAGAGAATGCATCCCTTAAAGGCTTTAGTAAATTAAAAATGCTTGTTTTGATTTGAGGGGGTGAGATAGATTTATTCCGGAATAAGATTATCCAGTTTTGTTCTCTTCTAACACTCACATTTATACTGCGTGACACATTTCCTGCAGACGGCAGAGAGGTGACTGTCAAGGCCAGCTTCCACGATCCTGTATGCGGCAATGTCATACTCATCAACAACAGTTTCATCTTCCCCGATAGAGGGACAGAAGCCGGGGACAAGCGGACTTAGGAAAGCTGTGAAAGTCTACTTGCAAAAAAATTACACTGAAAATTTTGTGCAGAGTATACTGGAAGGGGGGTTAAGTAAAATAGAGGGTTCAAGTCTAGTCGTCGGAGGCGATGGACGATACTATGAAAAGGAGGCAACATTGCTCATCATTAAAATGTGTGCAGCAAATGGGGTATGTCTTGGTTATACTTGACAAGCTGCAGAACTATTTGCAAATTAAATTAAATTCATTCATAAGAACGGTACCTTAGTAATATATTGGGAGCTATTCACTATTTTTAATTGTATAGATATCTATTGCAAAAGGCAAGGTAAATTGAAATAAAATATAAATAAACGAAAAATTCCATTTTAAAATTGGAAGATACAGAAGCACATTGATATTTTATATATAAGCTGCAAGCATACATTAAGCCATTAATTTTTTTTTTGATAAGAATCTTCAGGAACTTTGATTGCATGGGTTGGTAAGATATTGCTCAATTTTCTCTGGCATTTTACTTCAGGTGTCTAAAGTAATAGTTGCTCAGAATGGTTTAATGTCAACGCCAGCAGTATCCTGTGTCATCCGTAAATACAAGACTAATGGTGGAATTATTTTGACTGCAAGTCACAATCCTGGGGGCCCAGATGCTGATTTTGGCATAAAGTTCAACACTGAAAATGGAGGTAATGCATTCTGATAGCAACACAATGTATCAAGAATTATCTCAGCTCAAAGCATGTTTTTTTTCTACATAGCCTTGAGTTAGAGTCAAATGAAGTCAAAATTAGAAAATGAACCATTTGCGGTTTAAAACTTGAAATAACATAATTTTTCAAATTTTCTTTAGAACTTCAATTTGTGTGTGGTTAAGATTTTAGTATTTTTCTCTGTGAGATATTAGAATGATTCAAGATTTGAGTTAAAAATATGGATGAAGTTTAATAAGAACAGTAGTGCAGAAAAAGGGATAAAAAGTACTCTTGCGTAGAGAATAATTATGTATCCGTATGTCTTCAAGTTTGGAATGAAAACTCTCTGAACTGATTTAGTTTTCAAGAAGATTGAAATTAGTTTTGACTTAGCTTAGGTATTTAATACACGGATTGACTTTGATTACCGATATATATGGAAAATAAGAATATAAATCAAAGGAGGAAGATGATTGATGAATTTATTTTATATAGAGATATAAAGGATAAATTGATCATTGTAAATTAGGTGACCATTTGTCACCAGGTTAACAGATGTGTAACAGGTGGTAAAAAGTCAGTCTCAAAGGGGACTCGAACTCGGGGCCTCTGACGTAACGTGTCGGCGCTCTAAACACTAAGCTACTGAGACCCAATGTATTAAATGACAGTCACACACCTCAGACACTTGCTAACCCGGTGACATAATTTTAACAATTTATGCTTGCAGAATTTTATTGATCATTTTAAAGAAATCCTATTTTTTAAAAATTTTTATTATAGGTCCAGCTCCAGAAAATGTAACAGACAAAATATTTGAAAGAACAAAAAGCATCAGTCAGTACAAGATTTGTCCTGATTTGAATGCTGATATCTCCAAAGTTGGTCTTTCTACATACACTGTTGATGGTAAAGAGTTCACTGTTCAGGTCATAGACTCTGTGTTGGATTATGTGGAGTATATGAAGGAAATATTCGACTTCCCTGCTCTGAAAAACTACCTGTCCACAGGGAAACAAGTGCTTATTGATGCAATGAATGGAGGTCAGTTCTGAATGAGTATTACATAGAATGATTGTTTTTTGCTAAAATGCTATTCATAGACACTGAATCAATGAACAGATATATCTCAGATTGTGAGTTAGTACATGTAGTTGCATCATGCATGCTTGTTGTTTCTATAAAAGTAACATTTTTTATTTACCTGCTAAGTGTATTTTATTAATATCAAATTTTGTAGAAATGCAAGAGGGTAAATGTATATCGATGAAATTCTAAGATTTAAATTAGAAGCTTTTAGAGTTTATTTCACTTTTGCCCAAAAATATTTCATTTATTGCATTGGTCTAATATATCGATTTCAAAGATATATATGTCACTGAAAGTAATACATCTGGATGGCTTTGCACATAGAGTTATCTCTCTTTGCTTATGCTTACTGTAAAACAATATTTGTGCATTTGGATTGAAGAACATCTAAATGTAGCTTAATGTGGCTAAAAATGTGTATTTACTTGAAAAAAAGTAAGGAATTACCACAAGAAACATAAATAATAGTGCAATCATGGTAACAAGAGAGCCGGCAAAATGTTACTTGAATGAAATAAAGGTTATCAAATTAAGTAATTACATGTAATTTCATAATTTCAAGCTATTTAAAGTTGAGCATGTTGCTTTATATACAGTAAGATCTAAATGAAAACCATGTAATGAAATATGGTGGAATCTTTTCTGGGAATTTAACTCAAGGGATAGAATTGATAGTTGGGTTGCCAATTAGTGTGCTTGCATGTATACAGTAAGAATAAAAAAAAAATGTTTGCACTATTTAATAAATACCTACCTGGTATCTTTTTTTTTAAACCAATGTGAAATGTTTACTTATTACACAAAGCAATTTTTTATTCAGACTCCTTTAAAATTATTAAAAAGCCATCAGTTTCAGAGAGGGGTGATATGGATCTGGTAAACCACAGTGTGGTGATCTGGAATAACGGATCACTCTGTAGAATTAACAGTATCAAGAAAGAAAAATTGATGGGTACTGTACAGTATATAATAAAAGCAGTTATTGACTTTATTAATAACTAGATAAATGTAAGATGTATTGCAACTCTCATAGGAGTTGAAGATGATCGAGATAAATATTAACCTCTGATGGAAGTAAAATCATATATACCCAGGTACTTGTTATTCATGTATATCTAAGTTAAAATTCAATTAATTTTTGATTTATAGGGATACATGTAATCACATGACTTTACAGATTCTAAAAAATTACTCACTAATAAAGCAAAGGATTCCTAAAAACATGCATAATTTTCAAAAATTTGACAAGTATTATAATTTAATTGATAAATTTTGTCTATAAAAAATCTTTAAGGTCCTGCAAAAATGAGTCCACAATATTTAATGCTTACTGATTATCATTTGTCTAAAAAGGCTTTCTGTTAACTAATTTTTGGGATTAAGATTTTCAGCATTAAAAAATATATGTCAATCAGTATGTACATGTAGATCTGTCACTCATGTGATAAGTGCAGGTGAGGATATATCTAGATTATGTACATGTATCTTATCCATACAATGATTCAATGGTGTGTAATTTGCTTGTACTTGTCAATACGTATAAATGTATTAATTAATCAGTATATAGATCTCATCAGTGATCCAACTATTTTTTCTTCCTAAATGCCACGGGGTGTTAGAGTTGTTCCATGCGTAAATATCTCTCTCTCTCTGATTGGCTGATTGAATCGCCACATAATATTCGACGTACTGTGGGTACAAGACTGTTACTGTACATTATACATGGCGGTTGAGTAACAGTTTACTCCAGCGTATGTACATGTAGACGTAGTATGGAAAAACCAGGAGAAAAATGACCTCACAAGTATGAGATATACGTATCACCAGTTATGTGTGTGACAGAGATTTTCCTATTGGTCTTCTTAGCAGCTAGTGTTGAATGCTTTACTCTGAAAACATACACACACCCACCCCACCCACCTTTCCTTCTTGAGAATAACACATCCTATGCTCAGAGTCTAGCAAATCAAAAAGAAAACAGTACTCATGCATTTAGTTTTGTAATACTGTGGTTTCATTAATATTCAAAGCTATCAATTTTCGTGGATAAAGTGAAAATCACAGTTTCAAGGATACGTTTATTCGTGGCCAATGACCCTATCAATACAAAGTATTAGTAGAAGTTGCAGTTCAATGAATATTAAATTTCAAGGATAAACTTAACAACGAAATCAACGAAAATTGGTATTCAACGAATATTGATGAAACCACAGTAGGTAGACTGAGGTTTCTGTTGCCGTTGTTTCTATCACAAAAAAAAAATCCATACCCCCCCCCCAACCCCCCCCCCCCAAAAAACAAGAGTACACCAATAAAAATCAAGCCACCCCCACCCCCACAATAGATACATGTAGTACCTTTGCACCCAGGCCTGTAAGTTCTGTAGTACTTGATTGAGATGTACCGGGTATATTGTACAGAAACATGATCTCTTGTTGTTGACCAATATGGTGTTGATGCTGGAGACACTGACATTTTAATCTTGTTTTCTATACCTCACGTTTCACACTGTTTTTGTGATACAGAATTGATTGGTACTGTAAAATGATGCTTAAGTCTTCAGATTAATGATATGATCTGTAGAAGTTTTCAGCCAATTAGTTTAGTCTAAACACAAACTTCATGACTGGACAGAAATTTGAGTCTATAATGTCAACATTTAATATATTTATGTCTCCCCTTTCAAAGGGGAGACATATTGTTTTTGTCAACTTTCTTATTCTTCTTCTTCTTCTTCTTCTTCTTATTAAGGTCTTCCGTTTTCCAACGGAAGACCTTATTGTTTTCGTACGGTTTCTTTTTCCCTATTATTATTATTTTTCTTTTTTTTTCTTACAAATTTTGTGCCCGCGATATCTCAAAAACGGCTCGGCCGATTTTCATGAAACTTTCAGATCTAATAGATATTGATCTAAACTTAATATACATTTTTTTATTTTGATGACGTCATTTCCGTTCTTAAGATAGTGACGTTTTAGCGATTTTCAGAGGGTCGGCTTGTCCAGGGACCTCCTCCTAAACGGTAAAAGATATTGAGTTCAAACTTTCAGGGATTGTAGATAATAGATTGTAGATGTGCCATTTGGCATTCATATTTGTCATGCTCAAAAGGCGTTAAAGCTCGCCTGGTCCCGAAAATTTAGACTAAAAAAACGTCGTAATTTTTCATGGTTTTTTTAGTTTGTCTCTTTTCTAAAAAATATTTTGTTTAGGCATGTAATGCAAAAAAAGTGTATAATTACAAGACCTTTCATTTGATATCAAGAAAAAGGGGCTGGCCCCTAAAATAAGGGGAAAAAAGGGCTTTAAAGTCTTTCATCTGTAGCCCTTTACTGAGTGATATTTGTGAACTGTTATAGAAGCAAATATGTTTATCTTACAGTTATATATCCAAGCAATGTAATGATTTTGTCATGTGTTACGTAATTAGGGGTTTTTAGGGGCCAAAAGTCCAGAATTTTGATCACCAATATCTCAGAAAGGAAAAATATTTTGAAAAGCAGTATAGAAGAAAAGATACTTAGAATGATGTACTAAATAATATGCAATTTTCAAAATTTCGTTAAACAGCCCCTATAAGGAGTTAAGGGATTAGCCCCTAAAACGTTCTTTCCCATATATCTCAAGAACG
This sequence comes from Magallana gigas, assembly GCF_902806645.1. NCBI lineage: Eukaryota > Metazoa > Mollusca > Bivalvia > Ostreida > Ostreidae > Magallana > Magallana gigas. The sequence continues at coordinate 30,782,612 of NC_047568.1, forward strand.
GTAACGAATTTCTAAACAGTTGTTGAACAAAATGTGTTGAGATTTAAATGACCTTTTACTTGATATCAAGAAAAAGGGGCTGGCTCCTAAAATTAGGGGACCAAAGGGCTCTAAAGTCTTTTATCTGTAGCCCTTTACTGAGGGATATTTTGTGAACGGTTATAGAAGCAAATATGTTTATCTTACAGTTATGTATCCAAGCAATGTAATGATTTTGTCATGTGTTACGTAATTAGGGGTTTTTAGGGGCCAAAAGTCCAGAATTTTGATCACCAATATCTCAGAAAGGAAAAATATTTTGAAATGCAGTATAGAGAAAAAAAGATACTCAGAATGATGTACTTAATTATATGCAATTTTCAAAATTGTTGTTAATCAGTCCCTATAAGGAGTTAAGGGATCAGCTCCTAAAACGTTCTTTCTCATATATCTCAAGAACGGCAACAAATTTCTAAACAGCTGTTGAACAAAATCTGTTGAGAATTAAATGACCTTTCGTTTGATATCAAGAAAAAGGGGCTGGCCCCTCAAATTAGGGAACTAAAGGGCTCTAAAATCTTTCATCTGTGGCTCTGTACTGAGGGAAATTTAATGAAAGGCTATAGAAGTAAATATGTTTATCTTACAGTTATGTATCCAAGTAATGTAATGATTTATTCATGTGTTATGTAATAAGGATTTTTTAGGGGTCAAGAGTCCATAAACTATGACCACCTATATCTGAAAAAGGAAAATATTTTGAAATGCAGTATAGAAGAAAAGATGCTCAATATGATGTACTTTACAAAATGCAACCTTCAAATTTTGGTTCAGCGGCTCCAATAAGGAGATAAGGGACTGGCCCCTAAAACTTTTCTTTTTCTCAGATATCTCAAGAACGGTGACGTATTTCTAAACACTTGTTAAACAAAGCTCTTATCCCTGAAACAAAATAGTATCTGGCCCTTAGAATGTAGACCCTGTTTTTCTATTCTAAATCATGTTAAGCTGTTAAATAGAAAAATCAAGATCGAACATATATTTCAAATTCTAAAATCAGACGGAAGACCTCCTCGTTGCTCGCAACGAGATCGTGTCTAGTTCTTCTTATTCTTCTTCATCCAAATTTGTCCAGGCCGTAACTTAAATACCCTTTGACATTAAGACTTCAAACTTGGAACATAGGTAGATGGTATTGAGAAGGAGTGCTCGCCACCAAAAGTTTTGACCTTGACCTATTTTGTACTTCAAGGTCAAGCTTTTCATAAAAAATATTGTCTGGACCATAACACAAGACTCCTTTAACATACAAACTTTTAACTTGTATCATGGATAGATGGTATATAACCTAGTTAAACCTTACCAAAATTTTTGACCTTGACCTAAAAAAAAATTTTCAAGGTCATATTAAAAAAAACTTCATTGTTCAACTCCTGAATAAACTTTGACAGAGGGACTTCAAACTTTAAACAAAGAACAATAATAATACACTTAGGTGTACTATTGAATAATATTTGACCTTGACCTTGTTTTACTCAATGTCAAATTAAGAAAAAAAATAATAAAATTTTGTCTGGGTCATAACTTTAATACCCTTTGACATTAAGACTTCAAACTTTGAACATAGGTAGATGGTATTGAGAAGGAGTGCATGCCACCAAAGGTTTTGACCTTGACCTATTTTGTACTTCAAGGTCAAGCTTTTCATAAAAAATATTGTCCGGACCATAACACAAGACTCCTTTAACATACAGACTTTTAACTTGTATCATAGATAGATGGTATATAACCTAGTTCAACCTTACCAAAATTTTTGACCTTGACCTAGAATTTTTATTTCAAGGTCATATTAGAAAAAACTTCATTGTTCAACTCTTTAATATACTTTGACAGAAGGGCTTCAAACTTTAAACAAAGAGCAATTATAATACACTTAGATGTACTATTGATTTATAGATGACCTTGACTATGTTTTACTCAAGGTCAAATTAAGAAAAAGATAATAAAATTTTGTTTGGGTCTGGGTAACATATAGCTGACATTATTCTTTTTCAATTGTTAAATTTGCCCCATATTACAATCCTTGGGGAGAAGGGGAGACATGTGTTTTTTTGTAAAAAAAACAATACCCACTAGTTTTTTTTACAATAAGCAAAATGTAATGTTGGGTGAACATGCTTGTACATAAAACTTGAATTTTGAAAATCATGATCTGTCATTGAGTGATAAAAATATTTCTGTTCAAGATTGTTATTTACCGTAGTAGTAAAACAACTTTAACCAACAAGTACATGTACCGTAATCAGGTTTTGATAGAAAGCAAAAATATAGAACCCCAATTTATTCTCATTAACTTTGAAAGCACTGAGGATAGCTATTGGTAAAAAGATGTCAAATTTTTGTGCTGCAATTGTGTGGAATTTTATGATACAATATACAAAAACTTATTGACATACCTGTTTGAGATATAGAGAGCATTTTCCATGTGAAACAATTAGCACTCAGACTGGTTTCAATTATAACTTTTTATGATACATGTATTACTATAAGGTACATTTAGTTGGTATTATTATTTATACAAAAAGTATCTCTGTTTGATTGATTTTACTTTAATAATTACAGTTATGGGTTCATATGCCAAGAAGGTGATCTGTGAGGAGCTCGGGGCCCCACAGAACAGTGTGGTCAACTGCACCCCTCTAGAGGACTTTGGGGGCAAACATCCCGACCCCAATCTGACTTATGCTGCCGACTTAGTGACAGAGATGGCCAAGGGGCATTATGACTTTGGTGCTGCATTTGATGGAGATGGAGTAGGCTTATTTTAATCTTTAAGTAGCTGGGGGGGGGGGGGGGGGGGGGGGGGGGGGGGGGGGGGTTAGAATGAATATGCTGGTTAAGGGTTAAGCATTAAGCATTGCAAACATTTTTATGAAAGTTTATAACACCAGAATGCATTTTTATTTCCTCATTTTTTTTTTTGAAAGTTTAATGTTTCCATTAATCAGAATGTCTGTTTTTCCATCGATGCCAATAAAAGATTATAAAAGTGCAAATTCTTTGGTGGTGCCAACTTGCATATGTTCTTGTGTCATCAAAGAAATGAATTTAGGAGAAACCGCGTGTTCACATTTTAATGACTGTCAACACCTGTACTGATCCATAATTCACTAATTACACTGTAGAAATTAATTACGATGCTCTGATATTACAGGACAGGAACATGATCCTGGGAAAGAGTGCCTTCTTCGTGACGCCATCAGATTCTTTGGCTGTTTTAGCACATTATCTAGAATGTATTCCATATTTCAAAGAGACTGGGGTCAAAGGTTATGCCCGGAGTATGCCAACAAGTGGAGCAGTAGACAGGTCAGTGATAAGGCAGAGGTGTCCAGAAATATTGGTCATAAGAGAGAGAGAGACAGAGAGAGAGAGAGAGAGAGAGAAGGGAGAGAGAAAATGTTTTTGTTATCCCCAGTACAAAATTTTAAAATTTTTGAATAAAATTTTTAAAATTTTTTATATATGAATTTTATCTTCTAATAAAGTACTATTAGTGTCAGTTGTTTTAATATGAAACCTATTGCTTTTATTTATATCAGAGTGGCTAAAGCCAAGAATCAAACTTGTTTTGAGGTTCCGACAGGATGGAAATTCTTTGGAAACTTGATGGATGCTGGTCGCCTGTCTCTTTGTGGGGAGGAGAGCTTTGGAACCGGGTCAGACCACATTCGTGAAAAGGATGGCTTATGGGCGGTCCTAGCCTGGCTGTCCGTCCTAGCCAATCAGAACTGCAGTGTGGAGGAATGCATAAAAAAGCACTGGCAGACCTATGGTCGAAACTTCTATACAAGGTTTGGCAAGTTCTTCATAGTGTGATACATATAGAAAATAGTTTAGTTTAAATTTCCCATACAGCAGTTTTAAAGTTATGTGGACTTGAGTAAGAGTTGTTTTACAATATGCATCTAAAATAAACAGCATACTACACAAGGTTCCAATTAGAGTGTTCTTCATAGTAAATGATACATGTACAAATACACTGTAAAAAGCATTTTCTATTCAATCATTTTTGAAGACGTACATATATAGTACTAAGGAAGAGTTGTTTTACAATATAGATACCGTAAAACTTGTTTAAAGCATGAACAAAGTGAAAACTTGTTCCCTACAAAAAACCCCCCAAATTTATGAAGAGAACAAAGTCACCAAACTGATTTTGAGCCCTGCACTGGAAATATAAATTCACCTAATTTATTACAAATAGTTTTCTATTATTAAAAATAATACTTATAGACATAATTGTTTGAGTGAATTTATTTTCATTGTATTTAAACAGACTTGATCTTCCATGTATGCTTGAAAAATCTTCAGTTAGGAGTGTGGTGACTTCTCGCTTATTTTCCTCCATTTTCCCCATGTATTGCAAGAAATCTACAAGAATATATTTTTATTTCTATATGCCTGGTATCTATATTCTTAAATATAAAAAAAAAATTTAAAAGAAAATTTTAAAGAACAGCAAGTTACCCTTGTTAATTAATTAAAACATTAATTAAAACATTAACTATAAAATTACCAGCCCAAGAAAACAAAAAAAATGCATGAAGACAATAGTAATTTAACATATTTAATGCACAAATGCATCTATGAAATATAAATTTGAGAACTGCATATATGGCTATGCAAATATTTGTGGTTTGTGTGATGGGTTGTAGGTTTTGATATATGTGTACATTTGAACCCCTTGATAAAACATTACTATTTATTATCTCATAATGTGTGGAAAAAAAATTGTTTAATGAAAGAAAGTTCACTTGTACCTCAATTTTTGATGAGAACTGCCAAGTGCTTTATTCATTACGGTAGTCTAGAAGATAATTATCTGATGAATTAAACACAAGTCCCGTGTAGCCACTTATTCTCCAGGTTACAGAGCTCGGAGGCATATACATGTAAACTCTATCCTCAGTTTAATTTATCATCAAAGAGATTTTTATTTATCATCATATGACCCTGGTTTGTGTGTCAGAATGCCTGGAAGATATTCATTTACTGAACTCTGGCAGCAGAAAAATAATTATACCCGCTTCTCCACATGGTTTGGAGACGAGAGCAATTATACCGATCTCACTGGGATAGAGAAAATAAGAATGTACCCCCTAATGCTGTTGGAAATGATTGTCTTTGGTTTTTCTTGGCAATCATTCTTTAACAGGCTATGATAATTATGTGCTGTGAGTTTGACTTGTAGAAAGTTCATCCCCTGCTGGGTCAATGATAAGATTGGGGGGGGGGGGGGGGGGGGGCTGAATTCTGTTTCTATAACAATGGGTAAAGAGAGAAAGTGTCAGTGTCATAGTTCTTCTGTTATCTGTGATTGACTTTTGACAGAAGTATAGGTACTTCTGAACTAATTGTTCTTTAGAATGTTGATAGGTAGTTTATTGGTCACCCCTGATATTTACAATGTCTTAGATTAACTAATAGTTAAGACGTATTAGCTTTAACTATGGATATACTAGTATATCAATTTGGAATTTCCCATTGACTTATTTTGTCACAGTTGCAGTGAATTTATTTTTTACCTACTTGAAATTTTGGCAATAAAGTACATGTAAATATACTTCATGTTAAGGAGAAATGTCTTAAAATAGCAAACACTTAAGAACTCGTGGATAATTGCTTAACAATGGAATGTTGTTCTAGATCACGTTTAAACGTTCTATTTCTAATATTTTTCTTGTGCTGTCTGAAACTGGAGACAGCTAGCATCTCTCTGAGAGAGAGAGAGAGAGAGAGAGAGAGAGAGAGAGAGAGAGAGAGAGAGAGAGCAGTCTGTTTTGACAATTGCATTGAATCAAAACTAATAGTTACTATAGAGTTTGTGCTGAATAAAGAATAGTTCAGTGATTCAAGACTTGAGTTAAAAATATGGATGAAGTTTAATAAGAACAGTAGTGCAGAAAAAGGGATAAAAAGTACTCTTGCGTAGAGAATAATTATGTATCCGTATGTCTTCAAGTTTGGAATGAAAACTCTCTTAACTGATTTAGTTTTCAAGAAGATTGAAATTAGTTTTGACTTGGCTTAGGTATTTAATACACTGATTGACTTTGATTACCAAATAGATATATGGAAAATGAAAACCGGTAGGGGACTAATAAAAATATAAATCAGAGGAGGTAGAAGATTGATAAATTTAGTTTATATAGAGATATAAAGGATAAATTGGTATTTGTAAATTAGGTGACCATATGTCACCAGGTTAACAGGTGTGTAACAGGTGGTAAAAAGTCAAGTCTCAAAGGGGACTCGAACTCAGGGCCTCTGACGAAATGTCTCGGCGCTCTAAACACTAAGCTTCTGAGACCCAATGTATTAAATGACAGTTACACACCTCAGACACTTGTTAACCCGGTGACATAATTTTAACAATTTATGCTTGCAGAATTTTATTGATCATTTTAAAGAAATCCTATTTTTTAAAAATTTTATTATAGGTCCAGCTCCAGGAAATGTAACAGACAAAATATTTGAAAGAACAAAAAGCATCAGTCAGTACAAGATTTGTCCCGATTTGAATGCTGATATCTCCAAAGTTGGTCTCTCTACATACACGGTTGATGGTAAAGAGTTCAGTGTTCAGGTCATAGACTCTGTGTTGGATTATGTGGAGTACATGAAGGAAATATTTGACTTCCCTGCTCTGAAAAACTACCTGTCCACAGGGAAACAAGTGCTTATTGATACAATGAATGGAGGTCAGTTCTGAATGATTATTACATTATTAGAATGATTGTTCTTTGCTAAAATGCTATTCATAGACAATGAATAAATGAACAGATACCGTATATCTCAGATTGTGAGTTAGTACATGTACATATGTAGTTGCATGCTTGTTGTTTCTAAAGTAATATTTTTTATTTACCTGCTTAGTGTGTTTTATGAATATCAAATTACGTAGAACATGCAAGAGGGTAAATGTATATTGATGAAATTCTAAAATTTAAATCAGATGCTTTTAGAGTTTATTTCACTTTTGCCCAAAATTTTTTCATTTATTGCATTGGTCTGATGATATTATGTCACTGAAAGAAATACATCTGGATGGCTTGCATATAGAGTTATCTCTCTTTGCTCATGCTTACTCTAAAACAATATTCTGCAGCAAGGACTTGAGTAATTGTGCATTTAGATTGAAGAACATCTAAATGTAGCTTAATGTGGCTAAAAATGTGTATTTACTTGAAAAAAAGGAAGGAATTACCACAAGAAACATAAATAATTGTGCAATCATGGTAACAAGAGAGTCGACAAAATGTTACTTGAAATAAAGGTTATCAAATTAAGTATTTACATGTAATTTCATAATTTCAAGCCATTTAAAGTTGAGCATGTTGCTTTATATACAGTAAGATTTAAATAAAAACCATGTAATGAAATATGGTGGAATATTTTCTGGGAATTTATAACTCAAGAGATAGAATTGATAGTTGGTTTGCCAATTAGTATGTTTGCATGTATGCGTGGAACATCAGGCACGTAGCATCGTTTTTAAAAGTGGGGGGGGGGCAAGACTCATCCAAAAAATCTTGACAAGCAAAAAAAAAAAAGGGGGGGGGGGGCTGGCGTAGTATATAGCTTCAATTTCAATCCTAGTTCCCTTATTTTCATATTGATTTTTTCAATGCCCCAAAAAAAGTGGGGGGGGGGGGGGGCAACTCCGTGATGATTCAATTTTTTATATGTTAATTTTAAAAAATGTGTTGCTGCAAGAAAAAGTGGGGGAGGGGGGGGGGGCAGTATACATGTATTGCAACTCTCATACGCGTTGAAGATGATCGAGATAAATATTAACCTCTGATGGAAGTAAAATCATACTTGTTATTCATGTACATTTAAAAGTCAATTAATTTTTGATTTATAGGGCTATATTTATAATCACATTACTTTACAGATTTTAAAAAATTTAATATATGTCTTACCGATTTATAAAGCAAAGGAGTCCCAAAAACATGCATTATTTTCAAAAATAAGACATTTATTAGAATTAAATTGATAAATTTTGTATAAAAAAAATCTTTAAGGTCATGCCAAAATGAGTCCACAATATTTAATGCTTACTGTATATCATTTGTCTAAAAAGGCTTTCTGTTAACTTATTTTTGGGATTAAGTTTTTCAGCATTAAAAAATATATGTCAATCAGTATGTACATGTAGATCTGTCACTCATGTGGTCACATACCACTAATTTTACCCCGTGCTCATTGACCATGCAAGTAGTTCCATTCTAAAAATGTATGTATTATTTCAAAAATTCCTAGGGGTACTAAATGGTCGAATTTGGTTCCTTTTATGGCATGGATGGAAAGAAGAAGGTTTGAAAAAAAAATACAGGCAGGAAAAAATTTAGAAAAATTATCTTTTCAGGCGCAATAGAAAGGGTGTAAAGAGGTCAATGTTTACACAAATTCCAAAGTGAAAGTGAATTTTTCATGGTAGGGGTTATTTTAGGGGCCATATCTCAGTCCCCTATCGATTGATTTTCCTGTAGTTTGGATATGTTGTTGGACTAGTGTCATTCTATAGGTATGCTGTATTTGAACTCATTTGAGCCGGTGGAATTTTTTATATGATTTATTTTTGTATAAAGGAATAAGAGGGAAAAATAATTGTGGTCTGTGTCCTATCAGGTCAAAGGTCAAAATCCACGTTTATCAACTTAAGTCTAATTTTTCGTTATTTTGCAGACAATTAGGATGAATAATGACATTTTGTGGGGTTCTTTTTCAATTTTGGCAGATAATATGAAAAAATAATGGTAAACATTGTGTGAAATGGATTTGAACGGGGTGTGAACAGCATGGTGTCATCAATGAGTCAAACAGGGGACGTAAGTACTTGCAAAATGTCTAAAAACACTTTCTAATGTTAACTTTACTTATCACCCAAATCATAAAAGAATTGGTCGATTTGTCATTAAGTTATAAAGCCTTAAATATACCCCCTCTCTCTCTCTCTCTCTCTCTCTCTCTCTCTCTCTCTCTCTCATATTAATCATATTACATGTAAAAGTATATATATATTTCCTTTAATATTATTTTGATTAAATTACAAGGAGGAAAGTAGGGCTTATGTTACTTTATGATTCCTATGAATGATGACATATTTCACTGCCTAGCAGATTGCATGACAGGACATACAAGCTGGTAAAGGGGCACCTGCTGCTCCCCCCCCCCTCCCCCCCCCAGTTAACACCATTTTGACAGAGAAATAATGAAGAAAACAACAAATGGTAAGTTGATTTTATTCATTTATTCATATTTTTCTTACAATTTAACACTTGAAATCTGATGGTGAGTAGGCATCACAACATTTTCCTCAGTACTTTAGAATATGTAAACCTTCATGTATAGATATTTATATGAGACATATACATTTTACTGGTTAGAAAAGGTCATTTTAGCATCGAAATTATCAATGCCTTGCAAACGTTTATTTAAATTACTGCTTTAAAGTCTTATTATGTCAGTTTTTTCCCCTCTTTGTGTCCTAGAAATGTAACTACCAACAAATGTAGCATGTGTATGAGTTTGGTTGCTGGCATCGAACAGTGATTGCCCAAGATATATGAGGTCTGCTAGAAACTTTACTATTTTTAATACTGTAGTAATATCTTTTTTGGCACTCTCATCATTAATTTGAGTCTTGGTCATCATTGTTCATGGTAACATACCAGACATTTTCACCTCTAAATGCACAATGTATGTAGAAACCCATGACTTTGAATGGTGAATCCTCGCTACAAAAGGTATGATCTCCTCAAGATTAATCACACCAGATAATGGTGAAAGAAGGTGATGGACTTGTAATTTCTAAAATAGTTTCTCGTTAATGTTTGTAAAAAATCCCTACTTTGGATTTTAATGTGTAGAGTTATCTCCCTTTGTTTTATGAGTACAGTTTTCATGAACCAAGGCTCCTTATGAATTAGGGTACATTTAAGTAATTTATCCAGTGTATATGTAATGAATGGACAAATAGAATTCATTCTTAATTCTTCTAAATTGTTAGTTTTGTTTCAAAAGGCATTTTATGCCTATCCATATCAGCCCTGTGTACTCTGATTTAATCTACTTTGGTCAGCAAGTGCCATTTCCTGAAAATGTGTGAATGGTTCTATGTGATTATCTGCTTAATGTAAACGGATTAGCCACTGTATATTTATCAAAATACCTGATTTCTATAGCAAACTTAATGCAGAATTTTTTTAATATTTTTTAAAGCTCATAGCATGTGATTAAATGTTTCATTTTTGGCATTTTCTGAAAAATTTAGCCATATTTGGGTTATTATTTTCAAAAATTTCCAAAAAATAGTTCCAGGTGTAAAAGAATTAAATCATCATTAGCATCATCATGTATACATGTTAGGTTAATGAATGTAATAGATTAATGAAACTTTTGACAAGTAATATATGTTAAATGTAGCTCTTGAAATTTGAATATTGTGTGTAAAATGCTAGATTTTGTATGTTATTTCAGCCTTCCTGGACCAGATTTCAAAGGCCTATAACTCTGATGCAGATTACACAATTCCCGCCAAATTTCACAGGGAGGTGTATTATGGGTATAAGTGTCTACCTACCAAGTTTCATCAAAATCAAAGAAGAATTGTGTAATTATTAGGTCACATACCACTATTTTTACCCCGTGCTCATTGACCAGGCAAGTAGTTCTAAAAATGTATGTATTATTTCAAAAATTCCTAGGGGTACTAAGTGGTCGAATTTGGTTCCTTTTATGGCATGGGTGGAAAGAAGGTTTAAAAAGAAATACAGGCAAGAAAAATTTTTAGAAAAATTATCTTTACAGGCGCAATAGAAATGGTGTAAAGAGGCCAATGTTTACACAAATTCCCAAGTGAAAGTGATTTTTTCATGGTAGGGGTTATTTTAGGGGCCATATCTCAGTCCCCTCTCGATTGATTTTCCTGTAGTTTGGATATGTTGTTGGACTAGTGTCATTCTATAGGTATGCTGTATTTGAACTCATCTGAGCCGGTGGAATTTTTTATATGATTTATTTTTGTATAAAGGAATAAGAGGGAAAAATAATTGTGGTCTGTGTCCACCAAAGACCACGACCGCCATAGCGTGGCTACTTCCGGTGACCAGTTGCCGCAACTAGATGTCAAGTATGAAAATACCTACAAAATGAGCCCCGATGTCAAATTCAGGAAATCGTCTATACGAAGCATTTTATCGGAGGTCTTAGAAGAAAATATCAAATCCATAACAACCTACGATTCTTCAGTTTTAGGGGGGAAATGCAATTAGCATGTGATGTCATCAAAGAAAGAGTAAAGCAGCTGAACATTACTCGGTACAAGATAATTGCTTCGTGATTGCGGCTCAGAAAGGAAGCCAAAGCATGGTGGTGACGTCACGATGTCTTTGGGACCAAAAGAACGATAACTATTTTTCAGTTAAAGTAGAATTGGGTGAATTCTATGTCGTAGGAACGGTTTACGTGGTATACGCAGAGTAATGTGTTCATGTAGCTCCTTAACAATTGCTTGTACAGAAATATAACGCATCTTACGAGTACATGTATTTATGAAAGTGCTAATTTGTTTGAATTTTTCTATAAAAAATGCCAAAAAGTATCTTGGTTTCGTTAAAATTATTATCATAAAAAAGGCGAGGAGATCCGAGCTTCAGTTAAGGCAAATAACATAAAGAACACACGCACATCACCTCACATTAAACGACGACAAATATAAAACTTAAAATTATATCTGACACTTTATTAAAATCTCTCTAATTCATATGATTTTATCAATGTTCATTGTTCGTATTTCTTTTTACCAGAAATTGTATAAGAGAAATATTTTGTAAAACGAAAAACTTGAAATATGTTGATTCTGAATGTAAAACAAGTCTATGGTTAAGTTATGTATTTATCATGGGTACTGAGCATTATTTGTACATGTGGGAAAGTAGGCAGTTTGTTTTGGTACGGGTGATTGGTTTTTACAATGATTGGCTATTTATATAGTAACTAGTACGCATGAGTGGAGATGTTATATAAGGGCGTGTATTTGGTAAATGAGCCATTCGAAGGCTCAGATTCTTAACTTAGTTCACGTATTAGAGATATTCCCACCCACACAACCCTTGTTATGATATGTTATTTGTAATAATCGATTTGATAATGTGGGAAAAAAAACATTGTTTTAATGAAAGAAAGTTCACTGTACCTCAATTTTGATGAGAACTGCCAAGTGCTTTTTTTTCATTAGTCTAGAGATAATTATCTGATGAATTAAACAAAGTCCCGTGTAGCCACTATTCCTCCAGGTTACAGAGCTCGGAGGCATATACATGTAACTCGACCTCAGTTAATTTATCATCAAAGAATTTTTATTTATCATCATAGACCCTGTTTGTGTGTCAGATCTGGCACCCGGCCAGAAAAATAATTATACCCGCTTCCACATGGTTGGAGAGAGAGCAATTATACCGATCTCACTGGGATAGAGAAAAATAAGAAATGTACCCCCTAATGCTGTTGGAAATGATTGTCCTTGGTTTTTCTTGGCAAATCATCTTTAACAGGCTATGATAAATTATGTGCTGTGAGTTTGCCTTGTAGAAAGTTCATCCCCTGCGGTCAATATAAGATTGGGGGGGGGGGGGGGGGCTGAATTCTGTTCTATAACAATGGGTAAAGAGAGAAAGTGTCAGGTCATAGTTCTTCTGTTATTGGATTGACTTTTGACAGAATATAGGTACTTCTGAACTAATAGTTCTTTAGATGTTGATAGGTAGTTTATTGGTCACCCCTGCCATTTACAATGTCTGATTACTAAATTAAGACGATCGCTTTATATGATATACTAGATATATCATTTGTGAGTTTCCATACTATTTTGTCACAGTTGCAGTGATTTATTTTTACCTACTTGACATTTTGGCAATACAAGCACATGGTAAACTATTACTCACTGATTAAGGAGAAAATGTCTTAAAATAGCAAACAATTAAAACTCGTGGATAATTGCTTAACAATGGAATGTTGTTCTAGATCACGTTTAAACGTTCTATTTCTAATATTTCTTGTGTTGTCTGAAACTGGAGGACAGCTAGATCTCTGAGAGGAGAGAGAGAGACAGAGGAGAGAGAGAGAGTGAGAGACAGCGACGAGAGAGAGAGAGCAGTCTGTTTTGACCAATTGCATTGAATCAAACTAATAGTTACTTATAGACTTTGTGCTGACAAAAGAATAGCTCAGTGATTCAAGACTCGAGTTAAAAATATGGATGAAGTTAATAAGAACAGTAGTGCAGAAAACGGGATAGAAAGTACTCTTGCGTAGAGAATAATTATGTATACGCTATGTCTTCAAGTTTGGAATGAAAAACCTCTTAAACTGGATTAGTTTTCAAGAAGATTGCAATGTTTGACTTGGCTTAGGTATTAATACAATGATTGAAACTTTGATTACCAAATAGATATATGGAAAATGAACAACGGTAGGGGACTAATAAAAATATAAATCAGAGGACGGTAGAGATGGAGATAGATTAGTTATATAGAGAATTAAAGGATAAATTGGGTATTTGTAAATAGGTGATCATATTGTCACCAGGTAACAGGTGTGTAACAGGTGGTTAAAAAGTCAAGTCTCAAAGGGACTCGAACTCAGGGCCTCTGACGAATGTCTCGGCGCCTAAACACTAACTTCTGAAGACCCAATGTATTAATGACAGTTACACACCTCAGACACTTGTTAACCCGGTGACATAATTTTAACATTTATGCTTGCAGAATTTTATGATCATTTAAAGAATCCTATTTTTAAAAATTTTATATAGGTCCAGCTCCAGGAAATGTAACAGACAAATATTTGAAAGACAAAAAGCATCAGTCAGTACAAGATTGTCCCGATTTGAATGCTGATATCTCCAAAGTGGTCTCTCTACATAAACGGTTTGATGGTAAAGAGTTTCAGTGTCAGCATAGTAACTCTGTGTGGATATGTGAGTACATGAAGGAAATATTTGACTTCCCTGCTCTGAAAAACTACCTGTCCACAGGCGAAACAAGTGCTTATTGATAGCAATGAATGGAGTCAGTTCTGAATGATTATTACATTATTAGAATGATGTTCTTTGTAAAATGCTATTCATAGACAATGAATAAATGACAGATACCGTATATCTCAGATTGTGAGTTAGTACTGTACATATGTAGTTGCATGCTTGTTGTTTCTAAGTAATATTTATTTACTCTGCTTAGTGTGTTTATGAATATCAAATTACGTAGACATGCAGAGGGTAAATGTATATTGATGAAATTCTAAAATTTTAAAATCAGATGCTTTTAGAGTTTATTTCACTTTTGCCCAAAATTTTTTCATTATTGCATTGGTCTGATGATATTATGTCACTGAAAGAAATACATCTGATGGCTTGCATATAGAGTTATCTCTCTTTCCATGTCTTACTGTAAACAATATTCTGCGCAAGGACTTGTAGTAATGTGCATTTAGATTGAAGAACATCTAAATGTAGCTATAGTGGCTAAAAAGTGTATTTACTTGAAAAAAAAGGAAGGAATACCACAAGAAACATAAATAATTGTGCAATCATGGTAACAAGAGAGTCGACAAAATGTGTACTTGAAATAAAGGTTACAAATTAAGATTTACATGTAATTCATAATTTCAAGCCATGTTAAAGTTGAGCATGTTGCTTATATCAGTAGACCTTTAAATAAAACCATGTAATGAAATATGGTGAATATTTTTCTGGAATTTAAACTCAAGAGATAGAATTGATAGTTGGTTTGCCATTAGTATGTTTGCATGTATGCGTGGAACATCAGGCACGTAGCATCGTTTTTAAAAGTGGGGGGGGGGCAAGACTCCAAAAATCGTGACAGCAAAAAAAAAAAAGGGGGGGGGGGGGCTGGCGTAGTATATAGCTTCAATTTCAATCCTAGTTCCCTTAATGATTGATTTTTTCAATGCCCCAAAAAAAGTGGGTGGGGGGGTCGGCAACTCTGTGATGATTCATTTTTATATGTTAATTTAAAAAATGTGTTGCTGCAAGAAAAAGTGGGGGGGGGGGGTCGGGGCAGTATACTATGTATTGCAACTCTCATACGGGTGAGATGATCGAGAGTAATATTATACCGCTGAGGGAAGTAAATCATAGCAGTTGTTATTCATGCTACACTTAAAAGTCAATTAATTTGGATTTATAGGGCTATACTACTAAAACATACTTACAGTTTAAAAAATTAATAAGTCTTACGTATTATAAAGCAAAGAGACCCCCAACACATATTTCAAACATAAGACATTATATGAATTAATATTGATAATTAATTTGTATCAAATAAAAATCTTTAAGGTCATACGCCTAAATATCGGGAGTCCCAATATATACATGCTGTATATCATTTGTCTAAAAAGGCTTTCTGTTTAATATTTTTGGGATTAAGTTTTCAGCATAAAAAATATATGTCAGTCAGTATGTACATGTAGATCTGTCAATCATTTTGGCACAACCACTAATTTTACCCGTGCTCATTGTACCATGCAAGTATTCCATTCTAAAAATGTAATGTATTTCAAAATCCTAGGGGTAGTAAATGGTAGAACTTGTTCCTTTTATGGCATGGATGGAAAGAAGAAGGTTTGAAAAAAAAATACAGGCAGGAAAAAAATTTAGAAAAATTATCTTTTTCAGGCGCAATAGAAAGGGTAAAGAGGTCATGTTACACACAACTTCCAAAGTGAAAGTGAATTTTTCATGGTCAGGGTTATTTTAGGGCATCATCTCAGTCCCTATCGATGATTTCCTGTTAGGGGATATTGTGTTGGACTAGTGTCATTCTATAGTTATGCTGTATTTGAACTCATTTGAGCCGGTGGAATTGTTTTATATGATTTATTTTGTATAAAGGAATAAGAGGGAAAATAATTGTGGTCTTGTGTCCTATCAGTCAAAGGCAAATCCACGTTATCAACTTAAGTCTATTTTTCTTTATTTTGAGACAATTATAGGATGATAATGACATTTTGTGGTTCTTTTTCAATTTTGGCAGATAATATGAAAAAATAAGGTAAAATTGTGTTAAATGGATTTGAACGGGGTGTGACAGCATGGTGTCATCAATAGTCCAACAGGGGACGTAAGTACTGCAAAATGTCTAAAAACACTTTCTAATGTTAACTTTACTTATCACCAAATCATAAAAGAATTGGTCGATTTGTCATTAGTTATAAAGCCTTAAATATACCCCCTCTCTCTCTCTCTACTCTCTCTCTCTCTCTCTGCTCTCTCTCTCATATTAATCATATTACATGTAAAGTATATTATTTTCCTTTAATATTATTTGATTAAATTAATAGGAGAAAGTAGGGCTTATGTTACTTTATGATCATGATTATGATGACATATTTCACTGCCTAGCAGATTGCCTGACAGGACATACAGCTGGTAAAGGGCACCTGCTGCCCCCCCTCCCCCCCCCAGTAACACCATATTTGACAGAGGATAATGAAGAAAACAACAAATGGTAAGTTGATTTTTATTCATTTATTCATATTTTCTTCCAATTAACACTTGAAATCTGATGGTGAGTAGGCATCACAACATTTTCTCAGTATGTTAGAATATGTAAACCTTCATGTATAGTATTTATATGAGACATATAGCTTTTACTGGTTAGCAATAGGTCATTTTAGCATCGAATATCAATGCCTTGCAAACGTTTATTTAAATTACTGCTTTAAAGTATTATTATGTCAGTTTTTTCCCCTCTTTGTGTCCTAGAAATGTAATACCAACAAGTAGCATGTGTATGAGTTTGGTTTGCTGGCATTGAACAGTGATTGCCCAAGATATATGAGGTCTGCTAGAAACTTTACTATTTTGAATACGTAGTAAATCTTTTTGGCACTCTCACATAATTTGAGTCTTGGTAAAATATTTCTGTTCAAGATTGTTATTTACCGTAGTAGTAAAACAACTTTAACCAACAAGTTCATGTACCGTAATCAGGTTTTGATAGAAAGCAAAAATATAGAACCCCAATTTATTCTCATTAACTTTGAAAGCACTGAGGATAGCTATTGGTAAAAAGATGTCAAATTTTTGTGCTGCAATTGTGTGGAATTTTATCATACAATATACAAAAACTTATTGACATACCTGTTTGAGATATAGAGAGCATTTTCCATGTGAAACAATTAGCACTCAGACTGGTTTCAATTATAACTTTTTATAATACATGTATTACTATAAGGTACATTTAGTTGGTATTATTATTTATACAAAAAATAATTACAGTTATGGGTCCATATGCCAAGAAGGTGATCTGTGAGGAGCTCGACGCCCCACAGAACAGTGTGGTCAACTGCACCCCTCTAGAGGACTTTGGGGGCAAACATCCCGACCCCAATCTGACTTATGCTGCCGACTTAGTGACAGAGATGGCCAAGGGGCATTATGACTTTGGTGCTGCATTTGATGGAGATGGAGTAGGCTTATTTTAATCTTTAAGTAGCTGGGGGGGGGGGGGGGGTTAGAATGAATATGCTGGTTAAGGGTTAAGCATTAAGCATTGCAAACATTATTATGAAAGTTTATAACACTAGAATGCATTTTTATTTCCTCATTTTTTTTAATGTTTTCTTTTTTGAAAGTTTAATGTTTCCATTAATCAGAATGTCTGTTTTTCCAGCGATGCCAATAAAAAATTATAAAAGTGCAAATTCTTTGGTGGTGCCAACTTGCATATGTTCTTGTGTCATCAAAGAAATGAATTTAGGAGAAACCGCGTGTTCACATTTTAATGACTGTCAACACCTGTACTGATCCATAATTCACTAATTACACTGTAGAAATTAATTACGATGCTCTGATATTACAGGACAGGAACATGATCCTGGGAAAGAATGCCTTCTTCGTGACGCCATCAGATTCTTTGGCTGTTTTAGCACATTATCTAGAATGTATTCCATATTTCAAAGAGACTGGGGTCAAAGGTTATGCCCGGAGTATGCCAACAAGTGGAGCAGTAGACAGGTCAGTGATAAGGCAGAGGTGTCCTGAAATATTGGTCATAAGAGAGAGAGACAGAGAGAGAGAGAGAGAAAATGTTTTTGTTATCCCCAGTACAAAATTTTAAAATTTTTGAATAAATTTTTAAAATTTTTATATATGAATTTTATCTTCTAATAAAGTACTATTAGTGTCAGTTGTTTGAATATGAAACCTATTGCTTTTATTTATTTCAGAGTGGCTAAAGCCAAGAATCAAACTTGTTTTGAGGTTCCGACAGGATGGAAATTCTTTGGAAACTTGATGGATGCTGGTCGCTTGTCCCTTTGTGGGGAGGAGAGCTTTGGAACCGGGTCAGACCACATTCGTGAAAAGGACGGCTTATGGGCGGTCCTAGCCTGGCTGTCCGTCCTAGCCAATCAGAACTGCAGTGTGGAGGAATGCATAAAAAAGCACTGGCAGACCTATGGTCGAAACTTCTATACAAGGTTTTGCAAGTTCTTCATAGTGTGCTACATGTACATATAGAAAATAGTTTAGTTTAAATTTCCCATACAGCAGTTTTAAAGTTGTGTAGACTTGAGTAAGAGTTGTTTTACAATATGCATGTAAAATAAACAGCATACTACACAAGGTTCCAATTAGAGTGTTCTTCATAGTAAATGATACATGTACAAATACACTGTAAAAAGCATTTTCTATTGAATCATTTTTGAAGACGTGCATATATAGTACTAAGGAGGAGTTGTTTTACAATATAGATACTGTAAAACTTGTTTAAAACATGAACAAAGTGAAAACTTGTTCCCTACAAAAAAAAACCCCAAATTTATGAAGAGAACAAAGTCACCAAACTGATTTTGAGCCCTGCACTGGAAATATGAATTGACCTAATTTATTACAAATAGTTTTCTATCATTAAAAAAAATACTTATGTAGACATAATTGTTTGAGTGAATTTATTTTCATTGTATTTAAACAGACTTGATCTTCCATGTATGCTTGAAAAATCTTCAGCTAGGAGTATAGTGATTTCTCGCTTATTTTCCCCCATTTTCCCATGTATTGCAAGAAATCTACATGAATATATTTTTATTTTTATATGCCTGGTATCTATATTCTTAAATATAAAAAAATATTTAAAAGAAAGGTGTAAAGAACAGCAAGTTACCCTTGTTAATTAATTAATTAATTAATTAAAACATTAACTATGAATATACCAGCCCAAGAAAACAAAAATAATGCATGAAGACAATAGTAATTTAACATATTTAATGCACAAATGCATCTATGAAATATGAATTTGAGAACTGCATATATGGCTATGCAAATATTTGTGGTTTGTGTGATGGGTTGTAGGTTTTGATATATGTGTATATTTGAACCCCTTGATAAAATATTACTATTTATTATCTCATAATGTGTGGAAAAAAAATTGTTTAATGAAAGAAAGTTCACTTGTACCTCAATTTTTGATGAGAACTGCCAAGTGCTTTATTCATTAGTCTAGAAGATAATTATCTGATGAATTAAACACAAGTCCCGTGTAGCCACTTATTCTCCAGGTTACAGAGCTCGGAGGCATATACATGTAAACTCTAGCCTCAGTTTAATTTATCATCAAAGAAATTTTTATTTATCATCATATGACCCTGGTTTGTGTGTCAGACTCTGGCAGCAGAAAAATAATTATACCCGCTGCTCCACATGGTTTGGAGACGAGAGCAATTATACCGATCTCACTGGGATAGAGAAAATAAGAATGTACCCCCTAATGCTGTTGGAAATGATTGTCTTTGGTTTTTCTTGGCAATCATTCTTTAACAGGCTATGATAATTATGTGCTGTGAGTTTGACTTGTAGAAAGTTCATCCCCTGCTGGGTCAATGATAAGATTGGGGGGGGGGGGGGGGGGCTGAATTCTGTTTCTATAACAATGGGTAAAGAGAGAAAGTGTCAGTGTCATAGTTCTTCTGTTATCTGTGATTGACTTTTGACAGAAGTATAGGTACTTCTGAACTAATTGTTCTTTAGAATGTTGATGGGTAGTTTATTGGTCACCCCTGATATTTACAATGTCTTAGATTAACTAATAGTTAAGACGTATTAGCTTTAACTATGGATATACTAGTATATCAATTTGGAATTTCCCATTGACTTATTTTGTCACAGTTGCAGTGAATTTATTTTTTACCTACTTGAAATTTTGGCAATAAAGTACATGTAAATATACTTCATGTTAAGGAGAAATGTCTTAAAATAGCAAACACTTAAGAACTCGTGGATAATTGCTTAACAATGGAATGTTGTTCTAGATCACGTTTAAACGTTCTATTTCTAATATTTTTCTTGTGTTGTCTGAAACTGGAGACAGCTAGCATCTCTCTGAGAGAGAGAGAGAGAGAGAGAGAGAGAGAGAGAGAGAGAGAGAGAGAGAGAGAGAGAGAGAGAGAGAGCAGTCTGTTTTGACAATTGCATTGAATCAAAACTAATAGTTACTATAGAGTTTGTGCTGAATAAAGAATAGTTCAGTGATTCAAGACTCGAGTTAAAAATATGGATGAAGTTTAATAAGAACAGTAGTGCAGAAAAAGGGATAAAAAGTACTCTTGCGTAGAGAATAATTATGTATCCGTATGTCTTCAAGTTTGGAATGAAAACTCTCTTAACTGATTTAGTTTTCAAGAAGATTGAAATTAGTTTTGACTTGGCTTAGGTATTTAATACACTGATTGACTTTGATTACCAAATAGATATATGGAAAATGAAAACCGGTAGGGGACTAATAAAAATATAAATCAGAGGAGGTAGAAGATTGATAGATTTAGTTTATATAGAGATATAAAGGATAAATTGGTAATTGTAAATTAGGTGACCATTTGTCACCAGGTTAACAGGTGTGTAACAGGTGGTAAAAAGTCAAGTCTCAAAGGGGACTCGAACTCAGGGCCTCTGACGAAATGTCTCGGCGCTCTAAACACTAAGCTTCTGAGACCCAATGTATTAAATGACAGTTACACACCTCAGACACTTGTTAACCCGGTGACATAATTTTAACAATTTATGCTTGCAGAATTTTATTGATCATTTTAAAGAAATCCTATTTTTTAAAAATTTTATTATAGGTCCAGCTCCAGGAAATGTAACAGACAAAATATTTGAAAGAACAAAAAGCATCAGTCAGTACAAGATTTGTCCCGATTTGAATGCTGATATCTCCAAAGTTGGTCTCTCTACATACACGGTTGATGGTAAAGAGTTCAGTGTTCAGGTCATAGCTAGACTCTGTGTTGGATTATGTGGAGTACATGAAGGAAATATTTGACTTCCCTGCTCTGAAAAACTACCTGTCCACAGGGAAACAAGTGCTTATTGATGCAATGAATGGAGGCCAGTTCTGAATGATTATTACATTATTAGAATGATTGTTCTTTGCTAAAATGCTATTCATAGACAATGAATAAATGAACAGATACCGTATATCTCAGATTGTGAGTTAGTACATGTACATATGTAGTTGCATGCTTGTTGTTTCTAAAGTAATATTTTTTATTTACCTGCTTAGTGTGTTTTATGAATATCAAATTACGTAGAACATGCAAGAGGGTAAATGTATATTGATGAAATTCTAAAATTTAAATCAGATGCTTTTAGAGTTTATTTCACTTTTGCCCAAAATTTTTTCATTTATTGCATTGGTCTGATGATATTATGTCACTGAAAGAAATACATCTGGATGGCTTGCATATAGAGTTATCTCTCTTTGCTCATGCTTACTGTAAAACAATATTCTGCAGCAAGGACTTGAGTAATTGTGCATTTAGATTGAAGAACATCTAAATGTAGCTTAATGTGGCTAAAAATGTGTATTTACTTGAAAAAAAAAGGAAGGAATTACCACAAGAAACATAAATAATTGTGCAATCATGGTAACAAGAGAGTCGACAAAATGTTACTTGAAATAAAGGTTATCAAATTAAGTATTTACATGTAATTTCATAATTTCAAGCCATTTAAAGTTGAGCATGTTGCTTTATATACAGTAAGATTTAAATAAAAACCATGTAATGAAATATGGTGGAATATTTTCTGGGAATTTATAACTCAAGAGATAGAATTGATAGTTGGTTTGCCAATTAGTATGTTTGCATGTATGCGTGGAACATCAGGCACGTAGCATCGTTTTTAAAAGTGGGGGGGGGGCAAGACTCATCCAAAAATCTTGACAAGCAAAAAAAAAAAGGGGGGGGGGGGGGGCTGGCGTAGTATATAGCTTCAATTTCAATCCTAGTTCCCTTATTTTCATATTGATTTTTTCAATGCCCCAAAAAAAGTGGGGGGGGGGGGGGGCAACTCCGTGATGATTCAATTTTTTATATGTTAATTTTAAAAAATGTGTTGCTGCAAGAAAAAGTGGGGGGGGGGGGGGGGGGGGGCAGTATACATGTATTGCAACTCTCATACGCGTTGAAGATGATCGAGATAAATATTAACCTCTGATGGAAGTAAAATCATACTTGTTATTCATGTACATTTAAAAGTCAATTAATTTTTGATTTATAGGGCTATATTTATAATCACATTACTTTACAGATTTTAAAAAATTTAATATATGTCTTACCGATTTATAAAGCAAAGGAGTCCCAAAAACATGCATTATTTTCAAAAATAAGACATTTATTAGAATTAAATTGATAAATTTTGTATAAAAAAAATCTTTAAGGTCATGCCAAAATGAGTCCACAATATTTAATGCTTACTGTATATCATTTGTCTAAAAAGGCTTTCTGTTAACTTATTTTTGGGATTAAGTTTTTCAGCTTTAAAAAATATGTCAATCAGTATGTACATGTAGATCTGTCACTCATGTGGTCACATACCACTAATTTTACCCCGTGCTCATTGACCATGCAAGTAGTTCCATTCTAAAAATGTATGTATTATTTCAAAAATTCCTAGGGGTACTAAATGGTCGAATTTGGTTCCTTTTATGGCATGGATGGAAAGAAGAAGGTTTGAAAAAAAATACAGGCAGGAAAAAATTTAGAAAAATTATCTTTTCAGGCGCAATAGAAAGGGTGTAAAGAGGTCAATGTTTACACAAATTCCAAAGTGAAAGTGAATTTTTCATGGTAGGGGTTATTTTAGGGGCCATATCTCAGTCCCCTCTCGATTGATTTTCCTGTAGTTTGGATATGTTGTTGGACTAGTGTCATTCTATAGGTATGCTGTATTTGAACTCATTTGAGCCGGTGGAATTTTTTATATGATTTATTTTTGTATAAAGGAATAAGAGGGAAAAATAATTGTGGTCTGTGTCCTATCAGGTCAAAGGTCAAAATCCACGTTTATCAACTTAAGTCTAATTTTTCGTTATTTTGCAGACAATTAGGATGAATAATGACATTTTGTGGGGTTCTTTTTCAATTTTGGCAGATAATATGAAAAAATAACGGTAAACATTGTGTGAAATGGATTTGAACGGGGTGTGAACAGCATGGTGTCATCAATGAGTCAAACAGGGGACGTAAGTACTTGCAAAATGTCTAAAAACACTTTCTAATGTTAACTTTACTTATCACCCAAATCATAAAAGAATTGGTCGATTTGTCATTAAGTTATAAAGCCTTAAATATACCCCCCCTCTCTCTCTCTCTCTCTCTCTCTCTCTCTCTCTCTCTCTCTCTCTCTCATATTAATCATATTACATGTAAAAGTATATATATATTTCCTTTAATATTATTTTGATTAAATTATAAGGAGGAAAGTAGGGCTTATGTTACTTTATGATTCCTATGAATGATGACATATTTCACTGCCTAGCAGATTGCATGACAGGACATACAAGCTGGTAAAGGGGCACCTGCTGCCCCCCCCCCCCCCCAGTTAACACCATTTTGACAGAGAAATAATGAAGAAAACAACAAATGGTAAGTTGATTTTATTCATTTATTCATATTTTTCTTACAATTTAACACTTGAAATCTGATGGTGAGTAGGCATCACAACATTTTCCTCAGTATGTTAGAATATGTAAACCTTCATGTATAGATATTTATATGAGACATATACATTTTACTGGTTAGAAATAGTCATTTTAGCATCGAAATTATCAATGCCTTGCAAACGTTTATTTAAATTACTGCTTTAAAGTCTTATTATGTCAGTTTTTTCCCCTCTTTGTGTCCTAGAAATGTAACTACCAACAAATGTAGCATGTGTATGAGTTTGGTTGCTGGCATTGAACAGTGATTGCCCAAGATATATGAGGTCTGCTAGAAACTTTACTATTTGTAATACTGTAGTAATATCTTTTTGGCACTCTCATCATTAATTTGAGTCTTGGTCATCATTGTTCATGGTAACATACCAGACATTTTCACCTCTAAATGCACAATGTATGTAGAAACCCATGACTTTGAATGGTGAATCCTCGCTACAAAAGGTATGATCTCCTCAAGATTAATCACACCAGATAATGGTGAAAGAAGGTGATGGACTTGTAATTTCTAAAATAGTTTCTCGTTAATGTTTGTAAAAAATCCCTACTTTGGATTTTAATGTGTAGAGTTATCTCCCTTTGTTTTATGAGTACAGTTTTCATGAACCAAGGCTCCTTATGAATTAGGGTACATTTAAGTAATTTATCCAGTGTATATGTAATGAATGGACAAATAGAATTCATTCTTAATTCTTCTAAATTGTTAGTTTTGTTTCAAAAGGCATTTTATGCCTATCCATATCAGCCCTGTGTACTCTGATTTAATCTACTTTGGTCAGCAAGTGCCATTTCCTGAAAATGTGTGAATGGTTCTATGTGATTATCTGCTTAATGTAAACGGATTAGCCACTGTATATTTATCAAAATACCTGATTTCTATAGCAAACTTAATGCAGAATTTTTTAAATATTTTTTAAAGCTCATAGCATGTGATTAAATGTTTCATTTTTGGCATTTTCTGAAAAATTTAGCCATATTTGGGTTATTATTTTCAAAAATTTCCAAAAAATAGTTCCAGGTGTAAAAGAATTAAATCATCATTAGCATCATCATGTATACATGTTAGGTTAATGAATGTAATAGATTAATGAAACTTTTGACAAGTAATAAATGTTAAATGTAGCTCTTGAAATTTGAATATTGTGTGTAAAATGCTAGATTTTGTATGTTATTTCAGCCTTCCTGGACCAGATTTCAAAGGCCTATAACTCTGATGCAGAATACACAATTCCCGCCAAATTTCACAGGGAGGTGTATTATGGGTATAAGTGTCTACCTACCAAGTTTCATCAAAATCAAAGAAGAATTGTGTAATTATTAGGTCACATACCACTATTTTTACCCCGTGCTCATTGACCAGGCAAGTAGTTCCATTCTAAAAATGTATGTATTATTTCAAAAATTTCTAGGGGTACTAAATGGTCGAATTTGGTTCCTTTTATGGCATGGATGGAAAGAAGGTTTAAAAAGAAATACAGGCAAGAAAAATTTTAGAAAAATTATCTTTACAGGTGCAATAGAAATAGTGTAAAGAGGCCAATGTTTACACAAATTCCAAAGTGAAAGTGATTTTTTCATGGTAGGGGTTATTTTAGGGGCCATATCTCAGTCCCCTCTCGATTGATTTTCCTGTAGTTTGGATATGTTGTTGGACTAGGTATGCTGTATTTGAACTCATCTGAGCCGGTGGAATTTTTTATATGATTTATTTTTGTATAAAGGAATAAGAGGGAAAAATAATTGTGGTCTGTGTCCACCAAAGACCACGACCGCCATAGCGTGGCTACTTCCGGTGACCAGTTGCCGCAACTAGATGTCAAGTATGAAAATACCTACAAAATGAGCCCCGATGTCAAATTCAGGAAATCGTCTATACGAAGCATTTTATCGGAGGTCTTAGAAGAAAATATCAAATCCATAACAACCTACGATTCTTCAGTTTTAGGGGGGGGGGGGAATGCAAATTAGCCTGTGATGTCGTCAAAGAAAGAGTAAAGCAGCTGAACATTACTCGGTACAAGATAATCGCTTCTGTGATTGCGGCTCAGAAAGGAAGCCAAAGCATGGTGGTGACGTCACGATGTCTTTGGGACCAAAAGAACGATAACTATTTTTCAGTTAAATTGGGTGAATTCTATGTCGTAGGAACGGTTTACGTGGTATACGCAGAGTAATGTGTTCATGTAGCTCCTTAACAATTGCTTGTACAGAAATATAACGCATCTTACGAGTACATGTATATATTGAAAGTGCTATTTGTTTGAATTTTTCTATAAAAAATGCCAAAAAGTAACTTGGTTTCGTTAAAATTATTATCATAAAAAAGGCGAGGAGATCCGAGGAGATCCGAGCTTCAGTTAAGGCAAATAACATAAAGAACACACGCACAATTCCTCACATTTTACGACGACAAATATAAAACTTAAAATTATATCTGACACTTTTATTAAAATCTCTCTAATTTCATATGATTTTATCAATGTTCATTGTTCGTATTTCTTTTTTACCAGAAATTGTATAAGAGAAATATTTTGTAAAACGAAAAACTTGAAATATGTTGATTCTGAATGTAAAAAAGTCTATTGTTAAGTTTAAATATAAATAAATACATCTTCATGCAAACAAAATATCATGTCAAAAGGCAATGGAATAAGTGCTGCTCTTGAAAGCAAACAACAATTTTCTTGACACAATCTTTGAACTATGGTCCATAAAAACGGGACAACATTCAATACAGGGGTTATTAAACTTTAAAAAGCAAAACAAACTTAGCTCAGAAGTTTAACAAATTAACAAGTTAAGTAGTTCTAAAACACGCTTTCTACCAATTGACTTCAAAATGTTGATTTATGACAATTTACTAGAATAAACAACAATTGATCTCAAGCACTCGTACAGTAGGCGACTTATAACTATGAGAGTATGTATGGAAACTAGCCCAAATTAATTTGGGGAATGGAGGGGGAAAGGGAGGGGGGGGGGGGGCTTAACGGCCAAAAAAGACAAATTTCAAAACAAACAATTTTAGTGATAAACTACTTCTTATATCCGTGAAGCCTAAAGCTATCTTTTTTCGACTAACAAGTTCGAAAGATAATATCATCCTTGAGTGATACGACAGACCATTGGGTCGTCTTGGGATCCACTGGCGATTTTTTTTCGCAAATAAACCGTGTTTGCGTTTAGAACATCGACCCCAAATGAATGATAGCACGTAGTAATATATTTTCAAACATTTTAATATTGTCAAGTAAAGCAAACACCGAAGTAATGAATAAGACAACCTTTCACCAAACATTGATGTGTGTAAACTACTAGTGCGTGGGTTTGGTACTTTGGTTGCAATAACATCATAACATACACCATAACACATAATCTAATTAAATTGCATAACAATTACATTACATCTACAACATTTTTTTACAAGAGTTGAAGTCCCCCCCCCTTACAAAAACAACCAAAAAAACCAAAGCCGAAAAAAAAAATCAAAATCACTGTTAATAAATCTTTTTAAAAATCTAGCCACAAAAATGCCAGGAATTGGAAGTCTCAATGAAAGTTCTGCTTCCGGGTTTGCTTGGAATTAAAAAATTGCAGCAAAAACCATTAAAAAAACTAAATCCCACCTCTGACAATAAGGTGACTTTTAAGTTCAAAACTGCGACTGCGATTGGAAGAAATATATCTACGATTTTATTCATGCAACATACTATTAACGTAGTACACATGGCCGTGTATTCTATTCAGCATCTTTGGTGAAATGTAGCATCTGCTAAATCAAGCCATGGATATATGTATAAGAAAAGGAACATTCAAGAATACGCCAATTCAAGTCCACGCCATCTCGTTGAAAAAACTTATTTTCCGCCAAATATAGTTCACGTCAAATATATCATGTTTAACGCATTAACGCACAAATGATGCACGAATTGTTAAGACAATAGTTAAATCAGAAAAAGTATTCAGAAAAATGCATTTTGTCTGATCTTTGGTAGCTAAACACAGTTTCGTATAAAATCCAGGGGGTTTTTCTCTGGGGAAAAGCATGATGGGTAGGGATTTTCCTGCTATTTTTATGCGGTATACATGAAAATAACATTTTTAAACTCTCAGTTGCATAATATAGTGAATTATCTTTCGAATACATGAAAAAAGTATGTAGAAACATTTTAAAAATTAATTTTGTGAGACTCTAAAATAAAGGGCGGTAACTCCTAAACATCCCGATTTTACACATGCAGAATTTCATGAATTTTTTAGCGGGTAACATAGCTCTTTAAAAAGCTGGCGAATGTACCCTGAAAATACTATGAAATGATGCCTAAGGACTTGTTCTTGAAAATGTACAGAAATAAAAATGGCTGATTTGGTTGCATTCTGCTTTTAGGGGGAGCCTAAAATGCATGGGTGCACTGCATTTAGAGGCACCCTTTTGTCTATTTTCCGCATGTTTTGAGTGCCAAATAAATTCTAGCATTAAGTTACATGTGCATTATTTTTAAATATTTACAAAATTCACGATTTTATCTTTCTATTGATATATAAATATATATGTAACATATTTTAACAATTTATTTTTATAGGGGTCAGTTTTGCTTGCCCCTCATCTGAAAACGTCCTTATAACGTTACATATAAAACTGTGTTTTGCACCCTTTAGTAATCGAATGAAAACAAATCCTATGAAACTAACAATGTTTAATTTTGAGATAATATTAGACTTTTGATAATGACCTAAAAAAAACAGCAGAGGTTCTTTCCTCTAGTCCGGATGAACTATTCAGTTTCAGGGCTGGATTGTTGTGGTCATTTTTACGCAATACATGTATTTATCTCCTTTATGCGAAGAGCTTCATTCAAAGATATAGAAAAAATATTCAAATTTTATAGTCAAACTGGGTTTTTTTTTTATTTCAGATCTGATGGGTTTTTTGTTGACCATCTAACTAAATGGTTAACTTTGTAACTTACCAACAAGATGGTACATGTAGAACAGTCTTTTACAATGACCTAGGCGTTTAATTTGAAATTTGAAATTTGAACGATCAGCATATTCCTTTCGTCATGAAATAAAACACTACAAACTACGATGGGTCAAACATTCGGACGACCGAGCGAGGAAGACTCACTGTACGATATTTACAACTACCAAGTATAATTTCCTCTGTTTCTTACGGAAAGTTGCTGTATAGAAACATCCAGACTGAAATCTACACGCCCCATTTATCGATTGGTCGAAATTTACAGCGACTGAAAGTGACAGGACTGAAATTGACACGCCCTGTTCATCGATTGGTTTGAACTTACAGCGACCAAAGTAAAATCACGGACTGGACGAAATGATCATGATGATGCCAGACTCAAAGTCTCACAGGAGACAATTTTGCTGTTTCTTTTAGCTAACTTACTTATATATGTACGTTTATAGTAATTTAGTGAATTTTACTAACTTTTCATAATCAATTTAGTAATAAGTTAAAAGAAAGATGTTTAAAATATAAATAATAAAATGCTTTCTTTGATGATTCATGCGGGTTATGAAGGTAGCAATCATTGCAGGAAAAATTTACATAACCGGCCTCTAACGCGGGTTGTGTATTTTCCCTGCAAAGTCGCTACCTTCATATCCCGCATGAATGTACTTTAAAAATATATAAAAATTCACGCCATGGCAGGCGTATTCATGAACATTGGTGGTAGTTTTCTTGTTTTCAGTTTATTTAGTGTTATAGCAAATGCATTTTACTACACGCATGTTGATACAACATTCCCAATGATTCAGATCGAAGACAAAATAAATGTCTTATATACAAATGCTGTTGAATGACGGCTGACATAAATCTTTACGTTGAAGATTTACTGTAGATACTTGTAGACTGTCACTGTGTTGGTGTACAATTGTCCCACATTGAGGTGGCTCTCATCATCTACACACACACAACAGGGAAGTATCCCTTGTTTAGAGAGTAGTAGAGACAAGAACTGGCCATCCTGATCAATGATGTGGAGTGAATTATTGCCAGCATAACTGTTACAGACAATGATGTGACCGAGGAGATCAGTACAGATACCATAGGGCCAAAACCCTGACCCCCGACCTGTGTAGGAGAACCTGTGCTGTCCTGAATTATTCACTACCACTACAACTTGTTTGTTACAGTCTGATGAACAGAAATCACCATTGATGTTTTCTGTGATGTAGTGTGGATGACTATACAGTTCCTGTCCTTTGTTGTCCCTCTGTATGTTCTGTATTTCTTTTCCTGTCTTGTTGTACCTGGTGACTTTAGCCTTTACACCTTTTTCCATCCCCACCAGTATGTCCCCGTTGATCTGGGAGGAATGTATGCTGAGTGGTTCCCAGTCTCCTGTTTTAATAATTGTAGTGATTGTATTATCCTGTTGTATCCTATTGATGACTTTGTTCTTTCTGTCTGTATAGATCAGATCCCCGTCCTGTGTGACTGTGTGGTAGCCTTCATATTTACCACTGGTTTGTATCTTCTGTAGCTGATTCCCCTGTAAATCTATTTGGACAAGATTACCACTATCATCACTGCCCCAGAGTCTGCCTGATTTACCTAGTGATATATGGCATACATTGTCAACACCTGGTACTGTGTACTCCCTGACCTTGGTGACAGAGGAAGACAGAGACAGTGTTTGTTTCATGTCTAATTTCTCTACGTCTCGTCTCGTCTGTTTCCCTGTAAGTTTCAACTGTGTAGAGGCAGTCTCCATGGGTTTTATTCTTCTATTATCAGGTTTGGTGTTCGGAAAATTTACGCTACCAAGCAACTTAGAAACATCGTCTTTGTAGAACTGGCCAGCAGTAAACACTGGTAGGACAAGCTGTGTTGTCTCTGGTATTGACTGGATTTTCAATTTATCAAAATCCTCAGAAAATAAAACTCTGAAATTGGTGATGGACTTGTACCTGTGAAACTCCTTCAGAAGTTTTTCAAGATATTCAGTGTAGTCCTCATAAGTTTTTTTCTGTAAATTTAATGTTTTGAGAAGTGTTTCTTCTATTTTATTGGCTTGTTCCAATTTGTCTGACGTTACCCTATCCACAAGCTCTTTCAGAGACTCCGCTTCAGCCTTTATGGAATTTCTGATGTTGTCCATAGTCTTCTTTATTTCCATGACATCTTCTTTAATCTCTTTTTTTAAACCTTGTGATGTTGAGAGGTAATACTCTTGGATTTTGGAGATTTCTGATCTGCAAAATGCGACCTTTTCTGCATATTTTTCTTCCAGATCGTCAAGTTGATGACCGGCGTGCTCTTTCAAGAAGATACACTTAGCGCAAAGAGGGACATTACATTCCTTACAAAGAATTTCTACATTTCGTTTTGGATGGAGATTGCATTTCTCCTCTGGAAGTTGTGGTTTGCGTTGTTTGTATGTGACCACTTCATGTTCCTTGGTATCTGGACTCTTCTGATGTTCGTCTCTGCATCCTTCACACAATCTTTGGTGACAAGGATTGCAATAGAACTGACAGTTCCTCTTACAGTCTTCAGTGCCACAAACCAAATAGTGTTGGGCCATCGCCGGTATTTCTTCTTCTGCAGACATTGCCATCTCTAAATGATTTTTTTTTATTTTTGGAAATGAAGCTTATTGATGATAAGCATATTACTGGTGTACTTTATATCTATGATCTCATTATATTTCTGAAAAAAAAAATAAGTAAAAAAGTTAATACGCAATATATTAAAATTACACTCGGATCTCATTATTTTAAAACATAATTAATACAGAAATAAATATGCAATTTTTTAAAATTAGCCCCCCCCCCCGAAAAAGCCTGGTTTCGCACTCGAATGAACAGAGTTACTTCTTTTTGATCTACAGAACACTACATTCACATTCATTTCATTGCATTTGCTTTCTAAACTTAAATGAATCGACAGAGTATGCAATATTATAGTATCAATTTGCTTAATTTTATCCGAATGTCATTCTTTCATGATGGAGTCTTTGCTAATTGGCATGCACTTTTCTGAAGAAGTCATAAATCATTTCAGTAATAGACAATACACTCTTCCCATTTTCAGTGGCGTCGGAAGCAAAATTGAAAAGTGGGGGGGGGGGCAAAAATAAATTTTGGGGGGGGGGGGGCTGTTTGAAAGGCTGTACCGGGGCTAAAATATTTGGTAAACAATGAAAAATCATGTTTTAAACTGTCAGTTTTAATTAAATATGAAGGAAAGGGGGAACAAATTTCGAAGTTTTGTCCATTTTTGACCAATACAATATATTACTAAAACTGATTTGGTTTGACTTTTCCGGTCGCGTCGCGTTCAACTTTTTCAGCTACGTCATACATAAACAATACCCGCACCTTAACCACAGTTTTTTTATTGGTGGATTCAGCTTACCGCTGATTGGCTGCTGGTTAACTAAGACTAAATTATGCACGGACAGAACAACAACATATCAGAGAATGAAAAATTCACATGGGTACTCGTGACTGTCGAAATTGGGCTATTTTTCGAAAGTGTACACTTGTGATAAAACAATACATAAGGTACATAACATATATAGCTGTAGCTCTGTGTATAAATTTTGGGTTAGAAAATATAAAGCTACAGTGCATTCAATACTTACAT
Source organism: Magallana gigas (assembly GCF_902806645.1). Taxonomy (NCBI): domain Eukaryota; kingdom Metazoa; phylum Mollusca; class Bivalvia; order Ostreida; family Ostreidae; genus Magallana; species Magallana gigas. Next base: position 30,815,291 of record NC_047568.1, read on the forward strand.
GTACAAAAAAACTTTACGGCAATTTGCCGCGTATAAAAATAACACTATTTTTTAAAAATATTTACATCATACCATACCACATTTTGTGCAAATAATCCATTTAAATAATTCTTCATTTAGTTTACTACTGTTAATAATTGTAGCTTTACCCGCCCCAAACTTTCTCCTATTAAACAACCTTTAACCGTACTCGGAAAGCGGATCAAGAACTGTATTTTTTATGTATGTAAACAAACCAGTGTTCATGTATGGAGCGGGTGATCGGGGGTTCAGAGACAGGTAAAATAAAGAAATCTGCAGTAAATGGTTTGTGGATATTTTACTATATATATTTACACCGAAAGTGATAGGGCAACAGAAGAGAAACGAATCGGACACTTGCCTAATGAAGACGCACATGTACAAACCTCCTTGCACTCTCCACTTCCGTCTCGTTCTTTCACACCATCGTTCAATACTGGTGTAGAACTCGAGGAATTCATACCTATCACTTTGACTGGCAAGTTAGTAGGTAATACATGTGCATTATACATTTACGGTATTTACATGAAATGAACGCTTAGCACATGCAACTTTTAAATATTATATTTTTTATAACGCCGTACTCTGGACCGTAGCTTGAGGCTATGGTTTAACGCCCGTTTGCACACAGAGAGAGAGAGAGAGAGAGAGAGAGAGAGAGAGTTAGTTTAGCACAGAATTTAAACATACGGGATAGTCGATTTTGAATGAATAATATTGGGGGGAAATAAACTGTTCTGAGAAATCCTTCAGCTCTGGCATTGCATAAGTGTATACTGATAACTCGGCCTAAAAATAGGAGTTAACCAATCATATAGTTTTCACACCGGCGGCGTGTATAATTTATGCATGACGTAGCTGACAGAAATGATCGTGACGCTATAAGAAAAGTCAAACCAAATCGGTTTTGATAATATCTAGAATGCCTACAGTCTCCCCCAAAACGGAATGAAACAAGCTCTTGACTCTCTCTTTAAAATGATGTCAAATTGAATATAGGTATCGGGATTACTTTTCGCATGATTTAACACAAAATGTCAAAAAAATGTTTAATTACATAATTCCTCTAGAGTCGTAAAGTACGGGAAAACGATTCTTCAAATCAGTTATGACTTCATAATAGTTCTATCACAAAAAGACACTTTGGAATCATTTACTAGATCTTGACCTTAAGAAGGTGACCCACTTTAATAAAATATCCTTTTTTGTGTCCATAGATATATGTGAAGCAAAGTTCTTATAGATATAATTATGAAATTCATGAGATCGAGATACATGTATCTTAAATTCATTGGCATATATTACATGTAAATGTTCTATACTTACTGTTTCCTGTGATAAATATTTAACGACAAAGTAGGTTGGAATGTCGATGAGAGAGATTTCAATGAGAATTTACGAGACTTGTTTTTATACTTCCTCGTTCTAAGGAGCATTATACTGTGGACCATAGGTAAATCTGGCGCGGATTTAATGTATTTTTAAATGACGGAGGTGGATATATAAGTACATGTAATAGAGGTTTTTTTTAAGTTTAATTGTAAAATATTGAACACAAACATAAGGTGCTGTCGTTTATTTTGATATAATATCAATTGTTTCTCCAAAATATCGAGTAAAACTTTTTTTTATTCTATAGAACAATATCTACGTGCAAGATTTGCCTTAGGCTTTTATTTACCTGTTGTTTTGAATCCACCATCGCATGCGCGGATTCAGAAAAAAAAATTGCAAGGTGGGGGGAGGGGGGTTCACAGGGATAATTGTGTTTGACGGGAGGGGGTCCGAGGCTAATTTTCGGTAAATTTTATATATAAATTTGAATCTTGGATCCCCCCCCTCTAGATCCGCGTATGCATCGACAAACAATTTTTTTTTAAAAATACATATAAAAATGATATTTAAGCATTCTAACCCATTCTAACCCAGTGTTTAAAAAATACTGTTTTGTTCTTTAAAAAAAATGTTTGTCATTCAAAATTGGTTCTTGAAATATTTTATTTACGTTTTGTTCAGATGGCGTTCTCAGATTAATATAATTCATTTTCACTTATTATTCAAAGTTAAAGTGATATAAATTCTGTAAAGAACTGTGAACGCTATCGCCCGTTTCCCGCCTACATTTTACATCCAAATATTTAGGAATTTCTACCAGATATTTAAAAACAAAGTTATCTACTAAAAAGTATTATCAAATCCTAATTAATTTATATCAAAATAAAATTTGTAGTTATATCATTAATTTTTAAGCAAAAGGTTTGCTTTCGGGGGGTCTAAAAAATTCATTAAAATTGGTCCCTGTGAGTGGGGAAAATATTATTTAGTGGCCGACATGTACTAAAACACTTTTTGAATCACGTGCTTACGTTGGATGTTAAAGTTAATTTTCATTTTAATTCGTATTTGTTAATTAATTTGGAAAAGTTACAAGGCAAAATGCATTTTTTGGAATGTATTTTGTTTTGTAGACATACCCCCCCCCCCCCCCCGTGAAACAACAAACCCTTTGGTATGAATGTGCTTATTAGTTTCTATTATGAAATGAACTGTTTTGTCTCTCTTTGTTTGACCAAATCAGTTATACATGTATTTAATGAGAATATGCATAAATGTTTACATTATCATAAAAAAATAAATTTAATTAGACAATTATCAAAAAATGACTTTTAGTTAGGCGGATAAACAATGCTATCGTTCGCAGTCCTTATGAAGGCGAGGGTACAGAATATTTTGGCCATCATTTTTTCATCAGGCGTGTTGTGTCCATGCAGTTTTCATTGCTTGGAATTAGAATATATAATATTCCACCTTCCTCTAATATACCAATCGATAATTTTTTGGAATATCTCTATCTTTATAGAAACATTAGCATAATGAACATATTTATACTCTCATCTATTTTCAAACGGTTTTGATTCCCAAAAATTTGATCGTTATTTTTTATTTTTAATGATAAAATATAATTATAGGCTAATAGATAAAGCATCGTTGAAGTGGGGCACCCGGGGATTTTTTAAGACTTAATCATTACTAATATTTCAATCAATTTACCGGATTTTTATAAAGAATTTTCATCTATTTTTTAGATATTTTGTTTGAGATGATATTTTTCTTGAGTTTGAAATATAAAAAGTTTCACTTTAACAAATGGAATGCTAATACAAATATTAAATATTTCTTCATTTATTGTTTATTTACAGTATTTGAGGATTTCTAAAATTGTGATAAGGTTTGGCCAATGCTAATTTATGACCTGGTTCATATTTTTTTTTTGGTGGTGGTGGGGGGGGGGTATTATTGATGATTTTTCAATGTGAATGAAACGAATCAAATAAGATTAAATTTTTTAGGGTGTCCGGTTCCCCTACACCTTCTAGATTCATGAGAGTGACTTTTTTCCACAACAAACATTATTAAAAATTTTAGATTAACCTATAAAAAATTGAATTTTGAAGAAGTTGCCCCTCCCCTTCATTAGAGCATGTAAAATATAAAAGGAAAGTTAACAAAATTGACAGTAAAACAGACGTTTTACATACTTTGAAACCACTAACCCACCACTCATTATAAAGTAGATTGGCAAATATTTATTTTCTTGAGTGTGTGGGCGGGGGGGGGGGGGCTCTCTCACCTTCCCTGATGCTACGTGTCTGTCATTCTAAGAGAATGCATCCCTTTAGTTAATTAAAAATGCTTGTTTTGATTTGAGGGAGTGAGAAGGATTTATTCCGGAATAAGATTATCCAGTTTTGTTCTCTTCTAACACTCACATTTATACTGCGTGACACATTTCCTGCAGACGGCAGAGAGGTGACTGTCAAGGCCAGCTTCCACGATACTGTATGCGGCAATGTCACACTCATCAACAACAGTTTCATCTTCCCCGATAGAGGGACAGAAGCCGGGGACGAGCGGACTTAGGAAAGCTGTCAAAGTCTACTTGCAAAAAAATTACACGGAAAATTTTGTGCAGAGTATACTGGAAGGGGGGTTAAGTAAAATAGAGGGTTCAAGTCTAGTCATCGGAGGCGATGGACGATACTATGAAAAGGAGGCAACATTGCTCATCATTAAAATGTGTGCAGCAAATGGGGTAGGCCTATGTCTTGGTTATACTTGACAAGCTGCAGAGCTATTTGCAAATTAAATTAAATTCACTCATAAGAACCTTAGTATATTGGGAGCTATTCACTATTTTTAATTGTAAAGATATATATTCCAAAAGGCAAGGTAAATTGTTATAAAATATAAATAAACGAAAAATTAGCTAGCTTAAAAATGCACTGTTTTACTAAAAGACTATTTTGAAAAGTTATATTTTTTCAAAATTGGAAGACACAGAAGCACATTGATATTTTATATATAAGCTGCAAGCATACATTAAGCCATTAATTTTTTTGTTGTTGATAAGAATCTTCATGAATTTTGAATAGCATGGGTTGGTAAGATATTGCTCAATTTTCTCTGGCATTTTACTTTTTTATTTTACTTCAGGTGTCTAAAGTAATAGTTGCTCAGAATGGTTTAATGTCAACGCCATCAGTATCCTGTGTCATCCGTAAATACAAGACTAATGGTGGAATTATTTTGACTGCAAGTCACAATCCTGGGGGCCCAGATGCTGATTTTGGCATAAAGTTCAACACTGAAAATGGGGGTAATGCATTCTAATAGCAACACAATGTATCAAGAATTATCTCAACTCAAAGCATTTTTTTTTCTACATAGCCTTGAGTTAGAGTCAAATGAAGTCAAAATTAGAAATGAACCATTTGCGGTTTAAAACTTGAAATGACATAATTTTTCAAATTTTATTTCGAACTTCAATTTGTGTGTGGTAAAGATTTTATATCTTTCTCTGTGAGATATTAGAATGATTTAACCTTCAAGACTTGAGTTAAAACTATGGATGAAGTTTAATAAGAGCAGTAGTGCAGAAAAAGGGATAAAAGTACTCTTGCATAGAGAATAATTATTTATCCGTATCTCTTCAAGTTTGAAATGAAAACTCTATTAACTGATTGAGTTTTCTTTAAGAAGTTTGAAATTAGTTTTGACTTGGCTTAATAGGTATTTAATACACTGATTGACTTTGAATAGATATATATATGGAAAATGAAAACCGGTAGGGGGCTAATAAAAATATAAATCAGAGGAGTTAGAAGATTGATGAATTTATTTTATATAGAGATATAAAGGATAAATTGATAATTGTAAATTAGGTGACCATTTGTCACCAGGTTAACAGATGTGTAACAGGTGGTAAAAAGTCAAGTCTCAAAGGGGACTCGAACTCAGGGCCTCTGACGAAACGCCTCGGCGCTCTAAACACTAAGCTTCTGAGACCCAATGTATTAAATGACAGTTACACACCTCAGACACTTGTTAACCTGGTGACATAATTTTAACAATTTATGCTTGCAGAATTTTATTGATCATTTTAAAGAAATCCTTTTTTTTTTTTTGAATTTTATTATAGGTCCAGCTCCAGAAAATGTAACAGACAAAATATTTGAAAGAACAAAAAGCATCAGTCAGTACAAGATTTGTCCCGATTTGAATGCTGATATCTCCAAAGTTGGTCTTTCTACATACACTGTTGATGGTAAAGAGTTCACTGTTCAGGTCATAGACTCTGTGTTGGATTATGTGAAGTATATGAAAGAAATATTCGACTTCCCTGCTCTGAAAAACTACCTGTCCACAGGGAAACAAGTGCTTATTGATGCAATGAATGGAGGTCAGTTCTGAATGATTATTACATTATTAGAATGATTGATCTTTGCTAAAACGCTATTCATAGACAATGAATCAATGAACAGATATCGTATATCTCAGATTGTGAGTTAGTACATGTAGTTGCATGCTTGTTGTTTCTAAAGTAACATTTTTTATTTACCTGCTTAGTGTATTTTATGAATATCAAATTACATGTATGTAGAACATGCAAGAGAGTAAATATATATTGATGAAATTCTAAAATTCAAATCAGAGGCTTTCAGAGTTTATTTCCCTTTTGCCCAAAAATATTTCATTTAATGCATTGGTCTGATATATCGATTTCAAAGATATTATGTCACAGAAAGTAATGCATCTGGATGGCTTGCACATAGAGTTATCTCTCTTTGCTCATGCTTACTGTAAAACATTATTCTGCAGCAAGGACTTTAGGAGTAATTGTGCATTTAGATTGAAGAACATCTAAATGTAGCTTGATGTGGCTAAACATGTGTAATTACTTGAAAAAAAGTAAGGAATTACCACAAGAAACATAAATAATTGTGCAATCATGGTAACAAGAGAACCGGCAAAATGTTACTTGAAATAAAGGTTATCAAATTAAGTATTTACATGTAATTTCATAATTTCAAGCCATTTATAGTTGAGCATGTTGCTTTATATACAGTAAGATTTAAATAAAAACCATGTAATGAAATATGGTGGAATATTTTCTGGGAATTTAACTCAAGGGATAGAATTGATAGTTGGGTTGCCAATTAGTGTGCTTGCATGTATACAGTAAGAATAAAAAAAAATGTTTGCACTATTTAATAAATACCTACCTGGTATCTTTTTTTAAACCAATGTGAAATGTTTACTTATTGCACAAAGCATTTTTTTATACAGACTCCTTTAAAATGCGCTATTAAAAAGCCATCAGTTTCAGAGAGGGGTGATATGGATCTGGTAAACCACAGTGTGGTGATCTGGAATAATGGATCACTCTGTAGAATTAACAGTATCAAGAAAGAAAAATTGATGGGTACTGTACAGTATATAATAAAAGCAGTTATTGACTTTATTAATAACTAGATAACTGTTACATGTATTGCAACTCTCATACGAGTTGAAGATGATCGAGATAAATATTAACCTCTGATGGAAGTAAAATCATACTTGTTATTCATGTATATTTAAGTTAAAATTCAATTAATTTTTGATTTATAGGGCTACATGTAATCACATGACTTTACAGATTCTAAAAAATTACTGACTAATAAACAAAGGATTCCTAAAAACATGCAAGATTTTCAAAAAATTGACAATTAATAGCATTTAATTGATAAATTTTGTCTAAAAAATCTTTAAGGTCCTGCAAAAATGAGTCTACAATATTTTATGCTTACTGTATATCATTTGTCTAAAAAAGCTTTCTGTTAACTTATTTTTGGGATTAAGTTTTTCAGCATTAAAAAATATATGTCAATCAGTATGTACATGTAGATCTGTCACTAATGTGATAAGTGCAGGTGAGGATATATCTAGATTATGTACATGTAACTTATCCATACAGTGATTCAGTGGTGTGTAATTTGCTTGTACTTGTCAATACGCATAAATGTATTAATTAATCAGTATATAGATCTCATCAGTGATCCAACTATTTTTTCTTCCTAAATGCCACGGGGATGTTAGAGTTGTTCCATGCGTAAATATCTCTCTCTCTCTGATTGGCTGATTGAATCGCCACATAATATTCGACGTACTGTGGGTACAAGACTGTTACTGTACATTATACATGGCGGTTGAGTAACAGTTTACTCCAGCGTATGTACATGTAGTATGGAAAAACCAGAAGAAAAATGACCTCACAAGTATGAGATATACGTATCACCAGTTAAGTGTGTGACAGAGATTTTCCTATTGGTCTTCTTAGCAGCTAGTGTTGAATGCTTTACTCTGAAAACATACACACACCCACCCCACCCACCTTTCCTTCTTGAGTATTACACATCCTAGGCCCAGAGTCTAGCAAATTAAAAATGTGTTTAGTTTTGTAATAGGTAGACTGAGGTTTCTGTTGCCGTTGTTCCTATCACAAAAAAAATCCATGCCCCCCCCCAACCCCCCAACCCCCCCCCAAAAAAAAACAATAGTACAGCAAAAAAAATCTAGCAACCCCCACCCCCACAATAAATACATGTAGTACCTTTGCACCCAGGCCTGTAAGTTCTGTAGTACTTGATTGAGTTGAGATGTACCGGGTATATTGTACAGAAACATGATCACTTGTTGTTGACCAATATGGTGTTGATGCTAGAGACACTGACATTTTAATCTTGTTTTCTATACCTCACGTTTCACACTGTTTTTGTGATACAGAATTGATTGGTACTGTAAAATGATGCTTAAGTCTTCAGATTAATGATATGATCTGTAGAAGTTTACAGCCAATTAGTTAAGTCTAAACACAAACTTCATGACTGGACAGAAATTTGAGTCTACAATGTCAACATTTAATTTTTTTTTTTTTACAATAAGCAAAATGTAATGTTGGATGAACATGCTTGTACATAAAACTTGAATTTTGAAAATCATGAACTGTCACTGAGTGATAAAAATATTTCTGTACAAGATTGTTATTTAATAGTAAAACAACTTTAACCAACAAGTTCATGTAATCAGGTTTTGATAGAAAGCAAAAATACAGAACCCCAGTTTATTCTCATTAACTTTGGAAGCACTGAGGATAGCTATTGTTAAAAAGATGTCAAATTTTTGTGCTGCAATTGTGTGAAATTTTATGATACAATATACAAAAACTTATTGACATACCTGTTTGAGATATAGAGAGCATTCAATTATAGCACTGAGACTGGTTTCAATTACACTGTATAACTTTTTATGATACATGTATTACTATAAGGTACATCTAGTTGGTATTATTATCTATACAAAAATTATCTCTGTTTGATTAATTTTACTATAATGATTGCAGTTATGGGTCCATATGCCAAGAAGGTGATCTGTGAGGAGCTTGGGGCCCCACAGAACAGTGTGGTCAACAGCACCCCTCTAGAGGACTTTGGGGGCAAACATCCCGACCCCAATCTGACTTATGCTGCCGACTTAGTGACAGAGATGGCCAAGGGGCATTATGATTTTGGTGCTGCATTTGATGGAGATGGAGTAGGCTTATTTTAATCTTTAAGTAGCTGGGGTGGGGTGGGGTGTGTGTGTGTGTGGGGGGGGGGGGGGGGGGGGGGTTAGAATGAATATGCTGGTTAAGGGTTAAGCATTAAGCATTGCAAACATTTTTATGAGAGTTTATAACACTAGAATGCATTTTTATTTCCCCTTTTTTTTTTTAATGTTTTCTTTTTTGAAAGTTTAATATTTCCATTAATCAGAATGTCTGTTTTTCCAGCGATGCCAATAAAAAATTATAAAAGTGCAAATTCTTTGGTGGTGCCAACTTGCATATGTTCTTGTGTCATCAAAGAAATGAATTTAGGAGAAACCGCATGTTCACATTTTAATGACTGTCAACACCTGTACTGATCCATAATTCACTAATTACACTGTAGAAATTAATTACGATGCTCTGATATTACAGGACAGGAACATGATCCTGGGAAAGAATGCCTTCTTCGTGACGCCATCAGATTCTTTGGCTGTTTTAGCACATTATCTAGAATGTATTCCATATTTCAAAGAGACTGGGGTCAAAGGTTATGCCCGGAGTATGCCAACAAGTGGAGCAGTAGACAGGTCAGTGATAAGGCAGAGGTGTCCAGAAATATTGGTCATAAGAGAGAGAGACAGAGAGAGAGAGAGAGAAAGGAGAGAGAGAGAGAGAAAATGTTTGTGTTATCCCCAGTACAAATTTTAAAATTTTTGAATAAAATTTTAAAATTTTTATATATGAATTTTATCTTCTAATAAAGTACTATTAGTGTCAGTTGTTTGAATATGAAACCTATTGCTTTTATTTATATCAGAGTGGCTAAAGCCAAGAATCAAACTTGTTTTGAGGTTCCGACAGGATGGAAATTCTTTGGAAACTTGATGGATGCTGGTCGCCTGTCTCTTTGTGGGGAGGAGAGCTTTGGAACCGGGTCAGACCACATCCGTGAAAAGGACGGCTTATGGGCGGTCCTAGCCTGGTTGTCCGTCCTAGCCAATCAGAACTGCAGTGTGGAGGAATGCATAAAAAAGCACTGGCACACCTATGGTCGAAACTTCTATACAAGGTTTGGCGAGTTCTTCATTGTGTGATACATATAGAAAATAGTTTAGTTTAAATTTCCCATACAGCAGTTTGTGTTGACTTGAGTAAGAGTTGTTGTACATAAACAGCATACTACACAAGGCTCCATTTAGAGTGCTCTTTATAGTGAATGATACATGTACAAATACACTGTAAAAGCATTTTCTATTCAATCATTTTTGAAGACGTGCATATACCGGTATAGTACTAAGGAGGAGTTGTTTTACAATATAGATACTGTAAAACTTGTTTAAAACATGAACAAAGTGAAAACTTGTTCCCTACAAAAAAAAAAAAAATTTATGAATAGAACAAAGTCACCAAACTGATTTTGAGCCCAGCACTGGAAATATAAATTGACCTAATTTATTACAAATAGTTTTCTATCATTAAAAATAATACTTATAAACATAATTGTGTGAGTGAATTTATTTTCATTGTATTTAAACAGACTTGATCTTCCATGTATGCTTGAAAAATCTTCAGTTAGGAGTATGGTGATTTCTCGCTTATTTTTCCTCCATTTTCCCATGTATTGCAAGAAATCTACATGAATATATTTTTATTTTTATATGCCAGGTATCTATATTCTTAAATTTAAAAAAAAATTTAAAAGAAAAGTGTAAAGAACAGCAAGTTACCCTTGTTAATTAATTAAAACATTAACTATGAATAAACCAGCCCAAGAAAACAAAAATAATACATGAAGACAATAGTCATTTAACATATTTAATGCACAAATGCATCTATGAAATATAAATTTGAGAACTGCATATGGCTGTGCAAATATTTGTGGTTTGTGTGATGGGTTGTAGGTTTTGATATATGTGTACATTTGAACCCCTTGATAAAATATTACTATTTATTATCTCATAATGTGTGGAAAAAAAATTGTTTAATGAAAGAAAGTTCACTTGTACCTCAATTTTTGATGAGAACTGCCAAGTGCTTTATTCATTAGTCTAGAAGATAATTATCTGATGAATTAAACACAAGTCCCATGTAGCCACTTATTCTCCAGGTTACAGAGCTCGGAGGCATATACATGTAAACTCTAGCCTCAGTTTAATTTATCATCAAAGAGATTTTTATTTATCATCATATGACCCTGGTTTGTGTGTCAGAATGCCTGGAAGATATTCATTTACTGAACTCTGGCAGCAGAAAAATAATTATACCCGCTGCTCCACATGGTTTGGAGACAAGAGCATGCAATTATACCGATCTCACTGGGATAGAGAAAATAAGAATGTACCCCCTAATTCTGTTGGAAAATGATTGTCTTCGGTTTTTCTTGGCAATCATTCTTTAACAGGCTATGATAATTATGTGCTGTGAGTTTGACTTGTAGAAAGTTCATCCCCTGCTGGGTCAATGATAAGATTTTGGGGGGGGGGGGGGGGGCTGAATTCTGTTTCTATAACAATGGGTAAAGAGAGAAAGTGTCAGTGTCATAGTTCTTCTGTTATCTGTGATTGACTTTTGACAGAAGTATAGGTACTTCTGAACTAATTGTTCTTTAGAATGTTGATAGGTAGTTTAATTATTGGTCACCCCTGATATTTACAATGTCTTAGATTAACTAATAGTTAAGACATATTAGCTTTAACTATGGATATACTAGTATATCAATTTGGAATTTCCCATTGACTTATTTTGTCACAGTTGCAGTGAATTTATTTTTTACCTACTTGAAATTTTGGCAATAAAGTACATGTAAATATACTTCATGTTAAGGAGAAATGTCTTAAAATAGCAAACACTTAAGAACTTGTGGATAATTGCTTAACAATGGAATGTTGTTCTAGATCATGTTTAAACGTTCTATTTCTAATATTTTTCTTGTGTTGTCTGAAACTGGAGACAGCTAGCATCTCTCTGAGAGAGAGAGAGAGAGAGAGAGAGAGAGAGAGAGAGAGAGAGAGAGAGAGAGAGAGCAGTCTGTTTTGACAATTGCATTGAAGTTACTATAGAGTTTGTGCTGAATAAAGAATAGTTCAGTGCTTCTGATGAATAAAACATTGTTGTAATTCAAGTATGCCAGAGAGAGAGAGAGAGAGAGAGAGATACTTGATAGAAGAAATTTACGAAACTTAACTATTCTCTATTCAGATATGATTATGAAAACTGTGAATCAGAACCAGCCAATAAGATGATGGCAAATCTAAATGCATATGTTGCTGACCAGTCCAACATTGGAAAAGTATTTACCTCTGGAGACAAGTCTTACACATTAGCCAAGGCAGACAACTTTTCTTACACAGATCCTGTGGATCACAGCATTAGTAAAAACCAGGTGAGCAAAAAGAGATCGAGGTTTCAGTGTACAGGAAAAATTGCCCATTTTATCAGAGTACCAGGGCACAGGAAAAAAATATTAATTTCAAATGAAGCAGATTTCAAATGTACCTGAACAGACAAACTAAAAGATGGGTCTCATTGTTATAGTTTTTTGCAAAATGAAGATACGTGTAGTTTTTAAAGAAGTACATCAAAACTCTTTTTGAATCATTATACAAACACACTAATGATAAGAATTGTACTGGATTTCAAAGGAAAAAATTAAGGTTTTGAATTATTTTTGGGGAATTATATTTGGAAAAACTTTTTTGTTGTTTACCACCACTTTCTCTCTCTTCATCAACAAAAAATTGCGTCATTTACTGACCCTCTCATGTATTTCATCAGAATCTTATGAGTGACATTTTATGACATTTAACTGGGTTACATCAATTGGGTTGCATCACTTCTTTGCGGTCAATTGCTGCATAAAGTAGAACAAATACATGCTGTACAACATACTCCCACTTTCATCAGCATCCTGCTTTCTGTGACTTCAGTCCACGGATACTTACAAGTGTTAGAGGGCTTCTTGCGACAATTATAGTCTTGGCGCTCCTTAAACACTAGTTCCTGTTTCTTACTAGCTACTAGTGTTTACAAATTCAACCTCATAGACCCAATACATGTATTATGAGATTCATATAGAACATGTATTACTGAAATTCATTTCGATATGAAATCAAAGTTCACCAGCTAACTCTTATATTGTGATGTACATAATTGAAAAAATTAACTATGCATTTATTTTAGGATAAAATTTCATATGTTTGAGCTTCCGAAATTCACAGATAAAACTAACTCTGATATATACTTTTGCATATTAGTATATTGATACATGCACCAGTATTTGATCAGATGTCCTTTCTTTTACATTTAGTACATTTAACTTCAGTAATTATATGTTACAAGTTCACTGGTACACATTATTAATATTAAACTGTTTGAAGTAGGGAGTTACTACTGGTATATTGGCAACATATCTTGATCCAATAAGAAATTTATGATTAAACTTTTAATGTGTGTTTTATATATGTGTTTGCACTTACACCATGTTTATGCTGCAGGGTATTCGCCTGATATTTTCTGATGATTCCCGCATCATTTTCCGCCTCAGTGGAACAGGAAGTAGTGGCGCCACCATTCGGATGTATCTGGAAGGGTACGAGAGTGACCCAGCCAAATATGACATGGATCCACAGGTACATATAATGGCACACTCAAGATATTTCAAACTCTACTGCCATGCCCCCTACCAAAAAAAAGTCCCCAAAACAAACATTATGAGAGTTATGCATATAAGCAAGGATAATTATATATTATATATATTATATTATATTATATATTAATTTATATAAGCATTACATGTCCCCAATTTTTAAACAGTTGTTATTTTATGTGCTTAATGGTAGGAACTAAAAACCCTGTCTGGTATTACATATTTAAATCTTTGCTTTACAACAGAAACTGATCCTGTTTTTTTGGTGACAAAATTTGAAGTATAGTATATGTCAGATGAATAAAAAACTGTAGTACATGTGTACCCAATTTAAAGGGGCATTTGAGTGAGATGGAATATTTCTGTTTTTAATTAATATTGTAAAGAGTATGAGTAAACAAAAGCAATCTACGTGGATTTTAAAGCAGCTTCTTTGGAGAAAAGAAGAGAAGGGAGATATTGCAAAAATTAAAATGACCATGTTTACTCTGTTGGGTTCTGTGGGTGGATTAGACTGTGGTCTCATTTTCATGTGAGAGATGTGCCAATGTTTCTAAATCCGTTTTACATGTACCTGCCAGGAATAGAAATAAACAGAATTCAAAGATCAGAATTGGAGAATATCGGTCAGTGCGGACAATGAAGTGGGAGCTTAACCAACTTCTATCTCAATTTTATAATCCTTTCAAAAAACCATTTTGAAATATATGCACCTTACGTAAACAGGAGTTTAATTGGAAAGGCTGTTCTATTTATTCAGACAGCATTAATTAAGAATTAGACTGGTTGTTGAAGACTTTGATTGTTCTACTGTTAATTTTCTTAACCAAAATTATTTGAGAAAGGAAATGAGATGCGGAGGAGTTATTAATTCAATTTAATGCCTCACGTATAATCGCTTTGTTTATCTGTTGTATTTTCTAGAATATTTGTCAGAACTGTCAGTGCTTAATAACTTTAAAGATTAATCATACATCCATGTTTAAAATGATAACATCAATGAGCAATTGTCAAAACTGATGATGTACACAGAAAATAGGATTACTTCACTACAATGGTGCCTTTGATCACAACAGGAATTTGACTGTACAAATGTATTGACTACGTCTGCATGGGCTTTTCCTCTTTTTTTAATCATGAATTAACTTTTAGTAAGACATTTATGAGCAAGTTCAGTTTCTAATTATAAAAGCTAGTTTCTATGATACCTTTAGACTTGTTAGAGTTTTTGTGTTAAAAAAAAAATAAATTAAAAATTAATGATAAGCTGCAGGAAAAAACAATATCAGTGCTAGAGAATAGACGTACTGTTATTTTTTTTAAGTTGTTCTCTCTGTGATAAAAACACATTTGTGTTAATACAATTAAAGATTGGATTTTTTTATCTTCATCTTATTATCTTATCTTTATCTTATTCATCTTATTATATTTTATCTTCATCTTATATTTTTATTTTATCTCAGAATTTGCTTGATAAAGCATTCTAGCAGATATTAAAATAGCTGTATATGCAAAGAAATGTTGAAAACAAAACATTCTGGCACACCCAGCAAAGGTTTTATCAATTGTTTTGACTGGATTCAGTTTCAGGTTGTTTTGCGCCCCTTGATAGACATTGCACTCAAGTTATCCCAGCTGCCTGAACTGAACAGGAAGAGATGCTCCAACCGTTATCACATAAACTACGTTCTCTAAGCTGTGTTTGTAAATTAAGAAACACAGTTTTTGGACAGAGTCATGAATTCTATGTATTTAAATATATATGATATATAGCTTTCATATTTCTCTTATTCATAAGGATTTATTTATGCATAATACACTAGCTGTACCTGAATAAGTTGAACAATTAATATAATACATGTATTTGTTTGGTATTTCTAAATTTATCGGTATATATTATGATTGCCAACAGAAATAGTAAATTCTGCATCTCTGATTGCATATAAGAAGAGTACAGTGTCTGCACTTTATTTTTCACTGTGTTTTAGTGTTTTTAAATAAATTGGATGTTTGTTTGAATTGGCCTGATAACCTGTTTATGACTATATATCAACTGACCCGATTTTGTCTGCAGTATCTCCAGGTCATATGTCTGTGTACATTATATATACACCAATATATACCCATTGTGTAGACAACACTCTACTTAGTTAACAGGGATAGACACGCACATCTGAAGCTATAGGGTCAAGTGTAGATATATAGGTTGGACAAATGTTATTCATATAGACCTTAGCTGTCCTTGGGCTTGTGCCATCTATGTTTATTGACATAATAACACAAGTGTGCTGACAATATTGGAAGTTAAGTGCTGATAAAGGGGATAATGGGGGACAGAAACCAGGTGCTATAGTCAGAGTGACTGTGTCAAGTCTTATGTCACCTCACCCCTGAGGGGATTGCTCCCCCCCCCCTCCCACAGTTAAGTTTGTCCACTTACAAAAAAAATTCTTCATTATTTGGGGTATATTATGGCCATTACTGTATTGTGCTATTATTATCTATATTATTAAATTCTTATAAATTTAAGGCTCAAAACTTTTATCCAGCCATCATTGTTTTGGTCAGTTTGAACTTCAGCTGGATTTGATTAAAAGCTGAAGTATAAATTACATGCAACTCCATTTTCTTGATGATGTTTGGCAAACCAGGAAGGTGTGAAATACTAACCAACCCTGTAGAGGATTGATCTAAGAAACCTGTTAACCAAGTGCTAAATACCATCAAAGAAAATGTGTTTAATGAACATGGACAAACTTCCTCATCAATGAATGGCACCCTTCAAAGGGAAACGGTGAGACTCCATGCAGACTGGAAAGAATTTCTCACCAAGTACACAAAGACTTGATACTCTGATTGCCCCAGGAGTTTATTTTGTGGATGGTTCATTAGCACAACCAAAATTAGTGGGGGGCCCTTAGGGGGCTAATTTTAAGGATGATAGGAGTTAGCAATGTGACAATAATAAGCTTTCTCTGTGGTGCTTTGCTTTTGATTGTTACTGCTTGTTAAATATAACCATATAATCAATACTGTTGAAATAAATTACTATGATGATGCTCTCTCTCTCTCTCTCTGTTATCTTTAGTTGGCAGAACACGAAGCTGAGGTAGATTTCTATTTATAACTAGACAAAGAGGTCGTGTCTGCTGCTGTAGCAGTGTAATAACTTGCATGATCTCCATATACAAAGGGTGTGTGTTGGGTCAATGAGACTGTTACAACATTCTTTTTTGCTTTATTGCAAGTAAAACCTTCTTATTTTACTGAAAACTTATCGGTATTTATGTATCATTCAGAACAGAAAAGCTGCTGTTTCAAAAATGTATGAACTTTTTGAACTACATTATGTTTGGCTATATACATTTGTATGTCTGGCAAATTTCCAATTTTTTTAAGTCCTCCAGTACAGTTTATGTCGATTGTTCTCCAGCATTCAATGGAACAATTTGTATCATTGCTACTGTCACATGACCTGGACAAAAAGCAATTACCTTCATATTTAAAAACCAACAAATGTGTAAAATTTTATTCCTTTTATTTTGAAATGCATCATGACTGAGTTTTACAAGTCATTCAATGAAGCTTCAGTTGGTCGACATTTCTGGTTGAGTAAACAACCCCAACTACAACCTTGGCTTCATAAAAACTCAAAACAGAACAAGCAATTATCATTTCACAAAGATTCTTCACCGTAATACTCTGTAAGCGAAGCCATTTGAATAGTTTTCTAATTAAAATTTCTGTAAAAACTTTTAAAAAAAGAAAACATTTTTAACAATTTTAATATTCTTTGATAAAAAAAAGCACCCCCAACATTTATTTCTGATAAATATTAAAAACAATCTTTTGATTTGTCTTAATTCCAAAATTAATGATTAACACATACAATTGAGTATGGAATGGTTAGCAGAACACATATTTGTTTGAGCATTGCAATAAAAAAAAAATTTCGTCAACACATTTCCTTAGGAAATTATTATTGGACAGAATGATTTGAAATCACAAAAAATATAGCACAGAACAGACTTCCTTTCATGTGTGGCACAAAGTGTTTTGTTTGTCATTGGCTCTGATCCAAGCTCAGTAGCACTTTTCATAATCTGCATACATATTATAAAACCCGTTCAGCATTCAAAATAGGCCATATCCTACAACTTCATGCAAGTCTTCAAACAATAACCACATTTTGAGATCCATGGCTTGCATGAACGAGGAATATGACTAAAAATAGGATATGTTATTCCAGATCTTATCATGCCAAATTAACTCATCATAATAGATGGTCTAAATTCCAATTTCCATACCTTTGACACTATACCAGATGGTGTCGTCACACAATTTTTTTTTTTAACTTATTTTTTTTTCAAGTAGTATTTTGTACTAAGTACTAGCACCCCCTACCCATCTTAACATGATTTATAACCCAATGAAGTTTAAAAGTGAAAAAAATAATTTCTATGATAAAACAAATGTTCCTGTTTCGAAATATTTTTTATAACTAGAACAAATATAACAAGCTCGCATAATAAATGCATTTGTTTTAACAAAGATTGGCAACAACAAGCTCAAATATAAGGCTGTTTTCAAACATCAATTTCTCAGTTTTAAACATCACAGTTGCACAATGAGTTATCACATGGAAATCCTGTTGCCATTCAGGAATTCCCTTTTTGACTTCTTTTTTTAGCACACATGGACAAGGACAAGAGGTAATATATTGTATAACAACAACGGATTTCAACTTTTTTCAGGCCATAGCTTCCTAGACATTGTGTCTTGCCTCTAGCTTGTATATATTTCTCTCCTTCTCTCTCTCTCTTTGCATGTTAAAATGGCACTGTTACAAAACACAAAACTTAAGTTTCACATTTTTGACGAAAAAAAAAAAATTTAAATTGCTAAGAGTGTATTGGTATCAAAAATGCGAAATGGTTTTGTTCATATCTGAGAAAGAGAGCAAATTACCGGTTTTTAAAAGTTATCAAAGTACACATGTAGAATGCATCTTCAACAAAACTGTCGAAGAAATTTTGGAAATCATCGATCGATTATTTACACAATTGCTCTGTCCTAATATCAAGACTGGCTCAATTTGAATTCAATTCTATGAAACAATTGTAAAAAATACAAATGGAAACATTTAAAACAGATAAAATCGAACACATGGACAATTAAAAAATATAACAATGAGAACATTTCTGAACAGAAATGCATTTGAAAAAATACTAATCTCATTTTCACAACCATCAAGTACTCATCACACCTATCTTTTTTCATTCTCAATCATACACATTTACACATCACATAGACACATGAACATTGATTTCTTTGATTGCTTAATGTTCTTTAAGAGCACTCATCTATTTGTTTTTTCAAAACTTTCGTGAATCTTTCCCCTCTCTCACAATGAAGACAATATGTCTCAAATTTTTTTTTTCCTATAAAGACTTGAAAGACATTTGGATATCTTTTTTCAGAAAATTGTTTTTAAATGTAGCTATATATACTCTGAATCAATATACACACAAGATCCCTGAATATTTTCTAAGCAAGAAATGCTAGAATGGAAATGATGAAATGACTACACGCTCACACCAAAGGTGGAGGAATGTGAACTTGGAAGCGAGTCAACACCGTCACTCTGCTCTCCCGAGGTGTTCAAGTTCCTCAGGGTTGTACAGGTGCGTCTCTTGGCAAGTCCTGAGCAGGGAGGAGAGAGTTTTATGGAGGGCATAAAGAGATCATCCCCAGAGTCTGTTTCCTCTAACAACTCCTCCAACAAGTTTTCGTCGCGGTTGCCAATGAAGAATGAAGTTGGCTCGGAAATGAGCAAGTGTTGCTGCATCATGCGGTTCATGGATATTACTTCGCTGGCATAGCACTCCAAGTCTTTTGTGCTGTTGTTCCTGTAAACATGACACCATACAGTCATTAGTCACACTTTATCTAACCAGTTTATCTCCAGTGAATGTTATAACAAAAAGACAAGTAGACAACTAGATTTCTGACAATACAATAATACCAACCTGGTGAGTACTCTTGGTGTTGCCAGCGGAGTGGGAGCTGGAGATGTCTGCACCCAGGGGTGGTGAAGAACCTCCACAGCAGAGAGCCTCTTTCTGGGGTCCCTCACCAGGAGTTTCTGGATCAAATCCTTAGCGTCTGGCGAGATGTTGAACCACTCATTATCAGGAAAGTCAAAGATGCCCTCTTGGATTCTGGTGAAGAGGCTGTCCTGACAGTCCTTGGCATGGCTCTCCCTTCTCCCACCCACAGTCCTCTCCACACTGACCGTAGAAAGGCGGGTATCCACAAAGCATGATGTACCTACAACACCATACAGAAAACTCATCAGTAATCAGTTTTAAAACACTGGTGAAGGTGTTGATGTAAAGACTGACGTTTTCTATTTTGTACTCTTATTATCACATCAGTGATACTTACAGTATGGTTCCAAGACTCCACAGATCACATTTTTTGTCGTACTTGAACGACTCTCCGACCCAGGCGTCCACAACCTCAGGTGCCATGTACTCAGCAGAACCAACTGGGGTGAGTAATTCAGGGGTGGTGCAGTTGTCATTCTGACTGACCGGAACACCACTGGCAAGGTCAAAGTCACAGATTCGAATTGGAACCACCTAAAGATAAAATTACACTTTTTCATGAGAAAAAACCCCCATAACTTAGCATTTGCAACATTTTTCAGCAAAGAGCTATTTCTCACGAGATTCAATGCAACATATATGTTTGAAATATTTACCTCATCTGTTTTCTCGCACAAAATATTTTCAGGTTTTAAATCCCTATGGGCAATTCCTTTACGGTGAAGAAAATCTAAAGCTCTGGCTATGTCACGAACCACCAAACTTGCTTCTCTCTCAGTCAAGTGGCCTCGCCTTTCGATGTTAGCAAGAAGGGTACCTGAAATTGATAGAAAAAATTCTTAATCCCTTATGTCTCTGTTGATCATCCAAGCAGTCGAAAAAAGAGGGGCACAGCAGTGCTCATTTACATAAATTTAAATGTCCCGAGGTAAACACAAACAAAGCACCTGCCTGACCTCAAGCACAGAGTAAACACCACTGGCCTAATTTTTTTCTTCATATTATTATTATCAACAAACGGGATCTAAAGCCTTTTGTACAGAGTTGTGATTTCAGCACTGTGGTTAACCATCAGCCGATTTAATTTTAACAGAGATGTGCAGAATTTTTCTTACCTCCTTGCATTTTATCAAACACAAGGTAAAACCGCTCCGACTCTTCAAAATACTCATAAAGCTGCAAGATGTTCTCATGTCCTTGGCACAAATGGAATATCTCAATTTCTTTGAAAACTTTGCTCCTAGATCTTCCATTATTCTTTTCAATTATCTGTGTAAAATTTAATTATAAATAATTAAAATTTTCAAATAAAATAGTAACAAGGCCGTTTAGGATTAATTATTTAAGTACAGAAATTGGCAATTTAATAAATAAAAAAAAAAGAGAACAAATTACACATTGAGAATTTTTAAGTTATCAAATTTGTAATAATGAATCAATCAATAATCACCTTTACTGCATACTCCTTGTTGCTATGGTTATTTTTGTAAGTTTGAACAGAAGCATACGATCCATTCCCAAGCATTTCTCCTGTTGGTCTATAAAGGTCTGGAATGATAAAAAAAACCCAACATTGATGCTACTCCCATCTATTTTCACAAGACTTATTGCATACGTTTGTAGGCAATATACATTCATGTGCATTCCTAACTCATAACAGATTTTCAGACTGTACTGAAGTGCTAGTGTATCTCTGGCATCATGCTTTTCTTTCTTTTTTTATGGGTTATCTAGAGGGAACAAAAGCTAAGAACCCAGAAATGAAGCATGATTCATTCCTACCAGATGCTGCCAGCAATTATTTGTAGCTTTATTGACAGAAAAAAGTCACGCGGCTTTGACACATCACTACAATGACCTACATTTCTTACATCCTATATATATATGAATGCTCAATCAATATATCCTATAGGTCAAACCTGGAAAGTCACTTTAAAAATTTCAGTTATTGGCAATTGAAATAGGAAGTAATGGATTTTAATCTATTTTTAGACACAAAATTATCTGACGATATCAAGATGATGTAATTCTAAAAATAAATCTTGGGTTTTTTAATCGCTTCCACTTTCGATAAGATGTAAATCCCCAAACCCTTGGCTATTCGTAGAATTCAAATAATATATATTACCAATAATCTGCTACATTAATACTCCCTATACACTCAATACTGACCACTTACCATTAAACTGTTTTTCTGGAATGTCAGCTGCCTTTCTCCTTTTCTTTTTGTTCCGAGACGAGTTGTGATTTCTGTTGAAGGGACTGCTGTTGTCTTCATTGTTGTTGTTGTTGTTGATGGAATTGTTGTTATTCTCCAGGTCGTTGTCCATTTCCAGGGTCAAGCAGCTGGTCAATTCCAGGCTGTTGGGTCGTCTCGGGGAGGGGCAATACTGAGATTCCACCTGAACAGAAGAAGAAGGCATGGTTCAGGGTGACGTTTTGTCTGAGTAGTGCAGGGCACAGACTGGCAGATTTCACTAGTCAAACCCCCATTTTTATACTGACTCTAATTTACATAGCTCAAACCACTTCTGAACAAACAATTAGTCCTGGGATCTCTATGTGTTAAAATTACTCTGCCTCAAATCACCAATTAAGCCCCAATAAGCCTGACTCTTAGTCTGGGTACTGACAGCACAGCAGGTATATAATTACCAATGTTGATACACCTGTGCTTTAAATCACTTTTACTCACTTCAAGGTATACAAATCAATTTTTATCCTTTAACACTTAATTAATCATTGTAAAGAGCAATGTTCCTTCACTTCATAATTGTCAAATCATCCTGACTGACATGTTACTAAAATTCAGTTAGGGAACAACGAAATCTTGGGTAAGATTAAGAATTAATTTACTTCTAAATAATTTTCCCCTTTCAAAATTGATTATTTTAATTTTAATTTGTATACTAATTTCATTTACTTACTGGTTTCTAAAACTATGGCACAATCTAAACCTGAATGTAATTTCCTCCACATTGCAAGAATGGCTTGAGACAACTCTAAGTTCTACCGAGTTCTCAGAAAGAGAAGGATCCACAAAACCTGCACTGATTTATATAGAGGTATACACCCACAGTATGGATGATACTCAGGTTGCATCATGCATAGGCAACTGGTAACTATTTATAGCACCAAGGGTAATTTCTGGATGATTCCACCTTTTCATTTACATATCAATAACCCATTGAACACACGTCAGAATGGTTCCATTTAAATATCCTTGTTCTGTTTATAAACTCCTTCTAACCCAAGATTGCTTTTCTTATTTACTATACACTTCTTTGTGTGGGTTTGGAAATTTGCCAGTTTCATGTTCAGGACATAATACTGTGTATATAAATCAGTTAATTCAATAAACAAAACTTATTAATTATTCTGAAAATCTAATCAATTTCACCAACAAACGATGTACTGTACATCTTTAAAATTTCTTCAATTTTCAGAAATCTGTTTAATATCAATAATTAAAGGTAGTGTCATTTTTTACTTTCTTGAAAGGCTGAAATCTTATAACCAAAAATAACTAATTTAAAATAAAAATATATAAAAAAATAATAATCATTTTTTGTAAATAAATATCATATAAATCTTATTTACAGTATATATATAAAGAAGCTGATTCCTGAAAACAATGACAAAGCTTATGTCTATCAATTCTTACACACGACACTTGACTGTCACCAATAGTAAATACAATGGGAATCTACTACGGTCCTACTACTGCCTATAGTATAATGCAAGGTGTGGCAAACTGACATTTCGAGATGAATTTGCTTTGTTTACAATCATCAACCCTCACACTGTATATTTTTATTCACTAAATTAACAAGCTATCGACTTATCAATTCTGATTTGTGACAATACAAATGCTTTCAGTTAATAAACCCCTCGGACCAATTTCTTTGTTTGCAAGGTATAAACAACACTGTAGCTTTACTTACGTCAATCATTATTCCAGGCATTGAGGTGTTTGGGTTGGTAACACAAAATCCAAATTAAAAAATATTGCACACTTATATGGCTGCCTTAAAACTGTCTTCGATATGAGACCGCTATCCAAAAAACTTTTATAGACCCTTGTCTAATTTCTGTAAGGTCAATAGACCCTATTTCCGATGTTATCACTCGTACATACTACCTATCCGACTACCAACATTCAACTGAAGATCGTTCGACTACCTCAAGCTATTTATATCCAGACTACGTGGCCTCTCCGATGAGTGGCTGAGTCACATGAGAGTGGCCCAATCGATCAGCCAACACCGATGACGTAGTAAGTTACACGTTCGTACGATTGTTTACATCCGCCATGTCTTAGCACACCATGAAGGTCATGGATATAAATAAAAACAAATCACTATATGCAAAATTCTTGCTTTGTTTCTTCATTATGAAACTAAAAATGTGATAAGAAATACAAAATAAAACTATTTGAGAGGCTTAAAACAACATTACTTACTTCCTTCATTGTGCAATTTAATTATTTTCATGTGCGACGTTTCTAGATGTTCTCCCGCGAAATCCACCATTTTTTTCACAACATTGCACTTCGGGGTTTTCCGTTTTCCGCGAAATCGTATTTAGATGGGTCTCGCCTATCGTATTTACAAAAGTTTTATCAATCAATACTAATGATTTTTTGAAATGTAAAATGCAATATGGATGATGATTTTTTTTCTTGTGTATTTGAACATTGTAATAAAATTCCGTTTTGATCTTTTAAACGCTTAATATTATAGGCTTTTTACACGTGTTTAAGAACAGCTACAATGACATTGATTTACCAATTTTGAGTGAGGATGGATCTCCCCAAGCCACCAGAAGGTATGCTTTTTGCAACTGTTTATGAATTATGTTTATTTAGTATGGTTTCATGTATAGATAATGAGTATGCAGTGCTTAATAGGCACTAGCAACCAGGAGCTACGGATACCAGTGTGTCGACATACAGTAGAAAATGCATCGCTTTGTCACATTTACTGATTTAAGTTTTAATACTTAGAAATATGAAAAATGTGATCGTAAATATATTTTAGGAGAAGTCATGTTTTTAAGACATTTTTGCATTTCACATTTTCTCATGCTTTCCTAAGTTACCATTTATTTCATCTGATCTAATGCAAATACCATTGCTACATATCCCTACTATTTTGAAATTGCATGAAGAAAAAAAGAGGCAAGTGGTTTGGAGGTTTATAACTGTAGTGTAGCCATCACATATATAGACAGTCCAATTAATGTTTGAACTTTAAGATTTTAATGGATATATATGTAGTTTTCATTTATTGATTGGTGATTTTTTTTTTGATTTAACATCATACCTATTATTAGTATATGTTAATTTGTAGAGCTTATTTCGCATTTTTCTCATTGATACAGAGCATTTTTCTAAGATATTTAGAATATTGTTGTAAAGTAAACTATTCTGCTTTAATTAAAGCCTTTGCATTTGGTGTATGATATAAAGTAGATGGAATTTTCAATTGTTAAAATTACACATGTCCTACGGACCTGGTTAAACATTAGAATTCCTCCCCTATACTTGCTTCGGAGCAAATGAAAAAAGTATCACATTTTATATCACCAAAATTTTCATATGATTGGTCTCAAATACCTACAATGTTGCTCTTTTATGATCCCATTTTACCACATTAACTGTTTTTGCAATGAAATGACTGCCACTTTTTACATCACCTTTGAAAATTCGCTAACCATGATAATGATAAAATCGGAGACATTCGGAGAGCAATTTCTGGCAAAATGGCAGGAAAATTCCAATGTGTATATTAATTAACAAAATGCCTTGATACGATCCATTAAATGGATATTTTGTGGACTTAACTACATATACATGTTTAAAAAGGTTTGTAACATGTAAAATTTGTTTTTCCCTGCAAATTATTTTTAACAAAATTAAAATCGATGCGAAGCAGATCCGCTTCACGGCTGCTACATTGCAAGTATATGCGACAAATTCTTACTATGACTTGAGCATAGCCTGGTCATGGTAAAATTATTCTTTCTTTATGTATAGATATTCTTAAATGTGATTTTAGCATAAGATATAGATCTATGTTGGAAAATTCATGTTGAGAGAGTTAACATAATACGTGTATTTAGACTGAAAAATCCTAAAGAATGCCTTTAAGATTGATAAAGAGTTTATTAAAACTATTCAGTATAGCATATCATTTAGAGAGACAGCAATTAACTTCTGAATTTGAAAATTTAGATCTAAAGTATTGCTCCAACCTCATCTAATTTACAATTTTTTTTTTCTCATCAGATCATGACTTGAAGAATATCATTGATAAATTGGCCCAGTTTGTTGCCAGAAATGGACCAGAGTTTGAACATATGACAAAACAAAAACAAAAAGACAATCCCAAGTTTTCATTTCTCTTTGGTGGAGAATTCTTCAATTATTATCAGTATAAAGTAACAACAGAACAAGCAGGTAAATTAATTGATATATTTTCTTAGTAATGAGAAAAGTTGACATTTTTTCACATTAATAAATGGAATGGTTTAAAAATGGAGAGTTTTTTAATTTTAAGTTGCTAAAAACAACAACAACAAATGATGCAACAGCAACAAATGGTGCAGCAAGTTATGACACAACAGCCACTTCCAACAGCACCACCATGGCAGCAACCTCAACAACCTAATCAGCAGGTTCAGAACCTCCAGCAACAAATTGCACAGCACCAGGCAATGATGGAGCAACAAATTAAACAAAGTGAACAGAACCTTGCAGCACAATATCAAAGCCTGATTCAGCAACAACAGGTAAGCATAAACGTACCTGAGTGGGTCCTGAGATCATAATTCCCTGCATTTAATTCTCATCCTAGAGGTATGAGTGGTTTTTTTTAGCTCTCCACTTTTATATGATACAGATGATCTTGTTCTATTTGATAATATTATTGATGGTATTGTTTTAGACAGTAGTTATTTTGAAACACTGAACCAATTTTTGATATGGTAATCCATTGAAAGTGTTTTATTTAATAACATCATGATTATTATGGGTTTAATATCCGGTGAATTTTCTTTTTTGAGTGTTGAGAAGTAAAAAAGAAATCGGATATAGATCTCACACCCTCTATCATGAAAAACAGATCCTTTGTTTAAACGGCTTGTTTCATGTTTTTCATATTTGATATATTGATGATAAGATTACCGATTGAAGTACTTCCTAACACCATGCATTGTGGTCAAATATTCGTAGATTGAATTCATTATAAATATAGTGATTCTGTTGCACAATAAATGTTTTTTTTTCTGTTCTGTTAAGTATAAACATGTTTGCTTTTGTCGCAAAATCCATTTGGTGACCAATTTTACATTATTACGTCAATTGATTCAATGATGAATTTCATTATAGTTTACTGTTTTAAAAAAAATTCAAAAGTTAAGAAATTTTACAATTTTCATGACAAGGTTAAGGTTATTGAAACTAAAGGTAACAAATGTACTTATCTGAATACCAAGTTCATGACAAATAGGTAGAGAGATTAAGAACCGTATTAACATAAATGAAATCTTATCTACTATTTTAACTACTGTAAGGTAAAACTATACCTTAATTTATATGCATATTCTAAAAAAAACTATACATTTTGCATTAATTCCCATTTTTAAATGTGATTTACAAAATTGTGCAATTGTTTTGCAGCACATGTATATAATTCCATCTGCTCCGTGATATAACATGTTATTTGCTAAATATCATTGCATAAATTAAATATTTTATTTTGTTTTCTGTAAATAAATTAAACAAAAAGTGCATGTACAGCACCAAGTGGTAATGAAGGGCCATAAATTAGATAGAAAGGAGGGAGCAGCATTGATCCTCTTGTAATAACTAATTGTCAAAGTAAACAATTTATCTTCTGGCTTTGCCATTGCATTAAGTTATTCATATTCAACACAATATTTTCTGAAATCTCTCTGATGAATGCTAATGAATTCCATCGAAGAGAACTTCAAGGATGTTTGACATGATCAGAAGACACCTGACAAATTTATTGAAAAACATTAGTTTGAGTAGGGCAAATGGCAATCAATGTTATTTATTTTTTATGATAATTACAGACGCAATACTAGTGGGTGGAAATTAACGGCTAACTTGTTGGAACATAAACTGACATAAACAGTATACTGAAAACAACGTCCTGCAAATGCTGTTTAGCGTGTCACATCCTAACGAGAAACAACAAACTTGATCATAAACTGGCCACTGTCTACCAATAAAACGAGCATTCCCAAATTAATTTGAGCATGTGTGGCTTGCACATTGCAGATCTCTCTGCCCAAATTGGCATCATGTACGTAGTTAAAAAACTTGATCACATTGCCATCAGTACTTGAGTGGATATTTCTTATTTACACCTTAATTAGCCATATCTATATGTGTAAAATCTATGGATGTCAGATACATTGTGCCTACAAGAGATGAGCACTTTTGCCTTAATTGCGACATTTGTCTATGCAATGCCAGTTTTGTTTGCTTGTTTTTGTTTTAACAAAAAAGTATGGTAAAAGAAATCTATCATTTGTTGGCTGATATGGACAGGTACCATTGCTACCATGCACAGATTTTCCTACAAAGATTACATAATGTGCATATAATGGCATAAATTCTCGTTAATCATATTGGGTGGTTTTTTGTATAATCATTAAGTCATAAGAAAAAGAAAATTAATGTTTATGGCATAATACATAAAACACTTTGCAAATATAGAATTAAGAAAAATAAAATTAAGCATCTGAGTAAATGATATTTCACAATAATACAAATTAATATACACAGTACTTAATTTACTTTCTTTTGATATATTTCTTGCGTCTTTAGTAAAAAGTGACGATGTTTCAATTTTGCTAATACTGAAGATTACAAACAGAGTAATGCTCTTCAATCATCTCTAGAACTTCAAAGTAATATAAACAGGCAAACAGGCAAAGTAAAACTGGTATTCAACACATCCAGGTTTACAAGTTGATCTATCTTCTTCAGAGCAATTAATAGACATTAACAATTTCTAAATCAAAAGTACTTTAAGTAATGATAAATTCAAAGTGGATGGACCATTTGACAATTAGCAAGAGCTAGTACATTGTCCTGCTCTCCCATGATCCTCTTTGAGGGGATTGTGGGAGATTTATCAGCATGTTCCAGGTTAAGGACCATGGTTACCCGAAGAGCAGTGCATGATGCTGTGATAAGCCCAGTTTACCCTCAAAATAAGGCCTCTGTCCTATTGGATATCAGCCAAGCAGTGGTAGCTTAGCTATTTTTATGATATGAGCCAAAAACTTTAGATCTTCCTTATTTGATTAATATGATCTGTTATGCATGTAGAGAAATGATTTAAATGTGCCCATATTTAAATGCAAAATGATGTTAAAAAACTGCTCTATGTACTGTTTATAAAGATTTTTCTATATATACCGGTAGTAAACTAACTTTTATTTGTGACAACTTTATCATGTTTGTTTCACAATTCATCAATTTAAGTGAAAAGTTGATTAAAAGTGAATAAATAAGCAAGCGTTTTTCAGTAAAAAAAAAATGTATATGAGGAGCATAAAATAAGATGTAGTTTTCACAAACCTTTTGAAATTTTCTTTCGCAATGTTAAAAGTGGCCTTTACAGTGTAGTCATGGTAGAATTAATTATGTATAGACTATCATATGTATTGTAAACATCTAATTTTTTTTCTTTGAAAAAAAACCCAGATTCAGATAGAAGAGGCCATTGTGAAATCAAGAAACGAGCAACTGGAGAAACTGGCAGCAGAATGCGATGTCAACATGGAGGATTTAAATGGTACAGTCCAACCAATCATTGACTCCTGTACCAAGGACGCCATTCTGGTAAAGTACTGCTGCTCGCCTTTCTCTGCACTCACCTTTTTTTCTCCTCTATTCGATCAGATTCATCAATTCTTCTGTGTCATCTTGCATTGATTGTATAGGATAGAAGATTTCTGTTAAAAGAATTGATGCGAAAGTTCAAACTTTTGTCAATGGGTCGAGATCTTGCAAGAGGTCAATGCTAAAGGTCAAACGTTTGAATTGAGATATCGGCTTTTGGTGTATTAACCGATTTGCCGAGCACAGACATGTTTCAGAAAAAGAATTATTTCTGGTTAGTTCTATGAAAGGTTTTAAAATGAATATGACAGGTTACAAGTTATAATGGTGTAATTATGATGGCTTACAGAGAAACAGATGTAAAGTTAATAAATCAAGGAGAAAAAAAAAGACATGGTCTAATCATTTCATTGACAAAGAGTTTAATAGTTCTAACAGAGTAGGAAAATTATTTGATACGCATTGATAGACATTGTTAACAATTTGAAAGTCATGACTTTTTTTGTGAACAAAAGAAATAAAAAGCTCCAAAAGTGCTTGCATGTGCTAATGCTTGTTCATCAAGATTTTCCTTAGATGGACAAAACGCTTGTTTAATGAAGCCAAAAAAAAGGTGAAAGAGGTGTCCTTTTTATTGGCACTTGCTGTCTAAGTATTTTGACTTCCGGGAGTAGTGTAGGTGTTGTCTATTACATGATGATCAGGAACAACTAGTGGCAGGTATAAAGTCATTAAGCGCTGACCACGAAAGAGCCCCATAAATTCAGTCCTATTTTGTCAACAAGTCCATAAAGCACAAAACCTCTGGCCTTTTTTTTTGGTGTCCAAGGTGAAGGTCGGTGAGGGCCCAGGTTTATTTATTCTTTATGGGGGAGATTGATTTTCCCTCCGCCTACTGATTTACTGTAAGGGCAGATGGCCATGAAAGAAGGAGGAGACGTGTGATAACTAATTTGATGTTGTTTTTTTTTCCCAGGCTTGTTTTGTTTGTAGCATTAGCAGCAGAGATATAAGGAGATTAATTTGATATAGGTGACAGAGTACAGCAAAGAGTTGAGAAAACAGAATTTTCAAGTTTGATATGAATATTTTAAAGTCAAAAGAATTGTTGTCCTTTTCATCACAATTTCACTGCTAGTGGGAAAACAAGATGAAAGCTGTGTGCAAGTTTGTTGGTTTCAAAGATTATCTCTTTATGAAAGAATCAAGCTTAAATTGTTTTTTTTTCTAAAGAAATGGCTCAGGTTCATCAAAATGGAAATTTATAAAGAAGCAAGTTATGAAATTTTTAAATGCATTGTAAGCTTATTAATATTTTTTTGAAAGAGGTTGATCTATTAAGGATTATTGGTGTAGTAGCTACAGCTGAAGTATAATGTGTTTTGATTTGATACATGTATTGATATGTTAATAAACTTTGGTTAGGGAAATATATGCTGGAAATGTAAATCAAATGTTCACTATTACTTAATTGATCAACAGTGAATTAATGCCTATAATGTTTTCTTTTACCTCACGTCCTTTAACTGTGATTGGATAGGAAGTTTGATATATTATTGGTGTAAATGTCCTTATAACAAAATTAGTGATTTTGATCCAGAGTAATATCTCATTATTTTCCCGACCAGTTTTAGACACATATATTGTATTTATGCATCAAGTTTTTGGAATTTGTAAATTTTGCACAATTTTATTGAATATCAAACTTTGTGTTTTCCATAAGTATTAGAGTTTCAACCATAAGTGTCCTTGACATGTTTGTCAAGACATCTTCCGTTTTGTGCAAGAGGGTTTTTGGAAACAAAGCAAGATGTCTGAGCTAGTCTTTTGAACTGAGTGCACGTCAACCCTAAATACGAGGAAACAATTCTGATTACAAAGATAGGCCTGATATAATAACCCTCTCTTGCTTCAGAGCTGTAATCACCTCAGCTGTTCATTTCTCTCTTCAGTACTCAAGTGACAGATTTTCTTTGAAAATTTTATATCTCTCTTTTTGTGTTTTTTAGAATGGGAAGAGCTGGATATTTCAGCATTGCACTATTACAGAAAAACACTGTGACCTTGTTGCGAAATATTTGCAAAAAAGGTTGGTACAAGCCAATGTCAGCCCAAATAGGTAGGTGTCTTCCAAAAATCTAGTCTCATACATCTTAGTGTTGTATTCATAACTAACATCTTCATCCACATGACATAAGGAATGAATTGTGAGGGGATTATACTATTATGCTAATAAGATTTCATCAAAATATATTCTTTTCGTAAAATTTTTACTATGAATTAAAAGTACTGTGTAAAAGTGTTTCGTTTTGAACCAAGACTTTGTCCAGTTCCAAATTTTCTATATGCCTAGTAAGCTCTTATTTGTTGAGATATGGGTACCAGTATATATATATATTTTTAAAAACATATGATATTTAAATTTGACTGTACATGTATAAACATTTTAAACACGGTTGAAAAATAACGGAACTTATTGACATACGTTGGAATAAGGTTTAGGTTGAAAGCATTCGGTACTGAGTGTGATTTTCAGTGAATGACAATGCACCTTAAAATTTTAACCAAAAGTTAATATATATTATTTGTTAAATATGATATTTTGTGAGTATCCATGGTGAAAATCGCAAACAAAAAATGTATATTGAATTTTTAGACACAAAAAAAAAATCCAAGGTCAAGGTCATTTAACAAGTAAATTCTAGGGTTGTACTTTTACCTGAAGTTCATACCACCATCCTCTGGTCATAGAATTAAGTAGCAAACATACATGAACACTTATATGGACAGAATTAGACACGTTGTTTTGAGCAAGCAAATGTTTAATCTTTGGTTAACATTTCTTGTGATATGCAATATGTTTATTTAAGATTTTTTTTTTTATCTAATCCAATCTGCAACTCATCTCAATACATCTTAATTGCTTAAATCTTTGATGGGCAAAATACAGTTTTAACACAATACTGCTCTATCATAGGCAAAGTACAGTTATATTTAACACAACGCAATACTGGCTTTGCTTTGTTTTTTTTTTTTTTTTCTCGGTTAACTTAAAATTCTTTAATGTGGTGATTCAACTCACTGTATGTTAAACGATGTTGGTCTATGTCATGTTGATGGACGATTCTGCTTTAATCAATGCACTGGTTCATTTTGCATGAGATAACATTTTATCATTAAAAAAAACGAAACCTAGCCACCATTACTTTTTTGTTGATTGATGTGGATTGGTCATTTTCTTTATTTACTAGCTGTACTGTGTTTCTACCATCTTTTCACACTTATTAAACATTAGATTTAAGAATGCTGCCCTTTTCTTTTTCTGTGTAATAAAATCATTTATTTACTGTTTGACTACTAACGAACATAATGTACCAGTACTCTATAACAAGCACACTAATAGCATTATTTATTATGATAAATTGTTTTGGGGGGGGGGGGGTGGTGGTGATGAGGGGGGAGGGGGGGGGGGGGTTATAAATGGACTATAAATGGAGAATACCGGTAGTTGTAAGGAATTTTTTAAAGCTTGATCATTAGATCACTTAAATCTGTTTTATTGAATATGTACAGTAATTTGGATGATAGGCTGAAAAAATAAAGTGTAAATACATTATAGTCATCGAATCTTTGGTCTGCAATTTATAACTTCTGCTGCGATATTATCATAAAATGTCTGATCCATATGTGTCAGCAGTATAATTGAATTGTATAGTCATATTTCTCTCTTTTGTTTTCATTTTTTCCTAAAGGCGTAAATAAGTAGTTTTGTAAATTGTGAAAGTTGTTAAAGTAAGGACAGTTCATGAATGACGTCGTAGTTCATAAGTTGGAGCATTGTTTTGGGAGTAATTTATGCAGAATTGTTATTTTTGCTAAAAATATGCAAAATTTATAGACTACCAATGTGATTTATCATGTACGTAATGAATATTTTTTCCAAATATATATGGACATAGTACTTTCTGGTCTGTTTCCTCAAAAAGTGATTAACCCAGCAGTGAATTAATGCATGAAAAGAAATTGAAAAATTTTGTGAAGTCAAATTTTCATTTCGTTCTTTATTTTTCAACAATCAAAAGCAACATATATCTTAGGATGAAATAAATTTCATTTTCAATAGTATTTTTAAAAAAAAATCCTGAGATTTAGCACTCCCTTACTGTATACCAAAGTATATAAACAGGATGTTGGAGAGTCTCCTTATCCATAATTGATAATCTTTTTTTTGTTTTTCTGTGCAGAATCACATCGAAGGATGCTGTATTTGAGTTGCGATTACACTTGATTTATTTAATGAACGATCTCCTACACCATTGGTGAGTGATTATCAACCCACGACTATATTACAGAAGTTCTATTCCCTTTGTTTTAATTCAATAAACAGCTTTTCAATATTTCTATAGAATCTTATATTAGCATGAAAATTTCGTGGTTGTGAACAAAATATATCCGAAATTGGTCTTCTTCGAATGAATTCTATTTCCTCCACACATGTAGCTTTGCCAAGTCAGACATTCCTTTCAGGTCAAAGATTTTCCTCCGTATTTTTGATCTCTTCCTGCCTAAATTTCATACTAGGTGACCATAATGGTCACTTAAGTTCAGAGCTATTTTGAGAGATGATTCAAGTCAATGTCATTAACCAAGTTAAAGGTCAATCTGATTACTTCAACCAGAACTGATTCAAGGGACATTAATTGTTTTTACATGTGTGATAACAAGAACATATTCCACCTTATTTATCCTGTTAGTGGAAATAATGTAAAATAACATGTCTATGAACTGCTACTGGCATTGACTTTTGCCAAATCGACCAACTAAATAAAACTACTTAGAATTACAGTATATCAAAAAGTCATGTAATGCTTTTGATGCATCATTGAAACTAAATATTTCTGTATCTTTTTTTGCAGTGTGAGGAAAAATGCAAGTGAACTAAGGATAAGTTTGGAGAAAGTTGTTGTTCCAATCTTCTGTACAGCCAGTGCAGGAATAGAGGAGGACAAGAGACAGAAACTGGATAAGGTAAGAACACACCACCCCCCCCCCCCCCCCCACCCCACCCAATATATTTCAGGGACAGAAATCAAGAGTAATTTGATATTTTGATATCCGAACATTTGTTTAATTTGGTTACTGGATTTAGGAGGGAAATGTTTGTGGCTTTTGAAAACACTTTGGTAATATTTTTACCTTGGTGATAAATATGAAAGTCTGTGAAGCTTACTGAACTATGCATAGCCTTAAGCTGTGTATATAAATGGTCAGCCAGGGACTAATGGCTGTAATCTGTTTGCACTGCTTTTTGTAAATGAAGCAGACGCCAGGGCAGATTGCTATGAATCTGGATTTATAAGACAAGTTCCTTCTCAATAAAAGAAGCTGAAAAGTTTTAGGGAAAAAAGAAAAAAAAATACTGCACACATAGGCCCTGGCGATTCATTTAATTTTATCGAAGAACCCTAAAACCAATCACTTCATGAAGTAAGAAATGAATTTTGGCATACTGCATTTACTACATGTACTTTGAGTATCAACGGATTCTCAGTTATATAATATCAAATGATAGCTCTGAGAATCAAAAAAATTAGTCCTCATTTTCAACCCGGAAATCTAGTTAATGCAATATTTATAAGTATGTTAACTATATACATGTATATCATAGTGTGGTTACCGATATCATTCTGTAAATGATGGCTGAATCAGGAAAGTTTGTGGTGAATATAATCATTATCATTTATGTTTGCGTGTGGAGCATTTGTCATTATATCTTTTTATGCAAATAAAACATTTAGAAAAATAATCTTTTCACCAAATTTTTACAAAGTTGTTACTATTTTCTTGTTTTCTTAAAGGTCTCAATCCCTTAAAAAAATAGTAGAAGGCAAACAATGCAAAACCGACATGAACACTGCAACAAGTACACTTATGCAAATTTGGGTGGTTACTCTGAAAGTGACATTTATAACAGTGAAGAGCTCCGTATGTTTTACATAAGGTCTAATGTATGAAAATGTTATTAATGGATTCCAGGAGAAATTTTTTGTCTTTCACCGCCATAAATTTGAAAAGAGAGTTGAATATTTAATTGCCAATGGTAAGAACCTAGTACACGTTTTTTAATGAATCCCGATTATCTGTGAAGACTTGACGACGGAGGTCGGTCAGAGCCCAGAAGGCATAGCATTACATAACAACAAAGTTCAGCATGCGCGTCACAACCACCGAAAAAATGAGAGATTCGCTGCCTTGCAATATTAATGAAGTCATCATTATCACATGCTTCTGAGTAGCACAAACAAAAATCGAAAAGAGATTTGATATAAATATGGTCCACGTCGTCAATGAATGCATGTTCAGAAGAATTAGTAATTGTTGTAAATATTTATATCTGCGAAATATTTTATGCATGCAATGATACTGTGCTGGTCTGGTACTACGTAGGAAAAGTAATGCAATCTGTCCACCTATGATTTACTATTGCATATATTTATCATAATTTTTTTTGTCTTTCCTCCAATTGATCCGCTAATAAGTACAGACAGTTTTGACTTTTATATTTGCATGATGACCACAATTGTGTTTGAATTTGGAAGTCAGTTGACTGTTACTGATAAATTTGTCTCATATACTAGCCTTGTCACAGGCGGTTTTTTCTATGTATATATTCATAGGTTAAATTGACTGAAAGCCATTGTGCATGGAGAGATTATGCATAAAACCATGCAGTATATCAATCAGAAACATGTTTGATCTAAACTTTCCCAAATTCAAAAAGTCCCAATTAACAATAATATATCTTTTTTGTGGGATAAAAAAACCCTAAATGGCTTGAGATTTCCCATGATATGTGTTAATAAAAAAGGGATTTTGAATGACAGATTTTTTTTTTTACTTTAAAATAATATGAGCTGGAAGTAATCATAGGAATTAGGTCAGTAACCAAATGGTTGCTGGTTTGAGCCCAACTGTGGTCAAAAGTACCATTTTGTGTGTTGTGTTCGTAGACAACACAGTTAATCTGCTTTTCACATGTCCACCCAAATATAATGGGTACTGGCTTACGCAACAAGTTACATATTGGGTTAACATGATGGACTGGTGGCAATGAGAGTCGATTACTCTCATCTGTGGGCACCACAAAAACTGGAGATATAAGTAATGGTCTTATGAGACTCAGGGCTCAGAAGAAGAATTAAATGATTAAGATGAAAATAATTTTATAAAGATTAACTATTTATCTTTATAGACGTCCTTCTGAATGTAGATACTATGTTCCAAAAGATATATAGACTTGATTGAATTTTTTAAAAGTTTATCAATCCTTAACATAGTTATAAATACCAGTAAATGTCCTTCTTAAGGCTATTTTTTTTTACCTCACGCATGAGTAAAGCACTTTTGAAGGAGGGGACGGTGGTGTTCATTTTGTAAAACTTCGAGGAAAAACCTGAACATTTTTATTGATAGAGTTAACATTTGATCTCTAATGTTCCTTTTATTTCCTTTTTTAGCTATTAAACCTTTGGGAACAGAACAAGTACTTTTCACCTGAAACTATTGAGGTAGGTAAAAAAAAACCACAATAAGCTCAACCTGCATCTGACCTGCAAATGCATCTTGATCGAAAGGAACACATTTGGAAAACCACAACAATAATAAATTGACACATCTTTTCTCAGTGGTGTGAAAATGAATTGCTCTTTTCATGCGATATGCATGGAAAAACATTTGTCAAATAAGCGTACAAGCCGAGGTTGTTAAAGTTACTATTGATCACATGTTTCCGACATGTCAATCACAGCTTCCGATTTAGGAAATTTTGAGAAGTAAAATTGAAAAAATTGCAAGGAATTTAAACGTCACCATGCACAGACTGATATAAGCATCGGAAAAATAAAATATTAAGTGTATGATATTGCTTAGAATGAAAATGAAAGATAATGGTATGTATGTAAACTTTGGATTCAGAGAGGGACATAAATTTTAGTTATAGGGAAAAGATGTTTTTTTGGACTAAAAAAAAAATAGTACCAATAACAAATTTCAGTTAATTTATAATAATTTAATAATTTTTTACTGAAAAAAAAAATGAAGGAAAAATGCCAAAAAAATATGGATGGTATATAGTTCTGATGAAAACTTTAAAGTTGTTTCTTTCCGAGGTTGTATATACAGTCAGAAGTGTTGATAGAGGTCGAGCAATTTTATCTTGTATGATTAGTGGCTAGCTAGCAATTTATCAGTGGACATTTTGACCTGGCATGGACTGGCCTAGTTGTGGTCGTCTTGAACACGTGTGAGAATTTATAAATGTACATGTATGACAAAAGTTTGTATGTACTGTCCTCTAAGGAATCTCAGCAGATTGTTGCCCTCAATAGATTAACTAGAAAGCTGGCAGAAAGCTGTGAATTATAATTAAGAGTCATGAAAGCTGTGCAAAACAATACAAAGTTTTCTCACCTTGATCAATTGTTTCTTCCAGTTGCCAATAATGCTTTTTTTTTGGGGGGGGGGTTTAATATCTTTAAAGGTGTTGTATTATAACTTTATTACTTGTTCAGTGATTTTATCTGTGATGATATATTGATCGACTTACATTCTGGTATTGTTTACCTGATAATTCCATAGGGGATTCAAATCATAATTCAATTCACATGTTTGTGGCGGAGGTTTCTCAACTGCTTCTTTTTCATTCTGATTTAAGTACCAACAAATTACAGATCATCAAATAATAACCTTAACTTCTTCTAGCAAAGTAAAATAAGAAATCATGCCTTAATTAACTAAAGTACTCTTGTTCATTAGGGCCATTTTTCACAAGAGATTGGACTTTGGCAAGTTGTGTCAAACAGCAGTTTGACGTATGCCTTCCTATAGCAATGTATGTTATTCAGTAATGGCAATTAAAATCAAGATTTTTCCATCTTTAAGGGCTAAGCCTACGTAATCTTTGCACATTTCACTTCAGACCAGTGTCATATGAAGTTAATTTGATGCTAGAGGTTGATAGTTACATCCTACTGAAAGTCCAAGCTCTTATTAAAATGGGTCTATAATATGTAGAAGAAAACCTATACTAAAAAAAAATAAAAAAATTTGAAAGTATTACTTAAAAGTGATAATAAATTAGTGTGTAGAATGGATGGATAGATATTTAAGAGAAGACAGATTTGCTGCTATATTTAGTGGTCAAATTGATATGTGATAACCCATGCAGCTGTATGGAAATATTGAAAAGAAAACATCATTTCCAGAACCTTTTACTTGTTAAGCAGTGCAGAAACATGACAGAAGAGTTTGTGTTTCCCCCGCCCTCATTAAAAGCGTTTGACATGGAAGTATTTATGTTCTGGGTTTCTTGTTATGGGAAATTCTGACATACTTTGGAGAAACACTTAATTTTGTCCATGAAAGGTTGTTTTTGGCACTCTGTCAAGATATATATCCATGGAATTCCAGGGCAGCAGATGATGGGAAGCATTGCTGATAATAAACAGCGAATTCTGTGTAACTTAGTGATAAATAGCTTAAAACTTACATGAAATAAAGGTGAATTCTATGAAGAAATGTAAGACAAGCTTGATGCTTCTGAATGAATAGATAAAGCAAGATTGTCAACCAATATAATGGGATGCTATAGCTAGTTTTACCGCTATCTCTTGACCTTGTTGATACAGATAACTCTGGCTATCTGAACAGTTGACAGATTTTAGCTGAATACTATATATTTATGTATTACTTCTTCAGACAAGTTTATTTGTTATACTGTGTACTTATATAGCCAGTAGTGAACTACGTATATATAGTTAATAATGAAAAGGTAAAATAGTGGAAAGCATGCATACATTCTTTTCTGCATCTTTAGTGACATATGTTTTATGGTCAATCTTTATGTAACAGGTGAGCTTAAAAAGAAGCCCCCCCCCCCACGCAGTTTTTAAGTTTTTGGTGCATAAATTTCATACATGCAAATATACTCTCAATGACAAATATATGTAATGTACATTGTTTTTGTAATAAAGAAAAATTGAATACTACTATTTTTAGATTTCTTATTGTTGTTTATGATTTTTATATTAATTTTCAGTTAATATCTTAACTATTTTATCTTTCATCTGTTTTCATCCAAATTTCAATTAAAGCGTAGATGCATAATCCCTCGCAAATTTCTAAATAACAGATTAAAGAAAACTTATTGAAGGCAATCTTTCTGATCCTTGATAAAGCATCATTTCGAATCACAATGCACCTCAGGGTTTTTCTTTTTCTGCATGATTAAAGAGAATTTTTATTGTTGATGTGACATGGGCATTCAAAAAGCTAAGACACAAACAAGTGCTCAGGAATTTGATTGCGATAACCTGAATTTCTGGGTGGTATGTTGACCGTTTTTTTTTTTATTTCTTCTTCTCTCTTTATTTCCCCCAAAAAGTGGAATGTAGTTCCTGTTTGCAAGGATTGATGTTAAGTGACTGTCATCCAGGTAGCTCAAAATATATATGTATGGATGGACTGTCGGGCACAGTGTTCGCTAGTCATAGGGGGTGCTTAATCTGCCTCGTGTGACACTGTTATGGTCTTAGGGGAACCACCGTAGTCTTTCCAATAATGTTGGAGGCTATATATAGCCTGAAAAAGAGCGACAACAGAATTTAGTTGTGCTTAAGCGCATTTACGATTTTCAACTTAAATATAAAATGAAGTTTTATATAATTGGTGCCAATGAAATTTTAAACACTTTCATTATAT
This sequence comes from Magallana gigas, assembly GCF_902806645.1. Taxonomy (NCBI): domain Eukaryota; kingdom Metazoa; phylum Mollusca; class Bivalvia; order Ostreida; family Ostreidae; genus Magallana; species Magallana gigas. The sequence continues at coordinate 30,855,613 of NC_047568.1, forward strand.
ACATTGAGGTTGAAGGGAAGTAATTTAATAGTATATATATCTTTGTGGCAGATAATATCACAAATATAAAAGGATGATTTTTTTTAAATAGAAAGAAATTTTATGGGGAAAAAGGGGGGGGATAGGAATGATATTTTATAAAAGTTTCCACTACTCTTGATATTGCTTTGATTCAAATTTGAAATTTTTTTTAAAACCATAATTAGATTATTTATCATCATAAATGTAAATTACTCGTAAATAAAATTGATAGGGGTTCTTCATGGTCAAGGCTTCATGCTTTGATTAATTACACCTTTTTTTAAACATATCAGAATTTCATGGATCACGCACCTCTGATTCTAAATTCTAGAAACATGTACTTTAAAGTTGTTTTGTTGTTTGTTTGTCATATTATATGAATATTTGATTTTGATTATCTTTGTTCTGATCCTGAGATATGTGTGATGTCATTGGAAGTGATAAATCTTGAGTTTGAAGTCATTCGAATTACATAAATTTAACGCAATTTTCCAATACGTAATGACCCAGTTGTCTTCATTCTTGCATACTAATGAAGTTTGTGAATATAATATATCACCTTTTTCAAAAATTTTTTTAGAACAAAAGTGATGAGTTTTCTTTGTTATTTTGGTATTTTGGGTTTATCTGTTTGTCAAATACGGTATTCACAAATTCTTGCATAATATATTTTTTTTGGTATTAATATACTAATGTGAGACACATTATAGTCAATCCATCTGGTAAATGTTCTATAAATCAACATTAATAAACTATAATGTTTGATCTGTGCATGTGTAAACACCTATTATTGATGTATAATTCCATGAAAATGTCATTTTAGGTTTTTAAAGCATCCAATGTAATATGGTATGTGCATGCTTTTGCTGCATTAAACTGTTAGAACCATTTTAACAAGAGCTTGGACTTTTGGTTGGACGTAGCTATCTATTTCTTGCGTCAAAACAAGTCTTAGCTCAAAAGCCAGACAAATCTTGTTGATTTCAAAGAGCCAGGGCTGAGTGGCCAGCAGTGAAATTGACATGCTTACGTCACATTGCTGTTTGACACAACTACCCAAAGTCCAAGCTCTTGTTAAAATGGTTCTAATCATATGTTGCAACTTCAAATTGAAACCAAAATTGGACAAAATGCTCATTTCTTATTGCCTTTTCTCTTTTATCAAGCCTCCTTTGTGGTGATTAGTATGAAAGCACAGAAGATTAAAAGTCAACCAGCCATGTTGTTTTAATTAATTCTTGGTTTAATCCTTCACAATAATTGTTGATGGATGATAACTGAAAACATTAGGATCCTGTCACGATTTGTGTATGTTGTGCTCCAGGGATTGGGTTTCTCAACCCTGTCTCTAATTGGGAGAGGACATTCTGTCTTATTCACCTGATTATTGTGGTGATGCAGTAATCTGTGGCCTCATTCAATCTTAATCAGTGTATATAGCTGCAGTCAGCATGAAGTTGTGTACTGATTGCACATTTTCACGAGGTATTGTTTTAAGGCAAAATATCCTAGATTCAATATACCGTAAGTCCTATATAGCAGTTAACCTGTGCTTCAAGTGATTGATTTAACTGGATCTGCTATGATAGGTAACATGCCACATGATTTTTGTGGCTCTTTTAAAAATATATGCCAATGAAGATAAAAATGTAAAGACTTAGAGACATATAGCAAGTTGAGAGTAATATGCAAGGAAATCTTGCAAGGTTAAAATGTCAAGGTAACAATGGTTTCAAGGTCAAAGTCATTAAAAAAACGATTGAATTTGAATATGACCAGTTCTTAAACTTCAATTAATGTTTTCATAAGAACCCTAAAACTCATATGATGATGTATGTTTTTCAAGGTCATTTAAAGAAGGTCATGGTTACCAGACCCCTGTGCTAGTTAATTTATAATCAGAAAGCAAACAGAAAAACACCGGCCTTGTACTCGCAATCTAACAGTACATGACTGTCGTAGATAAATGATTACAAAAAGAATAAATAATTTGATGCTTTCAACAGAGTTAAATTGTTTTAAATCAACTTTAAATCCTGAATTTTACAAGTTAAGTGCTTTTGTGAAGCATCAACAGATACTGTGTACTGATTTTATAGTCCTTGTTGTTAATTTGGTTTGAAGGATTTTGTGCTTTTATTTTTTTTTTTAAATTTGACTAGAAAACAAAAAAACCTTCCTAATAAAAAGTTGATTGTAAATAATATGAATTAATAAATATATAAACATGGATATTATTTGATGAATAAAGCTATTTTTAAGTAGGAAATTTACAGTTTATGTTAGTGTTTAATTGTGAAGCATAAATGTGCAGGATCTAAGACTGCCCAGTAGAGAATTGTGTGACACTTTGATGAATGTTAACAGATTTTAAGTTACAGTGTAATGAGAATGACCCTTGACTCTCAATCCTTAATTCACTTTGATTAAGATGTAGATATAGCCTTGAAAAACGCGTAGAGTTCATCGACACTTCACACACTGATCCAGTTTTTTTCCTAATTAACAGTTGTTAATTGTAACAAATTAGTGGTTTGCACAGATATCTCCATCATCTTAGTTTGTCTGTGACGCAAATTGCCTTTTCTTTTTTATTTCAAAGTAAAAAAGTCTCTTTAGATCCGGTTGAACCTTTTAAAGTGTTTTTAAGTCCTGTACCAGATATGAAAAATAGAAAATAAATTCTAATATGCAAAATGTTTTTTTGTAATATTACCGATATGTTGCCTCCTTTTTAATCACAGGTTTATCATGGTAATTTTTTTTAATATACAGATTTTGTCTCATGAATGCAAATTTTTGGATACTTTATAGGTGGTAAGTGTGTATATTGATAGGGATTGAAATGATAATGAAATTGGTTTGTAGTTTATCTATATAGTTGATATTTATCATCTTCATATATCAACCACTCCTAAAGGTGTCTGGTACCGTCTGACAGTAAGGTGAACAAATACAGCATTTAAAAAATAATGTTACCAAAACATTTTTTCACTCGGATTTGGTTTTGAAATAAAGTATTGTGTCTCTTGTGGTATATTAAATCTTATCAATGATAATTTGAACCTTTTTGCCAGATCAGAGTGTATACAATAATATGTCAAACTGCATGTGGTTTTGAAAAGTCAGTTGATGTTAAACAATTGTTCAAACAATTTATGACAATGCCATTATAAGCAAGCATCATTAGTATGCACTTCAGGAATATTTGCACATATTGATCTTAATATTATAAAAAGAATTAGGCCAGATTTTCTGGTGAGCTAGAGCATCAATTCTCGATTTGTGGTTTATTTTTTCTGTACAGGGGATCAAAGCAGTTAGTGTCCGTGTTAAGTAATTGTTTCAGCTTTCGATACCTGTAAGAACTAGGGGGGCGATGGCGATGACGACCCCAGACATAAGATTACATGCTTTGAACTGACCATGTTCTGTCTATGTCATCATTAATTTACCTCAGCATGGACTGGCTGTGTGTAATATGATTTGGACACTGACGTACATGTACGTCTATAGTGACTCCTACAGGTTATATAGGCTGTTATGGGGTCTTGTCACCAAGGCCAAATTGGGCAAAAAAAACAAGCAGTGCACTTGTCACCGTAAAAGCCCTAATCTGTCTGGACTCATGTGTATTAGCTGATATACTGCTCATATTAAAGAGATCTGCTGACTCGAGCAGAGTTTCCTTCTTGATCAATGTCATCTGCCCAAAGAACTAAAAAAAGATGCAGATATCATGAATTATGTATAATATGTCAAAAATCAACTTAGATTTGATCAATTCTTGCTTATTGACCATGAAAGCTTCATTCTGCTGGCATTTCTAGTAAGTTAGCTAAATGATTCTATCCTTTTAAAAAATTTTACCTTTTTTTATAAATTTGATGTCATTAAGCAAGAAAGGAGAGGGATCGAGGGCAACAGAGAATTACAAAGTATTTATATATGAAATTTTGTCGCTCTTAAATTATGTTTTTTTAACTATCAAATCAGAGACAAACTATCATCCTGCGCGCACTTATACAAGATTTGTTGCAGTGAATGCCCTCCCGGCTGATCGTTGATCGGCCGGTTTAATCAGGAGCAGGTGCTATTGGTCCATGATAAGCGGATCCCAGTTGATTGTCCTCCGATAGCTTTGTGGAGTTCTTCTTGTCTTGCTGTTTATGGTAATGGGTGGTTTTGTTGTTTTACTTCCTTATTCGAGCCATACATGTTAAGGAGTTGTTGAATATTTTAGTGGTGGAATGTTAGTGGCTGTTTTTCAGTTGTAATATTTTTTTATACGCGCCTCAACAACTTGCTGATAAACAAGAAATTATATTTTATTTTACATTGTATGGTTACTCGATATATCTCAATTTCTGATAAGCATGAGCTTGCTAGGTCAAGTGAAGAGTAAACATGAAACTAGATAAATTTATTGATGTATTGACTGTGATTTTTGAACCCCCCTCATTGGAGGATATCTAGTTTGTAGATTCTAATCCATTTTTTTTTTTTAATGAATAAATGGCCTTTGACAAAAATAGACCAGTATTAAATTGGATGATGCCATTTACCTATGAGATGGATGTACACAGAGACCATTTCCATTGACTGTCCGATGGTTGAACCTGTTAAATCAGACTCGATCAACTTGTTTATCCTGGCTGGATATCAAAATTACGCAGCCATTTACTGCCAGGACTCACGGGTTTAGATGTATATGTTCTTTATAATGAATGACTTGTGAAAATTAAGAGAGGTTTGGCCATGAACTTCGTTGTTAAAAACTGTTCGATGTCTTCTCTAACAATTTGAATTCATGGAATATTGTCCCTAGTAAAAAATTTATTTTATTATGTGGAATTTAATGTCATAAATTATAATTTGAATAGGTCAAATTAAAGTCTGCAATTCTTTTCATGATATGAATTTATGATCAAGAGAGTTTTACCAAAAATTTATGAGCAACTTCATAATTTATTCATTTAGTTCCTGAAAGAAATTTAAATGAAAGAGCTTGGAGTACGGTATTTTGACTGTAGCAATTATTCTAGTTAACTTGAGAATCGTTACAGGACTTTAATTTGCAACATTTACACCAAGGTCTGAGTACTTGTTCTTAAATCAACAGATAGATAACAAACTAGTTTTTTATGCAAACATCTCAAAGAGTCTTGTACATGTACTACAATACAGAGAATTATTGACTGTACCTGAATTAAAAAATGCACACCAATAGATTTTTATGTTTGTGACTTTCCAAATAAATAAAAAATTTAAATACATTCCATATATATACATTTGTATATATACTGATCAAAATTGAGAACTTTTTTCAAACAAAGATTCTAGTTAAAAAAAAATACAGTATCCACAGACCCATATAAGCTACTAAAGTGTCTGTGTGTGTGTGTGTGTGGGGTGATACGAACCAAAGTACAGCTTTTACAACAAAGGACAAGCACATAATGGAGTTTGGCCCGGCCTTCAGGCCTCTGGGGAATCTGACATGGAGGTATCATTTACGCCGGTGTGCTGATCTCAGCACTTAAAAAGATGACATCTAGGTGCAGTGTACTGTTAAACAAGGAGGCAGTTTAAAAAAAAAAAAAAATCTGTGTCATCCATATGCTGTAAAACAAACAAATGCACTTAAGTTGTCTGTTCATTTACCAGTAAACCATTTTTATGAAGCGATCACATGCCATTAAGTGCAACATCGTCCCTTGATATTACATGGTAGTAAACGAAGTCTTACGACAGACAGCTAGAATTACAAATTGTCAGGTGTAGCCAGGTAATATCAGTATAGAGGGGGGAAAAAATGCCAAGAAAATTTTCCAATTGACTTGTGTTTTGCAAATTAATCAGAGGGTTGCTTAATCACTTTAATTACAATCACTGGGGGCTTGGAGCTGTCTAGTACATTGTACCAAGAAAATTTAGGTTGCATGGTGTCAATTAGATACAAAGTAGAACTTCATTATTAGTCAAGCAAGCTGCTAGTCAACGAAAACTTCCTAGCTGACACATATGAGAAGGCACACAGATGGTTATAACAAATAGTACTTCACCTTTGGACAAAGAACGGTATATTGTAACCCAAAATTTGCCCTTTTGCGAAATGTCAGAGAACCCTTACGCTATTAGACTTCTATCTGTATAAGTTATATTGCAAAAGAAAGTTTGTGGATTTGTAAGGACTTAAGTGAAAAATAACTGTATGATTTATAATTTGTCATTATTTTCATATATTTTTGTTTTAGATATATGATCATTTCAATAGATTTTTTGCATTGTCAAAAAAAAAATGTGTTTACTCATTCTGTAGAAGATTGTAATCTTTCTCTGTTTCCTGAAATGATTAAGTGTATTACCATATGTAATGAATCTTTCAGGAAATGACAAATTCAATAGGAAGAAGTCAAAATATCAGGGAATTATCATTTTTGGGTTTTTTTGGGATCTCATCCATAATTATTTTGAGAATTATGAAAACAGCAATATGATAATCACCCCCCCCCCCCCAAAAAAAAGGGAAGAATTTTAAGGTAACACACAATTATTTATATACATGTGGTTAAAAACATAAATATTGAACATCATGTCTGCATCTGTAGGTGAAAGCTGTCTTCATAAATTAGTTGTAACCTTTTATTTTACCTAAATCTAGAAAATAACCATGATTTTTGTGAATTTTCATGTTATTTATAGACATTTAAGCTATTTTAATTATTATTTTATGCCATTTTACATATAATCTTTATAAATATAATTATTAATTTGTTTCCTGTAAGGCATATTTGTATTAACGTACCTTAAAATCATCTACACCGATCAGCAAAGGCTAAATTTGACGTCATAATGAATTGCAATGTTATATTGTTTATACTATATGTATATTGAGCTACGCCCTTGCTAGAACTCCTATGACCACTGTATTTGTATATATGCAGCTATTCCAAGAATGATATTAAGTAATAGCATTAGGTTCCTAATAACAGATAGGACTTCTCTGTTATTTCCTGTAAGATCCTTATATTTAACATAATTACCACATCATGTTAAATTAAAGATTAAACAAAAAGTTAGTACCCCAGAGTATAAAAGGAAACCGCAGTGCCTGACCTTTATGATGTACCGTACTGTACTATGTGATGCAAAGGTTATTAGATAGCAAAAATTTAATAATTGAAAGTCAGTCACTGATATCTTACAGACTTGGAAAATGTGAACTGATGAAATGGTGATACCCAAGTTTCTTTTCAGATTTATGTGTCATCTGATCTAATAAAATATAAATGGGGTTTCTAAAATTATATTTATAGTTTAATTGGAGAAAAAATACCATGGCAGAAAATTTCCTTTATGAAGTTAATATCTTGTAGTACATCATGCATAAGTTTTGATATGGATCTTTATAGCCAAAAAAAGTCAAAGTGACAGTTTTTAATGTAAGAATTGCATGATGACGTTGTATGAGGAAAATTGAGCTGAATATATCACACAATTTCCATATATCCAATTGTCTTATCAAAGATTGATTACATCAAGCAGACAATGAAAGCATTAAAATGGAAGATATCCCTTCTTGTTATTAAGGGTTTTAAATATTGAAGGCAAAATTCCTGATCCATTGTTCAAATATACAAAAGCTAATTGTATGTGTATTTTTGGTAGCAGTTCTGTTTATATATGTAAATCAGCTAGATGTCGATTCTTAATATGTGTTGCTGATTGAAAGTAATTTGGTTTTGACACAATAGACTGTTAATAATTTTTTAATAAAATTAAAGAAGTTAAACCACAACCTATTTTTAGTGCTTACCATAGCCAGGGAATTTTTTTTGAGGGTGGGGGGTGTTAAACTATTTTTAATTAGGTCACAGTTTCCGTTGCAAAGACTTGCCAGTGGCATCTGAGTCAGAGTAAGTCGGTGCATTGAAGATTGATATTTATATATCACAATAGAGAATGCGTCAGAGACACCATTATCAGATTGGAAACAATACATGTAAGCTAATAGTAGAGGGGCCGCCATTTGTTGTTTGGATCTGCAGTTGACAGAACGTGATTCTTGAATTTCTAAGCTTTGCCAAAATCAGGTGCAGAATGATAAGGGGGGAACAAACTGCTCAATTATTTTAGCTCAATCTGCTACAGTGTATTATGCTTTCAAGAAATTTGGAAGTGCTTAAATTTTTTCGCCCCAAGGCCCCAACAAAATAAAGAACCATAAAATGAAATTCCATCATGGAGGTTCTTCTTTGTATGTGTTGGAAAGATGACAAGATGTTACCCATTGTTGTTGCTCTAGCAATTAATAATATTGGCCCACTTCAGTGTAGTGCCAGTAATTTTTAGCACAAGTTATTTTTGTGAGAATAGGTGCAGAACTTGGGCAAATTAATACAAGTCTTTAATTTACATTACGGTATGTGTTATGTCACATGCATTTAGGAGACAATTAATGATTAAGATGTTGGCATACTAAAATTCTTCAATCCGTAACTTGCATTATGAGTGGAATTTTAATCGTCAAACAAATTTTAATTTTTGAAATTAAAGTTTCCATGGCAATGTCAACTTTGAATTCTAAATTCAGAAGGATAACTAAATTTCAGAAGGGAATGTCAGGGTTTGTTATGATGCCCAAATTTAGAAAATTTGTTTATATACCAGCTGCTATGCTTTCATTGGACTTCTCTCAGGACATTATATTAAGAGCCCTGGGTGTTTATTACCTAATTTGCATAAGAAATGGCTGAATTAAAAATTCAGAGTGTAATTAAATGTGTAAAGAAGATTTATTGGATGGTACGTGGACTGATATGCTTCTTGACATGCATAATAAGTTGTTTAAAATTTATGTAATGAAATAAATTTTTCTTCAGACAAGATCAAGGTTGAAGGTCTGGTCCCTTATTACATTTTTCTTAATGAACTATGCCAGAATCACAAGTGAAGAAACTCTTCTGTTTGAAAAGCATAATCTGCAGCCATGAGCAATATAATTCTAATATTTAAGTGATTAATTAAATTGCAGTTAAATGACTTCACTTTGAATTGAACTTTATATTCCCAACATTTATAACTTAAATTCTTGCTGCATGGGTATAATAATGAATTATCATTGTTATTTAAAATGAAATGTGAAAACTGGAACAATTAATTAATTTTGATTTGTTGAAGACATATATATCATAATAAGACATCAAAGATTTATTGAAATGTCTGTCTAAACCAAAGCTAAATAAATATTACATGTACTTATGTCACATTAATAGCATTTATTTATTAATTAGCTTATTTCACCCCCAAAACTATTGAATGTCAATTTTCGGAGAAAATCTGAAGTAAGAAGAATTAAGTTCTTGCATATATATTTATTTTCAATCATATTTGATCAATTTTTTGTCGATTAAAAATTCAACGACAGCGACGACTTTGAAAAAGTCCTACGCCATAAATCAAATAACATCAAGTTCTCTGTACTTCTGCTCGCCGGCGACCTAAATAAAAGGTATTCACGTGAAACATCGGTGGTCTGTTTCACCTGACTGAGTTCTCAACGTTATCAAGGGAAAAAAAAAATACCAATGTCCATCGTAGATAACTCCATGTAATGTTGTAGAAATCATACTCTTAACTTCATTCTAACAACCATAAACATTGATAAATTGCATTTCCTCTTGCATACATTCCATTGAGATGGACTTCATTTATTTTACAAACAGTGCATGCATATGTTTGAACATGATGGTCATGTTGCAGCAATGTTTTTTATTGCTTGTTTTAATGTAAAATTGGTCATTCATAAAATCTTTGTCATCGTAGACTCGATCATCGGGAGTGTTTGATTTGCATTAAACAGATCGATTGACATTGGGAAACGTAATAATGGGGCATTTGATTGTACAGTAAAATGCAGACGAGTAATCGGCAATGATTTTTTAAAATGGTTTGGCACTTCGTTAAAACAGTTTTAGGAAATAAAAGAGACCTTTACAGCTTTGATGTTAGAGAATGAGAATTTATAGATGTGTACTGGTATTTAGAATAACAGCAAAGACCAGACTAGTACTTTAAGTAAAGGTCTTCTAGAGATTTTATTGTCTGAAATATTTAGACCATGCTTTTGTTTGCAGGACAAAAAAAATATACAGCATTAAACAAAAAGCTGCTCTCAATTGCATTCAATTAATCAAGATTATGGTCTAAGGATGTTTTAATAATTTAGTGTGCATCAAGCTAATGTCTGGTATCAGTCAGCCATCTTTGTTTTATCATGTTGTATGCATGTCGCAAATCATTCTGTTCAGAGAAGCATTTAACTTATAATTGACAAGAGTCCGAAAACCTTCACTGCATCAGCTATTTAATTTATTGGTTTATAAATTAATCAGCTGATTTCGCTTTATAAGTTAAGTAAGTATATTAGTAAATAGCAATAGCTGAACAGTTAATAAAAGTTGTATTATCATACTATTATACTTAAGCCTTTTTGTTGGTATCTTAATAAACTGGGAAGGTATAGGGTTTAAAAAAGAAGAACAAATGTTAATTGACAAACAAATTTGTGTCACGCAAATTATTGGCAGTCTTTTGCATCCAGACACTTAATGTGTCGTGAACTAATTATTTCATTAGTATTAATTAGCTGTGGGTTTTATGTTGTTTCGTTGTTGCAAGCCATGTCGTACCAAACACTTTATGTTAATGCCTACATAACCATTGACGTCCAATGTAATTTGCTGCTGATGACAGGAAATTTGCCGCTTTCCTTGGCTATAGGGCTATGGCCAACATAATTTTTTTAACGGTGTATGATCGCCTACAGAAATTTGTATAAAGTCGGTACTTGTCTGTACTGAACACCGATATGATTTGCTACAGGTGACAGGAGGGGCCAGCCAAAGTGAATTTTGATGCAGTATGTATTATAATGTACATGCTGAAAAGTACTGCAGTGATCTACTATTACTATATTGATATTATAACAACCACAGGTACACAGATACATGTAGATTTTATGACACTTGGGTGATGTACTGATGGAGTTGCATAAACATTAGACTTTTGTATTGCATGCAAATATACATCTCTCTCCCTAAAATGGATCAGTTTCTCTGCAGATCTGAAATTGTTCACTTAATTTTTATGGTCATGCTTAAAACAGAGGGTTTAATATCGATTTTAACAAAGCATTTTAATGCAATTTTTCATCTGCACAAGATTTTAATCTATATATGATCATCATTTTAAAAATGTTCCTACAGATTAATTTGATATGATTGACACATTTTGACAATAATGAAAACATTTAGATGCATGTATTTTTAGGCATTTATCATAAAGAGGTCGATCGCTGGAAAGCTTTCATTGCTTTCACTCTTCAGTATATTCCACATCTTTGCATGCAGTGATTAAAGCTTTGAGTCAATTGACTACAATGATGAAAATATAATTAGATATTTTGTAGTATACTTTCATTCAGTAACAACACTGTAAGATAACGGACATCAATTTTGCACACGATTCATTTATGTTTCAATATTCCCGACATGAACTGCGTAAATTTGTTGGCAGACGTTCGGCCATTGGCGTCACTGATGCACATACAACCAAAGTTCCCATCATGCTGGCATTCCAAGCAGTTTATTTTATATATATATCTGCTCTATATTCCTCAAAGAATTCTTCTTGCACTCTTAATTACTGTGGGTTTTTTTCTAGAATATTAATGAATGAGATCTGATGTTTGTTTTTGCCAAGCAAACGTCAGGGAGCTGATTTAACATGGCCGCGCCTCTCTGTATTTACATCAATGACAAGGACACTCAAAGCAAAGTTTCGTACATCAACAATGGAAGATCACCTCCATTTACATTTTGATTGATAATTTACCTCAGAAGTTTCCTTTTGTTAACAATTTACATATTTGTTTTTCGAAAATCAATTATGTTTTGTAAGTTGTTTTATAGGATTTGAATTGAAAAGCGATCAATTTTCACCCATGTTTTTATGGAAGCAGTGTATATTGCTACTTCGAATTCAATTACTCTAAAAGTACATGTACATAATTAATAAAATGCATTACGGTTGTGTTAACTTGCAAGTTTGCCCTTTGCATAGATCAAAGATGCAAGAAAAATTCCTGAAATTGATTGATTGATCTTGATGAGCTTTTTTTTCTCTTCTAAATTTAAGAAGTGATGAAATTGAATTTTGAATTTAGGTCTTAAGTAGACAAACTTTATGAACACAGCTGTAATTTTAATTGAATGCACTACAAATGCACTTTTTTACTTTCTCTCAATAAGTATGAAAGTCTGATTTCTTTTGTTATGCAATTGTATGCTGCAAATTACTTGGTGATCTGTGCAAAATGCATACTTTATTTAGTGCATTTGTTCTCAGAGTTGAAACAAGATTAGATAATGCGTGCAATTGTTGTGTTTTGGTTTTTACTTGCGTGTGATAAACATTGTCTGTGGTCTGTGTCATGTTAATGCTTGTAACACACCCAGCTATGAACGCCAGTGTCTCTACGTTATTCAGAAGCTTATACTTGTAATTAAGACAAGCTTTTCATATAAACTCTGTCCCATGAATTCGAACACAGCAAAACAATGTAGAAATGTTAGATTATAAAAAATGTCTTTTTTACGGTGTGGTATTATTGCAACATGGTGAAAGTCACAAGGAACAGATCGAGGTAAACAATGAGCAAAATCTTGGCCGGAATTGTAGTGCATCATGTGGGGAGTGGAGTTTATCTCACAAATCATTCAGGTCTTAGTATTCAGATCTGTTCGAATGTTCTGCTCATTAATAATATTTTTCCAAAGAAGAAAGGGCATGGTCTGGTCAGTGCCAGTGCTCAGAACCTGCGTGATTCCTGGCCCGTAGTCAAAATTACTTGTTAAGAATAATAATTTCATGTACGTGCTTTATAAAGCCAGAGCATCCAACACCTACATTGAAGAAATAAGGATTGCTTTGGTTTTGAAAAAAAGTTAATTTAAATATATATGTGGAAGGACCAGTAATTAGCTGCGTTAAAAAGATTCTTTTAAAGTTTTGAGCAATGACCGAGATTGCAGCATCAAGTTTTTCTAAAGGCAAACTAGAAAATGCATTTTTTAATCATTAATTTAAAGAGTTTATACCTAATTGTAACAATGCGATTGAAGACTGTAGAAGCTTTTGGTACGTGATTTTATTCAGGCTTGCACTATCACCCCCGTACAGCTCCCCCACAGAAGTGAGGCGACATAGGAAGTTCACTGTAGGTGCAGCTCAAGTTGCAATACGTCATTTAGATGGTTCATTAGTACAAAGACATATTATTCTCTCTTCCTGATATTGCTTCTGTATGAGTGAGGTCAAAATAATTGTTGTTTTTTAGCAGTAACACCCACTCTTGCTTAATTTTACTTTGCATGGGCAGATCATAGTATATATACCTCATTATATACTAAAAATAATTACTGTTAGAACATGCAGGTATAATATAAATTTCATTTACGAGTATTTTACCAGAAATTGAATGAGGATTTATGATAATTGTGAAATATAAATTAGCTAACTACTTATGGCCCTCCAAAAGATTTTACATCATTATGCTTCAAGAGCTGCATAATGTATTAGTTTACCAAATTAACTTCAGAATATAATTCCATTTATTAAGTTTTTTACAAGAAATTTACATATCTTCTTAATTTTCAGTCATCCAATAATGACTAAATTTTTTTTGACATTTATTATAAATTCAACACTTTCATTTTATATTTGGTATTATTGCTGATAAGCTCTTTATGCAAATCAAAGCTTATATAGAAGTTATATTTTGCTACTTTAATAATTTATACACCTTGGGGCGTTAAAGCTTCATTTAATGTACATGTTACAAGATGACACTTCTTCTATGTGTAGTAGACATTTGTTAGAAAAGCAGGTGGAATTATGTCAGATGTTAGCCAAGCCTGAAAATTATTCCATATTTTATTTTTAAAAAAACCTCCAAAACCCTCAAAACAACTAGCTAGTATGCAGACAGTGAAAAATAGCTGCACAGAATTTCCTGTTCAAATGCCATTTTTTAAATTTATAATATTAAGGACATGGAATATTATCTGGGCATGGAACTTTTATTAAAACTATAATTATACATTTGCACCAATTATTGCAGTACATGTATCATTTTTGAAGTTGCCGTATATAATTAATGTAGAAGGATGATCAGAAATTATTAGGACCATTTCTATCAAATCTAAATTGTCGGTGGTATCATTGCAAACTATCATCTACTAGATTATTTTCAAGTCATGGAAATTTTCAGTTGGCAATATGCTTATACAACCCATGGGTTTTATTAATGCTGATTTGAAAAAAAAATTTCAGATTGTATTTTTTTTAGACATTATTTGATAAGCATGCATGAATCAGACATAAAAACTGATGTAGTTAAAAAAATTGTACTCTTCATCGAGGAAAATTCTTCCTTGTCAGTTGTGCTGCCAAGATAAATAGACCTCATTCAATCGATTGCGATAACTTAAGGTATTTCATTATGTTTGCAGAAACTTAATTTAAATAATCAATATGTTTAAAAAGTGATTTTTATCTCATAGTGATGCAGGTATATGAACATGTCTGAAAGTATATGCATGCAGGCTCGGGAGCAATGAGTAATACTTTAAAGATGTTTTTATCTACCGGTATTGCTATCTATGGATGATAAATAATACTGTATATATGACGAGGGTTTCAATTTTTGGCAAATGCTACATGGACTAGTTTTGACCAATTATAAATTAGTGCTCTGGCTCTTTCTATTAATAGTTTAGCGTGATTGCACACCTGCACCTAGCTCTGAAAGCCAGAACTGTCAGATATTCAAAATGCATAAAGATAAATGGAACAAGGACAAACAATTTTGAAATCTGGTGATGGTCAAAATAGATATAGAACTTGGCTATCTATGATAACCATATTTGGAATGTGAAAGTGTCTATATTTATAGACACGAAAGTGTCTATATTTAAAGGCACAACACCAGCCATAATTGTGTATTTATATAACTGACTTAAGTTTGTCTATTTCACTTGACTGCTCATGATAACGTAATTTGGAATGTGAAAGTGTCTGTAATTATAGACACATCACCAGCCATTGTTGTCTATTTTTGTCTATTTTTAAATATACATCGGACTATGTGTGGTACGATCCTCGGGTGACTTGTTGGACATTGAAGGTCAAGGTTAATTTATTGACTTTAAATATCATAAAGAAAACTAGAATGTTTCTTATCAAATAAATCACATTTTCAAAGATGTGCTGTTCACCTGATTGTTTGATCTGTAAACTTATGTAAGCGGCCTCTGTTAATTGTGTAACTGTTCTCTAGCTCTAAAGCAGAACTGCGTCTTATAACATTGATAATCTGATCATATAAAAGTGCTAGCTGGCAGTGTATATATATATATATGTTATGAAAAGTGGTCATTTCAACATGTTGAGAATGTATGCAGATTGCAAAATTATTTTGTCATACACAGTTGGAAGGGTCACTTTCCAGGCTAGCTAGGAGAATTTAACTCGATACACTCTAAAAACTCCATTATATTTCGAACCAAATTTTATGTCTTCCTTGAATATTAGGTTTCTAAGTTTTTATTCAATTACATGTAAGTCTTTCTGGTTTAGATTATTGTTTTATTTGAAAAATAATGTACCTGCATGTAGTTTATATATATATGAGGCAGTCATGAAAACAACTAGGCTGCATTCATAAAACATGTTTACATTTTGTTCAGTTAATGCCGATGACAGTGTTTGTTATTGTTTACATTTTGGGATTGTTGACCCTGCAGAATTTAAAAGTTTTAATCTCCTTCTAATGACTTGTTTACGGACATATAAACTCCTTTATTCTTGCCTGACGAGTAAAGGTGGAATGACTTCACAGAATGATGCAAGAGGGAATAGACTTCTTTCTCAACAAAAGATAAGGATTTTGAAATAGGGGTTCAATGGCTTTGGAATTCTCGGTAAATTCATGACGTAAGGAATTTCTACTCCACTGCCTCTGATCACCGACACGTTTGCACAATATACATCATACGCAGATCTCTCGACCTTGCTGTGCTAGAGTCGGGATTTAAACAAGATATTGTAAAACTAGGCCACGTAAATATGTTTTGGTTTCTGCTGGCTCGCAGATCTTAAAGAGTCCTGCTGGATCTCGGTAAAGGACACACTGCCTTGTGTACATATTATGTCCAGTAATGGGAATTATAATCTTAAAAATCTTCAAAGTTGAGAATGTAGTGGCATAATTTGTTTAAGCAGAAAAATATTATGGGAAATACTTGGTAAAATACCAGCAAGTCTGTGAACATTAAATAAAACACTAGTACATGTGTATTTTGGCATCTATCTAACAATTGTTTAATAGCACTCACTGAGTTTAATACACTGAATTCTTACACAGTGAAAATGATAGCAAACTTCATGCTGTTGAAGAAAATTTTTAATATCTTCAATGTACTAGCTATAAATTGAACATTAATAAAGATTTTCAACCTACATAGAAATGACCTGTAATTTATATGCAAATGAAGTCAATTATCATATTTTTGTGCCAAGTGGTAATTAAAGCAAAAACACCTTGCATTATGAAAATTAGACATAATGGTGTATGAAATAGTACATGTGTTTTTAAAAATATATATTAAATGGGTAAAAAAAATTGAATTTTGTGATCAAAGGGAGGTAACTCATTCCTGTTCTTTCTTTTGCAGCAACTAAAGAATCCAACAATAGCCCTAGCTAATTACCAGGTATGATTCTATAATTTGCTATTATTCCCTATTAAATTAATTTTATAAATTTTAAATCAGATTAAAATATTTAATGTCAATGAAACATGGGTAGGATTATTAATATTTTAAATCATGAAGACAATTTTTTATTTTTTCAAATGTTGCAAATTTTGTAAAAATCAATGAATGATAATCTTGAGGGACACCCCCCCCCCTTAGAAAAAAAAACAACAACACCAATATTTGGTACATGTATGTTGTAGATGTATATAATTACATTTTCAGACAAACCTGCTTAATGAACATGGTGCGACTGTTGCTCAGATATCTGCCACCACACAACAGAAGTATGGCCACCTACAGAAGCAGCACCAGGACTTCATCGCCCACCTCAACAACCAGCTGCAACAACTGCAGCAACAGTTACAGATACTGCAGCAACAGGTGGTGCCACAAGGGCCTCCCCCACCCCAGGGGATGGCTTCAATGGTGGAGGGGCTACCACCAGGTGGTGTAACATACCTGACCTCAGGATCATGAAACCTACTTTAAGACTTCAAGTCAAAATTTCAATTTTTAAAAAAATATTTATTTCTTTTAATCTAAAGTCTGTTAATTTGCAGAAAGTAGCAGTTTATGATGCAAGGTTGAATTGTGTTTTTATATTTTGAACTGTTGTTTTTAAGTCTGAGTAAGTTTTACTTTCTTATATTACAATTTATGAAGATTTTGACATAAGCTTGTTAAGATGTTTCATGATTTTGAGGCCTGTACAGTATTACAACATGTATTTTATCAACAATAGTTCAACAACATTAACTTTTAAGTTGGATATGCATGATTTAATTAAGATAATATTAATACTGAATTTCTTTGTAAGCAAATCCAATGCCTTATTACAAAAGTAAAGTGTCAGTCTATATCTATTTTTATAGCATGACACTTTTATAAGAGACATATACTTGATTTAGAATGCACTTTCCCTGGAAGCAAAAATAGAGTTGCGTCAAGACCAACCTTGATCTACAGTATTGAATTACCAATTTTTTATCGAATAGTACAAGTCATTTCAGATCTGTCATTCATTTTTATTTAAACTTTTCACCTTGATAAAACTTTACTGGAGGCTTACTCTGTACTGCCACTATTCCAACATTAACAGTTATTGATATTTCTAGATAAAAAAAAGATCATAACATTAATGATGAAATTTTTTTAACAAAGATTATAATTTTTTTAAAGAAAATAATGTCTCAAAGGCTTAAATTCTCATGATTTATGGTATGTGTTTTTTTTTCTTCTTGGTTATACTTACCAATTGAATACCAGTATGTTCCAATGCCAACTGGAGGCATAAAATGTATATACAAATTGATAGATGGTCCCAGGAAATATAAATCAATAATATTTTCTACTTCAGCTATTCAAAATTGTTAAGGCGATGAACATTTGATATATTACCCCCCCCCCCAAAAAAAAAAAAAGAAAAGAAAAGAAAGAAAAAAAAACCAGAAAGTAATTGATTTTAATTGTTGTGGTGATCTTGAAATCAAGGAACAAACTATTTCATGAAGAGCCCTAAAGACAGCTCAATTTTAAAGCTGCTTCCTGCAATTGGCACCAAATTCCCCGGGGAAGGTTGCTTTAATAGAAAACAGAACATTTTCCCATTGAAACATTCGAATGAGGGGTATAAAACACATTTCAGGGTATTGATTTTACATAAATAAAAAAAGATTCTTCAATTTTCCCCCTCTTTCTTTGAACACAATTTCTTTCTGTATTTGTTTTAATGTAATGTTTCTTTGATTGGATTAGGGAGTGGTATTCCTACAGGAATCCCAGCATCTGTTCCCCTCTCTGTGTCCATGGGACCGGGTCCCCTACAGATCCCATCCTCTGCGCCAATGGCAGTGCCTCCCAGCAGCCTTGGGGACCCCCAGGTTGTACAGGTCACACAGATGATACCAACACCCTGTGTTGTGGGGGACCAGCCACCCCCTGTTTCAGCGGAGCCTCCCCCTCCTCTGATGCAGGTGCGTTTTCATCCATTCATATGCTTTAAATTACGATTAACAGTATTAATAATTATATAGCTGCAGAGGAAATATGCAAAATTCAAAAGTATGATATATTATGTACCAGTCCTTTAATTGTGGTGACGGATTTAAGCACAGATTAAGGTGCAGCTGCAGAACAGCAGCTTTACAGTCAAAATAATTTTAGATGGGCAACCATAGAGTGATTTGATCAAAGAGCTATAGTCATGCATCTAATTAGGGTGTATCTGTAATCATACTCTGACTCATTATTTCAGCAACAACTTGGTCCAATACCAGGAGCCCAGCCCCTCCAGGGTCTTCCTCCTGGGTCTGCCCCTCAGCAGTTTGGACCACCACCTGGGGGATTTGGGGGACCGCCTCCTGGATTTAGGGGACCACCTCCTCAGAATGTCGGTAAGGAAGGTTTACAAATATCAACATTGTTCATGAGATCCAGTGAGGTTGAAGAAACAAGTTGATACCTAACAAACATGTACAGTAAAAATCAGTTATAGTGAAGTTCTACAGACCAGTGGATTTACTTCACTAAATCTGTAATCCATTGTATTTGTATAATGAATATGATAATAGGTATATCAAATTCGCTGTGTTCATGTTTTCTTCCACAAGACGATCATTTTAGCTTATTAAGGCATTCGGTAATTTACCTTCTCTAAAAACCTAAAATGATTGGATGGAAAATTGAAAGATTTATGTATAAATGAATATTTGTCTATATCCATGTTCGTAGTACAGGGTACTTTTCTTGCAATTTTCTATGTATCGGGATAATTCAAATTTCCTTGCCTTTCAGGCCCTGGTGGCCCGCCTGCAGGACTACCCCCAGGTTTCACTCCAGCACCCTCAACTTCAGGACCAGGTCAGAATCAGTTTGCTCTCCCCGATCTGAGTAAACCTCCCCCAGGCTTTCCTGCTGGACTCCCCCCATTTGCCCCACCTCCATCTGATATCGACTTGACACCATCAGTGCCATACTTTGAATTGCCAGGTGGACTTATGGCACCTTTAGTTAAAGTAAGGGAAAATTAACTTCATTATGGGAAAACTTATCTTTTTATGATTTGTTATCTTTACATGCATGATCAATCAGGCTTATATAGAATAACTACTAAGTTATTTGAGGACTGGGCAAACATATTAGTGAATTTCATATACCAATGCCAGAACATAATGTATCACATTTATTATGATGTAGTTGGAAGACCATGAATATCGCCCATTGGAACCTAAAGACATCCGCTTACCTCCTCCTATGCCGCCAAGTGAGAGGTTACTGCTAGCCGTGGAGGCTTTCTACAGTGCTCCAACTCATGAGAGGCCTAGAGATAGGTATAACACTGAATAAAAATAGTGATTTAACAAATCAAAATGTATAAAATTATCAAAATTAAGTTTCGCTTGGAATTTCAGTACATGTATTAATATTACTTCTGTTGCAGTGAAGGATGGGAAAAACTTGGTCTGTACGAGTTCTTCAAAGCCAAACAGAGAGCTAGAAAACTTAAAGAGGAGGAGAAAGAAGCAGAGAGACAACAGAGAGGTCGAAGGTCAAGGTCACATTCAAGATCCCGCTCCAGGTCAAGGTCAAGATCACGTTCCAGATCCAGATCCAGGGAGAGGGAGAGATTTAGAGACAGAGAGGAAAGAAGGTCAAGAAGTAGATCAAGGTCACCTTCTCCTCCGCCGAGAGGTCGCAGGAGGCAAAGTGGAAGGAGAAGCAGGTCAAGGTATAAAAAAAAGAATGACTTTGCGCTGGAAGAATTCTTAAAAAAAAAAAAAAAATTTATTAATTACAAAAATCTAAATTTACTTATTGTGTTTGAAGGTCAGAGTCACCTTTACCTTATCAAAGGAGCAGCAAGTCACCCTCTCCATCACCACGGCGAAGAAAAGTGTCCAGGAGCCCCACTCCAACTGACGAATTGTACGCATAAACTCATGTTATCAATTTTGGTAGAATTCATCCGAGTTTGTGTGAATTGCATGATGAGCTATTTTTCACTCGTTTTTGTAGTGTTGGGATGGGAGCACAACCGACTCCCGACTCCAAGTTGGGTTATGACAACAAAGGCCACCAAATGCTGATGAAAATGGGTAAGTTCACAAATAAAAATAAAACAAAAAATACAAGTGCCTTATACAAACTGCATATATTAAATATTAATTTATCATGAACTTAATTAAATTTTATCGATGTGCTCCTTTGATATGGTCTAGGATACAAACAACATTAGTTTATTAAACAAATAAGTTTATTGTTCTCATTTTTAATCCGTTGGGATTTTGTTCCTCAGGCTGGGGAGGAAAGGGGTTAGGAGCCAGTGAGCAAGGAATAGTAGATCCCATCTCCGGAGGGGATGTGAGGGACAGGCAAGATATGTTCAAAGGTGTGGGAGTGGATCTCAAAGATCCCTTTGAACAGTTCCGTAAAAACAAGAGTCATGGATTCATTGCAAGGATGAAAGCAAGGGATGAAATGAGAGAGAAAAGTAAGGTTTCTACAGACATTGCTGTTTAATTTTGTTATAAAAAAGATTGTAAACTCTTATGCATTTTAGAAAGTCTGCTAATATAATTAAAAGCTAACCTAACAAATATGAGTGATAAACATGTAATTACAAAAATATCTCGCATAGATTTATTAAGTTCTTTTATTCAAGGTTGTCATTTTCTTCTAAATATTTACATTCAATAAATAATGGAAATGTGTTTAATTTTTCAGGTAAAAAAGACAAATCTGAAGACAGCTGATTAGATGGGCAGCCATATTAAATACATTTACTTTGTAATCGTGTGTCAATTCATTGTCTCATTAAAATTACATGTATCAAAAACCACATTTCTGGTCTTTGTTTGTTTAAAATTAATGCATGCTATCATATTGAAAATTGAAGAAAATTTAATTGTCTGCTTGTCTCATTTCTTGAAGATTTGCCAAATTTTTCCTGTTAGCAATTATTTTGATTCTATCATTACAAACAAAAGATTTGCAAAACGCAATTTGTCTAAAAGTACGGCTGAATTGATCATTAAATTGTTCAACAAATTTAATTGGAGAGGGCCAGACTAGAATGATTAAAAGACCTAGTAAAAAAAAAAATCCAGTTTTGATATCTTATTTTCATTTATTATTCTTTGCCTTTGAACCCTTCATTATTCTTTTACTTTGAACAATTAGTATGACATTCCAAATCTTTAAAAGGAGGGATTAAAATACCTTTTTATTAGATAATCATTTAACACAAATTTGGAAATTGGACATTCTTTATTCATACAAATAAATCGATTCTGTACTGAATGTTATACCAGAGAAAGCAAAAGTTTCTTCTGAGATGATGTCACACTGAACAAAAATGTCTATAGATCCTGTGATGTACAAAGATGCAGAGTATTTCCAAGTGAACAAGAAAATGTCAAAGGGAAAACAATGTGCAAGTCTTTATTTTGTGACATCCTCATAGGATTTCCAATACAAAGGAATGGATTCTTTGATCTTCCTCTTTTGAGCTTTCTTGAGTCTTGAGGTTAATGGCGCCAACACATTTTGGGGAATGTTGACCTGCAGTAAAGACAACAAAAGAAAGATAACTCTTGATGGCAGATGGCATTATCAAGCGACTGTATACAAAAACTTTGATAGAAAGAATAATGTACAGGGCAGCTGACATTTTTTTTATACTTACATGTCTAGGATATGGAGTCTTGTAATGCAGAGCTAAAATATACAAAAAAAAAAAAAATCAAAACTCATGCCAATCTTTTTTTTAAATGCAGAACATAAATATTGGTTTCAAAGTCATGAAATTGAAAGAAAAATTGAATGATGATTAATAGAATTTTATATCACATTCACTTGTTTCATTAATAAAAGTTAATATTATAATAATAACACAAGGTACTCCCTATTACATGGAGTGAGCATAACCTTTTTGTATAGTTTTTGCAGTCATTTCTGCTTTCAGAGGAAGAGTAGCAAACAGAGTTAACTACAGTTCTCTTGTTACAGTACAAAAAATTTTCCACAAAATTTGATTTATGGTTTGATTGCTTTATAATCTTCATCAGTTAAATCATATAAAAAATTGCTTGTTGTCTGGGAAATCTTTGTACATCATGAAGTGCAATGTCAAGGCTCAGCAAAATACCAGCAAGATGTGCAGAGATTGATTTTTAAACCCAAAATTCAGAGAGGAAAAAAAAAAAAAAGAATTGTAATTAATAGCCTGCTGCCCACACTTTTCTACACTGCATTGCACGACAAAACACTGCAGACAAGAGGGGAAAGCCAGGGTAACCATCAAAATATGAAAAAAGAATCAAGTTTTCACTGGCAACAATTTAATTGCTTACCCATTTCAATCCTTATATTTGCTTCCTTGATGTGTTCTCTTATTTCATTTTCATCTGTGATCTACAATTTATTTTTTAAAGAAGTATTTACTATTCATTATATTGTTTGGCATCAATTTTTGTTTATCTTTAGTTCTGAGGATTTGTAAATTCATTTAAAATTATTTTACAATTTATCACTCAATGACAAAACACACAATCACAAAAATTGGTCAATAAATCATGACTTTTTTTTTAAAACCATGAATTTGAGCAAAATAATTTTAGTCAATCATTTATATGTAGCATTCATTTAATCATAATTTAGGATACACTGATAAAATTATTTCTGCCCTTATTTACATTCTGATTTTTTCTGAAGAGAACCCTGGCTTCATCCTTTATGTACTGTTTTTCTGCTGCAGTTTGGCTGGAGTCTACAGACTGCCAGTTTCTGGATAAGCGGAATATTTTCCTGTACAATCCAAGAACCTCCTTACGGACACTCATGTCCTTTTGTCATGTAGTCTGTATTTTTTAGTTTTAAACCATCTGTATGATTCTACAAGATTGAATCAGAGAGAATTCATCACTGAATAAAAAGAATTAAGTGAAATTCATATTGCCTTAACAATATAGTACCTTAATGACCAAAAGTATGTTCATACTTGAACCCTTCAGTTAAAAATAACAATGCCCTATCGACTGAGCTAAATGGCTCACCCTAATGGTTAACCCACTATCACATTTTATACATGTGTACTGTATCTGGGGAATGACGAACCTCCCCCTTTTTGAACCAGTTTACGTAACACAATCATAACTATAACCTAAAAAACCACAAAGATGGACGCATGTACATGTATGTGTTGATAGAATGTTCTATCGTTATAATAACAGATGTCCTACGGGACCTGAGCATAGCCTGGTCACGGTAAGATTATTCTTTCTAATGTATGTGCTGTGTTGTGCTTTGGATAATAATTAACATATTTGTTAATATTGTTTTACGTATTTATACAACATTTTCCCATTTTTGATTCTTGAATTTTGCTGGTTGTTAAGAAAACAATAAATCATATATGAGGGGGAAAAAATGGACAGTTTTCATCACAGTACATGAGAGAAAACTTGCATCGAAAAACCCGTAACGCCAGGATAATGTCATTGATTAATGATAAAACATTTCACATGCTATACATTAAATTACACTGACAAGGTTTAATTCTCACTTACAGCATTTAGTTTTCGTTGATATGATTGTATTCTGTACACGGAGATTCTGGGAGACAAAATGAAAATAACACACGTCCTTGTGAAATGAAAGCGGAAGTGACGAAAACTTCCGGATTTTCCCTGTTTGGGGAGAGAATGTCGAGCGGGTTGCTGTCAAATGGTGTTGTTGTAGGATCCCCTCCACGGATTGGTTCACACGTGTGTACATTTGAATCTTTTGCATTTATTTTTCTAATTAATTTGACAACAAGTATACTCATTATTTTGAAAGACAAAAAGAGGTTGGATTATAGACATATACATGATATTGTATAAATCCTAATTTTACTAGATAAATACAGAAACATTTTGATCGTCTTGAATTATTGGCAATTTGTACCTTCTATTTAGTGCTGTCTCTGTCTGTCTGTCTGTCTCTCTCTGTCTGTCTCTCTCTCTCTCTCTCTCTCTCTCTCTCTCTCTCTCTCTCTCTCTCTCTCTCTCTCTCTCTCTCTCTCTAACAGTAGACATGGTCAGCTGCATCATATCTAAACATGTTAAATGAGATGATATAAGGTTTGATTTTGGCTTAAATCATTTCTATACATGTGTATGTGCTGAATGTGATATACAATGTTTAACCTACCATATTTTTCATTATTAGAATCATAGAATGCTTCATATGCATGGCTATGTATGCTTTTTTACAAATTTATTAGTAAATCCATTTGTCTCTGTAAAACTGAATTTCTATTGCTTTAAAAGGGACATGCCCTCAGCTGGACAGATGACCTGCCTGTGTGTCCACTCTCGGGGGTCGGGTTCTCGACCAATCAGATCTATCGCGAGGATGGCATCAGGAGGGAGGAGCACGAGTTTGAAGACTGCAGCTTTCATTTTAAATTCAAAATGTAAATATTTTAATGCAAGACGAATGATTCTTAGAAGTTTCAAATTTCGTGGTACAACTCGTGTAGAAGACTCATACCAGCAAAAATAGCAAAAATGTTTAATTCTGTTATGAACTTTTTCATGCCGTCGCAATGATCATAGCAAGTGCTTTTTGCTTGGATTATTGCAAACATAAAATCTCTGTAATTTTAACAATTGTGAACATTATCATAATCAATTAAATCTTCTAAAGAATAAAACTTACCTTTGGTCAAATTAATAGTGATTAAAGTTCTGTAGTATAAAACAAAAACTGAATATTATCAAAGCTTAATGTTTTGTTTGGTTAATCTGATTTTTCAGGCATGACGAGGACTGTTATCTGTACGGAGTGTTTGATGGACATGATGGAAGCAGGGCTGCTAACTTTGCTGCCCAGAGGATGCCAGCAGAACTGTTGCTAGGGCAACTGTTGGAGAAAACAACAGATGAGGATATTAAAGATGTACTTAACCAAGTAAGGAGACATAATCTCTCTTTTAATCGTCTTCTCTGGAATCATTATCTTTATGATATCTAATACATATGTATACAATGGTATATTGTTCATAAACATTTATCAACAAAAATATTTGTATTAAAGTTTTTTTTTTGAAGTTTAAAATTTTTTATCAGTATTAACTGTAAATTTTCTATTTATGCCGGAATAAAATAGTAGAGAATATTTATGATTTCTTTTTAAAATGATTGTGTTATCAATTCAAGGCCTTTATCGCTGTGGAAAAGAGTTTCTTTGAGTCCATTGATCATATATTTGCTGAGAAGACAACAATACAGTTACAACTGCCAGAGGTATATGTTTGAATTATTATTAGTCTTAAAAGTTTTGCCTTCATATAAGTACCAAATGCATGGCAAACAGACAGACTCTGATAGAAAATGAGCATATTATTAAATCCATATTTTACAAAAGTTATGTCCCTTGACTGCTATCTTTGAGGGAAAACAATAGATTTCTCACAGTAGCTTTTGTAGTTTGGAGGTTTGTAACTCTGTCATTTAATTGACGTAAAAGGTGTTTCCATTGTGTATTTTGATTGCCCAAGTATAGGGCAACACACATGGAAGGAGTAAATTAAGTTCAAAGAGATTTTATGAAAGGATGCCCAAATGTTTGGCAGCATGAAGAATGGGAAAGTTTGGTTTTTCACTTTTGACTTTTGGGTTGTCCCAGCAAAGGAAAATGTTGATTGGACTATTAATAAATAAAAGTTATTTGCCAAGATCTATGCATGTATGCCTTTCACAGCATTTAAGTTGTTGAATAACTAGAATTGATTAATGTTTGTCCAGTGGCACACAGTATTCAATAAACCAGTGATTGGTCTGCATCCATAGAAAAAAGTTAGACCATGGGTTTTTACTGCGTTTTGAAAGAAAATCTCCAGATTTAGACGCTAGCAGCTTACTTAATTATGATTATGCCACTTCAGGGTATAGGGCACTATGAGGCACTGAATCAGTTTCCTGATGTGATGAAGAAACTTGATGCCTTAGAGAGGGAAATTACAGGGGGGACCACTGCCACTGTAGCTTTGGTCTATAAGAGCAAGTTATATGTGGCCAATGTCGGTAAGTTACGCATATGATAAATTGATTTAATTTGTTTCGATCGAGCTATTTCACTGACTGAATAAAAAAAGATATCTTTATATATATTGGGATTTCAGAGATTCTACTTAATGGTAGTTAAAAGATCTGATGTTAAAAAGTTTTTTATTAATTTTTCTATAATGTTGAAAACAAAAAAATGTACACAGAAGTTACATTGTCTTTTAGTAATTCGTAAGTATGAGCATTTTCACAAAATTTCAGGCGACACTCGAGCCTTGTTCTGTCAGACAGACGAAGGCGGGGTTTTCAAGGTTGCTCAGCTGTCTGTGGACCATTCAATTTTTAATGAGGAGGAGCTTAATCGACTGTCTCAACTGGGCTTAGATGTGGAAAGATTGAAACTGCACCGAAGAATTGGAAGCTCCGACAGCACCCGGTGTATAGGGGACTACCATGTCAAAGGGGGCTACATGGACATAGAGATTCTACAGTGAGTGGTTTATTTAAACGATAAAATGCATTTTTGGTGATCCATGCATTATATGAAGGTAGCAACATTGCAGAAAAAGATACATAATGCGGCTTACAGTAAAAATTAAAAACATAAAAGTTATTCATGCGGGGTATGAAGGTAGCGACATTGCAAAAAAAATACATAACCCACGTTTGATATAGAAATAGAAATGGTAAAGTTGTATTCTGTATAAAAAACCTTTAGTTTAGGCTTTACTTAATGTATTTCACAATTCTTTGATGCATGTAATTCTAGGAATGCCACTCGGGAGCCAGTGATAGCTGATCCTTATGTACATGGAAGCATTGAAATAGGAAATCGTCCAAGCTTTCTGATCATCATGTCAGATGGTCTCTATCAGGCTCTCCAGGCGGCCACAAACACAGATCGTGTGAATATTGACATTGCTCGTATGGTGGCAGCAGAATTCTCTCAGCAATCCACACTAAATGGTGTAGCTCAAGCAGTAGTCGACAAAGTGGTACGAATTCACCATGATGCCTTCATTGGAGGTACGCCTGAAATGAAACAGATTTGTCAGAAGCGGGGAGACATCACCCTGTTAGTCAGAAACTTTAACTACCCTCTTGCCAATGCAATAAACAGCCCCACTGCAGGTGGTGCCTATCACCCAGTGTCTGTGCCATTCTACAGCCCCCGACCAAACCTGCCCCCCACCGTGACAATACCAACACTCAGCACGGCAGAGAGGGTGGAGAACCACAGCGAGTCTGGGGCATCCACCCCAGGGACACCCACCCCAGCACAGACCCCACCAAGAGATACCCTCTCATCCACTCTGGAATCCACCTTTCAGGATACCAACCATACGTACACTAGTACGGAATCTTCCACTCAGAGCAGTGGAGAAATGAGATTCCCCACCAGGTTTTACAACCCAAACAAGTTGGAACTGGACGAAAATGGCCGAGTGGAAGCTTATGTGGACTTTTCGGAGTTTTACGATGCAATTAAAAAACTGACTGATTCTCAGATTGAATCTCTGAATGCAGAAACAAAGCCCAAATCAGCTTATGAACCAATCACAGAGGAAGTTGATTCTCTGTCAGCACCGGAAAACTGAAGCATCACCTGGTTATGATGAAGGTTGACAAAATAATGTACATGCTTTAATACAATGTACTGCATGGTACTGTAAATTAAATTGATGGGTGGGTGAGGGATTTTAGGGAGCTTTGTTTGAAGATAGGCTCTCAAACACAGAACAAGCTGTTCATTCAGTAACTGAATAATGATTGATAGTATGTGATACTGTCTTACAATGGCACGTTATGACATTTTGTTTAGCATTGCAAGTTATAAAATGAACAATATTAGTACAGTTTGACATGCTGTAAAATTATGACTTGTAGATGTGAAAAAATGTATCATTAAATTCAACTTGTTAAAAAGATCCGTGTTTATTTTACGGATTCTCTGTCTACTTTATATATTTCTCAATTAGTCACCACACAATCGAAATTTGGTGGAATAACTTTAAAACAATTACCCCGAACTGAAAACTTTTGGCTATTGCATACTATTATATACATTTATATATAAGGCTTTCGATTGGTTTGATCCATGATACAATCGAACCGTTTTCTTCCCTTTATATACTGAGTATAAAACTTTAATGTTACATTGTTAGACTAAGAACTGAAGTCTAGCCTTGTTTGTTATAAGAGTTTGGGACTTGACGAGCTATAGGCCACACCAAGATAGAGCTGTAGGCAAATGAACTCAGGGCAGAAGTTTTTTAAGTGAAAAAAAGCAGAGGCTTAGCAAGGAAAGCATTATCTAGAGCCATTTTAACAGGTACGTAGCATTGGGGGAGGGTGGAGGGGGTCGTCTTTTCTCGCAGCAAACATTTTTCTTAGATTTATATGTAGAAAATTAAATTTTAAAGGAGTTCCCCCTTACCACATTTTGAGGGTAAATATAAAATAGTAGTAAAAAAATGGAAACAAACATTATTATCATAGTAGTTTTGGGTACGCTGTAAACCCCCATCCCTCTCCAAGGAAAAGGAATTTGACGATTGGCAGATTAGGTTTTTTTAATTAATACGTTTCATTTGGGGGGGGGGGGGTCAAGATTTCAGATGAGTCTAACCCCCCCTCTGGAATTATTAGCTTAAAATTGTCATTTTCCTAACTTATTTTCTCATACCCTCCACAACCTCACACCCTCTCCCCCACTTCGAAAAAGAAAAACATGACATTGTACATAATTATATACATTGCAATCCATGTAGGTTTTATAATTGTAATTTGACTTTCCAGTTATCTAATTATAAATTGAATTGCGCCCAAAATAAATATTCAAAGAATTTGTAGAACCATTTTCTACAGATATATAAAAATAAATATTGCCGTTTTCTTGTTTGAGAAATGACTGTAAAATTGTCGTTTCAGAACAACCCGCCCTTTTTCATGTCAAAATTTATAACTGTTTATCATATTTAAAATCAGTAATGCCGTTTGCGGGAGAAAAAGAAGAAGAATGTGTTGAGGAAAGACAACCCTGCCTTTATCGTAAACATAAATCCTGTTTATTGATAAATTTTCACTTGGCAGGCTTAGTCACGTGGCTACTTCGTTTACTCAAACAATTGATTTTCACTCAGTCTGGTTGGTTCCGACCAAGAACCACGGACGCTGTCCTGCTTTTTGCGCCCGCTGGGGTCGACACTTTCGAATCAACGTAAATATACATAACAAAGTAAGTAATATCACATTGAAATTCCCCAAAAATGTTGCAGATTCAAGAAAGACAACTAGAGAAGCTCTCCATCCCCATCCAATTAATCTGATCAATATATAATAACTAAACTTATTGTCATTGTCGCAATAGTTGTTTAGATTGGGAATAGACATTCACTATCTCAGACATTGACCATGGATTCGACTAGAAAGAGTTTTGTTATAAAAATAACGTACAATTAATTGAACTTATGCTTTTAATTGATCAAAGACATTCAAATATCATATAATTAAGGGAAGTTTGGAGATTATTGATAACCCCCCCCCCCCCCCCAAAAAAAAAAACTCCTCTAGGCACTAAACAATTTACAATGCGTGTTTTTTAACTTTGCTTTTATTACTGACGCATGCATTTCTGGTCGGTTAAATTTGGGAAGCATGTAAAATTCATTTATTTTTCTATAAAAATTAATCTCATTAAAAAAAGAGAAGATTTGCAGAATTCATCAACTATATATAATATATACTGAAAGGTAACAATCAATGTCTGACAATTTAAAATGTATAAAGAAATTGATTCAGTTTACATGTAGCGCCCATTCTTTTCTTCTCCGACTGTATTATTTTTAGCGATCAATTCAATAGATAAATACTTATTACACATTCTAAATCTACAATGAGTTACTGCATTTTTCTTAGAGAGAACATTTCCAACTTTTTCTCGCAGCAAACATTTTTCTTAATTCACATAAAGAAAATTCAATTACCGCGGAGCCCCCCCCCCCTTTTTCGGGAGTTATAAGAAATTGAGTGCAAATAAGAAAATGAACTGTAAAATTGAAAGCATTACTCCCTCGTTCTTTTTTTTTTTGGTTTGTCGTGATTTTTCTCTAAATATTCTACCCCTCCCCCACTTTAAAAAACGATGCTACGTGCCTGCTTGATGCTTTGATCGACAATAACGAAAGACAGTTTTGTTTGAATTTATCAATCAATTTTATTTTATTCTATTTGCTATTGACCATTTACAATGTCAAAGGTATATATTTTCGGAAATAAAATTCGAGTTTTTCTGTGGATTAGTTTTACAGTATGTTTAAAATATGCGTTTCTAAATAAAGCCCCTGTCTAACCACGTTTGAAAAATAATCTATATTTGACGCTGACTGTAAAAGTCGTGTAAATCTAGAAAATAATAAAGCTTTAAATTGAGAACACCTGATTTGTCTGAATTTATTCCCAATCCTCTTGAAATATCTTAATTAAATTAATCATGTACAAGAATAAATATTAAAACAGTCAAAACAAAATATAAGTAATATGTTTTTAATTAGATATTACACCGACATGGAAAACTAGTGTGTCTATGATATACTAGTTACTTAAAGGTCCTTACAACTGATTGTAACGTTTGAGGAAACTCTATATATAGCATAACACGTCAATCAATAGCTGAGTTAAAACCTGTCCATATTTATGTCTCTGCCATTCCACGCAGGCTTAGTCAGGTGGTTACTTCGTTTACCAGAAAAAACAATTGACCTACATTCAATCGGGCTAACACCCAGAACCACGGACGCAGTCCTGCGATTTTGCACCCGCTATCTTATTAACTTTGGTGTGGATGTATTCGTATTTAGAAAAATACAGGCTTTACTATTTTTAAAAAAAAAATATTTATGCACACACGGACAACCGCATCACATACATGGTCAATGTTAAGTGTAATAGCTCTTTCATACTTGATTTGTCCCTAGCATGTAAATAATACATACATTGGAATGGATGTGATCATTGAAGACACATTACTGATCGAAAGTAGTATGAATTGTTTTATTTTAACATACATATCATTACAACAGGAGCAAGTCCCTACATGCATGGTTCTACAGCCTGTTGAAGAAAAAGTAATGAAAAAAAATGAATGTCTTTATCCTTATGATTTTCAACGTAATTATTTATTTTCGTTTAGGACTAGACAATTGAATAAAAATTAAATCAAGTGGAATACATGTATACGAAGTCACAACCCGAAATTATATTTAGAAACAGTATGAACAAAAATAGCTCGGCCTTATATTTGTGCCTTATATGGTGGATATTTAAAAGAAATAATCGTGCAGGCTTGATCGTGTGGTTACTTCGTTACTCAAACAATTGTTCGTCACACAATGTGGTTGGTTTCCAACTGTACCACTGATGCCACCCTGTACTTTTCGCACCCGCTGGAGCCCCAACTTCCAGTTTTTTAAGTAAAATAGCAGAAACTGAAGAGTTTGACTAAAGAAATTTTTGAAAACGATTGTAGAATCAAGAAAGACAACCGGGGCTGGCTAAATAAAAATACTCGATCGTTTTAAAATGTCGTTGTGCAGGCCTAGTGTGATCATTTTAAACATCCGACATCCCACGATCGGCAGTTTGAACCGAAAACTTATACTCTCATATGTGTCAAGAAGAAAGTTTTATACGATAAAAATCTTCTTTGGCTGACCAACTATATGAGTTTGTGATATTCGAAAAAATTAACTAGTTTAAAATTTTAATTAAAATTAAAGCTGTCCCTAATATTTTCCACCTCCAATAGAAATATAAAAAAGAAAATTTTGATTAAAAAAAATGACAATTCTTATGGACATTTGAGTTAAATCATTATAGGTTCTTTTAAAAAGTTATGTGAAAAAAATCTTGTTAACGAACATATTCGAACCCATATAAATAAGAATGGAAGGCCCTAGAAATGACCAACGCCAAGATCAATTTTTAAATTCTAAAACTTCTGTTCAATTCTTTTTTTTTTTTTTTTTTTTTTTTTTTTTTTTTATCAAATTTAGATATTCTTCAAACTTTTGTTCATAGACAAAAATGAATATAATGAATACTACTTCTTGGTTTACTAGCATTTTCGCCGATTATATTTTTTACCCAATCTGATTAAAATCAGATCCTTTGATCCGCCCACGAAGATCGCTACACTACGATCTCCTAGTGTAGCGGTCTTCGTGAGCGGATCAAAGGATCTGATTTTAATCAGATTGTTTTTTTACCAATACAAGATGAAGAATAAAATAATTTCGAATAGTAGACTTGCATTTCCATATCACTTTATTAAAATAAGCATTAAAAAAATTGTTTTCAAAGATTTTTTTTACAGTTATAAGTTTGATATCATTTTATATTTTAAAAAAAACCTCATTTAACAAACATGTTAAATGTGTAAGTTGATTTAGAATTAATTTGGAAAAAAATTCTAATATGATTAAGATAAGTTTTACAATTATATATATATATATATATATATATATATATATATATATATATATATATATATATATATATATAGTCGTTATTTTCATAACTTGATATTTTCTCAACCCCCCCCCCCTCCCACCCGTACATAAATGAATATATTTTAGAATTCTGACATTTGACACTATTTGCTACGGTCATTTGATAAACGAGTATCCAAGACATTTTCTTTTATATGAAATATGGAGAAAATCGTCAAATCTTTGTGAAAAGCAACAACATTATTTACACCTTATTGTAAACATAAATCCTATTTAATTGTTAACTTTGAACTTGGCAGGCTTAGTCACGTGGTTACTTCGTTTATTTATCAAAAAATTGATTTGTACTCAGTTCCGACCAAGAACCAAGGACGCTGTCCTGCTTTTTACAACCGCTAGGGTCGACACTTTCAACGTTACTTTTGAAATACAGAAAGTAATTTCTTATCATGTCAGGATTTACAAAAATTAATGCAGATTCAAGAAAGATATATAACTGAAAAACCTTTCATTCTAAATCCAGACGATATCTTTACATATTATGTTTGTCGAATTCTTCTAAGGACCAGAAAAGAAAAGAAAACAAAATAAAAAAAGCCCACAGACTGCAAGCAAACAAACAAATGATAAATTAAGTATTGTACTTATCCACACGGGTAGTGCGTACCCCCCCCCCCCCCCCCCCCCCTTCGCAATTTAAGTATAAATTGTTACAAGACAATAGCATGATACAAAAATCTCTTTTTTACTGTAACAACTAACTTCCTTATCGTTTGTTTGGGTTTTTAAAAGTGGCTTTAATTTATGTTATATATATATATGGTTGGCAGTGGATGCTGACACCTCCGTGGCACCTGATCCTGCTACCAATTTTTTTCCTTTGGACTCTTGATCGATTTATAACATTGTTCTTTATCGCTACATTTTATACAAGGAACCGAGGGACTGTGGAACTTTTGATCTGGGAGTCCCCCCTCCCTTCCTTGCCGCACAGTGAGTGTATAGGAGACTAAATATTGTTGCTATCATACCTAATGATTTACTATAATATACTGATAGGCTGTACGGTCCCAACTTGTACTTGTACTTATGACTTTGTTAAAAGTCATACATAAAATCGTGATCTTGCTACAAGTTCTGTACACTGATAGATGATTCAGGTTACCATATTTATAAACAATGCGTTATACAGTTTTACTACATGTATAATAGATGGATAAATTCAAGCGATCATACATATTCTTAGTACCCGAAAAGCGAAAGTAAACGTAAACAACTATAACTTGATAAAGTATGACTGCATATTAAGGAGATGAACAACTGAATAGATTGTCAGAACTTGTTTCCAACCCGGCAATTGATTTTTTTTTTGTCAATAAAGTATATACATGTATGTTGAAGAGGCGATATGCTTCGCAGAAATTCGACACCTACAATAATATCATTATATTTCTGTATATATTGCACACTACACAAACTTTGCGTTAAGCAACACAAAACAATAAAGACGTTAAAAAACATCATACTAGCTAGTATTGTATATTTGTATCAAAAGCGAAAGTTGACGTCAGCTGTTTATTTATTAATGCGTATCGACATGGACCTATTATATTTATTAATTGTATACAGATAATGATCCTTAAAAGTGCAACTATAGTATGAGGAATTTAGTTTACGCCATCCACATGCTGCTGCTTAAAATCCAGTCTGATTATTACCACTCCTTTTCTTTAACAAGAAAAAAGGGGGAGGTTATTCAGACTGCTTGAAATTACTTTCTATTTATATCCATTTGTTTACACGCAGGCTTAGTCTGGTGGTTACTTCGTTTACCAGAATTAAACAATTGACCTACCTTCAATCGGGCTAACACCCAGGACCACGGACGCCGTCCTGCACTTTTGCACCCGCTGTCTTAGTCGGAAAATATTTGTATTTAGTAAAAGCCATTGGTTCCAGAGGTCTTTTGATTTTATTTCACATTTTCCCTACTTCTGATACATGGTCTTTTACATTAGTACACATATGTATTAGTATATATAGAGACACATATTCATGTTTCTGTTATGTAAAAATGTGACCCTTTTGACATTATTCAATCGATAAATAATAATACAGTGAATAAGTAATTTATTAATACAATCATACAATGGATAAAAAGGAAATGTTTGATGGTGATATAACATGTAATATTTAATGATTTATAAAAGGAGTAATAATGGATACACAAGAGATAAATCATGATATAAGATTTGATGAGGGTCATCGTAAATGAGCTCATACATGTATAATCAAGTAATAAATGTTAGTAAGAATTCACTATATTCATAAAAAAAAATTACAATATATTCAAATAATTCAAAAAATGTAGTTTGGGATGATATCAAGGAATGATTATATTCTCAAAGAAACCTTTTATGTACTAAAAGACGTATAAGTAAAATTCAATAAACCTGATGAATGATCCTCTTTTTTAAAATTTCGTATGCATGTTAGACATGCTCAAGTCTCTGCGTGTGTTTTTTTGCAAATATTACGTTGTTTCAGAAAGTTTCATTTCTATTGTCTACCATTCTTAAATCTATGTTTGGCATCATTAAAAGTATCAAATAGAGAACTGTTTATTAAATATCGAGACTTGAACATGTCTATATACATGTTATTACCTTAGTAAACGCAAAAATCAAAATAAAATACTCTTTCCTAATCCATTTCAGAAACTGTCAGGTCTTTCGTAGGGGTAGTGGAGCTTGCACTTTTAGGTTTCATAAACAACGACCTTAAGGATGTTAATCTGGTAGACAAGGGAGGGAACTTTGGACGAACAAATATATGTTTAGGCTTTTCATTCGTCTCCTGTTTATGAAACATTGAACATATATAATCATATGTGTTTTAAGGATTTTCTGACTCAATAAAATGTAAATTTTACTGTTTTTAAAATACATACTACATTTAGTAATATTAATTATGTAATTAGGTAGTAAGTAAATCCAGAACGATTAATGCACATAATATAGTTTGAAATTTGATATATTAAATGTAGAAAAAACAGAAAGAAGAAAGAAAGAATTTTATTGATCATTGTACATGTATCTTTTTGAAAAAATGAGCTTGATATTGTATGATCACATTCCTGATAGATGTATTTTGAAATAAGAACATTTGATTTAACCCAATGAAGTTTTACCTTTCTCTTTTTCCATTTGAAAACAATACATTCAATTCCAAGCATTAAAAACCCCGTGGCAAACCCCGCTCCGGTGAGAATGAACACCCCACTGAGATTTTTAAAGGGAAGACCGGTGGAAGAATCGTCTTCTTTTGGACAAGACACCATCTGTGACCACCAAACTTCTTTCCGCTGTTCGAAGAAAGCATCTGCTTGAAGTTCCAGAATTCTGAAAATCAAAAAGAAGATAAACATATTGTATTTTCTTTATTGTATTTCCTTTACGTTGGAAGCTATAGTTTTCGTTTCAAGTACATGCATATTTATACATACTTTGCATCGAATGCCTCTTTCCACGGCGAGTTTTCTTGTAAAACAAAAGCATAGGGTTTAGCGCTGAACACCTCTCCAACGGTTATTAAATTGCAATACTTGGTCATTTCGTATTTAATCAGCGGTGTTTCTTGAATAAATGCAAATTTCCCCGCAAGAACACGGTTGATACCTTCTTCCGATGACTTGAGAAACCCGGTTTCGTTTATATGACTATACATTCTGGAATAAAGGTCATCTAGAGGATAGTCCCAAACAGAGAGGTCGTTTCTTCCGTCACTCTTTTCGTAACTCATGTTCTTCCACAGCTCAAAAAAGTTTTCTTCGATGCCTTTCATTCGTGAAAAATAAGCCTCGCTGACGGACCCGGCAAGAGACGAGTATTTGATTGAATTTTGTGATGCCAACTCGTTAAGAGAGTTGATTTCGGTTGTCAGCCGCTTAGATGTCATAAAGGCTGCCAGGTTTGCTGTGTACGTTGCCATCATAATTTGACAGAAGAACCAGAACCCTATTACCAACACTCGACCTGCAAATGTACCCGGGGTCTTGTCTGGTCCTAAAAGGTAAATATTTTTATGATATTTTTATGTTTTAATCCTGTATAATAAAATTTCGGAGATTTGGACGTAAAATAAAATCTACGCACTAACCGTATATTGTAATGGACGAGATGAGAAACCAAAGCGTATCACTGATGGAGAACACTTTGTCCTTGTCCTTTTCTTTCTCTTTGGAGAACACGCGGTAGACAAGGATATGAAACACGTACAACATTATCCCTGTCAGCCCCAAAAAACCGAACCATGCAAGCCAAACAGGGCCATCAAAGACGTCCACGAATCCAAACATGGAACTAGAAGCAATGGTGCCGCTCATTAGGATCTGCAGACCTGCATAGTCGTAATAAGGGTGGGTAAAATCAATCACTTGTTCTCTCTCTGCTGTCACAGACACAGGGGCTGCTGCAAGATCTGCTTCCTGTTACAAAGACAGTCCAGAACATTAATATGAAAAAATGACAACCAAAAAGTTTTCAAAAGGTTTATCTTGAAATGCTTGTAGAAAAACTGTTAATCATTATTTTTAATGTTTATATATTTCATCTGTAGTTGTAATGAAAAAATTACGCCTGCAGAAAATTAGTTTTTAAGTTAATATTAAGTAGCATGGATAAATAAATAAACGACAAAAGCATTCATCACTTGCCCCTCTTTGAACCTCTCCGACTAAGCCCGTCCATGACCCATCAGGTGAGGTTAGTCCGTACTGCTTGTCACCAACTTCACGAATCACGTACGTGAATCCTATTTCTTGTGCAATTTTGTCCAAAACATCAATCGTATAGCCTCGAAAAAATGTACCACTCTTATTGGTAAACTTTTCTACGAAGGGCGGTTCCTACGAAACAATTTAAAATTATACAATTACGGAAATTTCGTATCATAGAGTTGTACAAAATGTATGATACATGTGTAATAACTAAAAGATATGAGATGTTGTTGATTCAAAAAGAAATACAATTGATGTAAATTGTAAAAACTAAAGTTTTGATTCTCACATGCATAGTTATGACGTTCAGTTGTGAAGCAGGTGCGCTTGTGAATGGCAAAGTTGACAAAACGACATCGGTATCCTTTGTCCAATTCCCTATCTAGAACAGAACATTTAAATTCCTTGAAAATGATCCAATTAATTTTTTTTGTAAAAAGAAAATCCATAAAAAACAAACAAAAAAGCCAAAAAACCCAACAAAAAAACCAAACAAACAATCAAACAAACAAAACCAAAAACTAACAGTTACAGTTCTAGAATAGGTTATACATTTAAAAAAAAATCAAAAACCTGCAATAAGTGAGATAATTTGTATAATGACTTTTGTATTTCCTGTTATAATGGGCTGAGGCGAAGCAAACTCAAAGCAATGTTTTCCGCATTTTAGTTTGTAGCCATTAAAATTCCGTTCATTACTAGTACTGTTATACCGGTATCTGTTATTGGAAGCTCAACAGAATTATGAACTTCTGCAATTGAGAAAAACTACTGCAATTGTTGTCATAAATCAATGACGGCATTGAACAAATTAATTCTTTTATTAAATGGAACCATTTGCATTAAGACAACTAGGTTTTTTTTTACCAAAAAAGAAGAAAATTACAGCATGGAGCTTTACCATTCAGTCAACTGAGTCTGGAAAGGTGACTGAATGGCATACCTATGTCAATCAATCACCTTTACGTTTTAGTCACTTTTCAGTTGATTGAATTACAGAGCTTCAATCTATAAACAATACAAAATCAAGCAAACTAGGCTATCAATGTGAACATGTTTTACCTTGGTTACTTTATCCCCCTTGAGTGTTTCTATCTTTATCACATCGCTTTCAATCTTCAGTTCTTTGGTTGAGTTGTAAATGTGCAACGCCAACTGCCTCAGAGGGGATAACTAAAACGATGATTTGCAAAAGACTATTATTAACGCGCTGAATTTTTTTTTATCCATATTTATTGAAAACATAACATGTTCATGAGCAAATAATCCATGTTTACCTCATTTGTTGATGGGGACGACGTGAAACTCCTGGCCAATTTGTCAAACAAACCAAGGGATCGAACAAGGAAATCATCGGCAAGCTGTAAGGGAATCTTAATGGGTCATTTTTCTCGATATCTTTAAAATAATGTACAAGTTAAAGAGAATGAGTTAGTACTTACTGATCTTGATTTGTTCCTATCATCGTTTGCGAAACCATGTCGAACACACACTATAGAACACTCCAAATTAGTGATTTTAGGACATTCAGCGAGGTCAGATGGAATCACCACCCAGTTATCGGCTCTTTTATTCTTCAGATCTGCACACTGAAACGGTTTTGAGTTGTTAGTGATATTGTCCATTTGAATTGAGTCTTATGGGGTCAATGATACACACGACAGTTGTTAATATACTTACAAACTGAAGTGTGTTGTTTATGACGTCACTCGAAGCATACATGATAAAGAAGTCTGTTTTGCCATCAGTAGTGAATCTTT
Organism: Magallana gigas; assembly: GCF_902806645.1. NCBI lineage: Eukaryota > Metazoa > Mollusca > Bivalvia > Ostreida > Ostreidae > Magallana > Magallana gigas. Next base: position 30,895,612 of record NC_047568.1, read on the forward strand.
TCACTTGGTACGGTAAGCTCCCGTTATTTAATGTGAAAATCATCATCTTCAAAGTTGCATTGAATCTCTTTTGAAAGATACTAAGATCAAAATCTGTTTGAAAAATAAACATAATTTATTTTTTTACTAAACAAATATATTTCAATTGTATGGACTCATGTCACAAGAAAAGAAGATAAATTTTCAACCAACCTTTTCTCTCAAAATCTTACCATAAATGTAATCTGTAATATACACAACTGATGTAAATTCGGTGTCGTTGAATTTGTAGATCTGATGAGCAATGTCCATGTAATCAGTCACCGAGGGTCGCATTTGAATGCTTGATTGACAAATACTGTGTGTGGCTGGGTGTAACCTTACGTAAGCCACGCCTATGCTCTTTGATAAAATACAGAGGACGTCGGAAGGGTTTCTTTTTAAGTCAATGTATACAGACGATGTGCTATTTTTCACCGTTAAACCTACCAAAGAAAGTAAATTTAAAGATTTATATACATTGGAAAGAGGATAAACTTATAGAATATGTTTTATGCGATGTTTTTGTCGTAAATTTGGTTGGTGGTGTCATTTTCCAAAATTTGTATTCACAAATGTCATGTTTAATAAGTATAGAAGACACCCCAAATTACTGTCTATTCCAGGGGTCTTATTATCTGTATGAACTGCAAAAGTAACAGGGCTGATATTCATTGCTGTCAAGGCGTCAAGTCGATCCGTATTAAGGAAGTCTTGGGTTATATTCCTAATGTGATCTGCATCGTCCGGATTCGCAAGAATATCTACATAAATAGAGTACAGAGTTATTCTTATCACCGAGCATGATCAATTACATCACAAGATTCAAGAACAATTTTTGGGAAAATAAATAATATATTGTTTTCAATAATGGTTAAGGATGTTTAATGCTGCAGTGTTTACGGTCCCGGAATTTACATATGAAAGAAAGATTTCCTTTTTTTACTTCTTAGTGTTCAAGAACTAATATTTTACTATTGCTAAAAGTCTTGCATACATATCCATAAATAGGTACTTTAAGAAATACGCTCATTCAAATCCACACCATCATCAACGCCTCTTCAAACTCTGATCGTGTTCATTTTGCCACTAACAACTTTAAATAATTTCATTTTCATTCGTTTACGAGGTACATATCGACCGAAGTGTGTCGAGTAAACCTTCCATATATGGAAAAAATTACTGTTCATTATATGTAACGTAACGATCTATTGATAACAACTAAAACTTTTTACATTAACTTTATATGAATTATTAGAAAGGTTAGAGTATGTATTTCATGCTTTTTATTAACCATGATGGAACCGTTCATTGCAGATTTAAAAAAAAAAAGATAGACGGCTTATGAATATTTTTGTGCAATGCTTGCTGCCTTTATACCTGCATGAAACAAACAAAAGTATTTTATTGTTTAAGTTATTTTTGGAAATATATAAAACCCACACGTGTTTTGGTGATATACTTACCGAAATGGAATGGATATAACAAAGCTGACGTCACTGATACGAATTGAACAAATGCGGCGATGTTGCAGATCATCTTTCTTGTTTTCTCTTCCTGTGCTCATAACAAAAGAATATTATCGATCAATTTAGATAATATCAAAATGGCAACTCACCAAATCTAATCAAGAGGAACATAATTATTTATCAATGTACATGTTTGTTTTGCAAGCATTTTTTGTCAGAAATTCGTAAAATGACTCGACAAAGTCGGTCTGTAATAATTATACTTATTCGTATAATGTTTTATAATTGAAAAGAAAGGTAAAACGTTCTCACACCTTTTTATATCGCTTGATAATTAAAGCTCACCAAAAACTAGACTGTGTTCGGTATCTTTAATATAATCACTTTGTTATAGATATTTTTTCTTCATTTGATAATACTATTTGAAAAAAGAGAAGAAAACTAGAATCATAATCATTTTATTCGTAAGTCGTAAGTTCTGAAAATGAAACATGTAAAAGATACACATTGTACAGACTACCTTATGTTCATGTCTTGTATTGTTTAGAGATATAATAATAAAACATATTTACATTAAACCGGTATTGTCATTTTTTAAACTTAAACCATCACAGAGGTTGTTTAAGATTCGTAACAATTTCCGAGAAAAAAATATCAGTGCAAGCCCAGAAAATGCGGCATAAACAATGAATATTCCCGCCATGATTAAACTCATATCATCACAGAGGTTGTTTAAGATTTGTGACCTCAGATGATTTTATTTTCGTGTCCCTCTGACGACGGATGAAGAAATAAAACACCATTTCCGAGACAAAAAATATCAGTGCAAGTCCAGAAAATGCGGCATAAACAATGAATATTCCCGCCATGCTGTCGATCTGTAGAGCTGTGGCCGACTTCGAGGAATCCTGGCTACACTCGCTAACTCTCGGCCACCATTTTGAGTGAAATTTGGCGATCAATCCAGCTTCTATCATTCTTATCATACTGTAATGTACCACAAAGATAGATGAGGAACTGTTATACTGTTAAAGGGAAACATTTTCTCGTACAGTAATTCGCGAAAATGAGAGAGAGAGAGAGAGAGAGAGAGAGAGAGAGAGAGAGAGAGAGAGAGAGAGAGAGAGATACTCTTACTGTAAATTGAATGCAGTTTTGAATTCAGCATTGGTCCTGACAATAAATGATAGGCCTGCCTTATTAAATGTCTCCTCGGCTACCAGTAAATCATGACAGCCTTTTAATACTTTATAAGTTAGTTGTGATACATCGGTCATGTAGGCATATTTTCCAGTCCCGACTAATTCATACCCGGCCTCTGTAGTTGTAATCACAGGCATCTGGTCCATTTTCTCTTGAATTTGTTTGTATAGCCCACCTTTTGCCCTCTAATAACAGAATAAATGAAATACTGAAATAAATATTTATGAATATGTTCCAACATTGCGTGCTCTGTCGTATCAATGTAATACAAATGAAGCATATTTACCCTGAAAAGAAAATCGAGATTAGATCCAGTTTTGACTAATGGTTTGTAATCGGACGATGCTGCCAACTGCTCTAGATTTTTGATAGGTGATTTGGCAGGCGGAATTGTCAAATAAGCTGCTAGGTTTGCAGTGTATAATTCTAGAATAAGTATTGTGCACATCCACCATATTCCCAGTATGATTCGCCCCGATGCCGATGTATGTGTGGAATCTCCTCCAACTGAAACAATTATATGCTTTTAATCAAATCATTTCACAGTTTCCATTTTCCATCCACTTGTTAACCCTTTAACAGTTATATTAATGTCAGTGTTTGTTTTTTACTGTATTGTAGATAGAATGATTTTACTGACAAAATTGTTAATATCAAAACTGTTGAAATTCAAAGATGCCTTTATCATATATATGATTGATCTCCGATACATTAAAAAATAATTTTCCAATAAAATGCTGAACACTTGTTTTCTAACACATAACTGGCAGTTAAACATATTTCTAAATTGTGTGACATTTTCTTTTACAAGTTCAAGGAACCATTTTCTTAGAGTTCGAATATTGATCAACTGTTCCCTTTTGTACGTTATTTAATAGAGTCATGTCCTTTGTTGATCAAAACATAAAGAATATATTAACAAACACAACATACGTTGCCCGAAAAAAGCACCAAATGCAAGCCAGAAATTTTTGTAGATAGGCTTATCCGCGTCATTGGTGTAGGGACTACATCGTGAGATGACGAACAAAATTATTCCGGTTATCACGATGGAGACGCCAGTGGCGATCCAGGAAGTGGACTGGAAAGGCAGGAACATTCGAAACATCCGATCGTTCTTTTGGTCCTTTGTCTTCATTATAATCCCCACGCCCTCTTCTTGAAACGGAGTCAGAAAGTCCACCACTGTCTCCCTGGCAGCGGTAACGGTGAAGGGCCCGACGCCAATGTCCGCTTCCTAAGAACAAAAATATTATATATAACTATTACTGTTGCATGTGTCGTTCACTCTAGATCTTTTACTGTTATTGACATTTCGATTAACTGTTCAATAAATAAACTATTCAGTTTTCATGTTTATTGTATTGATGGCGACAATGTTAATATCGAGATAAGTACACTAAGATGCAGAGCGACAGAAATACAGACCAACATCAAGAAGTTTGCCGAATTTTGAATTCAGGAATGTAGGGATTGAAAAACGAAAAAAAAACCATTTTAACAAATAAACTTAAGTTCCAAACATGAAACCATTGGTTTGCCTCAATATACTACATGTAATACATGTACGTACCCCTCTCATTACCATCCCAACCATCCCAGTTCCATTTTTTCCGTCATTAGTTGGCCCTCCATAAGTTCCATCTACTGAATCTAGCATGACATATCTATAATAGTAAAACGCCCACATGACTTGGACAATTCAATTGCAGGCAATTCAGTAAGAAGATCAAAAGGAAAACATTTATAGTTCAAAAGGTAAAGAGTAATTTTTTGGCAAAACATATTTTTATTGTAGAATAATAAAAGTATTTTTAGCCAAACAATTTGTTTTTCGGCAATAAAGAACTACTGGTATTGTTTTCCTTTTTTAAATATCGATGTAGTTCATTATTTTATAAAGCTACATCTTGAATTCAAATTTAACATTTAAATTTGAATTTTTCAATTTCTAAAAATAAATTAACATTCAAGGGAACTTGAAATGTATGATACAATTTTAAGACCCTAGGGGAGAGGTAACATTTATATAAAGTTTTCGAGAAAAATTACCTAAAGTTGAAAACCTTGGCGAATTCTTCGAGGATATCATAACAGAACCCATGGTACTGTACTTGACCATTTGTTGATTGTTTTCTCATTGTAAAGGGCGTGCTCTGGAATAATATTTATTATCAGGATCATAATAATCATAAATTAATAAAACTTGCAAAATCATAATTGATAAAACGGCGTATTCTTCTGAGAGTAAATCTTTATAATATATCAATTACAATACGTTATTTAAAGATTAGGACATTTGTTCTTGATTTTCAGGATAAAAATACATGTATATAGCGATCTTTGAGCGATTCATTTGTTAAGCATTTTATTGATTCATAATACAAATAAGAATTTTAATTACGAGTCAATGTAGGAAAAAACACCGAGATACAATAGTCTTAGTTTGAAAAAGTAATGATAAACTGCAATGCACTAATGAACAAATATTTGAGATTATTGATCTGAATTGGAAAAACCGTTGAAAGTAATGACAAATCAACATTAAAAAGTCGCATATACACACTAACTGTTGTAATAAAACAAACAAGCATTCTTTGTAAGCAAATGCCTTTGATTATTTGCGGCTAGAACAAAAATGATCGATGAATTTGATCCACCTAAAATAAAAAAAAAATGACTTTTCTAGCCAAGAGTTATTACCTAGCCAAAAAAAGAAAGAAATTTCTACAATCTGTAACTTTGAAATACCATCTAATTTGGATAAAACCCTATGTTTTAAGCTTCTTTCCAGGAGGTTCCAATAGTGGTAAAAAATGATCAATACTAATAAGTGCTAATGGATAATGAAATATGCCTTACAGTCCAAGACACAACTTTAAGTGTTCTGTTGGCGAAATCCTTAAACAAGTTCTGATACAATCTGCCATCCTTCACTCGGAATCCATCTGTGTAGTTGTAGGTCGCTACTTCTGCTAAAGTACCGTTTCTTCCGGCTTGAGTGCTGGAAATGTGTACTGTGGCATCCAGTACACCGTCCTTGGACCATTTTATATTTTCTAAATTTTCTTGCATAGAATTCTAGAAAATGAAAATCATAATTTATATGAAATATGATAATGTTGTTGATAATTATATTCAATTAAATTTAAAGATCAAATCGTCTAGTTTATAAGTATCAAATATTGTGTGTAACAATTTTACTGAAAAGAAAAACACCCAAACAGTTTTCATCAACTTAAAACAAATATTAAAACCCTTATATACAAGAGAAAAACATACACGAAAACAACCGTGTTACTGGTGAAACCATTTGACTTTCTATGAGATTTTTGTTAAGCGAAAAATCATTCGTACGGATAAAACTGTAAAAAAAAAAGGAAAGAAAAGAGCACTATACAATTAAACAAATGTAAATATAAGCCCTGTATTTCAACACTACAACTAACATCGCTGATTAAACTACTCACCCGTGTTATGATCTGAAGAAGTCCCGGTTCCCCGATCGAGGGCTTTTTGTCATCACAGTTGTATTTCCCAATGGAAAATGTCGTGTTGTGATTCAACATATACTCCAAACCATACCCATAGGCTGATATAATATCGCTTAAGATAGCATCAGGAAGCTGAAACATAATTGTCATCGTAATTAAACCGCCTCCGAAAAGTAAATGAGACGTTACAAAGAGGGGGGGGGGCGTCAGAAGCTAACATTTTATTATTGAAGTCAGTATTTGATTTCATTTTTTCTGCAACTCTTCTACAGTATAACCGCTATGACCTAATTTATAAACAATTTTACTATGTTCATGTACTGTTCATATATGAGACAAATATACAATTATATCTTTTATCTATATTTTTACAAGACTTGGCGCCATATAGAGATACTTTTTTGATTTGATGCTTTTAAACACAAATAATATAAAAGGGGGTGGGGATATGCTTCCTTAAGATTTATTAATATATAATAGAAGAGCGGTCTTGTTATGACAGACAGGTTGAATAGAGGGACCTCAGATACATACTTACTCTTTTGTCAAAGGAAGCAGTGAGAACATTTCCACCTTCCATTGCAGTTAGCAAATGGCTACTCTTGAGGAATTTGGAATCATAATGTATTATCCAATAATATTCCCTGCTGAACATATCAACCGAAGATGCCTGAAGGAAAAATGTAAACGATTTTTAATTATCATTAAAGGAAACTTCACACGATTTGAGATCAACATTTTATTTTCTTGTTTTTATGTTTAAAATGGCTTACTTTTGCGTTCTGAATAATTGGCTAAAATTTGAATGTTAGAAATCAAGTTACAGGCGAGGCACAGAAGCAAAAAAAAATCATTGTTATGTAGACAAATCTTACAGTTAAGAAAATACCATTTCTCTGACAAAATGACTCGTCGCAAACAAGATAAACTGATACAATATGTTTATAAACTATATCATCAACAAAAGAAAGAACATTTAACTGAAACTAATACTAATACAACACATAAAACACGTGAACAATAACAAGATTCCATCTTTTTTTTTTACATCACAAAGAATTTTAAACTCTATATCTTACTAAAATCAATATTTGACATTCAGATATTTAAAATATAGTCATATAAAAAATTTTAGAAAGTAAAAATGGAAAAATTAAATTCGAAAAATTTGAGCTCAATTGCGTCCATGTCCTTTTAACACAAATATAGTCTTATTTATGGTACACAAAAATTTTTAAAAATTAGCACTGGGGGTAAATTTACCAAACAAAACTAATGAATTTCACAAACACTATTACCCTTGCCCACAATTCTAAACTATCGAACAGAAATGTAAACAAGGGGCTGAGATCATGAGTTAAATTTCCTCAAAACCCTTTTTAATTAACACCTTGACGAAAAGCTAGTGCATTTCGTCACGTGGCCGATTTTGTGATATTAAGTGACACCATTATATAGAAACTGTTGTAAATTTTATGGCCATATGTTTGGTGCAAGCTTTTAACTGATTGAATTCATTCGGGAGTCATCATATTAATTTTATTTCAATTCAGCGTTTTATTATTGATCATTTGAAAACAATCCTCGCGAATCATTAAAAAAATGTTTTTTAGTATTCAATGATAAAACAGTGATTGCTTGTGGTAACTTTCTGATAATCAGTCCCTGGTAGGCTTTTAAATCATTGCAATAAGGGTATCTCTGTCGAGGATTTCACTGTCTATACATACTTTCCCGTTTGAATTCCTAGAGGCTATGAATAGGTTGTTAAATGAAACACCACCAATTACAAAAGTGATGTAAAATCGATAACGTTAATTTGACTTAATTCTCTGGTTCTCTAGCTCATATGTTTGGTTCTCATAATTAAGAAACGAATGAATTAATATTACACAATGGTTACAATTTACCATCATGAGCAAATAAAAGATTAAAATATCAAATATAGGCAATGAGGCGCAAAAGAATAATTAAAACCTAACAGATGAAGTGCTTATGCATGCAGATATCAAGAACAAAATTAATGTATCAACACTACTCAATGTCTGGGATTATTATGACTGATACGTTGTTAGTTTCATAAATATGAAACAAGCACCAACACCGGGGAGGGAGTCTTCTAACATTGATTAAACACATTGTCAACATGCATAGAATATGACTGTCTGCCTAAGTTTTGTTCGAGTAACTTTTGGATAGGTTTCTCACAAGAAAAGTTAATGAAAGGAAAATACCTACATTTTCCACCGAGAAACCAACATAATATGCTATATTATTCAAAACCATTAATGAAAAACACATTGCTTTGAGTAATATATTTCCAAACTTATCTTAAGGCGTTTTCTTGAGTTGGGGTAAATACGGTTACAAAATAATTCTTCATCTTTTTAAATGATAAAAAAGGTATATTAAACGGGTAGAAAATTGATAAAAATGTTACGGCTACAGGTAAAATAAAGGATTCACAAATTGTACCTGATGAAGTAAGTCTTCGGTTCTGTTGCCATTCAGCATGGTAAAGAGTTTTGTATCATTTGCTCTGATTAGTAAAGCCAAGGAAGTGTCGGCATCATTGGTTTCTGACATCTTGATTATGTTTGATGAAATAGACAATGCGCTTAATTGGCCTACCAAGTAATTAATGCACGATTCACCTGAAATACAAAGATGATATTCATAACTATTATAATAGTTAATTTGGTTTGTGAAAAAATATTCCCAAATATTCAATAATTCTGATAATTATCAAATGCAATTATATTACACAATTTATGGATAAAATATACAACCAATCTTAGAGCTAGGAAATAAATTGTAGCAAAACCATATTTAAAGATATCATTTTGATCATCAGGTTCTTTTATCCAATTGGTCATATTTACTAGTAAACAGAATTAAGGCATTACAACGGATATCTAAGATTCAATGAAATGTTCATGCTTGAAAATCTAACCGTAAGTTTCATCATATATGACGCTAACAGATCTCCAGGCCTTTTGTAATGTAATAGACACGAAGGCTTTGATCAGCAGACGGCAATCTGGGTAAACCATTAACGTTTGATGCGATGAGATGAATGGCGGGAAATCACAATGTTCATTATCTCTGGCGACAAGGACATGAGGTAAGTTCAGCAAATTTGCTTGATGGGCGGTAACAGCAGCCTTCTTACAAGTAGTAAAGGTGACCATTCCTACTATTTCTTTTTCCGCCATGTCACATACTGAAATAAAAATGGTTTCTAATGGCGATATGTACATAGTCGAATCTTAAACCATTTTTAAAATTATCAAATAAGCAAACTGAATTTATGTTCAAAATTTATGTAAGGTGGTTGATTGTGAAATTAAAACAATATCAAAAAAGGTTACGTTTTCGCTTAAACTATCTTTTAAGGCTATAAATACCTGCTTGGGTGATATTAAACACTTCATTTCCGTCAAAATAATGTTCATAAGGAATAAGAGTGGCGGTGCTTCCAATGCTGAACACCTTGGCGGAAGGCAGTTCATCAGTCGACCACACCGACAGATCGAAGAATACACCTGATAAAAGATAGTGTTGTTTCCTTTTAGACGCTGAAAAGCTGTTAAAAATATCTACAAGATTTATTGCGATTGATGTATTTGAAAGGTATTAAGAAATGCAAAGCTATTATTTTTGTACTTCTTTGTTTAAAGTTGCAGCGGCGCATGTTAAACTGCATTTCAACACAACGAATTTAACTTCAACTATTTTATCAAATACCATTAGTCTATTTTTTATCTATAACTTAATATTTCTTATATGAAAGGTACAAATTAACTAACTAATTAAGTAAATCAACCAAAATAAAACTCTTGTTTAAAACATTGGTATCATTGAAAAATAAAGATATGAATAGACAAAATATTATTGTATATATAATTATGATAAATGGAAGGCAGAAACAAACGCTTACTCACCTATACCGAATTCCTCAATACAGACACCAGTTGGAATGAGAAAGAAAACGAGAATTCCACAAATCATTTTATAATGTACATATTTGGGACGGTAAACCACGTTCCGTCATCAGTCGGTTCGCAAAGTCGTAGTTTGAATTAATAATTACATAGTTCGCTTGTTTCGCTTTTAATATTGTAATAACCAAAGTGCATTGGTCCTTTTGGTAGAGACCATTGTCGTTAAAGAGAGAGATAGAGGCCGCCCCGTGAGAATAAATTGAACGAATCGATTTTTACCTTTTCAATACCGTTGGATTAGATATTCGTCATTTAAGTTATTTGCATATCCCAACCAAATCATACGAAGAAAAATGTAGAAAATCTTTCGAAGGTTTATTAATGAATTAGAGAATGTAATTTACTACATTATTTGTTTATAGATTCGATGTATGTTAAATAATATTGTCAAAATGAAATGACAATAATAAAATTGAGTTAAAGAAGAAAATCAATTAAGTGCATACTAAGGTCTTTCTGATTGATGGAAAAATACTCACAACCAAATTAAGCTATCAATGAACAACCAAACCATATAAAACCCCACAGTTAGTTATTCATTGAGTATCTAATGATAATGATTATAATTAGTTGGATATCAAGATCACATAAAGACATCAGATGTCACCTGTCAAATCACAGTTCTTTTGATATTTTTGCTTCAAGTGTTTTAATATTGTAAATACTTTACGGCTTTGAGGGAGTTATGTAGAAAATTAAACAATTTCTTGTCATTCTATATTAAATCATGGGAAAAGTAATCCCGATATCTACACTGTATATTCAATTTGACATCATTTTAAAGAGGAGGTCAAGAGCTTGTTTAATTCCATTTTTTGGAGACTGTAGGCATTCTGGATATATTTCATTAAGCAAAAAAATGACAAAACTCCGAAATTTGATCACTAATTCCTTCATATTTCATTGGAAATAACAGTTTAAATCATGATTTTTCATTGTGTTTACCAAAACTTTTAGCCCCGGTACACCCTATCATACAAAGCTAATGTTATGAAACATCATTGAAAGAACTTATATCATAAATTTTATGAACCTGTAGGCACCTTTCAATTACTAGATCTTGGCCTTAAGAGGTTGTTATTTTTAAAGATACTACGGCACCAGATTTTAGAATTATTGTTGTAAAATCTGGTGCCGAAATTTTGTTTTTCAAAATCCAATTTAAGAAAAATGATTTTCTTTGTTAGTCAATATTATGAACATTTATTCGATGGTCGTGGGCATTTTTAAACTGTAACAACCTTTTTTTAGAAGTAGAACTCAACATAAAAATATAGAAAAATACCCAAATTTTAAAAGGTAAAATATATGAGTTGTTTCTTTACTAATCTGCTGTTGACAGCTAAACAAAACAAATCTTACGTGTATCTGATGATTAATTTGTTGACCATCCAGCCTCCTTAATATAAAGTTCTACACGTATAAGATAAAAAGAAGAAAAACTAAAACATTTCATCAAAAATGTTTGTTTCATAACTAACTCAGGAGTCACAGAAAACATTGCATTGTATTGCACGTCCTAATAGTTTCTGGGTTTGCCAATTAGTGAGTGTACATTCGATTGTTTCTGAATTTATGAAAGATCAATAATAAATATGAAAGCATGGATTAGTCAAAACTTGCAAGTCTTAAAACGTTTTTTCCTCAAATAATGCCACTTTTGATAATCACAAATGGACAGATACGAGACAGAAATGAATTTTTTTCCCCAACAACTTTTGTGCTTCAAATATAGACTATAGGCGATGATGCATCGGGATTTACAGCTAAGCATTCAGAACATGTATCAAAACTGTGGATCAAGCTAGTTAAAATTTTTCTTCCAATGATAAAATAAAGACGTGAATTTTATTATCTATATAAAGAATTACTTTAAATCATATCCAGTTTTCAGTTTGCGTCTTTGTATCTCTTTAGGTTGGCGTGTTACAATAATTTATCAATAAGTCCGAATTGAAAAGGACTTTTTAAACAACAGTTTGCGAGTCGAAATCTTGTTTTCACGTTGTGTGGAATAATTCTATGACTAAAAGTCAACAAGCAACTACCTACAATAGTACCAAATGAACATGGCGCATACACAAGACAGAGCTTACTAACGTAAGTAGTGTCTGCTTAGAAAAGGGTTTTACCAGTGGCAATTCTTAGAAGTATCCATTATATATATGCAATTAGTCGATAGCAGTAATTTTGTCACAACCCCAATGCTTCATAAAGATTTGAGTTGAAATATATAAAAAAGTAATTCAATTACCTTACCTTGGTATGGTGGCTGTCATATCACGAATAAATAAATGATACAAACACGGTGTACGTTCTATGAAATAAATCAATATCATTTACAATCGGAGGAAATTCACTTGATTTACTAGGAAATACAACTCCTAACCGAATGTTTCTGAGTATTGATTTTCATTAAAATGATATAAATTATGCAGGAATATTCTACATGCATTAAATTAAATGTTTGTAAATGATATAACAAATTCGCATTTCAATACTTATGGTCGTATGTGTTATATCGATTTTAGTAATCATCAACTAAATACATCAAAGCAACAATTTAACCCCCCCCCCCCTAAAAAAAGGATAAAAAATATAACAAAGCAGTAAAAATAAAAATGAACGACGAGGACATATATAGACAAGAAAAAAACACCATAAGAACAAGACAAAATAACACATTAAGCTAAATATTTCTTACATTTCAGAGTTAAGAGAGGCATTTGAATTTGATGTAATACTTTTCTAGAATGACACTGCACAATTTCTGTTCAAATGATTTATAATTTTTAAAAGAAAAAAAATAATCTTGTTGTAAATGATTTTTTGTTTCAAAACAGTTATTATCGTTTTATATGTATTTACCTTATTCTTTTGACGATGCAGAAAATATTGAATTGTGTAAAGTGATTAAAGCTATCATCCAAAATATGATTTGCATGCCTAATTAAAAGTTTCTGTAGAGATGCTTTAAATTCATAAAAATCATAATTTTTTACTTCCCATCTAAGCATGTGATTATAGATTTCGGAAAGGTAGAGCAAACCTTACATCGGATTTCCACCAGCTTTTCCAATATAAATAAAGAGATTCAGGGCAGCTGGTCATATAAGAAGCCCATACCTAGTCTTACATAAACACTATTGACGGTGGCCATTATTTTTTTTTTAAGTTTTGAAGAATTATTGTCTTATTTTGAGAATTTTTTTTTTACATTCCATGAAGTAGCATTAATACTTTGGTATACAGATGGAGTGATTTCCGTTCCACCAGACGCTAAATCGTTTTTTTTCTAATTTCGGGAATTTTGGGAACAAGTAAAATAATCGAGACATGTCTACGGTCCTTAAGTTTCTACAGAATTGAATTTCTGACGAATAAAAGAAATTGCATGCATTATACTCATCACAGCTATGCGTAAACATGAAGTTCATACTAGTCTTCTAACATGGAGACAAACTTCTCTGAACAAAGATAGAAAGACAAGCAATCATATATGAATCTTCTGCATATATGAACGCACAACATTCACTTAGCATTTGTCCAAAAATGTGATTTGGTTTTATAATTTTAAAGAATTAAAATTAATGGGTATCTGGTGGCTCACTCTACTGAGAAAAAGAACTACTAATTGTATCTTCATTTCGAAAAAAAATTACGTGGTTTAGGGTGTATTTTGGGATATCAAATAATCTAGAGTAATATTCTTTGGGTGCAAGTAAATTGCTATTTTAAATCCAACCCACAACTTTGAAGAAAATTATACCGAAAGCAGGTTTTCATTAAGGGGAAACATTCCCCCGACTGCTATCAATTTACATTTTTAAGACGAAACACAATAACAGTTTAAAGAAACATTGAGACACTGAACGATATAAAACATGCTTCTATTCATACTTTTTATTACATTTTATTCAAGCATAAATATGCAAATTTAATTTGCTTGTTCATTTGGTGAGAATTCTGTATACAAAATACAGCAACGAAACATAACAGATATGTTTTGAATGTTTAAGTTCAACACTTCTCATAATAAAAAGGTTAAGTTCATTGGTGTTGATCATTATAAATACAATCACTCTCGTGATATGTCTTCACTGGCCTGTTCACAAGAGTTGTGAAACCTTTCTCCTTTAAAAACTGCAGAACCTCTGCTTCGTAGTCTCTCTGAAACACTTCCGGGTCACGTGCTAACACGAAGAGAGTGGCCTTGACATTGTCGCTTACTACAGCATACTGGTACTTGTTTTCACTTCCATAAGTAGCAGGTCCAAGCTTGATCACCCAGTCTGTTATTAAAAGAACATAATTATCAGTTATCAGGAAAATTAAGTTTTATCTTATTTTCTTTTTGAAGCATTACAAGTGCAATTAATGAATAAAAAGATCACGGGCGTTCAAATCATGTAATAGTTTTGCTTTAAAGTCAAATTTAAACAAAATACATACATGGGGCGTCAAATATAACAGACTCCAAGTGAACGGTCAGTTTTCCGGGGTTGTCACTTGGAGTGGCGTATCCATGAATGACCTTTATTGGACCAGTGCCAGAATTTAGTCGTTCAGAGTTCAGTACAGTGATGTGATTGGTTCCGTCATTTGCTAATGTGTCTGTAAGAAACATTTTAGAGTTTTGATGAAAATATTGAACTAACTTCAGATGTTCATCATCTGAACCTTGTTTTAGAAACTTATATACAACACAAAAACAATCTCCCGTTTTTTTTTGCCCCCTCCCCCAGTAACGACATTGCACCAAACTCTTCTCATATAAATAAATATGAAACACATCATTTAGATTGTGAAAACTCCTGAAAAGAATTCCTTTCAAATTTGTTGAAACTCAAATGATGACGTTAAGTAGAGACAAATCGTAACTATTCTAAAATGAAATCTAAACGTACTCGTCTTACATGAATTTATTAAAAATTGTTAGCGCCACTATTATGATATTTAACATTATGAATATCAAATACTTTGATTATGACATTGATCATAATCATAATTTATGATGAAAGTTTATAAAAATGATTTGAAAACTTACAATCGGCAGTGACACAGTAAGCACCTCTTTCAAATGTGGCATAAATGGATTGACTGCCATACATCTAAAATTAAAAATAATAAAAAGATATATTAAAAGAATAAATTTGACGTAATACGAAAAAATAAACAATTTCCTATCATTACATTTCTCGAGTAAAAAAAATTTATTCCATTATCTATTTCATAAAGTTCAATTCAAGTTATAGTTCAATTAAAAAAATTCCAGGTGTTTTATTCAAATATTGCTGTAATAAAATACGCATTGCATTTTCATGAAATATGACTTTGTCTTAAAATACTAAATCAAGAGTATTTAACAGTAAACTACTTAAATTTCAACTAGATGTTATCATTTTAATATCTAAAAATATATACCAGAATTAATATAACGCAATAGCTACTATGAAAAAGACATTAACAGAAAATTAAGCGTTTTGTTATTGAAAAACAAAATGACGATAAAAACCTTATACAAATTATTTTCTAAAGGCCGAGTTTTATAAGGTAACCAACCTGAAACCATCTTCCTAGATATTTTTGAACATCAAGTGCTGACACGGGTTGAACTGCTCTTCCCAAAAATGTATCAAGAATGAAAGCCGAACTTAAATTCACCACACACAGGCATACAAAAATTACGTTTCGTAACATTTCGATATTCTTTATCATTGAATACTTTTTGGGGAAATGATACAATAAGTGATCGTTGGACTCTCCTTTATATAGTGCTTCTAAATCTTATATAAATTCTACAGGAACGGGCAGATGGACAAACACGTGAAGAGATTTCTTATCTTGGACTCCGTGTTGGCCATGTGGAATGGGAGTAAATAACTCGATATAGTCATGATGTATATATTTATCTATGTATATATGCATCTTATTATAAAAAGACCAATATATATATACCACTGGACATTTTCTATTCTTAATCATACCTCAAAATAAACAGAGATTAGTTATTTGTGTATTTGCAATATTTAGGTTACAATTTAAAGGACTTTTTCCAAGAAGAATTGAACGAGATCAAATGAATTTATGATGTATGCATAATGTATATATCATGATATATTTCTTTTTAATCAACAGATCTAATATATAAAGTCTTGACGAAATAATTATTTATTCATAACCACCATTTGATATAATAGATGATAACTTGAGGGCCTTTTATCTATTTTTTTTTTCTTTTATAGTTAATGTAGGCATAAATGACTAAATAAGAAATTTCGAAGAGAAAGCACATAATCCGCTGACGTGAGTTCCTTATAATTTTTACAATTCTTGCAACCACCTAAGACCGGGAGACCCTAAATAAAACATTTAACTGTGTTATTTTTACATTTTTCTTTGAAATTTGATAAATATTTATATTAAATGACTTAAAGTACGTAAATAATCGATATATAAAGGAATGCATGGATTACTTAGATATGGAAGTTCTACCTTTATGAGAATGTTTGACGTTATGCCGTATTTGTTGTTTTTGAATAAGTAAGATTCAAATGACAACAAAAGAATATTAATAAGCTTGAATTTTTTAGGGTGAAGACTGAGAGTTCGGAACCCCTGGATTCCTCTTAATTCAATCCTGTGTAGTTTAACGACAATCGGTTTTTAAAATGGGGATAAAACAACCGGAACTCAGAACAAAAAGTAAGCTTAAAGATATGATCATGAAATTCATGACTCTAAATTCATATAAAATATTCTAAACATACATTTTTTTATTAGATATAGGTACAAAAATATTACCGCGAATAATTCTAATTCAAACTGTCAATGAAGTAAATATTTTTTACAAAACATTAAAGTCAAAATATCAAAGGATAGTTTATGATGGTTATCTTTTAAGATATAGTTAATTTTCAATCTCAAAACAAAACACCAATACTTGATCTTGTAAGGAAGAAATACTTTGTCTTTTAAAGCTGTTGTGTATATAATTATGTAAACTGTTATTATTTTGATTACTAAGTAAATTTGGACTAACAGACACATTTCTGATATCTGTGTCACTGGCATTGTCCCCTTACAGGAATAACTTTTTCTCGCATTATCTTTATTAATGATCGACGTTTCCATGAATGCATGTTCGGCACCACATTATTTTGGCAGACTATTTTTGATCAGCGAGTCAGTTTGGTGTGGAACAAAGACCAATTACGAGTAAATTTTTGATTCATAGCTTTGAAGTTTTAAATATATGAAGTTTTGACGAATATCTATTAATTCATAACAACTATCATTTAATATGATAGATAACTCGAGTGTCTTTTATCTTTACGAAGCGATCCTTTTTTTCTTTTATAGTTAATGTAGGCATAAATGACTAAATAAGAAACTTTGAAAAAAAAGAGAACAGAATCCGCTGAAGTGAGTTCCTTATATTTTTTACAATGCTTGCAACCATCAAAGACCTTTCACTGTGTATTTTTACATTCCTATCTGAAATTTGATAAATATTCATATTAAGTGACTTAAAGAACGTAAATAATCGATATATGAAGGAATGCATGGATTACTTAGATATGGAAGTTCTACCCTTATGAGAATGTTTGACGTGATGCCGTATTTTTTGTTTCCGAACTCTTTCTCGCATTATCAACGGTGTGAGCTCGGTTTGTCCAGTGTGAGACAGAAGTGTGAGATTTTTCTGTCTTACACTGTATATTTACTACGCCGCTTTAAAACGAAGACAAGCATTGTCTGCTGTATAGAAATGCAAAATGTTGGATTTAGATTATCAATTAAGTAACTGTTTTGCTTAATTAATCAAAATTTATCGTATTTTTATTGAAAAAAAAAATTGACGTCTGCTCTCATTTTGACTTGCACTATTTGAAGCACGCAAAGGGATATTATTAAACCGAAATAATCTTTTGAAAGTTGTCAGACATCCTTTTTAAGAGTAAAACAATGCGAGAAAAATAATCATTCGTTATATAGTCGTGTGATATAGTGAAATTCAACCTTGGGGCCAAGATTCACGGTCTAAGACTCTGTAAAGCCTGGTCTGGTCTTAGACTGTAAATCTTGTTTACTCGGTGGAATTTCACTATCACACACTCGTGATAATGAATGGTTCTTTTAATCTTACAACATAAGGATAATTGTTAAACAAGTAGAAGAACAAGTATACCGGTAAGTGATTGATACATGTATACATATAAAACACATTTTCTTTATTCTTGCAATACGCAAAGTAAAATTGTTGACACTTATTTAATTATTAAGGTATAGTTATAGTTAAGAAGACTTGATGGTCGTATCAATTTTTAAATACATAAGTATCAATCTTCTTAAACAGAAAAGTATGTATGAAGGTATAAAAAATTAACTCCAATTTTAAAGCGAAACACTTTGATTTCTTTATTGATCTATTAAAGTTTAAATAACAAAAGAAATCAACTTAGATCTGATAAGTGTTTTGTTGACCACTTAACGTCTATGATTGTTAACGTAATATGACATAATTCTCACAATACTGTTTTCGTTTGAGACATACTTTACCGAAAATGTGTCCTTTTTTTAAGGATTACGTTTACTCAGGGTTTGAGATTTAAAAACATATTTTTACAAAGTTCAATATCTGAAGTCCAAAGTTGTTTTAAAAAACACAAAATAACAACGTTATTAACAAATAACGATATTGATATCCATGATTTGTTTATTTGAGGAAGATATGTTCCGACAAAGGTAGATTAAAATTGAAACAGAGGAAATTTGGACTAATTTTTTCATTTTCTTATTTTCTCTTAAAAACCTTCTGTTGCAATGTAATTGCAAAAGTAAAGTTTCTATGTGTTTTTTCATATCATTTTACTTATTTTTTGGTTGTATTTACTCGTCTATAAATTTATATCACTGGCTGGCACGCATAATACAGAAAATAAACACAGTATAGGAGAAATTGACAATCTAATTCACAATTACATCTGATGATATAAATTGATCATGTACAAACGTAAGTTAAAACAAAATTACTATACCGAAGAATATAAGAAACCTATATTTCAATAAATTATTCAGGTACGTTTAGGAAAATTGATACGTTTAAAACACAAACTGCTTTTAATAAAATTAATTAATGTTGAAAATGCTTAAAAAATAGTCAATGTAACATATATATATATATATATATATATATATATATATATATATATATATATATATATATATATATATATATATTTATATATATACCGGTATATTCACCAGTAAATATATATTGATATTGAAATTATTCACTCTAATCTTGATAAGTGTGCGGACGGATAAGTATTGTAATATCGTCCACAACAGTTCAAACCATATACCATGTGACCATCAATCTATTAAAGTTTGAATAAATATGCACTTTTGTTATATACAGGGTAAACATTATAGAGGAAAAGTAGGATGCTGACAAAGGCTCAGTTTTTCAAATTAGGGCCATTGTTGACGCTTAGCAAATTTAGATAGCAGTTGTGTAATAGTAGATGTCTATGTTTTTAAAATTAAAATGCAACCACTTAACACAGTACCATCAATAAAATGAAAAGACGTTCTTTGCATTTATTAAAATTTAATGAGAACTTTTCCTAAATCTGAAATCTACGTAAATATTTTTTTTAGATATTTCTTAAGAAGTTTAAAGTCATCATATTTCGGAGAAATGGTTAGGTGTTTAATTTCATCCCGTAAAAACATTCTAATTGGCAATTTAATCGAAATTATTTTCTTCCTTTTATGTACCTTATTTTTTATTGTCAATTTTCTACAATGAAATTTTGAATATTGATTAGATAATAAAATGGATATATATAAGAGAATGTTCTTGAAATTTCAAATGCTGAAGCGCATATCTTACAAAGGATTTCCAGTTCTTCATCATGAAAGCAGTATTCAGAAATTTCATTTCATTTTTGTCATTTCTTGTAAAGGTTTTTGGAGAAAAACACTACCAAGGCTATTTTGATTTCGTCGGTTTTATCACCAGTCCTCAACTTTCATCTGTAATCAACGAATTTCACCAGAAATCTTTGTTCGAATGTTCATCGGAGTGTTTACTGAATGAAAACTGCTACATTTTCGATTTTTGCGAAAATGGTAGTTCTATTTCTTGCTACTTTTATCACTACGACTTTGCTAGCACCTCTGATGTTGAAAGTGGAGCATGCAGACGCTATGAATTGGTACGTGCAATGTTACTTCATCCATATTGCATTTCATGATATTTCTATAGAAGTGTACATAACACGTGTACATATGCATCTTTATTATTTTATTGGGGGGGGGGGGGGGTTGCTTAAAATCAAAAATCATTCAACGAGTTATTTTAAAATTCTTTTATTGTTGTTGATATATCTGCACATATTTAACTAACGAAAAGACTCTGGAAGAAGAAAAGAATGTAGTAACTGTATACGGAACACCTATTATATAATCCATTCAACTTTATTTGTTTCATATGAAATGAGCGACGCTCAATTATTTTGAAGAAACAAGCATGTACAAGCGGATACACCTCTCCCTGCCGATGCCCTAAAAATGAGGGTTTTGAACGCTGCAACTATAATACTGGTAAATACATTGTTATAAAATCACTATACTTTATTATATTGTCTTAAAAATTAAAGTTTAAAATAGTGTTTTTAATTTGATTTGTTTAGATTGCAGTAGAAATATGAGTGGCAAGAATAAGACTTCACACAACTTTTATAGAAAGTTTCCAAACAAAGAAGTAAAGGAGATGTGGTGCGAGATGGAGATCGATAACGGTGGTTGGATAGTAAGTATAACCGGGAATATATGACGCAATAATTAATCTGAAACGTAAAACTAAGTTGTAACATTATATTTTTTTTTACAACTTGCAAGATTCATAGCATAAATATATCATCGAAATGCAGGGAAGTATAAGAAATAATAAAAATTTAAATCTGACGCAGAATCAAATTTTAATGACAATAAAACAATTTTGAATCAAAATACCTTAAAGTAATAACCTAAAGACTACTTTGAATAATAAAGATAACTTTGAAATAAGGTGTTCCAGCGTCGTGTGGATGGGACTACAGATTTCTACAGAGGCTGGGAAGAATACGAGAACGGGTTCGGAGTTCTTGCCAACAATTTCTACATGGGTAGCTAACTATTTAAAAAAAAGTAAAACAACAATATGCAGAGATCATTATGATTGTTGTGTTTACAACCTTTGCAACGTATTAATTGTCTTAAAATATTTCAGGAAATTACTACCTTCACGAACTTGTGAAATCGGGGGATTACGAGCTTCGAATTGAGTTGGAGGATCAAGCTGGAGAAAGGGCGTATGCCGGTTACACGAACTTTACAATCGGTGGACCTTCCATTTCCTACATGTTAAACGTATCAGGCTTCCATGGAAATGCAAGTATGTACACAAAATATTCAAGATACATGTACATTTAAATTAAATTAAAGTGTTATTACTTAATTTATAAATTTAAAACTTGATATTGTAAACGAGCGTTCATATGTTTTTTTTTACATTTTGGTATCACTAATGCTTTACGGTTTTGTGGTTAAATAGCATCTATCTGTAAAGTTCGATCATAACTATACTTCTTAAGCAATCACGGTTTTGTTCTTTTTGAATGTTTGAAAGTTGTTTCTACATGTATTAAAGTCATACAAAGCATAATGCACATACGAATATCATTAATTTTAATCAGCGATTAAAACTTCTTTTGCATGGTTGCATAACAAAATATTCCATTTCAAGGGTTGTCAGTTCAAACCGCTCTTTAAAATCGGTGATTTAAACTACAACAAACGCACGTCCTAGTACTTATTAACTATAGAATGGTTGTTTGATTCAACAGGTGATAGTCTTGACTATCATAGCGGAATGATGTTCACTACTTTCGACAGAGACAACGATGAAAAGTCGTCCAATTGTGCTGTTGCCAACAAGGGGGCCTGGTGGCACAAAACCTGTCATTTTAGTAACCTGAATGGTCAATATGGAATTGACAATGCCACTGGCATAATTTGGTACCACTGGCGTGGCTATTATCATTCTCTGAATGGAACTCGGATGATGGTGAGGAAAAAAATAGAATAGCCTTTTTATCTGTAACACCGTTCCTCGGTTAAACGGATAACTTTCCAAAAATTACTGATTTTACTATGTAAAATTCTGTTCTACAAGCTATGAAAAATTTGTGTGCAATTCAATGACAATTTAAATTTCAATTGAAAAATTATTGTCTCAATGTGAGTGATTTGAATGTTGTGGCTCTTTAGGGATGACTTCAAATGAATGTTTTGCAGCTAAAATTAATAATCTATACTTAATTAAAACAATGTTGTATTAAACTGTAGTATGCTTTGTAGGTGTATTCTATAAGAACGACTTAATTGTAACAGCCCTTCGTTGCTGAATGACAATGATTGTTACTTTGGATAAGTTCATTGAAAACGTAACTGATGCCATTTCAGCCCACAAAAAGGCGCCTTTTAGTTAATTTACTTTTATGACAATAAACTCTTTATCTCCAACTTATAATCTCGTAAGCCAACTGTACATACTAGATCGGCAATGATATGTGAAGATATTGATGTAGTTTGTCATCATTATGTATGAAAAATATGTAACAAATAAAAGCCTAATTGTCCGCAAAGACATTTTATGATTTTTTTTGTGATGAAAAGGGTGACTGATTAGGACGGCTGGACTCGCAGATATATACACAGAAACACAAAGTACGATATATAATGAAGGAAAATGAGATCTAGCACTTATAACAGTTTAAAGTTTTTTTCTTTGGGGTGGGGATGGTGGTCGATTTCAGTAAAATTAGCCATTGGGGCGCAAATTGTTGCTAAAATGCGAAATAATGGACGGAACGCATAGACAAAAACTACAGAACTTTGATAATTAATGCTTAAAAGTAACATAATTGAAATTAACTGTGTGTGAAGACTGCCTTTGTCACCACTGTCGATACGTTCCCCATTTAATGCAGATTAAAATAGCGTAAATATAATTTACTAGAACATTAAACATGATAAAATACATGCGATGAATTTTTTAAAACATGAACTTATTAGATGAGTGTCAACAAATCGGCATTCAAACAAAATAATGACTAATTTCATAGTATAAATTGCATATTCTTCAATATCTACAAGAACACCAAGCTAGACATATAAGGTGTTTCTTTTTGAAGAGGGGTCCCACAATTTTGGTATCTTCTTCGATGTGATGATGTCTTCATGGAATTATATTCGTGGAATAACACACCTGGAATAAGTCACTCAAATCAACAGAAACTGATTTGATTATGAAAGATAAAATGATAAATAAACTGCACATATGTCAAATAAGCATGAAAAATTCCAGTTTTTGGATAAAAATGAATATCTAAAAAAATTCAATTTAGTAAATAACAACAAAAGCCCCTGCGATATTCGAACTCGGGATGTACGGATCACAAGACCGACACTTTTTCCACTCGGCTATGATGTAAGTTATGTGTTGTCGTCGATAAAATTCCTTTATAAAAACGAAATGTCGTTTCAATAAGAGGTCAGCCATTTTGTGATGATGTGTTATTCCACCTTGATTATAAGTATATTCAACAAGCATCCAAAAAATAACCCATAATAATGATTCATGCCTAGTTATGCTGATAATTAAGGTCTTCCGTTTCCAACGGAAGACCTTCTTGTTATTCTTCGGTTTCTTTTTCCCTATTATTAAGGTCTTCCGTTTCCAACGGAAGACCTTATTGTTTTCGTACGATTTCTTTTTCCCTATTATTATTAAGGTCTTCCGTTTCCAACGGAAGACCTTATTGTTTTTGTACGATTTCTTTTTCCCTATTATTATTATTTTTCTTTTTTTTCTTACAATTTTTGTGCACGCGATTTCTCAGAAACGGCTCGGCCGATTTTCATGAAACTTTCAGATCTGTTAGATACTGATCTAAACCTGATAGGTTTTTTATTATATTGATGACGTCACTTCCGTTTTTGAGAAATTGACGTTTTAGCGATTTTTAGGGGGGTTGCTTGTCCGTGGAACTTCTCCTAAACTATAAAAGATATCGAGTTCAAACTTTCAGGGATAGTAGACAAAAGAATGTAGATTTGTAATTTTATTTTCATTTTGATCTGTCTTGAAAGGCGCCGAAGCTCGCCTGGACCCGAAAATTGAGATGGAACAAACGTCGAAATTTTTTCTGGTTTTCTTTAATTATCTCTTTTCTGAAAACTATTTTGTTAAGACATGTAATGTAAAAAAAGTTTCTATTTACAAAACCTTTTCTTTGAAATCAAGAAAAAGGGGCTGGCCCCTCAAATAAGGGGTCCAAAGGGCTCTAAAGTCTTTAATCTGTAGCCCTTTACTGAGAGATATTTTGTGAAAGGTTATGAAGCAAATATGTTTATCTCACAGTTATGTATCCAACCAATGTAATGATTTTATTATGTGTTACGTAATCAAGGGTTTTTAGGGGCCAAAAGTCCAAAATTTCGATCACCCATATCTCAGAAAGGAAAAATATTTTGTAATGCAATACAGAAAAAAAGTTGTTCAAATTAATGTTCTTAACAATATGCAACCTTCAACATTTCGTTAAACGGCCCCTTTAAGGAGATAAGGGATCGGCCCCTAAAACCTTCTTTGTCATATATCTCTAGAACGGTATCGGTTTTCTAAACACTTGTTGAACAAAATTTGTTTAAATTTAAATGACCTTTCATTTAATATCAAGAAAAAGGGGCTGGCCCCTCAAATAAGGGGACCAAAGGGCTCTAAAGTCTCTAATCTGTAGCCCTTTACTAAGAGATATTTTGTGAAAGGTTATAGAAGCAAATATGTTTACCTCACAGTTCGGTATCCAACCAATGTAATGATTTTATTATGTGTTACTTAATTAAGGGTTTTTAGGGGCCAAAAGTCCAAAATTTCGATCACCCATATCTCAGAAAAGAAAAATATTTTGAAATGCAATACAGAAGAAAAGTTGTTCAAATTAATGTTCTTAACAATAAGCAACCTTCAACATTTTGTTAAACGGCCCCTATAGGGAGATAAGGGATCGGCCCCTAAAACCTTCTTTCTCATATACCTCCAGTACAATATCGGTTTTCTAAACACTTGTTGAACAAAATTTGTTTAGAATTCAATGACCTTTCATTTAATATCAAGAAAAAAGAGCCGGCCCCTCAAATAAGGGGACCAAAGGGCTCTAAAGTCTTTAATCTGTAGCCCTTATCTGAGAGATATTATGTGAAAGGTTTTAGAAGCAAATATGTTGTTCTCACAGTTATGTATCCAACCAATGTAATGATTTCATTATGTGTAACGTAATTAAGGGTTTTTAGGGGCCAAAAGTCCAAAATTTCGATCACCAATATCTCAGAAAGGAAAAATATTTTGTAATGCAATACAGGAGAAAAGGTGTTCAAATTAATGTTCTTAACAAAATGCAACCTTCAACATTTCGTTAAACGGCCCCTTTAAGGAGATAAGGGATCGGCCCCTAAAACCTTCTTTGTCATATATCTCCAGAACGATAATGAATTTTTAAACACTTGTTGACAAAATGTGTTCAGAATAAAATGTCCTTTCATTTGAATCCAAGAAAAAGGGGCTGCCCCTTTAAATTAGGGGATCAAAGGGCTCTAAAAGAATTTTATTTATAGCCCTTTAATGAGAGCCATCTTGTGAAAGGTTATTAAAGCTAGATTAATAAGTATAATACGTCTACATATCCTAACAGTATGATGATTTGCTCTTGCGTTACCCAATTAGGGTTTTTAGGGACCAGATGTAACAAGTTTAATATTTTCAAACTTAATTGGAAGAAATGCAAGTATTTTAAAAAGCAATGTAATAGACCTAAAAAGCAATACTTTAAAGCATTAGTACTTCATTCCTTTTTCCATATCATGTTTTGATGTCGAAAATCAAAAGTCGATGATGTCATATTTTCTTCTAAAAATCGGACGGAAGACCTCCTCGTTGCTCGCAACGAGATCATGTCTAGTTATTTTTCTTTTTTTTCTTACAATTTTTGTGCACGCGATTTCTCTGAAACGGCTCGGCCGATTTTCATGAAACTTTCAGATCTGTTAGATAATGATCAAAACCTGATAGGTTTTTTATTATATTGATGACGTCACTTCCGTTTTTGAGAAATTGACGTTTTAGCGATTTTTAGGGGGGGTTGCTTGTCCGTGGAACTTCTCCTAAACTATAAAAGATATCGAGTTCAAACTTTCAGGGATAGTAGACAAAAGAATGTAGATTTGTAATTTTATTTTCATTTTGATCTGTTTTGAAAGGCGCCGAAGCTCGCCTGGACCCGAAAATTGAGATGGAAAAAACGTCGAAATTTTTTCTGGTTTTCTTTAATTATCTCTTTTCTGAAAACTATTTTGTTAAGACATGTAATGTAAAAAAAGTTTCTATTTACAGGACCTTTTCTTTGAAATCAAGAAAAAGGGGCTGGCCCCTAAAATAAGGGGTCCAAAGGGCTCTAAAGTCTTTAATCTGTAGCCCTTTACTGAGAGATATTTTGTGAAAGGTTATAGAAGCAAATATGTTTATCTCACAGTTATGTATCCAACCAATGTAATGATTTTATTATGTGTTACGTAATTAAGGGTTTTTAGGGGCCAAAAGTCCAAAATTTCGATCACCCATATCTCAGAAAGGAAAAATATTTTGTAATGCAATACAGAAGAAAAGTTGTTCAAATTAATGTTCTTAACAATATGCAACCTTCAAAATTTCGTTAAACGGCCCCTTTAGGGAGATAAGAGATCGGCCCCTAAAACCTTCTTTGTCATATATCTCCAGAACGGTATCGGTTTTCTAAACACTTGTTGAACAAAATTTGTTTAAATTTAAATGACCTTTCATTTAATATCAAGAAAAAGGGGCTGGTCCTTTAAATTAGGGGATCAAAGGGCTCTAAAGTCTCTAATCTGTAGCCCTTTACTGAGAGATATTTTGTGAAAGGTTATAGAAGCAAATATGTTTATCTCACAGTTATGTATCCAACCAATGTAATGATTTTATTATGTGTTACTTAATTAAGGGTTTTTAGGGGCCAAAAGTCCAAAATTTCGATCACCCATATCTCAGAAAGGAAAAATATTTTGAAATGCAATACAGAAGAAAAGTTGTTCAAAGTAATGTTCTTAACAATAAGCAACCTTCAACATTTTGTTAAACGGCCCCTATAGGGAGATAAGGGATCGGCCCCTAAAACCTTCTTTCTCATATACCTCCAGTACAATATCGGTTTTCTAAACACTTGTTGAACAAAATTTGTTTAGAATACAATGACCTTTCATTTAATATCAAGAACAAGGGGCTGGCCCCTCAAATAAGGGGTCCAAAGGGCTCTAAAGTCTTTAATCTGTAGCCCTTTACTGAGAGATATTATGTGAAAGGCTTTAGAAGCAAATATGTTGTTCTCACAGTTATGTATCCAACCAATGTAATGATTTCATTATGTGTTACGTAATTAAGGGTTTTTAGGGGCCAAAAGTCCAAAATTTCGATCACCCATATCTCAGAAAGGAAAAATATTTTGTAATGCAATACAGGAGAAAAGTTGTTCAAATTAATGTTCTTAACAAAATGCAACCTTCAAAATTTCGTTAAACGGCCCCTTTAAGGAGATAAGGGAATCGGCCCCTAAAATACTTCTTTCTCATATATCTCCAGAACGATAATGAATTTTTAAACACTTGTTGACAAAATGTGTTCAGAATTAAATGTCCTTTCATTTAATATCAAGAAAAAGGGGCTTGCCCTTTAAATTAGGGGATCAAAGGGCTCTAAAAGAATTTTTTCTATAGCCCTTTAATGAGAGCCATCTTGTGAAAGGTTATTAAAGCTAGATTAAGTATAATACGTCTACATATCCTAACAATATGATGATTTGCTCTTGCGTTACCCAATCAGGGTTTTTAGGGACCAGATGTAACAAGTTTAATATTTTCAATCTTATTTGGAAGAAATGCAAGTATTTTAAAAAGCAATGTAATAGAACTAAAAAGCAATACTTTAAAGCATTAGTACTTCACTCCTTTTTCCATATCATGTTTTGATGTCGAAAATCAAAAGTCGATGATGTCATATTTTCTTCTAAAAATCGGACGGAAGACCTCCTCGTTGCTCGCAACGAGATCGTGTCTAGTTATTATTATTTTTTTTCTTCCTTTTTTTGTGCACGCGATTTCTCAGAAACGGCTCGGCCGATCTCAATCAAATTTTAGGATGTGATAGATAGTGGTCTGAACTTGATTGGAAATTTTTTGTATTGATGACGTCACATCCCTTTTTGAGATATTGAGATTTTTCTAATTTTTATATGGGTATTTTGTCTTCTGTTGTTCTCCTAAACTATAAGAGATATTAAGCTCAAATTTCTACGGTTGGTAAACGAAAGATTGAAGTTTTGCATGATTGTTGTTTCGAATGTTTAGCACTACTGGCGCCAAAGCTCGCTATGGCTCGAAAATTGACATTAAAAAAGCGTCGTGAATTTTTGTGCTTTTCTCTCTTTATCTCTTTTCTGGAAAATATTTTGTTAAAACATGTAATGTAAAAAAAGTTTATATTTACAAGACCTTTCTGCTGATATCAAGAAAAAGGGGCTGGCCCCTCAAATAAGGGACCTAGAGGGCTCTAAAGTCTTTTACCCATAACTCTTTACCGAGGGATATTTTGTAATAAATTATAGAAGCAAATATATTTATCTTACAAATATGAAGCCAAGCAGTATAACGATTTTGTCATATGTTACGTTTTTAGGGGTTTTTAGGGGTCAGAAGTCCAAAACTTTGACCACCTATATCTCAAAACGGAAAAATATTTTGAAATGCAGTATAAAATAAAAGATGCTCAAAATGATGTACTAAACACCATGCAACCTAAAAAATTTGGTTCAGCGGCCCCAATAAGGAGATAAGGGACCGGCCCCTAAAACATTCTTTCTCAGATATCTCAAGAATGGTAACGAATTTCTGAACACTTGTTGAACAAAATGTCTTTATAATCAAATGACCTTTGATTTGATACCAAGAAAAAGGGGCTGGCCCCTAATATTAGGGACCTAGAGGGCTCTAAAGTCTTTTTAATATAGTTCTTCACAGAGGGATATTTTGTAATAAATTATAGAAGCAAATATGTTTATCTTACAGTTATGAAGCCAAGCAGTATAAGGATTTTCTCATATGTTACGTAATTAGGGGTTTTTAGGGGTCAAAAGTCCAAAACTTTGCTCACCTATATCTCAAAAAGGAAAACTATTTTGAAATGCAGTATAAAAGAAAAGATGCTCAAAATGATGTCCTTAACAACATGCAGCCTAAAAAATTTGGTTCAGCGGCCCCAATAAGGAGATAAGGGACCGGCCCCTAAAATATTCTTTCTGAGATATCTCAAGAATGGTAACGGATTTCTGAACACTTGTTGAACAAAATGTCTTTATAATCAAATGACCTTTCATTTGATACCATGAAAAAGGGGCTGGCCCCTAATATTAAGGACCAAGAGGGCTCTAAAGTCTTTTTCCTATAGTTCTTTACCGAGGGGTATTTCGTAATAGATTATAGAAGCAAATATGTTTATCTAACAGTTATGTAGCCTAACATTATAATGATTTTCTCATGTGTTACGTAATTAAGGATTTTTAGGGGTCAAAAATCCAAAAATTTGATAACCTATATCTCAAAAAGAAAAAATATTTTGAAATGCAGTATAAAAGAAAAGATGCTCAAAATAATGTACCTAATAACATGCAATCCTACAATTTTTGTTCAGCGGCCCCAATAAGGAGATAAGGTCCGGCCCCTAAAATATTCTTTCTGAGATATCTCAAGAACGGTGACGAATTTCTAAACACTTGATGAACAAAACTCTTACACCTGAAACAAAATAGTATCAGGCACTTAAAATGAAGATCCTCTTTTCCTGTTTTAAATTATGTATAGCTGTTAAATAGCAAAATCAAGATCGAACATAAATCTCAATTTCTAAAATCAGACGGAAGACCTCCTCGTTGCTCGCAACGAGATCGTGTCTAGTTTATATTATAATTATAATAGATTTTCAAAAATAATTTCCCTTCACTGAAATACATGTAACCTCTTTTAACCAAATTATAACAATTATGTTTAGTAAAACTATCTGTAGATGATCTTCATTTTTAACAATAGAATGCAAATTTTCATACCGTGATACCCATGAATGATTCGTTGATTAAGATGTTTTAGATAGATTTGGAATTTTGAATTACGAATGGGCATTTCAGGCTTGCGAATGTAGTTGTTGATGTATTGGAGAAACCAACCAAGGTTGACAATGATTACATTTACTAAGATAAATAGTAAATCAAATTTATGAATATTGGAAATAACGATGAATGATTGAGATATATGTATGTTGGAGAATTTTTATTTAATCAACGAGTTGTCTTCCTTGTGTCACGTAAATAGATTTTAAAAAAGGTAAATGCTAAGCTAAGAAAACTCAACATGAAATTAAAATACATGTATAAGA
Source organism: Magallana gigas (assembly GCF_902806645.1). Classification (NCBI taxonomy): domain Eukaryota; kingdom Metazoa; phylum Mollusca; class Bivalvia; order Ostreida; family Ostreidae; genus Magallana; species Magallana gigas. The sequence goes on from NC_047568.1 coordinate 30,926,405, forward strand.
TGCAACAGCTGAACTATTGGATCATATGTTATGAACAACGATTTTATTGATATCTACATGATTTTTATTGAATAAAGATATATAAATGAAAAATGACACAAAGGTCTATAAAACGCACAAATACAAAGTTTGCCATTCTGGAATCACGGATTAAAGACATTCACCGAAAAACATTGTAGTCTTTCATGTAAGTAAAAATGTAAACGTTATTTGATCATTTCAATAATCTTTGATAAGGTATCAGAGTAAACGATTCTAAATCTGAATAAAATGACGATAGGAAGTTGCACAATTAACTGTTCGAAATAAGCTGCATTCCAATAGACTAGTACAGTGTTTTGTTGTTTCTTACTATCCAACAAATATCCAACAATTTGGATTTAACCGTTGTGTTATTGGTGCTAATCATTTATGAGTCTACGGCACTGGCAATACCAATGCGTCATTTTCAAAGTTATTTTTATTTTTAAACAAAACAATTGACGATGGCAGAACAATTATCGATGAAAAAAAAATCATCCCAGTCTAACAGAATGTAAACAATGCATAGAATAATTAGCAATTTACGACAGACAGTATTGTTGTAATTGAAAATGTCAATGCTTATTAATTGTAAGACCATGTAATTTGTATTCAATAGAGGTTCACTTGCATGTAATTATTACGCTTTAAAAAATATACTGAAAAGAATACCACGGTGGGATCAAAGATTATTTTTAAAGATTTTATTGCACTTATGCTTTCCTTTTAGGTATAGGTAGTTATATGCACATATCCATTAATTTTTTTTTCTATTGAACAATATCTAAATTATATCATTTTTGCATGGGATTGCACCATGTGTTTTTATAATTATTTATGCATTATAAAGTTTTTATTTGACAAAGTGAGTTTCCCCTAGGCATTTTTCTGAAACCATGCACGTATTATTTTCCCTGTACATTCTTCATGCTGTACTCTTCATTTAATATATATATATATATATATATATATATATATATATATATATATATATATATATATATATATATATATATATATATATATATATATATATATATATATATATATTTACTTCTTCCTTAAAACTACAATCTAACAATCTTTAACCGTCTTAATATTGAAGATACAATTTGTAGAAATTAGGTGTTATTTGAGCTGAAACAGATACCCTGTATCCAGTAATTATTGTGATGTTCTTGAAATTTATAAAAACATACAACATACCTTTTGAACATTTTGTTATTGCAGAAAGTTCAGATTTATTTAGCAGTATGCAACTTTTTTTATTGCAGTTTTTTGTATGAAGGTTGTCAATTAATTTGTCATTGACAATGGTTTTTGGAGTTGAACAGTTCTATGGCTTTTTTTTTTTAGATTCATTGGGTTTTTCAATGATCCACAGTTTTCTCTCGTAATGAACCAAGTGCATCACAAATCTAGACTTTATGATTAAAGTAGCCTCTTTCTCGAGCTCAGATAATGGCAAGAAGAAAATCGAAACACCAGTACTAATTTAGCGTCAACGTCCTTATAATAAAAGACAAGCTTAGAGTAGCATTGAAGGAATAAATAACATCCACTGTCATTTCTTTAAAATGCTAGAAAAAAGAATGTCTAAATTTATTAGTATTTGCAAGAAATAAAGAGATCGAGTACACTAGTACTGAAAGTTGGTTTGTGTTTTGTCGATGGCTTAAAATATTTGATGTTGTTGTATTTTAAGTGTATGGCATTTGAAATAATTGTATTGTTATCCATAAATCAAAAATTCTTTAAAAAAAAAAACAAAACCAAAAACCCTTTTTGGTCAATAATACATTAATAGTCCATATGGAAATAGAATCCGTAATAAATGGAGAAATGATAAAATTCTACGAAGGTTTTGTTTTACATGCTTCTACAGTTAAACGGTAAAATACATAGGAACCAGAACAAATTAATAAGTTAAGTTTAGTTTAGGGATCTTCTGCAAAACCTACTATATATATGCCTAAAGTAGCTCAACTATGACAATTTATTAAACATGAAAATATCATGATACCCACAGATATTGAACGCCTATAGAAGAAAGTTTAAGTAGTCAACTGATTCGATTACGACGTCTAAAATAAAATTCTCGGGAAACTAAACTGGATTAACGCAATGAAATACCATATTATTCTGAAATGCATGTATTCACACCTGCTTTCTATAGATTTTCTTGTCAGAGCATTGATTTTCTTTTTACATGTTAACGATACTCAGACTAAAACAGGTGTTGGTTTTGCCATCAATGGTTTATAGCATCGCGGAAGTATGATGACAAATCGTTGTAATTTCAACACCCTAGAAAGAAAAATATTTTCTAGTTTTATGCTAAAAATTACAGTAGACTAGTGGAAAAGATCCGCCACTGACCAGGGACAGTTAATAGTAGTGATGTCTGATTATGTGATTAATCTTTAACAATCTTAAGACTTCATAATTCTCCTTGATTATATGTTTTATATGATCGAGACATTCTAATATTTGCTTCTCTATGTAATGGAGTCAATATTCCACTGAATTTTTTTTGCAACTATAAAATTCCTCGAACAGATAATTGACATTTGGAAACTCCACACACAGACAAAATATGAAATATCATTTGATGCATTTCTTGGGCAGCCTGTCGGTTTTAGTGCAGATAGGTGAAATTATATAAAATTTCATTATTTCCATGACATTAAGGCTCTGATGTCTTTATGCACTGTGTTCAGTAATTTGATTTCATATCCTTTTTTAAATTTCTTGGTCTTTAAATCAAAGAATGAATTTCATTCAATTGCAGTTGGTAGTATTCAAAATAAACTAAAAGGAAATGTACTTGTATGGGTTTTCAATAATTCTAAAATTAAAAAAAGGGGAAACGTTAACCCAAGTGCCACCCATTTTTATGTTACCCATTAAATGAAATATGTATTCTTTTTAGTATAATCAAGATATGTTATAATGTGTATCTGTGCTAAGTCTTATGAAATCATTAAAAAGTTTTGAAATTAGAAGAGGTCCTTGCAATATGAATACATACGAAATTAATTAGCACGATATGTCGATGCTATTCAACAACATACACACATGAAGACATAAAACATGCATATAAAAGGGATGGTAGCCACTATTTAACCTTATTTTAGAATAAAAATTTTCAAAAACTCGTCACAAACGTCAAATGAGATACACGCTTTCTCTAAGATCGTACTATCTACCCCACATCAAGGCAACATTTAGTCTCAATCTAAATGTAGTTAGATTCAGGTGATAGAGATGTGACATTCAATAATATTCTTGATATTAGTTAAAATATGACAAAGATAAAACAAAAAGTAATTTCCTGTTCGAGTATTCCCACATTACTTTGATGATATTCCTTATTTGCTGTAAATAACCGTTAGCTTCAGCTTAGTCATGTTGATGATCATTTAGGATTTTCCAAGGCGGCCAGAATGTGTTGAATTTGGTTGTCAGGAAGACGTCGGTTGTCATGAGAATTTGTCATCGGCAGAACAGCACGAGGCTACAACAAAATTATAGACTGTAATATTTTAATGAAAATATTTATCTTAATGAGAAATGAGATTGTATACGATTGTTTGCATTGCAAGCATACGAGGTTTACTGAAAGTGCTTGTCACTAGTGAAACCATATAATTCAAATTCAATAGTGGTTTACACAAGCGCAATTACTGGGCTTAAAATGTGAAAACACATACGGAAAACAATACCAGGTATGGAAAAACATGTCATTATGAAGATTTAATTGTACCATCGCTTTACTTTTAGGTATACGTACATGTAGCATTATGTACATAACCATTAGATTTTTTTCGTTGAACCAGATTTAGATTATATCATTTCTGCATGGGAACGTACCGTGTGTTGATTATAATTAACCATATACTCTTAAAAAAACCTGACAATGTGAGTTTCCCTCTAGGCTTATCTTTCAAGCTATGCACGTATAATTTTTACAAATTTGATTTTTTCTACATACTGCACTTTGCCAACCTCTAATGATACATTATCCACTAATGATGTAAAGTTGCATTGGTGGTCAGACTTCTGACCGTTAATGATATAATTTCTAACGAACTAGCTAACCATCCACTTATGATATAATTTGAAAATTTGATCTTTAAGAGTCAACATTTACATTCACTAATGATATAAGATTGCATTAAAGGGTGAAATTCAACTGTTATTGATACGCTTAGCATACTATGGTACCATTTTGAATATTGCACCTTTTGGACCTCTTCTTACATGGAATAGTATCATTACTGATTGAAATCCGTCCATTAAGCAACACCATCCATAGAACTGATGCAATACATTGATAAAGATATATCATCATTGATAACGTCAATGATGTACTCTTCAAAATATTGTATAATTTTCAAATAAATTATCCAATACTTTATTAAGCTAACAGAGCGAGAAGTATACAGAGTGGCATGGATTAGTACATGGCATGTCCTGTGGATAATCTAGGTATGACTACACACTAGGCCTAATGCAATAGAAGGGTTCATCATTTGTTGGCCAACAATGAACTTATCTTTAAATGTCTACTTTGTTGATATTCCATCTAAAACACTATTTTCAGCCAACAGAAATATATATGCATACATATGGGTACAATTAATGGACGAAGTCCAACAACTCATATAACGGAAAACATATCATTAAACAAGCAATGCATTTTTAACTCTTCGGCGTTGGCATCGGCGTCCAGACCTGGTGAAAGGTTTTGGTGCAGGTCCTGTATCTAAGTTATAACTTGTCCTATGATACTTCTGGACCTACTTATGGACTTGAAAGATTTGGATGCTGAATCTGGGGCATGAATTTTAAGTACTGGATGAGGTTAAAATTTCTGGAGATGGTTAAAGTTTTTGGAGCAGGTTCTTTCTGATGATTATATCTTAGTTATTACTGGTTCTAACTTCACCAAACTTGCAAGGATGGTGCGTCTTTTGGTACTTATGCACACTTGACAGGCTTCAATGCTGAATCTGAGTCATAGGTTTTGGATGGTGGATAAAGTTTTTAGAGCAGGTGCCTTTTGATAGACAAATCTTAGTTATTATTGGTGAAATCTTCATCAGATTTGAATAGATGAAACATCTTGTGATTCTGATGCACTCCACAGGCGTGGACGCTGAATAACAGCCACAGGTTTCAGATGCTGGAGAATGTTCAGTTTTTGGGAACAGCTCATATGTTTCATAGATAAAAGTATTATTTCAAATTTGCGTGATTGATTACACTTTATAAATGAATTGAAAAGGTAGCTTCAGATACAAAGCCTGATCTCCATTATCGAGGATGCTAAAAAAAATTTCCTACCTCACTCAACATAAAAAATGATAATAAATAATAGTAAATTCTAACTCTTTTAGTTATAATTCAACAGGTGAAAGTGTTGACTATCATAACGGAATGATGTCATCTACTTGCGACAGAGACAACGATGAAAAAGATGGAGCAAATAGTGCTGTTCTCTTCAAAGGGGCCTGGTGGCACAGCCACTGTCACGATAACAACCTGAATGGTAAATAATATGGAGTTGATTCTGCATGTGGTGTACGTAACATCAGGCACAAATAACATGGGTATCAAATTTCGTTAGTTAGTACTAAAATGATTGTGAGAAGGAAAAGTAGACACGAATTTTAGATTCAGTAACGATTTCCATCTGAGATAAGATACATAACTCACAGTGCATATTCAGTAAGACCCTGTAAAAAGTTGTAAATAATTTTACAGTTTTTGCTTTGCCGGGTATAAATACATTATTTGCATTGTAAATAGAAATTAGAAGTGTTTTGTTAGGAGCAAAACATTGTATTTTTATGATATGATTTTATTTGAATAAGTTAAATGGATATTTCAAACAATTATTAGGGTCTTCCGTCTTCAGCGGAAGACCCTTCTATTATTCTATTGTTTCTTTTTCACTTTTCTTCTTATTATTCTTTTTTTTCTTACCGATTTTGTGCAGACGATTTCTCGGAGATTGCTGAGTCGATTTCGCTTAAATTTTCAATATTAACGTGTTTTTATCTAAAGCTGATACTTTTTTTTAATGCACTGCCGGTCAGAAGGTATCGTCCGTTTACGATTTTAAAAAGTCAATTTTGTCTGTCAGGTTTCTAAAAAAACGAGTAACGGTATAGGGCTGAAATTTTCAGAGATGATAGATCTACCGTTTTTCTGGTGCACCTCGGTCAAGAGAATGTCCACCGTCACTTCCAGTCGTCACCGGAAGGAAATTAAAAAAAAAAATGAATTTTTCGACTTTTTTATTTTTTAATATTTTTCTGTGAAATGTTTACGCCTTATAGTGACCATCTTACTAATTCCGAATATGTAATTTAAAATCAATCAAGGCATTCTCGAGAAATTAAGCGTCAAAATTCTGAAGCGAGAGTCCGAGTAGCTCAGTCGATAGAGTCGTGGACATGGCCCAGGCGACCCGGGTTCAAGCCCTGAGTGCCGCAGTTTTTTTGTTTTTTTTATAGTATTTTTTGCTAGGATCTACGATTTTATCTTTAAATTGATAAGTCTAACCTAATATTCTTTTCAGAAATCGGACGGAAGACCCACTCGTTGCTCGAAACGAGATCGTGTCTAGTTATGATTACTATTGTTTTAGCTTACATGAGCTTAGAATTTTAAGAGCAAGTTTAGCCGATTTCTGTCTTGTTAAACTTTTTACCCTCTGTTTAATAATCTTTACCAATTTTAATCAAACTTGTCACAAAGCATCCTTGGTAAAAGACAGTTAAATTTATTGAAATGTTGACCAAGCCAACCTAAGCTTTCCGGGGTCCGGGAGAATGTGTAAGAAAGAAAAGGGAAGTAGCATTTGAAAAAACAATCTTCTCAGAACCAAAATGCCAATGTAATCATGTGTCACACATGTTCACATTTGATTTTTTGATTCATACATGTAGTACTGTCGGACCGCGAACTTTTTTAATATAATTTTTTCGCATATGTTTGAAAATTTATTCAAAAAAATAATATTAAAAAATTTCAAGTTTATCATGAAATATCTTTCACATATCGTTTTCCTTATGTATAAATGATACAAATTTATTAGAAATATTTCCAAATTTGAACATATTCCGATCGAGAGAAAATGAAACCGATCAGAATGTTTTAAAAAACTGAAATATCACCAAACAACTGCATTGTATTCTGAGAAATTGATAAGGATCAAAAGATCAATAAATGAACAAACTATGTCATTGAAATGAAAGAACAAGTGCACTGCGCTTAAAGTAGATCCAGTGTTTTGTGATGTCATACTTTTTTGTAAAACTTTGAGTTCTTTAGAATTTGTGCAAGATAGTTTTATCTATTTTATGTGAAAATAACCACATGGATGTAATTAGAAATATTGTTAAGTTCAAGATATTTTCACAGCTTAATTTAACCTTAATTTCCATTTTTTTAAATACGTTTTATTGATGATAAGGGGAAATAACTCTTATTCTGACTTTTCTTTCAGTGGTTTGTCTAAATGCCATATTTTTTCTTATCCAAACGATTAATCTTAAAATATTTTTGTAGTTTTAGTTTTCTGATAAAGTTGACAATAAAATTAAACAAGATAAACAAATTTCTGTCAACAAAAATTTTACTTTTAGCCAAAAATATACGGTTTTCTGATGCTAAAATATGCTTTAATTAGTTTATGTTTATCTGGCATCTCAAAAAGTGTGATGACATGTATATTTTTTCTAACAATTGATGAAATTTAAGTCTATTAAGTTGAAATCAGTTCAGTTTTTCAACTTTCCTCAGAGAATTTTACGAGTATGGAGTTACCTTAAGCTATAGCAAAAAGACCCTTTTTCAGTGTAGAAAAGAAAAAATTGCTTTCTTCCGTAATATTTAAGAACTGATGGATGCTTCTAATTTGGATGCACGCTTAACTTAAATATTATCATACATTTTAAACAATTAAGGATTGCCTATAGACAATATGAATCCGGAAAAAATCATACCAAACATATTTTAATTGTCGCTATCTAAATCAGAGGGAGGAGATATTTAGATCGACATTAATCTGTTGGTGGATCAATTGGCGCGTTTGCTGAATAATACTTTATGCGTTATTTCATGTCTGGAAAAAAATCGAATAAAGTTTGAAGTTGCATATTAGCATGTTGATCAAACAAACATTCCTAACATACAAAGACGATGGAAAGCGATTTAAAACGTGTCAGTGTTTTACAGTGAGCAAATTTGACAAACGCCTTTATGGATAGAACCCACGTGACTTTTTGAAATAATTTATTCAATATGTGGGTTCAACATGGGTCACGCAGGTAGCTGATCTCACTTAGTATAAGAAAACCTTGAAATTTGAATACAGTTTTCCTTTTTTAAGTACCAGCCTAATGCTGTACAAACTTCTAATTTTTTACAGGAGTTTTCTTAATGTATAATGCGTCTTTCGTCTTTTCCACACGTTTGTACACGGTTAAGCGGAAGGTAAACAATGGGATTGACGTGAATGCCCATCCTCGGTTAACTGTATAAAATCAAGAATGTCTGCTGACCCCTTTTATGTTGTAAAGCTTCGTACTTTTATATATACTAAATTCAGCGCTAAAACGTGTTGATTCTTATGATTAAAATATCAATAGATGATGCGAGATAAAAAAAACATTATAATTCTTAAAGGGAAATGGTGACACTCAAACCCATGATTCAGTAAATATTGAATTTTTACACGATTTTCACATATTTTATATATCATATGAAAAGATAAACGTTTGAAAAATTACGGTGTTTCAAAGTACATATATCAAATTAAAGAGAGAAAAATAGAATTAAGGGTTGGGCCAACACAAAAGTATTGAGTTTTCCTTCGGCTTCACAGCCACGAAAGCGAAGGGGAATGTAAATACTGCAGCGTGGCATACTTAACGAGCAAGAAGCCTCTCATTGAAACATGATGATTGTCTTCAAGAACTATATACCGGTATTTATTAAGATGCATTCTCTATTAATGCATATTTCTTACCACGGACATCGAATAGCTTCCAATTAAAATTCTTTTTTCAGTGTGTCAATCCGATTGAAACTGTTTGTAGACAGAACTCGCAATCACGTGACACTGAACAAATGTCCAAAACAACTCGATTTGTTTACATAATTATGCAATTTCTGGATGAGTTTAATTGACCTGTAAATTGATAGGTAATGACATATGATGCGTGAAACCGTCCGTATGATGAAATTTTGAGAAGCTCTTTTTATATCCGTGGTCATAATCAAAAAGTATTTTGAGTCACCGTGCCACTTTAACTTGAATCTTTATTTTTTCACTTTTTATCGGGGCCCGTGAGTGCACTTGTTCTTTAAACTAATTTCTCCTACTTGTACTCTTCACAGAGTTCTAGGGCGAAAAATTCAAGTTGCACTATGCGCAGTAAACAATTAGAGCTACTTGTAATACAAAACTCAATTATATGTTTTAAATTCTAAGATACCATAAGCATACTATCAGTTCAGTTTATTCAAGAAATGTTAATGCCTCTTTGAAGGTAAATATGCGAAGTCACGTTTTATCCCATCCAATTAAAATTTAAGAATTGATAACATTAAAGTGTAGTGCAACCTACACAGGTTTGGATTTTTTTTTCCTGGTATGGATTTTATTAAATTTGAGAAAACGGTAGGACAAAAATAACAAAATCAATTAAAAACGATCGCGCGTTCTTTGAGTGCTCAAACATGCTTTTTTGCTTCTGTTGAAATTTTAATAATAATTACCCTTAGTTAGGAGCAATACAAACAGCGTTATGGAAAATAAGCAACTTTCCAATAATTGTGAAAATAAAAAAATGAAAAAAGAAGAAGTTTTCACGGAATCAGACAGCTGTTGTGTTTGTTAACGTTGTTTACAAATGCATTTTCCATTGTCACGTTATCATAATTATAAGGCAAGGATGAAATTGTTTGCTTCCGTCTATTGAAATTTTATAAGATATTTGTCTTTGTTTAAGGTATAGATAACTACGAAAGCCGAGAAGGATCATTCGAGATTCGAGATTCGAAATACGAGATTCGAAATACGAGATTCGAGATTCGAAATTCGAGATTCAATATCTAAATTAACCAATCAAATCATGGATCTGAAACCTGTATCCTAGCAACATCAAACTGTTCTAAATAAAGATCATTCGTACATGCTCTTTCCTACATATAAATGTCTTAATAGCTCTTATATAGTGGTTATAAAATGGTTAAATTAACATTGATGAATTAACCCCACACAGTATAAACAATTAAATTAGAAATAACACTGTTGGCTTTGCGAATCTAAGTGGTTTTGTTTGCCCTGTATGTATTCCCCCCCGAACAATTTTAACCCGAAGTGTATTCGCCCCAACTGTGTAAAAATCGGCTCGCGAAGAAAGATCTGTTTAATCTAAATGTTTTAGCTATGAAACGAAACTCAATGAAATAATCGACATGTCAAAATATAGGTTATGATAAAGTTTTAAACCATAGAAGATATAATGATTTACAACCTCAAAGACAAAAATCCAGATAAGAATAGTGTATTGTAGGGTATGGCAATGCCATTGTCGATATGAGAGAGAGAGAGAGAGAGAGAGAGAGAGAGAGAGAGAGAGAGAGAGAGAGAGAGAGAGAGAGAGAGAGAGAGAGAGAGAGAGAGAGACAGACAGACAGACAGACAGACAGACAGACAGACAGAGTTTTGTAGTGTCAAATTCAGTTTGATTTAGAATTTGAAATTGATTTGATTTGTTACAAGCATATATAGACAATAATTAAGCCTCTAAAACGAGAAAAGAGAGGAGGTAGCTAGGGTAGGGCAGATCAACTAGCAAGCTTTAATTTTAACGGTGTTAGCGCACCTGTGATTTACATCGACTCTCTCTCTCTCTCTCTCTCTCTCTCTCTCTCTCTCTCTCTCTCTCTCTCTCTCTCATCACCTAGCATTTCCTTTTCCGTGAGGGGGTTTGGGGTATTTGTGATGTCTTACATTAGCTAGCGAAAATGATAACAAAAACATGAAATTTTCTTTAAATTGTGTGCGGATGTTGTACGCCAATAATCTGTTTTCAGTATATACATTTCAAGAGGGGGGGGGGGGGGGGCTATATAGTCCTAATTAATTTGTCAGTTATTCTGTCCCCACTTTGTTTTCTCTTCGTTTTCCAGGTTTTTTTTTATTTGGCTCGGCAAATTAATATAAAACTTTCTGTGTAGCTCCATAACGATGTCCTTTAGAAAAATCTTGAACCACACACATTTTAGCAAATAAAACGGCAATTGTGTCATTTTTTTAAGGGGAGGGAGGTGGTGCCGGTAAAGGACATGAATTGCTTGTGGAAGTTGTGCTATACTCTCATTTGTTATAATAGGTAATACTACATATTGATATAAAATAAAAGTTTCCAATTACACTGTACATAGCTTCTATCACGCATTTTGACCCGTGCGATAGTTTAAAACAATTTTCAAAGCATTTAATGTAATTCAACCGATCATTTTTGAAATTCAATTTTCTGGATCCCCGCCTGATACGTCTGCCTTCTTGTATATTAGAATTACATGTACGTTGACCATATGTACACATTAACTTAATCGGCTATGTTATGGGACGATAACATTTTTTATCAATGTTTTTGCAGGATATGTAACAAATAACAGCCTATTTGTGGGTTTTTGCACTGATTATTTGAGATAATTTGCCGCCATCTTTGATGCATTCCACACACCACTCACAGTTTCTGTATTTGGTGTTCTGTGTGTATGGCGACAAATTGGTAAATTTGCACCACTCACCCCTTGTAGCTTCATCCTGATTACATTTTATCTGGCTAAGTGTAATGTAGTAGTATATTAAATACACACATCTTTGTTTGCAGTGCTTATTTACATCTTTAGAGATTTACTTACAAAAAAAGTAAACATTTGTATGACTTATATGTAATTATTGTCAATTTTGGTGCGGTGGGGGGGGGGGGGGGGGGGGGGTTGGGGGGTAGGGGGTAGGAAACTACAGAGATACTTAACTTGGCTGTGAAACATATGCTTTTATTCTTTCTTGTTGATATATCAATGAATGAATTATAACAAAATATATGTACAACAATTAATTTTGAAATATTCATGCACAATCAAATAAAAGGTTTTACTGTTCTCTGCATGAATCTTAATAAATTAATAATTAACTTAATTTACAAATTATAGAGTTCTTTAAAATTTGACACATAATAATCGTATAAATTTGAAAAAAGAAAGTTTTTTATCCCAATAATACTTCTTTTATTCTGTCGACATATCAAAACAAAATGGAATTTATCCTTAATATCAGATAAAAATTTACATAAAAGTCTTTCCTTTGGTACATTCGTGAGTCATCTATTTTAATTTGTGAGTATATGAGATGACAATCTGATTCTTGCAATGTGTTTCTTGTAGGCAGAATTTAAATCACATAAATTATCCCTAGTAACCCCCCTTTTAAAATTCCCACAAATGATTCATCAATACAGGTATATCGTTTGTAATATATTCAAAACTTAAATAAAACTAAAGAAAAAATGTATCGATGGATATATTCAGTGAATCCATCAATGCTGTTTCTTTCGATAACATTCAAATACATCTACATCTAGATCTATATTTGTGTACTTATTCATATCCCAAAGTACTATGATATGGTGTATTTATCAGTTCCTCTTATTAAGTCTCCAAAACGAAGTTTGGAGACTTATTGTTTTTGTATGGTTCTTCTTATTATTCTTTCCCGCTCTGAACTTGTCCGTCGCTTTCCTCAGAGATGGCTGAACATAATTGTACAAAACTCTAGGATACGATGGGCCTGCATATCTCAATGGTCGTGGGGTCCAACATTGAACCTTATGGCAAAAATCGTAGACTCTATTGTAAATGGTTATAACTTGCAAACGGACAAAGATAATAATATAGGGTTTTCAGAATCATATATTGACTGTTACATGCAATTTATAGAATTTATGAGATCTGACCCCTGGGGTCATCACCCCCCCCCCCCCACGTAATTGGAAATGACCATATATCCCGTGCCCGAATATCTTTGAAAACGATTAAAAACCCCACCCCCTAAACCATATATATTCTTGTTCCATGTGTTAAGGGGCATTAATAATATAAATGGTATGTAGGTCATGGGCCCTGGGGGTGGTCCTGACCCCCTCAAACAGGAAGAGCCCAAATATCTTGAAAACGGTCGAGATCCCCACCCTTGAACCATATATATTCTTGTTCCTTGTGTGAAGGGAAATCACATGGTATGAAGTTCATGGGCCACGGGGGTGGTCCTGACCCCCCCTCTCAAACAGGAAGTGCCCGAATATCTTGAAAATGGTTAAGATCTCCACCCCTTAACCATATATATTCTTGTTCCTTGGGTCATGTTGGTTCATCTGATACAGTGTATATAGTAAAGGACCCGTGGGAAACATCATGAAACTTCAGAAATAAAAATAATCAAGTTCTAATTCTTTTTGTCTGTAAAGTCTGACCCATGTGGGTCATCCCTACTCCCAATGATGGCCTCATTCGTTTGGGAGACGATTATAATTACATCTTGTTTTAAGATGTGATGGTTCACGATCTACATGTTTACTGTTGAGTTTATTGAAGATAAGGCAGCTGATGGGATGTCTTAAAGTTAGGATGATTTTAAGAGGTGTCGTAAGTTACAACGGCTTTGAGAAACTCTCTTATGACTAAGATGTGTCCTAAGTAAAATCTGAGACATATCTTAGTCTAAGATATCTTCATGAACATGCCCCCCCCCCCCCCCCCCCTTGAGCAGTAGCATTATTAAACTTCTTTCAAATGTATCGTGGTTAATTTCCACCCGCCACCAACCCCACCCACACACACAAACATACACACACAGATTAGGATTTTGAGAATTGGCGAAAATTGTTTTTGACCTGTCCAGATTTTGGCTTTCGGTGCCCATTTTTGTTTGTTTGATATAGTGATGTACGTAAACTGACACATATGCTTTAGACTTACTCTGTGGATACAACTTATCTATCTTTACTTAATCATTATTTTAGAAGAAATCGAAGCCTGCTGATAAATTACGTCATTTGTTTAATATAATTTCTTTGCTATTTCCTTCTGAAAAAAAAATACGTTTTGCAGTTCCATTATATCAGTCGCACATTAAACTAATTTTTTCGATGCTTACAACCTTTTTTCAGAGTTTGATGGTCTTAAAATTGTAAAAAAAATTCAACACATGTAATGTCATTTAATGTGCAGTGCTTTTAAGTATAATTTTAGTATATGCTTCATACATGTATATGCTTTTCTACAGTTTTCATACAGAATTATATTCATCCTATAGTCAAAACCACAGTTTGTTTAGATCTTGACAATAACCCCCACTTGGCATGAATTAATGATAATATATAATAATCAAATTTAGGACGCATTGCTTGTATAAACTTGACGAATGGCATTCAAACATGTAATACCACACGATACTTTATTTTCTGCAACGAAATTTAAACAAGATAAATCGTATTCTTAACGTTTAAAGACATTCTGAAAAATAATTACAGTTTAAATGATAGTTTTTTCTCGTCCAGATCAGTATTGTATTTTTAAACATTTCAATGTCTTTTGCTATTGCATGCTGTAGTACTATATAAAACATAAAACACGATAATTACAGACATAAAAATGATAAAATTCATTAAAATATAAATTACTTTCACTTTTAAATGATTTTAATCATCTATTTACAGCTCTGATAGGTTCTACTTAGTTCTTTTAGGCTTGTTACAGAAACACCTATTAAAAATGTTATGGTATTCTATGATTTTTAACTATTATGTTTTACGTTGCGACTGTCGAGGCAAGCACAGCATTAATTTGATTGTAAATACACGTGAGTAAAAATAAATTAAAGCGTGGTTTACCAAATAAATGTATATCAACGTGAATAAAAATAAAATATTTTACCCTCCAGTTTATATGTATAAACATCATTGTTTTACTTAGTGGCGGTCTGGAGGCAAGGACAAAAATCAGTCTCGTTATCAGATTCATCAGAAACGCGCACAGTTGAATATACCCACCTTTTGTTCATTTCGCTAAAGGTAGCATACTCGAGCTCAGTGTAGACATTGTGACGTCCCGTTAGTAGATCTAGATCAGCTATCACTTGACAGTTTCCGTCAAAGTAACAATGCTCCGAACAAATTGGCAAGAAAATGATGTAAAAGAAATAGTTTAAAACCATTTTTTCAGAATCAGCAGAATGTTTTATTCATCTTTGATATGCATTACATTTTCAAAATACATAATATCTGTTCTCACGAGATCATGATATTGGTAGTAATTTACACGGAATTGTAGGTACGAATTTGACGACATAATTTTCAATTTATCCTGCAACTACCCCTTGCATTGACAGAATAAAGATAACCCAAAGCTATACTCGGTCAATGTCCCTATATAGCCTAGTGGATTGAACCGACGTTCAAATGCATTTGGACTTCATCTTTCTTCCTTCGTTTACGCATGACGTCATGGATTCAAATGCAGACATGCAGCGAAATTTGTCGAATAAAGCTTGTTTGAGGCGCAAATTGTGATATTTTGTTGCAGGATAAACAAAATACATGACAAATGTCTTGAGATATAAGCGATATTTGGGCTCGGGTCGAAAACGTGAAGAGGTCTCAGCCGGCAAGCCTCGCTTTCTGTCACGTTTTTTTCCCTTACACAAATATAGCTTATATTTCAAGACAGTAACCATGTATTTTATATATATATATATATATATATATCAAAGGTAGCAGTAGTCCGAATTTTCTCACTGTCCAGGCGTGGTCATGAGAGCTCGCTGCACTCGATATTATCAGGCCGCAACACCATTTATCAAAAATTGAAGTTAAAAAGATTAAAATTAATACTATAACCTTTGAAATCATTATTGACTCAAAATTAAACTGTGAGAATTTATTTCCATAATTTTTTGCATCTGAGAAATGTTTAAGATTGATAACTAATAAAATAAAAAATACACTTAGCTTTTTTGTCTATGGTCGCATTTTCAGATTTTTTGTGAAATTTTATCTATAACTGAAATTTGCAAGATCGATACATTTAAAATTTTAGGCTAAAAAAAGGAACTGGGTACAGTTTAGTCAAAGTGTGTCCTCTTTTGAAGTAATTTAAAAAGATATCACAAAAAGTGAAATGCAACATTTATTTACACAAGAAACCCAACAAATTAAGAATCTATAAATAGTTACCTAGTTAGACTTTTACAAGGGTAATTGTGAGGTCATAAACAGTGCATTTTCCCGTATTTTTCTTAAAGCTGAGTAAAAGACACCAATTTCTCAGTTTTTTTTAAATTTTTTTAATAAAAAAAACTATGTCCGCAGCCGTTTTTAATAATTTTTACTTAATGTTATAAACAAGACAAAATGTTAAAGTCATTCTTTTTTTAGAGTAAAATAGAAGTGTATAACTTGGTACTTTGTATCACACATGTTGAAGATGGTATATGTTTATTTTCATGAGATGATGACAACATTTAAACTTTAGGGCAAATGTTGAAAGAAACTCTACCTTCCTCTAACAACCAAATATTTACTTACTAGGACGATTGATTAAGGTTATGAATATAAAATGAGAAGTGCTGAAGCTTCAGGTTCACTGTAAATTGCTTACTGGGGGATGCCTTAAGATTAAATTTCTTATCATGAAAGCTGTTTTTCAAAGCTTTATCTTATTTTTATTCCTTTCTGAAATAGTTTTTGGACAGGAACAGGTTCATGGCTTTTTTAAATTCATAGATTATTTTAATGAACCGCAGATTTCCTCCATAATTAACGAAATTCATAATAAATCAAGGCGTGAATGCTCTTCAGAATGTTTAAAAGACGAAAACTGCTATTTTTTCGACTTCTGCAAAACCGGTAGTTCTATCTCGTGTTATTTCTACAACAACAACAACAACCTTGTCAACACTTCCGGTATTCAAAATGGAATGTGCAGACGCTATGAATTAGTAAGTACTCTTTATTTCTCTACTGAATTTCTTAATCGAGGGTTGTGCAATGTATATATATAATAACCGATGAATGATGAAGCATTAACTAGTCCTATGAAATATCACCATGTTGAACATTTATTTACCTTTGTTGGGGAAGTATATTATCTTAAAAATCTTTTTTGTTTTGTTTTACATCTTTTAACTAGTTTTTTAGCTGGTTCTTTAAAATGCTTCATTGTCACACGGAATCAATTTTATGAAAAAGACAGTTCAAGAAAAAATTGCCCAATGGTTGCAGAAAGGTAAATATTTGAAATTAAACAAAGCACAAGCACAAAGTAAAATATTGTACTTCGTCAAAAGTAATAAACTTTAACGAACATTGACAAATTGCTGCATGTTTAAGGAATTAGTTTCCATTTGTATGGTTAAATACTTCGCAGAAAGAGTGGTAACCTGCTCCATTGCACCTAATTTAAGAGACCGGTCCTAAAAGAGCCCCCGATCCTGGGGACATAGATTTCACAAGTTTACAAAAGACGTATTTCTCATTGAAACCTTTCCTAGTTGGCCTTTAAGTAACAAAGAAAAGCTTTTAAAAAAAAGAATTTATGCTTGTTCACTTGAAGACCACAAGAGCCTAAACAAAGACGTAAACTGTTAATCCTAGGTCCAAGAATTTCAAAATTTTGAAATAGAGTCCCTGCTAGTCATGGCCAGATACTTTATTTTTAATAAGAACCAATTAATCCTTTTGTTAATTTAGAACCAACAGTGTCCTTTCTTGAGACCTACGTTTCTTGCCCTGAGACTAAATTTTCCAATCTTTGAAAAGCACTCTAGGTCATTATACACTCCATATCATCATACAGAACTAAGTTTGTTTCTGCCAGATGTCCAGTAAAGAAGATAATTATTCTTATAACAATTAAAGCATTTTCATTTAGTGACAAATAAAGCCCCGACAGTACAGTGCATCCCATAACCATTGTTCTATTAATTTCATTATTTTGGTACGTATGTAATTCGTATTGTACCTACATGTAATACTGTTTATACGTGGTTGGTAAAACCAATTTTGGGCACCCTCTAAGGGGTATACAAAATCTAATGTAAGGTATTGAACTAAAACTTGTTCCCTCTTCTTTTAAAGAAACAGACATGTGATGTTGGACACACCTTTCCCTGCCGATGCCCCACCAATATGGGAGATGAACGCTGCAATCACAAATATGGTATGCTGATGACCTTTTAAGCATTATACTGTCAAGAAAATTTACATTTTAAAAATGTTTAAATTTGCGATTCGTTTAGATTGTAGTGGGAATTTGGTTGACAGGAATACGCCTTCGTACAGATTTCATAAAACATTTCCAAACAGCATAGTAAAGGAAATGTGGTGCGAGATGGAAATAGACAACGGGGGCTGGATAGTAAGTACAAATCTCTCTTATGGTTTGTTCGTTTATCAAAACAATTGTACCTGTTTTCAACGTTTAACATTCTTTCCGGTATTATCATAATGATTCCTATTTAATTTCATTTCTTATAACAACGATTTAGGATCAAATGTTTTTAAATTATTATTTCATTCACGATAGATAACGGAATTCGTGAAATTGTCAAACTCTACGGAATATTAATTTTACTTCTAACTTGTTGTGACTTATTTGTTAACTCAAATATCTTTCTTTTTGTTGTTTTTGTTTAAGATGATGTAAACATGATGAAGGATTCTCCATCCAATCTTTTATTCATGATACCCATGTGTATTACCCACAATGGTATTGGCCTATCCAATATTTTTTTTTATCTGAAGTCTCCCTCCCCCAATAAACATAAGCAGTTTCGCCACACATGATACGCATGTGTTGCCTTTCATGTGAGAGTCATATGAGAACTATATGTGAATCATATGTGGAACATATGATTTGTCACATATGATTCACATATGATGCCTTTTTTATGATCTCAAATGAAGCAAATAATATAATCCACATATGTGGATCATATGTGGCGATGTTGCTTGTGTACATAACTAGCCAAATATTGCTTTCAAAAGTGTAAAATTTGATATCAATGTATGACTACTACATTGACTAAAACCTGCAGAATAATAAAAACATAGATTAAGTCTTGTCATCTTTAATGACTGGTTTAAGCAATCGTGATTTTGAAATATTGGATAACCAAATACTAAAATTTATCATTTTTTGTCTAAAAACAAGAGATTTCATCTCGTCAATAGTCGCTCTACTCTTCGAAGTTGGCGCTCATATAAATTTGAAATTTTCATTCCTCTCCGATATTGAGAAACCCAAGTAATAATTATTATTAAATGTTTCATTTTGCCAGGTCTTCAGATGGCCGACATAAGTTTTCATTGCAAATGCTTTTGCGCATTCCTCGAATATTTACACCTTTTTAGAAATGGTTTTACATAACATTGAACACACTTTCCAAAATAGAGATATTCTTGTTTAATTTTTCAAGAAAGTTTTATTTTATCCGATTTTCCGTTTTTGTAGGTAAACGTTGCCATCGTGCTTTTATCGCGTTATGAAAAGTGATGCTTTATAATTGTGTTTTATACAAATTGAAATCAAAGAAAAAATTTAAAAAAAATGTTCGCCTTAAAAATTTTAATGTTTCCTAATTTATTAATGAATCCATTGAACTAATCTATGTTTGACACACCTCAAATAAATTGCAAAATTCGGTACATTTTGATATCTTTAGATGTATCTTATAAATACCAGAATGTAGAATTGAGTGTTTCTTACCCATAAGGTTGGAACTGATACTCAGTATTACTAATCATATATTACAATATGAGGATAAAACTTTTGGAAACTACATCGTTACAAAGGCGAAATTTTTTTGCATTATTATAGACGATTAAATGTAAGATATTTTAAAGGCGGGTGCATGTTAGAACTGATGACATTTGAACAATATCAAATATCAAAATAAAACGTTTTCAAATATGGCAAATAATAAAAGCTTTACTTTGATGCAAATATCAGTTGTTAAGTTTACCCAATTTTAAACTTAGGTGTTCCAGCGTCGTGTGGATGGGACTACAAATTTCTACAGAGGCTGGACTGAATACGAGAACGGGTTTGGAGATCTTGCTAACAATTTCTACATGGGTAGTTAACTAATTATATTTCATTTGAAACTTTCTTACTATTATCAATTATCTTAATGTGATCATTGATGTAAACACCATTATTATAAATATCATGAAAAATAGGGAATTACTACCTTCACGAAATTGTAAAATCTGGAGATTACGAGCTTAGAGTTGACTTGGAGGATCAGGCTGGAGAATGGGCGTATGCCGCCTACACGAACTTTATGATTGGAGGACCCTCCACATCCTTTATATTAAATGTATCGGGATTCTACGGAAACGCAGGTATGGAAAGGGGCGAAACTACCTTAACTGATTACCACGAGAAAGTAGACTACATATTTCATTAATGATAATAGTAATAATAATAATAAAATATATCAAAAAATGTTATACTTTTATTAAACATTTTAAAATTGGAAATATCTTATTGAATCTCTACTAATGTTGCAAATGTTAGGAAAACAATTGGTTTTAGTCTGTTTAAACCAATTATCATGTAGTTGATAAATATCTTTTAGGAATATTTCTTTGTTTTACAATTTGTTTCACCCCATTCTTGATATAAACTGTAAAATGTTGAGGTGAGCTGATCATATTTGATTTACATGTTATTTATGATTTAGGTTTTCACACGACCGTATTCAAGGGCAAAAGCCATGGTAACCATTGAATAAATGAAAACTTTCTTTTCACATACATCGTAAAAAGGACTCAGAAATTGAACACTTTAAAGCAGACCAAATTTATTTTATTCAAGTTTTGTTCGAAGCATGCAAACGATTCCTAAATATTTTCCAAATTAAGGTAGAATGTAGCCTATGTAGCTATAGGTATTTTCTTCTCTCAAAACAATGTAGGGAAAATACATATAAAAGTTGTCTTATCAAATTGAATATTCGATTGCATACATTTAGATAAAAGACATGTTTAAAGTTTCTTATCTGCGAAAGAGTTGTTTAAATTCAATTTATACACCTGTACATATCATAGTAGCAAGGAAAAAAGTATATAGGACCAAATCATTATGATTCAACAGGTGACAGTCTTGACTTTCAAAACGGAATGATGTTCACTACTTATGACAGAGACAACGATGAAAACGTTGGGGGGAATTGTGCTGTTTCCTTTAAGGGCGCCTGGTGGCACAGAGACTGTCACGACAGCAACCTGAATGGTCAATATGGAATTGATACTGCCAGTGGTATCGTTTGGAAAAACTGGCGTGGCTATGACCATTCTCTAGTTAGAGCTCAGATGATGGTGAGAAGGAAAATTAAACACCAATACTAATTTATCTACAACTTCCCTCTATTAAAAGAAATCTATGCACAGAGTGGCAACTGCTGGAGTAAATTACATGCACTTTTATTTTTCAAATGTTATAAAATATGGCTCGCAAGAAATGAAGAAATTTAGTATACTTACAGTAGAATATACTTGTGATTTGTCAATGACTTTTTAGTTACATTTTTTAGGAAGTACCAGGCATTGTATTTTAGTTTGTGTTGGAAAAATAAAAATGGCACACGTGTGTGAGACGTGTTAACTATTTTAATACTTTTATTCGATGTCCCTATCGATTTATAGACACAACAATATTATTTAAGAACATCAATTTTTTAATTGCAATTAAAAATGATTAATATATTAATCATTCATCAGTATAAAATCAAGAAAACCAAATGAAAAAATTTAAAAAATTAAAACATAAACCCAAATTAGGTCTGCCAATGATTTGTGCTTTTTCAAAACACAATCGCAAACAATATAAGAAATTCTGAGTTAATTTGGGAACATCGCCTATAATAAAGCGAAACTGAAATACACAGAAAGGCCAGTTTTACACGCATACACAGATAGAGTTCCTCACACAAAAGCCAACTAGCCCAACTAAAACAATTTATTTGATATGGAAAATATCGGGAAACTTACAGAAATTGAATGCTTTGGGGATGATTTTATTTGTATGTAAACTGATTTGCGACCCCTAAAATAATTAAAACAAAAAAGATCAAAAACTGGCTTTCATATGCAGGATTAGCCCAAATTTATCTATTTAACAAATTCTGTCTTTAAAATGATTAAATTCTTCTCAGAGTTTTGATGACATGTCTGTAAGCTCTTATGAGAGTCTATTACAGGTGCTGATCAAGCCCTCAATTGTTAATGACATATATAAATCGGAAGTAAAATTGCGAATGGTTGTTAATACATCACCACTGGAAGATACTAGTAGGTGGTTTCTAATTTTATCCTAAAAACTTAGTAGTTGCATTACCGTTGTGAATTGTTATCATATGATTATAGATTTTGGTAAGCGAAAATTAACGTCATGCATTCTTAATCACACTAAATTTCAAACAGCAAGGAGTTTCCATAAATTGACTAAATTAGAGTAATGGCGGAGCTAGTGGCTTACGCATTATATACTTTTAGGTGGCGAAATAAGAGACTATGAGAAAGAAGACTAATTATGACATATCAAGTGTTTACTGTCATAGAAAACAAGCTGCAGTTCAGTTCATTTCATTTATTCGCTCAAAACCATTTCAAATATATGGTACATGAGGACAAAAATAACATTAAAATATACATATAAATCGGTCAGAGGTAAACATATATTAATATTAGGGTTATAGAGCTAGGAAAAGTTATACAAAGTGAAACTCATGGAGGACAGACTACCTCGTATATCTTTGTTATAAAAAAACACAATTTTCTCAGCAATTTCATGTTACATGTCATAAGATACGAAAATTTTAACACATTAGGTCTAGCTGAAATTTTTTTGTCTATAAACCTGTTCCGGACTTGTGATATTGCATCACATTCTAAAATATAATGAAATTCATCGGTTATACGTTTTGTATTATAGAGAGGACAAAATCTTTCATTTAATGGGATACCCTCCCATCTTCCCAGTTCAACTGGTAGATGGTGATTTGAAGTACGAAATTTACCAAGAATTTTTCTGAATTTCAGGGATAAAATATCTAAATATTTTTCATATCCAAAATTTGTTTGAAAAATTTTATATATTACTCCTTTTGATGAATTATTTATATCAGCATGCCACTTTTGAATACTTGTTGAATCAGAATGAAAATACAACCAGTATTAACCCTTGGATTGATTGTATTCGTCATGTTTTTAACTGATATGGTTTATCAAATGTTTGGCATAGTCAGTTTTTAAAAACTTTATATATATATATATATATATATATATATATATATATATATATATATATATATATATATATATATATATATATATATATATATAAAATTCATTTTCTATTGATGTGGTAAAACTTTGCAGACCAGCAATATTTTTTTCAACAAGATAATTTTCTAAATCATTTATGTACAATGAAAACAAAAATGGTGACAATTTTTCACCTTGGCAGACTCCAACATTACAAGAAAAAAAGTCGGATACCGTGCCATTCATCTTAATGAGTGATTTAATACCTTTATACATATTTGTAATATATTTAACGAGGCCGAGTCTAATTTTTTCTGCCCTAGATTTTTGAATGAAATTTTTTACATGAATTTCTACTGATAGAATTATCATTTTAAGTTGAAAAATTAAAACATTTACCTCACCGTTTGTTTAAGGGATCATCTCAAAGTTGTAAATTTTTAACAAAGGACCCTATGGGATTTTGCTTGAAATGAATCAATTTTGCTCATTTTTCTTAAACTTCTGCCCTAGGGATTTCTTTTTATGTTCTACATTTTAAAGTTATTGCTGAAAGGCATCAAATGGTCAAATAAAAAAACCTTTTACCTCCTAGTTTGTTCCAGGGGTCTTATCAAAGTTGTTTTTTGTATGCCCAATTTCCCAGTTTGTCAGATAATGGCCATTTTTTATTAGACAAAGACGAAAATAATGATCTTTATAGTATTATTTAAACATTTAGACATATTTTAGTAATAAATAAATATATAACATCACATATTTAAGGTCATTAATATAAAATACATGGTTACTGTTTTGAAATAATTATATGAATCAAGTATATTTAGGCGGGTTAAGAAAACGTTACAGAGGGCTAGGCTTGCTGAACCCTTTTCACGTTTTCAACCCGAGCCCAAATATAGCTTATACTTCGAGACTTTTATGTTTATTCCACTATATAATATCAATTTTACGCATCAAATGAGCTGTTTTCAAAAAAAGTTCGCTGAATATCTGCAGTTCAAACTATCATGCCATGGCATCAACAAAGCAAAAAGATGACGTCACAATACAAATGAAACGCTGCGCGAAAGCGTGCGTACTCGTTCTGTACTCGGCCTCGTTAAAACATTTACCATTAATACCATAATTTAAGAGCTTGCACCATAAACCATTTCTCCAAACTGTGTCAAACGCCTGTTTGAAATCTATAAAAGCACAGAACAGTTTTTTCTTACATTTCATCAACGTATTGGATAAAAATCGTAAAGTAAGAATGTGGTCTAAAGTAGAAAAACCTTTCCTGAAACCCGCTTGGTTATTATTGATCAGTTCTATCTCTTCCGAATACAATTCTAAACGCTTACTTAAAATGGACGTAAATAATTTACCCAAACAGCTTAGTAATGTAATGGCTCGGTAGTTTTCTGGAGAAGTGGGATCACCCTTGTTCTTATATATAGGTTTAATAATACCAACTAGCCATTCCTCTGGTACCAGCCCACTATTAAATACAACATTAAAAAACAACTTATAAATTGGTAGGAATGTATTCAAAGTGGAGGCAATATGCTCATTAACAATATTATCATAGCCGGGAGCTTTACCATTTTTTGAGTTTCTTTTTCGATTCATGGGGTATTTATGTAATAGCACAATCTCGCCTATGGTAAACGTGTTTTACACTTTGCTTAATTATTGGATATTTATAAATGCCCAAGAGTTCAAACGATGTTTATTCAATAATATGCAAAACTCCTAAAATCTTGGAAACGCCTCATCTAGCTTACCGGTATTAGGTCCTTATACTGATGTTAAAAATAAAAAGCCTAGCGGATATCATATTGCAAATGACATGGACGTATCCGGATGATAGCATTTAAAATTTGTGCGAGATGCTACAGTGACTTTTAAATGATAAAAGATAAAACAATGATAAAATGATAAAACATCCCAATAATGAATCCACCCTCCGACCGATGAAACCGGGCAGGGGTTAGACTATAGGTTTCATCGCGGTTTGTCATGCAGTCATTCTGTTTCCTCGTTGTTTTATATATATAAAATTCATTTTCTATTGATGTGGTAAAACTTTGCAGACCAGCAATATTTTTTTCAACAAGATAATTTTCTAAATCATTTATGTACAATGAAAACAAAAATGGTGACAATTTTTCACCTTGGCAGACTCCAACATTACAAGAAAAAAAGTCGGATACCGTGCCATTCATCTTAATGAGTGATTTAATACCTTTATACATATTTGTAATATATTTAACGAGGCCGAGTCTAATTTTTTCTGCCCTAGATTTTTGAATGAAATTTTTTACATGAATTTCTACTGATAGAATTATCATTTTAAGTTGAAAAATTAAAACATTTACCTCACCGTTTGTTTAAGGGATCATCTCAAAGTTGTAAATTTTTAACAAAGGACCCTATGGGATTTTGCTTGAAATGAATCAATTTTGCTCATTTTTCTTAAACTTCTGCCCTAGGGATTTCTTTTTATGTTCTACATTTTAAAGTTATTGCTGAAAGGCATCAAATGGTCAAATAAAAAAACCTTTTACCTCCTAGTTTGTTCCAGGGGTCTTATCAAAGTTGTTTTTTGTATGCCCAATTTCCCAGTTTGTCAGATAATGGCCATTTTTTATTAGACAAAGACGAAAATAATGATCTTTATAGTATTATTTAAACATTTAGACATATTTTAGTAATAAATAAATATATAACATCACATATTTAAGGTCATTAATATAAAATACATGGTTACTGTTTTGAAATAATTATATGAATCAAGTATATTTAGGCGGGTTAAGAAAACGTTACAGAGGGCTAGGCTTGCTGAACCCTTTTCACGTTTTCAACCCGAGCCCAAATATAGCTTATACTTCGAGACTTTTATGTTTATTCCACTATATAATATCAATTTTACGCATCAAATGAGCTGTTTTCAAAAAAAGTTCGCTGAATATCTGCAGTTCAAACTATCATGCCATGGCATCAACAAAGCAAAAAGATGACGTCACAATACAAATGAAACGCTGCGCGAAAGCGTGCGTACTCGTTCTGTACTCGGCCTCGTTAAAACATTTACCATTAATACCATAATTTAAGAGCTTGCACCATAAACCATTTCTCCAAACTGTGTCAAACGCCTGTTTGAAATCTATAAAAGCACAGAACAGTTTTTTCTTACATTTCATCAACGTATTGGATAAAAATCGTAAAGTAAGAATGTGGTCTAAAGTAGAAAAACCTTTCCTGAAACCCGCTTGGTTATTATTGATCAGTTCTATCTCTTCCGAATACAATTCTAAACGCTTACTTAAAATGGACGTAAATAATTTACCCAAACAGCTTAGTAATGTAATGGCTCGGTAGTTTTCTGGAGAAGTGGGATCACCCTTGTTCTTATATATAGGTTTAATAATACCAACTAGCCATTCCTCTGGTACCAGCCCACTATTAAATACAACATTAAAAAACAACTTATAAATTGGTAGGAATGTATTCAAAGTGGAGGCAATATGCTCATTAACAATATTATCATAGCCGGGAGCTTTACCATTTTTTGAGTTTCTTTTTCGATTCATGGGGTATTTATGTAATAGCACAATCTCGCCTATGGTAAACGTGTTTTACACTTTGCTTAATTATTGGATATTTATAAATGCCCAAGAGTTCAAACGATGTTTATTCAATAATATGCAAAACTCCTAAAATCTTGGAAACGCCTCATCTAGCTTACCGGTATTAGGTCCTTATACTGATGTTAAAAATAAAAAGCCTAGCGGATATCATATTGCAAATGACATGGACGTATCCGGATGATAGCATTTAAAATGTGTGCGAGATGCTACAGTGACTTTTAAATGATAAAAGATAAAACAATGATAAAATGATAAAACATCCCAATAATGAATCCACCCTCCGACCGATGAAACCGGGCAGGGGTTAGACTATAGGTTTCATCGCGGTTTGTCATGCAGTCATTCTGTTTCCTCGTTGTTTTCCGGACTTTTTTTCGTTATTGTATGGTATTTAATCAAACTATCTATGTAACTTTATACTGATGCTTTACAGATAAAGCCGAAATATTGTTTTCTTCTATTTATTTTCAACTTTGTTAAGGTCAGATCTTTGGATAGGGTAACCTATTTTGAAATGATGCTCCTTATCTTACAATATTGATAATTTTATTTAAACATGCATTGCACTAGCACAAGATGAACAATTGATTATTGCCTTATGTAATAAATATTTGGCCCCTTTTCAATGCTTTCAACTTTTACTTTTATTTTTTAGGAAGGTAACCCTCTTCATTAAAAGGAGTACATATTTTTTCTGAGAGACTCGAGGTTGTATCGGACAGTAAGAAATCAATTAATAGAAATTTGCATATATTTTGAGACATTTACAGAGACGCTGGCCGTGATATGTCGAATCGACTCTTATGAACATTGTTTACATTAATATTTTATTTGCAATTTCACCGTTCACCACCTTAACTTTGGAAATTTGATTGCTTGTTTTCCTCGTCTGTTCGTCGCTTATGAATTATAACTTGTCGTACTCTAGTGTCTGCAACAGCCTCTCCACACATTTTTTTGTAATTTTGTTACGGCATGGCAAAATCAAAATCAAATTACAGAAATTACCGATAGGTTTAAATTTACCTATACGTCAGCTAACTTTGTGTTCTAGTTCTTTAGATCAATCTTAACATGGTTTATTTTATGAATAAAAAAACACAGCGTGGAACTACAAAAGGACTCTCAAGAACACAGTACTAATAAAATACTGTTAAATGTTGCATATTTAAAAATCATCTTTGAAAAATATCATTTGTTCTCTACAGTAATGAAAAATAATGTTAAGTTTATTAAGACAAAACATGAAAGTGATAGATCTGTGGGTGCCATGTCAAAAGATGATCTGTGGGTCCTGTGGCTCCAACAGACTTTATAAATTTAAGGATCGAACATTCTATAAATAGAAAAATGACGTTCATAAGCCCATACAACAAATCCAGTTGTCTTTCTTTTGCCTTGCTCTAAGCAAAGTAAACAAACAGGGCTTCATTACCTAATTACAAAATTACATAATTTGTTGAACTATACATACATTAACATTCAATTGTGGCTCATTCTCTGTGTTTATAAAACAAATTCTGTTAAAACAAATTAAAGTTAACGTACTCCTTATTAGTAAATCATAAATGTTTAAACACTTTTCATTTTTTAAACCATGTCAGTAAGACAATGAAGTAATAAAATACACAAAAGTTATATTTGCCATTTTAAGTATAGGGGATCTCGTTTTAATTTAAATTGAATATTGTAAATGGATTTTAAAATGTTTTTGAGTTATCGGCACTCTGTAGGCATTGGCAGATCCAATGGGGGGTTCCAGGGGTTGTCAACCCCCCTTTATATAGGACATGTGATTTTTTAAAAACTTATAATGCTTATATAATATTTTTATATAATATATAATACTATAATTATCTTATATAAATGCTTTAAAGATCGCTTGTTTTAAACAATTTCGTACAACATGCAGACCGTATTTTATTTCTTATAAACAGAACCCTGTCGATATTTTATCGAAATAAAGTACTCCCATTCAGCATCCGAAGTTTATTTCACATGTGGGAAATTTAAGAAAAAACGCAATCGAGTAAAACGTATACAAAGTCTTTGGCTAAATCAATTTCAGCAATGATTTAAGTAGTTATAATAGATATTAAGCTTTACTTCGGATGTCTTCTTTGCATATTTGTGTAGACTTTGCAAGAATTATTTTTGATCGATCCAAAGACCTCCAATTAGTTGTAGTTACATGTACTATAGTAACATTCACATACATAGAAAAACTAGGTGATTCAGAGGCAGATGTAAATATAAATGATAAAATGCCCTCTTTGTTTTTTCGATATCCTTGTTTTATAATTTGTGCATACATTAAATAAATGTTTTTCTTTAATAATGTTTATTATTGTTTTGACAGCTGATTTATATTTAATGAGATTAATTGTTTTTAAAACAACACCTAGGATACTATAAGTTTAGATAAAACTACGAGAGAGAAAAAAAGAAAATTCTTATTCAAACTTGTAAACACAAAATATATAATTATTAAACGTAGTGATTTATTGACGATCAATGACTACGCTTCACGGGTGTCTCACTTAGTTAAAGATGAGTATACGTCCGTTAGATATTGAACATCAATAATGACAAACTGTACCCCATTAACGATATTTACAATGACTCAGCTCAGAAAACGTTAAAAAGTATGACGTGAATTATTGCATAAGGACATTTCTATCTATATGTATTGTAACATAGAAACATTCACTCCTTAGGTTTTTATGCTGAAGTGTATAATCAATTATACTTGTCAACCAATTGCTTTGAAACTTGAATACTGAATGCGATGAGCGCGTACAAACAGTAAACATGAGATAAAAGCATATATATGGGATGGCAGATATAATGAGAAATAGTATAAATATTTACCATATGCATCCATAGACTCACCTTCTCACAACTTCAGAGAGGCAATAGTTTAGAAAAAAAAAATAAGGTGCATGTTTTGTGCATTATACCGTTTTTAAAATTTGATTTCAATGATACAGAATCTTGGAACGATGTTAGATTTAACCGTTCAGAGTCCAATTTAAAGTCATAAACAACGTATCTACATAGCACCGATCCGGGATTTCATCACCGGACATACTATATCGATCCATTTGTATCAATCTAAATGCGATTAAAAGTTTACCTCATTTTTGGACAACGCGCGTGCACAAGGACTTGCAAATCATGGGAAAAATAAACAAAAAAAGATTAAAGTAATAGATAGATGGATACAAAATCAATATTTTATGTAAAAATTGTTTGCCAACATGGAATTGATCACATTCAATGATTTAGAAAAAATTACATCCGCACAATCAAGATTGTTTTGGGCTAACTTTGCGTCTGTTAAACTTTAAGCTTATGTTTGTTTTTGGGTTTTTTAAAGTTTATTGACATCAAAACGCTTCAAAGCAGTTTGCAGTCCTGAAGATGCATTAAATTATCAATAGTTTCTGTGTTAAGATTCTTCTGAAAATAGTTTTTTTTCTTTAAGATGTATGGTTCGATGGTTATGATCATTCGTAGTCTGTATTGATTTCCTTTAGAAGCTCAATGTAAAAATATAGAAAAATACCCAAATTTAAAGGGTAAAATGTTTGGAGTTATTTTTTCTCACTTAATAATAGTATATAGCTTAACAAAACATATTCTGAATACAAGAAAATACTAGCCCCAGTTTTATTTTCGCCCCTTTCGCTCTTGTTGCCAGCGGGCGAATTTAAGATTGGGAAAAACTATTTGCAAGTGTAGAAGGGCGAAAAAAAACCCTGTATACAGTATTAACATTTTAGGCCGATCTAATGTTTAATTTGTTAAACAAACAACCTCTTTATTGTGTATATTTGATTTTTTTTCCTTTCTTTTGTGGTTCGGATTTTACGATGTTTGTCAAAAAAAAAATACAACGTTATAAGAACTAAAAAATTCTGAAAGTGACCACTACCTTAATGATCAACTGAGTTTTAATTCATACTCTCATGTGAGGATTCAAATAAAACTAAAAAGCAGGATAAAATTATACGGGATAAAATCATGTAAGTTGTTCAGAATTAAGATTGTATGATCGAGGTTCAACAACATTCATTGCAGGCCTAGAATCCAAAAGATTTTAATACTATCTAAGGGAGTAATATGATCTTTGTAAGTATGTGACAAAAACTCACAAGCAGATCATTGTAATTATGATTTAATCTACACGCTTTATGTGTTCTTTGAAAAATTACGAATTGAATCAGAATAACACGTCATTTCAAGACTTGTTGTCCAGATCCAAATTAAATGGCTTGTAAACTTCATGGTATGGCTTCATTAATCAAGAGTTTTATACGTTGTGAAAAATATATTCTACGGGTTCAAAACATTATATTTTATTGCTCCTCCGTTGATGAACATTAATTCAAACATTACTTAAAGTTTTGAATTGTCCCAAATATACTTTGATAATCGAATTGCTTTATGCATTTTTGGACCTACATTTTTAATCAAATATTTGCCTTTTAAACATTGATTTTTAACATCAGTATATATTCTATTGAAATCAAGTTTATTTTCATTTTTAAAAAAATGAATTCTTTTCTGAACCTCGTTTTTATTTTTGCTCACTTTTGTTAAAGTTTCTAGTCATGAACAGTTCCATGGTTTCTTTTAATTCATTGGCTTTATCAATTATTTCCAGCTTTCTTCTACAATAAACAAAATTGATAATAAATGTAATGTTCATCCGAGTGCTTAAAAGACGAGATCTGCTATTATTTCGACTTTTGCAAGATTGGTAGTTTCAGCTCTTGTTACATCTATAACGACAACTTACCAATACTTCCGCTGTTGGTAGTGGATGATAAAAACGTTATGAATGGGGAAGTGTCATTTAAATGTCTTAATTTACTGTTCCCTAATCTAGTAATAAGCAGTGTTAGTTATACAAAAAAAGAGATATTTCAATTTTAAATTTGTTTTGAGCAATAAAACTGCATATTTCTATCGCAAGGAATAATTTTTGAAATCATTAAGTCGAAATATTTTAGTTTTAAAATGTAAAGCAATTTTATATTTATTTTTTTAGTACAAACATGTTTTGCTATTTATATACAGTATGTGGATAGCTTTTGCAGATATAGAACCATAATAGACAGAGTACTTTAAAACACATTTGGCTTGTCAACAACTATGTAAAAAAGTTAAAATAACTAGATCGTTCTCGTTGCGAGCAACGAGTGGGTCTTTCGTCTGATTTTTTAATAACTGTGATAAATCCTTCACTTTTAAGACTAAATTGTTAATCAACGCAAAAAATTTCGGTACCCGAAGCTTGAACCCGGGTCGCATGGGCACATGTCCACGACTCTAACGACCGAGCTACTCAGAGTTTCGCTTCAGGACTTTGATGCTTCATAACTCGGGAAGATATCAATCGATTTCAAAACAAATTACATATTCTGAATCAGTAAAAGAGTCTCTATCAACCCATTAGAAAAATATATTAAAAGCAAAAAGTTGAAAAAATCGATTTTTTATCTTTCCTTCCGGTGACGACCGGAAGTGACGGCGGACGTTTTTATGACCATGTTGCAACAGGTAAAATTGATGTCTATCTTCACTGAAAATTTCAGCCCTATATCTTTATTCGTTTTTTATATCTCTAGCCGACAAAATTGACTTTTAAAAATCGTAAACGGACGATAACTTCCGACCGGAAGTGATTATCTAAAAATTGAAACGGCGGTACTAACTTCAGATGCCGACACATCAACCCTTAAAATTTGAAGAAAATCGAATGAGCCATCTTCGAGAAATCGCCTGCACAAAATTTGTAAGACAAAAAAAGAATAAATAGAATGATAAGAAAAGTGAAAAAGAAACAATAGAATAATAGTAGGGTCTTCCGCTGGAGACGGAAGACCCTAATGAGTTTTATCATGATGTCACAAACGTATGAAAATCAAAGTTCACGCATATGGGTGCTACAGCGGCTCTTCCATTAATTTTAACTTACCTTTAGGATAATAAAGTAATTTTAAGGTTTAAAGGGCATGGTCACGATTTTGGTCCAATTTTATTTTCTGTTTTTATTATTTGCAATGCTTTAGGAATGCATTTCTAATGATTAAATGAAATTTTGGTGCCAGTCGTTGAGTATTAAGCACGATACAGGGCTCACAGTTCTTCGTCGTGTAAACAAGGCTTGTGCCCTGTTTTTGTTTACATAGGTTCAATATACCAGTAAAAAATCTTTTTAAAGCTGGTTCGTCTATCTTATTATTCATTTAAAACATAAATAAACGTTTCCTAAAGATTAACACATTTATTTTAGGTCTTAAACTGGAATTTTCACTTCAACATTCGAAATGTAAACAAACGCTTTGTTTACATGGCGAAGAATTGTAAGCTTTGTAACTCGCTTATAACTCATCAAATGACACTCAAATTTTGGTTGCCTATTAAAAATGACTTACTGAAGCATTGTAAACATCAAAATCGAAAAATAAATTTTTGACCAAAATCGTGACCATGCCCCTTTAAATCACATTTGCAGACAAGACAAGAAGTTTTTTAAAATGTTAATATAAGCATTAAATCTTTATTTGTTGAAAAATACAGTCCCATAATTGCTGCGGTGTGTGCATAAAATTTTTCATAACGTGTAACGCAATTAACACTTTGCCGGATAATAATGCCAGTGCCAAGGCATTTTTGCACCCGTTTAAGCTGCATAATTATATCGAAAAATTCAAATATGCCATATGATAGATCATTGATTGAAGAGCTAACAACCACCTTTGTTATCATTGTATCTCACCTGTCAGGTGAAATATTTACCTTTCAAAAATAAGTTCCCATAGGAAAAAAAATTTCCCATAGGAAAAACAATATTTCTATAGGTAATTTGAAATTTCCTATCGAACTTCCAATAGGAATTTAAAATCCAATAGAATTTGATAAAATCCGATAGGAAAACGTAATATCCTATAGAAAAACTACATATCTGAATCAAATTCCTACAGGAAATACCATTCTCCTATAGGAAATATAATTCCTATCTGACTTTTTAAAAATCCTAAAGGAATGTCAATATTTCCTGTAGGAGAACAATTCTCCTATGGGAATTATCATTTCCTGATGGGATATTAAGTTTTAAAGGTAAATATCTCACCTGTCAGGTGAAACACACAACACACTAAAAACAAAAGTGGTTATATACTCTGTAGACAATGGTCTATCATTTAGTATATATGTATATGGATTTTTCCGAAACTGCATCTTAAGCGGGTGCAAAAATGCCACCTTGGCACTGGCATAATGATCCGGCACAGTGTTAATTTGTATGTCAATCTAATTAAAATTAGACCTTTCATCTAGCTCTCTGTTATGTATGGTTACCGCTCGTGAAAGAACGTGACCTGAGCGGGGTTGCGTTAGATCCTTTCACGAGTGGTAACCATACATAACAGAGAGCGAGATGAAAGGTCTAATCTTAATTAGATTGTTTGTATGCACACGCTGCTGCAGATTTGAGACTATATCTTTAAAAAAATAATGATTCAATGCTTAAATATTGTTGAAATAAATGATATTATGTGACGCCGAATACACATCTCCCTGTCGATGTCCTACCAATAATGGAGATGAACGCTGCAACTGCAACTATGGTTAATCAAAAGTTTAAAAGAATAATATAATGTTATCACTGAATTTATAGTTGTCAATATTTTTTTTTTTGGCGAAATATTTAGATTGTTGTGGGAATTTGGTTGACAGGAATACGCCTGCACACAAATTTTATAAAACGTTTCCAAACAATAATGAATAGAAGATGTGGTGTGAGATGAATAAGCATAGTAATTACAAAAAAATTACACCAGAATAACTGTCTGTGCATATGTTATTTTTTCTAAATATTATAAACTGAACTTTTTTGGTTTTATTTTGGTTGATTTGTTTTGTTTTGTTTGTTTGTTTGTTTGTTTGTTTGGGTTTTTTTTGGCTTTTTTCATTTTTTTTTGGGGGGGGGGGCGGGGAAATCAAATTTTTTTATGTGTTTATTTCAGGAATTATGTATATACATATGTAGACATATATTATTTATACATACCTTTGTGAATATTTTTCGATAGCAAGTTTATAAATCAATGCAAAAAAAATACACACGTATGCATTTTTTCTGCTACCTTTATACCCTGCATGAATCACCAAAGAAAGCATTTTATCACTTAAATAATATCAATTGATAAATTGATGGAAAATTTGAGAAAATCTCAGCGTTGGTGGCCCCGAAGCCTGGACCTTTGAGTCAATGATGATTATCTGTGATCCTAAAGATAATGGTGTTATGCCATCGACAGTGTCTACAAAATAGAGACCTACCAAATGGATCGCTCAACAGAATGATAAATGTCACGTTTTTGGCTAGATATTATCTTAATATACAAACGACCTAATATGGAACGGAATCTCTTGCACACAGAGGGTTAATCTGGTGTACAAGATACGAATCGAAAATAACAAAATTTACGGCTGGATAGATTTATAATCAAGATCCTTTTATAACTAATACATTTTAACTAACCCCGTTGCCTTAAATCCACGTATGCTCAATTATTTACAAGAAAAAAAAACTAAATTATGTTTTCAATTGTGAATTTTTTCAAAAACGTTGAATTTTAACATGCACAAGCAATCTGTAATTTTCGTTTCATTATACTTCAATAGCTGATTGTCTTGCCTATAACAACGGAATAGAGTTCACGACTTACGACAAGGATAACGATCTGAATCCGTCATATTGTGTCGTTTCCTTCATTGGAGCGAAGTGGTACAATGCATGTCACTATAGTAACCATAATGGTCAATATGGAACTAATGATGACCGTGGTATCATATAAAACTTCTGACGGGGGCTCTTACCATCCTTTGGGTAAAACTAAGATGATGGTGAGAAAGAAAATAAAAAAAAATTATACTGATATATGTCACACATACCATGTTGCACAATGATAGCACGTGATTTTTAAAAGGATCCACACCACAGGGTATGAATATATTGTTATCATTTCATGTTAATCAACACCGAAAAGATCAAAGGAAGCTCGTCTAAGTTTTATAGCCACAGTGCCTGTTTTGATTTCTTTTGAGGTATAAATACTAGTAGTTGAAAAACCTGTACATTTATAAATATAATTTTTGTGCCACTTTAAGGACGTTGTTTACTCAGGGTTTGAGTTCTCAAATCCGGATTGTTAAAAAGTTCAATTTCATGAGTACAATTTGTTTTAAATACAAAATGTATTTATAATATGAATTATTATTGACATAACAATCGATAATTGTACTAATTTATGGAATTAGGCTCTGACAAAGTTTGACTTTTAGCAAAACAGAGGAAATTCGGACTAAATTTTTCAAATTTTCTTTTCCACTAAAATATTTTTGGTAGTACCATGATATTTAAAGTTAAGATTTTACTTGTTAGTCAGCATAATTTTGCATATTTTCTGTTGGTTTTATCTTGCTTTTTCGTTGAGATAATTGTATGGCACACAATACAAAAATATTGAAAAATGCTTAAAAATGAAAAAAGACACCATATCTCATAATTTTGATTATTGACCTCATATAGATTTAATGCCAGCAGAGAAAGGTTAATATACTTAGTTTAATACTATAAATGTTTTAGCATTATCATCATTCAGTTTTTTGTTATATTGAATCAAAAATTAGTAGTAATTTGAAAACTGATAGAGGAAATTCGGATTAGAATATCTATTAACAATGTGGAAGAAAACTTAATGCTTTGTATCTATTTAATGTCACTGCCATTCATAAACTGTATTTCATTTGTTAAAGAGTTAAGCAATTTGTATTATTTTTACAATTAGGAAAATCTCAATCATAGTGTAAAATTTTTATGGATTTATGGATTTTTATTAAATTTTCAAAAAATATCCAATGGCCATTAACTCAAAAAGTAGGTCATTGACCTACTTTTTTGAAAGTAAAGAATAACGCTACCATGTAAGGTCGATAACACACAATAGTTGGTTTTTCATTATCATCAGTGGATTTTTTTTTCATTTTGAGTAAACGTCATCCTTAAAGACATAAAAAATTTATTCATGGAACCTTTTAATTGCAATTTTTTTGTTAAAAAGAAAAAACACATTCTCTCCTTCAAATAAAGTGAAATTTATCAATTTAATCACGATAAGTTCTGCATGATTGATGTAGAACATGACAAATTTCACTTTTTTGCAACAGTCTACATAGGCCCCTGTACGTTTTATCTTCAGTGGACTGCCCCCTCTCTATCTACTTGTTGTTTGAATCATCTGTTGTCCAGTTTATGTATTGACAAACTAGTGACTGTCCGTTTAATTTTAGTGACTTGTATTATTCAGTAAACTCAGTTCAGTAAAAATTCGGTAAGTATATTCTAATCATTATGATATCATGAAATTATTTCACAAGTTTGAAATAAATATAGATCTGACGTTGTCATGCAGAAATACATATAACTTGTATTATTTTAGAACATATTCTGTAGCTATTGTTTACCATGTAGAAAACATGATCAGAAATCAAATCCAGTGAATAAGATAGATTTTCAGCTTAAAACTATGCCATGTAGACATATGTTGAAAAAGTCTTGCAAAAGTTTGCTCATATTTTCAAAAATCGTTAAGAAATATTTATGAAAATTATGCATAAATTTGACCAAAAGTGGACTACATGTAATATAAGTTTATCATTACATCAAATTGAATGTATTGAATAGAATGTATCATCTATCAAACAGCTTTCATGAACTTTTCACAACATGAAATATTGCATAAACAAAATTGATCCTAACTGGACACAGACAATATACATATGGTACTATGCATGGGGTAAATAAAACCTAATACACTTAACGCACGGAAAAACTTCCATCAGCTCTTTAAATTTATTTCAGGACAATGTTTACTTAACGCTCTCAATACTTGGGAAAATAAAAAATTCTTAGTTAGCCAATACTGTATTGTATTTTATTTGAAAAATGTGTCGCAAAACCAGAAAGTGTGCGTAACATCCGCTTCGAACTTATTATTGATCCCGTTTGATAAAGGGATCACACGTACTCTTTTTTGTTTTCTTGAGAACGTTAAATAAAGCTCATATTGTAGGCAATAAATGATATGGAACAAACCATTTCACTACTAAAATTATAATCATAATGATTTTTTAGCTTGTTGCTGATTCTCATCTTTGATTGGCGGATGAATTTCTCCTTGCCAATGCCCCACCGGTATGGGAGATGAATGCTTTAGTTCAAATACGTAACGTTTGGGACATTAAAACTGTTATCGAGATAAAATTCTAAATAAAAACGCACTTGAATCCCTTTGGATATAACGCCAATCCAATTGATTTCTGTATAATGAAATCCTCTTTAAAACAATTTAATAAATTTGGACCATCATATTTCTATCTTGCATTTTTTTTAAAATTGTTTCCCGAGTCTTTGATTAATTATGAAATGTTATCAAAAACATCTTATATTTGTTTCTCGCTTGAAAATATCGTGTTAGACAAAGATATTTGTTTAAAAGTAGACTGAAATCTTAAGAAGACTGGTTAAAAAATTGTAAACTTCACCACAAGTTTCATACAGGGGCCAACCCATAATGTACAAAATTATTTAATAACTTTTAAAATTTCAAATTGATTGACATTTGCTACAAAAAAAGGTAAATAGATATATTCAGTCAGGTTGTTAAAGCTTTTAGATTCGGACTGCTCTGGGTTGTTTTATAAATATGGCTGACTTTACATTCTTTTTCAGTACCAACGATGATCGATACTCAATAGTTTCGGTCTGATCCGTTAATGAACATTTATCGATATTGTGTTCTTACTTTTACTACACTTTTTAAGATAGATTCTTTATTTATTCCTGGAGGAGGAGTCATAATACGAATGGTTGCCTAGTAAAGAAATTGATCAAAGCAAAATGGATACATATAGCGAAAATACTTCAAATTACATTGAGGATTGGTGCAGTCAAGATACACGTTTCTTAATTCTCCACTATGAATGGTGCAGTTCGGATCTCTGTTTTATTTTGTTTCTTTCTTGCAGTAGTCTTTGGACAGGAACAGTTTCATGGCTTTTTTAAATTCATTGGTTATATAAACAGTCCAGAAACGTCCTTTGTAAACGATCAAAGTTTCAATAAATCTATGAGGGAATGTTCATCAAAGTGTTTAAAAGAAGACAACTGCTATTTTTTCGACATATGTAAGAATAGTAGCTTGACATCATGTTACTTCTATGACAACAATGTATCCAGCTCTGACAGTGTTGATAGTGGTTCTTGCAGACGTTATGAATTGGTAAAAAAAACTCTTTTAATTTTTTCTTATCTAAAAACGGAAAAATGGTAAAAACGATAATTATGTCTGAAAATCTTTTAACCAATAAAATTGTTGCATTGTTGTATAAATTGAACATTTTTTAAAAAATTTCTTTTATAAAATGCCTTTTTAAAATCATCACTCTTTAAAGGTATCATACAATTTATCAATTATATATTATTGATTAATAATCTATGCATTTATTTTTTGTTCATTTTTTTTGACCGATATTCATGTTTATCCGATCTCCTGAAGAAACAAACGTGCGACGTTGGCTTCACATCTCCCTGCCGATGCCCAACCAATATGGGAGATGAACGCTGCAACCACAAATATGGTATGTAAATGACATTTAAAGCATAGTACGATATTATCAAGCAATTTGAAGTTTCAAAAAGTATTTAACTATTATTATTTTAGATTGTAGCGGACATTTAGTTGACAGAAATACGCCTTCATATAGTTTTTATAAAACGTTCCCAAACAGCGTGGTAAAGGAGATGTTGTGCGAAATGGAAATAGACAACGGGGGTTGGATAGTAAGTACAAAGTTTAAACATACGTACATCGAAATAGTTTTTACTGTCCCTAGCATACTAGCTAAAACCCTTTTTGTACGCCAACCTATATGATGTGACATAATAATTCAATAAGTTTCATTGTAACATTTTAAACTACGTAAAGAAAAAATATATATAAGAGAAAGAGGAAGATACATTTTATTTTTGGCTTCATATCGACTTTCCTAGTTGTCCTATTATATTTTACTTATCACTGTAAAAAAATCAAATCACGATTGCTCACTTCTAAATAGCTAAAAGAAGAAAGAACTATTCATACCATCGAACGTAACATTAAATCAACAAAGAATGAAGTACATGCAAACAGGAAATAACTTCTTTATGTCCAAAAACAGTCCTCACCGGAACCCTCTCTGACTGACAATTTTCTGTATGCACAACTATTTTTTTTTACTTTTCTTTATCCTTTTTTTGCCATTTTTAATCTAACGTTTTTAGACTGTTTTACATAATTATTATTTGCCAATTAGAATTTTTGTGAGTTGATTTTAAACAACTCTCCTATTCAGTTACTTTGGCAAACCGGAAGTTAACGATGTTTCGACCTAAGGACAAATCATCACCGCTGACAAAACTTAGTACTTGAAAATTATTGATAAATTGGATGTTATGTATTCAGAAACGTTGTTTTAAAGACACTTAATTATAAATACCTTGAAAATAGTCAGATTTTTAATGGTAGGAACTTATTTTTTGTATTCGTATATATTCCTACGCATGAGTTTAATATTGCTTTGATACAATAAGCATAGGATAATCAGATATGTCATCGATTTTAAAATACATATTATCAATAAAATCAACTCCCGTCAGTACTCCAGCACTTTGATTTTCCTTAGTCTATGCATTCTAATTCACATCGTCATAAAATTATTCTGTTAAAGAGTCTCTATATAAGCATTTCCCCCTAAATTTGATTTAAAATTAAGAACCTAAAAACTACGTATTTTTAAATGCCGAAGTATTTTATAAGTTGCTATTAAAAAAACTAGTTTATCTTATTGGTAAATGATTACAAATAGTGAAAATGAGTTGATTGTTTGATTCAAACACAGTTTAAATTCTACATTTTATTTCTATTTCTCAATTAGTTTCATCTTAATCATTCATGAAATAAATTGATCACCATGCTCTTTCCGATCGTTAGAAAACATAAACATGAACACTATATTTTGTACAAGTTTTTCTTTAAAAAAATTAAAACTCATCTAGACTGCTATAGAAAAATCATTGACTGCATTTGCTGATATTATAAAAAAATTATGAATTTAAATGAAATAATTTTGAACTTTGTATTTGAGGTTTTAAAGAAGTATACATGTACAATGTATACGTTTTACAAAGGATTATGATGTCTATCAATATATTAAGAATAAAAAATATGAAGACTAGGAATATAGCTGACATAACGCACCAGTGATGTCTTCAAATGCGCGCTAAAGCTTTCGATTCGCGGGTTGGATGAGGTGCCTTGAATGTTTTACCACGGAACGGAGTTTCTTTTTTAGAAAATGAAATATGCATTTTAAACATAAAATCAATTTTTG
Organism: Magallana gigas; assembly: GCF_902806645.1. Classification (NCBI taxonomy): domain Eukaryota; kingdom Metazoa; phylum Mollusca; class Bivalvia; order Ostreida; family Ostreidae; genus Magallana; species Magallana gigas. Next base: position 30,967,989 of record NC_047568.1, read on the forward strand.
CACACCGCAAATACTTTCTCTATACGTTTTCAAAAACGTGAAAAGTATTTGGATGACGCTTGACAATTGTGCAGGAAGAAAATAACATTTTAGTTTGAAATATTGTTTTAAACTGTGACTTATGGCGTTCCAAAAGTAGGAAATATCCCTCAAACGCAAAAGAACTTACCATTTTAAAACATTGAAGAATGAAGACAGTCCAATCAATGGGAGAGGCGTTTTCTTTCATAATCCCTGCCTATAAGGTTTACTAAAAAATCTTCTAGCGATAAAGAGTGGAGGAAAGGGCATTATTTCGATAATTATTTAACTTGTTTTTTTTCAAATGCTGTTCATCTTACTCGATCAGCCTATGCGTGAACAAATTAAATCTGAACTAAGTCTCCCTATAAAAATAGAATTCGTTTTGTGGGGGCAAAACTTGCTAATATTTTTGTATTCTAGATCCCTTTAAAATCTTGCGAAGATTTCAATATCTTGACAAAATCTGTTTGAACGCACACAAAACATTAAGTTTTCTGATCTTTAAATTTCAGGTCTTTCAGCGCCGAGTAGATGGGACTACAGATTTTTACAGAGGCTGGACTGAATACGAGAACGGGTTTGGAGATCTGGCCAACAATTTCTATATGGGTAGCAATATAAATAATTTAAACACCCCCCCCCCCCGAAAAAAACAAAGCTTGGGGGAGCATGTAGGAATCACCTTGTCAGTCTGTCCGTCTGTCTGTCCTCTGTCTGTGCAATCGTGTCCGGTCCATATCTTTCTTATGTTAAAACAATGTAAGTTCTTACTTCATTAAAAGAGTGCTTATGACCTGAGAGAGTGTCATGATTTTGACCCGTCATTTGGCAAGTTCAAGGTCACTGGAAGAAAAAGTGAAAAATTCGTGTCCGGTCAACATCTTTCTTTTGGAGAAATATTGGAAGTTCTAACTTTACTAAAAGATTGCTTATGACATGAAGGTGTGTTATAATTTTAATCCAAGGTCATTTGGGCAAGTTCAAGGTCACTATAAAGAAAAGTGCAAAATATTCGCCTGGTCCATATCTTTCTAATGGTGAAATATTTGAAATTCTTTCTTCACTTAAAACATTGCTTATGACCTGAGGGTGTGTTATCATTTTGACCCAGTTTTTTAAGCAGATTTAAGGACACTGGAAGGAAAAGTGCACATCTCAAGTCCGGTCCACATCTTTCTTTTGGATGTTGGACATTGGATGTTCTCAATACACACAAAGGTTGCTTATTGCCGAATTGTCATGATTTCAGCCTAATGTCATATGGGCAAGTTCAAGGTCACTATAAGGAAAAGTTTTATTTTTCAATAGAAAAATAGTTGAGTTATTATATTTCCTTAGCTAGGGTATTATTTTTTAGCTAGTTCACAGTACCTTTGGTTGTTATACCAATATAAATAATCTGGTGATTTGTCTTCCCACTAAGCCAACATTTTGAAAAATGTAAAGAAAACATGTGCTGGCTAAGTACGTCGGGATGCTGAGTGCCAAGGACGTCTCTGTAAAACAAATAATTGTATTTTTACATACAAAACTCAATTGATAAAAGTTTCAATCAGTAGTAATACATATAAATATATATGAATTTTGAAAAAAATATTTTTGAAGAAACTATAAAAAGTTAGAATTATTTAATTATCATTCACACGTTTATTATGGAAAATAAGTCAATTTATAAATCATGGTGCATTTGTTTATTTCAAATACCTTTTTGTTTAACTAAAACAAAAATATAATATAGAATATATATGAAATAAATTTTATGATTTTCATCTTCATTTACATGAGCATTGGTACTTACTCTGACCAACTGTTGAAATATCATATTATAGATAATTATTCAAGTGTGAAAATTTTAAATGTTCACCAGGTTGGAATTGAGAATTAAGAATGTTGACTAAGTACATGTATGACTAAATCGCTAGTCAACAATAAATAATATTCATACTCAATGCATATTTCCTCTTATGTTTTCAATAGAAATCTGTGATGTTCAATATTTCAATATTTTTATAACACGCCTAACGTGATCAGGGCGTATGAGCACAAGAAAAGGTCTCTGCGCGTTTTTAATAGATTTATTATTGTAAGATTAAATGAAATGTTAAACCTTACATTATGAGATAAACGTTAAATAATATCTATTCGTTGTTTTAAAAAAGAGATTTCTTGACAAAGTTCCTTGCATTATATTTTTAGCCGCAGAAGCCACTAAATTACACGTTTTATATGTGATTCCTTCATTATTCACATCCCTGATAAAAAGTGTATATAATGGCCTTAAACTGCGAAACAGAAATATTTAATACAAATAATCATCAATATAAATATATACATATATGTAAGCGTTGAATGCTTATCTTTGGATATTGTCGGAACTACATGTATAACACACCAGGCCTTGCATACAAATGACATAAACCAATCTTCCAGGAAATTACTACCTTTACGAAATTGTAAAATCTGGAGATTATGAGCTTAGAGTTGACTTGGAGGATCAGGCTGGTGAAAGGGCGTACGCTGGCTACACGAACTTCATGATTGGAAGACCCTCCACATTTTTTAGATTAGATGTATCGGGATTCTACGGAAACGCAGGTATTTTTTTGTTTTGTTAAATGAAAAAGAATGATTTACCTTAAACGATACTAATGTGACACAAATGGGATTGCACAATTATTTAAATATGTCTTTTACTGCACCTGCGAATTTATTAAGTGTTCATTTTAGATAATTTAAAATGTTTTCCTTTCAAATCGGTGTTTGTGAGCAGATAAATACTTCTTGCTAGCCATAAATTGCATGTATGTATGGCTTGTAGTATTTTTATTATTATTTAACAGGCGACAGTCTTGAGCATCAAAACGGAATGATGTTCACTACTTATGACAGAGATAACGATGAATCGGGGTCAAATTGTGCCGTTTCCTTCAAGGGCGCCTGGTGGCACAGAGGCTGTCACTACAGCAACCTCAATGGTCAATATGGGACTGATACTCCCAGTGGTATCATTTGGACACACTGGCGTGGGTATTATCATTCTTTAGTTAGAGCTCAAATGATGGTGAGAAGAAAAATAAAACACCAGTACTAACTTCAGTAACAACGTCGCTAGAGTGAAATAGGTACCAACAACCACAGTAAATTGGTTTGATTTTCTTATAGTTATTTGTTATGCAATGTAAATACAAATTTAGAATTAACATTTTGCAAATATATATATTGTAAAAGCAAGCCATTTTATTTTCCAAAAAATTTATTTCAACGTAATGACTTTCTTTACTTTTACAGTTAAATTTGCCTCGTTTTCTTTAAGAGCAGGAGAGATATTTATTATTATCTTTGTCATAATAGATTTTTTTATTTTGTGAAATGAAAAAGAATGGGTTTGTACAATTATTCACAATACAAATTTTAATTTAGAATTATCAGTATATTTATTCTTCCAATGGTTAAAAAAATCAATATGAATATAAGTATTAATGTATCGAGTTTTGACCTTTCTAGAATATAAACAGTTAATATTTATATAACAGTTAACAGTTAATATGTGATAAAGTATCCCCGGAAAAGTACTAAAACATTACTTTTCTTTAATTCATACGAATTGGTACATGTATGTAATCAAAATTACCATAAATCCCATTATGACCAATTCATAATTTGATCACGTGAGCAAACCTACTCAGTAATTTAAAATATTTCATATTGTTGTCTTTGGTTTATCTGTGTCTTTTTTCTGCAAGTTTTGTTTTCATTAGGATATTCTTCTTTTGTTTCAACAAACTCTTCAGGAATACATCTCAAAGAATATGACAGTGGTTTTATCGATTTCTCTTCAACATTCGTTGATCTATATTAACCTATCAAGTACACAAATGCTCAGTGTTTCTTAACGTTCTCGTGATTTTTAAGCATTTTGTGCATACATTTATATTTATTTATCACATCTTTATACGTTTCAGAATAGAGTAGATGTCTACAGGGAAAGTTTGTAAATCATCCATGTAATACTGTATATAGCATCATTAACTGATTGTGATAAAGGTATATCTTAGAAATGGTGTTATCTTTTTTTGTAAATAAAAAGAAAGTCTTTAAAAAATGCTGAATAATCAACAGTCGTTGCCAAAATCATTGTCCTTAGTACTCTCCAGTACTACAGTGCAGTAGGTTAGGAGAGATAACTCTTTGAGAACAAAAAAAAATACAAAAAATTGACGAATATTAAAGGTGTTGCACCGATGAAAAGAGTAATGTTATAAAAATAGTTATTCCTTCGTATAAAAGCACTTTTGAACCACGTGATAAAATGTATTTCATATCTTTTCATGCCCATGTATCGTCAGTTTATCTTGAAGAACAGCATTCTGGAGATCCATGAGAAAGTGTAATCCTTGTTCAACCTCCCTAGGCTGTAACGCAAACTCAGCGCAAGAATAATTTGTGTGGGGCAAACTACTCGATGTGAATCTATATTTATCAGCAAAATCAATTGTTAACGTTATTTGCAGATACACTTAGATAATCATTCATAAACTAAAGTTTTCAACCGTTAAATATGGTTTTGTGGATGAAAACTATAGTTAACGGATCGTTAATTATAGTAAACTATAGTTAACAGTCGATAAACCTAGTTTATTATCTGTGAAACTTAATTTAACGCCGTCAATCTATATTTTACATCTGTAAACCATAATTAACGCGATCATCTATGTTTCAGTAGTGTAAAACTTTAATTAACGCTGAAAACAACCATTTGCGATTGCAAAACATAATTTATCTGATAAATATAGTTTCACGGTAGTGAAACTATGATTAACAACTATTAATTATAGTTAAAATGTCATTTATAGTATATATGTGAATCTATATTTATCAGCAAAATCTATTAATATTATTTGCTGACAGATAAACTTAGATTTTCATTCGTTAACAAAAGTTTGCTGTTCGTCAACTACTGTGGTTTCATTAATAGTCAAGGGCATCAATTTTCGTGGATAAAGTGAAAATCACAGTTTCAAGGATACGTAAATTCGTGGCCAAAGACCCTATCAATACAAAATGTTAATAAAAATTGCATTTCAATGAACATTTAATTTCGTGGATCAACTAAACAACGAAATCCACGAAAATTGGTATTCAACGAATATTAATGAGACCACAGTATAGTTAACAGTCGATAAACATAATTCACCATCTGTGAATTTATGTTTAGCTCATTTTTGTGAATTTGGCGTGCCAGAAATTTAAAGCGAGCAAGAAAACATACAGCAAATGTGAAAAAATAGTATTCTCGAATGGACCTGCTCCTAAATGTACTTTTATGGATAATGGTGATACATTAGAAGTAATAAAACAGCAATTTTTTCACGTTCTGGCTCTTTTAGTTTTGCAAAGCCAAGAAACATCTATGTACAGAAGTGTGAAAGGCTATGTATGGTATAATAAGACAAATTTGGTTATTTGATGTATATTTTGATCTTTAGTTGGATTTATTTGATTAAGTTGTAGTACAAGTTTGATTATTATAGTCGTGTGAAATTTGTGGTTACGTAATATTGATGTTATTGAGCATGTACACCTTAGATTTCTAAAACATTCTTAATTTATAAAATAGTAACCCTTACTTTACGGTATAAGGAGAAACAGGTCGATTTCCATTATATATTTAATGGTTGGTGTTAGGGTAAAGTTGGTTTTACAACATGAAAATAAGTTATTTTAATTTATATGTCTGTGTAGGTGAAATGAATGATTGGTTATCCTGTATGAAAATATTTTCGACAAATGTGGTGTATCCTATATATGGCACCAGCAAAACGCTATCGATGATAAATGGCCAATAGTATAGTTTATCAAAATTTAATAGGCCAGTTTAATGAAAATTCGAACTCTGAATTATCTATTACTCAACATGTGTTACATGTATATATTGAATATTCAAACCACATTTTTATTGTGAAGACTGTTTAATATAATTGTCATGGAAATTACGAAGTTGAACTTTTTGATGACACTTGTTGGCGTCTGCCATTACTTTCTTAACTCGATTATGCGCACGACGTTTTCCGTAAATGGTTACAGTAAACAATTATTTTTTAGACATCACATGAATCGGTCACATGACGCCTTGCAATCGCTTTCTTAAAGCCGTATTTTGGGTCCTGTCGTACGTTTATTCTTATTCCTCGCTATATTTTACTTCGTCATTTGATATAGAGATTGATCAATTTCCAATTGAAATTAATTGTCATAATGGTTTTCAACTTCCTTGCAATAAAATAATTTGTAGTATTCTTAGCCTAACTGCTCTGCAATTATCTGAAATTTAGACTTGTCTACCCTTGATTGAAGGTAAAATTCATAAATTTTCATGGAGGGTGGAACTAGTATTGTAATGAGGGGTCTTATAATTAGAATAGTGGTACTATAAATGAATGTCTCCTCTCCCCCCCCCCCCTCTCTCTCTCTCTGTTGGCATTTTTTTAAATTTTCAAAACAAGATATCTGTGAGCCAATGCTCACTAGTGATACCCCCGCTCTGATGTGAATATGCAAAATAAGCAAAGTCATCATTTAACAGAAAGCTGGCATCCGATTGGTACAGAAATATATCCCACGATAGGGTATGCCTACACAAACACTGTGTAAAAATTTCAAGCATCTTCAATAAATAGCTGCTGAGAAATCTTTGACGAAAATTTGTTTGAAAATTTTGGCTAAAATAAAACAAAGTCATTATTTAACAGGAAGTGGACGTCTGATTGGTACAAAAATATATCCCACAATATGGAATGCCAAAACAAATAGTGTGTTAAAAATTTAAGCATCTGCGATAAATGGTTGCTGAGAATTTCTTGACAAAAATTTGTTTGAAAATTTTGGCTAAATATAAACAAAGTCGTCATTTATCAGGAAATTGATGTCTGATTGGTACTAAAATACATCCCACGATATGGCATGCCTATACAAATATTGTGTAAAAATTTCAAGCATCTGCAATAAATAGTTGCTGAGAAATCTTTGACGAAAATTTGTTTGAAAATTTGGCTAAAAATAAACAAAGTCGTCATTTAACAGGAAGTTGATGTCTGATTGGCACAAAAATATATCCCATGATATGGCATTCCTATACAAATACTGTGTAAAAATTTCAAGCATGTGCGATAAACAGTTGCTGAGAATTCTTTGACAAAAATTTGTTTGAAAATTTTGGCTAAAAATAAACAAAGTCGTCATTTAACAGGAAGTTGACGTCCGATTGGTACAAAAATTTATCCCACGATATGGCATGCCTTAACAAACACTGTAAAAATTTCAAGCATATGCAACAAAAAGTTGCTGAGATAACTGCGACAGAAATTTTTGTTACGGACAGACAGACAGACGGACAGACAGACGGACAGACATACAAGGGTAAAACAGTATACCCCTCTCCTTCGGAGCGGGGGTATAATAAAATACATAACATAAAATATTGGCCGGTATAAGTAGCCATATTTGATGATCGTAATTCAGTGGATGATGACAACAATTTCAGTTTTTAAAAAAATTTAACAACTTGATTAATCAGCAACGCACAGAACCTATAATCGGATAGTATTGAGGCCCGAGATCGAGTCCTGTAAACCATCGTTTTTTAACTTTTTTTCTATAATAATGAGCATTTTATTTTCCTTTCAAAATTGAATACAATCACAATTTAAATGTATTGAGTTGTTTTGTTTTGGGGTTTTTTTTTAAAGTCAAAATTTTATTTCAGACGTGACATTTTTGTTCAATAAATCCCCCCTGCAATAATGTTTATGACACTTTCCACAACTGCAATCATTTTCCGCGACTTTCCTTTTTAAAAACATTGACAAATATTTCCTATATGTAGCAGATTTCACCACCTTTGAAATGTTCGGGATGTGGAGCACTAGTTTGGTTGTTGTAGACTGTACTAACATGACTAATTTCCTGTTAATTTCAATTTAAATTATTTATAATTATAATATTATCTTAATCCAGACTATTTCTATACTGAGAGTATCGCCCTTATAAAACTGTCTGATCATAACAACCCAAATACACCCAAAATTATAGTTACAATGAAAATAATACGCTTTTGAGATAAAAATGTGATTTCTCTTAAAGATATCGAAGAGAAATTAAATAAAAAATCATCCTTCCATTGGAATTAAATAGAAATAGATATGGGCTGATAATATCGCCCACAATGCATGCTACTCCACAAGTCACGTGACGGAAATCAAAATCAAGTTATCACAAAGTTACCTCTGGTTAGAAATCACATGATGAATCCTTATCTATAGTTTTTGAGAATCGGGTTTATAAGCCAAAATCTCAAAATATCACTTCACCAAATTTTCACGGTGGCAGTGATAAACCACTAGTAAATGCCCCTGAAAATTTCGAGCCCCAAATATGAATTTTAAATTTTGAATTGCGAACTGCGTTCTAGTTCTCTAATCAATTGCAAACTGCGAACTGAGAACTGCGTTCCAAAAACCGATTGCCCTCATAGCGGTGGGTTTTTAATAAAGTTTCATCCCGCATGGTATGAATACATTAAGGGAATCTTTTAAAAGTTTTGTTAATATATCTTTTAATGTAAAATATTTTTATAAATATGTAGGTTTATTAATTGCTGTGACACGTAGGATATACTTAAAATAAATGATTTATACATGTAACCTTGTATTTGCAAATGTTTAGTGATGATAAAAAAACTTCTCTTTCTTAAATTAAATTAAAAAAAACATCAACTTAATCACGATTTAGTGCTTTACGTTTGATGGAGAACATTTTACTCTTTCTCTCTCTCTCTCTCTCTCTCTCTCTCTCTCTCTCTCTCTACTACGTTGGCAACACAGAACTTTCTCGAAATTTAATTCTGAATAAAAAAAACAACTGAATTTATTAGTATATTACGCCAGTACTACGGACAAATTATAATATTTATACAATTTCGTTCGTTAGGCTACTTCTGAAATGTGCTCATCTTCAACCACTGAGCTTTGACAATATACGATCTACGATCATATCAGTTAAAACAAACAATTGAACAAAATATTTAAATCGCCATCTTTTGACGTACATTGTAGTGTCTTAAAATATAACTCTAGTTGTAGTAAAGTACCCTAAAGGGGCATGGTCACGATTTTGGTCAAATTTTATTTTTCTGTTTTTATTATTTACAATGCTTTATGAATACATTTCTTATGATCAAATAAAATTTGGGTGCCTGTCGATGAGTTTTAAGCAAAATACAGGGCTCACAATTTTTTGTCATGTAAACAAGGCTAGTGCCCTGTTTACATTCAAAATGTAAACAAAAGTCTTGTTTACATAGCGAGGAATTGTTAGCTCTGCATTGCGCTTATAACTCAACAAATGACAATTTTGGTTGTCTATTAAATATGACTTACTGAAGCATTATAAACATTAAAATCGAAAAAATAATTTTTAACCAAAATCGTGACCGTGCCACTTTAAGCTACAATACCATTTTCCATGCAAAACAAGTAGCCACAGTATCAATTTCCACGTAAAAAAAAAAAAATAAATAATAAAACTTAATACAGTGCCAAATTTTTTGGAGTAACTTTTGCATGAGTCATGTGAGAGATATCAAATGAAGGAAGCCATTTAAAGTTTTAAAAGTCCGCGTTTGTTTTAACATAGAAGATTAATTTTTTTGTTTCAATTCATTCAAAAATTGTTGGCGAATTCTGTGAAAGAACATACACATATTTGATATAATGTAATATATTATATTATAATATTTATTATAGTCACCAGGACGATTTTCTCCCAGGTACTTACAAAATGAATTGAAAATTTAGAAATTGAAAAGTACTTGTTTTAAATTTTCTAAATAAATTCACAATACACCAAACACAATGTTAGGTTGTACATTCAAACATAAATCTATTTATCCTCTTTCTCATCAAGGTCTGGAAAGGACTGGTTATTTTTTTTCTTGTTCCTGTTGTTCTTTTCTGCAAGAGTAACTGACTCCTTCGTAGACACTTCTCTAGATACTTGGCATGTAGGTTTTTCATGTTTCCATGTAAAAGAGAATATGTGCGTTAATTATTGAATATCAGTAATGGAAACATGTACGTTCCACTCTGACGATATAAAGTGGCTTAGCTTAAATACGTAAAAAACAGGGCGTGTATGATTGCATTTCTATCTTCTTATATAATTCAATGGAAACATGCACTCCTTTTAGTTCTTAATCAATTTGAAATTTGCTTAGTGCATCAGCAATTGTCCTTGTCAACCAATTGCTTTGAAAGCCTTGAACCATTAAATGAAATGAGCATAAACAAATAAATGAATAGTCATGTGATGATCGCATATGTATAATTTAACGGAATAGCAGATGTAATGAAAAATATCATGAACATCAACCATCCACTGATTGGCCTTCTCACAACTTCAAGGTGGCAATACTATAGAAAATAGAGCTGTATCTTAAATTGCATAATACTGTTGGTTTTTTTAAAATTTATCAACAGCAGTTAAAAAAGAATTTCTGTATGTTAGTTTTATGAGTAAATACTGTAAACGTATTATATTTGGCGTGTACGATATTTGGTGGAAATTAGTTTTTCGAACAAGTTGGCGTGTATTTGAATTAGCGTATTCCTGAATGTGACTATTCATATACATAGATGTATGGCATTTAGCGATGTATTTGATTTAGCGGAGGGCCGCATTCCACTTAAGCGCTAAATAAAATACACAGCCAAATGTAGTACGTTTAGAAATAATCATTTTTCCTTTTTTAATAGTAATACCTTTTTGAAGATGAATTATTTATCAATTCCCGAAGGAGTCATGAAGCAAATGGTTGCCTCACGAGAAATTGATTAACAAAATGAACACACATAGAAAAAACATTAAACATTGGTGCACTGAGATGAAAGACGTATCTTAATTCTTGGTTATGAATGCCGCAGTTCGGACCTCTTTTTTGTTTTGTCTCTTTCTTGTGACGGTCTTTGGACAGGAACAGTTTCATGGCTTTTTTAAATTTATTGGTTATATAAACAGTCCAGAAACGTCCTTTGTAAACGATCAAAGTAATAATGAATCGAGGAGTGAATGTTCATCCCAGTGTTTACAAGAAGACAAATGTTATTTTTTCGACATATGTAAGAATGGTAGTTCGACATCATGTTTCTTCTATGACAACAACGTACCCAACCCTCCTGGTGTTGATAATGGAGCATGCAGACGTTATGAATTGGTAAATTAATTTATTCTTCATAAATATTTTTCTTATTCTAGACGCCAGAAACTTGAATAACAAGTATTTGAAAATATATTTCATTCTTTAAAATCAATGCATAGAAATTTAAAATTTCTCAAAGAGTTGTTATTTTAATAAATAGCTTTTAATATATTATTATTTGTAAAAAAAAAAATATTTTAATGCACTTGAGAATTTTATGCATTCATGTTTTAATCATATTTGAATTAATTTGATCTCCTGAAGAAACAAACGTGTGATATTGAATACACTTCTCCCTGCCGATGCCCAACCAATATGGGAGATGAACGCTGCAACCACAAATATGGTATGTTAAAGACAATTTTTATATTTTACGCATTGTATTCTCCGGTAATTTCTAAAAGTATATATCTATTTGTTTAGATTGTAGTGGAACTTTGGTTGACAGGAATACGCCTTCGTACAAATTTCATAAAACATTTCCAAACAGCGTAGTAAAGGAGATGTGGTGCGAGATGGAAATAGACAACGGGGGTTGGATAGTAAGTACATACAAATAGTAGATTCCTTATTTTACGCGAGCACTTAATTCCGCGATTCATAGGTTTTCCATCAAATCGCGAGAACATTAAATCGCGAATGTCAAAATGTTATCATAGTTTCATGTAGTTTACATATGTTTGAAAATTAAAAGCGAGATATTAAAATTCGCGAGACGGGCTTCTCGCGATTTTACGCGGATATTAATTTCTCGCGTTTAATTAGGAATTTACAGTAGTCCCTTTTCATACAAACTCAAAACAGTTCGTTATTATAGCCCCCCCCCCCCCAAAAAAAATAAATATATGCAAGACCCCTATAGGAATCACTCAGTGCATGTTCATTTGTCGCCCATCTGTTTGTGTGCCAACGGTTAATTTTTAATTAGGATAATTTTCGGTGTCGTATATTTGAAATTGTATACATATTATTTAAAAAGAAAAGGTAAACACCTTTAAGTATTTTAAGTATTATATCAATTTGTCTGTCTGGTAGTATGTATAATGAATGTCATATAAAAATTTAAATCAACCGTAAACGAATAATAACATTGCAAACAGTTGCAATTTAAAGGAACTTAACAAAGTTCACTTCTTAGTTAAAAGTAGAAATAACTGAAAGTATCATAGCCACACGATACAAATATATCAAGTGAGCTGTGCGGCGGCATCACACGTAAATATAATGAAACACTTCCAAAAAAAAAATCAACGCATTTTGAAAAAATGTAGATGCATTGTCCGGGCTTATGGGGATGGACAAGATGTTCTTTTTCAGACCTTGTACTTTGTTTTTCTACTCTTAATATAGTTACAGATTTAGAAATTTTTCCGATAAAAAAATGAAACAAAAAGGAATTAGATGTATGAATAATAGGCAATAATTAATTCATTTAATGTACAGTTCTCAGCGGGGCCCCTCTGACTTCGTCGGTTTTATAAATGTACTGCTAAAGATCTAAATCAAAATTCTAATACCGTAGTACAAACTTGTCTTAACATACACATAACAATACTGACTAAAATTTTAACTTCAGGTTTTCCAGCGCCGTGTAGATATGAATACAAATTTCTACAGGGGATGGACTGAATACGAGAATGGGTTTGGAGATCTAGCCAACAATTTCTATATGGGTAACAAAACAACTTTTAATCAACAATCGATGACAATCATTAAATATCATTTGCCATTCATTCATAGATGACATTCATAATCTTAAAGGAAATTACTATCTTCACGAAATTGTAAAATCTGGAGATTACGAGCTTAGAGTTGACTTGGAGGATCAGGCTGGAGAATGGGCGTATGCCGCCTACACGGACTTTATGATTGGAGGACCCTCCACATCCTTTATATTAAATGTATCGGGATTCTACGGAAACGCAAGTATGTAGAAAACTCCCGGGGGGGGGGGGGGGTGGGGGTAGCGTTTTGTAGCTTTAACTTCTATTTCAGAATTAATTTCCTTCCTTTCACTTCAATTTTTAAGCTCCCAAAAGTAGATGGGGGAGTCCATGTTAATTTGCTTTTTTATATGTAAGTTTAAGAAAAATGTTCAATGCTACGTGCCTGCTGTATAAAATTTTGGGCTAAAGTGCAAAGGTTTCACTAGCTGAATCCTCTCTCTCTCTTTCTCTCTCTCTCTCTCTCTCTTATATATACTAGTATATATATATATATGGCTTTCGACACGAACAATTGAAATTATGACCTAGACAATGATTTTTGTCTTTTACTTGTATGATGAGTTAAAAGTCATTGCAATAATAACAAAATCCTTCATATAATTGTTTTGATACATACTATTTATATGTAGCAATGATTGTTTTAATCAATTTTGAACCCTCTCAAGAAATGATGTACTCTATACGTCTTGTCAGTGATCACAAAGATATCTGTCTTTTAAATTTCTCTAATTAACAGGTGACAGTCTTGACCATCAAAACGGAATGAAGTTCACTACCTACGACAGAGACAACGATGAAAAAGATGGGTCAAATTGTGCTGTTTCCTTCAAGGGCGCGTGGTGGCACAGAGGCTGTCACTTCAGTAACCTGAATGGTCAATATGGAATTGATTCTGCACGTGGTATCATTTGGTACCACTGGCGTGGCTATGCTCATTCTTTAGTTAGAGCTCAGATGATGGTGAGAAGGAAAATTAAACACCAGTACTAATTTTAGTTTCAAAGTCCCGAACAATAAACTAATTAAGCATATTGGAATGAAAGTTATACATCTAATTCAAACTGAAATAAATCTAAAAAAGATTATGTGCATATCGATTTGAGAAAAATTAAGTCAAAGCAAGTTGTATTTATTCTTTGATATTAATTCATTTCAAACGAATGTCTTGGAAGTTTCTTCAGTGTATGTTTTTTCTTTTAACAATTTATGTCTTAAAGACTTCTTGTATCTTCTTTTCAACTTGACATCTTAAATACAAAAGCAATATTCATTAACATGAAAAATTAAAATTAATGCGTTGAAAAAATATAATGGATTATACTGTTTGCGTGAAAAGCATATCCATTATCATGTTTGGTAACTGAATTGCACCACCAAGGACACCTTTCATCGATTTATCGTTTCAACCTTTATATTCTTTAAATAATACATGTCTTGTGACTTGTTCTTATCTATATTGATATATTTTACATGGTAATTTTTCCGTGTAGAATTCAAGTTATCCCGCCAAAGTTTTTAGGAATATATTTGTATATGTAATCGATGTCACGAAAATTTGACAGTAGATTCATTTGTTCACTTTCTTAGCATTTTCCAACTTTCATCATTTTTTTTCATCTTGAAAATTTATTTACCCGACCATGCCTTTTTAGCAATAAGTTCATTAACTTAATTAGATATGCCCTATTTTTATAATGTACGTTTCAGAACAGTGTAAATACTTGTATTTTTCAATGATGATCGTCAATAATTTCTTGCAATACTGTTCATTGCTTTATTTGTTCTGATTTATAATGAATATGCATTTTAAAAATGATGTTTTTCTTTTTAAGACTTTCTTTTTAAGAAATTCGTTGTATATAGGATTTACATTTCGCTTTAATTATGAAAGATAAAAGCATTCATTGCAAAACTATTATGCACCAATCGATCCAAACCTAAAGTATTCTATACAAACTTGTATATAAGATAAATATTGTATTTTCAATTCAGAATCCTTATGATAAGAGTGAATTTTGTTTCTTGCAAATATAAATTTATAAAAGTGTTTGCAGTATTTTAGATTTTCATTTGTAGACGATTTAATAAAAATAATTGCTTGTGTTAGTGTTACATGGGATTATTTCTGCGATTCAATAAAAATAAGAGAACTGGTATTGACATTTACCTACTGGAAACGGAAGCGCATTTTTTTTAACAAAGCAAAATTGTTCTGTTCACAGTAAGTGTTGGAAAATGGATTTTCTAATTACAATGCATGTTTGTTAAAGTACATTGTCATTTGGTTTTTAAAAAAAGAACTCTCCAAATTAGCAAGGGATAAATTGATATCAAATTATTAATTTTAAATTAATTTTAATGCATTGTTTTATAACGGGTTTCAAAAATTCAATTGGAAACAATACAGACAGTTAGCCGTCATTGGGATCATTAATATCTAATTTTGCATGGTCATCTAATTGCTCATACACATCGGGTTTTAATTTTTCGAGCCAAGGTGTAACATCTTTGTTATGTACAGCTTTGAGTTTATCATAACAGTTAACATATTATGAAGCTTACCGAGAAGAGGCGTCACCTATTATAAGACCACCACAACTATATGAAAATCATTGCTAAACATTATCTTCAGTATAAAACAATATTCTATCGTGTCATATCGTAATGCATCGTATAAGTTATTGTTTCATATTATACAATATGATATACTATCATTTGATACAATACGATATTGTATCATGATACAGTGCGATATGGTATCATATGATATGATATTAAAGATATGATATTCTCTTTTACAATATCGTATTGTATCATATAAAGGTTTATTACCTAATCAAAGGGATTTTGTTGTTTTATTACAAATTAAATATTTGCGTCTATTTTGAACTGCCGGTCAATAGACTGCGATCTATTAGGCCGCCGGTCAATAGACTGCGATCTATTGGACCGCCGGTCAATAGACTGTGATCTATTGGACCGGCAACGTATATCAGAACGCATGTATGTTATAATGTTACATCCTTTCTCAGGGAATGTATATTATTTAAATTAACGCGGTTTTTAGAGCTTGGTGAAACCAAATTTAATGTTATCAAAATGGAGTATCAAATAATCAACAGTTTTAAAGCCTCATATAAGGTAAAAGACTATTTAAAATGTAATGGGTTGAAGACTCCTCCTTCTTTGTGTAAAATAATATTAAATTGAGATGTTGTAATGCATGCAGCAGGTTTGGTGCATGTAAAAGATGGAAAACTAAAAAAAGAATTAGGTAATAAAACAATTATTTAATGCTTGAACAGTCAATAGATCAGAATTTTTCCCTTGGTGCAGGGAACAGCTCAGTATGATCTATTGCCCTCGGCCGTTGGCCTCGGGCAATAGATCATACTGAGCTGTTCCCTGCACCTCGGGAAAAATATTCTGATCTATTGACTGCTCAGGCATTAAATAATTGTATAATATTGTGTTATGTGATGTTGTACCAATGATATGATTTTTACCATATCATGCAATACAAGATTTCTCAGCAACTATTTATTGCAGATGCTTAAAATTTTAACACACTCTTTGTCTAGGCATGCCATACGTTGGGATCTATTTTTGTACCAATCATTCAATTTCCTGTTAAATGTTGACTTTGCTTATTTTGCATATTCACATCAGAGCGGGGGTATTACTAGTGAGCATTATCTCACAGATATCTTGTTCAAACCTGCTTTAAACTACTAGAAAAAAATAATACTTGCCCTGGCATCCAGATAATCGGAATCAATTTCTGTATCTCACGTCATCTCTATTTTACACAACAAAAGCTTTGTTATATGGGCAAGACTGATTAGGTATGAACAGGACTAGTAACTTTATTAATTAACCAGTTTCAACGCTCTAACAAAATAAATTTGAGTTGTTCAAAAATCTTAAACCTGCCTAGTATTCATCTTGATAATGAAGACCTCTCTGTGATTCATTTACATAGTTAAATCAATCATGCAAGTGTGAATACGTATTTACATTTACTTTAAAATGTGATCCGCTTCAAATTAAACCTCAAACTCCTCCAGCCTCCGAAATCTATGGCTCATATTCAGTTCCAAGTCTATCGAGTGTATCAGTATCACAAGATACATCCTCCATCCAATTTTCTTTTAAAGATAGAATCTATAATAACTTGAATATGGCCATCAAAGGGCAATTGCTAAAAAAACGTTAACCTGCGCTAAAAACCTTGACCCCGACTTTGTCTCGGCGAGTGATAAGTAACTTTATTAAATTGAACCAATGTGGAAGAATCATTTTTTTTCTATATAATTTTCTCTGCAAAGAGAGTTATCTATCTTCAACCAACATTTAACTTCTGTAATTTAAATAATTTCAAAACTTTCTATGAAATTATTAGAACGATGTTGTACCGAAATATGGATTTTGATCAAATAAGATAGTCACAAATCTCAATCAAATAAAACCAAATTTGAACCACGTGACTAAATGTGTTCGACTATTCCCAAGCCGTTCGCCACCTTTGCTATGTCTATCCACCGTTAAGTTTATCTAAATGGAGACAGAATTCTGGAGGTACTTAGGTTAATCCATGAGAAGAGGTGTTCTCTTACACACATATTTACTGTTTTTTTTTTTTGTTTTTTTTTTTTTTGGGGGGGGGGGGGTTAACAAAATTGATTATTTATTACGTAATGGTGTATTCAGAGGCTTTCTCGTTTTTTCACTCTGCTAAATGACTGGAATTCTTTGACCAAATTACGGATTACCGTGTCTTGCATTGATTATCTTAATTCAGTTTTGTATTTCTCTCATCTAGACTTTCAATCATTTTTTTCAATCTTCCTCCAACATTAGAATAAATTTTCAATGACCATTACGAATAAACAAAACTGCAAAACCAGTGGGTTCTTTTAAATCATAACACGAAAAACCAAAATAAAAATAAATTACTGCAACCTAAAAAAAAAATCCAATTAAATTCTTGCACAATTCTTTCAAATCCTAAAATCACTTTACAAATATATTTCTTTGAATTGAAATTATATGAGTATTTCTTTATATACATGTATCTATCGATATATGTCAATATCCACGTTTTCTTAAAATATTCAAAGTTGTTCTCGCTGCATCACTTGCATCTTTCCTCAAGGAATGCTCTGCCCAATAAAGTACCGATATATTAGAAAGTTTTATCACTAATAATCCATAAAACCATTTAAATTGCTCGTCGTTTGATATTTTTCAATGAATCGAGTAAAGCAACAAATCATTGAAAAAATAAATTGACATGACGTCAGGGAATCTTTATCGAAGCACGCGAATGTGAGCCTTGCACTCAAGCAAAAGAACCACAAATTATATCAGTTGGCTTTTATCTGGGATAAGTTATCTTATAAGATAACGATGCAGTTAGTTGCGTCATAATCTAGTAACTCTATTAATGTTTTCTTTTTGAGACAACTAATTGTTGTATCATACCCATTCAACAAATATAATGCCAGGAGCACGTAACGGTTTAACCGCCTGATGATAGGTCAGCTTAGTACATTGATGAATGGAGGATTTAAAGAGATACCACCAAGGACTGAACATAGAGTGCAGTTTCACTAGAGAGAAATAACTTTTCTAATTGTGTAGACATAGAAAGAATAAACTTGATCGAACAAACAAAGAGTCCATGTGTACGAGTGCAAAAAACATCATTCCAGGAATAATTTTCTCAGTTGCAGAAGCGAACCGATAGATTTAACTAGACGTTTGTGATCAGTGCTATTCGAGTATACACGTTGCACCTTTAACAAGTAAAATCATTACAGACATTTTAACCAGGAAATTTTAAAAGCAGTTATTTCTAAAGAATTAGAGCTAACTTATAAAGACATACTGTCCTATGTTTCTACGTTTACTGTTACCATCCTTTTTGTCATTTGTCATTATGTGTTACATTCAAACTCCACATAATTTTGAACTCTGTTCATATGTGTAATTTGTGTAATCTACTTGTACGTCATATATGATATGCCAGGATCAAAATTGTTGAATTTATCTGAGTTGAAGTTTTATTTCTCTTTTTTATTATCTTTTTTTTAAATGTTTACATTCTATGAATATTCCACCATATTATTTTTATGTCTATTTCTGTGTGAAAAGTTGCTGTAAAAAATCCAACATTTCATGATACTATAGTATTCTTAATCTTGTAGTTTTACATCCGTCCAATTAACACTGATTTTTTATTAAAAGATAATCTTAAATTCATCATAGTTTGTGAAAAATTATATCTCCGTTTTTAGTGTAGAGAATAAACTTGTGAACTATACCCAATCATACTTAGTCTTTCAAAATCCGTGTGCTCCACGAAATTCCAATTGTGTATAAAAGGAGAAAATTACTTTGACATCGGGTCCTCTTTGAGTGTCAGTGTTGGCACTGATGTGATCACTTAATTACTGAAAGCCGGCCTAAATCAATCAGTCCTGGACCCCAAAGATCACAGTCTGATTTTCTGACGCTGTCGGCCGCCCAGGATTTGGGAGGAAGAAAAAAGGTTACCCTCATTCAGTTCACATCTTGACAGATTTTTAAAGATATCCTTTCATGAATATTAGTTTCATCAATGCGCTGATAGAATTCCACCTCGTAATTGATAGAAGTCGGTCTCGAGTTGCAATGGCCCGTCCAATATATGTTGCGTCTGAAATTACTTTCCAAGACACATACCGCCGAAAATATAAAATTGCTTATTTCAAATAACAATTTCTTTTCAGTTTATGTACTTAGGCATCAAACTGAAATAAAATGACATAATTTCTGTCGCAATATAATTATGCAAAACTATAAAATATCAGAAAAATATTCTTCTATGTGTTAAAAAGAATATGTGTTTACGTAAAGAAGTAAGTAATATTTTATGCATAAAGATATCCAAGTCAATTAAATGTTTATCTGTTTCGATATTAAGCACTTCCTTTGTTTACATTCAATGACAAATTCACATATTTAGTTGCTTTAATTTCACAGGCAAAAACGAGATGCAAAATGCCAAAATATCATATTCTTATCTGTAAACTTTCTGTATATAAAAGATATATGCATCAAGAAAGTACGTTGACATTTTTTTTAAGTGTCACATCGCATCAGAGTGGTGTGATATTTTATATGTTTGACTAAGATGCACCAAGGGTTCCTGTTTTTGCGTACAAACTGTACCATTCCCTCTGTGATGTCATTTTTCAATGTTTAAACCCCGATATAGAACAAATAACACACCTTTGTTGCCCTATTCCTTGTTTGGCTGTCAGATTTCACAACTGCACTCAATTCCATACCTGAGTAACTACAAATTATCAATGAAAATGATATTACAATTACATAGAAACCACATCGTGTAGGTAAAATTTACAACTTTGACACGTAGGTGTTTTAAATCCTGTTTGTACTTCCGGTTAATATGAAAATAAACGATTTTTTTTTTTTTGGCTTTTAGATAATTTTACAAATTATTGAAGAGCTCTGTTTTACTTTGTTTTATCATAAAATTTCATCTTCGCTTTCAGGTGATTATAAGTAATTTATTGCAAGTAAACACCACGGCGTCTTTCAAATCGAGGTCAATTGTCATTATATTATGAAACGTCTTTGTTTTATTGGTCCTCAGCACTCCCACTGAACGTACTTGGGGCTGTCAGTTTGATGGGTCGATTATTTACAAATAGATTGTAACCAGATCAGAGCCAATCCAATGATTTTTGTACAGCAATCCCCTAAGGAGGCTGGATAGTCAACAAATAGCCATTGGATTTATCTTAAATAAACTAATGTTTAGTAAAGAAAAATGTCCTACATTTTAGTTTTGAAATTTGAATATATTCTTATAACTTTATGCAGAGCTCTTCATTTAAGAAGATCAATAAAGTATAAAAATTGGTCTTGACCATCCAGCCCTCTTAAAAACAGCTAACCAAATATCTTTCACAAATTGAACTATGTGTGACATACGTTACTCTGATTCAGTGATGATATCTATGGTCAGAATACTAAAACTTCGTAGAAACTGAATGTTTATTTTATGATGGAGTATAAACTATATATCTTCTGTATCTGTTTCATCATGCGAGTAAAAGCTTTAATGGGACAGCGAGTCAGTCTTTATAACAGTTACTATCGGTGTTGTTCCTCTTTCTGACACTATAAATGTGTTAATTCTCACCATACCGCTATCGCTATAGGTTATCATTAAATAAACAACTAAACCCTAATGCAGCATCATCAACTGTTTGCTCTAATCTCAGGGCTTTCTGTTTTACGAGTAGGTGTGCAAATCTGTTCCATTCATCTGCTATACAAATCTCAGAAGATTAGTTGCCCAATCTTCAAATAGGAAAGGCATTGCTCGCTCGCCCTCTCTCTCTCTCTCTCTCTCTCTCTCTCTCTCTCTCTCTCTCTCTCTCTCTCTCTCTCTCTCTCTCTTATAATTGCACTCTAAATTAAAACGTTTCGATAGTTGATCTAACCTTTACTTACTCTATAAAGTTTGTTTTTCTGAATCCATATATATGAAAGTACCTTACGTTGTCTATATGCCTTATGTATCTGTATCCAATTACTACTGGTAAGTAGGACACCGAACTTCATCTGTTCAACAGTTGAAATTGACCATGTAATTAATTAACTTACTCCGATAGCCTCCCTGTCTCTCTGTGTTTCCTGATTAATTTTTTTTACAGTTGGTGTGGTTTATTTCCTCTAGTACATGTAGCACTTGGTGTGTGCTGCGCTATGTCCTGTCGACTTAGTTTTTGACCTACTACAGTACTACAGTATATGTACTTCTCTTCATTTAGCCGTAAATCTCGTGTTTATTTGGACGGGTCCTCTGAAGCTCATTTAAATTTTCAGATACAAGTTACTGTAATTTATTCCAGTTTCTGTCATTCCACTTATTGCCTTGAGAACAATTACTCATTTCCATAGAGGGAAAACAGACTTTTATTAACATATTAATTGATGCTTTTTTCCTATGACTGGTGAACACGGCACCAACTGGGATCCTAATGTACATGTAAACTTTAACTATCTTCTTCCTCATCATTGCATGGCTATACCAACAAAATGATACCATAACTACACATGTAGTGGCATGTAACTCAACTGCATCTCTATCTTTCTTTCTCTCTTTATCTCTCCATTCGTGCAGATATCGTAATCTATCTTAGGTAAACATTTTTTTTTAAACGCGTATTTTGATTTTAATCTAAAAAAAAAATACAAATGGCTACGGACCTCTTTGCATGCTAAGACAAATCAAGTGCACAGGAATGCGATAAGACCTAATCAATTGTCCTCAGTTGAGAAATTCGGTCTTCATTCAATATCACAGAACAATACAGGAGCAATTCAATGTTATGTCGTATGGGAATGGCTTCTTTTAGGACCTGAAAAAGGTAGGTGTAGTCAGTGAAAGGCTTTTGAACTAAAGACAGTGTTATGTCTCGATATTTTCCGTTTGTTAACAAGAATAAAAACACATATATCCTGAAGGGAGAAACTAATTTTAAAATGGTTCTCTAATTACCACTTGATTAACACGCACACAATGGGTTTCTAGTCTTATTGAATTTCTAGCAATCACAAGTACAGACAAAGACAGCTGTAGCTATTATCGTTCATGTGTTTTTAATATATTATTCAGTTTAGTAAAAGCGCACAGATTCCCACTTGGAGAATTTAATTACCAAAGTAAATTCAACGGCCAGAAATCTTCAATTTAAGATGTTTCTTCAATACCCTGGTCTAACCATTGAAAACTTCTTAGTGGGATGTTAATGCTAATGTAACATACTCTTCTTGTAGATAAAAATCTGGAGAGTATTTTTCTTAGAGCTCCGTTCTATCAGAGTGTCTTGGCAAAGGACCAAGGTTATCTGGTCAGCGGATAGAATTATTATCATTATTATCAAGAAAGCTCGCCTTCAGGTTTTCACCACAGGTAAGCCAAAAAAAACCGATATTAACATGCATACACAGGTGACTGTATTGTACAGGTGTCTTTAATGTTTGATTAGATTGTTATAAAAAAAACCGGGACCCATCGCCAACTAATTTATCAAGTTCTTATCTAGCGCAAGTGTTATAATGATTAAATCACTGGGCCGCTTACGCCTCTTATGTAAATATAATAATTATTTCAATGAGTTGATGTTTTCGTAGACTTGTGTTTATTTTTTAAGTTTCGTCTCGCAGGCGGAGCTT
Source organism: Magallana gigas (assembly GCF_902806645.1). Taxonomy (NCBI): domain Eukaryota; kingdom Metazoa; phylum Mollusca; class Bivalvia; order Ostreida; family Ostreidae; genus Magallana; species Magallana gigas. The sequence continues at coordinate 30,991,248 of NC_047568.1, forward strand.
GAGTTGCCCTCGTGGAAATTGACCCCCGACGTCAGTGAAAAAAAACCGGAAGACAAGTCGCAGTGGAGTGTTGTTGTTCATATATAAAGTGTTTCCCCTTCATCAAACATGGAAGACCGTAAAATTCGGCAGACGACAACTGACTGACGAAACTCGCCATCTAAAAATTTAAAAATTAAGCAAAATTAAAATGACGAGAGGAGCAGAAGACGGCAATCCCTGCAGAGAGGAAAATAGGGGACGAAATCTATTCATTCAAATTTTTGTGGATTTTATTTTACTGTTAGCAGGTAATTATATCTATTCATTTATTTTGATATTGTATTTAATATTAATTTGTTTACGAAATTATCTGTATGCATTCAATTTATACATACATCATGTGATGCATTTGTTGAAGCAAAGTGAATATAGACAATCGTTTTCAAAATGAATAAAATTTGAGTGGAGATAAAAATGCAGCTGGTAGATAATGTCATAAAATATCATCCTATGACCTGCAATTACAAGTGGGAGAAAGCGAGAGAGAACTCTCCCCATCAAATTTTTATTGACCTTTTTTTATAACCCAATGATTGTTTATCGCTATCACGCAGTTATAAATGATAAAAGGTTGAACATTGTTGAATAATGTAAGCAAAACGGAAAAGATTACGTTTTAACATCCTTGAATGCATTCGTTTTTCATATTATTCACGAGGATATTTTTGTTTATATAGATATAAATATAACAATGAATAGGCTCGGCAATCGTTACGCGTCCACAACTGCATCCTTTCTATCTATCTATCTATTACTCACTAACTGACAAAACAAAAAACTTCAGAGGCCAAAAGGTTTCATGTTAATGAATGCATTGGGCGCACGTGGGTCGTCATTAACATTCGTACAAGCGGATTTTCTGTCTTTGTTGTTCTTGAATTGGCACACACAGCTGAATCAGCATTGAAAAGAAAGACATATGATTTTAATTTTTGACTCGCATTATAAATCACTATCATTTCAATATATTCGTTTTATACGTCTTTTAATATATATGCGCATAGCTACTGTATTGCGAACAATTTAAGCGACGGGATTTTAAAATATTCTGGTATATATTCAGGAAATGTAACATAAAGGACTAACGGTTCCTAAGTAGTAATGTAAACATCAGAAGTACTGTACATACAGTACTTATTATAAGTACATGAATCATCCTACATATATGTACGCACTCATAAAAGAACAATTGACCAACTTGAAGCTACCATGCGCCATGGTACATTTTAACTACATACTCTAGTTGTGTCCACATCCTTTGGGTCATTGTACTTTTCATTGTATAATTCCTACTCATGACATCAGATTTTGTATGCTTGTATCAACTTTAAAATTTCAGTTTGCGAAAGATAAAAATGAGCAGAAAAATAAATCAATTAAAACGAACACTGTACTCTTTACTTCCATTATTCTGTCAGTGGTTCAATCAAAAACATCTGTGTATGAATTACTATTTTCCACGTTTATAAACAAACCTCCAAAAATATTTTTCATCTGGTTTTGTTTAGAGAGAACCTGCAACGTAAAATATTGTATTAATTAAAAAAATAAATAGAGAAAAGAGTATGCGAAAATTGTGTATTACGTATAAAGAAATAGGGAAATCTCTCTCTCTCTCTCTCTCTCTCTCTCTCCCTCTCTCTCTCTCTCTTAAATATACACTACATAAGTAATGTATGTTTGGTGTTTTGGCATAACGACTAATGCCCACCTGTTCTCGTCATATTCTGCCCTATGTTCAGTTAACGGTTCACGTCGGCCAAAATTAATAACAATGTTAATAGTTTGTGTCATCATAACATATGCACTCTCGTCAATTGTATACAATTAACACAGAACCGAATACGCGCGTTTTTAAACACAAATTACTTGCTGAGAATGCTTGCATGATTTTTTGTTAGAAAGTTAAGGTTTTGAATTATCTTAACATTTTTTCAAATATAATATGAAGATCTCGAAAACTCGGATTTAGCTTTTAAGAGTTCGTATATATTCATTAGAAAAGTTTTGCAAAGTTGAAATAACTGAATTTTAATTGTGATATTTATTTTATTTAAAGAAGAAAAAATATCGTGTAAGCAAAAGATGAAGTATTAACGAGATTAAATCAACTTTAAGATATAGTCTGCAACGAACGCCCCATGGGTCTAAAAGAGAAAAAAAACTCATCTAACTTCCGACTCCGATAATTAACAACGTAATACATCGTTATCTTTTAAACTGATAACCATGCCAGCGATTTTTGGCAATTCATGCACATATTAAATTATGTATTTTCAAGTTCATAACCTCAATAAGCACTCGGAAGCGCGCATGCTTCATTTGAATTACGAAATATGATTTTGTTTATGTGCTTTCTATCATACAGGGCGCGGGACATCGGCTGATATTTGACCTCTTTTGGTTTTTACCAAATTAGCTACACGTTAGTCGCTCTGTTTCACAAACATATTATGCGCCGTTTTTAACTGCGCCCTAATCTTTTTACAACAGTGGTTTATTCATTAAAATGTAAAAATTAAAACTCTGTTTGAAAACTTTTTTTTCCCCTTACTTTTCAAGCAATTTTCATGAAAATATCTTTAAAAAATACCAATCTTATTAGATTAATGCTCTGGATGTGAAGGATTATACACATATCAAGATTCATTATCAATGCCAAGAAATAATTCGTATTGACAATCATTTAACAAGAATGACACAGTCAGTTAGGAAAGTACTGGATTATCAAACTCTATTTGTGATCATAAATTCGAATAATTCGAAATGTTATATGACGTTTCTTTCCATTTCAGTGGGAGTCCCTGTAATTGTTTCATACAATGGAGGAATTCCACCTTTCCGGCGCGGTTTTTTCTGTGACGACAACTCCATTAAATACCCGTATGTTGAGGACACAATTTCCGACGCAGTGCTCATGGGTGTCGGGTTCACAATGGCGTTTATTTTGGTGAGTGAGCCTACACAGCACGTCAAGCCTCTTGAAGATATTGACGTAGAAGTCTTCAAACGTTTTTGAAAGATTTTTATCAGAAGTTAATTTTTGTCACACTTAATTCCACTCTTGCACTTCCGCGCAAAACCCTCTGCAATACAGCTATTTGCATGTTTTAAAAACCTCAACATTAAGGATAATGCTTCAAACACTTACATTTTCGGAAACGATATGCTTCTATTGGGTGCCAATTATGCCTGCTCCGGGGTTTTTACAAAAAAAAAAATTGTAAAAGCAAATCGATCTAAGTAAAAGGTTTTCATGCTGGAGGTCTCTAAAGAATTGCATAATTCTCTTATCAATGAGTAAGTCAAAAGATAAAGTAGAAAACATACCTTCTGTTCTAACCGTGTGAATATTATCTTTCGTTTACGAAGAAATGAATCGATGGCTTGAATAAAGAAAAATAGATTTATGATCGGAAAATGCTTAGTTGTATATTGCACCTGTCGACGAACGTAAAGATTTTGAAGATTTGGCAGAAAAGAGTTTTTAGCTTTTGACCACCCAACACGAGAATTGTATTAATTATCAAGGTAAAAGGTCAAACATTAACTACTTTTTTGTAATTGTTCAGAGAACAAACCAGATGTACCGATTTTAATATAATATTATATTATTTACAGGTTTCATGCAATACTACACAATATCAAAAAGTAAAACAATAATTGTTAGATTTAATATATATTTGAGAAAAAATAACACAATGTCGATGAAATTTCTTTTTTGTCTATTTAAATTGCATAAAGATTTTTAGAGATAGCTGATGATGCGGTGCTTTGAATGACACATTACGACACAACGTTATCACATTGTTTTAAGAATTAGAATGGTCTTATATTAAGCTAATAATTGAAAAAGTATTATGCAAAAAAAAAAAAAAAAAATCCAAAAACAGTTAAGAATACAAAGACATGAGAACATTATATTAGTATTTGTTAGAAGGGATTGTGACTTATGAAACATTCAGGATTTGTCACAATCCTAAAAAAATGCAATATGAAAAAAAAACCTATAAACACAGTGTATTGTAACTAGAATCGACCTAAACTTATTTTTTTTGGCATATTATATATATACATACAAAAAGTGTCAAAGATACATGTAAGGTACTTTCCGCCACCTATCAAAACTGGGTTTCAACAGTTAGTGCTTGAATTGATTAGCATTTTTGGTCATTTTGATTTCGTATATTCATATTATTATATGAAATCTTATGGTATTTTTCAAACTGCTCTTTTCAAATAGAGTGTCGATGTGATTAATTCGCGTAACCGATAATGGTTGTTTCCCTTTTTAAAACTTCAGCATTGATTGGGTTTTGTTTCTTATTTTGTGTAAGGTGTTGAATTAGTTGCAAAACTTTATTTTACAAGTTCTCTAGTTGTACCCAATTGTGTTTCAAGAAGATGAACAAAGTACTTCAAGTTTTGAAACAAATACCGAACAAGTGCCCGTAGATTATTACACACTACAAAAAGGTACTCCAATCCAAATTACTTAAGGATTCAAATGACATGGTTAATTTAGCTTTGCGCAGTGGCGGTACCATAGCCAATGAGGTTAATCCGAGGCGTGGTTATTGCTAGTTGAAAACTATACCCAATACCCCGCGCAGTGGCCTGAAACATGGCCGCTAGCGCAATTTTTGAATGCTCCTACGGGGGCTGAAATCAAACCAAAGTAGAGTATAATGTTAAGGTAATCCTGTGTATTATCATGAAAAACTTTCCCCATTTCAAATTAAAACAAAAGGCGTTCATATTTTATTTCCTCTGTTTAGGGATTAATGTTACAGTAACAGATAACATACTCAAAAGAATAAAACGTTTTTACCATGGACATTGGACGTATCGAAAAATCAATCATTGGAACACAAAAATTGCATGATTCAACAAAATCACGCAGTAGCTTAGATTTAACAACATTCGTATGATACTCGTGTAACAAACTTGTGGTGAAGTCTCCAGAAAATAGGACTCTGCCATATTAAGCATACTAGTAGTCATTATATAAGCTTTGCATAATGCCAATACCTTGTTTAATTTCTAACTGTCATTGTCATATGGTAAATATACTTCAGAAATAAAAAGCAGTGTTGTATTTGATAATGATAGTTTTATACCAGAAATACAATCAGAAAAGTCGCAGGGTATTCTTTTTTTTTACGGAAAACTGCAGCTTAGCATTTTTCAACGACAACTTTACGGCATGAGTCTGACCGCGAATGAAATTCTGCGTGTTACCGACAACGGTTGTTTCCCTTTTTTAAACGTCGGCGTTGATTAGGTTTTTTTTCTTATTTTGTGTAAGGTGTTGAATTAGTTGCAAAACTTTATTTTACAAGTTCTCTAATTGTTCCCAATTGTGTTTCATGAAGATTAACAAAGTACTTCAAGTTTTGAAACAAATACCGAACAAGTGCCCGTAGATTATTACACACTACAAAAAGGTACTCCAATCCAAATTACTTAAGGATTCAAATGACATGGTCAAGTTAGCTTTGCGCAGTGGCGGTACCATAGCCAATGAGGTTAATCCGAGGCGTGGTTATTGCTAGTTGAAAACTATACCCAATACCCCGCGCAGTGGCCTGAAACATGGCCGCTAGCGCAATTTTTGAATGCTCCTACGGGGGCTGAAATCAAAACAATAGTAGATTATAATGTTAAGGTAATCCCGTGTATTTTCATGAAATACTTTCCTCATTTTTAATTAAAACAAAAGGCGTCCATCTTTTATTTCCTCTGTATAGAGATTAATGTTACAGTAAATAGATAACATACTCAAAAGAATAAAAACGTATTTACCATGGACATTGGACGTACCGAAAAATCAATCATTGGAACACAAAAATTGCATGATTCAACAAAATCACGCAGTAGCTTAGATTTAACAACATTCGTATGATACTCGTGTAACAAACTTGTGGTGAAGTCTCCGGCAAATAAGACTTTGCCATATTTAACATATATTCTAGTAGGGATTATATAAGCTTTGCATACTGCCAATACTTTGTTTAAATTTCTGAATGTCATTGTCATATGGTAAATATACTTCAGAAATAAAAAGCGGTGTTATATTTGATAATGATAGTTTTATACCAGAAATACAATCAGAAGAGTCGCACAGTTTGTTTTTTTTTACGGAAAACTGCAGCTTACCCTTTTTCAACTTAACGGCATGATGATAAACAGTTTGACCGCGAATGAAACTCTGCGTGTAACCGACAACGGTTGTTTCCCTTTTTTAAACTTCGGCGTTGATTAGGTTTTGTTTCTTATTTTGTGTTAAGTGTTGAATTAGTTGCAAAACTTTATTTTACAAGTTCTCTAATTGTTCCCAATTGTGTTTCATGAAGATGAACAAAGTACTTCAAGTTTTGAAACAAATACCGAACAAGTGCCCTTAGATTATTACACACTACAAAAAGGTACTCCAATCCAAATTACTTAAGGATTCAAATTACATGGTTATGTTAGCTTTGCGCAGTGGCGGTACCATAGCCAATGAGGTTAATCCGAGGCGTGGTTATTGCTAGTTGAAAACTATACCCAATACTCCGCGCAGTGGCCTGAAACATGGCCGCTAGCGCAATTTTTGAATGCTCTTACGGGGGCTGAAATCAAACAAAAGTAGAATAATATTTAGGTATTCTTGTTTAAATTGATGCAAAACCGAGCATTTTCTCCATGCTAATTTTTTGTAAAAAAAAAAAAAATAAATAAAAAAAAAAGAGGCAAAACTTAGACTGATAAATGTTATATTAACTTTTTTTTAGCAAACGTAGCATCGTTTAAAATATCAATTGCAAGTTGATCTTAAATACAATTAACATATGGAAAAGCTTGAAATATTCAATTTCAAATTTATATGAAACAATATCTAAAATTAATTTTTCTTAATAGGTGATCTTTGTTGAGGTTCCCAGGTACATGTCCTCCAAACTACCGATGGCGAAGTCCCGGGAACTTGTGATTTGTGTCAAGTCCTGCTGTGTCTCACTGCTTGGGTTTGCAATCACTATGGGATTTGTCCAGTCTCTGAAATACTCGGTGGGAGCACTTCGTCCACATTTCTTAGATGTCTGCAAGCCGGACTTTTCGGCATTTAATTGTAGTCAAGGGTAAGCCAACTTTTGTTGATTTTAATTAGAGAATACATCAAAATACAATGTATGTGCATGTATGTCATTATTATTGAATGAAAAAGCTTCATGAATTTGGGAGGGTCAGTGCTTTTTTCTGCTTTTACATGTTTAACTGAAAGTTATATGCCTTTACTTGGTTTCAAAAATTATCGATGAATTGAATTTTTTTAGAAGAATTATCAAATACTTTCATTAATTTTATAATTTTCATAACATAATGAATATGTAGTTTGTTTATTATATTGTTCATACCTCAAAAATATTGAAAATTTGATTTATTTTTATAGGTATATATCTCAATATACGTGTACCGAAACCAAATTCAGCGATTCCATTTTGAGACGAAGTAGGACGTCATTTCCGTCGGGGCACGCAGCATTCTCGATGTATATAGCCGTGTATTTGTCAGTAAGTATAAGCATATTTTGACGCGCATCTTTTTTAATGCGTTTGTATTATATTTGAAATTCAAATATTTTAAATTTTTCTTTAAACTTTTCATTCTACATATATAAAACAATAAAACCTGATCCAAATTACATTTTGACAGTGAATATAATTCGATAATTCCCCAATACGTTCATGAATATTCATCAGATAAGTGGATAGGATTGTTAAAAGTGAATTTCAAAGAGACCCCAAATATTTATTACTTAAGAAGGTTCTTGACCTTCTAAAGAATGAAACACAAGGGATGGTTAAATGGTTATTTCCTTTGTATTCTACAGTACTACATGTATTGCGCTTACTATAAGAGTTTTTAATCCAGAATGTCATTTTCCATACAAGGTTAAAAAACTCGTTAGGTTCGATCTCCCTACAAATGTATAACATTCATTACAATACATTCGTTCCTAGAGCATATTTTGATACATACATGAAATTTTTCTTACAACTCTTTAAAAAGTCCTTAAGTCACTTTATTACATTTACATGTAATTCAATGCAATCATTACGAAACATCAATTTTTTTCATACAATTCATTTTATATATTTCTATGATGAAAGGACTTCTCTTAATTTTTGTTTGTTATGATTTAATATCTTTAAAACAATTTATTTAATTTTTTTTTACTTTTTTTTCGTGTAGCTTTTCTTTGAGGTACGATGTGCGTTCTGGTTTTCGCGCTCCCTAAAGCCTCTCATGCAAGCTTGCCTGTTCTTGTTCTCCGTCCTAGTCTCTGTGACCAGAGTCCAGGATCATAAACACCATCCTCATGATGTCATAGCAGGATCGATCCTAGGAATCATAGTAGGACTTTTTGTGGTAAGTTCGCTTTTTCGTTTTTTTAATAAACAAAAAACCTTCTATCTTTTTCTTAACCCTATTCCCTACACGCGAGATTGGCTTGCAGATGGTTTCGGTGGATAATCTAGAGACTGATTTTTATCAATGAACGACTCTTGCCTTTTAATGATGTGGAAAGTCTGTCTGATTCTTTCGATATCATTGTCTATTGGGAGCCGATTTTTTTTGTTTAACATGCGTCAAAATAAAGCAAAGATTAAGTTGCTTTTTTGATAAAAGGGTCAGATTAAGGACAAAGTTGATATGGGTAATTCTATTTGTTTAAAAAATAGCAAGAGGGATAAAACAATCATTAATCATGTTCTCCTATAAACTAAAAATGAATGGATGTATACTATCTGTAATGTTTTGTTTACAAATACATCCAGATGCACGTTTTTTATATACATTGAAACAAAATTAATCTCTCGTTGGGGATTTTTTTCCAAAGAGGTATATCAAAACTACACGTTTTTTAAAATTGCTTTAATTAAATTATTCCAAATGGCATCTTTGGAGTCCGTGTAAGCACGCATAGATTTTAACTGAGTTATCTAATGTTTTAATCCTGCCTCATAATGGCGGATAGAAAAAGTTTGTTTACCTCATCTGTAGATTAAAACGAATGGCGATGAAGACAAATGCTTCTCGGAAGATTTACAGATGTTCTCTAGCGTTTGAGGAAATCTAATTACAGAGATATAAACACGTTACAAATGATTGCCAGTACCACGTGCGAAGCAAAATGTTTTATCTCTTTAAAAAAAAAAGATAGAGAAAAAAGTGTGTATGGATCAAAGTATACTCTTTCGCAGAAAATTAATATGTCTGCTAAGATGAAATTTCACGCGTTTTCATTTTATATATCAGAACTTTTTGGGCAGTTATTTTTGGTCTTGGAGCGAATTCAGATTGATAAAGATCATTTGCAGAAGGGGTCTTCCTTCACCAAGGTGTCGGTATATAATCTATGTCGTAAATAAACACCCTTTGATGGTACTATATCAACCTTTGGTTGCTGAATTCAACCTTTTTTTTTCTTTGAATTTAACATCTATCATGACCCAGGTTTATCTTTGAAGTTTTCCGATAAAATTCGACGATGGTAGATGGTTGTTTTCAAAATGCTTTGCGATAATGCATATTGCCTATAAAGTGTCAAAGGATGAGAAAGATGCGGTGGTTCATATTGACTTTTAGGATTTGAGTTCTTTAAAGTTCTTTCATGGACATGAAAAGTTAATTTCAAATATTATTTAGTGTTCTAAAAAAAAATATCGAAATCAATAATTTTTTAGATATCAAGATTGCATGGTTAGCGAATTAACTAGTATCTACCTTTTCCAATTTCGATACAATACAGTATCGAACATTCTTTTTCTTTATGTACTTTGAAGAAGTGAAAACTATTTCTTTACTGCGAATAAAACTGTCTTCGATTAATATGATAAAAACAAAGAAATGATGTTTCTTGTGAAGAAATTGACGGAACTTATTGCCTTAAGTTTATCCAAATTCTTCGAAAAAAAAATTTCAAGTTAACAAATGTTTGTCTGAACTTTCCATTTCAGTTTTATATTTAATCAAAACTTAATCAAAATGGATACAGTCAACATGCCAATATTGCCTTTTAATTTGTTTTTTTATAATGCTTGGTGCGCTAGTGAACTTATTTTATCCCGAAGTCATTCAATATGTTAACTTACAAACTACATGCATTATAATACCTATAAACACACAAGCTTACTTCATCTACTGCATGTACTTACAAAGAGAACAAAACATCAACATTAGGTATGTAGAAGATCAACCATTCGTGTATTAATAACCAATATGTTTTATTACAGTTCAAAACCCTTGGAGAAAAGGCAGCAAGGTCACGTGAGATCAATTTGTTTGTGCCGTTTCTAAGGAAACAGGATACAGATTCTGAACCACGGACGCCGACCCCTTTATTGCAACATGACCGAACTTCGTTCCTCCGACTATCAAATCAAAAAAATGAATGCAATGGCAACTACAGTTTCAACAAATCTTCGTCAAGTCCATCACTGACCAATGAAATTATTTGTCGAGATGGACTTCCGGTTTGAGTCGAGAGTGCGCACACAGACTTGTTGTGAAAATACAAACAGAGGCTTTGTAGGTGTTTGCAGTAGATTCCTTTAGATTTGTTGCAGACCATGTACGAATATTCAGAAAATTCAAGAATAAGCATTTCTAGAATTTGTATTATTCAGGAAAGAGAGATGAGGAATTGTGAGTACAAACACTGAACAGTTCTAATAAATCAAGTACTATCTTACAAGTTCCAGAATCGATTTTCATGGATCAGATACTTACAAAACAATTATTGTAAACAAAATAGTTTTACAATATCCGTCCTTTGGTAACTGCAAGATTCTTTGCATTTCGTGTTAAAATCGTTCAACAGTATTTGCGGATGTTTTTATAGAACAACAGAGAATTTGCATGCAAATGGTTGTCACCATGCGTTCATCATTTAACATGAATCTACATGAAACTGTCATCGTATCTGTTTACCATGTGGAAATTCTCTAAAAATCTTTCCGAAAATCTTTGTCACATCTTTGTCACGGATCTTCAAACGGATGTCTGTTATCTAAGTAGATTATTATGCTAATGTGTATAAAACTATAAAGTGTACACGTTCTATAGTATATACTGTAAAGAGCCACACGATTTGCTTGCGTCGTGTCTGAAACGGGTGTCATTAATGAAAAAAAAATGTATGATATTTCATGTGATATGTGATATAAACTTGAATGTTGTATATTTAACGTTGTACATGCAATAAAATACAATATATTGATATGTAGAAAACAAAAAGACATGCTTGTACCTTTACGATAAACCTGTACTGTTTATGTTTCAATATTATAGGCCAAAGAATAATCACTACTTTAATTTAAGTTGTGGGTCATTTGAATTTTTCCTGGCCCCTTTTTATTTTTAGTAAAGGACTGTTATCCGAAATTAATTGAATATGGATATCGTAAATTAACCCCGAGATACCAGAATTACATTTGGTAGGATGCTTTTATGTTTTAGTTACGTTCATGAAATCCATGTTGTTCTGTGTAGGAAATGTTTTTGTCCAGGAATATAATGGCATTTCAGAAACTTACATGTAGGATACAATAAATTTTGAATATTCTGAAAAAAGTTTGCTGCATGTTTTTTTTTGGTCGAATTTGAGAAGAAGGAAAAAAGTCTAGCTTATCAGATACCACCAATCAAGATAACTCTTCAGACATTTTATGAGTTGATTTTTTTCATCTGATCTGCTTTAGAACATAAAATGGCCTCCGGTTCTACAAGTGAATGTCACTTTCCCTGTTTATAGAAATGTTACTGATCAAAAGAGGAACCTGTTACGCTTATCAATCAGACAATCTGAGAGAATTGTGAAAGGGAGACAACTCGTGTAAAAACGGTCGGGTCGTGAGAACGATGGTTTTTAAAACACAAAATATACACTCAGTTGTAGAAATTGTGATTTTTGCAAATATTTTTGGAATATTCTTAAAATAGGATTTAGTCACACATGTACATGTATCTAAATCAGATGTTTTGAATGATAGTTTCATTTTTGTCATTTTCTCACAACTTTCTAAAGAAGTTCGAAGATTTTTTTTGGGGGGTAGGGGGGGGGGGTTGTTATCGTATCAATCGTTTAAAAAAATCAAGAAATTTCGATCAAGTACTTGAAAACCCGAGATTATATAATCACACGGGCTTTTGGGAATTAAAACGTCTTGAACAGTTGTTGAAATTCTGCGCTCTCACTTGATCAGAGTAGGTTTCCACATCACCTCTTTTTCTCTCAGCAGCGGATATGCGGGCGGCCCAAAAGATCAAACAGAGACGACGACATCAGACGAAACTAATTACCTGCTCAGTGCCCAATCACCGTGTATAAGTGTATGCAATAAACATGATTAACGAGATTAACCAGTTCGTTTACGTTGTTACGCAATACAGAGTTTTTTGGAAGAGAGAGAGTACGGCTGGAGAACCGGGTCTGGACCCCCTGAAAAAATCCAGTTCATAACTAGTCAATTTATAGCAAATATGCCTCGGACCGGACCCCCCCCACGGCAAACAGTTATCTTTCGGAATCCACGCCTTAAAAAAATTTCGATCCACGCATTATGTGTCATTCTATCTTTGCAGAATTTGACTAGACAATAAATCTCTTTTTTTTAATCAAATGTATGCAAAGATTGATTACTTGTAATCCAATTAAAGAACTGTGCTTTCTGAGAATTCTTTCATGAAATTCTCCAGTCGGTGTTGATAGGCATAACAAATAAAAAAAAACCTGCAGACAACCTCCTCGTTCCGCCTAATTTCTCTCCGGAGGTCTGTTTGATCCACATCGGATATTTCATCGTGTACAATAACATGTACCTCCAAAAGCATGCCAGAGTGAAGGGTCTAAAAAGTGAAAACGCGCGAGACATTTTTTATTCATTAGAGGAAATTTAAAAATATGTGTTATGATTCAAAAGAATTTTGATATATTTGCTCGATTAAGCAATATCTCTGTACACATAATTATGTAATTCTTGCAATTTATCATTAGAAATTATTATAACTGCGACGCATTTTCAAAACGTAAAACTATTTCATCCATACACCCATTAAAAGCAAAAAAAACATGTTGATGTTAACATTTTAAAATTTCATAAATTTATAACTGTAAATTAAGGCGCGGCATAAACGTGCCTTTCGGAAGACTTTGCATTTTTGAGAGGAATTCATGTACGCTGAAGAGGTGTTCTTTATCGTTAATTCAGATAGAAAAAGCTGCGATTCAAGGTCATTTGAAAACTTTTTTTCCGATTACCTAGCGCATTTTTCCCCCCAAATTTATCACCCAGGTTATCTATATTTGATACAGTACTTTTGGTCGAATATTCAGATAATGAATATTATGTCTTTTGCACAGATGGAATTTGTATTTATTTTACCGAAGGTTAGCAACACCCAAATGCTTCGCACATTTTATTTGATGTATGTCTTTCAAAAGGGTGGAATACAACGTTTAAAGATTGATATATATGCGAATTTTATTTTTTGATATTCTAAAAATTTTTAAGGGGAAAAATTTGATTTGGAACTCATGTTAAAGAAATGTCAAGAAATTCCTTGCCGTTTTATCTAATCTAATTATGTCAATGTTAGATAATAAAAACAGATAAATGTACAAATATTCGAGGTGTTACATAACTTTTTCTGCGACTTTCAAATCAATCCTCATAAAGCAACTGTTAAAATGCATCAAACCTTTCCCCTTTGCAAACTTTAACAGAAAAGTTTATTTAAACTTATCTTGTCCTTTCTCATTTGTAAATGCTATGGATGCTGTCGGGTCGGGTCATGTGCCGACTCTTTCATATTTTACAGTCGCCTAAGAACATGTTTACTTAAAACTGCATCGATCTTTGCCTGGTGTAGATCTGGCATGTGAAGAGAGTTTTAGAAAGGGGGCACTAGTTATCAAAGAGAACACATAATCTCAGCCTACCCAGCCCCCAACCCCCACCCCACCCCAACCCCCTCCTCCTCCTTCTCTCCAAAGAAAAATGATCTTAAATGAAGAGATTACTATGGTGGCATAGATCGTCACCACTTGTCAGATAAGTATGTTAACTTCTCATATGATAATGTCGACTTGTCAGATATTTATGTCAACTTGTCATATCTTTATGTTGACTTGTCAGAAAAAAACCATAGTGACTAGAGTTTCAATATTTTGTTGTCAAAGCGTGTTTAGTGCCACTAACTGCCATTTACTTGTCATCATAATATCATATAAGTCGACATAAATATCTGACAAGTTAACATAATTATCTGTCAAATCGGCATAATGAGCTGACAAGTTAACATAAGTATCTGACAGAAAAAATAATATGGCCACTAGTTTAAAGAAAATTATCATTCATATTGTAAGTCGACTTGTCAGATAATGATGTTGACTTGTCAGATGTTATGTCGTCTTGTCATAATAATTATATCGACTTAAAAGATGATTATGTCGACTTGTCAGATCCTTATGTCGACTTGTCAGAAAATATTATTTCAAATGGATGGCACAAATTGGGCGTGGAAAGGTTAAAGTGTTGAATTCTTAAACACGTGAATAAGTGACAAGTCGACTTAAAGAAATGACAAGTGAACATAATCATCTGACAAGTCGACATTAAGATCTGACAAGTCGACATAATTATCTGACAAGTGGTGGCAGATACCACCATAGATTACCGCTGAATAAAAGCATGTAATTTCAATTTAACAGTACATTGGTACCTACTGACCGAAATGGTTTTCCCAATGTATTTATCACGTAGATATCTCGTATCTTGAATTTCGCAAATTAAATTTCTTAACGTCATTTATTATATCGTTACTACCTCTGCAACATGGAATGGCCGGGGAGTGGTGATCGCCGTGGAAAAATTCGACTTATGGAACAAAAAAAAAACCGCTGATATTTAATGATGCAAGGCGATTTGATGATATCTGTTTCCTTTTAAACCGAACAGCTCCCCCACATGAACATCCATGTACAATATAATATACACTTGCATGTAGATTATTGTTTAAATCACAGCACTCTAGATAGACAGATTTGTGTGTTTATGATATTGCTTTGACGTAAAAGGCTTTTCTTAATCAATCGATTAATGTATTTATCATTGATAAATCGATCGATGGGTCAATTTCGAGTCTGGTCAAAACATTGATAACTTCCCTATTTAAAAGGAGTTCAGGATCAGTGTGACTGGGAACTTTCACAGTGGCCTTGACCTTTTAATTTGACCTGGCCGTATTAAACCTTGCTATCATGCAAAGTTCAGAGGTTAAATAAAATTAAAGCTACATCTTAAGGAGAACAGGAAGACAAGTACAAGGTAAAAGCTAATCTTGATACATTAAGGAGGCTGGGTGGTCATCATCCAACTACTGTATACAGGGAAATATTCGCCCCTGTTTTAACTTCGCCCCTTTCGCTCTCGTTGTCAGAGGGCGAATTTAGGACTAACCGACCTTAAATTTCTCATTTTGTCTCTCCTTAATACAACTGTGTCTGAGCAAATTCAAGACAGGGTCAAACCGTTTGCACGTGCAGAGTGTGAAAATAGCACAGGGCGAAAAAAAACCTGTATACAGTATCTATTAAAGAAAATTGTCTGGTAAGCTATAAACTTTTATTTAAGAATATATTTTAAAATTCCATACATTTTAGTTTTAAAAATTAAATTGAATGTTTTCCTAAATCTTTATATAGAACTCTTCTCTTAAAGAAGGTTAAAAAATGGCGACGACCATCCAGCCTAATCAAGCTATCAAGAGTTATCTCTCTTTCATCTGACTACTTATGTCTGAGGATTGGAGAAGGGGTGGTGATTGTTTGATTTTTTTATGTTATTTTTTTTTATCGGAATAGTTTTTGTATAAAGGGTATTTACCAGACATCTACCGAGTTTGTAGTTTATTGAGCTTGTAGTTTATTGAGCTTGTAGTTTATTGAGAACATTACGATTTCGTCTCTATTGATTACAATATTCTGTTTAACAGTAATTGCAATATACAAATTTTCAAAATTTTATTCACACAGCATGTTAGCAGCTTTTAGTAACATGATATTTTCAAAACATGAATGGGATCAAAATGTCTTCAAATTGTGTAAATTAAAACACAGACTTGAAAAACTTGGCCAATAAACATTATCCTTTAATGTAGGCAAATTGTTGATCTTCATGTATATGCATACAAGAAGTATCCAATTACATGTGCATAATCAACAGTTAAAAGTGAATCTATTTGCAAACAGTTTTTTTTTTATAATAGGCTCGATTCTAAATCTCAGATTGGGTCTCAAACATCATATCACTACAACATGGGTTATAGTTAGTATGAATGATAAAACCCAAATTCAGAATTTTTTTTTCATTTGTGCTGTCAAAATGTCTTAATGACATGAGAGTTTTAAATAAATATTAATAAGAAAAATAAAACCAATAAACATATTATTATTGTTGGAACTTTCGACAGAAGAGGTAGAAAATTTCATATGTATAAATTGTCCTTTTAAAAAGGTAAATATCAAAACACACTGAGATTACAACGCCGTCGAATCAGTGGAAGTTTCTCGGTTTTTGCAACACACTTGAAGGCGTAGAAATTTCTGGAAAAATACAACAGTTTCTTTTCGCAGTAGGATGTATACCCAGGGGTTAAGAACATTGTTCACATACGCCATGCGGAGACCAAACACTTCAAAACTCTCCATTCCTTGAAGTATTCCCAGTGAACGCGCAAACACGTTGATCTAAAACGAAAATGGAGATAAATGTATAAAATTATAAATGAATGTTTTTAAATATTAATGCTTTTCTTTTTTATATAAACAAGCATTCTGAGAGTATTGCATAAGCAATACACGTCCCCTACCGGTTTGTAGAAATTTGTGAAAACAATGCACTGTTATGCAGAATATCATTTCTTACCGTCTTCTGTACCCCGAATCAACAGACCAACCCGATAACGAACCCGATTGTAATAATACAAAAAACCCTGTCGATTAAATTTACAACACAATGCTTGACACAGAACAGTCAGTTAAGATTAAAGTTAAGATTTTATTTGTTAGTCAACATAATTTTGCATATTTTCTGTTGACTCTATCTCACTTTTTCGTTTAGATATTCGAATGGCACACAATACAGAAATATTGAAAAATGCTTAAAAACAATAAAAAACACCATATCTCAAAATTTTGATCATTGACCTCATATAACTTTTATGCCTGCAGAGTAAGATCAATATACCTAGTTTAATTTTATGAATGTTTTAGTATTATCATCATTTAATTTTTTTTCTAAAATTGAATAAAAAAAGGGTAGGAATTTGAAAACAAATAGAGGAAATTCGGACTGGAATATTCATAAAAACTGTGAATGAAAACTTAATGCTTTGTGTCTGTTTAGTGTCTCATTCATTCATAAACTGTATTTTCATTTTTAAAAGAGTTTAGCAAATTGTATTATTTTCACAATTAAGAAAATTTCAATCATAGTGTAAATTTTTTAGGTACTTTTCTTAAATTTTCTAAAAATATTCTATGATCATTATCTCAAAAAGTAGGTCATTGACCTACATTTTTGAAAGTGAAAAATAGCACTACCATGATAGGTCTTTAACACACAATAGATGATTTTTCATTATCATCAGTGGAATTTCTTTTATTCTGAGTAAACGTATACCTTAATACGATATTACGGTTAAGAATAATATATTTTTAACATTTAATTATTTTTCCCTTCTGAAAAAGATACTGTGTAAAATTGTCAGGAATTGCACGTTAATTTCCCTGAAGTTAAAAGTGATGTTCAAACGACGAACAAACCACACTCAATTACTAACTTGTGTTGTTGTGTGGGTGTCATAAGAAAAGACAAACGTTCTCACCAACAATGGTACGTTGCAGACGACAGCCAGAACGACAACAGCAAACATAAGAACTATCAAATGTTTTCTCTTCTTCCTAAATGCTGTCTGTTGTTTCCGTTCGTTTCCGGTTAAACAATGTTGACGCACAAGAGTAACGATTACTGAAATATTCAGTACGACAACTAAACACATAATTATAAAGCCAGTGGAGGCGTAAGCCAAGGAGATGCCTCGATCAATCCAGGCGTCAGACTTGAAATCTACGAAGCACCAAGAACCCGGATAAAATCTGCGACTGCGTCTTCCCGCCAAAAGTGGAATAGTCGACATAAGAAATGAAACGACGCATCCAATTAACAACAACAGGTTAGCTCTGCGGTCTTTTAAAGACGTGCTGTATTTAAACGGAAAAACTATCGCAATGAATCTATCCAGAGACATGGATAATACTATACAAGCCGAGTTCAAAATTCCAAACATATGAATGAAAGCTATGTAGCTGCAAAGACTATCAGGGAAATCAAAGTTAAAGTTTGTGATATATCGAGCGATGCCAAAGGGCGTTGCAAAGGTGAATCCTAAAAGGTCGTTAATGGACAGAGCCAATACAAATCTGTAAAAAGGACGCCATTTATGTTCTGCGGAAAACCGACAGAGAAGAAACAGCACCAGTCCATTTCCCAGCGTCCCAAATGTCATAAAAAGAATAGAAGGTACAATATTTGCAGCAGGTTTTTCCACGCCAGACCCAGAGTTTGTTGTGCTTGAATTATGTATGTAAAGGCTATCAGTTGTCTGGTTCATTTGATGTGTCGTAAACATATCTGCTGTCTACTTGTATGCTGTTAACAGAAACGAGAAAATACATTAATATAAGGCATATACCTGCCCATAGTGACGGACATAGATATAGATATATGTACATTATAGGGTTTTGCCTAGATGGCCGAATAGTTAAAGCGGTAGCCGCCCACTGCTACGAGAGCGAGTTCCATTGGTCGTGAGTTCAAGTCCTGGTGAATTTCCCTGTGCTGTATATTTATATAGAAATCATCGGCAATATATTTTGTACACTGAATATATAAATCAAGAGGCCCATGGGGTCACATCGCTCACCTGAGCAACAATGGGCGTTCAAAAGATATTGTGCCGTATGGTCCCTCGGTAGAATAACAAAAAATAAATATTGTAAAGTATTCGAATTTTACACTTATTTTTGCATACACGTAATCTTTGACATTGTACCTTCATGAAATACTATTTTTTACCAGAATAAGAAAAGCCTACGCAAGATATAAAACTAAACATTTGGTAGGAGTACACTGTTAAGTTGTTAACTTCCAATTCCCTATATCCCCCCCCCCCCCCACTTTGTAAAGCGATCAAAATATATGAAAGCATATAGGTACATTTTTTTTATCAACTACTTACTAGTTTTTGTATTTAAAAAAAATATAATAGTTATTGTTTTTTATTTTAAAAATCCTACATGTATAGATGTGAGGAAGAAAATTGTACCTCAATGTGCTCAATTCCTCAAATTAAAAACATTCAAAAATTTATTTGTCTTCTCCATTATAATTAAATGACTGTTATTTACTTCGCGTACAAACCAGGATAATTTTCCGCTGTGATATTTTCTTAGGAATAGCGATAATTACTTTATCCCCGCAACAGAAATGTGTCAGAACTATTGAAACTGTTTTAAAGATGTCGTTTTATTTACCCATGTCTGAAAAACTATCAAAATTGATGTAGATTTCACGTTATTTATTGTATAAAGAGGGGGCCCAAGAGAGTAGGTATATACAGAATATCATTCTTTATTTTGTTTGTACAAGTATTTAACATACTCTAATTCATATAGAATTTCTAATGTTCAACCAAAATTTCAGCCTCAATCGTAGAATTATAAGCAAGATACAGAGCTCACAGTTCGCCTAGGTTTGAGTCATATTTTGTTCACATGAGTTTATTACATTCAGCTTAAGATTTTTAACTTGGTATTTCCTATTCAGCATTTAAAATGAAAAAAAAAATGGCCTAAGATTTTCAATTCGTTTATTCACTCAAGACCAGTTCACTGGTATTTGAGGTTCAAAATCAGTTTAATATACAAATGTACACAAACACAGTCAAGGATCACATGTACAGTAGGAGTAATAATGACGAAAAAAAGGTTAAGTTTACAATACAATAAGTTGTTAAAGTTGGTTTCTGGAAGAACAGACTTTGAAAATTTTCTTAATAAATATTGACAATTTTTTTACTTTTTTAATCTTTAGTATTTAAGATCTGTGTACAAACATAGAATTGTGAGCAAATCTCTGTATCTTGCTTATAATTCGAAGCTTAACACTCAAATATGGTTAGTAAATAGAAATTGTAAACAATTAAACACAAGAAACATGCACTATAACAAATAAAGAACACAATTTATTTTTTCGAAATGAATCATATATATACATGTATATACCTACATATTTCCGACAGCGATATCAAACTCTATTTAAACTGAATAAACTCGAGAAAATGCCGAGCATCTCAACAAAACCTATTGCATTAATCTACCATTACGCAAAAGATAATGCCGAATTACCGATAGAATGAATCGTATTTCAGTACTTTTTTGATACATCAGATTTTGCTTAATTTGCGCAGGTAAACAGTTAACTGTTTGATTTACCGAAGTCTCTGTTTGATTTGATACGTAAAAATCACGAAATTCAGACGATAGTTCCCAGGTTACAAAGCATAAATAATGAAAACGAAACGAAAATCAGAACAAGCTAACACCAACGTCATGTGTGAAAACTGTCAACGCATTGAAATATTTAGCCTCAATTTACTTCACAAAATCGGCACCAATATATTTTGCATGTTTCAAAAATTTCCCTTCATTCGCGAACTGTTGCACAACAAGCAAATTCATCATAGTCAGATCGACCCTTTTTCGTATAATGTCATGGCTGCTTTAAACAAAGGAGCTCGTTGTAGAAGTATGGAATATGAGTCTTGGTAAAATGGGTATGCAAACCCGGACCGTGGCAAAATAAAAGCCGGGGCAGATCGGCAATCGTCAATTCCAAATACGCATTATTTTGCAGCAATATTTACAGCAAATACAAATATACTGGTCCATCAAATATCCTGAAATTTTAATGAGGTTGGCAGATTAATAACTGCCAATCTTTTGTTTTGCCCAGGCCAAGTCTTGTCTACCCATTTTACCGGATGCCGAACCCAAAGCTATTAAACTGATTGAAACACGCCTTTCCTTTATTATTATTTTCGTAATAACTCAGATTTGAAACAGAATTAGACCTTAATTTTTGCAATTTATATTTTCCTTTCCATAAAGATAATTTATGCTAAACTACGTTGAATTGGAATCAGTAGTTCTTGAGAAGAAGATTTACAAAAATGCACCCCCCTTTTTCTACAGTTTCAAGGTTTTCTCCGCTTTGAATACGGATCGGACTTTTATTTCTGCAATTTATATTCGCCCTCCCATAAGGATGCTTTGTGCCAAATTTGGTTAAAATTGGATAAGAGGTTTTAGAGAAGAAGTTCAAAATGTAAAAAGTTTACAGACGGACAGACAGACAGACAGACAGACGGACGGACGGACGACGGACAAAAAGTGATCAGAATAGCTCACCTGAGCTTTCAGCTCAGGTGAGCTAAAAATATTCATAATTGAAAATAAATAGATCCGATGCTTAATATCGAAGAGTAGGAAATAATGCAATTAAAGAAAAAAAAAACATTAAAATTTGAAATTAAAAGCTTGTTTACCTTCAGTATAACTGCGCCCAGAAGTGACATAAAACAACAATATGAATGTTTTGGAAATGTTGTACAAAACTTAACCAGTATACTGGTTTCTTTGATATAAAATACGGGATATAGTGGTTGAAATTGCGACGAAAACATACAGATTCAGCGTTTGTGAGTTGTGCCTTACTTCCTGACCGCATGATGCACAAATGGTTGTGTCAGTTTACATAAGACCGCTGACAAGTCCCCGTGAGATGAATCTCAACATGTCGATATCAACCGGCAAACTTTTTGCTCTATTCAAATGCTCGTCAGAGATTCTGGTAGATTTACTGTTAATAGTACCTAACACCGTGTTTTATTCAAATAGTTGATCTTTGACACACGTGTATTTATTTATTTATTTATTTATTTTATTGTAATTAAGGAATATTATGTTCATTTATCATAGTAATAAGGATATGGTCAATTGTAAATAGGATGAGAACCCCGCGTATACTAAGTTGAAAGAAGCTGTGTTTAAACCTTTTGTATAAAATGTATTTATACAATTATGAAATATGTTCAAATCAATTAACACGTCCCAAAGTTTGAGGATACGATGTTCAGTGTATATGCGCCATACAGATGAGTTTATTGATTCACCATATCCTTGTCGTTACTGTTTCACATTTTTATTTTTGACTGAAATTTGATATTAGTTTTATACATGTATGCTTCATAGATTGCTACACTCCTCTAATACATCTGAAATAGGAATGGTGTCGTTTAAAATTATACATCATATCAATTTTGAGAAAAGATACTAAGTCTTGTATCGAAATTACGACTAATGACATATTTATGTCATTAACTTCGGTTAAATGGGATGACACTTGATTCTCGGGAAATATAATCTTACAGTTCAGTTCAGTTTATTTCATTCAACACCATATAATGGTACAAGAGGTACATAAGAAGAAAAAACATATTTACATATATACAATATAGTTGTAAAGTTCAAGAAAGTAACACTGTGAACGAACAGTATGATTAATTTTCGAAATAAAGAAACAATTTTCTTAATGTGATATAATCGACTGAAGACATGATTTCATAGAATTTTTTAGTGTTAGGAGAAGAACAGTAATATGTATCTAAAAACTGACTTCGTAATTTACTTAATGCCTTGCATTCTAATATAACATGAAATTCATCACCAATTTTGTTACAATTACACAAATTACAATAACGTTTACTACTTTCAACAATACCCCACCTTCCTATTTCAACAGGAAGATGATGATTTGTAGTTCTAAACTTAACTAATATTTTTCTTAATTTACTGGGTAACAAGAGTAAGTAGCGTTCACATTCAAAATTTGTTTTATAAATTCTATATATAACACCCATAGTCGATTCCTGAATATCGTTATGCCATTTTTGTAAAAATTGATCTCTTAACCTTTGGTTAATAGTTGTCTTAATCCAACTGGAGTTATAATGGTAAGATTCATGATCACACCATAGATTTGAAAGCCCGCATTTATCTAAAACATTTTTTAAAGAGCATAGCCATGGATTTTATATTTGTCCCTTATCAAATAGAATACGTACATACATATATATGATTTTGCTTAACTTGTTGTCACTGCTATTGATGATGTTGGCCCAGAATGAAATCATTCTAGTAAAAATGATAGAAATGAGCACACTCTACATGACGAAAAGTGACCTCGGTAGTATAATGACCCCCTAATAGATTAAAGGTTTATAGTATGATTTTTGTTATTTGTCAGATGTTCACAAAAACATGCAATGGCACACGTAATAACGTTTTACACCATAGTATATCTCTATGTTCAAACACGAATGACTAAAAATCTGCGGTTGGTACATTGTAATCGATTTTCTTGGCTATTTGCCTATTTACAAAATTGATGTTGTGATGTAAGAGAGTTAGTTTTTTTTCAATAGATTTTTTAAGTGTTCATTTAAACTAACACAAAGAATGTACAACTTGTATGTGTCTTAAAGAATAGTAACACAACAGGTAAATATTTTTTTAATGTCATTCGTTTTTGTCTTTAAGATATTTTTTTATATTTAGCCTACAAATAATCTTATGATAAAAAGCTTTAAAGTTGTTTTTGAGTGTACTACTACTACTTCTTTTCTCTCTCTCTCTCTCTCTCTCTCTCTCTCTCTCTCTCTCTTTGCGCGATAGGTTTACAAAATGTTAATTGTCTCGCTTATAAATGAAAAGCGTAGATGTCGAATGTGTGTAATTTGGAAATTTTAGGTACAAATGTACAAAATACTGATTTGAGTATGGTTTTTGCACTTGTTTCCTATTAAATTAAACAAGCAAAGTATTGTTCCACATGTGATCTGTTTTTTGTATGATCAAGTGAGGGTTTTTTTTTTGTATCTATAGGTCTTTTGTCAACATCATAGTTAGTGGATAAACTACAACGCATCGAAATGAACCCAACAAACGACAGTTTTTACATGAACCTTACAAACACGACTAACTCCGGATTCATTGAGGAAAAGCCACAAACTAGTATTGTACCTATCATTGTATTTCTAATTCTTGGGACGCTTGGAAATGGACTGGTGCTGTTTCTTCTATATCGTTTTTCCGGAGAGCACAAATGCCGTCCATTTTACAGATTTGTAATGGCATTAGCCATAAACGACTTTTTCGGGGTTGCTCTGTCAGCACCTTTCGGAATCGTTCGTTATGCTTCGGACTTCACCTTTACTTTTTCTCACAGTCTATGCGACTATATGGCTTTTATTCAGATGTTTGCTATTTTGAACTCGGCTGGTGTAGTATTATCCATGTCTCTTGATAGATTTATTGCGATTGTTTTCCCATTGAAATACAGCGTGTCCGCCAAAGAACGGCGAGCTCACTTGTTGTTGATGTTTGGTGGCGCCCTGTCACTCCTTCTGTCGACTATTCCACATTTGGCGGGAAGACACAGTCGCATTTTTTATCCGGGTACTTGGTGCTTCGTAGATTTCAAGTCTGACGCCTGGGTTGATCGAGGCATCTCCTTGACTTACGCCTTTGCTGGCTTTATAATTCTTTGTTTGGTTGCCTTTCTGAATATTTCAGTGATCATTACTCTTGTGCGACAACATTGCTTAACCGGAAACGAAAAGAAACAACAGAAAACATTAAGCAAGAAGAGTAAACAGATGATAGCCTTTTTGTTTGCTATTGTCGTTCTCTTTGCAGTCTGCTTTATACCCTTGCTGGTAAGAATGATTCATGGGTTTTTTTTCTAAACATATTACTTTAAATAATAACTAGAAATAATACATTTATAAATCAATATTGTTTAGTTGTTATCTTCTACTTTGCTTAATAATTTATGCTGACAGTATCTGCACATTGTGGAA
The DNA here is from genome assembly GCF_902806645.1 of Magallana gigas. Classification (NCBI taxonomy): domain Eukaryota; kingdom Metazoa; phylum Mollusca; class Bivalvia; order Ostreida; family Ostreidae; genus Magallana; species Magallana gigas. Next base: position 31,016,379 of record NC_047568.1, read on the forward strand.
AGGGAGCTGAGGTCAGTCTTATTTGAGACATAATTAGAAGAAAATTTCTGATAATTTTCAGATGTTTTTCTTCTTTCATGTTCTATGTTCGTAATCTTTTCTAGATCAATGTGTTTGCCCGCCCTTTGCGCATCCTTCAAGGAATGGAGAATTTCGAGGTATTAGGTCTCCGTCTGGCCTACGTGAATTTCGTTCTGAATCCCTGGCTTTACATCCTTCTAAGGAAAGAAACTTTGGCGATTCTACAGAGATTTCCCTGCATGCGACAGTGTTGTCAGACCAAAATCCAAAACAAAAATTCCACCGAATCAGTGTCACTGTAAACACATTGTTCATTACGGGCCGCCGGATGGCGGTCCGTTATTTGATATACATTTAAATATTGTTACTGCGTTTCTGCGGGATAGTTCCTTTTTAATAGAATTAATATTTTGCTTCTTTTTATGAATTGAAAGTAAATTTGCATGTAGAAATATGTTTGATGCTTTCTAAAAAATATCACATATTTTTTGTTTTACTCGTAAATGAAAAATATGTCATACTTCGTAGACTGTCGTGTTTGATGCGTTTTTATCGAGACTATACTCTATTCGGAAAATTTCGGAGTTCTTCATTCTTTTCAAAACAATGCATCGGGATCGGTATGCGGGACATACTAAAGACCTGAAATACTAAAGACTTGAATGTCATTAAATTTTATATAAATGATATATTTGAATTTCTATGTGCCGTGTTTAATAAAATGACTTTGTTTTTGTATTTATTATATTTCCATGTAAAATATGGTAGAAAATATTATGAAATGACATCCATATCAATTATTTACGCGAAATTATGACAGAAATGAAAATTTGAATTGACTGGAAAATTTGAACTTATCCATTTCTATTTTATCATGTGGTCCCTTGAAATCATATAAACTAATGCATTAAGTTTTCATTCAATACAATGAAACCAAAAAAAAAATTATTTGAAATATATAATCTCCAAGAAAAAAATGATGAGTTGAACTTTGTATTAGAGTAATGTACAAATCAATGTGTTTCCATTACTTCATACTATGGCTTTGATCATACAGTTATCGTTAGAAATGCTTACAGTAACGAACTCAATTCTTTATGATGATAGTAAAATGTTAAACTTCAAAACAAGTTGCTTAAAGTATATTAAAATTTATCATACAAATTAGTACAACCAACTTTTATTTTCTTCTTTGTGGTGTGTTTTATGTAAACAACCAATGATTATATTTTTGCGGCCCATTGACGCTTGCGTCAATATGATTTCTTGTTTATATTGTTTATCGTTTATATGTGCCTGCATAAGTGTTATCTGATAGTCATACGTTTCTGTCCTGACCGAATCTATATACCTGAATAGAACATGTGCGTAACATATCCCAATCGTTCGCCTGTACATGTGTAATAATTTTAGATATTTCATAATTATTGTAATTAAAGATATGAACATTTATCACTCAAATTTGCTTGCTTTTAGTCAGAGTCTTTGTACTTGGTTTCTGGAATATTTGAAACTAATTATGTTGCTTTGTTATTTCTTTTAAAACAATTCAAATGAAAATAGGGCATACAGCATTAAGTCGCTTGAATTTTAATGTCATTGGAAGGAAGGTTTATATGGAGGGTAATCGTGTTCAAAAATCCAGACATGTAAACTTGTAAATCCGAATATGCAATCATGTTGATGTGTGAGCCTGAGCATGAATATGTGTAATTCTGATCGTGTAACCTATAAAACTCGGGCATAAACACGTGTAAGATTTGACTCAGTTCCTTCGCATGATGCACATTTTGCAACTTTATTGTTTACATTGTTAATTAAACCTTCAACTTTACACACTTTCAATCCGTAGTTTCTGCATTTGTAACTTCAGGCTCGGCAATAGCACATCTGACATGATACAAATTGACAAATGTAAAGTCTACAAGTTTGTCGAATTTCGACATGACCTTATATGGAAACAGTGACGTCACTGATAAAAAAAAAGGCTTGCTGCAGGTAAAGGCATGCCGTAATCGCCGGAATAGGGACGGAATAAATAAAAAAAAAATTAGGTAAGCCTATAATCATATTATCTCTGGATAACAACATTTCATAGAGTATTATTTTTCGGAAAATTAAATTATGAGATTGGTGTACATTTTATCAAGAGAATGTATAAAAGATGCAAGTAAAGAATTCGATCGGCTTCAGATATCCTCTTAGAACTGAAAAAAAATTACATTTAATGACTTTGTTTGAATACACGTGTATAAAGATATATACGCATTTTATTCATAGGCGTCTGAACCGGGAGGGGGGGGGGGGGGGCTAGGGGGGGGGGACTTAGCCCCCCCCCCCCCACTTTTTTGCCAAGTTAGACCTAACCATTAGGAACATAGCAACAGGGAGGATTCAACCCCCCCCCCTACTTTTTCCTCGCAACAAACAAAATTGTTCCTTAAAAGACCTTAAAGAGAATGAAATATTAATAGTGATATTGAAAATTAGAGTCATAGTAGGTATACTAGCACCCCCCCCCCCCCCACCACCACCACCACCACGGATTAGGAATTTCATGATTTGGGGGGGGGGGGGGGGAATTGGGCAGGTAAGATTGGAGTTATTGGTATACCCTCCCCCACGGATTAGAATTTTCATGATTATGGGAATTCTTGTCAATATTTTTCATGATTAGTTTACCCCCCCCCCCCCCTTTCACTTTGCTTCCGACGCCACTGTTATTAGAGAACATGCAACAAATTGTTAAACTATAGGCCTCGGCTGAATTAAGAAAATATCTCCAAATGCATCCTTATCGCTACCACAAAGTTGTGACAAGACCCCCCCCCCCCCCCCCCCCCACCGCGAAAAATTACACGGGGTCCGTCAGCCGAGTTGCAAAGTTATCGATAAGAAAAACAAACTATTTAAAGACATTGGTTTTGAGATTGTGATTACCCGGTAATATGAGACATAAAAAGCGACACACTCTTTAAAAAAAATGAATAAAAATTCCAAAGATAAGGTTAACTGTCGTGAAATTAAAATGTGTATAAATTATTTTAAGAAATGTTTCTTTGCATTGTCGGCAATATATAGGAAAAAAAGCCTATCATGCAGGTAAAAATTGACATTTTTTAAAAATTATTTTAAGCAATTATTACGGGATTGAGTATGACGTCCTGAATGTCGGTTCAATACAGACTCACTTTGTGAAGTTGGCTGATAAAAATTTTCTGGAGAGCTATTATAATACAGCTTTACAGCCACTTGTGAACTAGCTGCAGGTATGTAGCTCCCTGTCTAAAAATACAGGTGGACGATCTTTGAGCTACAGTGCCTCCCATAGTAAAACTTCAATTTACGGCGCACAAAAAATATGCGCTAGTTTTTTTATTATTATTGAAGATTGTGTTATTATTTATCTTTCACTTACACAACAACAAAAAGTATAAATACATGTAAAGTAACATAAATTTTTCCGCGAAAAATTACCAAATCCTTGCAAGTCGTTTATTCTAACTAATTCAGAAAAAAAAACAAGAGTAAAAATGGGGTACTCTATATGCAATGTTTTTGCCCAAAAATGACTAAGTTCAACAGCTGATATTTTTATAAATTATCAGAAATCAAAATCCTAGCAATTTGCATACTTCTGATATATATGTATAAATGATCTGCAAAAGAATAACTTCCTATCTTGAAAACTGTTCGAGGAGTTATCGGTAGAATAAGGGTACCTTTTTGGCAGCCACTCGCCCGTCTGCAATTTTTACTATTTCAATAATCGGAAACCCGGTTAAAAATTCACTCTCAAAATTCTTAGAATTCAGAAGCAATGGAGTTACATGGGACTTCACGGCGGTCTTCGAACCCATGCTGCTCAAAATATATTTATCCCCTTAGGAAATTTCTTGATCCGTCTCATTTCTAGAAAAGAGTACACATTTACTTATATTCCAGTTTAAATTACAATGTTTTTTTAGAGATATAAGATATTAGGCATTTCCTTTTTTAATACCATGGGAATTATATTACGGAAATTAGCGCATTCGTCACATCGGCAACGATTTTTTTTTCTACATGAACCTCTTCCTGTTTGGTCCAGTTTCAATCATACATCAATTTTTTTTTCTAAAAATAATACCGGTGTTTTCGATAGAAAAGGTGTCGTTCATTAATAGCTTTTTCAACAGTTTAGCTGAATATTATGTTTATTTTTCGTTCATTCCGGTCCGGCGGTTACGGCATGCCTTTTCCCGCAGCAAGGCAATTGCCATATAAGGTCATGTCAAAATTCGACAAACTTGTAGACTTTACATTTGTCAATTTGTATCATGTCAGATGTGCTATTGCCGAGCCTGAAGATACAAACGCAGAAACTACGGGTTGAAAGTGTGCAAAGTTGAATTAACTATTGTAAACAATAAAGTTGCAAAATGTGCATCATGCGAAGGAACTGAGTCAAATCTTACACGTGTTTATGCCCGAGTTTTATAGGTTACACGATCAGAATTACACATATTCATGCTCAGGCTCACACATCAACATGATTGCATATTCGGATTTACAAGTTTACATGTCTGGATTTTTGAACACGATTACCCTCCATAGGTTTAACCTCGCCAAACCCGGAGTTTGCCATGCTTACATTACATGTATTTATGTTTGTCTAGTTCATATTAATGTGTCATAAACCATTTTAACGGCTATCCACTTGAATGCTGTGAACAGAACGGTAAAATACATTAAAATACAAACATGTATATATGTTGCATATCTACGAAAATCATCCTCAATAACATATAGGTCATGTGAACATTTACATGACTAAATATGCTTAATTCTTCTATTGTCGGACGCCGGGAATTTTAGCCATTATATTTATCATCAAATCAGTAAAGTTGTTAAATGCAGATTCAGATAAATCAAATTACTAGAAAATCAAGTGTGTTTATCGAGCAAGTATATGAATTAGATATGTCAACTCTTTAAACAAAACAAAGTTGATTCAGTAATACTATCAGCGACAAAATAAGAATGATCCAGATTTTTGCAGACTGTTGCTATGAGCCTAGACGACAATTTAAAAAAATCCGAGGCTCGGAACAGAAGAAGTGGCCTTTCTCTCAAGTATGCCATAGAAAACAGCATAGTTACTAATTGGGATGACCTGGAATTTATCTGCCAGCACACTTTCTACGATTAACTTTATACACCCCCAGAACAACACCCCGTCCTCCTGACTGAAGGCCTGCTTAACCCTAGAACAAACCGACAACATATGACGCAGATCATGTTTCACAAATTCAACACCCAAGCCATTTTCATTGTCAATCAGGCTGTACTGGCTCTACTTTTTATCGCTGTAACAACAGGTATTATACTTCATTCCGGATACAGTGTGTCTCATGCAGTCCCAACCTATCAGTTCCATTCATTTCCACTATGAGATTAAATCTCGCAGGTCGTGATTTGAATGATCATTTTGAACCATCACAACAACCGAAAAAATCGTCCGGGACATTAAGGAGAAATTGTGCTACGTTGTTTTGGACTATAAACAAGAGATGGCTAATTCTGCTTTATAATCGTATTCGATGGAAATGTATGTACTTCCTGACAGTAAGATTATTGGAATGAGAGTAACAAACCCCCGGATGTTTACATCAGAGAAAAGTTATAGAACGTTGTAATAAGGAATGAATGGGTAATAAGGAATGAATGGGTAGGCGTTACGCGATTGGCTGAATTCAGGTATGTGACAATTCTCATTTTGTAGTAAAAATATTAGTTTTCAAAATAAATGATGGAATGGGGGAATATTTTAAAGAATATAGCAACACTAGGAAAAATTGTAGAGTTGGGGGTTGATTTTTTATGTAGAGTGACATTTACTGCCGATCGCTGTAAGTTGTAAACAATTGCAAATTTGACCTACAAATGCCCTGGGACCCTATAATTTTTTTGTCATTTTCTGTAAGGTCTTGAATTGAAGTTTCAAATGATACCAAAGATTTGACTGAAACTATTATAGTAAAGTACTGAGACGTCATAACATTTGTATGGAGTTCTTGGGGAAATAATTGGTAGGCTTTTCCCTATAACTATCAGCAATGAGCAATTCAGAGGCTGTACTCCTATCCATATATCTTTCCTTAGCGTTTCATAGCTTCACTATAATCGAATGCTAGGTTCTGTATGAATATCAATCTATTAATCGATTTTCTTCATAAATATAGAGGGAACAAACATGTACTTCCTGGATGTAAATATTACCCATGATGTTTGAACATTTTGACATAAAATTTAGTCAAATGTTCACAAAATCAAGTAGCTTTATGTGATAGGTAATAACGCTTTTTAGTTTCAAGCTAAAAGCATCGATTAAAGTGCACAATTTCTTTTAAGACACTTTCCTGATTACTCTATGTTATAACAGGAAAGTCTGCAATTGGTATATTTAAAAAAAAAAAATTGGCTATTTGCCTAGGTTACAAAAAATAACGAAAGCCATTTTCCTCAATACATATTTTAGGTGTTTATATAGGTAAGCACAGACGTTTAACTATTATCTGTCAGGGGGTTTTTTTGTTAGGAAAATGAACACTCGTGGTTTTTTTTTTTTTTGCTATTGTCGTTCTCTTTGCAGTCTGCTTTATACCTTTGCTGGTAAGAATAATCACGGGTTTTTTCGAAAATGTTATGATTGAAACATGAATATAAAATATGCATTCATATATGTTTTTTCTTGAAACAGTTGTGCTAATAGTATCTGTACAATGTGGTAAGGGAGCTGAGGGTGGTCATGATTTGTGACATACTTTAAAGAAATTATCTGATAATTTTCATGTCATGCGTTTTTGTGTTATGTTCTATGTTCACCATCTCTTCCAGATCAATATGTTTGCACGCAGCCTTCAAAGAATTTTAGACATTAGGTGTTAATCTTCCTTATCTAAACTTCGTTTTGAATCCCTGGCTTTACATTCTTCTAAGAAAAGAACCTATCGTGTTTTTAAAGAGATTTATCTGCATTCGACAGTGTTTGCAGTCCAAAGACCAAGAAAATACCACCGAATCAGTGTCATTGTAAACATTTATGTTTATATATTTTATGCAATAAACATGTTTCATCTAATATGTATACTAGTATGCACAGACCAAATCTATATATATGTACATGTAGAACACGCGCTTAACATACCGTATATCGGGGGGGGGGGGGGGGGGGGGCACAAAATTTGCGAATATCGCGAAATATGTAACTTTTTTTAAGGCGCTAGCCTTTTTTGCGATTTAAAAAGTTCCTTATAGAAAAAAAAATACAGGATATTATTTCTGTGAATTCAATAATTTGCGATGTTAACATAATCGCGAGAAAAAAATCAAAAATTATATCATCGCGAAAACTACCGGATAAACGGTATTCAAATCGTCCGATTGTATTTTTATCGTTATTGGATATTTTTAACCATCATAATTGAAGATATGTACTTGAATCACTCAAATTAACTTGCTTTAGGACATTGATCAGAGTCTATGCAGTAATATTGACAGAGTTTCTGGATAGAAAAAGATGCAAAATTTAAATTTCAACTTTTTAATTTATTGTGTAATTTAAAGCATAAGGGTAACTTTTAGTTAAATATTAACATTTGTTGTATATTTCCTGTATTTTTACATTTGAAATCTGTGACGTTAGATTTTCAATAACACGCATCAAATCTGATCACGGCGTATGAGCACAAGTAAACGTCATCACGTGTTTAAATAGATTTATTATTATTAATAATAGTAAGATTAAATGAAACGTTCGAACTTTTACTAATATACCGAATCTGATATGTGGGTAGGTAAAATAATTGTAAATTTTATTTATTGGATCTCAAGAGAGACTTTTCCCGGCAAATTTTCTAGCCCTATATTTTTAGCCGCGAAAACACACCAAATAACATGTTTTATGGCTGTTCCATCTAACATTAATATCCCTGACAATAAAGCGTATATAATTGCTTAAAAGCGATGTTACAAAAATATTTTCTCAAAATAAACATCAAAATAACTAGATCGTTCTCGTTGCGAGCAACGAGTGGGTCTTCCGTCCGATTTTTGAGTAAATGAGATAAAATCCTTCACTTTTAAGACTAAATTGTTAATCAATGCCAAAAAATTAGGGAAAAAAAATTTCGGCACCCAGGGCTTGAACCCAGGTCGCCTGGGCACATGTCCACCACTGTAACGACTGAGCTAATCGGACTCTCGCTTCAGGACTTTGATGCTTTATATCTCGGGAACGCATCAATCGATTTTAATTTTTTTTTAATATTCTTAATCAGTAAAAGAGTCTCTATCAACCCGTTAGAAAAATATATAAAAAGCAAAAAGTTGAAAAAACCGATTTTTTATCTTTCCTTCCGGTGACGACCGGAAGTGACGGCGGACGATTTTATGACCATGTTGCAACAGATAAAGTGGATGTTTATCTTACCTGAAAATTTCAGCCCTATATCTTTATTCGTGTTTTGGATCTCTAGCCGACAAAATTGACTTTTAAAAATCGTAAACGGACGATAACTTCCGACCGGAAGCAATTATCAAAAAATTGAAACGGCAGTAAAAAACTTCAGATGCCGACACATCAACCCTCAAAATTTGAAGAAAATCGAATGAGCCACCTTCGAGAAATCGCCTGCACAAAATTTGTAAGACAAAAAAAAGAATAAAAAGACTAGATACAATCTCGTTACGAGTAACGAGTAGGTCTTCCGTTCAATTTTTAAACGATACGTTTAAAATAACAATGAAATTTCAGAAGTCCCTTCAGCCACTCCATTTCAAATAATGTATACGATTGTCAATATCCTTTAAAATACTTAACAAAGAGTTTTGGTTTTTCACATAAAGCACATAAAAGATTTAAGATTTTAGTACCCTTATTACGTCATCAATGGGTGTTGAAATGAGTTTTACAAACTGATATTGTTACGATTAACAACTTTGTTTCTATAATGCATTACAAAATCTTGATCGTTTTTAAGGTATGTGTAATAGAGTTTACGGGTGTCTTGGCCCCTAATTTAAGGGGCCAGCCCTTTTTTCTTGAGTTCATTTGAAAGGTCTCACGAATACTAACATTTTTTGTTGTTAAACTTATCTAGAATTGTTGATCATTTTTGATATACAAATGAATGAATATTTTAGGGGCCGGCCCTCTAGATCCTTAACGGGGACAGACATTGGTGTTTTGATTAGTGGAATTGATTAGAATCATCAATACAAACATTTTCTTTTCTACAATGCTGAACAAATTATGTCTCCTTCTCTAGATATATTGCGTCAAAGTTTAAGTTTTTTGGCCCCTGAAAATCCCTAATTACGTAATGAATTGGCATGGCAATGATTTTTTTCTAACAGATATTGGTAATATCTACAACTTTGCTTCTATAATGCATTACAATATCTCTATTATTTTTAAGTTATTTGTAATAGAGTTTACGAGAGTCTTGGCCCCTAGTTAAAGGGGCCAGCCCCTTTTTCTTGAATTCATTCGAAAGGTCTTACAAATACTAACATTTTTTGTTCTTACACTTATTTAGAATTCTAGATCATTTTTGAAATAAAAATGATTGAATATTTTAGGGGCCAGCCCTCTAGATCCTTAATGGGGACAGAAATTCGTGTTTTGATAAGTGGAATCGATTTAATTCATAAATTCAAACATTTTTTCTTCTATGATGTCTGACAAAATATGTCTACTTCTCTAGTTATATTGCGTCAAAGTTTAAGTTCATTGGCCCCTAAAATTCCCTAATTACGTTATAAATGGGCGTGGCAATGATTTTTTCTAATAGATATTGGTATTGTCAACAACTTTGCTTCTATAATGGATTACAATATCTTTATTGTTTTTAAGTTATTTGTAATAGAGTTTACGAGTCTCTTGGCCCCTAAAAAAAAGGGGCCGGCCCCTTTTCCTGATTTCGTTGGAAAGAACTTATGATTATCTACCACTTTTGTTATATATATCTTAACAAAATATCAACTGATAAAAAGATACAGATCAAAACGTATGAAAATTTTGAATGAAAATTCGTACCAAATTTTTGTGCCTAGGCGAGCTCAAGGAAATGGCGCCACTGGCGTAAAACAATATAACAGTGCACAACTTCAAACTATAGACTACCTATCCTGAAAATTTCGTATTCATATCTCTAATAGTTTCTGAGATCAGCTCTGCACAAAAAAGGTCGTAAAAAAATAGAAAATCCGCCGTAACTTGGTACCGGAAATGACGATTTCAAAATTTCAAAAAACATCTAGAATTATGACCTCTGGCAATCATTTGTGAAAAAATGGTCAAAATCGGCCGAATAGTTTTTGAGAAATCGCGTGCACAAAATTTGTGGAAAAAAATAATAATAAGAAACAGTACGAAAACAATAAGGTCTTCCGTTGGAAACGGAAGACCTTAAATAATAAGAAAAGTGAAAAAGAAACAATAGAATAATAGTAGGGTCTTCCGCTGAAGACGGAAGACCCTAAATATAATCATTTTAATGCTTAGGTTTTTTTTCGATATCGTCGCTTCTATAACATAGCAGGCTGCAGACAATTACCATACAGACAGTGTTCATTTTTTCTGGCATGTTATAGGATCGACGATATCCAAAAATAAGCATCCGAGGCTTAAACAAAATCACGTGTTTTCACTGTTGTTCATAATTGATAAAATTATAGCGTGTATTGCTTAAATCTAAGGACTTTATCTATTTTTTTTTTGTGTACCAACAAATTATAAATATCCAGTGGCTTACGAAAACTCATCTCATATCCTCTTAGATCAATTTAAGAGGAGACAGGACCTTAATCACCTTACTTTAATAACCACATGACAATTATTACAGAATATTTAGTAATAGGTAGTAAACATTGTGGAAATTAAATTATTTGAATCGTTTATCTAATCTTTAGTTTTGTTAAAAAAAAAAAAAAAAAAAAAAAAAAAAAAAAAAAAAAGACCATCTCCATTTTGATTTGTGTCCCCCAAAACCCATTTTTTCTATTATTTTTTTTTTTTGAGACTGACATACTCTCTTCTGGGATATTTGGTAAATATCCTAATTAAATGAACATTAGATAGGGGATTTAACGTTTTTAAATTTAGAAATGAAGATTACAAAATCATAAGTGGTTAATATAACCATACATATATTCTAATTATTGTTCTGGTTAAGTTATGGTGTTTTTATTGTAGTATCTTCGTTGAATGCCATGGAAGTGGTCATGAAATTTTTATATGATATTAAGCACATAATAAGGTTGGTATATGAAGTTTTCAGGATAATATAAAAAAATATTTTTATGTGTCATCACATTCTGTTTAAATTTAAGAATAAAAAACTCCCAAATTTGAAGAGTTGATTATATCAAATATTTTCGGAAAGTAATGATATTGTTACTTATAAAAGCCAACTTTGTAATAAATTAATTTTTAAATTCATTTCTGTTATTCAGTTATTGTAACAAATTAACCCAAAAAATTCCATTAAATTAATACTTTATTTAAGAAAATTGAAACTGTCCAAAAAAAATCAAAAGGTCAGAAAAGGGGTAATTCATATCATAATATCTCCCTTGCAAGGCAAAAAAGTGCCGTAAAAAATATAAATATATATTGTAAAGAACATCTTGATATTCATGTGTTAGAAATAGCCAAAAGCTACACACTGCAACGTTCCATTTTGGCAATCATGGAATAGTAAAATGTCTAATTCATCAAAAGGTATTAACTATAACATCTTTAAAACCTCATTAATCGTGAAAAAATGCATATTGGATCTGCCTATTAAATATCAAAATATTTTTTTTACTGGTAATGCAAAGTTGCCTATTGTCAGAGGTCGATAGTGTGAGGCACCTCATAAAAACAGTAAATGTACCATATGTAACTGTAATAAGATAGGAGATGAATTTCATTATTAATTTATTGTACAGATATAACAATTAAAGATAAGAGCTCGAGAGTTTAATAAATACCATAATATTTCAACAATACTAGTATTAGATTTCAACAACTATTCATTATCAATAATTAAAAAAATCGTTGATTAATCTTTGTAAATTCATTAAAACTATAATTAAGAGAGTGAGCTCTTAAAGTTAATTGTCAATATTTAAAACAAAAAGTTACCTTTTTTCCATTCTCATTCTTCATCGCATGTATTGTATTATATGTTGTACCATATCTGTAGTATAATAGTCTAACCAGAATTCCGGATCGATAATGTTCGACCATGTTGGTTCCGTATTTAGTAGTTTAGTTTCCGGTTATGAAATAAAAAGATGGAAAACTCATCACGAGTTGTGACCGTTTATTCCTCTCACATCCATCGTCCATTTATCATAAACATTGATACCGGAACATGGTGGAGAATCATTAAATGTTAATCTACACCCGTTTTTTCAACAAGGCCGTCTATGATGGAATCACAGAAAATCCATATTACGAGATTTTCTGGCCATGTACACCCCCAGAAGTTCCTCGATGATTTGGATAGCTACCTGATACTTCACGGCATTAAAGTAACATCGACAGACCGTAAGTGTGCTGCTTCTCACCTACATCTACAAGGACCGGCGTTGTCCTGGTACCAACGACTGTAAATATGTCTCAAATCCAGTACAGTTTCCCAATGCAGAAATTCTGTAACCCGGTTACACAAAGAACGAAAAATTATGATCCTTATGTAGAGTCAAAATAGGACCAGGTATATCTTAGTTAAGGTGAATCGTTTAAGAAAAACTTGTACAAATTTGTCGAAAAGAGGGAAGACCATTTTTTAAAAAGAAATCTCTGAAACAGGGTTACAAGGGTTACGAGGGTGACAGACTCTAATTTCTATATAAATCTTGGTTCTGAAACAGGGTTACAAGGGTTACGAGGGTGACAGACCCTTTTTTTTATAACAATAGTTTTAGATAAGAAGATTTTTAAAGATTTTCTCTATATATTCCTATGTTAAACTTGATCCCCCAATTGTGGCCCCATCCTACCCCCGGGGACCATGATTTGAACAAATTGAATCTACACTACCTGAGGATGCTTCCACTCAAAGTTGAGCTTTCCTGGCCTAATAGGTTTTGAGAAGAAGATTTTTAAAGATTTTCTTTATATATTCCTATGTAAAACTTGATCCCCCTATTGTGGCCCCACCCTACCCCTTGGAGTTTAAGTTTACAATACAATAAGTTGTTAAAGTTGGTTTCTGGAAGAAGAGACTTTGAAAATTTTCTTAATAAATATTGACAATTTTTAAATCTCTGTTCTGAAACAGGGTTACAAGGGTTACGAGGGTGACAGACTTTTGTTTCTATATAAATCTCTGTTCTGAAATAGGGTTACAAGGGTTACGGAGGTTACAAACCCTTGTTTCTATATAAATCTCTGTTCTGAAACAGGGTTACAAGGGTTACGAGGGTAACAAACCATTGTTTCAATATAAATCTCTGTTTTGAAACAGGGTTACAAGGGTTACGGGGGTTACAAACCCTTGTTTCTATATAAATCTCTGTTCTGAAACAGGGTTACAAGGGTTACGAGGGTTACAGACCCTTTTTTCTACACTAAGCTATATTCTGAAACAAGGTTACAAGGGTTACGAGGGTGACAGACACTTGTTTCTATATAAATCTCTGTTCTGAAACAGGGTTACAAGGGTTACGAGGGTGACAGACTCTTGTTTCTATATAAATCTCTGTTCTGAAATAGGGTTACAAGGGTTACGAGGGTAACAAACCATTGTTTCAATATAAATCTCTGTTTTGAAACAGGGTTACAAGGGTTACGGGGGTTACAAACCCTTGTTTCTATATAAATCTCTGTTCTGAAACAGGGTTACAAGGGTTACGAGGGTTACAGACCCTTTTTTCTACACTAAGCTATATTCTGAAACAAGGTTACAAGGGTTACGAGGGTGACAGACACTTGTTTCTATATAAATCTCTGTTCTGAAACAGGGTTACAAGGGTTACGAGGGTGACAGACTCTTGTTTCTATATAAATCTCTGTTCTGAAATAGGGTTACAAGGGTTACAGACCCTTTTTTCTTTATAAATCTCTGTTCTGAAACAGGGTTACAAGGGTTACGAGGGTGACAGACTCTTGTTTCTATATAAATCTCTGTTCTGAAACAGGGTTACAAGGGTTACGAGGGTGACAGAATCTTGTTTCTATATAAATCTCTGTTCTGGAACAGGGTTACAAGGGTTACGAGGGTAACACACCATTGTTTCAATATAAATCTCTGTTCTGAAACAGGGTTACAAGGGTTACGAGGGTAACAGACCCTTGTTTCTACATAAATCTCTGTTCTGAAACAGTGTTACAAGGGTTACAAGGGCCCTCCATTGAAAACCTCGTTAGGAAGATTGAGTTGGCCTCTACTCAAGTAGACGACCTTCGTCAGGTTAACTCTCGCAACCAGGACCGCCACATCCCACGAGGAGGATTCCGCATGTAGAACATAGACTGTTTTATCTTGAGATTATACATTGTATTTTCAACTTGTTTCTTTTCATTTTGATACATATTCAAAACCATTTTTCATTTTATACTATAGCACTGTAAGTACAGTACTTTGCTATTGCTGAAACTTATGCTTTTTCAGAAAATCACCAATGTGCAATGTTTACTTTTTCCATTAATTCTAGCTTTTTCCAAAATGGTCACTACTGCAACAAAATGTCAGTATGTTACACAATTGCATTTACTTAAGAAATAAACAACGTTATTTAGTGAACATGGCGTTATGAATAGCAATTGCTCTGGTGGCATATTCCATGATGCGCGCTAGCGCATCATGGAAAATATGCCAGCAGAGCAGTTGCTATTCATAACGCCATGTTCACTAAATAATCGTTGTTTATTTCTTATATTTGCATTTTACCACTCGCAAATACCCTGTATTAGCCTAGACCTTGACATTTAGCTATTACATCAAAAGTAAACATTCAGACTGTAATATATCTTTTTAATTCACATAGATTTGTCAACAGAATCAATGATATGTTATAACAGTAATTCCTTTAAAATGTTATCAAAAACATGTTTTAATATTACATGTAAATACGTCAATTTTAATTGAGTTGGAGAAAAACACATGATGTATCGTATAGTGGTTTAAATCTATAACGTCATGGAAAAGTATATATAACGTTACACCTTTATGACGTCATAGTATACTGACAGAGCGATTGCGATTATAGAGAAATAATTGCAGCTCCTCCGTATGGGCTTACAGTGGGAAAGAACAATGGAAATGCAAATATTTAATTGTATCTACATTGTTTACTTGGCATTTGCAGATTAGTTTTCTTCTGAATGCACTCTGATTTGAATATCATGTTGTGTAAATGTGAGAGTGTTTGATGGGCCCAATGAATGGTGTATACATGTTTCGTACATTTTATTCACTTCCGATTTCATTACTATAGAATGTCCATTTCTTCAGGTTGACTACCATGGAATACTAGTATTAATAACAATGGAATTATTTTTTTTGTGACAATGTACTTTCATCGGATGTCCATATTTCACCTATTGTTGAGATTCACTTGATCTTTATCATTTATGTCATTTCTTGAATTTGGAATTCTGGTCTTTGATGTTGTTTCAAAAAATTCTCCAATTTTTTTATCGCACGGCGGGGATGTACCATATCTGTAGTATGATAGTCTGACCAGAATTCCGGATCGATAATGTTCGACCATGTTGGTTCCGTATTTAGTAGTTTAGTTTCCGGTTATGAAATAAAAAGATGGAAAACTCATCACGAGTTGTGACCGTTCATTCCTCTCACATCCATCGTCCATTTATTATAAACATCGATACCGGAACAATGTATTATATGTATTATTGTTTGTTAGATTTTTTTTCTCAACAGTTTCAATCAAGCAGTTAAAAGAGAAAATCGCCAACTGTCATTGTTGGATTTAATGAACTATAGTAAAAAAAATTAATAAGTTTAAAGAAATGAGGAGCGTTTATTCTTCTTATTTGGGTTTAATAGAGCTTAATATCTCATATAACGAGGAAGTAAATGCTAAGGAAAGATCAACTATACAACAACCATGGAACTACTAAGATTTGAGATTGACCTCTAAACAAAATCCAAGAATTTTCGTCGATAGGGAATTAAAATTGCAAGGTTATAGAAAAAGTAAAATAATCAACAATTTCTTGGAACAGCCAGGAACTCCTAAAATGTTGTCAAATCGTATGTGAAGACTACGAATTCTTGAGAATTCACTTACTTATCTTTTTCGTGAATACACATAATTACATAATTATATCTATGTATTGTTTATCTTTTAGAGGAGGCTCACTACACCTTAAAAGAGTTTCTGAAATCAGCTGAAAATTACCTAATTATGATAGATAGCATGATGCATTAGAAGAGTATTATTCACATAGACGAAAAAATATGCAGTTTAAGATTTCAAAAAATGATTTTTAAAAGTTTAATTCAGTAAATATGAACAAAACCTTAGGCGGATTCGAACTCGTGACCTGCGGTTCACAAGACCGATCCTTTAACCACTTAGCAACCAAATCGATTGATACAAACATTAAAATCACCATTTTGTGACGTAGTGTCTTACAAAGTAGTTGATGTAGATGTGATATCTTGATGTAGGGTTTTTTTTTATTTGGTATATTTTTTGGTTTTAAATTGTTTGCATACAATTGAAATTTCATAGCTTTTCGTTTTGCTGACGGTAGTTTATTTTGGAAATTCCCTTTTAAATGATGGTGCTTAATCAGTTCATCAGTATAAAATAGCCCAGTTAAATTGTTTTAATGTTGGGAATCGTTTTTGAACCATCTTTCCTTGACATGCCTTCCGCTGGTATCCACGAAACTATACATAATCTATCATCATCATCAAATGTTATGTTGATGCGCATAAAGACATGTGCGTCATGTCGTCTTACATTTTGTACATGTATCAGGTTACACCGCACTAGTTTCGTGGTTTGGCTCGCTATATGCAGAAAGATATCATGACTCAAGCTCTCTCCGGCAACAACGACTTAGACTTAAGTGAATACTTCGTTTGGATCAGGTGGTCCGTGTTTGCTTCTCCCTCCGTGTTCCAACATTCTCTCAGCAAACAGGAATACATCGAAACCGGTCCATCTATTATAAGTCCTATACTCGGCACTAAATGGGCTTAATCATTAAAAGCTTAGCTTTAAATGATAAATATACATTCTAGCAATACATATAGGCCTACAAAAGAAAATATGCATGTTTACGTGCTAGTTTGTTTGTTATCACCTCTCAGACGGGTGTACCCCCTTGCGAAAATTATTGACAATTATGAAATTTGCCAGAAGTCCGTTTTTCCTAAAAATAATTACCAATTTTGGGAAAAATAGAACTGAACATACAAAATAGCGTATAAATATTTATTCAAGCCATATCTCATAATTAATTTTGCGCAAATTTTTGTAAGTAAGTACGCTTTATGGACCTGATGTATCAAAATAGAATACAAAAAATGCAATGCTAGTATCGCGTTTGGTAATTTTTTTACTATTTTATGGACTCAAACTCAAATTTATGGTGCTTATTCTATAGATTGACATCTTAGAAAAAAGATTTGGTAAAATAAATTATATGTTGACGGATTACTTTTCACGCTATAAGCTCTAAACCAAGTAGACCCTGGCGAAAAAATCCGTAAAAATCACATTTTGCTACAGTTTTCTGCCTAGATCTGTCAACAATGTTAGATATCATTTAAACATTAATTAATTGACGATTGATTAAATTCGAAATAGCTTCTGTCTCTAAATTTAAACCAGTTTTAGTAAAAGAAAAAGAAAATTTCGGGGGGGGGGGGGCATCAAAACAAAGATGATATAAGCATACCTGAGATCCTGGTTAATCAGAAACTTCGTTTTTCATTTTACTTTAACAGAATCGAGTTTCTCAACATTAATCATTTCTATCTCTCATAGAATACATATATTACCGTTCTAATTGCTTATTATTGCAATTGTTTACAACAGCGATGTAGAGCAAAATCAATACCGGGTATCTAAAACGCTTTGTAAAAGGCGAACCAATATTGTAAAATCCGTATTATGACGTAGTGCGATTCTCGGACTACTTTAAGTTGTATTATCAGTTTGGTAACCACAGTTACATGTACTTAGAAATTATATGAGATCAGTCCGTGCAAGTCAACACCAAAAGTACCAAAAAAACTTCAATTAACGATGTAAAAATGATTTTATATAGTTACTTGAATTAAAGTTAACATTAAATTTGCTAAACAATGCATTTGAAATCAGTATTTTCATGCGCGAATAGAGGAAATCAGAGGGGGGGGGGGCAATCTTCACTCTTCTCAATTTTTATACTAAAGTTAACAAACGATTGATTTCCTTCGGATCCTCCCTTCTCAATTGAAAACAACATCATTCATTGAACCCTTCTCCCTGAAAAAAATCCCGGATTTACGCATTGTTTTAGAGTAAACAAATGCGTATTTTCAATGTCATTGACTGTCGTTTAAGAGGATCGCGTAGATTTCAATCATGTCAGTTTCTGTATGAATATCAATCGGTTTTCTTAATGAATATAGAAGGAAAATATTTCGTGGATGTGAGCATTACCCATAATGTTTGAACATAAATTTAAGTCAAACGTTCACAAAATCAAGTAGTTTTCTGTTACAGGTAATAAAGCTTTTAAGTTTCAAGCTTAAGCAAACGTCATCAATCAAAGTACACATTAACTATCAAGTGACTTTCCCGTTCTCTCTATGTTAAAAGAATACTTAAAGTCTGTAATTGAATATTTTTATAGATTTTCTTGGCTATTTGCCTAGGTTACAAAAAATGACAAAACTACACTTTTCTCAATATATGTATTTTAAGTGTTTATTTAAGTAAACACAGACGTTTAACTGTAATTTGTCGGGGATAGGAACACTCCAGGTAAATATGTTTTAATGTGATTCTTTCTTTTCTTGCAGAAATTAGATTATATTTATCATTCCAATAATAAAGCTTTATTAAGCGTGCTCTTTTTCTCTCAGTGATATACTTACATATGTAAATCATCTAAGTTCATAAAATAAAGGTTAAGTGGTATTAATTGGTTAATATGACATCTGCATATTTGCTATACAAATAGGGAGTTGAGTGTGATTTCCGTTTCCTGTTTCAAATTTGAAAACAAACAGAATAGTGTTTGGTCCTTAAGTATATGTTATTTTCTACATACGGTATTTAATCAAATGTTGGTTTTGCAGATCTTTGTCAAAATCATAAAGCTAGTGGATTAAACTACAACACATCAAAATGAACCGAACCGACGGCAGTTTTTACATTAACCATACAAACACGACAGACTCTGGGTTCAGTGAGGAAAAACCACAAGCTAGTATTGCACCTCCTATTCTATTTCTAATTCTTGGAACGCTCGGAAATGGACTGGTGCTGTTTCTTCTGTGTCGTTTTTCTGGAGAGCACAAATGGCGTCCTTTTTACAGATTCGTATTGGCATTAGCCATAAACGACTTTTTAGGGATCGCTCTAGCAGCACCTTTCGGAATCGCTCGATACGCCTCGGACTTCACGTTTACTTTCTCCCATGGCCTCTGCGACTATATGGCTTTTATTCAGATGTTTGCTATCTTGAACTCGGCATGCATCGTACTTTCCATGTCTCTGGATAGATTTATTGCGATTGTTTTCCCATTGAAATACAGCGTTTCCGCCAAGGAACGGCGAGCTCACTTGTTGTTGATGTTTGGAGGCGCCATATCACTCCTTCTATCGACCGTGCCACATTTGGCGGGAAGACACAGTCGCAGTTTTTATCCGGGTTCTTGGTGCTTCGTAGATTTCAAATCTGACACCTTGATTGATCGAGGCATCTCCTTGGCTTACGCCTCCGCTGGCTTCATAGTTTTATGTTTGGTTGCCGTTCTGAATTTTTCAGTTATTGTTACTCTTGTACGTCAACGTTGTTTAACCGGAAATGAAAGAAAACAACAGAAATCATTAAGCAAGAAGAGTAAACAGATGATAGCTTTTTTGTTTGCTATTGTCGTTCTCTTTGCAGTCTGCTTTATACCTTTGCTGGTAAGATTAATTCACGAGGTTTTCCCTTATGCTTCAAAAATAGCTACAAGAAATCGTATTGACGCAAGCGTCAAATGGGCCGCAAAAAATATAATTGTTGTATGAATCATTGATTGTTTACATAAAAACACACCACAAAGAAGAAAATGAGAGTTGGTTGTACTAATTTTTATGGTAAATTTTAATAATCATACATTCAGCAACTTGTTTTGAAGTTTAACATTTTACTATTATCATAGAGAATCGATTTTGTTACTGTAAGCATTTCTAACGGAAATTGTATGACCATTGCCATAGTACGAAGTAATGGACACACTGCATGATTTGTACATTACTCTGATACAAGGTTAAACTCATCATTTTTCTTTTGGAGATTATGTATTTCAAACCATTTTGGGTTTTTTGTTGTTGCATTGTATTGAATGAAAACTTAATGCATTAGTTTAATATATAATTTTAAGGGACTTCATAATAAAATAAAATGGATTAGTTCAAATTTTCCAGTCAATTCAAATTTTCATATTCTTGCGTAAATAATTGATATAAAAATAAATGTCATTTCATGATATTTTCTACCACATTTTACATAAAAATATATAAATACACACGCAAAGTCATTTTATTTGACACGGCACATAGAAATTCAAATATATCATTTATATAAAATTTAATGACAGTCAGGTCTTTAGTATTTCAGGTCTTTAGTATGTCCTGCATACCGATCCTAATGCATTGTTTTGAAAAGAATGAAGAACTCCGAAATTTTCCGAATATATTTAATTAATTATAGTCTCGAAAAAAACGCGCCAAATACGACAATCTACTAAGTATGACCTACTTTTCATTTACGAGTAAAACAAAAAATGATGATATTTTCTAAAAGGCATAAAACATATTTCTACATGCAAATTTACTTTTAATTCATAAGAATAAGCATTGTATTAATTCTATTAAAAAAAGAACTATCCCGCAGAAACGCAGTAACAATATTTATTTAAATGTGTATCAAATAACGGACCGCCTTCCGGCGGCCCGTAATAAAAATGAATTCATTTATCAATTTGTTTATGTTATTCTCTACGTTGCTTCAACAATTGTACCATATTATCCTGTACAATGTGAAAAGGGAGCTGAGGTTGGCTAATATTTTCAACACAATCAAAACAAAATATCTGATAATTTTTATTCCCTATGTTTTATTCTTTTATGTTCTATGTCTATCTCTTCCAGATCAATGTGTTTGCTCGCCCATTGCGCATCCTTCAAGGAATGGAGAGTTTCGAGGTATTGGGTCTCCGCCTGGCCTACGTAAATTCCGTTTTGAATCCCTGGCTTTACATCCTTCTCAGGAAAGAAACTGTTATGTTTCTACAGAGATTTCCCTGCATGCGACAGTGTTGTCGAACCAAAGACCAAGAAAATACCACCGAATCGGTGTCACTGTAAATTTGTTTATTTTTATGTTTTATGTTTCATGTAATAAAAATAAGTTTTTCATTATTGGATATTTCTTGAACATCATAATTAAAGATATGTACTTGAATCACTCAATTTTACTTGTTTTCTGGACATTGATCAGCGTCTATGTACTTAGATTGACAAAGTTTATGGATTATTCGAAACTAATATTACTGCATGAAATAGCAATCTCCGTTAAACAGCTCAAACTATCACGAGAACAACGCATACAACATTCGTGTTTTGAAATTTCAATAATTAATGGAGAAAATCATCAATCATTTTGTATGATTTTTTTTTATTAAAAAAGTGAAAAATTGAAAACTTGATACATGTAAGGATATGTTCATAACATTTATCGCGTCTGACAGTTTCGTTATATAAAGACTTTTTTCTTCCCTGCGCAAAGAAAAAAGGGTGTCAGGGAGTCCAGACATCCCCCCTGCGGCCATTGAACATTCAAAATTACTTAATTCACATAAAACTATACTAAGGACCCTCCCCTTGGAAAAATATTCTGGATCTGCGCATGTGCTCCATCAATACCTGCATGTTAGGCTGATAATCCGATTCCCTGACAGTAAAAAATATAACTGTCAGAAATTGGCGGGGGGGGGGGGGGGGTTGTAAGAACAATTTGAAAGAAAGGAAAGTACGAAAGCCCATTGAGCTCATTTTCGTAGGTAAAAAAATATTTTTTTCGCGAATAAACGCAAAACTTTCGCGATATAACGCGTAACTTTCGCGAATAAACGCGTAACTTTCGCGAATTAATGCGAAACCGTTATATAAATATTGTCATTTCATACAGAACCCTTATGAAGAAAAACGATTGAAAACAAACACATTTTAAGTTTTATATCATAAAATACTTATTATTCATTATTATTATAATATCCGTGTTACGTTGATTTATGAAGCCAAAAGTATCTTTATTGCATATAGATATTAATAAATCTGATAAAACTTTATCTTCTTGAATGGCAAACATTTTGGTATTGTTACAATACAAGTATCCATAGAAACAACAGTTTATCTGATGTAGAAAAATTTAGCTACCTTCGGTCATTGTTGTGTGGAGAAGCACTTATCTCAAAATTTAGTTTGACCAATACAAACTACAGACAGGCAATAGATGTCTTATTTAAAAGATATGGGCAAAATCATAAAATCATCAATGCGCACATACAGGCTCTTATCAACATACAACTACCAAAGTCTAATCCAGATTGTTTGAGAATTTTTTATGACAAAATGGAGTGCTGCATTAGAGGTTTGGAGTCCTTGGGCACTGAGGAAACCACGTATGGGACGATTCTAACACCCATGATTTACAACAAGCTCCCAGCAGACATTCGGAAGAATATTACTCGGGACAAAGGAGATGACAACTGGGATTTAAACTCATTGAGGAGAGCAAAAAAGAAGGAACTTTGCGTTCAGGATGCTGGAAATGCTAGCAATACAAGATCTAACCAAGAATCACAGGAGTTCATCCCAACAGCTAACTTTGTTACAGGAGCAAACCATAAGAAAACCATCAAGCAAGGAACTACGGTAAAGCAATGCTTGTTTTGTAATGGAAAACACTCGCCAACGGCTTGCCATGTCATCACTGATTATGAAGAAAGGATATCAATCGTCAAACAGAAGAAAGTCTGCTTTAATTGCTTTGGAAAACACAAAGGAAGCGAATGTCAGTCGCATTTCAAGTGTAGGAATTGCAAAAAGCTTCTTCATACTAGTATTTGCCGCAATTCTCAATTCCCACAAAGTACTTCAGAGAGAGCTGTTAATTCCGAGAGCTCACAATTCAAACAGCCACATCAACGAGAGCAGTCATTCCAGCTTCACTCTTCATCACATGTTAGAGCCAACACTGAAGTGCTGCTAAAAACTGCTGTGACACCAATTTGGTATAGAAATCAAGAAGTCAACTGCAATGTTTTGCTAGATGAAGGAGCTCAAAACTCATTTATAACTGAGGAGTTAGCACAGAAACTTGGCATAAAATCAATGGGATCCATCACTCTAAAGATTTCAGCATTTGGAGACAAGAACAGTGAAGTTCGTAACCTAGAGAAAGCTACAGCTCAACTAGAAACACAAACCGGAGAGAAAATTCCAATGGAGGTCATCATCATTCCAACAATAGCAGCTCCAATCTTCAAAAGAGCACGTGTCAATATCAGGGAACTCTCATACCTAAAGGGATTGAAATTGGCACACCCAGTCAGCTCAGATGAGCAGTTCCATATTTCAATGCTAATTGGTGCAGACTACTATTGGAGCATAGTAGGAGACAGAATCATCAGAGGAAATGGACCCACAGCGGTCGAATCAAAGGTTGGATATCTTATATCTGGACCTATCCACTCATCTGGAAAACAGCATTCAGGGATGTTCCATATTTTGGCAGATCATAAAGTGGAAGAGGTTGACCTGGAAAAATTCTGGAAAATTGAATCCATGGGAATTGATGATCACAGTGAAGAGATAAAAGGCAAGGAGAAACTCTTGAATTATGCTGCTACATCAATCGATAAAGAGGATGGTCATTATGTTGCTAAAATCCCCTGGAAAGAAAACTCTCCCTGCTTACCTACAAACTACGAGATTGTGAAAAGAAGAACAGAAATTGTTATTCATAGATTAGCAAAGGATCCAAAAATGTTAAAGCTGTACCGTGAGATAATATAGGATCAAGCAAACAAAGGATTTATTGAGAAAGTTGAAGATCCAGAAAATTCAGAAAATAGAGTCCATTATATCCCTCATCACCCTGTGAAAAAGGACAGCACTACAACCCCGACTAGAATTGTGTACGATTGTAGCTGCAAGAACAAAACTGGACATGTTAGTCTAAACGACTGCATTGAGCCATACTCCCCTATGATGAATGACATCACGTCAATATTGACCAGATTCAGACTGAACAAGTTTGCAGTAACAGCAGATATTGAAAAGGCCTTCCTTCAAATTGAGCTTCACCAGAAAGACCGTGATGCAACACGATTCCTTTGGCTTAGCGATCCAGGTAATGCATCGAGTCCATTGACAACTTACCGCTTTCGATCTGTCCTGTTTGGAGCAACTTGTTCACCTTTTATTCTCAGCGCTACTCTGATGAAACATTTTCAAGATAATGCAAATGAAACTTCATCTCTTCTTGAACAAAATCTCTATGTTGACAATGTTTTAGCCAGCTTCAAGAGTGAGAAAACAGCTATGAAATTCTACAAAGAATCAAGAACCTTACTTGCAGCAGGAGGTTTTAATCTTCGTTCCTGGAGCTCCAACAGTGAGATGCTACAAAACTTATCTAAAGCAGAAAAAACAGCGGATGAATACTCTGTCGTTAAAGTTCTAGGAATGAAATGGAATCCACAAGAAGATACTCTTCAATATGCAAAGAATGATACCGGACAAAAGAAGGATCGTGTGACTACAAAGCGAGAAGTATTGAGAGAAACATCAAAGGTGTTTGATTCACTTGGATTATTAAGTCCTATTTCTGTGAAGGCGAAGATTTTCATGCAAGAGTTATGGAAAGCTAATTTGAAATGGGACGAAAAACTGCCTAAGTCTATGCAGACTACATGGCGAGAAATCTCATCAGAAATTTGTGATGCACTGGACATCAGAATAAACAGAAATAACAGTTCGTCAATAGATTCAAGTTGTGATTCATTGCACGTTTTCTCCGATGCAAGTCAGCAAGCATATGGTGCATGTGTCTATTTGTTATCAAAGAACAAGATAACATTACTTATGGCCAAAAATCGAGTGACACCAATCAAGCAGATCACACTTCCAAGACTAGAACTCATGGGAGCACTTATTGGAGCAAGATTGGGAAAACATGTAAAAGAAATAACTGGAGTTAACAAAATCTACTTTTGGTGTGACAGTCAAATTGTACTTCACTGGATCATTTCACAGAAAACGCCAAACAGATTTGTAGCAAACCGAGTAAATGAAATTAGGGAGATCAGCAAATCTTCAACATGGCAGTATTGTCCAACATACTGTAATCCTGCTGACTATCTCACACGAGGAATTGCCCTCAAGAAATTCAAAGAGGATACCCTCTGGTGGAATGGACCAGAATGGTTAATGGAACCCCAAAAATGGCCTGTATGGGATGGGCCAACAAAGGCAATATTATGTTCCACAAACACAGAAGAAGAGAGTGATACGAGTCATCAAACGAAGGTTCAAGATACTGTAGACATCAAGACTGAAAGTATACAGTCAATACTGAAACTTGAAGATAAGAGTTCACTCATGAAGTTAGTCAGAGTTCTTGCATACATAAGAAGATTCATTCACAACTGCAGACATTCTAGTGAAAAGAGAGCAGGATTTCTCAGTAAACAAGAGTTAGGTGAAGTTACTAGACTGCTCATACAAGATGTACAGAGAACAGAGTTTACAAAAGAAATGGAATATCTTAAACATCCATCTGGAAGGAAACCAACATTGATCCAGCAACTGAAACTGTTCCTCGATAACGAAGGATTTTTAAGGTGTGGAGGAAGAATTCACAATGCGCCACTGATGGATAAAACAAAATTTCCATACCTTCTTCCAACATATCATCGATTGACGCATCTTATTATTGTTGATACACACAACAAACATGCCCATGCCAGTTTGAATTCAACAATTACCTTACTCCATGAACAATATTGGATACCGAGGATTCAACAACGTGTGAAAGGAATTCTTAGAGGATGTATCAGCTGTAGAAAAGTCATTGGAAAGTCTTATCAAGCTCCAGAACCCCCTCCGCTACCAAAGGACCGTCTACAGATGAAACCTCCATTTACCGTGACAGGCATAGATTTTGCAGGACCCCTTTATGTCAAGGATAAATTGGGAGAAGACTCTAAAGCATATATATGCCTTTTTACCTGTGCCTCAGCTCGAGCCTTACAGCTAGAGTTAGTACCAAACCTAACACAGAGCTCATTTCTTCTTGCATTCAGAAGATTTATTAGTAGGAGATCACTGCCTAGCATCATGATCTCAGATAATGCTACAACCTTTCAATCTGCATCCAAGGAAATCATTAGATCATCACATGCAGAAAACGTACATCAAAAACTTGCTGAATATGGAGTACAATGGAAATTCATTCCAAGTCGAGCTCCATGGTATGGTGGATGGTGGGAGAGACTCATTGGATTGACAAAGACTTCATTACTGAAAGTTCTTGGACGCTCAAAGATAAATATGGAGACTCTTCACACCGTAGTAACGGAAATAGAAGCGATGCTGAATGACAGACCGCTGACTTACATTTCAACAGATCCGGAGGATTTGCAGCCACTTACACCATCTCAGTTGCTATATGGAAGAAGATTGACATCTCTACCCTATTTGGATGAAGAGGATACCAACAATGATTCTCTATTAAATCACGAGAAAGCTAATGAATTTATGAAACAACAAATTCAGCTCCTACAAAACTTCTGGAACAGATGGAAGACGGAATATCTTACTTCTCTGAGACAATATCATCGCAGAACAGGAACAACATGTAATAAGATCAAGATTGGAGATGTCGTCCAAGTCCATGATGAATTCACAAAACGTATCAACTGGAAAATTGCTCTAGTGGTGGACCTCACAACTGGCAGAGATGGACTCACAAGATCCGCACTTTTACGTCTTAGCAACGGAACCATAACAAACCGTCCCATTACGAAATTATATCCCTTGGAAGTGTGCGAATCAGAGCCAGAGTTGAGGAGAAGTCAAAGACTTTCTAATTAAATTTTTCAAACACAACGCGACCTATTATGAACTTTTAATATTTTTTAAATTGTGATTTTGTACATTTTGCGACCTAATATGAACTTTAATATTTTTTTTAGAATTGTGATTTTGTACATTTTGCGGCCGGAGTATGTTGGGAAATATCTTATACGACGTCACTATACAATCGCGACACATGTATTGTTCATTTATGTTTTATCTTGTATGTTATAAAGCTAAAGATAAGTTTCATCTGAAATGTGTACGTATGGCCATGACTTAATTTATATACATAGAGAACATGTGCGTAACATATCTCAAATCGTCGGTGTATATTATAGCGAGCGCAGCTCGCCGGCGCGCAGCGCCGGCGCGAAGCGAGCTCTACCGGCAAGGCGTGTGTGAATAGAAAATTCAGACTAGTTGCACATTCATTCAACGGATTTTTTTGGCGTCAGTAAATCGGACCAGTAATGCCTTGTTTTAAGCGTCCCAGTAATTCCCTGTAAATATGGTTTCCCATTTCACACTCTCACGAGAACAAGATAAAAGACTATGTACATCATGCATTGTAAATAAAATAATTCCATTACATAAGACTAACAGAGTTGTCGTTCATTCGATTGACGTCACAATGGATTTCTTGCACATTGATCCCACAGAATTTTTCGGCGTCAGTAAATTTCGACCCACAATGCAATTTATCAATGTCGGACGATCTCACTAGACTTGATTCCTTCTCGCGAGAATCAAAGTAAAACTTTTGAGAAACAGATAGATTGTGTAATTTCAAGAATATCATGCTTTTTAAGTAAACAAAACAGTATATTTCACTTAGTTTTTTTTCCAGGGTTTTTTTCAAAGAGACAGGCGACACTTGACCGACGTGAACTTTGACGTCACAATAAGGGGAAATTACTCTAAGTAGTTATTGTAAATCTGTTGGAATATAAATACCAAAATCTTCTCAAAAGCTTGCAAAGCTAACGAATGGGGACATCTTTTTTTTTTAAAAAGAAAACAGTTGTAACTTGCTCTCATTTCGATGAATGCTCACATTTATTTTTACAGTAATTAATTTTAACGTTTTTAAAAGGGGACGCGACAGCATCATTCAAAGAATATTTGCAAGCAAAATGAAAAAGAAATTCTCAAAATCAGGGAAATTCTAATCCGGGTGAGAAATGGTGAGTGCGTAGTATGCATTTAGCTCTTTAACTGCTCAATGGTATCTTTATTTTCACATTTATTACATCCACCCGGGGGGGGGGGGGGGGTCCAAAACCGTTTTTCTTATATGATCAGCTATTTTTTTTTTTATATGTAAATTATATTTTTTTTAAACGGGGGGGGGGGGGGGCTCTATGATAAGTCAATTTTTATATGTAAGTTTAAGAAAAATGTCTGCTGCAAGAAAAGAGGAAATAAACTGTAATTAACATTATGTTAAAATCTTTATTATTCAACAACATTGTAAAAACTGAGATAAATTCTATTTAAATAAATAAACAATCTTATAAATTATGAATAATGAAAATTTACTAGAAAAAATAGGCATGTTTATATTTTATTTTGCATTCAAATTCATTTACGTTACGTTGATACTTTTATTTTTATTGATTTATCATAATTCATTATTTGATCACATGCTGCGTTCGCCCCAACGGTCGCACCGTAAAACATATTATACATAGAGAACATGTGCGTAACATATCTCAAATCGTCGGTGAATATTGTAAATTTGGGATATTCCTTAATTATAATAATTGAAGATGTGAACATACATCAGTGCAATGTAAGGTGCTTTTGGACATTGATTGTTTACTGAGATTGACAAATTCTCTGAATTACATTGTATTAGAAACTAATATTACTGCATGAAAATAATTATTTCTGTAAAATCAACTCAAATTTCTGATTTTCATGAGAACATAGTAGACAACATTCACGTGTTTAAATTTTAATATTGATTGGGGAAACTATCGTTCATTTTCAATATTTTTTTTTTAAATGTGCAAAATTGATACATGTAAGATTATGTTCATAACATATATATCGACTGATGTTTAAATCAAGAGGGTTCGGCGGTGGTGGCAATTTTTGGACTATAATGATCTCCTTAGAAGAAGAGCTCTCTGTAAAGATATAAGAAAATATTCAAATGTTCAAAGCTAAATATATTATATACGAAAATTTAAATTATCAAATACTAGTACAAATTTATAGCTTAGAACCCATTATTTTTTTAATTTAAGGTACAGTGCAGGTGTGATGATTTATTTTGACCTCGTTATTTTTATAAAGTACTGTATGTGTGTAGAGCGGGAGTGGTACCTTCTGGCATGTCATACAATTTAATCAATCAAGTAAATAAATCCTTGTGTTTCATAACGTTACATTATCTACAAGTAAGTTCAACTCTGACAATTCGGTTATATAGCAAAGGTGATTGAAATACGGCCCCTAGTAAATTGGTAAAAATATAAATTTAGGAAATTCTCTTTTATTTCACATGTACTAAATCTGAGATATGACTACTCTTATAGAATTCCTTTCTTATCCTAGAAAAACAATCACTTGGGAGATAATATGTTTTACGGTGCTACCGTTCTGGCGAGCGCAGCAAGAATTATACACATACCTTGCATCATTGTCAACTTATAGTTTTATTTAGGTATCAACGAACGTCAAAGAATTTTTGAGAGAGTATATTGCTCTACAATAAGTATGCCAAAGGTACTAATTTTAATGGTTATGATACATACAGCGCAACCCACTTCCCAGAGAGAGAGAGAGAGAGAGAGAGAGAGAGAGAGAGAGAGAGAGAGAGAGAGAGAGAGAGAGAGAGAGAGAGAGAGAGAGCCCGGTACCTGTTTGTAGGTGTGTAATTTCCCACTTTTAAATTTAATGGTCTGACTATATCCCATATCTACATAATTTTTTTAACTGTTTATTTTTTTATTTTATTCCTTTTTGATTTATTTCAAAATGTCCTATTGTTTATTTCCTCCCTACTCATTCATGCACAATTAGCTTAAAAATGGATCGATATGACAGTAAAGTATGGCTCTTGCTAATATATATACATAAAATCTCTATATTAAAAAAAAATTAAAAACAAATCATACGTCAATGAGGCAGGTATCGCAGTCTGTACTGAAATTGCTAGTACACGCATTACAGATGTTTGATCCACCTCTAAATTTATCGCGGGAAATATAGCGCGAGTGCACTGTGACGTCATCCATGACTTTGTTCGTCTTTGTTTACGTTTCTCGACTCATTACGCAGGTATGGAAGCATGTAACAAATCTTTTGAGTCTCGCCAAAGCATATGCGGTACTCAAAACGTGTCTTCAAACTTTAAGTCACTGTAAATTACGAGTTAAAAGTCGGCCATTTTTGGCATAGCACCACGGGTGAAAACATTAGAGAGCATTATGGGACGTAGACAAAAAATTTTGTTTGATGAACTGTAGGTTTAGCTCGTTCTTTTTCCCGCGCACACTGGTTCTTAGAGCTCGCTTCGCTCGCCGGCGCTGCGCGCCGGCGAGCTGCGCTCGCTATAAATTATTATTTATGGTACCGGTACACTATTTACATTCAATCTCGGGAGATTTTACAATTGAGAAGATGGTTTTATTTTACCCTTTCAGTTTTGAAGTTAAAATCGTACCTTGTGTTTACAGTCTATTTCCTAGAATGTAGGAACTTGTAGTCAAATATAAGATCTAGACGTTTATTTATTCAAAACTTTATCTTCGTTAATTGGCGGATTTATTACATACTTAGCAACGATAAAGAAAACACTCCAAATATATTCGCAGAGGTGACATTTGAAAGCTTTTGAAATACACGAGCGCATTTAGCATGCACGTAGCATCAGGGGGGGGGGGGGGGGCCCCCACTTTTTCTCGCAGCAACAAATTTTTTAAAATTTACACATAAAATATTGAATTATCATGGAGTTGGCCCCCCCCCCACTTTTTCGGGTGTATGTAAAAAATTGATATGAAAATAAGGAAATGAGGTATATACCACGCCAGCCCCCCGCCCCCCCCCCCCCCCCCCCCCCCCCGGATTAGGATTTTGAAGATTTTGGAAAAGTTTAATTTTTTTTTTTTTTTTTTTTTTGCTTGTCAAGATTTTTTGGATGAGTCTGCCCCTGCCCCCCCCCCCCCCCCCCCCCCACTTTCAAAAACGATGCTACGTGCCTGTTTAGATACATTTTTCTCCTTCAGCCGGTCGATGTATTTTGTCGAAATCTATCTATAGGTGAAAGAAAAATGTACCTCACTGCGATCATACACAACTTCAAAAATACTAGTATGCAAAAGTCCAGTGGGTCTTGTCCACACTTTACTTCACTTATTGAAAGAAACAACACAATACATGTATATGCATGATATCGCATTATAGAAGACCGCTAGATTTTATTTTGTTGTCACAGAAAACAGAGCAGTATAGCATAACTGAAACACAATTGTAAATTATATGAAATGTTTAGGAATATCATTATTTGCTCCCTCGCAAAAATATAGACGGGATCAGGGGAATCCGTGGAAAATTAAATCTTATTTTATTCACGTTGTAAAATTATCAAAAAAGGACTTGAACACCCCACCCCGCCAAAATGTTCTCGATCCGTGTGTGTGCTGTATCAATAACTATTGGGATTATAATCCAATTCTTTGACAAGAATAAAATAAGATAGTCAGAAATTATTTTTTTTTTGGGGGGGGATGTTTCAGCCATTATTTTTGACGTTAAATTTGCGCATCACACTCCCTTACACCGCCCGATAACTCGTATCATAATATGGAGTTTGACAAAAAAAAACTCTGTCTGAACTCCGACGATTTCTAACGAAGAAACCCCAGAGTCAAAATTAAGAACAGTCGATACATACTGTATACAGGAAAATACCCCCCCCCCCCCCGTTTTATATTCGTCTCTTTATCCCTCGATGTCAGCAGAGAAATTTAAGATAGGGCGAATTAATCCCAAAGTCTCAAATAATCTCTGTGTAAACACAACTGGGTCGGAGCAAATTCAAGATGGGACAAAACTGTTTTCAAGAGGCGAATATTACACATGGCGAAATAACTCTATATACAGTATATAAACAAATAAATAAAATACGTTTAATGTTTCCAATATACAAACAATTTTCGTCACAGACTTTGAGATTACCAAACAAATAGTTAATACCTTGTATTAACATTAGAATTTTTTTTTTTTTTTTTTTTTTTTTTTATAATTTTTTTTTTTTTTTTTTTTTATTATCAACATTGTTCATAAGAGTAAACAAATATACAAAAACTTCAAAAATTTCAATTATAAGCGTACAGACATCTTGTATAATTCCTTAATTTTTCATATTAATGCTACAAATAATGTACAAGTTTTCATTGAGAAGACATTTAAAAGTATCTAACTATTTGTTTTAAAACATGTATATTAATGCATGTTTATATATATATATATATTTATACATAGAAATACTGTTTTTAATTTTAGTATATAATTGTTTATGTAATATGTATTTAGAGATACATGTACGTCGATAATCTATAGATATGCATAACTATGACTCACAATACTTGCGTCTAATATACATGTGCACACACACAAAAATTGTGTACACAAAATGAAAAAACTTACATAGTAAGCTATCATAGTAAGAGGTAGAAATATATTAAGTAAATGTACATGTAATACCCTGGCTAACCCGGAGGACAAACACATCTACATACAGTCCATAACATGGTCCCCGGGTGTAGCACATATACACATAGGCAGACCCAAAGTGTCTAGGGTATACAATAGTAATCACAATATATTTATTAATGTTTTAAGTTTTGATGAATATTTCGATGATTTTAAGTACATTGTAATGTAATTCATATCTCTAATTAAGTAATTCTTTACATATTCGTTTAGACTTTGAGATGTTTCATTTTTTTCTTCAAATCTACATAACATCTTAAATTTGTAAATTCTATAAGCAACATAAGATATAATATTATTCAAAAATTGTACCTTGAGGTTATTTTCATAATAGAAGCCTATGATTACATGTTTCCACATAATATCTAAATGCAAAGTCGTACACAGTTTTGACCATATTTCTTTGACATTGTCACATTCAAAAATAAGATGTTCAACGTTCTCTGTTGTGTCTTGACAATAATCACAACATCTGCTTGGTCTTAACTTACATTGATGTAAAAATAAATTGCAACTTAATATATTATTCAATAATTTGTAATTAAATTCACATATGTTCTTATCACATATGTTTTTAATTTTATTACTGTATATTCTTTTCCAGTTTTCTTTTTGAACGTTAAACATGTTGTTATAATAAGATTTATAAATGGGTTTTTGGAACTTAGTAGTTAACAAATTTTCATAAAAGAATTTACATTTTTTGTCTGTTATTGTATGCCATCCTAAATGAAATGTATAACTTTTCTCAACATTACTTTTTGTGTATTGACTACATGTCATAAAAAAAGTTACACATTGTTGTCTTATTACGTTTCGTAAGATATTATATTCACATAGCCAATTACATTTTTTCAACAAAATATCAGATAATTCATTTAGTGTTTTCATTTTGCCATCTTTCTTGAAAAGATCTTTTACATATAATATACCACTTTTTATCCATCGTAAAAAACACAACGTTTTGCCTTTATATTTAAATAGTTCGTTGTTCCATAGGGGTTGTTGTACAAATGTTACGTTTGACATGTTAAGAATGTTATTTTGTTTTTTACAACTATTAAAACAACAAAATATTTCTTGATAAAATTTAGGAATATGATTAATAACTGTAAAATCTTCCATATTTCTCTCAGTCGTTGATAATATGTAGTTCAAATTAAGGTTGACCCTTTTCAAATAAGCATTTATGACCTCATTAATTAAACATGACTCTGATAATCTATTAACCCAAGATGCTTTCAGTGCTTTTAACTTGAGTTCTATGTCTATTACACCGATCCCGCCTTCTTCTATTTTTCCTATTAATGTATTTCGTTTAATTCTGTCATGTTTGTTCCAAATAAAATTGAAAATGGCTCTATTGACTTTCTTAATAAAATCATTTTCGGGAAGTGGGAGAATAGATGCAATGTAAATTAATTTTGACACAGCTAAATTATTAACAACACACGATTTGCCAAATATAGTTAGTTTTCTCTTTTTCCATGACTCAAACAGTTTTTCCATGTCGTTGTAAGTTTTCATCCAATTTAACTCATTACATTTATTTTTATCGTGACCGATGTGAATTCCTAAGCATCGCACAGCACTGTTTGTTACTTTTACTTCTTCTATAATTTCATGTTTATCTTTTAAATTGCCCATGAGTATACATTGGGATTTATTCAAATTAATTTTTGATCCTGCATGGCAGCAAAATAGTTCAACAGTTTGTAATGCCTTTTTTAGAGATGAGGTGTTTTTTAAAGTAAGAGTTATATCGTCTGCATATTGCAAATATTTAATCTCTTTATGCGTATCGTTAAATTGAAAACCATTTATTGTATTATTGTTTTTTAATTTTAAAGCTAAAATTTCTGCTATAAAAATGTAAAGCATTGCTGAAATTGGACATCCCTGTCTTATTCCTCTTGACATTTTACATGACTTGGATATCCATCCATTATTTTTTACTTTAAAGACTGGATTTGTATACAAAATCTTAACCCAGTTTATGAAATTATCCCCAAAGTTAAATTTTTTAAAGACATTAAAGAGAAAATTCCACTCAACAGAGTCGAAAGCTTTCTCAAAGTCTAGAAATAATAGAATCCCATCATTATTATTTTCTGTACAATATTCATATATGTCCAATATTAATCTCGCATTAACGCCAATATAACGACCCTTAATGTAAGCCGATTGCTCGTTTCCGATTAATTTATTAATAACCTTTTGTAATCGTCTAGCAAATATGAATGCTATGATTTTGTAATCAGTATTAGTTAAACTTAAAGGTCTATAGTTTTTTAGACTTTTTCTGTCGCCACTTTTAAATAGAACTGTGATTAGTGCTAATCGCTGAGTATAACTTAGCTCTTTTTTTTTCATATACGCTCATGAGTAAATCAAAAAATATTGGCGAAATATATTCCCAAAAACATTTATAGAATTCACAGGGCAGTCCGTCTAAACCAGGGGATTTGTTGTTTTTCATATTAAACACCGCTTCTTTGCACTCGTCTAAAGTTGGTAAAGCATCACATATTAGCTTATCTTGTTCATTAAGGGTTGGACATTTAATGTCATTAATATAATTAGAGATTTTATTGCAATCGATAGATTTCGTCGTGTACAGATTTTCGTAAAAATTGCATATTTCTTTAATAATTTCTGAGTTTGTATTGATTATTCTGTTATTAACATCTTTTAATTCTTTAATGGTATTGTTAGTTTGATTTTTCTTTTCTAGTCCTAGGAAATAGCTTGTATTTTTTTCACCTTCATTTATCCATCTCTCTTTTGATCTTATTTGCGCGCCTTTTGCAATTTCGTTTTGTAGTTTATCAAGTTCTGATTCAAGATCACGTTTTTCTTTCATATTAATCTTTTCACTTGGTAGAGTTTCTATTTCATCGATTTTCTTTTCCAAATTTTGTATTTTTGATTTTATATTGTTTGATGACTTTTTTGCGAAGTTTATTGAGAAGTCGCGTACTTTGAGTTTAAAAGTTTCCCATTTAGAAAAAGCATCTAGTGAATTGTCTAGATCTTTAAAACTATTTTTTATTCCTTCTCTATACTCATCGTTATCAAGATGTGATGTATTTAGTTTCCAGTACCCTGGGCCTCTTTTTAATTTATCAATTTTTACAATTATTTTCAAAAAACGGTGATCGCTCATTCTATTTCCTTTACTGAAAGAAATATGCAAGACACTCTTGACGTTGTAATTAACTGGTGCAAAAAGTGGCACTAGAAATCAATTTAGCAAAAACAAAAATCTTACATTTCCGAAAACGAAACAGTAAAAAAAGCAACTTTACATTTTACATAGGAAACACGAAATTAGAATATGCATCAGTATATAAATACCTCGGAGTGTTATTTAACGAAAACAGAGACTTTAAAAATAATGCCGACAATCTTTCTAAATCTGGAGGACGAGCTCTTGGTTCCTTAATATCCAAAATCCACAGCTTGAAGGACATTGGGTTCACTACGTTTGAAAAATTATTTTTATAGCTGTGTCGCCCCGGTAATAGATTACTGCAGCGGAGTATGGGGATACCAAAACTTCCATTCACTGGACCAAGTGCAGGACCGAGCAGCAAGATATTTCCTGGGAACACATCGTTTAGCACCATTACTAGCCGTACGAGGAGAAACCGGATGGGCCCCTGCTAGCTCCAGACACAAATCTAACATGGTCCGCCTTTGGAACAAATTTCAGACAATGGACAACAACAGGACGGCAAAACAAGTTTTCATCTGGGATCAATGCCTTAACAACGAAAGGGGATGGAACTGCCAACTAAAAGCTGTGCTAAATTCCGTGAACATGTCAAATATCTATACTAACGCAATATGCTGTGACGTCCAACTTTTTATCCAAAACCAACACTCGACATCAGAAAACATTTGGTTCGCAAATCTTCAAAACTCTCCCAAACTCAGAACTTACCGTCTCCTAAAGCAAAACTTCTCAACAGAAAATTATCTTCTCATGAACATTCCAAAAAATCAAAGATCTGCCCTAGCTCAGCTCCGATGTGGAATTCTCCCTTTACGTGTTGAAACTGGACGCTTTCGAAATGAACCTTTAACTGACAGACTCTGTGTTTTTTGTAATTTAAATGAAATTGAAAATGAAATTCACTTCATCCTAAAATGTACATTATATAATGATTTACGAAATTTACTTATTAGAAATACCACTGGCTCAACAAATTATGAAGAATTTGAATTATTCAGAACTTTAGTATGTACTTATCCCCGGCAATGCTCTCAATTTATTATTAATGCTCTAAAACTAAGACAATCAAAATTTTCACGTTGACTTTTAAATATGTAATTTATATAACCAGTGACATATAGGTCCGATGGGCCGGGTGCTATTATCTTGTATTATTGTTTCACTGTATTATTGTAACATGCAAAATGCACATGTCACTATAATAAATGATTTACTTACTTACTTACTATGAGTACCTGGAATGCGTTTAACTTGAATTTTTTCAACTAGTTCAGAGGCTAATTTACTTGTAAATATGAAATCAATTCTGCTTTTTGGGTTGTTTTCCGAATCACACCAAGTATATCCCTCTGTATTAGAATTTTTTAGTTTCCAAATATCTACAAGATCTAAATAATTAATAATTTCTGCTAACTTTTTGTGCGATTTATTATTTTTTCTTTCAAAGGAACAATTAAAATCACCACATAAATATTTATCGCTTTCTTGTAAAGAATGCAGTGTAATAAATCTTTTCATCCTTTCGAAAAAAGCTGTACGTTTTGAATCATCATTTGGTGCATATATATTTACAAACGTGAAGTTTTTATCATCTATTTTTACGTTTACTAAAAGTTTTCTACCATCTTCCGAACGGTGGGTATTTTGAATTACCAAATTTAGTTCTTTACGAAAAAGAATAGTGACCCCTCTGCTAAACTGAGAGTTTGAAAATGCATGCACAGATGTTCCATCCCAATAAAAATTATATTTGTTTTCAAATTTTTGAATAAAATGAGTTTCTTGAAGAAAAGCTATATCTACTTTTTTTTCTTTTAACCATGTGTAAATCTTATATCTTTTTTCGCTAGAATTTAATCCTCTTACATTGACTGACAGTATATTTAATTCATTCATTTCTCAAAGGTTTTGTATTACTTTGTGTTATATGTGTTTATATATAAATACCATAATTCAAAATATTAAAAAGAAAAAAAAATACAAATAGTAATAATAATCGATACATTGACATGTGTTCTTTTAGTTCATTCGTTTTTAACTATTTTTTCTTATGTAAACTACAGTACATATAACAATAATTTTTATATGTAGTTTTAAATACAGATTGACTGACCTAGGTCTCACCCTCCGATTCCGAACTCTCGGAGTCGGGATTGCAGCCAGATGCATCACTGTCTGATGCCGCACGCAATGTTTTCAACATGTCAACGATGTTTCGTTGCTTTGCTTGTTCGCGGTTTTGTTTTTGTGCTTTCGGTGCGTTATCACTTAATTTTCTCTTGCGAACTTTTTTCGCCACTTTTTTAATGATCGTTCCCAAGGTGTTCTTACCAGGCCATTTATCTTGTTTTGTGTTGATGGTCCCTGTCCTATCCAGACCGGAGCCCCATTCGTCGTTGTAGGTGGTTTCCATTAGAATTTAAAAGCCTAATGCTGTAAAAACAGGGGTTAACTAATTTGCATTCTTAAGATTTAACTTGCATTTATTTTTATAGGCCCAGATTTGGTGAGATAAAAGTTGCACTTAGTGAGAGCTAGAGGCAGAAAATTGTTTTCTTTGCCAAATTAATTCAAGATGTGACATTGAACAAATCCACATGTTAAATTAAAGGGGGGCTTGAAAATATTTTGATATATCATGATACTGATATAGTTATAAAGATTGCAGTAATCTGAGATAATGCCATATTACATGTAGCCTTTATTATTCAATCAATTTTGCACTTGGTCCTTATAGCAGTTATATGAAACATTAAAAGTTCATGCTTCATACAGACGTTTTTTTCTGATAGTGTGTCATTACTGGGCATATGGTCATTTCTTGAAGGTCATTCCTCAGGGGTTCATTCAACAAAACTCATATCAGTGTTATCAACCACTTTTATATGCTATCATAGTCAGATATATTTACCAAATACATTTACTGTAAGTATTTCATAAGAAAACCCTCCTGTGTTATGCATGTTTATGGATAAATGATCTTTCAAACTATGCAACCTGTATATCTATCTATACTACTATATTAAAATAATAGACTGGATTTTTTGGGCTTTAATACCGAGAAATCGGATGAGTACTGTCTTTTGTTTTAAATATTTTAAACATCGTTGGTACTTGAAGATTACCAATTTGTTTTTATTTTTTCTCAATCAAGCTTCGCTAATTAATAATCAACAAAAATTCCTTTCAAAAATCCGGAAATCATCTGAATTTTTTGGATTTTACAATCTTGCGCATGCGCATTACATTCCAGCTAAATCACGAGATGCTCTATAGTTCATGTTTCCAAAATATCTCATTTGCATGGATAAACTCAGAAACGATATTACAAATACGCGAAAAATTTCACTGAAAAGAACTGCGAACGCTAACGCCCGTTTCCCGCCTACATTTTACATCCAAATATTTCGGAATTCCTGTCAGATATTCAAAAACTAAGTTTTCTACTAAAAAGTATAATCAAATCCTAATCAATTTATATAAAAAATAATTTGTAATCAAAAATTTTCATTTTTAAACAAAAGTTTTGCTAACACGGGGTCTAAAAACATTTCATTGAAATCGGTCTCTATGAGTTAGGAAAATATTATTTAGCGGCCAATACGTGCATAAAAACTTAATAATAACATATTTACGATATATATTAAAGTAAAATTTCATATTATTTTTTTTCACGTGGGGGGGGGGGGTGTTTTAAAAAATATTTCCGTTTTCCGTTATTTTCTATTATGAAATGAGCTATTTTAACCCAAAATACAAAGTTATCTCTCTTTGTTTGACCAAATCATTTATATCAAATGAAAATATACATAAATGTTTACATTATAATAAAAAATTAACTTTAAGTAGACAACTTTCAAAAAATGACTTTTAGTTAGGCGGCTAGACAATGCTATCGTTCGCAGTCCTTTGTCATAAATTCATTAAAGGAAATACGGGAGATAACTCTAACTCAGTGCATATGATATGAAAAATCCCAGCGAGGAAAAAAGTTGGTGAGAAGTGTTAAATTCTTCGATCATTAGTGTGAATTAAATTTTTACATGAAAGGTATTTACAGCCTCAAAATGATTTTTTTGAATAATTTGACTGTTATTTTCAATGCAGCTTCATTAATTTTCTCCAAAATTGTTTTGAGCGATTCTGCAATTTTTGCTACATTACTGTTGTACATATCGGAGGCGTTTTAACTATGGTGAAGGCATGTCCCGAGATTTTTCAATTAGATTTTTCTAACTAAGCAGAGTGTATTGAAATTAATACATGTAGGTTTCAAGCTTGATTATGTAAATGTCAACAATAGGGTATGTCGATGTATCTATTTCGTAAATATCTTATATCATAATTATGTTATATGCCACGGGTCAAAGTCTAGTTATAAAGAAAATAACATATACAATTTTTAAGAATGAAAAGCAAATAAAACCATAAACGTATTTTGATATATAATTCAAATATTACTTATATCTCTAAATTATTACAACGTATGTAGTAAGCACTCAAAGCAAATAAACATGTTTATAATATAGCTGATCAATTTTGCCCCGCCCAAAATACCTTAAGTTAATAATTTTCTATTTAAAGTATTCTTTTGCTTATGCTATATGTAGCATGACAGTTTCAGTAAGTGTTTGATGAAAAAAAAATCAGTTTCACACATATGAAATCACTGAATTTATAACCGTTAATATTGTAATCCCCGCCAAATTCACTTCAGCCATGTTAATATATATATTTCATTAATTCATATTATGAGAGCCAGTGTGACTGTTACTGTAGATACTTGTACACTGTCACTCTGTTGGTGTAACAGTGTCTTACATGGAGATTGTTCTCATCATCCACACACAGACCACAGCGTCGTATCCCTTGTTGTCGTGTGAGTAGTAAAGACAAGAAACGACCGTCCTGATCAATGATGTCAAGTGAATCATTGCCAAAACAACCGTTACAGACAATGATGTGACCAAGGAGATCAGTACAGATACCAAAGGGCCAAAACACTGACCCCTGACCTGTGTAGGAGAACCTGTGTTGTCCTGATTTATTCACCACCACTACAGCTTGTTTGTTATAATCTGATGTACAGATGTCACCATTGATGTTTTCTGTGATATAGTTCGGATTCCTATAAAGTTCCTGTCCTTTGTTGTCTCTTTGTATGTTCTGTATTTCTTTTCCTGTCTTGTTGTACCTGGTGACTTTAGCCTCTATAACCTTTATCATCCCCACCAGTATGTCCCCGTTGATGTGGGAGGAGTGTATGCTGAGGGGTTCCCAGTCTCCTGTTTTAATGAATTTAGTGATCGTATCATCCTGCGTTATCCTATTGATGACTTTGTTCTTTATGTCTGTATAGATCAGATCCCCATCCTGTGTGACTGTGTGGTAGCCATCTGTACCACTGGTTTGTATCTTCTGTAGCTGATTCCCCTGTAGATCTGTTTCGACAAGGTTACCATTATCATCACTGCCCCAGAGTCTGCCTGATTTACCCAGTGATATATGATATACACAACCAACACCTGGTACTGTGTACTCCTTGACCTTGGTGACAGAGGAAGACAGAGACAGTGTTAGTTTCACGTCAGATTTCACTCTGTCTTGTTTCTTCTGATTCCCTCTAGGTTTCAATTG
Source organism: Magallana gigas (assembly GCF_902806645.1). Classification (NCBI taxonomy): domain Eukaryota; kingdom Metazoa; phylum Mollusca; class Bivalvia; order Ostreida; family Ostreidae; genus Magallana; species Magallana gigas. The sequence continues at coordinate 31,058,371 of NC_047568.1, forward strand.
TGTAGAGTGAGTCTCCATGGTTTTTATTTTTCTGATCTCTGGTTTAGTGTCAGGAACAGTTACTCTACCCAGTAGTTTGGTGACATCTTCCTTGCTGTACTGACCAGCAGTAAATATTGGAGAGACTGGTTTGGTGGTCTCTGGTATGGGGTCTATTTTGAGATTCATTGTACCATCACATATCAAAGTTTGAAGATTTTTAGAGGAGAGATAGCCATGAAACTTTTTTGCGAGTTCATTAAGATACGAATTGTAATCGTTATATTTTATTTCTTGGGAATATAACAATTGGAGGAGATACTTTTCTTGTTCATTGACTTGTTTTATATTATCTGAAGTCACGGCATCCACCAATTTTTTTAGAGACTCAGCTTCAGCTCTCATGGATGTGCGTATGTTCTCCATGATTCTTTTTATTTCTGTAGAATCTGTTTTTGTAGATTTAAGCAAATCCTGTGAAGTTGGGAGGAAATACTCTTCAATTTGTGTTATTTTATCTAAATAAATGGCACATTTTTCTGCGTACACTGTTTCCAAATCTATAAATGTGTGTCCAACATGGTCTTTGGTTGCACATTTTGAACATACTGGAACATGACATTGCTCACAAAGCATGTCTACATATCTGTTTACATGGATTTGGCATTTAACTTCAGGAAGTTGTCTTTTGCGTTGTTGGTAAGAGACAACTTCATGGTTCTTGGTTTCTGGACTCTTCTGATGTTCATCTCTGCATTGTTCACACATTTGTCGGTGACATGGATTGCAGTAAAACTGACAGTTGTTCTCACAGTCTTCAGTACCACACACCAAATAGTGCTGGGCTGTGAATGGTATTTGGGATTTGGAGAATGCCATCTGTAAAGATTGTTTATGAAAAACAGTTTGATTATTAACAATAACATTGGTGATTCAAGTATTTCATGCAATTAACTGAATCAAGAATTAAACAAACCACAGCTATATAACAAATGGACTCATTCCTTGCAGTGGCGTCGGAAGCAAATTGAAAGTGGGGGCTGGACTAATCCTTAGAAATCTTGACAAAACTTAATTCCCAAAATCATGAAAATCCTAATCCGTGTGTGTGTGTGTGGGGGGGGGGGGTATACCTATAGTTCCAAAAAAAATTCTTACCTACCCAATTTTTTTCCCCCAAATCATGTAATTCCTATTCCGGTGTGTGTGTGTGGGGGGGGGGGGGGGGGGGGGGGGGACTTATATACCTATGACTCCAACTTCTTAATGTTTCAATCTTTTCAAGGTCAATTTTAGATCAATTATGTTTAATTATATTAAGTGGGGGGGGGGGGGGGCTGAACCGTGTATTATGCTATGTGCCTAATGGTTAGGTCTAACTTTGCAAAAAGATGGGGGCGACTAAGCTCCACCTAGCCTCCCCGGTTGCGACGCCTATGCCTTGATAAAAATGCTAGGCATTCCAATGAATTTATTAGTGCTTTAATTTGATTGGATTTCGAGGATACCTCTGAATAACTTAATTACTATTAATTGTATAATAAAGTCTTAAATTTATTTCTATGTAAGAGGTTTTATATATAATTGGGCCGTTTTAGTGGACAGCCGAAACTGACACATATAAAGATATATTGTGAAGACGTGTTACATATTAATTGATCCACCAAGTATAATTCCCTCTATTCTTAGGAAATTTATTGTTAATTTATTGTGGTTGAGACCTTCAGCAACCTAAGAGAAATCACGGACTGCACGAAATATTCATGATGATGCCAGACTCAAGTTCCCATAGAAAAATATTTGGTTGTTACTTTGATCTAACGTATTTATGTACATTAACAAAAATTTAGTCATTTTTTTCTTTTACTTTGTAACATCAATTTATTAATTTGTTAAAAGAAAGTTGAAAATATAAACAGAAAATGATTTCTTTGACGATTCACGCGCTGACGCAGGTTATGTATTTTTTCTGCAATATCGCCAGCTTCATCACCAAAAATCATTTTATATTTTACAATTCAGTAGAAAGATCAAATGATAAATTTTGTAAATATTAAAGAATAATGCACATATAACCCAGTAATAGAGTGCATTTGCATTTGGCACTTAAAAATAAGCAAAATAGGCAAGAGGATGCCTTTAATTGCAGTATCCCCATGCATTTTAGGCTCCTCCTTATGGCAGACTGCAAACAAATCAGTCGTTTTAAGTTATGTGCGTTTTACTGAGCAAGACCTAAGTCATCGCTTTTTGAGAATTTTTAGGTACTCCAGCTTTTTAAAGAGCAACCAGTATATTACCTGATACTAAAGTCAACAAATTCTGCACGCGTTAAAATCTGTTTGTTTATGGAGTTACCCTCTGTTTTAGAGTCTCACAAAATTACATATCAAAACGTTTCTGCATACTTTTTTACGTACTCGAAAGATAAAACTTTATATTATGTAACTGAGAATAAAAGAAAATTTTAATTTAATTTTATGTACATAGCAGGAAAATCCTTGCCTGTCAGGCTTTTTTAATACTAAGAAACTGTGCATAACTAACAAATACAAGAAAATCCCAAAATTAATCTCTGAACTTTTTAAAGGGCTTGGTGGTTGTGGCCATTTTAGAAAATTTAAATAACCTTAAAAAGAGCGTTTTGTGAAAATAAAAGTAAATGATAAAATTCCACAGCAAAAATATTTGGGGTTTTTTTTTTTTTAATAAATGTGTGTTTATTACTATAAGTGCCTTATGTCAAAGTTTAGGGCATTTATGATGGTCGATTTGTTGACCATCCACTCATGCAACCAACTTTATTGATCGGTGGTCAGAACAGCAAAAATTAAAAAAAAAATAATATGTGACATTTATATATGCCCACATTTCTACCGGTACGTAGAAAAACTTATCATTCCCCATTTCATTGATTTTCAAATTTGTGTCCAGTCACATTGTTTTTGATTAAATTTTTATCTCTATCCACTTTCGTTTTCCGTCTTGTATACATTAAGAAGGAAGTGCATGTATGGACACGTTAGCACTTGTGATTAAATATCTCATATCTTTAATATTACACATGAAAAATGAATTAAATTTGATTCTCAAATGCCTTACATGGTTTGACTATATAAATTGTACTTTCCATTGATAATACAAAAAGTTACCTGTGTAATGAACGACAATGCACACGAATGATATAGTTGTATATACTTCGGAATGCAAGGTAAAGGATAAAGGTTTAAACGAGAATTCACGAGATTTGTAATTTACTTCCTGGTTAGAGATAGTCTCGTTCAACCAGAGGCTCGGCTGTCTCCTTATATCTCCGACGGATATTTACGGAGACAGCCGAGCGTCTGGTTGAACGAGACTAGGTTAGAGAGAGAGAGATTGCAATCTCTTACTTTTTATATTCCAATGAACTACATGTTATTCACTTGGTATTCGCATACATATTTACTTCATATGCATTTTTCCGGGCCATAATAATTTATCATTTTTATTCCTGACAAAATGTGAACTTGTGTAACCTCTAGGGAGCCAACTTTCGATTTGTACAAGAATGCCGTATGTGTCTACTTTGTATCATATTATTGTAGCTCTTGGAAATGTATACGTTACAATATAATTACCACTTAAAATATTTTATCACAATTAGACACTGAATTGTATGATTAGAATACTTCTGGTATCTATTATAACTTATTCTTAATATGATAGTGATTTAAATGAATTAAAAATTTAAATGTATTGTATAATCACATTTCTGGATCATGCATCTAAGGGTTAAGTAATTATTTAAAGAAATATTTTGCGATATTTACTGCATCCGTAAGTAACATAGGTATTATTGTTTGTTAAAAACAAAAAGTGAAAATTCACTGTTGATATGAATATGACTGCAAAAAAATTATGTGACATTAAAAAATATGTGTATGTATATTTCATAAGAATTTAATTAAATTGGTTGTTCGCCCCATTAACTTTCTTTACACCATTGTTCATATCCAATTGCATATAAATTATTTAGGATGTCGGTACCTAGCTGAAATACTAGTAACGTCAACCATCCAAAAACATCTAAATTATAAAGATGGGGATCTAAGATGTTCATTTATTTCATTTTTGACCTATGTCACATGCCGTTTTTGTAAATATGGGGTCCCAAACAGAGATGATAATTTTCCAGACATTATTGCTTAAATTTGGCATGGAAATTGATTATTTGAAGAAATCAAACAAATATTTACAGTTTGAACTATTATTCAATTATGATTTCAATACAGTATGAAGTTGAACACATGCAGTGACTTTAATATCCAAGTAAAGTTTAAAAAACCTTGCATTACTGATGGCTTTAAATGCCAGTACATAATGAATACAACAGGAAATATTTACATTCAGTGTTTTATTTCTGTTTTGCATTGGAAATCTGCGATGTTCAGTTTTCTGTTTTTAAAATTCTATGTATATATCCCCTAATGTTTGAATTGGAAATCTGCGACGTTCAATTTTCTTTGAATACACTTTGCTAATTCATACGCCATGAGCACAGATACAAACGTCTTCACATGTTTTGAGTATATTTATTTTTGAAAGATTAAATAAAACGTTCAATCTTAGTATAAACTATATGAAATGTACTTTTGAAAAATCAATCATCAATATATATCTTCTCCTTCATAAAAAAAGATTTTCCTCTACAAAGTTTCTGGCACAATAGTTTTTGTCGCGGAAGTTAACTACTAGTAAATGACATGTAAATATGGCTGGTCCATGTATGTTTCATATCCCTGACTAAGAGCGCAAAAAGTGGCTTAATAGCGGCGAAACACAATATTTCAAATAAATAAATATAAGCATCGAATGCGCGGTATTCAATTTGTCTGCACCGCTTGGTGTATCATAGTGTCATGTTGTAAATTTTGAATTTACCGGGTGGCAGTAAATACAAAATTAATAATTATTCAATGCTTAATACACTGCTAATTCGTGCGCCATGAGCACAGATACAAATGTCTTCACGTGTTTTGAGTATATTTATTTTTGTAAGGTTAAATAAAACTTAAATATATATTGTTTAAATAAAGAGGTTCGTTCTTCTGTTTTTGGGTAGCCATTTTGGGTCACTTCTATTCAAGAAAATATGCATCATATATGGATTCTACTCATAAATTCAAATTTTATAATGCCAATTAAACTATCTTAAATGAAATAATAGAGAGGTTTAGTAAACCAACGTGTACGCGTACGTGTACGTGTAGAACGGAAAATATGTGCATTACGTCATCAGTTTGTGTAATGACGAATTTCTACACGTATGTACCCGAATGAACATACGTACCCGTAAGGTCGAACTTGTAGCCTCTGTTTCCCTGTTGTCTATTAATTTTAAAAAATATGTTAAATTTTCTTAAGCCTGAATATTCAATGCGAATACTGATATCTACCAACATAAATTTTCATTAGCGTTTAATATGTTATTGGAGTTTTATTTCACGCATCTCTTCCTCCAAAACATGCAATGGCTCCGTTATCTTATTAATTCGCGATAAATAAAAATCTGCATATATAATAAATGATGTTTAATAAAATTAACACATGCAGAATTCCTACTTTTCATTTATAACCAACATTCTCAGCTTAGTAGGAGAGGATATCCATAATTACATTAAAACATTTAAACGTACAAGTACACGTTACAACTGCTAAACAAGAAAAGTAGTAATTGAGCTGGTACGGGTAGTTCTAACTTGTAACCTACACGTACAAGTACACGTACACGTTGGTCTGCTAAACCTCTCTAGTAAAGGAAAAATTACATATTAATTAACAGAGTTTAGTATGGGACTATATTTTGTGGCGGAAGGTTTTTAAGAAGAAAATGAACATTTCTCATAACTCAGTTGTTTTAGAGTACCGTCACTTTAGCTTCCTTACTTTCAGTGCAAACAAAATTTCCAGATATTTTGTGCATTAGGATATCTTCATTTTGTTACAAAAAACATAATTGTTCAATATTTCTATCGACACATATTGGAAAATTACTTTAAAAAACTTATATTTCATAAAAGTCAAGGAAATATTCATCCCAATTTTTGCCTAAAATCAGCTTATTTCATGCAATATCTCAAACTTTACATAATAGACCCATACATTTTGTTTTATTTTCTGAAATTTTAAGATTTTTCTGACAAGTTTATCATAATTTGAGAACATGTTGAATCGGTAATGGATAAAAAATTATAGCGTTTTATCAGTGCAAAAAGGTCAAAATATCAATGAGTTGAAGAAATTGTAACATTTGCCAAATGAAGCATACAGACCCCAAAATTTTGTTTTGAATTTTGATAAAGCTATGTGTGTAGTTTTTTAAAAAATACTTTAGAAAAAAACGCAGGATCCAACGTCCTTAAGTGAATTTTTTTTTAAATATCAGATTTATTCATATTTTGATTTTTCAGTAGATTGTCAGACCGTACATGGGCATTTTACACGCCTTATCCACCCATCTTCTTCAATTTAACAATATATGATTAAATCATATTACAGAAGATATTTGTTAAGCTATAAACCATCATTTAGTAAAAATTTGGGTGTTTTCCTATATTTCTATATATAGAGCTCTTCTTCTAAAGGAGATTAATCCACGCTAAAAATGGCCACATCCATGCAGCTTTTTTAAGGTTACAATGTAACAGTATTATTGATTTTTATTTATATTTCTAAGTTATTACTTATAATTAATCAGTTGAAGGTATATATTTACTTGAGAATATACCAGAAATCAAGACAGCAATATGCCATATACAACACAGTGGTTTTCGTTCATAATAATTTATTGTCAATGCCTTAGGGTATGACACCGCAAACACATGAAGGAAATGATTCTTTGGAAACAAAATTAACAAGTGTCAATAAATAAAGCTCCTATCATAAATTCGTTCAAACTCAAAAAATTATATACATTGTACTGTACATCACATTAAGCATAAGCACACATGTTTTTGACAAGAAACTAAAACACATACGTTGAAACTAATGTTTACTGTCAATAAATAAGGTTTCTAGTCCGGTCAACATGAATTAATAAATAGATAAAATAAACGATTAACATCAGTCAGTCATTTTCCAGTGAGAAACTAATTCTGCTCACGAACTCAAAGCACACAACTGACACGGTTCCAATAATTGTGAATTTCATCCTTGGAAGAATATTGAATGTTTATTTATCTTCTGTCTCGACGTAAGGAACCCGGCCTACACTGAGATCTACAGGGTTCTGTTCCTGAGAAAACGCACTACTTCCAGTCATGATGTCATCTGTCGTCTGCGGTTGGAATTGGTTCTGGTAGTTGGCACAGTTCCAAGATGGAAGTGGATGCGGGTACGGGTTCCAGTCCATTGCTTGGTAGTGATGATACGGATATCCGGCGTAATGCTGTGGCTGGGCTTCGAATGCAGAGACAAATGGATAACCTGGATATGGGTTCATCGCTGGTGGGCACTGGTAAGGTTGGAAAGCTGAGGGATATTCGTAAGTCGGGTACGCTGCATGTGGATAGTAGCTGGAACTGGGGTAGTGTTGCTGATCTTCGTAATGATGGACTTCATACTGAAGATGTTGATTTGGAAGCTGTGGATACTGAGCAGACGGACAAAGTGGCTTTCGGTCTTCCGCGATCGATTGATGGATGACATTTCTAGCTGCTTTTCGGGCGATGGTTTTCATTACGTCTCCGTTGTTTCTCTTGTTCCATGCTGGGTTGTATCGTCTGGTGTGTCGCAAGACTTTCCCGGATTTCACAGGTCCCACGCTATGGTCGTCAAAGCTGGTGTCAGACAGAAAGGCTGGTACTTCTCTTGACTCGGTAAGACTCTCGTTGCAAGGCGCTGATATGAACTCGTCGCTGGCTGTAGAAGGCGGGGTAACACTGAGTGGGACTGCGTAGTTCGACTCTGGACTGAAGTTGCTGTATGCCTCGTCACTGTACACACTCGACGAATTGTCCTCATCGTCTTTCGTGGTCCACGGAAACTCCTGTGTGCTGACGACTGGCTTTGGTGTCTTGGCAGGAATGTGGATTTCCGGGAATCCAATCTGAGCGTGGAGATCTTGGGCCCAGTGTCCTTCACGTGCCACAGGTGTGTCCTGAAGTTTGAAGCAGTTGATGGGCGCTTTGGAGATATCTACATGCCACAGGTTCCCATTGCTCTCTGGTTTGGAACATCGACCTCCTTTCACAAAGCAGGCGTTATGGGATAGGTTGTGTCGGACGGAGTCTTTCCAGCCTGTGTAGCTGCCCTTGAAGAAGGTGAACATCTCCTTCAGTTTGCTGATGATTCCGGTGAGTGTCAGGCTCTTCTCTGTGGTTGAGTTGATCGCATGGATGATCATTCCAGTGTAGGGATAGGGTGGTTTAGGGTGGCGTTGATAGTTAGCATGGAATCGAATGGCACTTCTGCTTTTCTCCTTCGAAGGTTTCTTCTTCTTCTTTTCTTGACCTTGCTTTGCGTTCTCGTCCGGGCTGTTGGAAGATGTCATAAAAAGTCTCTTAGCTGCCTCGTTCATGTCGAATTCACCTGTGCAGTTGAAGGGAATATTGTCACTCTGATCCTCGAAGACATCCTCACTCACCAACGCGTGTGTCACTGTATGTTGTTGATTACATGTGTCCTCGGAGCACAAAGCGCCAGCAACTGTATTGGACGATGATGTCACTGCTTCAGAAGCAGACGATGAAGTAAGGAGGAAATAAGAAGCACTGTTTGCTGGGTCCAAAGTCACTGTTGAGACGTTGATACTGCACGAATCTGTTGCGTTGTCTTCGTGAGGTTGCTGAGTGGCCGTGCATGGATTTGGCGAAGATGAAGATAAGTCGGGTGAGACAGGGTTGATGTGTGAGGATTGCATTGCGATGAGCCTCTCTGCTTTTTCCTCGAAGTCAAGAGGCGAGGAGGGTTCTTCGTAACGTTGGTCCCCGGAAGAAACGGGAGAAAAGTTGCTGTACATTCTGAAAATAAAAAATAAAGTATAAGCAAGTTTTTCAAAAAATCTGAAAAAATTGTGTGCTAGAGCTATTCTTAATTTGTGCAAATATAAGTGATTCTCCAAAACTGTTTGTATCAAATTGATAAAATTTGTTGGTTAGCAATTTGTTTGATAACGTTTATCGAAAATTTGTTGCTTAAATTGTATGGTTTTCTCTTTTTAATTATGATATGAATACTGAATGTGTTTTCAGACAGGGCTTGTCCAAATTACGGATACCCCCCCCCCCCTCTTCCCGCTATTAAAAAACGATGCTACATGACTTTTTTTAATATTTAGTTTAAACATGGGTTGGACACAGGCAGAACCTTTGTATAGCCTTTTTTTGTACGTAATAGATCACGTTACATATATTTTACTTCTTTATTATATATAATTATGTTTCACTTTGCATTTTTATCGGTGTTAATTATAGTTGTGATACATTTTTGCTAAAACATTCGAAGTGTTAACTTTATTTTAATTAATAATCATCTCTAATGATGAGTATCCATAATTTCAAGGATTGAAAATTATAATTAATCTTAAAAATAAGGTTTAATTAATTAGAAATTATTTCTGTTCACTTAACATTGATAGTATTTGTTTTGGTTTTTTGTTTATCGGCACCGAAAGCGCATAACTTCATGACCAACAGGTTTTAAGCATGGTTTTCTTTTGTCGTAAATGATATTTCATTTTCCTTCGTTAGAGAAATTAAGCCATCTGATTAATAGCAATAAAACCCTTATTTGTGAAAAACTGCTCTTTAGAAAATGAAAACGAGTGGTTGTGGTCATTTTCCAAATTTACTAAAACATGAAAATTAAATAAAAAGCCTTTAAAAAACACATTTTACTCCAATATATTTACACGTAGAATTTTTTCACGGCCTTAAATGAAGGATTGTTTAAAATACTTTAAAATAGGTGGATATGTGTAATCATTAAACGTTAATAAATCACTAAATCTCAAACAATTCTCGCGGTGGATACAAATATTGATCATGGTCTTTGATGTTTATAACCTTTAGCAGCATATTTGTAAAGTATTCCACGTGCATACAAGTATATCTTTTTTTAAAGATCTATTTCTTAAATATACATAAACATATATAAAAAATTCCTACCTCTATGAAAATGATTTTACTTATATTTATATTTATCATCAATATACATTTGATACCATGAATTTGCATAGAAAATGAGAATATTTACTTCCCTTCATTACAGAATTTATTTCAATCCATACATCTGTACAAGTTACAAATCTTCATATGTGATTATCATTAATATTGATTAAGTAAAACGAATTAAGCACAGAATGCCCTCATCGTCGCAATATAAAAGTACGTCTAAAAGTCTATGGGAGGTTTGCATAGCAAACATAAAAAGTACCCGGATGGTTATAATGTTATTCTTTGAAAACTCCCTTAGGTGCATTATTTTTAATGTTTTTAATGTTTAATTCAAGTAGCTATAATTTATTTTTTTTACACCGTATTGATGTATTTTTTTTACCTTTGCTGCTGTGGATTATTTCTCTAACGATGCTATTAAAAGCTACATTGATAGCGCGAACGATTTAAAATTCCTAATTTGGTATAAAATTTACGCCCACCCGGTGAATTTTAAATTTACAGCATGACAAAACGATTCAACGGTAAAAGTGCTACAGGTAACTCGGGTTTGATGAGGTTTTTTCGTTTAATCAGAAGAAAGTAATTATAAATAAAATACTAGTATATCGGGTTTTTTTTATATTTCTATATATTAATATCCAGTATCCTTGGTGTAACCTTTTTAATCAAAAAATTTTAAAATATTATTTTTTCAGTCACTAGCAGGAGTTACCTTTCCCTAGCCAGCTAATGCACAAGGACGACAAGCTATAAAATGGACAGACGGTAATTTAAAAATTAGTGGCACCTATCAAATGGATATCAAATGGAGAATGTTAAATAAATTCATTTGAGCTCGCATTTTGTCATGCTAAAAAAAACTTTTATTACGGATAATCACTTAAACAATTAAATGCTTCCTTTGGTGATTCATGATGTTATGAAGGTGCCGACTTTGCAGGGAAAAATACATAACCTGTGTTAGCGGGTTAAATTTACATCTACCAAGAATTACTCCTTATATTTCTCACGGAAACTTATAGTTAATTCATAGCTCTGTTTAAACAGTCAGACGGAAATCTACACGCCCTTTTATCTATAGCGACTGAAACTGACAAGAAACAGACAGGACTCAAATTTACACGCCCTGTTTATCGATTGGTCGTAACCTACAGCAACCTAAGAAATATCACGAACTGCACGAAATAATCAAAATGATGTTAGGATCAAAGTCTCACGGGAGCCGATTTGGCTGTTTATTTTTTGTTCATTAAAGAGGTTCGCTCCTCTTTTTTGGGTACATGTAACTATTTTACCTCTTCTCTAAAAATTGTTTCTATTTGTTTATATATAGAACGCCAAATAAACCATATTGAATTTGTTAAAAGAAAAGTATATATTTACAGAGTTTGGTAAGTGACTATATTTTGTGGCGTAAGGTTTTCAAGAAGAAAATAAACATTTTTCATAACTCAAAATTTTAGAGTACTGTTACTTTAACCTCCAAAATTTCAGCGCAAACTAAAGTTACTAAACTTCCAAAGAGTTTGGTTTGGTTTGAACATATTTTATTGTATATTTATTGGACACAAGTTCCATATCTTATTAAGCCCTCTCCCTACAAAATTGTTAACAAACATAACAAAAGGCATAGTAAAAGGCCACATATTTAAAACAGATGCAATATATATCACATACATTACTAAAGTTGCTAATGGCACTATAAAATAGTTATAAAAATATAAAGTGTATTACATTACGAAAAACGTTCAGATTTTTTTTATGAAAAGGTGAACCATAGAGAACAAAGTTTCATTAACACTATCACTAATTGTAACATCGCCCCAGAGCAACACTATATATGACTATATTCAAATTTCTAATCTTAAAAACATTATTAAAAAGCTCGTCTTTGGTGCGTGCATACTTAGTACGGAGAGTTTGAGTACTACGATTTATTCATGTTGTTCTGAAAAACATTTTCGAACAATCTATCGATTTATTTTGGCATATTTAGCTTATATTTCGTAGAAGTCAAGTAAAAAAGAACCTCCGATTTTTGCCTAAAATTAGCTTATATCTCTTTTTTTGGGGGGGTGGGGGATCTGACCCCCCTTTTCTTTACTTTTATATGAGACATTAAATGTATGTCTATTTGTATGAAAGTTGGCATTACTATTATTTTATGCGTTATAATTTGATTACTCCAAATTTTTGTAACAATCTTTGCTGTTGTATTCATTATGCACTGGCATTTGAAGCCATCAGTAAAGCAAGGTTTTGTAAACTTTGACTTGGATATTACTTTTATAAGTCACTACATGTCAGGCACGTAGCATCAGGGGGGGCCAGGGGGGCCTGGCCCCCCCCCCCCACTTTTTCTCGCAGCAGCCAATTTTTTAAAATTTACATATAAAAAATTGAATTATCATGGAGTTGGCCCCCCCACTTTTTTGGGAGTATGTAAAAAATAGATATGAAAATAAGGAATTGAGGAGTGAAATTGAAGTTATATACTTCGCCAGCCCCCCCCCCCCCCCCCCCCCACGGTTTAGGATTTTGAAGATTTTGAAAAAGTTTAAATTTCCCTTTTTTTGTTGTTGTTTTTTTTTGCTTGTCAAGAATTTTTTGGATGAGTCTGGCCCCCCCACTTTCAAAAACGATGCTACGTGCCTGCATGTGTTCAACTTCATATTGAATTTGCATAATAACTAAATAGTTCTAACCATAAATATTTGTTTGATTTCTTCGAATAATCAAATGCCATGCCAAATTTAAGCAATAATTCCAGGAAAATGACATATGACATATTTCCGAAAAATTGCATGTGACGTTTATACAATAAAAACTTTCTTTGATGATTCATGCGGGTTGTGAAAGTAGCGATCACAAGCAGTGTCCGAACCATTTGTATATGTATCATATATATGTATACAATAAAATATGTTCAAATCAAATCGAAGCATTTTATTGTTTATATTAACATCTGTCTTTTAAGAAATCGTTAAATTGGTTGTAAAAAGTAAAGAACTTTCTAAATTATTGTAAATGCACATCGGTTCGTTAGCTAAAAGAAACAGCTAAATTGTCTCCTACGGTAATTTGAGTCTGACATCATGAATATTTCTTACGTTGCAGAAGGTTTCGACCAATCGATAATAGGAGCTTGTAGATTTCAGATTTTACAGAGCTTTGAATCGCAATCGATTTTCGTTAGAAATAGAGGGAATCATTCTCGATTTGAATGTCGTCAGAAATATTAGCCTTAGATTATCTTCCTTGGTTTTCAATTCAATTATTTGTTATCTATGTTTATGTGCATCATTACTTTCTTTTAATACCATTGAAAAATGTTGAGATTTTTACTAGATTTTATATCAACATATAACCGTTGAGCTAACTAATACCCCCCCCTCCCGCAATTCTCGACCTATTTGTTGCACTGTTTGATAATTACAAACAATTCATATCATATAATTTTATTATAATTAATAGATATAAATATTGATATAAGTCATCAAATTACCATGTACAATAATCAACATTAAACTTTATTCGTTTTGTTTTAAGCATTTTGATATTTGACACATATATTATCAACAATAAAGATGGATATGTCTTATTGCAATTCATTTATTCTTACACATGAGACATGTGCACAGAGAAACGTTTTGTCTCAGTGACTAATTAGAGTTACCTCGCTTATCCCAAATGTAGAGAAAATGGAAATATATACCCATTATGCTCATATTATGTCTTATTCTTCCTTGGATCTCAAAGATGAATTATAATTTTGGTTATTCCCCACTCTTAATACATAGTGAATTTGAACTTGTCTTAAAGAATAATTAAAACATTTATGAGTAGATACATACATTTACTACATAATCACGCAATGTTCATATATACATTTTGGAGAGGGTTTATTTAGGATTTGCCTGTTGCCTAATCCATTTGATTACTCAATAAAATATGTTTAAATTATATATATATATTAAAGCAATATAAGCTGTATTTTTTAGAAATTTTATTTTGGTGAAAAACATTTTAGTATGATAAGTCTGCACGTAACTTAAACTTTCATGATAAATAAGATTTTAACAAATAGTTAATTTTCGTCAAAAGGAAAAATCTTTTAAGGAATATATAGCAAATCAATTTTTGTACAGGACGACAATAATTCAATTTTGTTCCAATCAAGGCTTCTTAAGGGCTTTTCCCACAAAATATAGCTTACAGAAAAGCCATGATATATTTTGATATATTTTGTCATTTTAGTACAAAATAACATTTGCGTAAAAAAAATATTTAAACATGAAAATTTGCAGCTCATATTGCTTTAAAAGTTTGTATAACACAGTCACAGCAAACAGCTTACGGCCGTCTACCCCGGTGTAAAATGGTTGTTTTAAAAAATCGACCCGTTTCTGGTTGTTTATTTGTTGGTTAACTTACCAACGTAAAAGATAAAGTAATTATAAAGAAGTACCAGATGTTCTCACTTGACTTGTTAAAAATTGAAATATACGGTGCAAACACCAGTACATTCAAAACTTTCTTGTTCCTAAGGATAATACCCTATATCTCGGGTACAAGGGATATCGAAGAAATACGGATATATTCATTCCATGGCTTAAATGAACTACCGATATGTAATTATTATATTTCAGTTCACTTAATTTTCTTATTGGTATTTTGTTTTTCGTGTGCGTAGAAAAGGAATCTGATTATTTGCCTACAAATTCTAGCAGCCCAAGGATACATTTTGAGGTACAACACTGTATGTTTGTAGTGTTAATAATAATGATAAGTCGGTGTGTGTCATCAAAATTAACGAAGGCAGACATGTAGTTATTTTATTTTATGAGTGAACTATGATTTAAAAATAGAACTCATCTATTTTTTTAAAAAAAGGAAATCAATTGAAACATATTCGGCATACGAAGGGGAGGGGGGGGGGGGTTCTGGCGTGAATTTGAAGCCTTGGTCATTTCTTCTTAATATTCTAACATTGGTTTAATATGGTTTTCAATATGCATTGCTTAATATGTTCTTTGTGTGTCTTTTTTTCATTTCTCATTAATTTACATTGAGAAGTGTTTTGACAACAGAGCTGGGAGTGGGGGTGTTATGTGATCAGGGGTCGTTATTTTAATGACACGTGCTACACACATTACAAATATTTACCTGCTATAAATCAATAGTTTAGTTCAGTTATATATTTACTTTGAGGTGTACCGCTCATCAGTTCAAATAAATACCTGCACGCGTCGGTTTACAGGAGAGTGTAACAGTAGGGTAAATATGATAACAACATCAATTTAATTTCCCCGGTAAGGTCTTAAAATTGGTAAAAAAAAAAAAAAAAAAAAAAAAAAAAAAAATAATAATAATAAATAAATAATGAAAAAATGATAATTATCTAAACTACAAAACTATTTTTAAACAGCCAGCTTTTAACAATTTACAGTAACTTGGAAAATTTCTCCAAGATATAATTAAGGCTTTATTATTATTAAAAATTATTTATATACCCTTTTTGGCGAAAGACTTTGTAAACAGGATATCAATTTGAAATTAAATTCATCTTTCTTTAGTAGAAAACTTGTTATTTTTTTCTTTCAATGTTATTAAAACGTTTCGTTTTATTGCTTGTTATTGCAAAGACAACTGCATTATTTTTTGTGACCTCTTTGCACTTAAAATAGAATTCTAATTTGAATTAGTTCAAAATTGCGTGTTTCTGTTATTTTTGTCAAAAAATAAAAACACCACCCGCTCGAAAAATTAGTTTTCTTTTCGAATGTCGTGTATTTATGAAATGATTACTTTCCGTGGTGATTAAATATAATCGTATTCATTTTAAATACAGTGATCATAAGTGCAAGGAAATTAAAACGTGAAGAGTGGGATACATTAATGTTGTGCGCATTATCAGAATTATAGAATACCACAAAAAAAGTTAACATGTATTTAACATGTTAATAGAGGTTTACTTCTTTTAATTAAAGCGCCGTTATTCACGCTTTAACAGTTTGAACAGTTTATTTTACCTCTTTGGTTGTAATTTACAACATAGAGAATATTACAAATATTTACACAATAATTAATGCGTGAGTAGAGAAAAAAAAATTATAATGGTTCTCTGCGAAATATATATGGATGTTAAATGTACAATTTTTTTTGAAATGTAAATAAATAAATAGGAATTTAATGCACAATACAATAGCTTAGGAACCAATTTTTGAGAAAATTAATATCAAGCATATTATTAAATTGTACTCTTTAGTCTAAACGAAAGCTGTAGATGCTAAAAGTAAATGATTTAATAAAACTATTATTGAGAATATTTTTTATCAATTTTTTAATTTTTAAGAGTTGACGTCCTTCGATTTTTTAAGTATTTTTAGCTTGATATTTAAACTATCAAGTAAGTGTAGAATAAATAATATACATGCATGTTTTTTTTTTTATAAAGTCTTAATGGACATTTTGATACGATCGTGCCGTTTGAATTTCAATAATTCTGAGTGCCCATTGAAATTCTTAACAACGATGCAATTCCTATCTTTGATTAGATTTAGAAAAAATATTACCCGATAATTTAATTTCTATTAATAGCAACCAAATACATATATTAACACCCACCAAGTATTATTCCATCTATTTCTTACGGAAACTTATATATAGTTAATTCATAGCTCTATAGAAACCTAAACGCCCCGTTTATCGATTGGACGAAATCTACGGCGGCTGAAACTGACAAGAAAGTGACAGAATTGAATTTGACACGCCCTGTTTATCGATTGGTCGAGACCTACAACTACCTAAGAAAAAACATGGACTGCACGAACTAACCATGATGATGTCAAACTCAAAGTCTCACTGGAGACGATTTGGCTGTTTCTTTTAGTAAGCTTATGTACTTATGTACATTAACAGTAATTTAGTGAATTTTACTTACTTTTTACGCTTTATTTATTAACTAGTGAAAATAAAGAGGTTAATATAAACAATAAAATACTCACTTTGGTGATTCCTGTGGGTTATGAAGGTAGCGATCATTGCGGAAAAAATTTACAAAACCCGCTATCGCGGGTTATGTATTTTTTCTGCAATGTCGCTACCTTCATATCCCAAATAAATCACCAGTGAGCTGTCCCCATGTACATCACATGCATTCTTTTTCCTACAGAATTCTATTCCGTAAAGAATGAACGTAATATTAGATGCAATCGCTTGTTAACATTTACATGTGCCGTTCACCAGCTGTTCACCTTTTTAATTTTGTATTGTTTTGGGGTTTTTTTTGGGGTTCATATTTGACAATGTATTGCTCTTTATTCTGTACAATTCCATTTTCTTATTATTAAGTAGGGGGTTCGAGTGTCCAGTACTGGTAACCATTTGTTGTTTTAGTGGCACGTGCCACTATGTATTACATGTATACACTGAGGTGTAAACATTGGATATGTTGTTTTAGCGACATGTGCTCCGTAACCTCGACTAGTCTATGAATTCGTAGAACTATCATAATGAAACACTGTTTCACAAAAAGTAAAGATTCGAAGATGTATAATGAAATAAAGTCGTGCAAAATCTTTCAAAATTAATATATAGCTTACAAATGTTAATTTCATTTACTGCTTTGATATTGAAAGCATCAAAATACCACTCAATTTATGGAGAGAAAAAAACCTGTACTTTTATCAACATCTACGTATTTATACATATGTATATCATCACATTTACCACATCACATATATTTAAAATAAACTATTTAATATTCAGATTCAAGGTAAGACAATAAAGGGATTTTTTAAGATCAAATATAGCATTGACTGTCATGAGTGAAACATCAACAGCTGATCAATTTCTGCACAGAAGCGAGAAATTTTCAACAATTAATAAATCATTTAAATGTTTCTTCTTTTCTCACATGAAATAAATTGTAAAAGAATAATAGTTAAAGCATCTTAAAAGCATCAAAGATATGAAAGAGTTATCGTTCTTGGATTTTACTTTCCTCAATAACTCTGGATATAGTCTGATAAGTTTAAAAATCTGATATTGATATGTATAATATATTTATAAGGTATTGTAAAGCCCTATTTTATGATGTTATGATGGTAATTTGGTGTTTTCAGTAAATCACTGGCATTTCGGTAATTCTATGTACCGCTTTAGTTCAATTTTAGAAAATTTCGATATATATACATTAAGACATGTATACAAACGACAAACGATAATAATAAGAAATATTTCATTATGATAATAACATTTCTAATGACTGGACACAAGTCCCCATTTTTATGAAATATATTACATAAAGAATAGTAAATTTTATAAAGTGACTATAACATTTGAATTGACGAATTGGCACATTTCTTAAATGTTTAAGATAAAGTGATCAGGTGGAGGAGGGTAGGAGTAAGTTCTTACTAAGTATTGCCATGTTATCGACAATAATTATACTTCTAGATAAAGCAATATGAGCCGTATATATATATTTTTATATTTCTATTTTGCTTCAACTATGTTATTTTGAAAATTCTTTATGTAACTTATTACTAAATTGTAATTAATATTGAAATAAACCATAGAATCAATAAACCAACATTTTCTACTAGGTTATAACTAGAAAATCAATTCTTGAACAGGACGACAGTAATGAAATTTTGCTTCAACGATTTCTGAATGAATATAGTATTTTCCTAAAATGTATTATAAATGCCATAATCCTTGTGAACTTAGAAGTGAACGATTTGACAATTAAAATTTCAGGTGCGAACAACGCAGCTCATATTGCTTCATATAATTTAGTATAGAATACATATGAATTGATTCTCAATTAAAAACCTACCTTTTGTGCTGTGTGGTCTTCAAAAAGTTTTCAATAATGAATTTTTAGCGTAATTAATTTTAATAAAATATTTCGGAACAGTGCAAATGTAGGGAAGTCCAAAATTCAAGACTCTGACGATGACCAATCAATGATCTCCCCGACGGTAGAGGTAGCTGAAGAACCCCCTAATACTTGGTACGTCCCGGGGGAGACAACTGTGTTGTTTTAGTGACCCGTGTCAACCACTGAAGGGCTTCTAAACATACCCCCGTCTATGATACATAGCCGTGGTGGAGACAGCCATTACTGACATGTAGCACCCTACAATGATGTTGTCAAAACATCCTAGGAGGAAAACTTTAAGATAGCTTTCTTTCTTTCTTTCTTTCTTAATCTTTATTCCGAGATGAAGTTAATAAACACAGTCATAAAAATTTATACGGGATAAATCAAGTCAATTTCAAAATAACTGTCTCCAATTTTTTTTCATATCATAGAGCATATTTTATAAAATTTATTGGTGAAGATGAATGTTTTTTTTGTTGCGAATCATATTATACCTTTACAAGTATAAAATTATCACTCTGTATGCCTTTTCGTGCCATGCATAAGTTCTACGTAGAATACAACTTTTGGTCACTACGTATGTTGTTTAAATGCGTTTATCGTCTCAAAACAATTCATAACATGTTTATTTGGTAAAAGCGCTAGTTTAATATTTTGCGTAATTTCTTTTAAAATCGTTTCTGCATGTGTATTACAATAGGCAACATTCAGATCGTTGGTGGGTTTGTAACAATTACATGTAATAAAATGTACAAATTTCTTCTGAGGTTATTCAAGGGGCTCAATATCGATACAGGAAAGTTTGTAACTCTGTCCGTAAAATCACTGGTTCTTTACTTGTACATTGTTTGTAAATGACGTAGGTGCATAACGCCCCGTTAACGATACTCTACGAAGTCAGTAACCAACATTCCTCATGAATTAACTCAAAATTATTCTAATGTATTGAATTTTAAAAGGTGAATCATACTCGGGGTGCAAAATTAAATGAATAATAATGCATCTGTTTGCATTGCAGCACCGATTGATGGTAGTAAATTCATGCGTTTGTTTAATCTAATTCATAACTAAAACACAAAATGGCCCAGGTAAATAAAAATGGAAAAATCTAAAACAAACAAAAAATAAATGCAGTCAGATTATTTTAAAAATCCATAATTCGGGGGGGTCTGATCAAGTCTTGTTATGTGTTCATGATTTGCGGCGTATTTTACAGGAGATAAATAACTACGTTTTTGTCACTTTATGGTATCTTCTGAATTCTGTGAATCATAAAAAACATGATCAATCTTTAGTTAAGATTTTATTCGTTTATTGTGTATATTTATTGCGATACAAATGAAGACGTTGACATTGATGTAGTTTAATGGCCTTGATTCAAACACAGGTTTTTAATCCGTTATAAATAGGCATTGGACGGGAAATGCTGGGTGGAAAAGCTTAAGGAGTGTTCATTCTAAATCAACAATATATGTTTGTTGATACGGTAAAAGCAAATATAGGGAACCCAGTTTAAAGCAGAAACCCAATGGTATCGGTTCATGTATGTTTAATACAGAGAGAGAGAGAGAGAGAGAGAGAGAGAGAGAGAGAGAGAGAGAGAGAGAGAGAGAGAGAGAGAGAGAGAGGTAATGAAGTGAAACATAACTCTATACTAGTGAAATTGTGGCATTTATTTTTTTAAGTGATAATAATAACCCCATTATTCGCAAGGTCAATTGGTTTTCAGAAGATGTTAATAGATGTACATTTATCAGCCAAATATTTCTTTTTATAAAATGCTTTTCCACACGGAATAATCAAATAATCATCTATATAACTCGACAAAAAAACTTGCATACACATTACACCACGGAAAACCCCTGGGGAAAACACCCCAAGCTGTATGTACATGTACATGTAAATTACATTGATTTTGATTGCTTGCTCGCTAATGTTTAGGAGCTGGTAGACGAGATATTTTCTTCTGATGTAGACTTATATGTGGACGAATTTTTTAAATGTATGTTATCATGCACCAGACGTTACTTTTTACGAAATCGTACATGGTCTTTTCTCGTGAAGTTCCTTTAATTATATGGCTGCATGTGTCTTGTTTTGACAAAAATATTTTCGTTAGTTTATAATTAAAGTTTGTCACATCTAAAAAAAAAATGTATTGTATGTTGAGAACACCTAAACCATGTAATGTATACACACATTGGCAATTTTACAATACCGAGGCGAGGTCTTATGCATACATGTATGTGTGTTTAGCAGACATAAGTGGTGCAGTGAAGAATACATGCAAGTCATTTTCTGTATGCAATAATGCAATGTTTTAAACTGACATTCATGAATGAAATGTTGTAAACTATACAAAAGGTTTTTGTCTGAAACTATTTCTTTTCAAGTTATGAACGAAGGGGGGGGGGGGGGTATATATATATATAGAGAGAGAGAGAGAGTACTTGAATTTATATTCATCGTTATTGATTTCAGAGCGTTTTGTATTTCAAAGAACTGAGAATTCTTGACATATGGTGACAAATTGAACAAACAAAATTCTGCCACCTGTAAATCAAGTGTCGAAAAAACGTAAATAGAAAGCATTGAGTCATACACGTAATAAACGCAAGGTTAAATATGAGGGTCCTTTTTTTTTTTATCAGCGTACACCTATTTTAACCTTATGGGTGTGGGACTTTTGAGCTAGTAAATTGTTCAGCCAGCAGGAAAAAATCAATGTTTCTTTTATTATATATTTTATAAATGTTTAAAATTACATTAACCTTGCACAAACGTCAGAGAGACAATTTAATCTTGTCAAAAGATGCGCGATTCATTATTCAATGTTTAAACCCTGATTTTTATCGTCATCTTTTCTCTACCAAAAGAGCCCAATGCAAGCGCGTTAGAAGTTTAAAGGTATGAGAATTAAAGAAATGATTAATAAGTGTAGGAGGACAGGTAAATAAGTTGAAGTTGACTTTCTAGGTGAAAAAAAGAACCCACATGCTATAGCATGCATGCTGGTTAAAGGTAAAAAGAATTTTCGTAAATATCTTTGCCGAGGAATGAAGCAGCGATAGCTATGTTGTAATGTGACGTATACATGTAGTTGTGTCATTGACGCTCGTGAGTTCCTCCTGTTCGGATAGAAATCGAGCATGGCAGGCCTGAGAGGAAATTTGACGTTAGTCGAGACATATCTCACGCATGGAGGTAAAAAATCTTCTTTACAATTATCTCGAATTCTTTTCCTCTTTTCATCGATCTTTTCTGTTTCTTTTACTATTTTTTTCATACAATGAAGAAAATTATTGCATGATGTGATAGGTATGTGATGAATGTTATTAGAATTACATGTTGTGCATGTAAACTTCATCATGAACGTTATTAGTTATCTGGACAGCCCCGACCTCTCAACGTAGGGGGTTCTGAGTCCTAATGTTGTATCTATGAGTACAGGCACCACATAGGCTCCCGAATGTTTTGGAGAGAGAGAGAGAGCGCGAGAGAGAGAGAGAGAGAGAGAGAGAGAGAACACCTCTCAATGCGATAACCAAATATCATTCGGAATTATGCCTTACATTTTCTCGTCAATAGACACCTTAGTATAAAGAAATTAAAAATATTGATGAATATCATACGAAATGAGATGTTAGAAATTGTGATCGATTTTCGCTGCGCTGCAATAAACTTCAATCGTTTTTCTGGGTACACGGTACTGGTCTGGAAAATAATACTACTCTGATTTTGAAACATGTTCAAGTCAGACGATGTGGCTGAGGAATTATTCATAGATCTAGATCAGTTCTGCTCGAACCTGTACACAGTGTCTCTTAGGAAATTCTCCAAATTGAACTACATGGTATGTGTAAATAACCTTATACGGGACAAACATTTAAAATATAATCCATTCAAAATGTTCAATGTAACCGAGATATTGCGAAATTATGCTAGATCGAGTCAGAGTTTACATTTAAACTTAAAATTTGTAGAGCACCTCTCGTATTGTAGTTCAAGATAATTGGCGCCGATGCTAATCAAAATTCTCTCTCTCTCTCTCTCTCTCTCTCTCTCTCTCTCTCTCTCTCTCTCTCTCTCTCTCTCTCTCCATTGTTGTTGTACTCATTGTTTTCTTTTAATTATCCAGCTATACAAATAACTGTGTAAAGTTTCTCTCCTTTAGAATTGAAATTTTATCTTGCTAACCTTGTAATGAAAAAGAAATCAATATCTATGCTTCAAATTCAAAAATCTTATTGCAAGTCACAAGCTAAAGTAAAGAAAAAAATTGTCATATATTCAGATATTTACACGATATTGATAATATAAGCATAAAATAATATGGTTTTCTACATATTTCAATGACAAATATTTTACAGATGAGAGGTTGCGAGGCTGGCCGTTCATGGACAGTCCGGTTCCGGTCCTAACCGTATTTGTCCTCTATCTGATGATGGTCAAACAGGGACCCAAGATGATGGAGCAACGGAAACCATTCCAGGTGCAGGGTCCCATGGTTCTGTATAATCTAGCTGTGATGGTGCTGTCCATTTATATAACATTTGAGGTAACCCATTTGTCCAGAAAATTACCTATGAATAAAATGAATCTTATAGCCTATTTAAAAATATGAATTTAGTAAATTGGGGGGAAAAGAGCGTAGATTTCGCAGTCATAAGCCAAAAACGCAGTCTTGACCTTGATTGGCATTTTTTTCTTCATTTTTTCATTATCAGTATTTGTGTATTTAAAATTGTGCTTTCAGAAATTGATCTCCGCCGTGCAGTCTTCATACAGCTTAAAGTGTCAACCCGTGGATTACTCAGACGATCCCAGAGCAATAAGGGTATATGTTCACCGAATTCTTTCCTCTTCCTTCTGTCCTTTCCCATATAATTCAGTCATTTTATCAAATCAAATATACACCATGGCTACTCATGTGGTATATTTGATTTGATAAAATGAAAGGACACTTCCTTCTCTTTCTTTCCTGTGTCCGTTATCACTGCTATGTAATCGTCTTTAATCTCCCTTAGTCACAAAGCGACAATCTTATTAAAATTAGATGTTAGATCCGCCTGCTTACTCGCTAAAGAGAATAAGCGGGCGGATCTAACATCTAATTTTAATTAGATTGTCACAAGCGACATCCTGATACTTTTAAAAGCACTGGAATTATTTTAAAATTATTATTTGACATTCTAAAACCATATATAAGCAAGCCCCCCCCCCTCCTTAAACTTATTCACCGTTACTTCATTGTGTTTGTCAAAAGAACAATGCTGTAAAATGTGACTGAACCGATTCCAGATGTTCTTTCAACTTCAAAAATATGAGAAGACATTTTCTGATTCTAAAGTCGAAGAATGCCAAGTTGATTTGCATTTCAATATATTTCCTTGCATATCAATAAAGTATTTTTTTTTCTAAATATTATAATTTGGGGGGGAAATTGGTATCTTGTTATAGATTATGCAGTTTTTTTAAAGATTTTAGTGAATTTACATTTCATGATAAATAATTGACAACGGTTACCATTAGAACATCAAATAATTTGATGGCTCATTGATGAAAATATATGCTTATAGATACCAGCTTGTATTTAGAACAGTTTCGTTAAAGTTTAAATGAGGCCTCAACTCAACTTTGGCTAACAATATAAAATCAGTGGCGGATCTAGTTTTGATACCCCCACCGTTACGAGCAGAAAAGGAGGGGGGGGGGGGGGGGTTCCAAATATTCATTTCTCAATTTGTTCCAATATTGACCTTTAATTTATTCTTTTTGTATATTTCTTTTTCACGAAATTAATTATCATATGTACATGTATTTGGACAATATTAAGACCAAGTTACACTCGAAATAATGTTGTTGTTGTAGATGCTGAATGCGAGCTACTGGTATTTTATATCCAAAATCATTGAGCTTCTAGACACAGTAAGTTGACTCTCTCCGACAGAACGAGGTTTTATATTAAACGAACACAAACGTATGGAGTTACGGAAACAATATGTGACTAGCGGAATTATCTCACTGAAAATACACACTGATCAATATGATGGGTTTCCTGCGATAAAGCTCAATGTATTAAACCAGTTTTCTGTATTGCATATAATTTTTTGTTTTTAGAAAACTCGTTTCAATGTAAACTAGATCAGCAGACTTTTTCATTAATTAAGTAAAGAGTTATTGACCCTGACAAATCCATGGAGAAGTCTTTCTTAACCTAAATATAATATCTATATAACTGTTTTATTTATACGCTTGGTGTATTTTTATTACAACAAAAACAATCTGGCTTTAAGAAATAAAGAAACTGATACGCAGAATTCTATTTATCATATTTTTTTTCGGTTGTAGTTTTTCTTCATTGTTCGGAAGAAAGAGAGACAGATCACCTTTCTACACGTCTACCACCATGCTATAATGTTACTCCACACTTGGTGGTTTGTGAAGTTTGTCCCCGGAGGCCAGAGTAAGATTTACTTCAATTATTTTCTTTTAAGTTTACAGTATTTACATTAACATGTACCGTAAATTGCAATAACATCTTTGTCAAATATTTTATTGGGGGAGGGGGCATCTCTTTTTCTGGGGGGTGGGGTGGGGTGGTGGTAGAAATACGCATACTTAAATCCTGAAAAGGATTTATGGTATAGAATACCCATACTATGAATGTGTACATGGCTTTGTACAGCACTTTGGGATTATCCCTGTTTATGTCAGCTTTTAGATGTCTTATCTAGCAATTAGCTGGGATTTTAAGGCATTTATAAGGTATACAAAAGCTGTAATTTTAAAAATCTTTTTTTGGGATTCAAGTTTAGTATTTGCGCAAAAATAATCCTTATTATACAGTTGTAACTCTTATCTTGTGTAGATCGATAGATATATCGAATGCCCAGAAAAATAATTATATCGAACGAGTGCACGAAGCAATGAATTTCATGCGCGGATCCAGAAAATTTTTCCAGGGGGGGTCCGAAGGATAATTGTGTTTGCCAGGGGGGGGTCCGAGGCATATTTTCGCGATAATTTTACTATGTAAATTTAATAAATTTTCATTTTCCAGGGGGGGTCGGGACCCCCCCGACCCCCCCTCTAGATCCGCGCATGAATTTGACAGAGATTCCAGTCATGTCCAAGAAATTGTCTCTGCAAATAAAAACAATTAAAAAAGGTAGGGGTGACTGTTATGAATACCGGGGGTAGGTAGCTGTATAAATACTTGAGTTGCCTTTGATTGAAACATGGTCATTCGTATAGTATATAGTGTAATAAAAGTAAACTTGTCAAAAAGTAAATTCAGTTTTGAATACGTACTTTTAAACGATGTGCCATTGGATTGGGTGGGCATAAATTCATGTTAACAAAAGGGAGATAACTAGTCGCATGCTCTGAATAGTTATCGTTCTTATCCCACTAGTGAACACTTGCTTTCGAGAGAGATAATAAGATCTCCAATTGATTTTTCCTGTACATATGATTTCACATCTACATGTATTGGTATTTAATTTATTTTGAATCGTAATAAATTGTTGAAGCTTTTCGTGCAATTTCAAAATATTTCTTCAAACTTTTATCTATTTAAAAATAGCGTTTGTACTGGGTTTCCTGAATTCCTTTGTCCATATTTGGATGTACGCTTATTACGGACTGGCGGCCATGGGCCCTCACATGCAGAAATACCTATGGTGGAAGAAATACCTCACTAAGCTTCAACTGGTAAATTTATTTCGTTCAGCTAATTCACCCGATTATTATATGTTATGAATAAAAGCAGTGCGCCACGTTCAGTGAAAATAACATTGATGATGATTATGATGATGATGATGATGATGGAAAAAAATACACGTTAAGATAAATTGTAGAAAATTATGAGGAATGCAAAAATGTATGATGCGATATGATTATTATGTTGAAGAGACACTCTCATATGTATTATTATTTTGAATTTCAATATATTTTTTAAACAGTTCCAGTTTGTGTTGACTAGCTCCCACGCCCTCTATAACGTCTGCTTCGGAGACTGTGGCTTCCCGCGCTTGTTTTCCTTATCCAGTGTCATCCAGTCCGCCATATTTTTCAGTCTATTTATGAATTTTTATTTACAAGCATATAGAAAGTCAAAAACCAGTTAAACTCGACTCAATTTTACAAAAGTTTTAATTTATGCCGGTGTTTTTTGGTTTTTTTTGTTTTTGTTTTTTGTAACATGTAATTGCTCAACGATGCTGAACATTTTTGAATAAAACATGTATTATGTAGCTACGACTTTATGAGAATATTGTGATTTTTAATATTATGTTTTATAGTATTAATATATGTTTGTTCAGTTTATGTGTGGGGTTGTGTTGTATAACAATTCATTATTCGTTTTGTTGTGTTATATATATTGTCTTAAATCGCAAATATTTTCAAATGTCATGCATACACATTTTTTTTTCCCTTCATGACTCTTAACCATTTATATACCAATTTGGAAATATATAAAATGGCCAAACGGGGAAGCTAAAAGAGTATGTCTATGAAATACGTTTTAAAAGTATAAATACATGACTTTAACACACAGGCACCTGACGTTATAAATTTGTCTCATAATACAAAAAAAAAAGATGTAACGGGCCCTATACATATCATAACTCACGTGTATTATTAGGTACGGGGTATATATGTTTTATTGTATGAGAAAAATATCTCTCCTATTTTTCTTTCTTTTTTTTAACTCTTATTTTTATGCTCTTAAGTCTCAGGAAGAATATTTTGGTGCATAATATGTATGACAATGTTTGCGAGTCAATTCAGTTTTAAATAAAATAAGCTACAAAACTAATTAATTTTTTATGTTATTCAGATATATCGAGGTAAAGATTTTAAAATACTAGCTCTTTATATATGTAACAGGGTTTATTTTTGTTGCTTTCTTTATCTTAGATCATTACATAAGGGTTAATTTCTTCAAATGGAATTCAAAATCTCAAGAACAAAAAAAAAAACAAATCATTAAATTAAACTATATTGTATTCATTGAAAAGAAAAACTTTTTGTTTAAACTTTTCTTTTATATGTAACAAATACCTCATTTTTGTTAAGTGTGACACAATAATAATGTCGCAAACGCTCCACGTGCAAATGTTCTGACGTGATTTAATCATTCTGGTAATTAGATTTTTTGTTACCCTTTAGGCTAAGGCATAAAATTATAATGCTCTCAAAGCATTCTTTGATCATCCTACAGAGTTATATCTGATGATGATGATGATGATGATGATGCTGATGATGCTGGTAATAATTTTAATGATGTAGATCACCGTGGTTGTATTGGTTTATATTATTAATCTTATGCTTGATAATTTGCTCAATGTTTTGTCGAGGTTTGTTTTTTGTTCATATGAAGGCATCATATAATTCAAACTGGTGGGTGAAGGACTGAACAAATTCAAACCCTTGTAGGCGCTTGATAGAGCTATTGAGAAACGTATTAGGCGCAACTCTGACATGGAACCTAAGCTTTTAAAGAGGGTACGAAGACGAACATACCGTCGTTTTTAAAAGTTAATCGTGGAAATGGTGATAATTACATGGAAAACGTCTCTGAAATCTTAAAATTTGTAGTTCGAGAAATTTAATGAAAAACAAATGTTTAAACAAAGGGGCACCTTATCCGATCTGCTCTCTATGACATATATACATGTGTATATATAAATAATACATGATTTTTATATATGTCATATATATATATAGGGAGCAGAGCGGATAATGTGCCCGTTTGGTTTAATTTAGTAAGCTACATTTTCGTTTTCATAAGGACAGATACAATTTGTGTGTCGGAGACTGTGGTTTTCCACATTTGTTTTCTTTATGCACAGTGATCCAGTCCGCCATCTTTTTGGCATATTTATCAAATTCTATTTCCAAACTTTCGAGAACCAATAAAGAGACTTTCTCACGACACATATTATATAACTTTACTGAAAATCAATAGTTATTAAAAGTAATATTTTAGATTTATTTTAAGATATTTATTTCATTGACTTTTTTTTATATAGAAAGGTATACTATAGTAATTCCCTTGATAATCCGTTAAATTAAAAGGTTAATCTTAAAGATGTGTCAGGTAAAACTAATCGACCAGTCTTTAGATATTGCATATGACCTTATTTTTCATGTTCAGAAACACCACTTCATTCGCTTGATTGAAGGAAACGAAGATATATATAAAGAAATAAAAAGTATAGTTACATTAAACAGTATTTTGATAATACTTTGGGCATGGTTCGCGACAAGCTGAATTTTAGCTGTTCGTGATAGCTGTAGAAGCCTTATATCCCATATAGTATGTAAGTCCCGTGAATTGCAAATAGTATACAATTATTTAATGCTTTAGCAGTCAATAGACCAGAATATTTTTCCCGATCTATTGCCCCAGGCCAACGGCCGAGGGCAATAGATCATACTGAGCTGTCCCCTGCACCAAGGGAAGCCATTCTGGTCTATTGACTGTTCAAGCGTTAAATAATTGTTTTATTACCTAATTCCTTTTTTAGTTTTCGGGGTTTACAGTTTGCATATTGCAGATGGTTTTCGTGCCATTATGCAATATACTAAGGTTTTTTTTTCATCTTTTACATGCACAAAACCTGTTGCATGCATTACAACATCTCAATTTAATATTAGTTTACACAAAGAAGGGGGAGTCTTCAACCCATTCGATTTTAAATACATGTAGTTTTTACCTTATATGAGGCTTTAAAACTGTTGATTATTTGATACATTGAATTTGGTTTCACCAAGTACTAAAAACAGCGTCTATGTAAAGGAATATACATTCCATGAGAGCTATCGAAAGGATGTAACATTTACATACCCGCGTTCTGAAATACGTTGCCGGTCCAATAGATCGCAGTCTATCGACCGGCGGTCCAATAGATCGAAGTCTATTGACCGGCGGTCTCATAGATCGCAGTCTATTGACCGGAAGTTCAAAATAGACGCAAATATTTAATATGTAAATAAACAACAAAATCCCTTTGATTAGGTAATAAAAATGTTTAGTAAATACAGAATTCATTAAAATCAAACCAATTAATTTAGTATACTTTTTATTATCGGCCAATATGTAAAGAGATTTCATAAAATATGTTAATAGCATCTCTGCATTTACACAGTACAAAAAAAATAAAAACAGATTAGGACATGTGTTAACCTGTTATGTAAATTTGTATAGTATCTTAGTTTGAAACAGTCTATTAACAATCAGTCTGATTAAAATAAAACCTTCCACTAGCTCCTTTATTTTGATGGTCGCGTGGATCAAAATAAAGGAGCTAGTGGAAGGTTTGATTTTAATCAGACTGATTAACAATAGACTGCTTTTTGTGTATACATTGCTGTCGTCTACATTAATCTTGTTCGAATCCAAAGATACTAGTACAAGTTATACTAGTCAGGCACGTAGCATCAGGGGGGGGGGGGGGGGGGGGCAGGGGGGGGCCTGGCCCCCCCCCCCCCACTTTTTCTCGCAGCAACAAATTTTTTAAAATTAACTTATAAAAAATAGAATTATCATGGAGTTGGCCCCCCCCCCCCCCCCCCACTTTTTTGGGAGGATGTAAAAAATTGATATTAACTTTTTTTTTTTTTTTTTTGCTTGTCAAGATTTTTTGGATGAGTCTGCCCCCCCCCCCACTTTCAAAAACGATGCTACGTGCCTGCTAGTACCTATACACAATATACACTATTTCTTTACAATAGCTTCAATTTTTTCCAAAGCAATTTTTTCGTAAAATTAGATGCATTTAAACAACCTAAGTTTTGTAAGGATGTAATATAAGTTAGTTAAATGATTGGATTCATCACTGTACATGCAGTTGAATATCGGCTTTACTCCAGTATCTTTAGTTTTATCTTTCCCAGATGTTGTACGTGTTCAATCTGCTTCAGAAGATTACAGGGACAAAAAGTATATTTTCAGCTTATGATTAAGGGGTGTGGGCATCATAAACCTGCTATTGATTCCATTTAGATTATAAATGTTGAAGAAAACAAAACTACCAAAGAAAGAATAACATTGAGTGGACAAAAAAAATATTTTTCCTTTTTCATAAAATCGAATATGCCGGGTCCCAGAGAAAACTGGACGTATGTGGAGACGTATATCACTCACGGAGGTAAGTTGATATTATACAGTAATATTGACTAGTGTGAGGGCAATATATATGATTTGCTGGACGAAGACACAAATGTTGCCCAAGGCCGAGGGCAACATATTGCGGTCATATGGTCCAAACCACCGTCAACAAATCACGTGCCAGGGCAATAAAACACCCTATTTCTCTGTCATCATCATATTTGTCTTCATATCCCACCCCCTCTAAACCGAGGATGAGCACACGATGCATGTAATTATATGATTATTTCTATTTAAAAATCGTTTAAAATCCTTTTTATATCAGAAAACTGCCATAGAAAGAAACCTGTAAACCTGTAAACATTAACTACGTTATTGGACTATTAGAATTTAAAAAAAAACGATTAGAAACCGATGTATTCTACCTGGGTAAATTATCACCTGTTGTTCGGTATAATAAACAGTTACTGCATGATTGAGAGGGAAATATGAAGATTATCTTCGAGCGATGCCCTCTGGAAATATGATTTCGCAATGCATCACGATATTTCAGAGATATACTAATATTGATATACAAATTCTGCTTTTTATGTATTGTAAAATAACTATGATTCCAAGCTTATTTTATACAAACACCAGTATAATTTAAAACAGCTTCTAATTTTCCTTCTTGTTATGATCAATATTATAATACAGATGAGAGGGTGCAAGACTGGCCGCTAATGGACAGCCCCGTTCCGGTCCTGACCGTATTTGTCCTCTATCTGATGATGGTCAAACAGGGACCCAAGATGATGGAGCAACGGAAACCATTCCAGGTGCAGGGTGCCATGGTTCTGTATAATCTAGCTGTGATGGCGCTGTCGATTTATATCACGTTTGAGGTAAGTTTCACCATCTTTTAAAATTGCTTTTTGTGTTGTACATGCTAAAATATTTTAAATTCCTTCGATTATCGATCGATTATTAATCATTGATTCAACCTTATGTATTAATCATTTAGGTCTTAATTCTTGATAAGAACAGCGTCATACCTATATATTTAAATTCGAATACTTTAATTTGTTAGTATTATATAGAGGAGGGTATGCTTGTAGATGCTGATCTCAGCTGTACAATCTTCCTACAGTCTGAAGTGTCAGCCGGTTGATTACTCGGAAGATCCTCGGGCTTTGAGGGTACGTGCTACATATGTAATATTGGCATGCGCGGATCTAGAGGGGGGGTCGGGGGGGTCCCGACCCCCCCTGGAAAATGAAAATTTATTAAATTTACATAGTAAAATTATCGCGAAAATATGACTCGGACCCCCCCCCCCCCCCCCCCCCCCCCCCCTGGCAAACACAATTATCCTTCGGACCCCCCCTGGAAAAATTTTCTGGATCCGCGCATGAATATTGGGGCCCTTTTCATCAACTCGCTTTTGACAAACGTCATAATGAATCACAAGCACATGAGATGACCGTTTTCATCGAGAACGTTGTTATCAGTAGCTTTTTATGGAATGCAAGTGCTTCCTAACTTCACGAAACAGTAATATGGCATTACTAATGAACAAGTACAATAAGAATGGCATGTTTGTCTAAACTGTGATTTGAACTAAAACTAACAAATAGTGTGTCATGCATATAGAGCTCAAATTTACTCACATCTCATCTATCCTACTTATTATCTCTTTAATTTTTGTTAATGGTTTCTTTTTTGGGTGGGGGTGTTATATACTTCTTAATGTGTGTTTGATCCTTTTGGAATTTTAGATGCTGAATGCTTGGTATTGGTATTTAATTACTAAACTGATTGAAATATTGGATACGGTAAGTTTATCTTTCCAACCTGATTAAAATTAGATCCTCGATCCGCTCCCTCTTTTCCATTGTGTAACGACAATATTTGGTTCATTGTCTTATGATTTTTTTTTCATGGCTACGTTTCATCAATATTTAATCGTACAATTGCTAAAAATTATATAAATATAAGGAATCGGTTTTTAAATAGTATAAGGTGATCAAATACGGTCGGAATTTAAGTGATTAAATCTATCATAAAGCCCTTTGGGGTTAATTGGATTTGATCACCAACAGATACATAAATAACATTATTATTGTTATTTATGTCTCTGATCACCACCGACCCTATTTGATTACCTCATAATATTAAAAAATACTCAATGAATGATTCCTTATAAGCATACCTCTCATAGAAAAACTCTGTGATTTCGCACATCACTCAATCATTTTCACAATGTCAAGGATGTATTATGACTCTCCACAAACGGATTAATGTTGGAAATGTCTTATAAAAGATCCTATGATGACGGATGTGCTTTTTCGTAGTTTTTCTTCATTGTTCGGAAGAAAGAGAGACAGATCACCTTTCTACACGTCTACCACCATGCTATAATGTTACTCCACACTTGGTGGTTTGTGAAGTTTGTCCCCGGGGGTCAAAGTAAGTCGGGTCATCAATTTGCCCATCGTCGGAAACACATGACCAGTCTCGCATACGCTTACTGACCGTTGGCCATCTCATTGAACTTTTCTCGTTCTCGGGAATAATACATGCTCTATTCCGATTGGCTCCCTCACGCTTCTAATGCAAGTAGAAAATCTAGTAATGCAGTAAGCGTGTGCGATACTGGCCGTTGGTTTCTGGCGCTGTAATTTACCAAATATCTCGTAAAATCATGCATTTGACAACAGATGGCGTCTAGGGTAAAATATTGAAGGAGATTCAATTTATGGTACAACAGTGGGTGACTGGATGTATAATTAATTTTATGCTTTTATTAACCCCTTTCAATTTAATATATTGATATATTGTGTTTGTTTGCTTAAGCTTAGGAGTACATGTATATGTTACTCAATTTTTCATCTCAACTTTACTTTTAAACTGATTAACTATAGCGTTTGTACTGGGGTTCCTGAATTCCTTTGTCCACATTTGGATGTACGCTTATTACGGACTGGCGGCCATGGGCCCTCACATGCAGAAATATCTATGGTGGAAGAAATATCTCACCAAGCTACAACTGGTAAATGCATTTCTAAGATCACCAAATAAGCATGAAACATATCAATAATATTATTAGGTACATGTAATTAAGTTGATGAACTTGCTGACACCATGCATACATGTACCTGCCCAAACATTGTCTTTTTCAAGTGGTTGCTTATGTTTTATGTGTAATTGGATTTAAAAGACGGTTGTATATTATTTGAAAATGGTATCTGTTTTCTTTTATTTAAGGTACAGTTTGTGCTGATTTGTTCCCACGCCCTCTATAACGTCTGCTTTGGAGACTGTGGCTTCCCGCGCTTATTTTCCTTATCCAGCGTCATCCAGTCCGCCATATTTTTCAGTCTATTTACTAATTTCTATTTACAAACTTACGAAAAGCCAAAAAGACGATAACTCGAGAGACAAATAAAACTAATTTTATAAACAAATAGAAATTAATTATATGCATTGTGATTATGCTCTCGTTCCATTGTTTTAGAGTATCTTTGAGGAAACTGAGAATAGTTTGATAAAGTGTACATGTGTATATCGATCATTTACGCAATGAAATACTTTCTTTGATGGTTCATATATAGAAAAAGGAAGTGATCATGGCAGAATTAACATTTTTAAGGATGTGGGTTGGATGATACTCGATACCTTTAAAGCTTAATTAACCTCCATAGAAAAAGAATTTGGTGTTTATATATAAATCTTTCTCGATCTGAATCTCTCTTAATGATCTCTTATCCTTAGAGTGTCAACAAAATTACGTACATAATTGTCGTTTTTGTCGATCTGTGTGTTGCACCCAAGTATAAAGGTAGACCTAATTGAGACACCGCTTAACATTATCTACATTATTACTGCAGTACGTGTGTTCGATATAATTAAAGTTCAAAGGATGCGTATATTCATACGCGGACAAATTCATTACTTGTATATTAATTGGCAATATTGTTATTTATTGTTGTTAACTCTGTAAGTATGAAATACTAGTCGATAATATTAGGTTTTTGTCAACCAGCCTTTTTATAAAGAAAAGAAAATTGTTAGCGATTTTTTTCGGACAGTTTGAAATTGATACGACAGTACATCAATAATATGTAAACGGTGTGACCGTTGGACCGAGCGCAGATTTAACACAATGCAGTTGGATTTTTGTAGAACAAAGTTTATTTGAAACGCACACAGTAGGATCCGCCTGGCTGCCTACTCAAATCATTAGCCAAAGTTTAACTAAACATCGCGTGCTCAGTGTACATTATGACGTCATGTTTCAGACGTAAAACGTACACGTTTTGTCTTCGGAAATAGTCGAAGGAAGTTACGTTATTCCGAACTTTTTTTTATTTGTTCTTTCATTGTTTATCAATTTAATTTATATAAATGCCGCAGTAATAAAATTGAATACTTTATTCAGTATCTAAAAGATCAGTTCCTCGATGTTAATGTTTTTATTTTCCATCTGATAATTTGATAAGACATACATAGAACTTGTCGTATTTCTTGATTGAAGCACTATTGAAACTTATCTGGATTCCTCTTTTATTTCTTTTAATTCAAATAACCTTTTATTGAAACACTGGAAAATTTTAATCGAGTTTAGGGACAATAAACATCGATAAGTACCAGTCAATCTATGATCGAACTAACTTTCTAAAAACAAAATGGCTGCCAATATGGCGGCGCCCAGGACTGGAAGAAATTTTTTTTGGCCTTAGTACCCCTGATTCAACATTCATTTTTCACTGATTTTCTTATATATACGTGTTACCATTAATCCTCGCTTCGCGAGGCGGGCTTCGCCAGCCTCTCGCTGCGCTCGGTATTATGCGTGTGTTAAGGTTTATAGATAAATTTCAAAATCTCCATTCCTTTCGGTCCCCTCTACTCCATGATAATTAATTTGAAGTTTGGTGAAGTTTCGTTTTAAGGGCTTGTCTAAATGTTGCGGTGAGTCAATCCCCGCAATCCCCCCCCCCACCAAAAAAAAAAAACAAAAAAAAAAACTACGTGTTTGGGGAACACTTCACTTGTTTGCGGTATCGTTTCGAATGAAAAATTAGTTTTCATTGCGCATGTTTTTGCGCATTCTAGTATAATAGCGAGCGCAGCTCGCCGGCGCGCAGCGCCGGCTAGCGAAGCGAGCTCTAAGAACCAGACTTGAGTGTGCGCGGGAGAAAGAACGAGCTAAACCTACAGTTCATCAAACAAAATTTTTTGTCTACGTCCCATAATGCTCTCTAATGTTTTCACCCGTGGTGCTATGCCAAAAATGGCCGACTTTTAACTCGTAATTTACAGTGACTTAAAGTTTGAAGACACGTTTTGAGTACCGCATATGCTTTGGCGAGACTCAAAAGATTTGTTACATGCTTCCATACCTCCGTAATGAGTCGAGAAACGTAAACAAAGACGAACAAAGTCATGGATGACGTCATAGTGCACTCGCGCTATATTTCCCGCGATGAATTTAGAGGTGGATCAAACATCTGTAATGCGTGTACTAGCTATTTCAGTACAGACTGCGATACCTGCCTCATTGACGTATGATTTGTTTTTAATTTTTTTTAATATAGAGATTTTATGTATGTATATTAGCAAGAGCCATACTTTACTGTCATATCGATCCATTTTTAAGCTAATTGTGCATGAATGAGTAGGGAGGAAATAAACAATAGGACATTTTGAAATAAATCAAAAAGGAATTAAATAAAAAAATAAACAGTTAAAAAAATTATGTAGATATGGGATATAGTCAGACCATTAAATTTAAAAGTGGGAAATTACACACCTACAAACAGGTACCGGGCTCTCTCTCTCTCTCTCTCTCTCTCTCTCTCTCTCTCTCTCTCTCTCTCTCTCTCTCTCTCTCTCTCTCTCTCTCTCTCTCTCTCTCTCTCTCTCTGGGAAGTGGGTTGCGCTGTATGTATCATAACCATTAAAATTAGTACCTTTGGCATACTTATTGTAGAGCAATATACTCTCTCAAAAATTCTTTGACGTTCGTTGATACCTAAATAAAACTATAAGTTGACAATGATGCAAGGTATGTGTATAATTCTTGCTGCGCTCGCCAGAACGGTAGCACCGTAAAACATATTACAGTTGTTCTTCTTATGAGATTTTTTCGATATAATTTATAAAATTGAACACAATAAATCAAATACAGATAAAAATGAATACTTTTTAAGAAAACTTTTATTTTTTAAAGGATTTTTCCGTTGTGCGGTAGAGGAGCGTTGCCATTGCGCTTTTATTACATTATGATAAAATGAAGCTTTATAGGAGTACGTTATAAGAAATCACATAAAAGAAGAAGTAAAAATTGTACGGCGTTGAAATTTTATATACAGAATGATACTATCCTCGGGGACATTTTCCTTTTTTTTTAATGAATCCATTTCACCAATCTTCATTCGTAATGATCCAAATATATAGCAAAATTTGGTGCATTTTAATATATTGAGATGGCCGCCACTAAAAACCAGACGGTAGACTTTAGTGTTTTTTACATATAAGGTAGGAAATGATTTGACTAATCATATATAACAATTTGAGAAAAAAGCTATTGTAGTATTTTTTAAATCTTCTTTGATGTGCGGAAAATGACAGTTTCCTATATATTCCTATAGTACATATTGTAAATGTACCTGTACTTTGAGATGGTCTCCAAAAAGAACCAGACGGTCGATTTTCTTGAAACTTCACAAATAAACTAGAGTTGGTTTTAATTACATATGGTTAAAAAATAAAGAGTTTTGCTATTGTAGTTTTTTCCGCAAAAAACCCCAAATTGGCCTCCTTAAGAAGATATCAATAGACCCCTTCACGATAACTGCGGTACTGCTATCTTGCAGGGCAATGATACACTTTGCCGAAATTTCAGTAGGTAGATAATTAAATGACGTAAATGACACAATTGACGTTACGTCATATTTCACCAAACGCCGCAGTTACCGTGAAGGGGTTCATTGAATTATGCTTATTCCGGGAAAGTAATTTCCACTCGTGTAAGTTTTCAGTTTACATTTTGTATTTCCGTTGTAAACAATGTCTGGCGGTACAAATTTTAAAGAGGTTTGTGTTTTAACTTCAATAAATCTAAGACAAAATCTAATTTTGTTGTCAAAAAATATTTATGAGCACTGTCTTGCAACCCATATTTATTTTTGTTTTCAGAAAACAGTTCAGAATATTTTACTTCAGTTTTTCAAAGATGAAAAAATTAAAAGTAATGTGACGTACTCTCTCTCTCTCTCTCTCTCTCTCTCTCTCTCTCTCTCTCTCTCTCTCCGGTTTAGAAAATCTATTATTTTGTTGCATGCGACCTGATTTTTTTTGTATCTT
Organism: Magallana gigas; assembly: GCF_902806645.1. Classification (NCBI taxonomy): domain Eukaryota; kingdom Metazoa; phylum Mollusca; class Bivalvia; order Ostreida; family Ostreidae; genus Magallana; species Magallana gigas. Next base: position 31,096,871 of record NC_047568.1, read on the forward strand.
TACATGTCAGCAGCTTAATCTGTTAATTATAATTGATATAGTTTAAGTTTAATTGTATTTTATTTTTCAGTAAATGCAGAGGCCTTGAGTCTTATGACAGAACTCCTAAACATTTTTGTTTCAGGTAAGTAGTGTAGATGAAGAAAAGTACATTTATACTTTAGAGCAAAGAAAAAAATGTAACAAGATTGATCAAGATGTAATTCTATATTTCATATCTACAGGCATCTGTAATGTGATATTATAATTAAAAATAATTAAGGATTAAAACTGCCATCTCAATCATCTGGTTACATGTATAATTGCTTAGTTGCAATAATGTAGCCCTCTCCCAATTTAAAAAAAATAATTGGGAAAGTAAACATCAGATACAAAAAATTGGAAAGGGCTACAGTATTGCAACTTATATAGTATTTGCTCTGCTAACTGAGCCACAGGAGTTTGACACAATATATGTGCAAAAAAAAAAAAAAAATAGATGCACAGCATAAATTGTCAGTGAATGAAATGATCTGACCATCACATATCAAACAAGTTTCTAGTTCCTGCATTTTTTCATTGATTTCAATTTCGATTTTCACTCCATAATCTGAAACCCACGGCCAGTCTTTCAGACAAACTAATAAAACTTTTCATAGATTTAATACCATTTCCATCACTTTTTGACAATTTGAAGCAAAAATACACATACCTGTCCAAGAAGTATAATTGAAGGCAATGAAAGGGGGTAATCCAAAGTTTCTGTCATCTCTTTTTGACCCAACCAATCATTGGAATGACAAGAATGAAAATGGATTTCTGATAAAGATTTCTGATGGGAAAATCTGACATTATTTATCATATTCTTCAACTTGACAAGTAAGAAGGGTATTTCACAATAAGAAATTTTGGAATAGTGAATGAAAACTGTTTGTGATTGAATTCAGTTTATCAATCTATTTTTAGAAGCAGTATTGAGAACAATCAAGGAAGCAAAGGTATGTAAAGTTTAAGGTAAGGTTTGCGGCTTGCATTTTTTAGAGGTTGTACCAAAGTTACATACCATTTTGTTCACTATACAAAAGTCTTTTTTCTCATGAAATTCAAATGAATTTTGCCCGTCCCGTTTTATAACTACAAAAGGTCAAAATTCATGATTTCCAATTTTCATTTTGATGAAATGTAAACAATTTCGTGAAAATATGTACATTTTATATGTGACTATTATGGGGGTTATTTATGTCTAAAATGTTCGAAAATAATATCACTATTAATATCATGATTCACTTTTATTAATTTCTGATGAACTATCTAAAAATAGAATAAAATGCAACAAAAGTCTTAATTTTGGACTACTATTATGTAAACGAAAACATCTTATTTGAAACCTTTCCAAGTCCACCGATTTCAGGAAAAACGTATCTTAGAATATGTGTTATCTGATGTTTCTAAAACATTATTCAAAACCATATGATGCGGATTTCGTTTTCGTGGAAATTGATAAAATGCTTGTGTCCTCTTATTTTTTCATTGAAAAAACCCTGCGAAATAAAAAAAACTGAAATCAATTATGACGTCATATAAATTTTGACGTCATAACTGAAATAAAGGGTAGTTGGTGCAACGTCACAATGAAAATGTGTGAGTTATCTCCCTGTAACCGCAAACCTTACCTTAATAAAAATAACATGTATGCAGTAATTTTAAGATATGGGTACATGTAATACCGTGTATTTTCCATAATGCTATTCATTTGGTTGACATTTACCATTAAATTTGATTTACTTCGCAACTTGAATTACATGTATTATTAAAGGGTATATGAAGTAACAAAAATAAACAAAAATGCCAGGAGACCTGAAGCTTAAAAATGATGAATTAATATTGTAATATGCATGACTATTATCGAACAAAAATTGTAGTGGGCCATTCATTCAAACTAATATTAATGTAAGTTTCCCCAATTTCAAAATTTAAATTAATAAGACATTTGAACACATGCTTTCAATTTGAAATAATTTGATCTTACAGAAAGATCACCAAGACCAGATACCAATTGATTATTTTGAGAAGATTTTGCCTCAGTTGGTAAGTTCTTAAAATTAACTGCATCAGAACATTAGATTTGCAGTGTATTTTGGCAAAAGATTTTCTCTTCGAGCTGTGAAGATTTTATTTTACTAAATATCACACCACTAAATCTCAAGTGCATTTTGTGTTGATACTACCTCTCATAGATGAGCATAACCATTTTAATGAAGGATGAGATTAAGTATTTTTTTAAGTCGGTACAAAACTGGAATGTACACGTATCAGGTACCTATGATTAAAGATCAACTGCAATATTGTTACTTTGTTTCAAAGCATGATTTGATTACAATGACATATGATCCTTGTTCAGTTTCACATTCGTAACTTAATTTTAAATCTATTGCATGATTTACTATTTTTTTAATAACATGAATTTAATGTTGAATAATTATAGAACAATGTATAGTTGAAATACCCATGCATGAATTATATGATTATTATTACATCCTATACTTCAAACTCATTATACGAGTGTTTTTTTAACACACAACTTTCGAATCATCCATTGTTTCCTCTTTTGTTGCAGTTACTGGATTTTTAAAGATTGACACAGCAGTTGATACATGTCATTTATAATTAATAAAATTATGTAAAAACATTAAATGTTTGTTCTTGATTATAGTCAATCAACTATCTCCGACTATTTCATTCAGCTTAGCATTTTTTGTTTGTGTGGCTTTATAAAACTATGTACAAGTATCTAAATCGTGAGATTATATGTCTGACCTAGGCAGACAGAGATTTTATTTTTAGCTCGCCTTAGTTAAAGGATCAAATCAAAATTTGTCTGTTGTCCATAATTGGCATTGTAGTTTTTGTTGTAAACTTTTTACTTTCATCTTCTCCGTAACCCATGAGCAAATTTCAACCAAACTTGGCAAAGCTTCCCTGGGCTCAAGGGGATTCAAGATTATTCTAATAAAGGGTCAAGCCCCTCTTAAAGGGGAGGTAATTAGAAAATGATGAAAATTAATTTTAAAAAATCTTCTCAAATATCATTTGGTCAATAAAGTTATAACTTAATAGAAAGCTTCCTCAGGTAGTGTAGATTCAAATCTTGATCCCGGGGAGTAGGGTGGGGCCACAATTGTAACTCAAATTTTTACATAGGAATATATACTGAAAATCTTTTGAAAACTTCCTCTGGAAAACCATTTGGCTAGAAAAGTTGACATTCATGTTAGAGCATCTTCAGAAACCATGATCCCCTGGAAAAGGGTGGGGCCACAATTGGGGATATAATTTTTAGCTCACCGAGACGAAGTCAGGGGGAGCTTATGCTATACCCTCGGCGTCGGCGTCCGGACCTGGTTAAAGTTTTTGTTGCAGGTCCTGTATCCAAGCTATTACTTGTCCTATCTTCACCAAACTTGCATGGATGATGCATCTGGACCTACTTATGGACTTGAAAGACTTGGATGCTTAATCTGAGTCCTGAATTTCAGATGCTGGAGGAAGTTAAGGTTGTTGGACCAGGTTAAAGTTTTTGTTGCAGGTGCCCATTGATAGCAATATCTAAGTTACTGCAGGTCCGTACTTCACCAAACTTGCATGGATGGTGTGTCTTATGATACTGATGCACCCGACAGGCTTGAGTGCTGAATCTGAGCTATAGGTTTTGGATGCTGGAGGAGGTTAAGGTTTTTGGAGCAGGTTAAAGTTTTTGTTGCAGGTGCCCTTTGATAGCAATATCTAAGTTACTGCAAGTCCGTACTTCACCAAACTTGCATGGTTGGTGTGTCTAATGATACTGATGCACCCGACAGGCTTGAGTGCTGAATCTGAGCTATAGGTTTTGGATGCTGGAGGAGGTTAAGGTTTTTGGAGCAGGTTAAAGTTTTTGTTGCAGGTGCCCTTTGATAGCAATACCTAAGTAACTGCTGGTCCGTACTTCACCAAACTTCCATGGATGGTGTGTCTTATAATACTGATGCACCAGGCAGGTTTGAGTGCTGAATCGGAGCTATAGGTTACAGATGCTGAAGGAGGTTAAGGTTTTTAGAGCTGGTTAAAGTTTTTGTTGCAGGTGCCCTCTGATGATTATATCTTAGTTACTACTTGTCCTAACTTCACTAGACTTCCATGGATGGTGCGTCTTATGATACTGATGCACCAGACAGGCTTGAATGCTGAATCTGAGCCATAGGTTGCGGATGCTGGAGCAGGTTAAGATTTTAATTGCTAGTGCCCCCTGATGATGATATCTTAGTTATTACTGGTCTGAACTTCACCGAACTTGCATGGAGATGCGTCTTATGTACATACTGATGCACCTGACAGTTTTTTTGGAACAGGTCACATGTTTTATAGATGATAGCTTGCATAGTTGATTTAACTATATTATAAATGAAACGCAGAGGTTGCTTCAGATGCAGAGCCTGATCTCCATTATCAAGGATGCTAAAGAAATCTCCTACCTCACTCAAACCTGCTCGATGGTAGATGTGTTTGTTGATAAATGATATAACATGATTCCTATGATATAGTATTGTATGGTATGAAACAATATTGTTTAATATGATACAATATAATATATCATATGAAATATTATAAAAAGTTATATGATGCGATATGATATTGTATCAATTTTTTTATATTTTATGTTATGATATTGTAACATGATATCGTTATGTATAGTATTGTATATTATGATACAATATTCTATAATATTATATTGTATTATTAATTTATTATTTTATCACATGATACTTTTACATAAGATATTGCAAAATATAATATTGTATCCTATGATAAAATATTTAATATTCTATAATATTGTATCATACGATATTGTATAATATGATATTAGTTTCTGTTATATAGAATTATATCACATTAAATTGTAAAATATGATACTGTAATATTTTATAATACCGTATCATATGATTGTATAATATGATATTGGTTTATAATATGATATATTATCACATCACATGAAATTGTATTGTATGATATTGTAAAATATATTATTGTATCATATGATACAATATGTATAATATGATATTGTATTATATATTATTTTACTTTGTCACATAATATTGTATCATTTGATATAATACAATGTTGTATCAAATTATATTGTATACAATATGATACAATATCATATTATGTATCAAAATTGATACAGTATCATTCAATATCATACTATATTATACAATATAATATCATATGTTTCAATGTTATGATGTATTATGTAATATGATATTGTAATATAATATTATATTGTTTTATATATTATGATATTGTATTATGTGATCAAATACAATAACGTATAACACAATACAATGTCATATCAGACGTTACAATATCATATCTCATCATTGTTTATTATGGTATTTTATTGTATTATATGATATATGTTGTAAATATGAGAGGATGCAATATTTTATTTTATATTATTTATTGATTAACATATGAACATATGATTATCATACAATTTTTTAACAGATAATATACGATATTGTGTCAAAACAGAATCCATGAATATCCAAGATCATAAAGTATGATTTTCATTTAATATGATAAAGGTGGTCTCATAAAGGTGAAGTCTCATAAGGGTGATGTCTCGTCTCGGTGAGCTTTGTAATCTGTGATTACCTATGTTTACATAGGAATATATGCTGAAAATCTTGAAAAATCTTCCTCTAGAAAACCATCCAGAAAAATTGAAGTTCTTGTTAAAGCTTCTTCAGACAGTATATATATATAGATTCAGGTTTGTTTCGACATAGGAATATACATGTACAGTGAAGATCTTTAAAAACTTCCTCTAGAAAACCATTTGATCAGAAAAGTTTAAACCTATCTGGAACCATCCTCAGGTAGTCTAGATTCAAGTTTGTTCAAATCATGATCAATGAGGATAGGGTGGGGTTCAAATTTTTACATAGTAACATGTTATATTTAAAAAAATTTCTCAAATATCATTTGGCTAGTAAAGTTGTTTTTTATGTAAATGCTTCCTCAGTTGGTGTAAATTCAAGTTTGTTCAAATCATGATCCCCAGGGTTATGATGGGGCCACAATTGGGATAGGGGGTGTCAAATTTACTTGGGAACACATAAGGTTTAAAATTTGTAAAATATCTTCTAACAAGAGGCCCATGGGCCACATCGCTCACCTGAGGAACAATAGGTATGATAAAATCAGCTCAATGGAGTCATAATACAAACAATCTGGACAATATACAATAATTCATGTAAATCCTGTATAAATAAAATCCATTTTCCCCTGGATATTCTTATGTTTATAATCATTAGTCATTTTTCTAACAGGATGATTTTATAGTCATATCATGTGTTGAGTATTGCAGTTCTCAAAAAGATCCCTAACAATAGTTTATATATGGGATATAAACGTACAGTAAACTCTCAACCTTCTCGTGAGGCCAAAGAATTGTCCTGGGGCCAAAGTCTTAACAATTATAAAGAATCATCTGGCTGATTAGTTTCTGAGAAGATTTTTAAAGATTTACCCTATAAATTCCTTTGTTAAACTTTGACCCCCCCCCCCCATTGTGGCCCCACCCTACCCCTGGGGGTCATGATTTTCACAACTTTGAATCTACACTACCTGAGGATGCTTTCACACAAGTTCCAGCTTTCCTGGCTGATTAGTTTCCGAGAAGAAGATTTTTAAAGATGACTCTGTTTATTCCTATGTAAAACATCGACCTCCCATTGTGGCCCAAACCTACCCCCAGGGGTCATGCTTTTCACAAATTTGAATCTACACTAACTGAGGATGCTTCCACACAAGTTTTAGCTTTCCTGGCTAATTAGTTTCTGAGAAGAAGATTTTTAAAGATTTACTTTTTATAATCATATGTTTAACTTCAATCCCCCATTGTGGCCCCAACCTACCCCCAGGGGTCATGATTTTCACAACTTTGAATCTTCACTACCTGAAGATGCTTCCACACAAGTTCCAGCTTTGCCTTCGAATTAGTTACTGAGAAGAAGATTTTTAAAGATTTACTGTATATATTCCTATGTTTAACTTCGATCCCCCATTGTGGCCCAACCCTACCCCCGGGGGTCATGATTTTCACAAATTTGAATTTTCACTACATAAGGATGCATCCACACAAGTGTCAGCTTTCCTGGCCAATTAGTTTCTGAGAAGAAGATTTTTAAAGATTTACTTTTTATATTCATATGTTAAACTTCGACCCTCCATTGTGGCCCCACCCTATCCCCAGGGGTCATGATTTTCACATCTTTGAATATACACTACCTGAGGATGCTTCCACACAAGTTTCAGCTTTCCTGGCCGATTAGTTTCTGAGAAGAGGATTTCTAAAGATTTACTCTATATATTCATTTGCTAAACTTCGACCCCCCATGGTGGCCCCATTCTCAGGTGAGCTAAAAAGGTTGAGTTTACAATTCAATAAGTTGGTTTCTGGAAGAACAGATTTTGAAAATTTTCGTCATAAATATTGACAATTTTTTTACTTTTTAAAGCGCTAAGCATAGCTCAGCCCTTTATTGTCGTTAGACTTCAACTTCCGGTGCATCGAATAACCGCCCCTATAAGCAAAAGTATACATCATTTAAACTGGTTAGGGAACCAGTTTCATGGGTTTATGCACATAACTGCACGGGCTATTGTGAATCTAATTTACGGGTTATTGTGAAATTAATGTACGGGGCTTACATACATCATTGCAGGGACTGTCATGCAGTGATGAGGAAATATAGTGCGTATACAGAAGCTGAAATGCTATATACATATATCTGTTATATACATACAGAAGCTGGGTTAGCGCTTTTCAGTACTATCAGTACTTTGATTTAATCTTTAGCTTTTAAGATCTGTGTACAAACATAGAATTGTTAGCAAGTCTCTGTATCTTGCTTATAATTCGAAGCAAACACTCAAAAATGGTTAGTAAATAGAAATTGTTAACAATTAAACACAAGAAACATGCACTACATGTATAACAAATAAAGAACACAATTTATTTTTTCGAAATGAATCATATATATACATGTATATGCCTACATATTTCCGTAAGCGATATCAAACTCTATTTAAACTGAATAAACTAGAGAAAATGCCGAGCATCTCAACAAAATCCTATTGCATTAATCTACCATTACGCAAAAAATAATGCCGAATTGCCGATAGAATGAATTGTATTTCAGTACTCCTACATCAGATTTTGCTTAATTTGCGCAGGTAAACAGTTAACGTAACTGTTTGATTTACCGAAGTCTCTGTTTGATTTGATACGTAAAAATCACGAAATACAGACGACAGTTTCCAGGTTACAAAGCATAAATAATGAAAACGAAACGAAAATCAGAACAAGCTAACATCAACGTCATGTGTGAAAACTGTCAACGCATTGAAATATTTAGCCTCAATTTACTTCACAAAATCGGCACCAATATATTTTTCATGTTTCAAAAATTTCCCTTCATACGCGAACTGTTGCACAACAAGCAAATTCATCATAGTCAGATCGACCCTTTTTCGTATAATGTCATGGCTGCTTTAAACAAAGAACCTCGTTTTAGAAGTATGGAATACGAGTCTTGGTAAAATGGGTAAGCAAAACCGGGCCGTGGCAAAATAAAAGCCGGGGCACATCGGCAATCGTCAATTCCAAATACGCATTATTTTGCAGCAATATTTACAGCAAATACAAATATACTGGTCCATCAAATATCCTGAAATTTTAATGAGATTGGCAGATTAATAACTGCTTATCTTTTGTTTTGCCCAGGCCAAGTCTTGTCTACCCATTTTACCGGATGCCGAATCCGAGGCTATTAAACTGGGTAGTGTCTATACGCACGACCGTCGTGTATATAAATCACTCAGCAGCTATTCGCACGACCGTCGTGTATTCACTCGCATTAAATGACTATTTGCAAGACCGCCGTGTATTCACTTATTTTTTACCGGTTATTCGCACGACCATTGATTTCAGGTTGTTTCATACTAGGTGATGTGTTGTTTCATTCCCTGTGAAGTTCGGCACGCATCGGTGGATCTAAATGACGAAATCGCACCAATTTCAGTTAAAAGCATAACTGGTGTATGAAGAAAAAAATCAATTAGCCACACGGATGCATAATGAAAAATGATTATTATTAACTGAAGTATATAAAAATGATATAGATGGATTTTCATAGGGAATCATGAAATAATTCACCACTGTTGCTATCTTGATGACTGATAACATATAAAATTTCCCTTTAATCTTAAACAAAAGTGCATTAGCCAACACTACATGTACCATACAATCTAATAATTTATATGTGTCTTAAAGTGTACATAGTTTCCAAAGACGTGTTTAAAAGATTTTTTAAAGATAAAACAATACGACATATTGGAAGAATAAAAATGAAAATCAGTACTATACTCTATTGATACTTTTTCATGATCCGTCAAAGCTAACGTTATGTATATTGATCTTATAAAAATTTATCCTCGTATCAAACACAATATTCAGACACTTAGCATCATTTTTTTTAAATGGGAAGGGAGGGGGGGGCGGCAAAATTAGCGCGTGGCTGACAGTAGAATTACTATTTTATATTAATAAATTTTATTAAATTCAAAATGTTTGTAATTGCTCCCAACACCTACCACAATGCATTTTATCATAAAAATGACACACAGTCGAAGATAAAGCGAACTGATTAATGATCATTAAAGATATCTGCGTATTTGATGTTCATTTCATCTCTCTCAATTTCTTAATCAGTTCCTGACATAAATTATGAAGTTGTCATGTCCGTCCTTTCTTCTACGCTCAATTTATTATACCGTTAAACATAATGTGCGGTATTTTATCAACCCTATTCATTGAATTAATACAGTTGTCGTAATGACTGAATCATTCTGTAAAATATGATCGATAAAAGATCTAGACCAAATGAAAAAAACCCAACAAATATTTGTATTTGACAAGATGACCTTTTCAACACACATCGGCCAAAATAAGGGGTAAACCATTGATCGAAACACAGTTCTTATAGTTCAGTTTATAACTTTTATAAAATGGCGTGCACTAATGGCTGTGCGTTTTAAAAACATATACATGTACATTATATATTCAAGTATCTGTCTATAATTACATTACAATTCGAGTTTGTAATGTATTATCCAATACATTTCATGAGATCAATGACTATTTAATATTTGATCGTATAATTGCTGATTAAATTATTTAAATTATACAAAATATAAGTTACAAGGAATCATTCTTAGAATATTATGAGGTGATCAAATACAATGTAGAAAATTATGTCTGTTGTACGAAGCGTTGATATGTGATAAATGATTCCCATTTGTACATTAGTACCGTACGATTTAAATTATCAAGTTTGAACGCCTTGCAAGAACGAAAATGCTTTTAACTACAACCAAAACGTATGTACTAAATTGCAAAAGCTCCCACAGTTTATGCATCGTCGGATACCCACGGGTGATTTGCGTCTTATCGATAAGTAAAAGACGCGATCACCCGTGGGTATCCGACGATGCAGTTTATGGTACTGTCTTGTGTACATTAATGGGCGCAAAGAACTCGGGCAACATGTAAATGTTTGAAAACAATCTAATCAAACTTTAATATCTATAACAGTTAGCATAAACTGTTATATATACAAATTTAAATTGATAAATGTTATAACTTTTTCGTAACAACTTTTAATAATCACATTAAAGTTATTAAAATATAAAAAAAAATTCAGGCGAGTTGATTGCGTCTTTGATGTTCATTTCATCTCCAAGTTTCTTAATCAGTTACCGACATAGATTTTGCTGTTGTTAAGTCGTTCCTTTCTTCCTTGCTCATTAAATAATTGGCGTAAAACATTATGTGCAGTATCTACATATGTATGAACCCTGTAAATTGAATTGAAACAGTTGTCGTTCATGAGGAACTCCCTATGCAACTGTGTAGAAATGACGAGTGAAATTAATTCAACAATCAGTCATTGGTCAATTTTTCAATAGAGGAGGAGTCCACGCATAAATATCTACTGATAAACACGAAATTAAAAAAATATCCTTAATAGACTGATACACGCAGCAATGTTAAGGCGTCCCGATGCTAAAATACGGCTGGAAAACGATATTATTTGAATCATCGTAAAAATACTTTGACCGGTAGTATTTCTTAAAATCTATGATACATGTTAAACATTACATTTGATGCATTTTTGTGACGTCATATATACTTTGTAATCACGTGACGGGCAAATCCTAATAATGCGTATGATCTATATAAATCGCATCGGCGCAGGTGATTAATGACATTAAATCATACATATTTTTAATAAAAATCCTTTGTTAAGTCATATACTTTGAAGGTCTTGCTTGGGAAAGAAATAGATATTTCGTTTATGGAAGATATTGTTGAAACATTCCACAAAATCATCAAAATAATCCACATTTTTACTAATCAAAAGCGATTTACAAAAAATTGGGGTAAATCCGTAGGTTTCCCAAGCACGATTCACATTAGTACTTATATTCTCTACCAATATTACGTAAAATATTCTAAAATTGTGTTGATCATATATTTCTTATGTGTGGATACATCAACTTACCAGTTTTATCAGTTTATTCACATGTAAAATCATAAAAATGTTGCGAGGATATTAGAAATTGATCGGGTTCAGGATCACATAAATTCCATTTCATAATTAACTTTGACATTTATAATATCGTCCTATACTAAAAAATAATTATTCTGTATATAGCTTGGCTACATAGATAGACTATTCACACGATGGTCGTGTAAATAGATTTTCATAAATTAATTCACACGACGGTCGTGTGTATATCACAGTATTCAGTTATAGCTATTTGCACGACTGTCGTGTAAATAGACTTTGCTTAGTTATGTGCACGACGGTCTTGTATATATCATCGGCCATTAAACTGATTGAAACACGCCTTTCCTTTATTATTATTTTCGTAATAACTCAGATTTGAAACAGAATTAGACCTTAATTTTTGCAATTTATGTTTTCCTTCCCATAAGGATAATTTATGCTAAACTACGTTGAATTGGAATCAGTAGTTCTTGAGAAGAAGATTTTTAAAAATGCACCCCCCTTTTTCTACAGTTTCAAGGTTTTCTCCGCTTTGAATACAGATCGGACTTTTATTTCTGCAATTTATATTCGCCCTCCCACAAGGATGCTTTGTGCCAAATTTGGTTGAAATTGGATAAGCAGTTTTAGAGAAGAAGTTCAAAATGTAAAAAGTTTACAGACGGACAGACAGACAGACGGACAGACGGACGGACGGACGGACGGACGGACAGACGGACGACGGACAAAAAGTGATCAGAATAGCTCACTTGAGCTTTCAGCTCAGGTGAGCTAAAAAACCATATACTATTTTGTCAGAAAAGTTGAAACCGATGTGGAAGCATCCCCAGATAGTGTAGATTCAAGTTTGTTCTACTCATTATCCCTTGAGGTAATGTTGGCCCACATTTCAACAATATCTACATAAGAATATATAGAGATCCAAAATGATTAAAATCTTCATTCTTTACTAGGGATTCAATGTTAAAAAATGTGCTTATAATTTAAAAAATCCAGGAAAATTGTACAGGTAACAGGATTATTAAAGGTGTTTGGATCAGAGTTACATCAGATTGGTATTTTTGCTCAGGTGGGCGATGTGGCCCCTTGTTATTGTGAGAGCTGCCTCTTTTCATTTCAGCACATATTTATTAACTTTTAAGAACTTGATTTCAGAAATAACAGCTTATGAGTGTTTTGATCTTTAAGTTCATAACCTCTATTGATTACCCAGTATTAAATTGACAAAGTGTAAGCCAAAAAATTCAGTTAGAACTATGAAAGTAAATTGTCACATCATACGGAACATTGTCATGATCATGACAGTCCAATAGAAGCACACAATATGACAGGATCTTTTTTCGATGGCTACATCATCCCTGCAGCTGCAGAATCCAAGCCGACCATGATAAAAAAGATAAAAAGAACAAACATTTTTCACCCACATATTAAAAGTATATATTTTATTTAAAGTGCATTGGACATAATTCACAGCACCTAAAATCAATTTGTATCGTATTGCGTACTCATTTGCCATTTAGCATTTACTGAGCTATGAGAGAAAACAAATGACTTGGAGTGCATCAACAATAATGAAATGAATGATGTAAAAATTGATGCACTTTAATAAATGTACATGTGTAGTAAACAAAGATAAAATATGCCTAAATTTATGTTCGCACATTTCCAGTACTCAATTAAAATATACATAAATTGATGCTCACACATTTTTATGTATTCAATCAATTCAATAGTCCATAAAATTAATCACCAAAAGTACACAAGTATTTCCCTCTGACCTAAAATTAATGCACTGTTCACAGTGTCATGTTGCACTTTCAAGCTAAATAGGAGCCATCATTAAGTAGGTGGAGGAGGTGGCGGTGCCCCAAGCATACCCAGGGTATTCATGTCAAAAGCCCCTGGAGGAGGGGGTGGAGGAACCGCCATGGGGCTGTAACCTTGCTGGCCCGGTGGGGGCGGTGGAGGAGGGGCAACACCACTTGGCATTGGCGGGGGCTGTTGCCATGGCGGCATGCTGTTGGGAGGGGGTGGTGCAGCTTGCCATGGTGACGCTGATGTTATAGGAGGCGGTGGAGGTACACCTTGTGCTGAAAAAGAGAAAGTCAATTGCTGCAGCATTTAAATGTGTTCAGCCCTGATCAACCATTTTGATATTTGTAACATTGTGTTTTTATCATTGGCTGGACAGTTTACAATGTATCAGTACATGTATATCAGAAGACTTAGGATAAGAAAGCTACATGTATCTACCTTGCTGCATCCAAGATGACGGAGGCTGGCTGCTTGGAGGAGGAGGGGGTGGGGCCGACAACAAAGATGGAGGTGGTACACCTTAATATGAAACAAAACGCAGATAGATATCATTCAATGTAAATGCACACAAAATAAGACCAATAATCTATCATATTAATACACAGTAATAGATAGGATGTAAATATCCTTATAATAATCTTACCACCACCAGCAGAAGACACAGCACTGTTTTGAGATGTCATCGTGTTTGACTGCCAGGGGGGTGGGACAGGTCCACCCGCGGACGAGTAATGAGAAGGGGGTGCCACAGGGGCTGGCATGTGCATGTGCCCAGGCTGCTGCATGCCCACAGGTTGCTGTATGCTGGTGGAAATCCCCATCGGGGGCTGTACACCTTGAATATTGTAACTGACTGGAGGCTGGGCTGTGGTTTGTACCTGCGATGATTGTACAGGTGAGCTCAGACTTATATTGGACACCACCTGAGGTGGAGGGGGTCGAGCTGGCTGTTGCCATGGTGGATTTACTGCCTGTTGATGTAAATGGTGTCAGTCACACTTTACATCAATTTTACATAAAATGTATAATCATTTAAACAATCCCATCTCTTATTTAAATTTGCTCAAACCTCTTAATCAACTTTGCACATAATATATACACTGTCTGAACTAGAACATGTACTGTTCTGTAAAAGAACTTACCATGGGGTTTGGTGGGGGCTGACTAAATGAAGGTCTGTATGTCTGTACAGCCGGGGTAGGATGTGTCTGTGTTTTGGGTGGGGGTGGACCCTCTCCTAACTCTGCCATCAAGGACATGTACTGAAAAATAAAAATATAACCAAGATTAAGTTAGCTCATACATGTACCAAATACCTCTTAATTTTATATGTAAAACATTTCATGTTGTAATTCATTCATTTTTTTTTTTTTTGGCAAATGGGTTGTACACACCTCACTGTCCATTTTGGCTTTGTCAGCTTGAGACACAGGGTTTCCATTCTGAGGAAAATTTTTGAAAGAATCTCCAGGTCTGAAATTATACATGTTTGTTTATTGGTTTGTATTGTGGCATGGAACAATAGTTTTGAAATCATTTGGAACTATTGCACTAAGTCTTGTTTAAATTATTTTTTATTTTTATTCACACATCTATAAAAAAAAAAAGATTTGATATATTACAGATATCTCATTAGATACAGTATATGTGATTTTATAAATTTAATGAGAGAGATACAAACAAATAGAGAAGCAGATTCTATCTACAGCTGTATTCCAATATGCATCAAACATTTGCTTCTCATTCTTCTAATGAAATTTTTTTTATATACTTACTTTTTTGATTTGCAGTCCTGTGCAATATGACCAGTGCCTCCACACAGAGAACAAATAATGGTGTTTGTGATGATGGTCTGAGCCTGCTGTAACTGCTTCAGTTTTCTATAGCACAATAATTACAAATTATTAATTTCATTGTATTAAATTAATAATTTTATCTACACTACAAATAGAAAGGAAACTTTTAAAAGCAATCTACTTCAGTGTAAATTTTCATGCATGAAAGATAATATGCTAAGCAAGCTTATTATCTTTTATGCATGAAAATTTACACTGAGGTAGAAAAATTATGTACTTACGCTAAGCCATCATTTTCCCTTAAAGTCCCATTTAACAAGGCCAATTCTCGTAGCTGTTGGCGCCGCAAGTCATTCTGGCCCTCAGGAACCTCAATACCTTGTTGAATTATTTCTTTGATCTAAAAAAAAAACAAGAAGCAAATTAACTAGATTCGATCTCGTTGCGAGCAACGAGTGGGTCTTCCGTCCAATTTTTGAATAGATACGATTAAACTTATCAATTCAAAGATAAAATCATAGATCTAAGCGAAAAAAAGAGAAAAAAATTTTGCGGCACTCGAGGCTTGAACCCGGGTCGCCTGGGCCATGTCCACGACTATAACGACTGAGCTACTCGGACTCCGCTTCAGAACTTTGACGCTTAATTTCTCGAGTATGCCTTGATCGAATTTAAAACTATTTACATATTCTTAATCAGTAAAAGGGTCACTATAAGGTTTAAAAATTTCAAAGAAAAATATTAAAAAATAAAAAAGTCGAAAAATTCAATTTTTGAAATTTCCTTCCGGTGACGACCGGAAGTGACGGCGGACATTCTCTTTACCGAGGTACATTAGAAAAACGGTAGATCTATCATCTCTGAAAATTTCAGCCTTTTATCTTTACTCGTTTTTAAGAAACCCGACAGACAAAATTGACTTTTTAAAATCGTAAACGGACGATAACTTCTGACCGGAAGTGTTTTTTCAAAAAATAAAAATTATATATCAGCTTTAGATAAAAACACGTTTATATTGAAAATTTGGGCGTAATCGAGTCACAAATCTCCGAGAAATCGTCTGCACAAAATCGGTAAGAAAAAAAAAGAATAATAAGAATAAGAAAAGTGAAAAAGAAACAATAGAATAATAGAAGGGTCTTCCGCTGAAGACGGAAGACCCTAAAAAGTCATTCATTTTGTTAAACCAACAATTTATTGCTAAACTGTCTTTCATAAGCTTCTCACAACATGTTTACTTTAAAGTAGGAAGCACTATTACATAGTAAATGTATGACTTTGTTCATGAATGGTTGTACAGTACATCTGAAAAGTAGGTGTGTATCTTTCATTATATTTAAAGTAAAATGGCAATATAAAATGACCTTTTCAACAGCCTTCTTGACATTTTCTGGATTGTTGGCTGTCACATAAGCATGAAGAGGCTCATCCTCCCCAGGCAATGGCTGTCCATCCTTTCGACCTATTTTTCCTTCTTTTACTGAACCTTTGCCACGTATGATGATTTTTGCTCCTGTCTGTATAATGTGAAAAAAAAATTCTTAAGATATAAAAAGTAAGCATTTCACAATGTACAAAACAATGCGATTTATTGAAGAAAATTCCATAAAAGCAGTTGCAATATTACTTAATGCAATTTTTATTCAAAAAATCTTTTTGAGTGGCTTGATTAAATAAATCAAAAAAGGATCAGACAAAAAAAGTTTTAATAAAACTTAAAATTTAATAAATGATTTAGAAAAAGATATGCCTCTCTTGCTCAAATCGTTTTTATAATGATAGCTTTTAAAACTAAAACTTACATCTTTTTCAAGATTTTTGAGTGTGTTCCCTCTTGGTCCAATTAAGAGCCCCACAAAATTGATCTCTGGGTGTTCATCCTGTGGTATCATCACCTTGTCGTTCACCCTCACGATGGGAGGCCTATTATTAAATGATAATGAGACTTACAATGGGACAACTACATGTACTAAACAATAGTTTAAGGTTACATTTCATGCTTCCTGTTATGTTTGTAATCAAAATAGGAAGCCAATCGTGACAAATTCAAAACTTTTCAAGAAATACCCCTGTGCAAAATTCAGCTGTAAAATTTCAATTTATGTATAATCAATTCTCTCCAGATCAAAGCTACAATGCAAGTTTTACTTAACAATTTTGATAAGCATAAATTCCCCCCCCCATTTTTAATGTTTATTTAAATTTTTCTAGTTACACCTGAAAACAAAAGTGTTTCTTATATGTTCCATACTTGTAATCTGCTGGAGGTTTGTAATCACAGTTAAGGGAGATGGCCTGCTGTACCAACTGGTGGCGCTCCTCCTCAAGGTTTTTACGCGTTCGGTACTCTCTGGTGTTCAACCGCTTACCCTCGTTGTTGTAGATAGGCTCAGGGGATGGCGACCTTCAAAGTGAAGAACGAAATACTCAGGCTCTGAGGTATTTCTGCTTACCGTATTTGTCCAATGATAATTGAAAAATTTTACTTTTGAAATTTTTGTGTCAAAGTCCCCAATTTTAAAAAATAGCTTATGAATTTATATATCGCTGCAATTAGGTAATTTCAAATAAACTTCCATTCCCCCATTGCCATTTCACAATCTAAAGAATTTAAGTAAATACAATTGTCACTACGTATTGGATAGACATGTGTTTATGTTTCAGCCAATTTTAAAATAGAACTTCAGCCATTATCATTGGACATCATGATAAGCAAGGTTAAGTTTGACAGTCATAATTTGTCATGCCAATTAATGGCTTTCTTTGAGAGGAGACCCTACACATATTAATAGGCTGAATCTTTATTTCTAGCTATTTACAAACTCAAGTAAGGTTTCTTAAACCAAAATTTCAAATTTAAATGCACAAGTAAAAGTAATTTACATGTACAAAGAAAAGATATCATTTATGATATAAAAAAAAAATATTCATGTTTGAACATCAGCCATTAAAAAAAATTCTGGTAAGGAAAAAATCAAAATAATAAGTGCGCTATGGAATTGTTTTAGAAAATACCAATTTTTTTTAAAAAGGGGTAGCTACTAATAAACAAAAACGAATTAATAAACCTAACTTCAAACTCATATATCTGAAAACAAACTTAGTTAAATCTGAAAAGTGTGAGAATAAACGAAAATATTTAACCTGAAAGACTAGAGATAATTGATTACAGCAGAAGCCAGATCTTGTATACAATCGGTCAAAGTATCAACAATTTTGGGTGAGAGAGAGAGAGCAATTCATCATTAAGAACATATATGTCAGAATAGAACTGAAATGAAGGATTTATCATAAATTAGTTGTACATGTTTATGAATTTCAAGCTTATTTGAGATATGAACCAACATGCTCTGAAATATTAAGGGAATGTATTACAGCACCTTCTTCACTGAATGACCTTCACACAAAATTGTCATTAGCAAAATAGAAACACTGATTAGAACAAGTCCTAATTATACATAAACTATACCTGCAGGATTTGGGGCCATGGCACACACAATCAGATGTACAAAACGCACAAATATTTATTTCAGTGCATATATTGAACTTTTATATTATTAAATTTGCCAAAACTTTTTTTTTTATTTTTTTCAAAATATTTTTTTTTCTGAATTGATAGTATATTTTATCTTGTAAAAGGTTTAGTTTGTTAATATTAAATTCAATATGCAGTTTGCAATTTATCAATTTGTATTTCAAGATTTACTGCAGTTGATATGTTTAAGTTCAAATTAAATGCATTATTACTCATTTAACATGTTCAATAGTGCAAAAAAATATCCTTAGAAATATGCATTTATTTTTTCTCTAAAAAATATACAATTGGTTTGTGTTGTACAGGAAGGTTCACTCAGTTATCAAATGAAAAGGGCCTAAATCTAGTATACATAAAATTATGAAAATGGTCAGTTTAAACTTATTGCTTATGCCTATTAAGGTAAGGTTTGCGGTTACAGGGAGATAACTCACACATTTTCATTGTGATGTAACACCAACTACCCTTTATTTCAGTTATGACGTCAAAATTTATATGACGTCATAATTGATTTCAGTTTTTTTATTTCGCGTTTTTTTTTAGTTTCAATGGAAAAATAAGAGGACACAATCATTTTATCAATTTTCACGAAAACGAAATCCGCATCATATGGTTTTGAATAGTGTTTTAGAAACATCAGATTACACATATTCTAAGATACGTTTTTCCTGAAATCGGTGGACTTGGAAAGGTTTCAAATAAGATGTTTTCGTTTACATAATAGTAGTCCAAAATTAAGACTTTTGTTGCATTTTATTCTATTTTTAGATAGTTCATCAGAAATTAATAAAAGTGAATCATGATATCAATAGTGATATTGTTTTCGAACATTTTAAGCATAAATAACCCCCATTATAATCACATATAAAATGTACATATTTTCACGAAATTGTTTACATTTCATCAAAATGAAAATTGGAAATCATGAACTTTGACCTTTTGTAGTTATAAAATGGGACGGGCAAAATTCATTTGAATTTCATGAGAAAAAAGACTATAGTATAGTGAACAAAATGGTATGTAACTTTGGTACAACCTCTAAAAAATGCAAGCCGCAAACCTTACCTTAAAGCATAAAAATCCTATGTATTTGAATTTTAATTTGTGCAAAAAATCTTAAACAACCTTAGATTGATTCTTGGTCCTTTCACAGTACATAAATGACAAAACTAAGACTTTTTCTGAGTTTTTTTTTTCTTTTAAATCTCTTTGAGCTACTTTAAAATGTATGTTATATTACATATAATGATAAAAAAAATCTTTATTTGTACACAAAATATTGGAAGTTTTATTATTTAGTATAATATTTTTTCTTTAAACTAAACATAGATTCACCAGGTCACTATTCAGCTTTACAATCTGATTTGTGTGTACCATCCCCCTACATTCTGGTAGTCACGATGTACTTCAGCTGGCCTGCGTGAAATGAGAGTGGATTATGCATGTGACCAAACCTTTCTTCAGGATTAGGAGGGATGCCCAAGTCTCCAGTTCGTAGTCTACGACTAACTTCCTCTATCTGAAGATGCACTGGAATGCAATTGGTTATAATCAATAATGATGGGTTATTTATTCAGTTTTATTTATAACCAAAGAAAAAAAAAGTGAAACCATACAAACCTGAATGAGCTCACCATAGTTACTTCAGTCCCAAAAGAGGAAGCCAAAAATTCATTAACATAATATCAAAGGAATTTTTCCACCCCCTCCCCCTAATTATTATTGCCTTCTTTGCGTTCCCATCCATTTCTCCATATTAAAAGCTATCTTATTTATTTCTTGCAAACAGCCCTTCTTATTTCTCGGCATAAACAAAGGAGTGGAAACATTTTAAAAGTTGAAAGAATTTTCTCTCTCCACCATTTAATATGTATATTCATGGAAAATCCAACACAAGTTACTTTTGTACAGAGCACATCCTTTTTTTTGAAAAATGCGGTTATTCATATTTTATATCAGTAATAGATTACTGAAATAAAATGGATTGTTCTTTTATATGTAAAAAAAAAAATATGACTTTGATTAGAATCAAACCAACTGTGACCATGAAACTCTTGTTATTCTTTTATTGTTGAATAATATAAAAGAGCTACAAATGTAGATGTGGAGGTTTGATTGTAATCAGATTAAACAACCTTGCAATGTTCACCAAATGAACATATTCACATATAAAGAACATATGCAACTATAGATATTACTATCTAATGAACAGTCAAGAACGCTTGAAGGTTTCAACAACAACAAAAAAATCATAAAAATGGAAAATCAGAGGATTCTAAACATCTTTTTAAAATACTGAAATTCATGTACACGACAGCTAAAATATAAGTTGAAATTTAGTTATCAAAACATGTTAAATTCATATCTTGTCCTGTTCAAAATAAAATATTAACAGGGGGTAAAATCATTGTTAAATTAATATCAGCATACTATAATAAAATACACACATATATATCACTAAAACTGCCCCAATCTTTCATCAATGGACCCTAAAAGCAAATTCATTAACATGAAATAATTATTAATAGAGTTAAACTTCTTGACATGAAAAATAAACCACAGTACACACTTTCGAGTACTGGAGCTACAGTGTATGTTTTCATTTATAAAGTTGATACTTACACAGGTACTGTTTTTCTTGATCATCTGACAATCCATTAGGAATAACAGTTGGCATGCCTGGAATGATTGTTTTGTCAGTGTCATTATCCTGAGCCCATCGACTCTTGCGTTTTTTCTTCCTGTCACTGGCGGATGTTCCATCTGGGTTCCAGGAGGATGCTATATATTTTAATACAAAATTAACATAAATGTTAAAATTAACAACAGACCCTTAAAAGTGAATTTTGTTCCTCGGGGGACATGAAATTTAAAATCCTGTTAGAGGGCTTCCTGGTCTACAAAATTATGAATTCAGTTTTCTTAAAAAAATCTTTACAGGTGTG
This sequence comes from Magallana gigas, assembly GCF_902806645.1. Lineage (NCBI taxonomy): Eukaryota > Metazoa > Mollusca > Bivalvia > Ostreida > Ostreidae > Magallana > Magallana gigas. Next base: position 31,118,613 of record NC_047568.1, read on the forward strand.
TGCGAGTAGAGAAGATCAGAACATCAATCCATATGATCATCAGTAGGCCTATACAATACATGAATTTTCAATACACAACAGTGACAGAGACTTAGTCTTAGCCTCTTAGGTCATGTTATTTTAGCAGTATAGACAGCTTTTTATTAACTCATTAACACCACGACCAGTTAACTATTTACTTCTGATGTTGATTTGATTTTCCATGTGTGAAAGTTTCGAAATGATCAACTCATCTGTTAACAGCATAAAAATGATGATTTCACGGAAACATTCTTCCTCTTTCGTCATGATTACTTTATATTATTGGCGTAAATTAAAAATATACTCACGCGAATCCGATCCAAAGTCAGCAGATCTCTTAGATCCTGGTGTTCCAAACATTGTAAAAATGCTTTCTCCACAGGTCCGGACGTTACGCTGTCGTCCGCCGTAAGAGGGCGATAAATATGACGTAAGAAAAGCCTCAAAACAAAAAGAAAACTCTAAATTTTATAACTTTTTATGAAACATTGAAGGATTTTTAATCAATATTATATGTGAGCAAATAAATCACTAACATTCTATACAATTATATTATATATACCACTTTTTAACCATCTTTCCCGTGACATTTTTTTTTATAATCTCGAACCCACAAAGTGAAACTAATGATGTAAACACGTGAAACATTCCCTAGGATTTTAACTTGCCGGCTTCAACATGGTTAAGGAGCAATTTAGGGAAGCAGACGTCGCAAAGAAAATGTAATGTATATAGTTATGCAGAAGTATCATTTATACAACTTTGGTATTGTTAATTATTTATATTTAAGCATTGATAAAATGTAACGTTATGGTTACATTAAGTTTTTAAATCTAAAGTTAACCTGTATAAACAGTCAAGGCATGTTGATATAATAAAATTATAGTTTTATGAACAATAAGTACACTGCATGCTTGAGAATTACAACATTTTCAGGTGTAACATCAAATGCAAAATCTCTTCTGATGTAAACCCTTTTATGACTTATTCTTGTAATGGCACGGAAAATTCATTGCACAATGTAAATTTTTTGATGTACAGAAGCCATGTTACGTTCGGCTTGCTCAACTCCCATCAAATGCAACAACTCTCGCACCTGCATGTGGTCAGTAAAAACCTGTATAGCCAGGATGGGGGTCGTAAGCCAGTACCCTTTGGAGCCCTGGATCATAAAATGGTATAATTTCTGTTATTTGTGATTGCTCTTTAATCAAGACATATCTCATTTTCTTTCCATTTGATTCCTATATATGTTGAATGAAACTTCCTAGACATTCCCAAGACATGACTAGTATAGATATATATGCAAATCATCAAAATTATACATCTACTGACCTGTTCTCAAAGCCATCATATGCATGTATCATATATTTTTGATAAGTATAAAGATAGATAATCATGTGTCTGTTCCTGATTTCAGACACACAATTTTAAACCAAAATAAGTCTCATTTTACAATTATAGGGAACCAGTGACAAAGAAAATAGCTGTGAGACATGTGGCAAGGGATTGGCTGACTGCACTGGTCACTATGGTTACATAGACCTGGAGTTGCCATGCTTTCACATAGGATATTTTAGAGCTACTATTCAGCTTCTTCAAATGATTTGCAAGGTACATCTTCTGATCCAAATGTACAATATCCTATCATCACCTGCCAACACTCTGAATTAATCATTTATTGATGCAAATTTTGTATTTTGGTGGCGTGCATCATTGACTTGGAAAATAATTTTGTTTTGTAGACTTGCAGTCAAGCACTTTTAAGTCCTGACCAGAAGAAAACTTTCATGGAGAATGTAAAGAAACCACTGACTTATCTACAAAGAAAAGTTCTAAAGAAGAAAATCTATGACAAATGCAGAAAGATGTCCGTCTGTGTGTCTTGTGGTGCATATAATGGTGTGTAGAACCTTTCAGACAGTTAGATTAAGAAATGATAAACTGTTAAAGACTCTAGTTCAGTCTTTTAGAAAAAATACTATAAGGAAATCTAAAGTTTTGGGGTTTTTTTTTACCAGAATACTGAGGACACACGGTGTAAGATAAATGCCATCTAGTTTGTTTTTCTGTTAAAACTTCCTCCATTTGTTTATTCATTCAAAAGATATATATGAAAGATTTTACAAAAGAAGAGAGTGAAGGGATTCTGACAATACATGTACATGTATGTAAAGGGTTATGTGGGAAAGGGATAAATATTCATGTGTATGTTTTGATTTGTAAATTACACAGGAATGGTGAAAAAATGTGGTCTGTTGAAAATAATTCATGACAAATACAAACAGCGTAAGGGTACCGACCCAGTGATAGAGGAGTTTATGGGGTCGTTCGAGGCAGCCATGGAACACAACAAAGACTTAGAGCCTCTCTTGAGCAAAACGCAGGTCAGTTTAAACTGTAATCCCAATCTACAGGTTTGAGAAACCAGCTTAAATTGCAGTGTGACAAAAATCTGCAAGGATAAAAAACATGAAGAATATCCTTATATCATGCCAGTTGATTCTTAGTAAAAAAATTCCTCTTGTGATCAAGTCAAAATGCATGATGTACATGTAAATCATATATTCTTAGAATTTTTTCAATGCTCTGAAACATAACCATTTGGTATTTTATCAACTGAAAGAAGTCATGGTAATTGGCAGTAGGAAAATCTATCTTTCAAAAACCAAAAGACTTAGCTAATTTTAGTATTATTCTAGGAGGTTCTGAATCCCATCAAAGTGCAACAGATTTTCCTACAGATCCCGGAGGAGGTAAGACATAAAAGTGTCCTTTGTATATTTTGCCACCAAAAAAAACTCCAAAAATTTTTACTGGTGCAAAAATGGTTGACCAATGTCAAATTTTAAACACATCCTTTTCTCCAAATGCACAATAAAACCTTGCTGCAAAACCACAAAAGCGGAAAAACAGCTTTCAAATGATAGACACTAAGTTACCTTGTAATTGATGTTTTAAACTGATAATTTTAAGATTCATAGTCTTAATTGTTGATGCTTTGACTCCCTGCAGGAGATTCCACTATTGATGATGAACCCTGAAGTCGGAAGTCCGAAAGACCTGATACTGACCCGAATTTTAGTCCCACCCATCTGTATTCGCCCCTCTGTTGTCTCGGATCTCAAGGCAGGAACGTACGTAGCATTCCTTCAGTGGTTAAATGCATGCAATTGACTGTATGGGGATTTTAATGTAAAACAGACTCAACCTCATTTTTGCCTTTTCAGGAACGAGGATGACATCACTATGAAGATGACTGAGATCATGTTTTTGAATGATGTCATTCAAAAGCACAAAGCTACAGGTGCCAAAATGTCCATGATTATGGTAAGGTCTAAAATTATAAGAATATTTTTTTACCATACAGCGGTATCAAGTCAAATGTGATCTTTATTTCATTTTGTCATACTTTTGTTAATTTGAAGTCTTGAAAGGAAAAATTTTAAATAATACACTGTATCTAAGTATTCAGAGGTTAATAGGTAAAACTGTATTATGAGTATATTCTTGTTTTGTAGGTGTTACCCAGGGAGATCATGAATTTGTACTGGTAAAATATGTTCTATTATAATAGGTTACTTTTGACATTTACTATTTCTTTTACAGGAAGATTGGGACTACCTGCAGCTACAAGTGGCACTCTTGTACAACAGTGAAACTTCAGGGATACCCTTACATATGCAGGTACTTTTGTATTACATGTAATGATTTGAGGCAAACAGATACATGTAAGAAGATTAATACAATTATATATTGCTCATTATATATGTAGTCAATTGACATTTCTAGACAAAGAGTTTTTGTTTGCTTATTGTATGTTTTATTTTCATATTGAATGTTTTGCATGACGTTTAAGTTGGGAGATGATGAAACAGAATGGCCATACAAACCATGAGGTTATACTTGTGCATATAGATATGCATATAGATATAACTGAATAGATAAACACATACAAGAATACAACAAAATTTATTTTAGCCAAAGAAAATGACAAGAGGGTTTGTGCAAAGGTTGAAAGGTAAACAGGGTCGTTTCCGTGGAAACCTGTCTGGAAAGAGAGTTGATTTCTCTGGAAGAACTGTCATTTCACCTGACCCTAACATGAGGATTGATCAGGTGTGTAAATATTATTTCCTTTTATCCAAGCTTTAACATGTTTTTTTATGTTATTTTATAAATTAAAGTATATCATCATTTTTTTTAAACATGATATCTTTTATGCTATTGTCTGTGTATACAGTTAAGATGTATGTTCATGGACATGCACATCAAATATTGAAGAAAGGGCAATGAATATTTCACTGAATAAGCTTTCCTTTACATGAAGGTTGCAGTTCCTGTTCATGTGGCCAAAGTTTTGACCTATCCTGAACGTGTCAACAAGGCCAATATCAAACTGATGAGGAAACTGGTCAAGAACGGGTGCGACACTCACCCAGGGGCAAACTTCATACAACAGAGAGACAACAACATGAAAAGGTTCATCTAAATTCCAAACATTATGTACATGTACACATAAACTTGATTAGTCTGAAATATCTGACGTTTTCCTGGCTTTTTTAATGACTTTGATATTTTACTCGCCAGGAAAACATCAGAAACGGTGCCATTACGAACACTGGAAATTCGCCGCCTCCAGTTATCTTTGCTTCGATTTATAACGAGTTGAATGAAATGTTTCACTCACAACTAATTAATGAAATGATAATTTTACTGCTCACTAATATTGCTTTTATGGGTCTCTACATCTCATAAACAGGCTGTTGAACACATTCTAATGAATGGTTAAGACTTGTTTTGATTTCGTGCATTTTTAAAATCTTGCAAGAAAATGGATCAATAACACTTTTGTTAATCAGACTCAAAATGTACAGTAAAATTATATTTTAAGCTATATTATAGAGTTTAGATATTTATCTATTTAAAATCTAGTCTATAATGCTGCTTCAAGTTGGAGGCGGCAAATTTCCAGTTTTTATAATGGCACCGGTTCTGACGTTTTCATGGATAGTAAAATATTAAAATCGTTAAAAAAGCCAGGAAAACGTCAGATATTTGGACTAAAACTTAATTGGAATAGTTTACGTTTTCTATACACTGCTGGGTGGTTTATAAGCATAAACTGTCCAAGTCAGTTTATATTAAGTCTTCAATATAAAGTTATTGATTTCATTTCTTTTTTAAAAAGGTTACTGTAGAATAATACTTGCATGTATCACTCTTATTGGGTTATTTATTCATTATAGGTACTTGAGATATGGCAATAGAGAAAAAATCGCCAAGGAACTAAAGTTTGGTGACATTGTGGAGCGCCACCTTATAGACAACGACATTATCTTGTTCAATCGACAGCCCTCCTTGCATAAACTCAGTATCCAGGCATTCTATGTAAGTGAACTGAATATGATGAATCATCTCAACTTTTCAAAAACAAAAATAAACATCTAATGCTAAAGACATTCATATATTTGACGTTATGGTAAACATGTACTTGTGTATGATTGCAGGCCAAAGTGATGCCTCATAGGACTTTCAGATTCAACGAATGCTGTTGCAACCCTTTCAATGCTGATTTTGATGGAGATGAAATGAATCTTCATCTACCCCAGACCGAGGAGGCGAAGGCTGAAGCCATTACTCTAATGGGGGTCAGTAGGTCCTTAACAGTAGAATGCAACAATTTAACATTCTAATTTACCCAACAATAACACCCCCTTTCCCCTTTCAGATAAATCTTTTTTATACTCTTTGACTTGAATTTTACTGAAATGTTGACCATGCAGATTTTTTACTTGATTTGTTTTGTTTCATGAAGTTTGATATCATTCAGTGAAATGCCTTGATCTCTGCTTCCAGTCCAAGTCAAACATTATAACTCCAAGGAATGGAGAACCTTTGATTGCTGCCATACAAGACTTTATCACAGGTAAGATGCCATGATAGATTTCCTTTTGTCATACTTATATCTTCTTCATATACATGTAGGTACATGTACATGTCTATTGTATACTAATGTTCACATAGCTTTACCATCTACATTTGTACTTACATGTAATTCATTGTTCATGATGTTTCATTAAAAAAGGACAGTTGAAAGACAGTATTGTTACTTTATAGAAAATAAACCTAATAATACCTTATTTTTGTGATACATGGTACATCCTCCTTATCATCATGTGACATGCAGCAATGGAATCATATGTTGACTTTGTGATGGTTTTTTACTGACTGTGAATTGATTGTTTCCAGGTGGATACCTGATAACGCAGAAGGACGTGTTCCTGGACAGGGCGCGGGCCTGTCAGCTGATAGCCTCCATGTTGTCTGGCAGGGAGAGAACTCTCAAGATCGACCTACCTCCGCCTGCCATCATTAAGGTATTTCACAAGAAAAGCACACACTTGGTGCATATTCAAACAATGCGAATATGGTACATACAGGTATAAAACAAACAAGTTGATGTACACTAGGCAAGTGTAGAATGTAGAATTATCAGAAAGAGTGGTTGCTTAATTTTTTCGAATTCGCATGGATACCCTCACCTACAATTTTCCATCCTCCACAAATTGTGAAACAATATATTTTTGTAGCAAATAAATGGAATTGATAGAATTGAAATAATACATGTATTGATATACATGTACCTAGTTAATGCATCTGTTGATTTTTGTTGACAGCCCATAAAACTGTGGACAGGGAAGCAGATCTTCAGTGTTCTCCTTCGACCCAATAAAAACTCTCCTGTCAGAGCCAACTTATGGACCAAGGGAAAGAACTACTCCGGAGGAGAGGACCTGTGTATCAATGATTCCTGTGAGTGGATTGATGGTTCATTTTATCAAGTAGAGCTTTTCAGTAATTTTGACTTAAAAGGTACCAGTACTAATTAAGGTCTTCCGTTTCCAACGGAAGACCTTATTGTTTTCGTTCTGTTTCTTTTTCTTCGCTATTTTTCTTTTTTTCCAACAAATTTTGTGCACGCGATTTCTCAAAAACGACTCAACCGATTTTCATTAAACTTTCAGATATGATAGATACTGATCTAATCTTTATACGTAATTTTTTATTTTGATGACGTCATTTCCGTTTTTGATATATTGACGTTTTAGCGATTTTCAGAGGGTTGGCTTGTCCTGGAATCTTCTCCTTAACGATTGAAGATATTGAGTTCAAACTTTCAGGGATTGTAGTCGAAAGATTGTAGATGTGTCTTTAGGCATTCATTTTTGTCTGACTCAAAAGGCTCTGAAGCTCGCCTGGACCCGGAAATTGAGATTTAAAAAACGTCGTTATTTTTCCTGGTTTTCTTTGTTTATCTCTTTTCTGAAAAATATTTTGTTAAAACATTTTATGTAAAATGTGTTAAGAATTAAATGACCTTTCATTTGATATCAAGAAAAAGGGACTGGCCTCTCAAATTAGGGAACAAAGGGACTCTTAAGTCTTTCATCCGTAGCCCTTTTTTGAGGGATATTTTGTGAAAGGTTATAGAAGCAAATATGTTTATTTTACAATTATGTATCCAAGCAATGTAATGATGTCATCCTGTGTTATGTAATTATGCCCCCCTTCGAAGAAGGGAGGGCATATTACTTTGCTGCTGTCTGGTCGGTCTGTCGGTCCACCAACAGTTTCCGCTCATTTTCTTCGCAGAGGATGAACATATTGAAATTAAATTTGGTATGCAGGTTGATCATGATAATATCTAGGTCAAGTTCGATATTGGGTATGATCGAGCAATTTTTGACAGAGTTATGGCCCTTTGACTTAGAAAAATTCTAGTTTTTTGCAGTTTCCGCTCAATTTCTTCGCAGAGGATAAACATATTGAAATGAAACTTGGTATACAGGTTGATCATGATAATATCTAAGTCAAGTTCGATATTGGGTACAATCGAGCAATTTTCGACAGAGTTATGGCTCTTGGACTAAGAAAAATTCTAGTTTTTTGCAGTTTCCGCTCATTTTCTTCGCAGAGGATGAACATATTGAAATTAAATTTGGTATGCAGGTTTATCATGATAATATTTAGGTCAAGTTCGATATTGGGTATGATCGAGCAATTTTGGACAGAGTTATGGCCCTTGGACGTAGAAAAATTCCAGTTATTTGCAGTTTCCGCTCATTTTCTTCGCAGAGGATAAACATATTGAAATCAAATTTGGTATGCAGATTTATCATGATAATATTTAGGTCAAGTTCGATATCGGGTATGATCAAGCAATTTTAAACAGAGTTATGTCTCTTGGACATAGAAATTCCAGTTATTTGCAGTTTCTGCTCATTTTCTTCGCAGATGGTGCACATATGGATATGAAATTTGATATACAGATTTATCTAAATAATATCTGGAATAAGGTCAAGTTTGATTTTGGGTATGATAGAGCAATTTTCGACAGAGTTATGGCCCTTGAACTTAGAAAAATACCAGTTATTTGCAGTTTACGTTCATTTTCTTTGTGGATGTTTCCAAGGGAGGGGGGCATAAATGTTTCACAAACATCTCTTGTTTAGGGTTTTTAGGGGCCAAAAGTCACCCATAACTCAAAAAGGAAAAATATTTTGAAATGCAGTATAGAAGAAAAGATGCCCAAAATGATATCCTATATAATATGCAATCTTCAAAATTTCGTTAAACGGCCCCAATAAGGCGATAAGGGACCGGCCCCTAAAACATTCTTTCTCAGATATCTCAAGAATGGTAACGAATTTCTAAACAATTGTTGAACAAAATGTCTTTTTAAATAAAGGACCTTTCATTTGATACCAAGAAAAAGGGGCTGGTCCCTAATATTAGGGACCTAGAGGGCTCTAAAGTCTTTTTCCTTTAGCTCTTTACCGAGGAATATTTCGTAATCGATTATAGAAGCAAATATGTTTATCTAACAGTTATGTAGCTTAACAGTATAATGATATTCTCATGTGTTACGTAATTGGGGAATTTTAGGGGTCAAAAGTCCTTAACTTGGATCACATGTATCTCAAAAAGGAAAATATTTTGAATTGCAGTGTAAAAGAAAAGATGCTCAAAATAATGTACTTAACAACATGCAACCTTTAAAATTTGGTTCAGTGGCCCCAATTAGGAAATAAGGGACCGGCCCCTTAAACGTTTTTCACAGATAACTCAAGAACAGTGACGAATTTCTAAACACTTGTTGAACAAAGCTCTTACACCTAAAACAAAATAGTATCTGGCCCTTAAATTGTAGACCCTCCTTTCCTGTTTTAAATCATTTTAGCTGTTTTATAGCAAAATGAAGATCGAACATAAATCTCAAGTTCTAAAATCAGACGGAAGACCTCCTCGTTGCTCGCAACGAGATGTTGTCTAGTTAAATATATTACTGTAGAAGCAGAAATATTCGTTGAGGATTTAATTTCGTTATTTTCGTTGGCAATATAAATCAACGAAATTAAATCCATGACGAATTTTTAACCCTGGTATTAATGAATACAAAAAGATTACGATATAACGAAATTAAATGCCAACAAAATCTTGTTTGGTTTAAAAACAACGAAATTTTGACCCAACGAAAATATATGTTTCTACAGTATTTTGTTTTCCCTTGGACTGAAATGTCACATTTTCATTGGTTTAAACATAGCACGTGATTGCCTCATATATCTCTATATTTGTTCTGTGAGAAATAATATTAGGCAATATGGCCGTCATTGGTCGACGCTTCGCTTACTCATTTCGACATTTCATAGTATTTAATACATAAACCGCATGCCGTAAGTTCTTAAAGTATTTGGAGTAGTTGCCCTTTGAAATTCTTTAAAATTAGAGTAGTTGCCCTTAGAATATTGACGTCACATTGTTTTGTCTGGAGCAGAACAAAATAGCAGCGTCGAAATGTGCTCAAATCTCTGCAGAGGAAAGGGAGAAAACATTTTAAATTGAATAGCAACAAAACATTGTAAGTAAACATGGGTGAAGCAAGGATTTTTAAAGAGTATTTGAAAGGTGAGATTGAAAATTTTGAAGAGTTTAAATGAGTTAAATTGGACGAGATGTTAGGCATCTTGTACATGGCTTCATCGCTATTTGTGAATATATATGTCGCTTGACAGTCCTCGGGAAAACAAAACACTTATTAGGTTAGTTACTGACTCACTACGGAAATATATTGGGTTGATCAATCTCATAGACGGCTCGGCTTCGCCTCGCCATCTATGAGATTGATCAACCCAATATATTTCCGTAGTGAGTCAGTAACTAACCTAATAAGTAATAGTGTACTGGCATATTCAATTTGCTGAAAGAAAAAATATCATTGCATTTTATGCTAAATTTAATTCATATTATTACCAGATAGTTAAATTTACCTTTTAATTTGTACATAAAATTTTTATTATATTAATTTGTGTGTGATTTTAGTTGTGGTGATTCGGAACAGTGAACTTTTGTGTGGCGCCATGGACAAAGGAACCCTGGGAGGAGGATCGAAGAACAACATCTTTTACGTGATACTCAGGGATTTTGGAGAGCAAGAGGCAGCAGACGCCTTGTCCAGACTGGCCAGGCTTTGTCCTGCTTATCTCAGTGAGTTTTCTGCTATGGATGGTTTGAAAAAAAAATACCATAAATGCAGTTGATGTAGTTAAATGCAGAGTATAACAAATTATTTGGACAGTGCATTCAGAAACACAGAAAAATTAAACTATTTAATGGACATGTATTTTACAGAGGTCTTTATCATTGGTACATGTACTACCGGTACTTTTTATCACCTATTTACGTGTAAATTTACTTACTTAGAATGAGTCATTTTTTGACATTAGGCCACAGAGGATTTTCCATCGGCATAGGGGACGTAACTCCTGGTGCAGGGCTCATCAAAGCTAAAAACAATCTCCTGGAGGATGGGTACAAATATTGATGTCTCGAATCAGTTTTATAAAATAAATATTGTAGACTTCAAGTGAATAATGAGTGCATAAGGGGATAACTTTTTTAAAAATTATTTGTGGAATAAATAATAAATGCGAACGAATTTACATGTATACTATAAATAAATATGACAGTGGAGTTCATGTTAATGCATTTGATTCCAGATACACTAAATGTGATAGCTTTATCAGAGACTTGGAAGAGGGCAAACTCCAGACACAGCCAGGGTGTTCAGAGGAGGAAACTTTAGAGGTAAAGAAAAACTCAACCAGAACTGCATGTACAATATAAATGTATGAAAGGAAACTCTACCATAACCCCAGTGTGATATGAGACAAATGCATAAAAAATAGCACTTTTATACAGGATATTCATGCACTACATGTATATACTTGCATCTTTAATGAGTTTAAGGTCAGACGACACGTTCCTCAATTTTAGATAACATTTTCCAGGAATTTGTTAATGGTTTACTACTACTTTGACAAGCCTTCTTGCAAAAAATTAGGGTACCTTACCAGGCATTTTTGCAAAATATTAGAGTATGCAATTTCCTATATAATCTTCTTGAAAATACACTTGAATTGCTAATATAAAAATATATACATCTACAGCACAGCGAAATTCACTAAATTAGAAATATATCTCCGCCGGGGCGGGGCTTTGAACTCACGACCTCTAGAACCTATACGCTTCTGGCATTGAGCAGCCACGTTTCTAACCACTCGACCATGTACACATATAACCAAATTCAAGTAAATTTTGATCATTTTTAAAGTAATTATAAAATTCATATTTTTTATTGGAACTCTTTATTACGAGGAGATACAAAAAAGATTCTCGAGGAACGTGTCGTCTGACCTTAAGGTACAAAAAATGTCTCAACTTTGTTTGGTGCGTACAGTGTGATGAGATGATTTTTGCTTGCTTAATTAGATTATTAATTTGTAACAATATGAATTTGGGGAAATTTGAGTACATGTATATTTAGAATACCAACTGAATAAATGCATATGTTCATGTATTGTGGACTATATGTACAAAGTGATTTGTTCAATGTTTACATCAACGTGTTGTTTATTATAGGCCATGATTCTGCGAGAACTCTCTGTTATCCGTGACCACGCTGGTAAAGCCTGTCTCCGGGAGTTACACAAGAGTAACAGCCCCCTGAACATGGCCATTTGTGGATCTAAAGGTACCAAAAGTTAAAAAGAAGGCTGCTTATTATTGATTCGTACAAAACTTTTCATATATATGAATGCAAAAAGAGTTTTGAAATGGAGATGCAAATATTATTAAAAAAAAAATTTTTTTAAGAGCATGTAATATATGATTATGCTGTAGTTATTTAAATATAAAAACTGCTGTAATGTACATATATACATTTGTATATCTGAGAAAAGATACCGTAAGTAAGAGTCTTTTTATCATAACTCAGGTTCCTTCATCAACATCTCTCAGATGATCGCATGTGTGGGACAACAGGCCATCAGTGGCAAAAGAACGCCCAACGGATTCGAAGATCGAGCTCTGCCTCACTTTGAGAAATTCTGTAATTCTTCTAGTTTCATGCTATTCTTTTATATAAAATTACTAATTTTTTTATCATCAAGATTTAGTAAATTGAATGTAATTTACTTTTTGTTTCATTGCCATTGTGAAACACAAACATTATTGAATTTTGTGGTTGCCTATACTCAATATATGTATGAACCTTATTCGTGATATTTAGCCAAAGATCCTGCAGCGCGTGGTTTTGTGGAGAACAGTTTCTACAGTGGTCTGACCCCCACAGAGTTCTTCTTTCACACTATGGCGGGCAGGGAGGGGCTGGTAGACACTGCAGTGAAGACGGCGGAGACTGGGTACATGCAACGTCGGCTCGTCAAGGTAAGCTCTGGGTGAACGGACAGACGTGGAGATTAGGGAGGGCAAACAAAATTATATTCAGAGAAATAATTTAATAAATTGTACTATCTTTTTGGAAGAAGCGATTTTTGTCTGAAAGAAAAGTTAGTCAAATGGAGAGACAAGAATCTACTTGAATCAAGATAATAAAAAGCCAAGCTGAGAGTGAGAGAAAATATTTAGTTACATGGACATGTTTATATATGCACTGCTTTTAATTAATGCAAGTTGAACCTTTCACCTACTGTGGTTTCATCAATATTCGTTGAATACCAATTTTCGTTGATTTCGTTGTTAAGTTTATCCTTGAAATTAGATATTCATTGAACTGCAATTTTTACTAATGTTTTGTATTGATAGGGTCATTGGCCACGAATTTACGTATCCTTGAAACTGTGATTTTCACTTTATCCACGAAAATTGATACCCTTGAATATTAATGAAACCACAGTATGTTTTTCCACCGTTTTCAGTCTTTAGAAGATTTGTGCTCGCACTATGACCTCACGGTCCGCAGTTCCACCAATGACATTGTGCAGTTTGTGTACGGTGGGGACAGCCTTGACCCTGCTTCCATGGAGGGCAAGGACCAGCCAATTGACTTCAAGCGAGTGTACGATCATATCAAGGTGAGTCCAGGGTGGGTTTTTTTAGTTCACTTGAACAGGCCACACAAATCAGCTTTTCTTATCAAAATTTGCCTGGTATCTGTAGTCATTATCAAACATTCAATCTATCTAAGTCCTTTCCACTTTCATCTTTGGCTAACTTCTGGTATTTCATGGAAATGTATTGGAAAAAAAACTTTGTCCTTTGTAAGCTAATAAATATTGTATGTCAATCAGAATTGTAATCAATTGTAATAACAGAGAATAGAACAATTGTTGTGCTTGTTCTAACAGCTAGCTGTCCATGTAAGAAACATTCCTTTCAGCTGATAATAAAATACAGTACAGTAAAACACGCTTATAACGAAGTGCCAAGGACGAACGATTTTGCTCTGCTATAGGCGTTATTTGTTATATCTGTCATGTTTACAACATGTCGATCATTAAGTCAACTGGAATGAAAATCACTTCGTTGTAAGCGTCAATTCATTATAAGCGAATTTGCTGTATAACCGTGTTTTACTGTACATATATATATTTCTTGTAGGCAAACACAAGGAGCAGTTTCAGAGAAGAACCTTCTCTATCTGGGGCCGACCTTAGAGCGTTTGTCAACACCACACTGCAGGAAAACCTCTTCAAGAGCTTCAGTGATGACTTCAAAAAGGACTTGATGTTAGTTACTTCCAGAATGGTTTTAATCTTTGCAAAATACAAGTTACTTTCAGAATGGTTTAATTACATGTAAATCTTTGCAAAATACATGTACTGTTAACATTGACATTTCTGCATGTGGTTTAACAAATTGAATGTGAAAAGAGTAGATTGGAAGTCTCATTTTGAAAAAGTGATTATGAAAGGTGTATCTTTTGGAATATACATATATGTCTTAGATCATCATCCACATGTACATATATACTTACTTGGTGATCATTTTCAGAAATTTTATTGATGATGTTGGCTCAGAGATTGATAAAACAAGACAGAAATTTGGCATTATGAATGCACAGCGAAGTGAACTACCCCCAGGTGAGTTGAATGTATAATATAATTCATGTAAATCTTTTGACCATAAAGTCATGTTCAGTTACATGGCAGCTTAACTTTTCATTCGAATGCTCTTTTTTTTGCAGTCCTCTTTGAGTTGAACAGAATAACAACATCACAAGCAAAGCAGTTTCTGAACATTTGCAGGGACAAGTTCATGAAGTCGCAGATAGAACCAGGTACACACAGTCTAATAAAGTGTAAAGTCTATCTACACCACTTACATGTACATGTATATCAATGCAGATTTATTTATCACTTGTATTATTTATTCAATGATGTTAAATAGAAGCAAAGGACTTAACGGTATTCAAATTATATAGACTATATATTTCTGTACATACCAGCTAGTACATAGAGATCTTCGATTTATTTTTTCATTTAAAGGCCAATTTTTGGTTGGACTACAATGGCATTAATTCAGTACAACATATGTGCATTAAGCCATACACACTAGGTTTGTAGTTGTATGGTATTTTGTAGCTTGCTACAGTAATGGAGGGGTTTTGTTTCATTGTTTAGGAACGGCAGTAGGTGCTGTGTGTGCACAAAGTATTGGAGAACCAGGAACTCAGATGACCCTCAAAACCTTCCATTTTGCTGGAGTGGCATCCATGAGTATCCTTAAAAAATGTTACTGCTTATTCCCTTATTATCATTGATCACATGTTTTTCCTGTGGGTAAAAATTATTTATTTACTCTTGTCTATAAAAAACGATTTTCTCAGAAACTGCCTTCTGCCATCAAAAAATGTTTTGGGATTCTTGTACGAGACCATTTGAAGGTCAATTGACGGGGTCAAAGTAAAGACAGAAGAGTTTGGTTTATAGCAATTTGAAAGAATTTGTTTTAAAACATTTTCACATGGGTATATGTGGGTGTACAAATGCTTGTTTTTGATCCTTGACAAAATGTTAAGACATCACCCAGGGTGTACCAAGAATCAAAGAGATTATTAATGCCTCAAAGAACATCAGCACCCCCATTATAACCGCTGAGCTTATGGTGGACAGTGACCCAGAATTTGCCAGAGTAGTTAAAGGGAGAATAGAGAAAACAACCTTAGGAGAGGTACATACAGTTTATTATACATCTGTTTTTTACATGTGCTTGTTTATTTAAATAAAATGGAAATTTATGATCAAGTTGACTGAAACAATGGTATAATTATGAAATAAAAATTTGAGAAGTTTTGATGTACGTAAACTTAAATACGACATGCTGATATTTTAATTATATTTTACTGATTCACAGGTATCGGAATACATTGAAGAAGTGTTTCTGCCTGATGATTGCTTTATTCTTGTGAAATTAGATATGGACAGAATTCGACTTCTAAAGGTGTGTGCAAAGAAAGCATTTTAATACCCATGATTGTATGAGCACTAATAGGAGTAATTCCAAACTTAAAATTACGCAGCCTGACATATTATATGTAGGTGATAAAAATTAAAATACAAAGGTGTCATCTTTTGTCTAAATTTTCTCAGCTGAGATTCATTGATTTTGTATGTGTGATCTTTATTTTATGTAGCTTGAGGTGAATGTTGATAGCATTAGGGAGTCCCTCTGTAAATCCAAACTGAGAGTCAAGCCCCAGGTATGTGACCGCCACTGTTTTTAAGATACTTGACGTATGAAATATTGACTTTGTATTTGATTTTAAAAGAATCTGAGATGTTTATGTTAAGTTTTGACTCTGATGCAGGACATCCAGATCCACAGCTCGGCAGTGCTGAGTGTGAGGCCGAGAGAAACCTCCAAGAGTTCCCTGTATTATGTCCTCCAGATGCTGAAGAAGGAGCTCCCCTCTGTCATGATCAAGGTACACCAGCTACAAGCTTCAGGTTTATTTCATGCAGTCTGGAAATTGAGTAAGCTGCTCTTTTGATTTTTGAATGATTATTGAAGATTAAGATACGAGTTTTCTAGAGAGAAAAAAATCAAACAAACTAAAATTAAAGTGGTCTGTACTGACCATATGAATTGAATATTCAATTTTATATGCTTATATCAGGGAATTCAAAATGTAACACGAGCAGTCATTCACATTGATGAGAAGAAGGGCGAAACTTACAAGCTTCTGGTAGAGGGAGACAACTTACTGGCTGTCATGGCAACACCAGGTTGGTTTTAAATTTAAAAATAATAATTACTGAGGAATCATTAAAATTTATGGTGGCTCAATTTTCATGGTTTTCGTGGGTAACTCTTACCACGGAATTACATCCCCACGAATAAGCAAAAACTCCACATCCCATGAAAATAGGCCCCCACAAATTTAAATGATTCCACATTTAGTTATTGATTCAAAATGTGTAAGTATAAAATTGCAAGGTACATGTATAACAGATAAAAAACAATGCTTGAGGTTTACTCTGTATGTTTTAGGTATCAAGGGTACACATGCCTTTTCAAACAACACGTTTGCCATGGAGAGGACATTGGGAATCGAGGCAGCACGTACAACTATTATGAATGAAGTCAACTACACCATGTCCAGTCACGGAATGAGTATCGACATACGTCATGTCATGTTGCTGGCCGATTTAATGACATTTAAGGTAATATGGTAGTTATTTAAGAATGATAAGTTCATGTTTAAATAGAAATTAGCAAAATTATTTTAAAATAATTTTTCTTGTTAGTTAGTGGTATGAGGACAACCTAAAAATCTGCCACTTTTTGAATGGATGTGTTCCCGTTTTGCACACATTTGATAATTGGGTATAGAACAATAGGTGGGATTTGTGTTGTGATAGCAATTATAGTCTGCTTTCAGTCAAAGATTTTACCTGGATTTTAACGGTTTGTTCCCGTTTTGCACACATTTGAAAATTAGGTATCGAAAAAATGTGTGCGAAACGGGAATTTGACCAGGTGAGATAATTGCTTAATTGTTATAGTCTGTATCACAATTCCTGCAAGGGCAATTGACAATAAAATAAATGAAACATATATACTCGCAATTGAAATTTACATGTTTTTTATGTTACAATATAACTTGCATAAAAGCACATTTACATAATAATTGACATCCATATTCATGAGTTTGATTTCAAACATTAATTTGGTCATGAACAATTTTATTATTTTTTTTTAAACAAGAAAGATTATTGCAAAAGTGTTGAATGTGTAGTGCCTTTGTTTAAGTTACTGCCTATAGGAAGTACATGTACATGCTAAAAGTTTGAAGAGAAAATATCATATGTTAATATTTAATTATTGCTTTTGCTGACATAAATGGAAGAAATGTGTCTAGTGAAAACGCTGCTAAACATTTATGTTGTGTTATATCTTGATTGATCGAAGAAAATAGACAAACTGTATGATGATAAATAGGCAATTGTATATGCATGCTTCAAAAACTGTAAAGATTATTTCACAAAACCTATCAAATGTAGACCTAATTCATGCATTTTCAACCTTTTTCGGTTTGAGGTATATCGCATTAATATTACAATAATATTTTTGTCTGATTTTTTACGTATTTAACCTCTGATTTGTAAAACTAGTAAGTGACCCGCCATATACTAAAGCGGTGATATGTCATAAGAACTTCTGTCAAGGTCGCTACTTCAAACATTGAAATATTTTGTGATAAAGATCTGTTTTCTTTCATTATATTCTTTCTGTTGATACCAAACAATTAATTATAAACATGCGTTTTACAAAATTTGCAACTCAATTGTAAAAAGAGACACGGAGTACCCCATATGACTGTCTATGTAGTTTTCCCCTTCATCATATAATTATCCATTGAATCAGCTTCCAATTGGCTTTGGACCAGCAATTTTTCCTAATTCATTTGGTTTTATATTTAAGGTAAATGGACAAAAATGTAAAAGTCAATTCATCTAATCTAATCATTATTTTTTTATCAGACTTTTTAAATATATCTATCTTTATTTTATCATATTTTATTTAGACATAAAACACAACAAAATATCTGTATTCTTGTTTTATCGTTAAGGCACTGATAAAACACAGGTAAAAATCCAGGTAAAAGCTTTGACCGAAAGCAGACTATAATTGCTATCACAACACACATCACACCTATTGTTCTATACCCAATTATCAAATGTGTGCAAAACGGGAACACACCATTTTAACTTGTGTTCTATCATTCATTCATCAGCGTCATGAAACAAGAAGAATATAGATATTTTGTTGTCTTTTAGTCTAAACACTAATAACTATCACCATTTTTTCCTTTGATAAAATAATGATCATATTAATATTTTTAGTCTTAAATTTCTGCTCACTGATAAGAAAAATAAGGATGAGATGATTTGACTTTTACATTTTTGCCCATTTACTTTAAATATAAAACTCGATGAATTGAGGAAAAATTGATGGTCCCAAGCCAATTGGAAGCTGACTCAGTGGATAATTATATGATAAAGGGGAAAAATCGATGTTTAAAATTAAATTCAAGAACACAGATGTAAATTATTATGTAAATGTGCTTTTATGCAAGTTATATTGTAACATAAAATAAATGTAAATATCAGTTGCAAGTAGATATGTTTTATTTATTTCATTGTCAATTGCCATTACAGGAACTATGATATAGACTATAGCAATTAAGCAATTATCTCACCTGGTCAAATTCCCGTTTCGCACACATTTTTTCGATACCTAATTTTCAAATGTGTGCAAAACGGGAACAAACCTTTGAATGGTCTACAATCAAGACAGGAATAATTCTTCAGGAAAATATTTATTTAATAGAAACATTCACATATAATGGAAGATTCCATTGTTTTAAATTATAAACCATTTACGGTTTACCCACAGTAAATTTTAAGTGGAGTGTCCTAAAGATCTGGTTTACTGCTACTTTGTAAATGAATGGATTTATCTATTCATGTACACTATGCACACAATATGATACCTGTATTGCATGTACGTACTGAACATGTACCATAATGCCTGTATTAAATGTTTTATAATACAAAGCATTGTAATGATACTAAAAGTCCGCTCTTTGTTCACAGGGTGAAGTATTAGGAATCACACGCTTTGGACTGGCAAAGATGAAGGAAAGTGTTCTTATGTTGGCATCGGTAAGAAATTCATAGTTCTTAATCTTAAATTCCTGTACCAGTATTTACATGAAGGGAAAATTATGGAACTTATTTACCAGTAAGACAATTTTCCTTTCATTTATTGAAATGGTTTATTTCAGTTTGAAAAGACAGCTGATCACCTGTTTGAGGCTGCATACCATGGACAAAGGGATACTATTAACGGTAGGCCTATAAGATGTACTAAGAAGTATTTTTTATTAAAGGATGCATGTGTATATCAAAATGATTGTTCAATGTACATGTACATATAGAGATTCTGACCAATTCTTTTGTTTGTAGGAGTCAGTGAATGTATAATCATGGGCATTCCGATGGGAATTGGGACAGGACTCTTCAAACTTCTCCACAAATATCCTTTACAGAATTTTTGTCCCCCGCCGCAACGCGGTGCGGGGACATAGAAATACCGGGCGTCCGTCCGTGGGTCCGTGTGTCCGTGCGTCACACTTTTTTGTAAGCGCTCTCATGCCTACAAATTTTGACGGATTTTCATTAAATTTATACCAAATGTTTATACCACTATTACCTTGGTCAAGTTTGAAAATCAGCATTGGTCGATACTTTTTGTTGGAGTTATGGGACTTTGACCACAATAATGACTCCGTTTTATCCAAAAATTGACCTTGTAAGCGCTCTCATGCTTACAAATTTTGACGGATTTTCATTAAATTTATACCAAATGTTTATACCACTAATACCTTGGTCAAGTTCAAAAACCAGCATTGGTCGATACGTTTTGTGGGAGTTATGGGACTTTGACCACAATAATGACTCCGTTTAATCCAAAAATTGACCTTGTAAGCGCTCTCATGCCTACAAATTTTGACAGATTTTCATTAAATTTATATCAAATGTTTATACCACTAACACTTTGGTCAAGTTCGAAAATCAGCATTGGTCGATACTTTTTGTTGGAGTTATGGGACTTTGACCACAATAATGACTCCGTTTTATCCAAAAGTTGACCTTGTAAGTGCTCTCATGCCTACAAATTTTGACAGATTTTCATTAAATTTATACCAAATGTTTATACCACTAATACCTTGGTCAAGTTCCTTAATCAGCCTTGGTCGATAAACTCGATACTAGTATACTGCTTGACCGGCGGGGGACCCAGGAATTCTATTCTTGTTTTTGTATATCAAGTTAATATACTTGTACCCTGAAACAAGTCTATGTGCATTTATTTAAAGACCAGCAATCTTTTAAATCCCCTTGACTGAGATCTTAAGACTTTTTTCAGTTGTTAAAAAAAATGAAATCTTGACTTACTATAATAGCCCTCAAATTGATGTGTAAAGCAGTTTTATACAAGGTTTTGGTACATCTAAATCATGAGGTTTTCAAATTTTTATCTTTTTTTTTTTTTTGGGGGGGGGGGTTGTTTTCAATTTAACCCTCTGATAATCTTGTAGTTACATTGTACAGCATTTTTTTTCATGAATGATATACATGCATATATACTGGTATACCCTATATAACTGAAGACATTCCTTAATGAAGTGAACAGCTGAGAAGATTGACCCCGCCCCACCCCGCAGAGAGCTGATCTTTGACACACCGGATTTCCACCTCCCTGGGACAGATATCTCCTAGCAAAGAATGCCAGTTTACTTCATTGTTTCTGTTAAAAATAAAAAACATAGTGCTTTTCCAATCATTTATTTCACTTATGATTTCACTTCTTGCTATGTGTACATAAACATGTACATGAAAAATCAAAACTTAAGTTTTAGCTCTATAAAACTGGGGTTTCATTAATATGCATGGGCGTCAATTTTTATGGATCATGTAAAATGAACAGTTTCGAGGAGACATTAGCTTATGGACAATGGTCCTAATAATAACAAATATAGTAATAGAGCTTTACTTTGATGAGCATTTTGAGTTTCTGGATTGACCTGACAACATTTACATAAATGATCTAACAAATATTGATGAAAACACTTGATTAACTAACACTATTCAAAGGCAATCTTACATTACTGTGAGTGGTACACCCTTTTATAGTTCACATGTTGGAAATGTGCAAATTTGACTATGTTTGACAGTAAAGGGCAAAGAATGTTTTTCATTACCAGTCCTCATTTTTGGGTCTGGTGTGAAGAGACTGATGTATACATGTAATATTCAGCATGGTTTCTTTCAAAATAATCACTTGCATTATCTACAAAATCCTTATCTGTAAGATCTAAATCCTATTTCATCATACTTTGTAGAAAGATATCTCAGTTGTACTATAGTCATTTTCTTCAACACCTCTGCTCTTTATGAATGATTTATCTACCAGTACATAAACATGTACATGATATAACAGTCTAAATGTCAATGTTGTTGAAGTTCATTTTCTGTGAATGTCCAACTTGGTCTCTTTGAACTTCACTTAGAATCTTGTGGTTTCCATTGGTTTAACATCACTCTTTACCAGTCTTCCTCCATCATATCCCACAGATAATTTGCAACGAAAAATTTGGACACCTTTTTCCCACTCAAGGAAAAGGGCCTAATGTCATTTTTGTTGCAAATATCTAGATTAGTCAAGGAACATATTTTTAATTCTTTTTTTTTTTTTTTAATTATTTCTTCGCAAAAAAAATGTAGTGCAGTACCGGTATATGATTTGTTAAATAATCAAACCTAAAATAGTGAACTATTCATTAACCAGATTTTTAGTTATTTTTGGAATGAACATAGCAATAAACATTTTATGTATCAAACATTGCAACATTTCTTTTACCAAAACATTTTACTTGTATTCTAGTTACATGTGTATATACAATTTTATATGTATATCACATGAATGGAAACTTTTTGTTACTAAGTTACAAATATGGGGTTTTCAGTTCAAGCTCAATATAAAACTTTGTATCAAAGAGTTTATTTTTTAAAACCCCCCAAAAATGGCTAGAGTTTGCCCTGAAAGGATACATCCCTTGATTTCATCTGGTTCACAATCATACTGCCACTGTAAGGAGGTGAGAGTATTGTAGAGCTGTACATCATATCTGTGAATTAGAGAAATGGAAGCTGTAAACTTTATTTCTGTTGTAAAAGAGTGAGAGCATTTCATGAAAAACACTGAATTGTATTACATGTATGTATTTCAAAAATGCAAGATATTAACTCAACCACATGAAAAGAGATTTAACGATGTGCATAAGATGTATTAAAACTTCAGTTCTTAGAGTAACATTAATTAGTGTTACTTAGATGTACATTTTTGAGTTTCATCATGCAAATAGTAATGCTACTGCAATAGTATTGTAAAATGGCTCGATTTAAAAAATTATGGAGCAAATGAAGAAACACTAATGGCTACTCATTTCGCATGAGACAATAGGTGCATGGATGCATGTCACACTATGTTAAAGTGTTTTTAAAATTATTAACGGTAGTATTAAAGACTTTTTTCTGTTTTTGATACATGTTTAATAATTAATATTTACATTCTACTGTGTTTTTCCATTAAATTCCGTGATGTTTAAATGCCTCTAAATGCAACACCTATTCACTGCGTATGAATTTACGAGTAATTTACATAAGTAGTTCTCAAACAGTGATTTCTATGTTATCGGTTAAAAAATGCATTTCATGAATGTTGTCAAAACACCATGTTTTATAATTATTCAACAAAAAAGTTGACTTTATTGTTAAAAGCAACATTTCAAGAGTTATTTATCATGGATTATATTTTCATGCTCGTCGATCTCATCTCAACGGTCTATGTGAAAACCAGTTTAAACCGGTTTTAAAAAACAGCCGTTCTTGCTGTTACTTATTCACTTTATTCACTCCCTCCGTGATCTGCACTTTATATCAATTTATTTAAGTAAACAATTGATTTCTTCAGTAAGGGAATGTAAATATAAGCATTAAATGATTTATTTTTGACGTCGTCGTGTCAATAACTGCCGTCAGGTGAGCAGGCAAATTATCATAACGCGCTAACGCGCGTTATTCAATTTGTCTGCTCACCTGACGGCAGTTATTGACACGACGACGTCAAAAATAAATCATTCAATGCTATAATAAATGTTTTTCAATATAAGCGTCACCAAGCTTCAATCATCAGATCATATGAGATGCAAAGAGTCTGGTTTGATCTGATTATCTGTGTCTGGGCAGTGGCAATGTGAAATGATCTGACCCTTTGGATCAAGTTACTGTTTTGATGATATAAATATACAGTATTCTCCTCTCCACATATGGTAGAGTGGAGTGGATCAAAAACCCTATATTCCCTGGTTTTTCCCATGGGCTGGTATTGAAAATGAAAAATCTCAGAATCCAGTCAGTCGCTTACTTGATCTTGGGAATGGCATGAGTATTGTCATGCTTGAGTTTCTGTTCTTCTTTTGTCAGTCTTTCTTGCTCCTCTTTTTGTTCCTCCAAAGTCTTCTTAAGTTCTTCACATTTCTTAGTGGCCTCTTCTAAATGTTCTCTCTCAGATCTGAGTTGTTCCTGCACAGTTCTAACTTGATTGATTGCCTCTGTTTTTTCTCCATCTTCTTTCACGTTCTCCATCTCCAGCTCCTCTTGATTGATTAAATCTATAAAATATTTTAATTATAAAATTTTATTTCGCTGCATCTAAATTATTCCGTAAAATTTCAGGCCCAAGGACTTTAAAGGTGTATTATGAAAATTAAAATATAGGATTGAATCTTGCATCTCACCCTTTCTAAAAAATAAATACTTATTATATTAATATAGGTTCAAGGATAAAGTTTTGTGACAAAAATGATAGACAAGCTGTGATCGGGGATGTATATACTAGTTCCCTGCTGTCATGTATATTTACCCTGAATCTGCTGTTTTAGTTGCTCCCTTTGTTTCTGCTGAAGATGACGTATTTCACTAATTATGCGTGCACATTTTTCTGTTAGCTCTGCCTCCTGTGTTCCTTCAAAGGCAGCAGTTAATTCCTTCCCAACGCTCACCAGCTCAGATAGCTGGGTTTCTTGACTTTGCATCATTTCGTATTCAAACTTTTCATCAACTTATATGAAAGGAAAAAAAAATTAGTGCAACAACCAAACCCCATAGTACTTTACTGTATACCATTTTTAAAAAGAATCGTGGCTTGTCGTGATCTACACTACACTAAAGTGGGTCCGTAGGACATCTGTCATTTTATTGATTGAACATTCTATCTATACAGTCTTGCTCTGTCTAGCTATGTTTTGGCAACACTTGCATGTATAACAATAATATAAACAATATACATGAATAGCAGAGAAGGTGGGGGAAAGAGGTAAAAGTATGTATTTTGTGCTAATGAACAAGTTGTTGTAGAGT
Organism: Magallana gigas; assembly: GCF_902806645.1. Taxonomy (NCBI): domain Eukaryota; kingdom Metazoa; phylum Mollusca; class Bivalvia; order Ostreida; family Ostreidae; genus Magallana; species Magallana gigas. The sequence continues at coordinate 31,143,491 of NC_047568.1, forward strand.
TAATGCCATTAATTGATTAGAGGACAAACTAAGTAAACTATAATCAGTTGTTCATCAGTTCTTATTTTTGACGTTTAGAACCATTTTAACAAGAGTTTGGACTTTGGGTAGATGTGTCAAACAGCATTGTGACGTATGTAGGCCTGTCTTTTTCATTGCTGGCCACTCAGCCATGGCTCTTTGAAATCAATAAGATTTGTCTGGCTTTTGAGGTAAGACTACGCAATCGATGTATATTTCGCTTGAAACCGCGTCACTTTTATATTGTTTTGACGCAAGGAATAGATGGCTACACCCTACTGAAAGTCCAAGGTCTTGTGAAAATGGTTCTATAAAATCTACATATGTCTCGTTAAAACTTCTAATGCACTGGCCATTAAAGGAAACTACAATTATCTTTGCATGATCAACTTTACTGATGCAATATAATGTTTAATTGTTTATAAGCCCCTAAAATACAGACCTTGAAATAGTTTGTGTGTCAGCTTCTATCAATCTCTGTTTGTAGTTTGCGCCTAGGAATGAAAGGACAAAATTGATTGGTTAATGTCGAGTCCCATTATCCAATAGAATTTGTTGTAAGAATAGATTAGACGAAACAAATTTTCAGTGATTGGAGAGTTCCTATGTGACAGGTTGCAGCAACATACTGAACTGGTGAAATCTAGCCGATTGTTTTGATGATTTGTCTCTGGTTAATTCATATTTTACAATGACATCTAATACGAGGTACATGTCACTTTGAGTTGACAAATATAAACGTTACTCCAAATCTAACATCAGTTGATATTCTGACACTATAACAATTTCACTTCGTGCTAAATGTTTACAGTTTGAAACGTGTTTATTTTTCGGTGACAGGCTATGGTTGGGTTCTTTTTAGTTAGTATATAACATTATTTATACGATATTTGTTCTACGATACATGAATTATAGGATAATGACCTAATGGAATAAAAATAATGCAGTCTTATTTTTAACGGTAATGACAATTGTAATGCTTTAATAGAAAATTAGAAATGTCCTATTCACTCAATATTTTCAAAAGGAATCAAGTGAAGTCGTACCCAAACTGACTTGTTATCGAATGGTCCGGTCATACCCAAAACTCTGTGGTCCACTCGTACTAAACATTTGATTACAACTTCACTATAGTCAACTTGTACTCATGATAGTCAACTTGTACTCACGAACAATATATTGAAATTATTATAATTAAAAAATTCAAGAGTTTTTTAAATACTTGTCAAATGCATAACATCTTGTTTTAAAAGATGTACAGTATCAAATTTTGGTAAATATCTCTCGAAATCATTTTCTTCTCCACTATTTTGGATTAAATTATTATTCTTGAAAATATTTTAATGTGTTGTACTTCTACATTCAAATTGATCAGTTGATGAATGTCAGTCATGTCATTTGTTTACTTAAATTCCCTTTACTATCAGACTTGGTTTGTATAGGTGAATTACCAATAAACACTACATGTAGCATGGAAATGTTCTAGAATTATTAATACTTTTAGACACTATACCAGGCCATTACATACCATTGTAAAAATACATGCAATTTTATAATGCAGAGTTGAATAACTTATTCAAGAGAGTTTTGTTTATGGATTTAGCATATTTTGAAATATATGAGATTTTGAAGAATAAGTATGATATTTACATTTACAGCAAGCCAAAACCAGCATGGCAGAATTATGTAGCAGATTTTGCAAACATGTTAAAGGCTTTTATTGGCTCCAACTACTTAACCGTTTCCTATGCATTTTTACAAAGTGGTTTAGGGGTAAGTTACATGAAAAATGTTACAAAGAACAAATCTGTGCATTTATTTTTAAATACATGTATTACACAATTTTGTTCTATTAATAGTTGACCATAAAAGATATTTATGTCTTAGATAAAGAATATTGAACATGTGTATGTAACATGAAATCTGCAACAGTTGTAACTATAATGAACTGCCTTTTTTCTTTGCAGCTGGGATTTGGTGGACTGCTTTTGATTGCCTTGGTGACTGATCACTGCTGCCACCTAATAGTTAAAACAAAATACCATGCCATCAGACATGTAATAGAATTATACAAAGCTTCCACAGAATCCTCAAATGGTGCCTCTTCATCTGCTGGAGACAATGATGCAGAACTGTTTTCTGATGACGAAGATGATGACATAGTTATATATGATGTGGATGAAGCGTCAATGATAGAACAGCACATGCTGAAGCACATGTCCTATGGCGACATAGGACAGATCAGCATGGGTAAAGTGGGAAGAATCATTGTGAACTTCTGTATTGCAATGACACAGTTCTGTTTCTGTGTGAACTACTCCATCTTTCTGGGAAATACTGTGTATTCGTTATTTCCATCCAATGTGTGTTATAACGGCATTGTAAATGTGGACAATGTAAGCTATGTAGCTAAAATAGAGCCTTATTGTGAACTTCGTTATTTAGGACTAGTGCCGAGTACTATTATCAAGCCAACAAAAAGATCCATTGGAACTGATTTCACGAATTCTTCTTTATTGGGTGTCCTACCTGGAAAGAATGATACAGACACATCTGATACGCCTCTGACAAATTTAAATGGCTCAGTCACAAGTGCATTCTTTGAAAATATTTCCACATCAACAGAAATGCCTTTTGCAAATGCAACATCCATGGCCATGTCAAATATAACAGGGGAAGTAATCCAGTCCACTGCTCCTGACTTGAAGCTATTAGTGCTGGCTCCTCTTCCTTTCTTTCTGTTGTTTGCACTCTTCAGAAATGTTAGAAAATTAGGATTTATTAGTGTAATAGCTAATGCATCCATTTTATTGGGCAGTGCATCTGTCTTCCTTTACTTGATCGTTGGTAAGTGGATTTTATTACAGCTTTAGTGTTGAAATACATTGTTTTAGAATTTATCGTTTGAGTACGGAATATAGATAGAATATAGCTAAGAAGTCACCAATTACTGGTATACATGTATCTTTATTACTGAAAATCATCTCAGAACTATGCACTTTTACCAAACATTGTTTTCAATATCATGTTCTTTTAGTGGTGTATTTTCTTTCCTGCTTTGAACTAATGTAATAATCCTCTTTAATTTTTAATCATGTTAATCACTACATTTTAAACTTTTTCTATTCATTAAAAAAAAGAAAAAGAAAATGAATGCAATTACTTCAAATGTACTTTAATTAACAGATCTTTAATTATAGATCATCATGTAGCAATGACATTTGTCCATCTTACAACAGTAGATTATTACAATTTCAGACTTTCAAATTCATGACACAATAATATGGATGAAATGGGAAGGACTTCCTATATTCTTTGGTATGGTGACTGCTGCATTTGAAGGGATTGGTTTGGTATGTGATATTATCTTAAAATTTTAATTTGGTACCATTACATGTACATGTAGAGGTTGAAGATATGTGCACATATGTATTGTTTAGATGTATATATACAGAGGTTCTAAGTGCATTTAAGTATAAACAACTATGATAGACACAACAAGAAATTGCATGATTTTCTTACTATAATATAATTTAAATTTTCATGATTTTAAAGCATATAGCCTATATGCTTTAATAAAATTATGACAATTTAAACAACAATTGTCATTTAATCATATGAAATTTTGATCATCAAAGACACTTCTTGAGAATGATATGGTGAAAACAGTTTTTAAACGATTTTAACTGTTGAATTTCAAATAAATTGATTTCCACACCATGGCTATCAATGTTTCTATTTTTTTTTATTTAGATCATTCCAGTAGAATCTAGCATGGAGGGAAATCGTCACAACTTTGCCGCCTTTCTTCATGGTGCAATAGGTGTTCTGGGTGTGATCCTCGGAGGATTCGGTGTGATGGGATACCTCCGGTTCGGAGAGGAACTGAACCAGATGTTGAACACGAACATTCCGTCCTCCAGCTGGGTATCCGTGGCCGTAAATATCTGTGCAATCCTAGGGGTACTGTTGACGTTCCCACTTCAAATTTACCCTGTGATAGAAATGTGTGAAATTTTCCTCTTCTCAGAAGGTAATGCATTCATATGTTATAGGGTGATTGTATGACATTGTGTATGTATAATTATTCTTTTTAAGGTTATAATTTTTATATCCTTAGAATCTCTTGTGCTATGATGCTTATTTGGACTCATGGAGATGATATATGCGATTTATTTTTCATATAAAAAATAGTTTTCATTATCATATTCTAAATGATGTTTCGAAGATTCACAGAGAATTGTGGTAAATATTTTATTGTTGGCATATCTATCAATTTTTCTTTATTTGTCCTTGTTTGGCTATAACATACATTTCTTGTATTTGTTATAGACTTCATATATGGCTAAGTAAATGGTCAAGGCTAGATGTTAATGTCATTTGCAAAGGTCATTGATGTAGGTCAAAGAACATACTGTAAACATATTACATTTAGCTGTGTATCCTATTTAGCATTTTTGGTGGAATGTGGCTTCCGCTAAATCAAGTACATCACTAAATGCCATGCATATATGTATAAGAATAGTCACATTCAGGAATATGTTAATTCAAATCAACGCTAACTTATTCAAAAACTTTTTTGTGCCAAATATCATACACGCTTTACGATAATGGAGGACTTAGTGTTTTTCAAAGACATCCTGTATACATCTATCCCAAGAAAAAAAACAATATATACATGTAGTTTCATATGTATTGATAATTTATTAACTATTGCATCTTTATCTTTGATGAAGGTGCTCTCTGTGGACCAAAGAAGAGGTCCTCATCACTGCTGAGTGAGGAAGATGAGGAGGCTGAAGGCAAAGAGTCCCTCCTACCAGACGCCTCGGACAAGTCGTATACAGCTCTCCCAGTATCTGTAGCAGCACACATTCCTAAGTCGGTAAGTTCTAAATGTGTGCGTTTTACCAAGACATCTATTTTATTAGCTCACCTGAGCTTGGCTGTTGTACCCTTCACTATGATAAATTCTTGTCATTTTTTTTTTAATCATGAAAGTAGTTTTAGAGCTTTTCTTTTTTTAGACTTATAATTTACAAAATCTGCTGGTCAAATTCATAGTTATAGTAGCAAGAAAGTAGAATGGCTAAATTGTTTACATGTGCCTCAAGCATTAGGTCTGAAAGAAGATATTTTGCGATTTTACTTTTTTTAAAAAGATAACATAATGATATAAGGTAGAAAACTTCTATGTTACATGTAGTTATGACATTTTAAAAAATAGATCAAGACTTGTTAGATCTGGATGAAGAGGACCAATCAACTGTGGCTAAGAATTGTCTTGCCTCGAGTGTGATTTCAAGTAGTATATCTGCAGTCTCTCATGTTTCTATCCAATATTGTTTTAATCTGTTCCCTTTTCAATTGAATTTGATTCTTTGTTAATTTAGTTTGAACTTTGCATTTTACAATATACAAGTACTTGACCAACTTTAAAGCCCCATACTAATTTTGTCAAGGGCTTCATGTTTACAGGTTATATTTATTTCATGCATGAATGTCTGCATGCATTGTTGTTAATTTTTTTTTTTTTATCTTTACTCCTGAAAAATATTTTTGTATTTATCTAACTAACGGTTGATTTTGATGCCCATCACAAGCGCCAGCATAAGATATATACATTTGAATAATTTTATTTGACATATTTATGTTTATTTGGTCATAGTTTGCTATATGGGTAAGTAGTACATGAGGGATTCCATAGGAGGATATGTACCCAATATATGGCATGCTCATTCATTTTTATCGACGATTGAATATTAAGGTAACTCACTACATAAAGAATTATACTTTTTTAAGACACTACATCACAAGATGGTTATTTTTTTTTTTTTTGAAGAGTTTGTATCAATTGATTTGGTTAAATATCATGAGAGCTCAGTGGTTAAAGTAATGGAGGCTTCTGAACCTCAAATCATGAATTTGACTGCCTGAGACTTTTGTTTAATATACTTATGGAATGATATTTTTGAAAAATTATAATTTTTTATCCAAAATGCATATTTTGCCTATTTGATTTAAATACTTCATATGCATCATGCTATCTATCCTAATCAAGTAAATTTTTTCTGATTTGAGAAACTATTTCAAGATGTAGTGAGCCACCTTAAATTGATTTCATCATATGTGAACATGACTAAAAATCAGTGATCAAAGTTTTGATTTTAGGTAATATAAAGAACCCAGCATACATTTACATTTGCTTAAACATATTTAGGCAATCCAAAAGATAGAAGAGTTTTCTACCTTTTCTACCTAATACATTTTTTATCTTTACTCCTGAAAAATATTTTTGTATTTATCTAACTAACGGTTGATTTTGATGCCCATCACAAGCGCCAGCACAAGATATATACATTTGAATAATTTTATTTGACATATTTATGTTTATTTGGTCATAGTTTGCTATATGGGTAAGTAGTACATGAGGGATTCCATAGGAGGATATGTACCCAATATATGGCATGCTCATTCATTTTTATCGACGATTGAATATTAAGGTAACTCACTACATAAAGAATTATACTTTTTTAAGACACTACATCACAAGATGGTTATTTTTTTTTTTTTTTGAAGAGTTTGTATCAATTGATTTGGTTAAATATCATGAGAGCTCAGTGGTTAAAGTAATGGAGGCTTCTGAACCTCAAATCATGAATTTGACTCTGCCTGAGACTTTTGTTTAATATACTTATGGAATGATATTTTTGAAAAATTATAATTTTTTATCCAAAATGCATATTTTGCCTATTTGATTTAAATACTTCATATGCATCATGCTATCTATCCTAATCAAGTAAATTTTTTCTGATTTGAGAAACTATTTCAAGATGTAGTGAGCCACCTTAAATTGATTTCATCATATGTGAACATGACTAAAAATCAGTGATCAAAGTTTTGATTTTAGGTAATATAAAGAACCCAGCATACATTTACATTTGCTTAAACATATTTAGGCAATCCAAAAGATAGAAGAGTTTTCTACCTTTTCTACCTAATACATTTTTTATCTTTACTCCTGAAAAATATTTTTGTATTTATCTAACTAACGGTTGATTTTGATGCCCATCACAAGCGCCAGCACAAGATATATACATTTGAATAATTTTATTTGACATATTTATGTTTATTTGGTCATAGTTTGCTATATGGGTAAGTAGTACATGAGGGATTCCATAGGAGGATATGTACCCAATATATGGCATGCTCATTCATTTTTATCGACGATTGAATATTAAGGTAACTCACTACATAAAGAATTATACTTTTTTAAGACACTACATCACAAGATGGTTATTTTTTTTTTTTTTTGAAGAGTTTGTATCAATTGATTTGGTTAAATATCATGAGAGCTCAGTGGTTAAAGTAATGGAGGCTTCTGAACCTCAAATCATGAATTTGACTCTGCCTGAGACTTTTGTTTAATATACTTATGGAATGATATTTTTGAAAAATTATAATTTTTTATCCAAAATGCATATTTTGCCTATTTGATTTAAATACTTCATATGCATCATGCTATCTATCCTAATCAAGTAAATTTTTTCTGATTTGAGAAACTATTTCAAGATGTAGTGAGCCACCTTAAATTGATTTCATCATATGTGAACATGACTAAAAATCAGTGATCAAAGTTTTGATTTTAGGTAATATAAAGAACCCAGCATACATTTACATTTGCTTAAACATATTTAGGCAATCCAAAAGATAGAAGAGTTTTCTACCTATACTATTTAGTTTATCTATATTGATGTTAAGTAATAAATGAAGGAAAAGTTTGCACAAGTGAATATTTATCCATAGAACACCACATGAAAAGTTTATAACATTCAGATGACCATTGGCTGCATGCGCGGATCCAGAAAATTTTTCCAGGGGGGGTCCGAAGGATAATTGTGTTTGCCAGGGGGGGTCCGAGGCATATTTTCGCGATAATTTTACTATGTAAATTTAATAAATTTTCATTTTCCAGGGGGGGTCGGGACCCCCCCCGACCCCCCCTCTAGATCCGCGCATGGGCTGGAAGGACTTTGAAAGCATTGTGTCATGTATCCATTCATTTTCTGAAATACTGGTACTCAGGAAGATGAATCAGAAACTATATTTGCATAGTAGAGGATAATTTTTTTTCCCGAACAGTCGAACCCCGTTACTCTTTGTTGGTAAAATGGTTTATATGGGTATATGTTACAGTTGCAGTCTTGAAGCAGAAAGAATACTTTGTCCTCATTTTATTTCAATAATCATTTAATTGTTATTTCCCTATATATAAACTAACAAATTTAGCATCATATTGTTTACATATAATGTATGTGACATATGTTAAGATAATAAACCAGTATACTTCGACCTTTGGCATATCTCCAACAATGGTCAAGTCATGCAGATCGAAGGCTTATTATTGATTTTATTAACCGGGTTTTCCAACGGAAAAATCCGGTTATTAAAATGGTGAAAATGGCGGGCGGGCGGGCGGATGGGCGGGCGGGCGGGCGGGCGGCTGCCAAAAGGGTACCCTCATTGTACGGATAACTCCTCCTACAGTTTTCAAGATAGGAAGTTGTTCTTTTGCAGATCAATTGTACATATATCAGAGGTGTGCATATTGCTAGGATTTTGATTTCTGATAATTTATGAAAAAAATACCAGATTTTGAACTTAGTCATTTTTTGGGAAAATATTGCATATAGAGTACCCTCATTGTACGGATAACTCCTCCTACAGTTTTCAAGATAGGAAGTTGTTCTTTTGCAGATCAATTGTACATATATCAGAGGTGTGCATATTGCTAGGATTTTGATTTCTGATAATTTATGAAAAAAATACCAGCTTTTGAACTTAGTCATTTTTTGGGAAAATATTGCATATAGGGTACCCTCATTGTACGGATAACTCCTCCTACAGTTTTCAAGAAAGGAAGTTGTTCTTTTGCAGATCAATTGTACATATATCAGAGGTGTGCATATTGCTAGGATTTTGATTTCTGATAATTTATGAAAAAAATACCAGCTTTTGAACTTAGTCATTTTTTTGCAAAATGTTGCATATAGGGTACTCCATTTCACTGGATACATGTTGACATGGATTATGGATACAGTTCACATAAAAGAAAACCCGGTTTGCTGTCACATTGACAGCTTTTCTCTTGTTCAGTTTTAACAGCTGGAACTATCTTGATGCATGCATGCAAGATTATAACCTGATTATGAGCAAATATAATAATTTTAGGGAATAAAAATCAGTACACCGTAGTTGAAATTATTGAAATTTGAACCTGAAACAAAAGGATTATAAGAGTGAATTGAAAAACATTGCCTAATATATAAATTATAGTCTGTCCCAAGATATTTTTGCTGCATATTTGAACGATTTTTAATAAAAATACACATACCTGTGACTGAAGTGCAATTAAAATCGATGGAAGGGAAAATTCCCAAGATAACCTCATTCACACATTATCATTTTTCCCTCGTAAAAATTCACAGGAACTAAAACAGATTTCCTACGGAGATTTATAATGGGGAATGTTGACATCTTTTCTTCATTCGGAAATAGTCGGGACCCCTCGCGCAATTTTTCAACGTTATCATCCGGGCGTCTTCATCTCCTTGGCAATGGAAAAACCTCGTAGACTTTTTATTTTTAGCCGTGTACTGATACCCGACAAGCTAGAGGGGGCGTTTCAAAGGGGAAATCTTGGGATTTTTTCATACTATTGAATGAACATCGTCTGAACCAAGAGGTATTTATAAATATTGAATAATTTAAGAAAATATGCGGCAAAAATATCTTGGGACAGACTATAGCAGAAATATACTGAGATAGCTTTTAGTTACCGGTATTTCACTTTATTTACTTGTAAACATATTATACTATATTATAGTATTTGACATGTATCAGATATTTGGAAATTAGTTTTGAACAAGTTGGCATGGATTGGAATTAATGTACTGTATTTCATGCTTTTACCGATAATATACAATCAAGGGAAGTTAAAGCGATGGAGACAGACATCAAGGAAAGAGTTGCATGCCCTTAATCTTTCTTTTTATATGTCGGTCGAAAAATGATTTTTTAAAAATTAGCTTGTAGATTCAAAATGGTTTCATATTCTATTTGATAATATGCAAACAAGAATGTTATAGGAAGAAAGTATATCAACCTCACATTTTTAAGAATTAAATAAAACAAAATTAATAGAGGGCGAAGCCCTCTCACGGGCCCTTCGGGCCCGTGAGAGCGAAGCTCTTTCTATAGACAACATGTGTATATATGTCTAAAAATAGAAATTACACTCTATACCTATGAAATTGAAAAACTTTTCCATGATGGAGGAAAAAAGAATAACTTCACGCGCAATGACATCACCAGCATCCATGTTGAATTTGAATCTCGTACTAACTTCACGTTTGGTGATAATTTAACAACTTTGTTTGATGAGTGATAAATACATTCGAACTTACGTGAGTGTTCTTGAAAAAATTAATTCCTTATTAAGAAAACAAATTTTCCTTTCCTACAACTTTCAACAGTTGCATTAAATCCGATCAAATGAATTTCATGGCATCTGATTGGACAAAAAAACCCGTTTCAACACAATCGCAACTTCTCGGGCCTTTTCGGCATGCTCGTGTTTTTCCGAGCTTGCCGGAAAGGCCCGAGAAGTTGCGATTGGTTTCAACAGTGAATAGGTTTTATTTCATTGTTATTAAAATAACATCATGTATTTTAATTGAATTTGCTTTCTGATTACTTTCTGAAAAAATGAAAGACGTTTTTTCTCCTACTTTCAATTTGAAATTTCGTTTTTTAGGTGTCATCTCAAATCGTAGCCTGACATACTCATACCCAGGTCATTCTGTACCCAGAATTCAAATTAATTATCAAAATCCAAAAAAAAAAATAAGTAACCACCAATAAATATTTCAATAAAAACAAAAGATGAATCAAAACGTAATTTTGTAGACATCATAATCTTTGACAGACACATTGTAAAATATTTCCCCATTCTAATCCCCCCCCCCCCCAAAAAAAAGTGTAAACCATTCGTATATGATTAAAAAATACAATAAATGTTCAAATTACCCCCAATCTGCCATGAAAAAAAAGCAAATAGGGAGAATATTTGGAGCAATATGCATTATAAATACTTTAAAAAATTATGCATAATAGGAAGTACTGATCTGCATTCACAATCATAGATATGCATTGCACACTAAATGTTAGACATTTGTCAAACAAACTCAGATTAAATTATATACCCCGGTATGTACAATATAAATGAAGGACATAATTTACACTTTATGATGTGAATTAGCAAGGGTATCTCAATTCTCTAGTTTTAATGCACAAATCAATCTTTGAATGTTTAATAATTCAATGTTTGGATGACAAATTTTAGTGAATTTAGGTATGTACAATTTAAATGAAGGACATAATTTACACCTTATGATGTGAATTAGCAAGGGTATCTCAATTCTCTAGTTTTAATGCACAAATCAATCATTGAATGTTTAATAATTCAATGTTTGGATGACAAATTTTAGTGAATTTAGGGACCAAAAATAATCTCATTATCTGTCCATACAAGTGAAATATTCTCAAGATGAATTGATTTTCCTATTTAAAAAAAAATACATTTATACTCTTTAATTTATGTTTTATGCAATTGCCATACATTTAAAATAAGAGAGTAAGAAGTTAAGATTTTATACTTCATGTGGAGAAATTATCAAGAGATCTGCGATGTAGATACTACATGTAGCTGCAGCCAGGCATTATCCAATTTAATTATGTATAAATTACTTCAGATTAGACAATAAGGCATTAAAATAATATACATGCATATTGATAGAATCAAAATAACAACGACAAAAATGCAGCTAAAATCTGTCGTAAGATTTTTTGCTTCATTATAAGTTATTCATAGATACCTTCGCTAGCCAAGGGTGTGTGATCTTGCAGGAGCGGCGCGGATCAGAAACCTAGCTTGGCTTACGAAGATGAAATATTTCAGGGTTTAAACAATATTTATTTACATACCAGAATGAAAATTAATTTAGAAGTTTTTGTATTTGAATTTCCTCTCTCTCTTTCTCTCTCTCTCTCTCTCTCTCTGACTTGTTCGGCTATAAAGAGCGGCTGTTAAATAAAAATCTATGGATATAATATAAGATCTAAATATGATAGCATTTGAAAATTGTGTGAGGCTTTCCAAGAAACTTCCAAATGAAAAAAAAAATAAATTTCATAAGAAATCTGTTCTTCGTTCCTGTGAAAATCTCCGAGTTAAAAAAAGCGATGACGTTTTAATTAAAGCTGCTTGGTCCGATTTTATATCAAATTTCATGCACGCTTTTAAACGATGGCTATGTTTAGTATATGTATAATAATAGAAATTGCAGTAGTTTTACCCGTCAATTATGCCAAATTTCAATGAAGAAAAATAAGTACAAAATAAGTACAAAATTTGCCAACAAAACAAAACGACATTAAAAGGTACCGCGTTATTTCGGCTCGTGTTAAATTTCACCCCTGACGACGAGAAGGGTATGGTTGTATTACGAATTTGACATCGCTTTAAATAAAGGTCGAAATGATCAGATAAATTACAAATAGACATGTGTACGTTTTGTTCACTAATATTACTGAAGTCTGCTTTCTTTACAATCGATGCATAGCATGTGGGGGACGAAACCAAGCGGTTTCCTTTTCTTAGCATTCCCGTGATGCATTTTTGTTTGTTTTTTCGTTTGCCCAAAGAGAAATTATTTTTATTAACTTTGAATATTTCTAACTTAGAAAGGATACTGATTCTGCTGGTGAAAATAGGAGAAAGTCCATAACTTTCTAAGATAAATGATTTGTATTGAAAAAATGTTGATACTGTAATAACAAACAAATCGGACCAAGCAGCTTTAAGGATTTCAATTGTATTTCTTTTAGCTCTGTATGTTTCTATAAAAATCGTCAACATGTGATGGAAACAGTAGTTTTCGACAGACTATAGTCTATAGCATATTGGGGCTTGAACAAATTTAACAAGCAATAAGATTAGAGTCCAAACAAAGCAATATATGAAATGACAGGCCAGAGATGATGAAAGGGCATCTACTGATCATGATCTATAGCCCCATTTATACTGGCTTCGCCCTCCAAACGGTTACACCGTAAACATATTAGAGGGCGAAGCCCTCTCACGGGCCCGAAGGGCCCGTGAGAGCGAAGCTCTCCCTATAGACAACATGTGTATATATGTCTAAAAATAGAAATTACACTCTATACCTATGAAGTTGAAAAACTTTTCCAAGATGGAGGAAAAAAGAATAACTTCACGCGCAATGACATCACCAGCATCCATGTTGAATTTGAATCTCGTACTAACTTCACGTTTGGTGATAATTTAACAACTTTGTTTGATGAGTGATAAATACATTCGAACTTACGTGAGTGTTCTTGAAAAAATTAATTCCTTATTAAGAAAACAAATTTTCCTTTCCTACAACTTTCAACAGTTGCATTAAATCCGATCAAATGAATTTCATGGCATCTGATTGGACAAAAAAACCCGTTTCAACACAATCGCAACTTCTCGGGCCTTTTCGGCATGCTCGTGTTTTTCCGAGCTTGCCGGAAAGGCCCGAGAAGTTGCGATTGGTTTCAACAGTGAATAGGTTTTATTTCATTGTTATTAAAATAACATCATGTATTTTAATTGAATTTGCTTTCTGATTACTTTCTGAAAAAATGAAAGACGTTTTTTCTCCTACTTTCAATTTGAAATTTCGTTTTTTAGGTGTCATCTCAAATCGTAGCCTGACATACTCATACCCAGGTCATTCTGTACCCAGAATTCAAATTAATTATCAAAATCCAAAAAAAAAAATAAGTAACCACCAATAACTATTTCAATAAAAACAAAAGATGAATCAAAACGTAATTTTGTAGACATCATAATTTTTGACAGACACATTGTAAAATATTTCCCCATTCTAATTCCCCCCCCCCCCCCCCCCCCAAAAAAAAGTGTAAACCATTCGTATATGATTAAAAAATACAATAAATATTCAAATTACCCCCAATCTGCCATGAAAAAAAAGCAAATAGGGAGAATATTTGGAGCAATATGCATTATAAATACTTTAAAAAATTATGCATAATAGGAAGTACTGATCTGCATTCACAATCATAGATATGCATTGCACACTAAATGTTAGACATTTGTCAAACAAACTCAGATTAAATTATATACCCCGGTATGTACAATATAAATGAAGGACATAATTTACACTTTATGATGTGAATTAGCAAGGGTATCTCAATTCTCTAGTTTTAATGCACAAATCAATCTTTGAATGTTTAATAATTCAATGTTTGGATGACAAATTTTAGTGAATTTAGGTATGTACAATTTAAATGAAGGACATAATTTACACCTTATGATGTGAATTAGCAAGGGTATCTCAATTCTCTAGTTTTAATGCACAAATCAATCATTGAATGTTTAATAATTCAATGTTTGGATGACAAATTTTAGTGAATTTAGGGACCAAAAATAATCTCATTATCTGTCCATACAAGTGAAATATTCTCAAGATGAATTGATTTTCCTATTTAAAAAAAAATACATTTATACTCTTTAATTTATGTTTTATGCAATTGACATACATTTAAAATAAGAGAGTAAGAAGTTAAGATTTTATACTTCATGTGGAGAAATTATCAAGAGATCTGCGATGTAGATACTACATGTAGCTGCAGCCAGGCATTATCCAATTTAATTATGTATAAATTACTTCAGATTAGACAATAAGGCATTAAAATAATATACATGCATATTGATAGAATCAAAATAACAACGACAAAAATGCAGCTAAAATCTGTCGTAAGATTTTTTGCTTCATTATAAGTTATTCATAGATACCTTCGCTAGCCAAGGGTGTGTGATCTTGCAGGAGCGGCGCGGATCAGAAACCTAGCTTGGCTTACGAAGATGAAATATTTCAGGGTTTAAACAATATTTATTTACATACCAGAATGAAAATTAATTTAGAAGTTTTTGTATTTGAATTTCCTCTCTCTCTTTCTCTCTCTCTCTCTCTGACTTGTTCGGCTATAAAGAGCGGCTGTTAAATAAAAATCTATGGATATAATATAAGATCTAAATATGATAGCATTTGAAAATTGTGTGAGGCTTTCCAAGAAACTTCCAAATGAAAAAAAAAATAAATTTCATAAGAAATCTGTTCTTCGTTCCTGTGAAAATCTCCGAGTTAAAAAAAGCGATGACGTTTTAATTAAAGCTGCTTGGTCCGATTTTATATCAAATTTTATGCACGCTTTTAAACGATGGCTATGTTTAGTATATGTATAATAATAGACATTGCAGTAGTTTTACCCGTCAATTATGCCAAATTTCAATGAAGAAAAATAAGTACAAAACTAGACACGATCTCGTTGCGAGCAACGAGGAGGTCTTCCGTCTGATTTTAGAATTTGTTCTATCTTGATTTTGCTATTTAACAGCTAAACATGATTTTGAATAAAAAAAAACAGGGTCTACATTCTAGGGGGCCAGATACTATTTTGCTACAGGTGTAAGAGCTTTGTTCAACAAGTGTTTAGAATTCGTCACTGTTCTTGAGATATCTTAGAAGAAAAAGTTTTAGGGGCCGGTCCCTTATCTCCTTATTGGAGCCGCTGAACCAAATTTTGAAGATTGCATGTTGTTAAGTACATCATTTTTAGCATCTTTTCTTCTATACTGCATTTCAAAATATTTTTTCTTTTTGATATATAGGTGGTCAAAATTCTGGACTTTTGGCCCCTAAAAAACTCTCATTACATAACACATGACATTACACTGCTTGGATACATAATTGTAAGATAAACATAATTTGCTTCTATAGCCTTTCACAAAATATCCCTCAGTAAAGAGCTACAGATGAAAGACTTTAGAGCCCTTTGGTCCCCTAATTTGAGGGGCCAGCCCCTTTTTTAGCTCACCTGAACCGAAGGTTCAAGTGAGCTTTTCTGATCACCCGTTGTCCGTCGTCCGTCCGTCCGTCCGTCCGTCTGTCCGTCCGTCTGTAAACTTTTCACATTTTCAACTTCTTCTCAAAAACCACTGGGCCAAATTTAACCAAATTTGGTACAAAGCATCCTTATGGAAAGGGGGTTATAAATTGTTAAAATAAAGGGCACAGCCCTTTTCAAAAGGGAGATAATTGCGAAACAGTAAGTTTAGGGTGCATGTCTTTAAAAATCTTCTTCTCAAGAACCACGGCACCAGAAATGCCAATATTTACACAAAAGCTTGTATATATAGTGAAGATTCTAAATTGTAAAAATCGTGACCCTCGGACCAAAACTGGGGCCCCAGGCGGGGTTCAAAGTTTAACATAGAAATACATAGGAAATGTTTAAAAAATCTTCTTCTCAAGAACCACTGCACCAGAAATGCCAATATTTACACAAAAGCTTATATATATAGTGAAGATTCTAAATTGTAAAAATGGTGACCCTCGGACCAGAACTGGGGCCCCAGGCGGGGTTCAAAGTTTAACATAGAACAACATATGGAAAATGTTTAAAAAATGTTCTTCTCAAGAACCACTGCACCAGAAATGCCAATATTTACACAAAAACTTGTATATATAGTGAAGATTCTAAATTGTAAAAATCGTGACCCTCGGACCAAAACTGGGGCCCCAGGCGGGGTTCAAAGTTTCACATAGAAATACATAGGAAATTTTTTTTAAAATCTTCTTCTCAAGAACCACTGCACCAGAAATGCCAATATTTACACAAAAGCTTCTATACATAGTGAAGATTCTAAATTGTGAAAATCGTGACCCTCGGACCAAAACTGGGGCCCCAGGCGGGGTTCAAAGTTTAACATAGAAATACATAGGAAAATGTTTAAAAAATCTTCTTTTCAAGAACCACTGCACCAGAAATGCCAATATTTACACAAAAGCTTGTATACATAATGAAGATTCTAAATTGTAGAAATCGTGACCCTCGGACCAAGACTGGGGCCCCAGGCGGGGTTCAAAGTTTAACATAGAACTACATATGAAAAATGTTTAAAAATGTTCTTCTCAAGAACCACTTCACCAAAAATGCCAATACATACACAAAAGGTTGTATACATAGTGGAGATTGTAAAAATCGTGACCCCCGAACAAAAAGTGGGGCCCCAGTAGGGGTTTAGATTTTAACATATGTAGGAAAATGTTTTAAAATCTTCTTCTCAAGAACTATAGTGCAACTGTTTGGGATATTACTATGCATACATGTACATCTTTAAATAATGTAGATTAAAAAAATTGTAACTCCCGGACAATTGATGGGCACCAAGAGGGGTTCAAAATTTAAACATTTTAAAAAACATAAAGTAAAAGTTTAAAAATTTTCTTCTCAAGATCTACAATGTTTTAGTTTGTGGAATTTCTATGCATGCATCCTTCGCTTATGTAGATTCCTAATTGGTAAAATCGTGGCCCCCGGACCAATACTGGGGCCCCAAGATGGGGTCAAAATTTATTAAAGAAATATAAAGGTAACATGTTAAAAAATCTTCTTCTCGAGAACTACAATGCTTCAATTTGTGAGATTACTATCATGCATACAACCTTGGATAATGAAGGTTCGACAGTTTTAAAATAGTGACCCCTGGACTAATACTAGAGACCCAAGATGGGTTTAAAGTTAAATGTAGAAGTACCGGTATATATGGAAAATGTTTAAAAATCTTCTTTTCGAGAACTACAATGCATCAATTTGTCAGATAACTACGTCAGCACCCTCAAATAGTGTAGATTCGAAATTATAAAAGCCGTGATCTCAATCTAATACTGGGGCCCAAGAGGTGTTCAAAGTTTAGCATAGAAATATAGAGGGAAAATGTTGAAAAATCTTTTTCTAGGGAACTATAATGCTTCAGCTTGTGAGATAACTAGGCAAGCATCCTTAAATAATGTAGATTCCAAATAATTAAAACTTTAACACTGGACTAATACTGTGGCCCCAAGAGGGGTTCAAAGTTTAACATAAAAAGATATATTGAAAATGTTTTTAAAAAGTTTTTCTCGAGAACTATAATGCTACAGTTTGTGAGATTACTATGCAAGGATCCTCAAATTGTGTAAACTCTAATGTAGTTGAACCAAGAGTTATCTTTCTTGTGTTCTGTACAGTCTGAGAGTTATTCCTCTTGAAGTGGAACTCTGCTATGTTCAGTTTTTCAGGTTGTATACGTGCGGTCCCACCGCAGTGCTTCACATTTTCATTCCTATGTTACTATTTATGTTGTTCAAGCCAACCATAAACCTCGGACCATAACTGGGTCCCCAGAAAGGGGTTCAATGTTTAAAATAGAAAAAGCATATGCTACGAAATGTAATGTTACAAGGAACTGCTGTTCAGGTGAGCGATGTGGCCCATGGGCCTCTTGTCTTGATATAAAATAAAAGGTCATTTAAATTTCAACACATTTTGTTTAACAAGTGTTAAGAGATGTGTTACCGTTCTTGAGATATATAGGAAAGAAAGTTTATGGGGCCGATCCCTTAACTCTTTATGGGGGCCATTTAACGAAATTTTGAAAATTGCATATTATTTAGTACATCATTTTGACTATCTTTATTTCAATACTGCATTTCAAAATATATTTCCTTTTTGAGATATAGGTGATCAAAATTCTGGACTTTTGGCCCCTAAAACCCCTAATTACGTAACACACGATAAAATCATTATATTGCTTGGATAAATAACTCTAAGATAAACATATTTGCATCTATAACCATTCACAAAATATCCCTCAGTAAAGGGCTACAGATGAAAGACTTTAGAGCCCTTTGGCCCCTTAATTTGAGGGGCCAGCCCCTTTTTTTTATATCAAATAAAAGGTCATTTAAATCTCAACACATTTTGTTCAACAAGTGTTTAGAAATTTGTTACCGTTCTTGAGATATATAGGAAAGAACGTTTTAGGGGCCGATCCCATAACTCCTTATAGGGGCCATTTAACGAAATTTTGAAAATTGCATATTATTTAGTACATCATTTTGAGCATCTTTACTTCTATACTTTATTGTAAAATATTTTTCCTTTCTGAGATATGGGTAATCAAAATTCTGGACTTTTGGCCCCTAAAAACCCCTAATTACGTAACACGCGATAAAATCATTACATTGCTTGGATAAATAACTGCAGGATAAACATATTTGCTTCTATAACTGTTCAAAAATATCCCTCAGTAAAGGGCTACAGATAAAAGACTTTAGAGCCCTTTGGTCCCCTAATTTGAGGGGCCAGCCCCTTTTTTTTTTATATCAAATAAAAGGTCATTTAAATCTCAACACATTTTGTTCAACAAGTGTTTAGAAATGTTTTACCGTTCTTGAGATATATAGGAAAGAACGTTTTAGGGGCCGATCCCATAACTCCTTATAGGGGCCATTTAACGAAATTTTGAAAATTGCATATTATTTAGTACATCATTTTGAGCATCTTTACTTCTATACTTTATTTCAAAATATTTTTCCTTTCTGAGATATGGGTGATCAAAATTCTGGACTTATTGGCTCTTAAAAACCCCTAATTACGTAACACATGATAAAATCATTACATTTATTGGATACATATCTGTAAGATAAACATATTTGCTTCTATAACTGTTCACAAAATATCACTCAGTATAGGGCTACAGATGAAAGACTTTAGAGCCCTTTGGCCCCTTAATTTGAGGGGCCAGCCCCTTTTCCTTGATATCAAATGAAAGGTCTTGTAAATATAAATCTTTTTTGCATTACAAGTGTTAACAAAATATTTTTCAGAAAAGAGACAAACTAAGAAAACCATTAAAAATTACGACGTTTTTTTAGTCTCAATTTTCAGGACCAGGCGAGCTTAAACGCCTTTTGAGCATGACAAATATGAACGCCAAATAGCACATCTACAATCTCTTGTCTACAATCCCTGAAAGTTTGAACTCAATATCTTTTACCGTTTAGGAGGAGATCCCTGGACAAGCCGACCCTCTGAAAATCGTTAAAACGTCATTTTCTCAAGAATGGAAATGACGTCATCAAAATAAAAAAATGTATATTAAGTTCGGATTAATATCTATTAGATCTAAAAGTTTCACGAAAATCGGCTGAGCCATTTTCGAGAAATCGCCTGCACAAATTTTGTAAGAAAAAAAATAATAATAATAGGGAAAAAGAAACCGAACGAAAACAATCAGGTCTTCCGTTGGAAAACGGAAGACCTTAATAACAATAAGAAAAGTGAAAAAGAAACAATAGAATAATAGAAGGGTCTTCCGCTGAAGACGGAAGACCCTAATAATAGGGAAAAAGAAACCGAACGAAAACAATAAGGTCTTCCGTTGGAAACGGAAGACCTTAATAATAGGGAAAAAGAAACCGAACGAAAACAATAAGGTCTTCCGTTGGAAACGGAAGACCTTAATAATAATAATAGGGAAAAAGAAACTGAAAAATAACAATAAGGTCTTCCGTTGGAAACGGAAGACCTTAATAAAAATAATAGGGAAAAAGAAACCGAACGAAAACAATAAGGTCTTCCGTTGGAAAGGGAAGACCTTAATAATAAAAAGAAACCGAAGAAAAACAAAAGGGTCTTCCGTTCCGGAAACGGAAGACCCTAATAAGAAATTTGAAAATTTTTCAGAATAATAGTAAGGTTTTCCGCTGAGAGCGGAAAACCTTAATTATGTTTTGTGCTGCTTTAAAAACAAAAATCAGTATATTTCCTTCTAAAATAGGTAGTGATGCATTTATAATACAATAATTAACTGATCGTGGTTACAAAATTTAAAATCGAAGAAATTTCAAACTTCAAAAATATATTATTTTCTTTCTGCTTAAACAATCTTTGAACAATTTTCACAGGTTCATAATTTAAATACAGTAACAATAAAACATACTTTTATTTTTTTTCATTTCCCGTTTGAAACAAGATTACCTATGAGATGTTTGTTTACAAACAAATCCACAACACGTGCTATCTAAAATGCCCGACCAAACCAACTGCATTATCGTGTTTATTCATTAGATCAAAATCACTATAGATACGTTTATCGCTTACATTTATTTTGGAGACTGTGCCCGATAACAAATAAATTTACATATCAAATTTTATTTCTATCGGGCAAGGTCTCCAATTAAAATGTAAACGATAAACTAATATATTATTTAGTATAATTTTACACCTTATTGTTTTCATCCGCCATTTCTTGATTTAGCAAATTTTTATTTACTTATGCAATAAGTTGTCAATAACCAGGGAGGCAAAGTTGGGTTTTTTGAACACAATTTAGTTGAATAAATGGAATAAAAATTTTGTAATACATATAATACTTTAAGGAACTTATTTGTTTTGCGCATTTAAAAGGCGGTGCAGAACATGAATTTTGGACGAATGGCTACCGAGCATTAGCTCGACGCCTTAAAAATGACTTTTTAGCGTTGATTTCCAATCAGTAAGAAGACAAACAATAAACAACGAATTTCAAATCATTTAAATCCATATACCCATTATCCAGTAACTGATATTTGAGCGCCGAACGTACATTTAGTCTCTACCCACATTACTGCTGTTATCTGTGGTATTTCTTATTCAAATACTAAAATATTCGTACGTTAGAGAGAGAGAGAGAGAGAAAGAGGGTTTTTTTTATAGTGTTTTAGAGTGTTCAGGAAATCAATAGATAAAAGCAACATATGTCAATAAACGCATGTATACATGCATGCATGTATCTATATATGTGAATAAATACTAATCAGTCCTCCTTATAAAGTTCCGTAGAATACTTGCAACGTGGGCGCATTGCTAAATGTTCTTTGCATACAGTCATTGAGATTGCGGCATTTCTTTGATGCCGGCAATGTCTTTGGAGCCGGCGATGCAACAAGAGTCTGAATTTAGCGAGCTGCTGATCAAAACAAGACTGTCACAAACCGGGATATTGATGGTATTTTGAAACAAGCTCTATATTTGTATTGGAAAAAAGCACTGTTATTTTTATGTATGATAAATTTAAAATGGAAAACATTAAAATCAATCATTTTAAAGATAAAATCGTTAAACAAAACACAATTAAGAAATAAAAAAACAAACATTCCGCACTCGGGGACTGAACCCGGGTCGCCTGGACACAAGTCCACCACTCTAACGACTGAGCTACGCGGACCCTCGCTTCAGGACTTTGGATCCCAAAATCTCGAGAATGCGTGGATCGATTTTAAAACAAATTTCATATTCTGATGTTTTGAAAGCGTCTCTATCAAATAATAACAACAAAAAAATTCAAATCAAAAAAGTTAAAAAATTAAGGTTTTTTGTTTCCTTCCGGTGACGACCGGAAGTAACGGCGGACGTTCGGATATGCGAAGGGCACTGCGGCTGACGACTCTCTACCATCCCTGAAAATTTGAAAGTTCCATCTTTTATTTTTTTTTAGAAAAATGAGCCACAAGCAAAAACATAAAATCCTTAATATCACGGTACCGGAAGTGACGATCAAAAAAATGATTGACAATTTTCTTACAAATTTTGTCTAAAGTAAGTTCTGAAAGTTTCATGAAAATCGGCTTAAGCGTTTTTGAGAAAACGTTACAGAAAAAAAAAAAATAATAATAATAATAATAATAGAGGAAAAGAAACAAAGCAATAACAATAAGGTCTTCTGTTGAAACGGAAGACCTTAATAAGTACAAAATTTGCCAACAAAACAAAACGACATTAAAAGGTACCGCGTTATTTCGCCTCGTGTTAAATTTCACCCCTGACGACGAGAAGGGTATGGTTGTATTACGAATTTGACATCGCTTTAAATAAAGGTCGAAATGATCAGATAAATTACAAATAGACATGTGTACGTTTTGTTCACTAATATTACTGAAGTCTGCTTTCTTTACAATCGATGCATAGCATGTGGGGGACGAAACCATGCGGTTTCCTTTTCTTAACATTCCCGTGATGCATTTTTGTTTGTTTTTTCGTTTGCCCAAAGAGAAATTATTTTCATTAACTTTGAATATTTCTAACTTAGAAAGGATACTGATTCTGCTGGTGAAAATAGGAGAAAGTCCATAACTTTCTAAGATAAATGATTTGTATTGAAAAAATGTTGATACTGTAATAACAAACAAATCGGACCAAGCAGCTTTAAGGATTTCAATTGTATTTCTTTTAGCTCTGTATGTTTCTATAAAAATCGTCAACATGTGATGGAAACAGTAGTTTTCGACAGACTATAGTCTATAGCATATTGGGGCTTGAACAAATTTAACAAGCAATAAGATTAGAGTCCAAACAAAGCAATATATGAAATGACAGGCCAGAGATGATGAAAGGGCATCTACTGATCATGATCTATAGCCCCATTTATACTGGCTTCGCCCTCCAAACGGTTACACCGTAAACATATTAGCGAGCTCCATAGACAACGTGTACGAACGGAGGAAATTCGAGTTAAAATCTGCACATTGTTCAAAGAAATTTTTATGAGGCCACGTGAAAACGTTCTACTATCCCAGTGATCCTTTGCGCTGCATAGCAACATGGCGGAACAGGAAGCGTTTCTAAGGAAAATTCTTACCTGTAAATCGCATACATCATTTTCATTTAACAATAAAAAATCCTTTTAAAATCATTAAAGTAAACAACACATATGCTTACGTAAAAAACTGTACCTATGACGTCATTTCCTTCCCCGAATTTGTCCGACAATTTACGAAAACTGTCGAGGGCAAAACGTTAAGTATGACGTCACAGTGATCTCGCGTTTTATATTCCCGCGATACATTTAGAGGTGGATCAAGCATCTGTACTGAATGTAACGTGTAGGAAGTACTCAGTAGGATACTGCGCTCGCTATTAACGGTGACTCTTTGGCTGATTAGTTTTGTTTTGATGATTTTTTTTTGCTCAGTAAATACACATGCAAGTTCTTGCTAAATTTATTGCATATTTATCCAATCATTGCATACGTTAGGTAGGTGACAAAAAATTTTTAAAAAAGAAAAGTCTAATCGTTATTAGATCTACGTGTAGCCACGTCATTTTGTAATTAATAAATAAGTTTTCGAGACAAAGCCAAAGTTTTTTGGTTTGGTTAAGTCCAATGGTTGCATTTAACAATGATGACAGATGTGTGGCTCCTTCTGCGCTCGCCCCAACGGTCACACCGTAGAACATATTACCGAGCGCAGCGAGAGGCGGGCGAAGCCCGCCTCGCGAAGCGAGGATTAATGGTAACACGTATATATATGAAAATCAGTGAAAAATGAAAGTTGAATCAGGGGTACTAAGGCCAAAAAAAATTTCTTCAAGCCCTGGGCGCCGCCATATTGGCAGCCATTTTGTTTTTAAAAAGTTAGTTCGATCATTGATTGACTGGTACTTATCGATGTTTATTGCCCCTGAACTCGGTTAAATAAGTTCCAATGTTTCATTAGAAGGTAATTTGAATTAAAAGAAATTAAAAAGGAAACCAGATAAGTTTCAATAGTGGTTCAATCAAGAAACACGACTTGTTCTATGTATGTCTTATCAAATTATCAGATGGAAAATAAAAACATTAACGTCAAGGAATTAACTGATCTTTTAGATACTTAATAAAATATTTAATTTCATTACAGCGGCATTCATATGAATTTAATTGATGAACAATGAAAGAAGAAATTAAAAAGAGTTCGGAATCACGTAACTCTCTTCGGCTATTTCCGAAGACAAAACTTGAACGTTTTACGTCTGAAATATGACGTCATAATGTAGACTGAGCATGCGACGTTTAGTTAAACTTTGGCTGTTGTTAATGATATGTGTAGGCAACCAGGCGGATCCTACTGTATGCGTTTCAAAATACAAAAATCAAACTCCACTGTGTTAAATCTGCGCTCGGTCCAACGGTCACACCGTTTACATATTATGAAATAGGTTTAATGTGCGTACATGGTTTCGGGGGGGGGGGGGGGGGGGGGGGGGGTCATGCCTCATGTACCTGTGGCTTTTGGCATTTTAGAATAACACTGCATGGTTGAAAATTTAAGATAGTTCTTTATTATTTATTTCAATCTTTCAATTTTAGTTGCATATACTGCTATTTCTCTGTGGAAGCATTTATTTAGAAATCTAAAAGTTACAATTTTTGTGAATTTTGTTGGTACCTTTCACTCAGAAATTTAAATAAGCAACAATTATGTAATGATATCTTTTACATCGTTAAGTTCAGGAAAGCCAATATAGGAAGCTACTTCCTCACCTGAAAAAATTGGAACATGGCATCATAGTATATTGTACTGTGAACAAAATGGCGCTTATTTCTGAATGCTAAATTATATCTTGTTTATTCTATAATTATTAAGAATAAACATGATCTTTTAACTGTATGGGATCATATATAATAGTCACTTGATTTTAAATATTTCAATTGTATAATCATATGATTTAACAGAAAGATGTAACTTTATTTTAATTGATTAATTACATACAAAGCTATGTGTCAATTACAATTGACCAGCAATAATGTATGTATTATTTCATCAACATTACGTATACATTGAATAATGATCATAATTAAAAATTTTAATTTCTTTATAATGTACGTGTTTTACAGGTTCCAGCTTGGAAGAGAAACATATTGCGGATGCTGATTGTACTGTCATCCACTGGACTGGCCATCATCTTCAGAAATAGTTTTGCCCTGGTGGCAGCATTTACAGGTTAGATGTTTTGAATACTGTCTTCCATGGAAAGTGATTTGAAGGTTAAAAATCAAAAACACATTTACAGTAATCAGAAACACACAGCTAATTGGATAAAAATTTCATCAGCGCACAGTGAAGGGAAATATTTTATGCATTGGTGTGTTGAAGAATTAAAAAGTTGCACATTATACTGTATTTAGGGAAATGTTTGCCCCCAATTTATTTTTGCCTATTTCACCCTCCTTGTCATTGGGCAAATTTTATGAGTGGGCAAATTCAAAACAAGTCTTTAATTACTAAGTCAATTAGAAAGAGGATCTATTATACATTCCATTGTCTGGGCAAATTTAATACAGGGTGAAACTGTTTTTCAAATGTACAAGGGAGAAAAAAAAGACAGAGTGAAAATAACCCTTGGTACAGTATTTTATTAGTTTTAAGTTAAAATTCAATTTTTAAAGCATGATTGAAAAAAGAACTTAAAGTGTATATACTTTAATTAGTGTCAGAAATCATCTTAATAGAGAACGATTTATAAAGTATTTCTGATGAATTGAGAAGAGTTTCATCTTAATTAATGACTCATTGCCAATAAATGTCTTTGCCAGCTAAACTATGGCTACTCTTATTTTCACGCTTTGGAAACAGAGGAAAGTCAAAAATTATCAACAGCTTTATGTAGGAAAAATTTTTGATTATCATATTTTTTCATTTCCTATTACTTGAAATATAATTAAATGTGTTTGATATAAGGAATAAGGAATCATTCTTTGAGTATTATGAGGTGATAATTTTGGTCGGGGCGTGATCAAATCCAATAAAGCCCGAAGGGCTTTATGATAGATTTGATCACGCCCCGACCGAAATTATCACCTCATAATATTCAAAGAATGATTCCTTATTACTTATATTTATATAATTTTAAGCCATCGTACAATTAAATCTTTAACTATAAATAAGCAAACCCCGCCGGCGCCTCAATTTGGCGTCATTTGTATTATGGGTTATATAGTACAAAATCGATACGTAGTGTTAACACAGACAAAGACACTGGATGATGTAAATATATTGTGTTTTTTTTCATTCACCAGGTGCCATAGGAAGCTCGTTACTTGCCTACATCCTGCCTTGTCTATTTCATCTGAAACTCTGTCACAGGGACCTTCCCTGGCTCGTCTGTTTCAAGGATACTGTGATCATTATACTAGGAATTCTCTGTAGTATTGTCAGTCTTTATTCTGTCATCATACAGCTTGCAAAAAACACTTCAGTTTAAGGTGCAACATATCTTTATCCATTACAATTTTTTGACTGAGCCCAGTGAGAATTATTGTTTTAATCGAGGGATATTTTTACCTTAATACTGTACAATTCTCAATGCTTGAGGGTTATATGTCTCAATTGTCTTTTTGCATGTTTACCAGTAATTTATTGAATTGATATTATAAGATATTATGCCCATTTTGGAATGGACATGATAATTAAATACCGGTATCCATACATATTTTTAAAAATTCTTTGAAATTTATTTGAAGCTTTTAGATTAGAAAATAAATATATACAAAGAGAAAAATGTGATTACCGAAGCAGTACCATGAATTAATTTAATCTAATTTACATGTATATGACTTAAATTAGCACCTTTGATTGGAATACATATAGTACTGTTGGTATGTAAGCTTAATCATTACATTTTATTAAATATAACATGCCCGTAGAAATTTTTGTCAAATTTTTATCATTACATATTTTATAATATCAATATTATTATTCATTTCATAATTTGATTTTAGGATATGTTATTTTTTTTGGTTGTTAGACCAAACAAGTTTACTAAAAATTTTGAAAAATGACTGGATAATGAAATATCATTGATATATTCTAAAAGTCTAGAATTTTCCTGGTACATGTATATCTGAGAATAAATTTTAAAAGTTGCAAAGAGCAATTTAGTACATGCATGGATTCAAAAGCTTTGCTTTGTATATTAGCACATCAATCAGTATTTGAATCAAACAAATGAATTGGTTTGCTGTGTTTTCATATTAATGATGTTGAATTATTGATGCTTTACAGTATATCTACATATTTATTATAAAATCATATAATATATGAAATTAAATTTTTTTTCTTTCATATCAACATTTTTGAGAATCATAAATATAGTTTATTTTGCACTTACCTCAAAGTAAAATCTATTGAATGTTGATCTCAAGGGATCTTGAATCTTTTATTAAAAATTGTTAAATTAATGCATGTATAATTTATATAGTGTAAAAAAAAAAACCCAAATAAATGCAGGTTTTCCATTAGAACCAAATCCAAAAGAACATAAGATTTGTATAAAATTTGTAAGCTTCAAGTTTCCAGTTTAACTATAAGTAAAATGTTGAGGTTTTTCTGTCACTTTGAATTTGATATGTTGTATTGAATTTCTAAATGGGCTTTTTGCTACAGATAATTTATTGTAAGAACCTGGTGTTCATTATTTTCTGTCAGTATTTCAAGTGTGATATCTTAGAAGGAATTTTAAAATATTTTTAAAGTTTTAAATTTTTTTTATTGTATTGAGATTGAAGAATTGTGCAACCATGTCCATAAATTAAATGTTTGAATGTTTATTACAATCAATTTAAAATAAACTGCTCAAAGGTGGTTGTTTTCTTTCAAAAATTGTGTCATAAATCTATATATAATTATTTTTTGTGCTTGTTTAAAAAGTGTTGAATTTTTAGAAATGTTAGCAGTAACTTTTATCTGTTGGCACAAAAAAAAAACACCGAAGAAACAAATTATGATTAAAAAACTTTGTAATCATGTGAATGAAACTTTGGTACAAGATATTGATTGCTCTCTGTCTAGTAACTAGTATTTTTAGCTATTAAATACACAAGAAACAATCATGTAAAAAAAAACAGGAATATGATTTTGCTTCATTTGTTTCCTCTGCATTTTTTTTTTTAATTTTTAAGTGGGTTCGGTTGTCTTTGACATTTTTAGACTATTTTGATCTCCTTTAGAAGAAGAGTTCTGTTTAAAGATATAGGGAAATATTCAAATTTCAAAGCTTATTACATATATGGATCTTACCATTTCAAAATGATAGTTTTCAGTTTAAAAAAATCTTATCTAAATATTGAAGGTAGATCTCGGGAGTAATATGTCAACCGCCCAGCCTGTTTAAAATTATTACTTGCTTGTACTATTGATAAGTTTTTGGGTTTTTTTTTTTTTTTTACAAATGCCAAAAATCTGGCATGCAGTACTTGTTGTTTTGGAATTCTGTGATTAATTTATATGTTTTATTATTTATGAAAGACAAGAATACAAAAATGAGATTATTTTGAAACTCAAAATTATAAATCACAATATTTTCTGGATTTCTTTTCTCAACAATACTGAGTGTTCATGTAATTTTTTTTTATTAAATAAGAGGGTATTTTGTATAAACTGCTTGTATATTTTTGCACATGTGCATTAGGAAAGTTCATGCATTATAGAACAGGAAATGATTTATCAATTTTTTTTTTACAAAATGCATATCATTCTGATTTTTTGCTCAATACATTTGAATAGATGTATGTACACATCTCTGCTAGCCAAGGTGTTTTCAAAACACTAGGCTAGCTTGGTTGTTAATAAGAGTAGCAGAGTGGACTAATAACTCATTGCAATAGTCACGATGGTATATGCAAGACATAAACAGTGTGCTGGCAGTTTAAGCACTTTATATACTTATAACTCACTTGTTATTGATACACATAAGGTCTGCCTGACATACATTAATCTATCAATGAACATCTGCCAGGAGGACTGTACATGTAATTTTTATGATATTTACATGTAAATGTATGTAAATTTATGAACTGGTTGGTATACATGTATATTCATTTGATTGTACATGTAATGTTTAAGCAAGAAGCTTGCGCAATTAAAGAACTATTTTGTTGACAAATCAATACGGAGTTTTGTTTTTCTTATTCTGGGAGCAAAAGGAGAAATGCATTTTAGAAAAAAAACGTATTTTTTAAAAAATGTGTCACTTGGGCGCTGTTGATTTCATCAGTCTAATAGAAAAATTATTTTAAATCCAATCTAGTGTCACATATGTCCAAACCGCTTGAGTGGTCATCATATGCGTTGAAATATTAATTCGTCCAAATTGTTAGAAACGGCCATACACAAAGACGCAATATTGATTTCTGCTTTCCGTAAAATATGAAAGAAGACGCATTATCCATTTAGGGAACTGCAAATTCTTAAAGATCATTAACTATTCTTTGACACGTCCGAGTGCGAAGAATAATAAAATGTCCCCTATTTATTGATATTAAATTCGATATTTACTATATATCTAGAACAATGGCATTCAGTCCTTTTACGAGGAAATCTTTATTAGACAACGAAAACACACTGGTATGCTTGACAAGGCACAGCTTGACTGTGTATTGTTGACATCTTTACTTCTTGGAGGATTTTCTAGCTAGGAAGAACGCCCAAACCCACATTTAAACCTCTTTTGCATGTAGTTGTCTTAATTTTCTATAAAAAAAAAAAATGGCATAAATGCTTAGCACTTAAAACTATTTCTTTGAAAACCTATAGTTCGTTAAAACCATTCTTCATTAGTGCGAGAGGTGTCATCTCTATAGTTGCCCTCATGCGCAATTTAACGATGTGCTGGGTTGTTTCCGATGAATTGTTCCCATTGGATCGTTTTACCGATTTATTCCCGTGTATTAATTGATTTAGCTCGATAAAAATGATTTTCTGGTGGTCTTTCTAATTGCGGGTTGTCTCCTGCTGGATGTGTCACAATAGCTTCACGAGTTTATAAGATTTGAAGATGATGCGAGCAAGATTGCTCCCAGTGTGCATGGTCTTCTTTTATTTGGACTCTTCTTTAAAGGTTCATTCCTTTACTGGTAAGTAAAATGTTTTATTTCATCTTATTGAACTTTTAAAAAATGAAGATTTTGACAGGTATTTTGGTAAATTACTACAGGTGAAACATTATAACATTCATTCAGGGTTTTGATAATGAATGAAACAATTAAGCGAATGAAAACTTTACTCAAATAATTGGTATTTATAAAAAAAAATGTATGTTAATTGGTAGAGAATGAATCTTCTTGACTATATGTATTTACAAATTTGAATTTCTTTAAAATGCTTAGTATCGTAACATTGCAACATTCCATTTTATTTTGCATTTACAAGTGCAAGATGTTTCTTTTTCTCCAACAACGCATTTCTCGATCTTAAATCGATCTCAATTAAGAACTCCTTTGCCGATATCGCTATGAACAGTTTTATCATTTTGATATTAATAATACATCTATTCTCGACTGTCATTAATTAAAACAAGTTACAAACTAAATTTGACTTTTAGAACATAAACTTTATTTTACGGAGATACTCAATAACTCCAGAAAATAAACAGACGAAAACACTTAAGCAAAATTGTGGTTAAGCAATTCGTAAAGTTAATCTGTATTTATATATAATAAATTTATAATATAAATTAGAGATCTGAAAGTTGGAAATTGAAGACAATATTTAAAAGAAACTGTTAATAAGTCTTGTAGATGTATTTTTAAAGTTTAACTTGATTTGCATTTTAAACTAATAGGTTATTTTAAAAACTAAATCATCAAAGTAACATTATCTTAAAGTGACATTAATAAAAATGTACGTAACGAATAACAAAGAAATTATTACTTATTGAGTCTCTCTCTCTCTCTCTCTCTCTCTCTCTCAAATATTGACTACGGAATCAAAGGGTACTACGGAATCAAAGGGTTTTTACTGTAGTAGGGCAGAATTAAAAATTCCTTGAAAAAATATTGGCCTAAGTTTTTACAACCACTATAATTAAAAAGATATGACCATAAACAATTAACCCGTTCTCGCAAAACTGAAGGAACCTCATCATTAATATTCATTGGCTCTACAATATCCTGTTGCCGTTATTGAACAATGATTAGGCTTCAAGGTGATAAAATATCACAATGTCCGCAGGATGCATCGTAATGATATCTTGGATTCTATTGCTTCGCGTAAAAGTATCAAAGGCGTACGGACATTAAATTCGCATTACTTGGTATCTGATGATTCCCGATAACTATTCGTCTTCTTCCTCCTCGCAAGATATGATCTCTTAAGACCTGCTTCTGCAATGATATTGATAAATATATATTCCGCACAATTTGAAAATCCAGTAATCATGCGAGTTTTCTTTGATCTGCTCGTACAATATGCATGCAATATGAAAAGGACTAAGTCGGGATTTCCAGACTTAATTTTCCCACCTATATGGCGAATGGATTTGTGTAAATTTATCGTCACAAGATTTACAAAATAAAGAAGTTTCATAAATAGTCAATGTAAAGCAACATTATCTGGAAAAAAACATATGAACTTGAAAAAAAACAACCAACCGCGGCGCTGATTTGAAATCCAAGTCAGCGAAACAAGAATATTAAACAAACGCCCTTTCTATCTATGTCGTCTGGCTAAACATTATGATTGATGGCAATATTTTATTATCATCATTCAGTGCAAAGACGGGCCGCCCGCCAGGCTTTAGATTACGTGGCTAAAATTGAGAACCTTGGAAACTGCAGTCTAGGAACGGGGGAGTCCCTGGACCTGATTTACGACCACACCGTTTGGAATTCCTACGCGCTAGCTGCCGTGCGACTAGCCAATTTCATCAGTAAAATCATCACCACGAACAACAACAGCCTTGCTTCTCTCTCCGACGAAGTCCTTTTTGCTCTGGTTCGGAACAACGTTCACTTGAAGTCCTTCATATTCGGTTCCGGAATCCCATTCGAACCCCATCCGTCCTTGCGCTATCCGCTCTTTTGTCCTTACGCATACAGGAACGAGAATAAGACGAAAGTACTCACCAAAGATCTCGCCGTGGAGTACAACTACACGGACCCTAGTACCGAGTACTATCAGGTACTAAGGTATAAGGACTTCAGCAACATCTCCATCGTTACGGATAAAGTATATTTCAGGTGAGTCACAACAAAGACGTAATTTTCTAACGACCAAACCGGTAACGTGGGAATCGCGTGTGTCGGTGTACTTTATCAATCAGATCTTGCTTTATTCGTTTCTAATAATCTGGATGTGTGAAATAATGAAATGATTAGAGAAGCATTAGCAGTAAAAGGGATGATGACCAATTTTTTTCCTGATATAAATACGAGCTTGAATAAATAGCCGAGAATATGAGAAAGTTTGTAGTCTGTACACGAGAGCATACTTGATACTATAGTATACAAAGCATAATTCACCGTTATAGTATTGGACCTTAATTTCCGCCCCGAGAGTATGAGTTGTAGTCTTCGAACATCTACTCTTCCAGCAATGGTTAGCACTGTTTGGCTTTTACAATGGTTTTGTATCCGGCCAATGGTGTCTGCATAGATTCAATAGTCCCTGGATAGAGCAGTTGTAAAAGCTCAAACAGTGCGCTCAGAGAAAAGTACATGTATCGTAACACAACACGGGGTAGCGCTAATACAACTTCGCATAACTCGCTGTCTCGCTGTCACGCCACACAACATCATGCTATAACACAACTCGCAGTCGCGCCGTCACGATCGATTTCGATGTGTAAGCGCTACATGGCGTGCAAGCATGCTGTACTACGGCGCGCTTTATAATGTGAGAAAAGTAATCAAAATCAAGTAAACAACATGCTGGCTATGGGAATTTGCGATTATTCAAATATTACTACCTCTGTCCATATAACACGTAGATTAGAAAACAAGAGGCCCATGGGCCACATCGCTCACCTGAGGAACAATAGGTATGATAAAATCAGCTCAATGGAGTCATAATACAAACTATCTGGACAATATACAATAATTCATGTAAATCCTGTATAAATAAAATCCATTTTCCCCTGGATATTCTTATGTTTATAATCATTAGTCCCTTTTCTAACAGGATGATTTTATAGTCATATCATGTGTTGAGTATTGCAGTTCTCAAAAAGATCCCTAACAATAGTTTATATATGGGATATCAACCTTCTCGTGAGGCCAAAGAATTGTCCTGGGGCCAAAGTCTTAACAATTATAAAGAATCATCTGGCTGATTAGTTTCTGAAAAGATTTTTAAAGATTTACCCTATAAATTCCTTTGTTAAACTTTGACCCCCCCCCTTGTGGCCCCACCCTACCCCTGGGGATCATTATTTTCACAACTTTGAATCTACACTACCTGAGGATGCTTTCACACAAGTTCCAGCTTTCCTGGCTGATTAGTTTCTGAGAAGAAGATTTTTAAAGATGACTCTGTTTATTCCTATGTAAAACATCGACCTCCCATTGTGGCCCAAACCTACCTCCAGGGGTCATGCTTTTCACAAATTTGAATCTACACTAACTGAGGATGCTTCCACACAAGTTTTAGCTTTCCTGGCTAATTAGTTTCTGAGAAGAAGATTTTTAAAGATTTACTGTATATAATCATATGTTTAACTTCAATCCCCCATTGTGGCCCCAACCTACCCCCAGGGGTCATGATTTTCACAACTTTGAATCTTCACTACCTGAGGATGCTTCCACACAAGTTCCAGCTTTGCCTTCGAATTAGTTACTGAGAAGAAGATTTTTAAAGATTTACTGTATATATTCCTATGTTAAACTTCGATCCCCCATTGTGGCCCAACCCTACCCCCGGGGGTCATGATTTTTACAACTTTGAATTTACACTACCTGAGGATGCATCCACACAAGTGTCAGCTTTCCTGGCTGATTAGTTTCTGAGAAGAAGATTTTTAAAGATTTACTGTGTATATTCCTATGTAAAACGTCGATCTCCCATTGTGGCCCAAACCTACCCCCGGGGGTCATGATTTTCACAAATTTGAATCTTCACTATATAAGGATGCATCCACACAAGTGTCAGCTTTCCTGGCCAATTAGTTTCTGAGAAGAAGATTTTTAAAGATTTACTTTTTATATTCATATGTTAAACTTCGACCCTCCATTGTGGCCCCACCCTATCCCCAGGGGTCATGATTTTCACATCTTTGAATCTACACTACCTGAGGATGCTTCCACACAAGTTTCAGCTTTCCTGGCCGATTAGTTTCTGAGAAGAGGATTTCTAAAGATTTACTCTATATATTCATTTGTTAAACTTCAACCCCCCATTGTGGCCCCATTCTCAGGTGAGCTAAAAGGGTTAAGTTTACAATTCAATAAGTTGGTTTCTGGAAGAACAGATTTTGAAAATTTTCGTAATAAATATTGACAATTTTTTTACTTTTTAAAGCGCTAAGCATAGCTCAGCCCTTTATTGTCGTTAGACTTCAACTTCCGGTGCATCCAATAACCGCCCCCTATAAGCAAAAGTATACATCATTTAAACTGGTTAGGGAACCAGTTTCAGGGGTTTATGCACATAACTGCACGGGCTATTGTGAATCTAATTTACGGGTTATTGTGAAATTAATGTACGGGGCTTACAACCATCATTGCAGGGACTGTCATGCAGTGATGAGGAAATATAGTGCGTATACAGAAGCTGAATTGCTATATACATATATCTGTTATATACATACAGAAGCTGGGTTAGCGCTTTTCAGTACTATCAGTACTTTGATTTAATCTTTAGCTTTTAAGATCTGTGTACAAACATAGAATTGTTAGCAAATCTCTGTATCTTGCTTATAATTCGAAGCAAACACTCAAAAATGGTTAGTAAATAGAAATTGTTAACAATTAAACACAAGAAACATGCACTACATGTATAACAAATAAAGAACACAATTTATTTTTTCGAAATGAATCATATATATACATGTATATACCTACATATTTCCGTAAGCGATATCAAACTCTATTTAAACTGAATAAACTAGAGAAAATGCCGAGCATCTCAACAAAAACCTATTGCATTAATCTACCATTACGCAAAAAATAATGCCGAATTACCGATAGAATGAATTGTATTTCAGTACTCCTACATCAGATTTTGCTTAATTTGCGCAGGTAAACAGTTAACATAACTGTTTGATTTACCGAAGTCTCTGTTTGATTTGATACGTAAAAATCACGAAATACAGACGACAGTTTCCAGGTTACAAAGCATAAATAATGAAAACGAAACGAAAATCAGAACAAGCTAACATCAACGTCATGTGTGAAAACTGTCAACGCATTGAAATATTTAGCCTCAATTTACTTCACAAAATCGGCACCAATATATTTTTCATGTTTCAAAAATTTCCCTTCATGCGCGAACTGTTGCACAACAAGCAAATTCATCATAGTCAGATCGACCCTTTTTCGTATAATGTCATGGCTGCTTTAAACAAAGAACCTCGTTTTAGAAGTATGGAATACGAGTCTTGGTAAAATGGGTAAGCAAAACCGGGCCGTGGCAAAATAAAAGCCGGGGCAGATCGGCAATCGTCAATTCCAAATACGCATTATTTTGCAGCAATGTTTACAGCAAAAACAAATATACTGGTCCATCAAATATCCTGAAATTTTAATGAGATTGGCAGATTAATAACTGCTTATCTTTTGTTTTGCCCAGGCCAAGTCTTGTCTACCCATTTTACCGGATGCCGAATCCGAGGCTATTAAACTGATTGAAACACGCCTTTCCTTTATTATTATTTTCGTAATAACTCAGATTTGAAACAGAATTAGACCTTAATTTTTGCAATTTATATTTTCCTTCCCATAAGGATAATTTATGCTAAACTACGTTGAATTGGAATCAGTAGTTCTTGAGAAGAAGATTTTTAAAAATGCACCCCCCTTTTTCTACAGTTTCAAGGTTTTCTCCGCTTTGAATACAGATCGGACTTTTATTTCTGCAATTTATATTCGCCCTCCCATAAGGATGCTTTGTGCCAAATTTGGTTGAAATTGGATAAGCGGTTTTAGAGAAGAAGTTCAAAATGTAAAAAGTTTACAGACGGACAGACAGACGGACAGACGGACGGACGGACGGACAGACGGACGACGGACAAAAAGTGATCAGAATAGCTCACTTGAGCTTTCAGCTCAGGTGAGCTAAAAAGTGGTGTGGTACTAGTATGCTATTTTTTGAAGATTTTTTCTACTTCAAGCCTTAGGTAAGTCGATCTATACGAAAAGTCGGATGCTTTGCTTTAGCAAAAATATCGTCCAATGGACCGCAAAATACGGTATCTAGTTGGTAATGCTTAGACTCAATGATAGATAAAACGGTTAAATTTTGACAGGTCTGGAGACGCACTCCTGCCTGCGGTAGACATCGCTCAGCCTGTGGCGGACATTGACGATGGTCACTGGACCAAGCCATACTTTGACTGCGGAGGGGGGAACATCTGGATGGTGACATACTCCTCTCCTATATTCGGACTGGAGCAGGACCAGAAGACAGTCATTTTCAGGTATTTGATCTAAAAAAAAAAGATTCTTAAGTTTAAGTTTAAAAGTTTATACGATGCATTATAAAATCTAAAATAGATTTGAATTAAACTTTTTATTCTAAAACTCTTTTACTTCATTTTTGGCTCACCAAGACGAAGTCGGGGGAACTTATGCTATACCCCTGGTGTCTGCGTCCAAACCTGGTTAAAGTTTTTGTTGCATGTCCCGTGTCTTAGTTAGTGCTTATCCTATCTACACCAAACTTGGTGCATCTGAACCTACTTATGGACTTTGAAGGCTAGGATGCTGAATGTGGGCCATAAATTTCAGATGCTGAAAGGGGTCAAGGTTTTTGGAGTAGGCGTCCTTTGATGACTATATTTAAGTTATTACAGGTCCTAACTTCACAAAACTTGATTGGATTGTGCGTCTTATGATAATGATGCACTTGACTGGCGTGGATGCTAAATCTGAACCATAGGTTTCGAATGCTGGAGGAGGTTTTGTTTTTTGGAGCTGGTCAATGTTTATATAGATAATAGTACTAATTAAAGGGGTGTGATTGATTTAACTACATAACTGAATCACAGGGGTAGTTTCAGATACAGAGATTGTTCTTGATTATCTAGATGATTCTAAAAAAAACTTAAACTTTGTTTTGCTCGTGGAGCTGGTAATTAAAGGAAGTATATGTTGCTCATACCTAGTCAGACTAAAACAGTTAATATAACTAGGCTTGATCTTGATTATCTTGACACTGGAGATTATGTAAGTTTTTTGAGTTGTTAAATGCAGGTTTGAATGTTGAAAAAAAAATGCTTTCCTGACTAACTTTCATGGTTCATGTAATTTTAAATTTGAAACATTAGACAAGCCCCGACATCAAGGATGCTTAGAAAACCTTGTCCTTCCTCACTCAAACTTGCCTGATAGATGTGTTGGTTGTTATATGTTATATCATGATTACTATGATATTGTATGGTATGATATAAAACAGTACTGTTTAATATGTAATAGATAACTAGACAAACATTTTGTAAAGTATTTCATGAGACAGTATTGCATTATGTAGTACTGTATTATACAATACATTATGAAATTTGCATATAATATATTTATTTTACAATTTTGTATTTAATAATTTCATATGATATTGTGTCCAACCAAACTTCAGAGTCCAATTTTTTATTGAACATCATTATCTATGAAAAAAATGGTATTGTGAGGGTATTGCCTCGTCTCTGTGAGCTTTGTAATCTTTGTTTACATGTACCTATGTTTACATTATGTTAATGAAAACGGGTTGCTCGAAATCAATTTGTTTGAGCTAATGGTTTTTTTTTCTTTAGCTACAAAAGCCGCAACTTTCACACAAGTAAACACTGGGGGGAAAAACCCAACATTACATTCATGATTATAGTTTAAAATAAGATATTAAATCTCTTTGTCGGCGCATTATGTTTCCCGTATATAAAATAATGTACAATGTATAATGAAAAATGTTAATGTCTCTGCATTATCTATGTTAAGGGGTGTGGCAACAATTGACATCGAGCTGACCAGCATTGATATCAACCAGTGCGATCTGAGCAAAATACCAAAAGAGAGAGCTACATTCGATGTCTTCAGGGGCACCCATCTCTGCCAGCCGTCCACGGAGGTAAGTCTATTTGTTCCAATGGCTTGTAACTGACAATAACTTCCGTTTTATATCCTTACTGTCTTAACAAAACGTTCAAAGCCTCATCTCTGGGATTTTTTTTTCCATTTTCTCCCTTTTCCGGTTTTTCATTTGTCCTTAGTGCTAGCAAAGGTTTTTTTTTTTAAACCAGTAGTTCATAACGACATCGGATCAGAAGCTCTTGACTTGGAAAAATGAATCAGTGATGTCTTATAAATGTCTTTGCGTAATTATAATTTGTGTCGTCCTATTTTCTCATCCTTTACATGTATACATGTTTATTTATTTTTTTAGTGTGAATTTACGCCTGGTGCCGGTTTTCGTCGTGGAGCCTACATTTGTAAATGCGCAAAAGGATACTTCTTTCCGAACAGCAACGCAGAGGAGAAATTTTACAAAGGTTATGATATCGAGGCAGATGTAGACTCCGCTCTCAACAACATTACGTCACTCTACAAGTACAGTTGCACCCGATGTGCCCCGGGCTGTGATGTTTGCACTGATATGTCGCCGTGTCTGTTCACCAGAAATGTTGTTATCAAAGTGCTTATTCTGATCTTAACATTCATCGTCATCGTCTTCATCATTATAGCATCGGGTATCATTTTCCGCTTGAAAGAAAGCAAGGTAATAGAAATCGATTATGTTTAATGGCGGGATATGAACTTTGTTGGTCACGTGGTCAAAACCTGTGAAGCCCAAAAGGCTTCTAAGAAGATTTGATCACGTGACCAACCAACTTCATATCCCTGTGAACTTTTGAAATTGCTGTTTATTACTTATAAGGCAATTTCTTCAGAATTGTACATTACCGATATTTTATGTTTACAATAATCCAAGCAACAAGCGTTTTCGCTATTCTCTAGGTTCATATAATTACAATGTGTCCTCAAAATTTTCGTAAAATTGTTCATCCGGTGTCTCGATTCCTCTATCGATAATGCTTAACTCTCGTCTGTTTATCCTACCAAAGTATTTGTTATTGAACAGAGGTACAATTAACTTTCCTGTGTACCAAACATTGCCATGGTTTTGTTTAATAATGTACACTTATATGTTCTAAAATGCTCTAACCTTAGTTTAAAAAAAACAACTAGGTTATATTGAGAATTTTCTACGGGTTGATCATAAAATCAACACGCAGTCCGATTTTTTGTTCGAATACTTCAATACATTGGGATTAAATGTAATATATTCAAGTTCCTTATTTTCCAGGCGATAAAGAGTGGAAGTCCTATATTTCTCCTATTGATGTCCTTTGGAGGGATATTAATGTGCTTGCAGGTAATTGCCTAACAGCTATTTAACAATTATGCATTGATTTATTTTTCATCTTTATATACGCCAAGTAATTATGAGTTCTTTAGGGAAATAAAGATCTTCATCTTGGTCAATTATTAATCAAAGGAATGGTACAATTAGATTACGATAACGACACATTTATATATACACAGAAAATACTGTTCTACTTAAAAGATGCCCTCTCTGAAAATAATCTGACTTCTACAGACATGCTTTTTATTTTCACTCGTGCTCCATTCTGTAAATTCGTTAAAACTACGTGTTAACATGTGCGCACCAGTATAATGTTAAAATATCTAGATCTTGATAAAAAAAATTTGAATTCTATAACTTAATGTGATAGAAAGAAAGGTTACAAGGACATTATGATAATGCAGCTTTTGTGCAAAAAGCCCTCGCTTCTTTTATGCTAGAATGGTGATAAGCAATGATCTACATTTCAAGGGTAAGAAATTTTGATAAGCGACGCAGAAGAAAATGTTACCACATCATAACAAACGTATTGGACGTTAAATGACATGATTGACGCTGTATTGTATGGACAAATATCTAACTAAATTACGTGTATATATCGAGATTCGGTGGTCACGGATAGTCAGCAATTTTTTTTTCTTACAGACTTTGGTAGGCAAAGACGCAAGGACTTCTTGAATTGTTGCTATGCGGCCCTGTTGTCATGACAACAAGCTGCAGATAGAAAAATATTTAAAAGCAAGTTTAAGGACTCATTATGGACGTTGGTAACAATTTGGGTTTCCCTGGATAAAATTCATAATAAAAAAAAATGTCGAATTTCAAATTTTAAAAATATCGTATAGTAATTACCAATATTTTGTTTAAAATCATTACCAAGCATAATGTTAAATATTTTACTTAATTGTAATAACGATTTCTTCTTTCAATTGAAAAGCAAATAGCTTAATATATCATCGGGGGTTTTTGGTCCATGCACTTTACTGGCCGCACATGAAAGAAATTGTGTAAGAAAAATGAAAACCGTCGCTATAGTGAAAATTAGGGACATTTAAATATGTTGAAGTAATTTTGAATGGAACAAATAAATACATGTAAAGTGATAATCAAAATTTATTAATAAAGAAGGCCAATTATGTTTTAACGTTCCAATTAATATAATGAAACTTAGTTTTTGCCAACAAAATATGCCGTTACATGTAAAAACACTTTTTAGTTGCATACAAAGCATAATTGATTAGATTTTAAAGATAATTGATTTTAACACACCACACCAATTAATAAAACATTAACGAAATGTTCATCAAATACATTTAGTAGCAATTTCTAATAAATATCTTTAATTTTCCTTAAAACAATGGGTGCTCGAGTCTTATTTATAAATAGCGTGTCATAAAAACAATATCAGGGGTGTATGATACCCACTCAGGCTGATATATGAGAGAGAGAGAGAGACAGAGACAGAGAGAGAGAGGGAGGGAGAGAGAGAGAGAGAAATTTTGTCAGCGGTTTCCATAGTGTCACCACCAATTTTTTTTTAAATTAAAATGAAAATAAACAATTTAGCAAAGATTAATTTGCATATTGTAAGAGTATAATCTTCTTGTGCGTCATCAAAGTAGATAGGATTTGATATATTTCCTCTAACGCTCTGTTACCATGGCAACGGACGCCCCTAGCAACCAATTTATAGTGTCCAGCTTGTTTTTAGAGAGAAAATTGGCGACGATACATATATGTATCTATATTTAAAATTTTGTTTCATATATTCATAACTGATGATAATAATATGTGCGTATGTTTTTTCTTCCAGAAATGATTATCTACTTGCGTTGAATCTTTCTTTAAAATATATAACATAGTACTGTCATGATGCCCTGGGACATAAAAGTTGCTTCGACGATCTAGTTTACATTTGCTCTCAGTCTCAAGTTTAATAGTAGAAGACATGCAAGACTGAAAACAAAAGTTAACTCATCTAACTTTTATGGCCCTGGGAACGGGGCAAAGTAAATTGCCTTAAGTTTATCTAATCTTATTGTCAACCATCGTGTGAAGTTTACACTTACTTACACCCGGTCAGATCTTTTTTCTTGTTCACAACTGCCTCCATAAGAACTTTTTAGTTTACACAACATCAGAATATTGATACTAGTATATTTGCAATGAAAAAAACCCAACTTATTATTACATAAATATTGCAGTTATTTGTGATGTTTCCCGATGCTAATGAAGTGCTGTGCATGTTACTGCCGTGGCCTTACCATTTAGGTTTCGTATTGATGTATGGGGCACTCCTGTTGAAAACCTGGAGGTTTGTTTTGGCGATCAGTTTCATGTACTGTGATTTCCGGTTTCATCAGACCTGTTCAATTATTTTGTTATTATTTGAATAATTACATGCCTTATCTTGTCATTCACTTTTTCATGTATATTTTTTAATAGAATATCAATAATATTTCGAAAAGGACAGTTTAAAAAAGTACACCTACCTGACAGAACTTTATTACGTCATATGGCAATGATCATGGCCGTTGCTTTCGGGTATCTAGTAGCTTGGACAGCTGCCAACAACGATTTTTCCCAAATGAAAAAGACATCATCTGGGTTGAAATTCGTAATGTGCACAGAAAACTGGTGGTCTTACTCCGCTTACGGAAGTAAGTAAATGATTTAAAAATGCAATAATTATTTACACAAAATAAACTAACTAAAATTAGTAGTAATTCAACAGAGTCAGCTAGATTACTATTTCGTGTTGAAGACTTTCTCGTATTTTTATCATTGAGTAACTTCACCTAGAATATCTTCCTTCTTTTTAAAAAGTAAAGCATTTTAATATTTAAATGTCTTATTTACTTTGCTTTTCAAATTTCAGTGGAAATAGTAATGTTGCTGTTCGGGGTATATCTTTGTTTTACGGTGCGCAAAGCCCCAGCCACGTTCAACGAAAGTAAACACATCACGTGGTCAATTTACAACGCCATCCTCCTCAGTACTTTCATTTTGATTGTCAAGTTAGTGCGTTTTATTTTGGTATTACTCACTTAATCCTCTTCATGCATTAATTGCTGCACATGAAGCGGCAACAAGTTTAATCCATTCGTTTTTCTGGTGATGTTATTTCAGTCATATCATGCTTCCTTTTATCATGATAAAGATTCATTTTTCTTTACAGAACGAAACAATTTTACAACATTCAGTTGTTGTTTTTTTTGTTTTTGTTTTTGTTTTTTGGGGTTTTTTTTGGGGGGGGGGGGTCATAAACACATGGACTGTTCATTTGCTTTAACTTAACATCACCAAATGAGTTATGTTTAAAATTCACAACAGTATGATGTTGCATAATTAAGAATAAATATTTTTAAATAATACTGTAATTTAATTAAAATATCACGAATTAAAGACGATTTAATGATGAGCCTACATGTAACTCCTTTTCTCTCTCAATAATTGTTCAAGTTAAGGTAAAAACTGTCAAACTTCATATCCTCATAAATCTGAATCCACGGGAGATGTTTCTTACTAGTCTTGTTTTTAACGAGTGATATTCTCTAAATGTGTTTGTATTTAGATTAAACGAGTCAATAGGCAATGTTAAAGGCTTCAACTTTCTGCAACTTCAATGCGCAGATTACCGGTGATAATATTGGCCATTGTTCATATCTCTTCATATCATCCTCTGCATTAAAATAAAAACATAACAGTTATGATCATTAAAGACGACACATCCTAAATTATGATAAATCCAACGCCGATTGGAGCTTTTCCATTCAAAACGAGTAGTGTTTGCTTTTTGCTTCGGTCAAGCGCTCTTTTAGCTCTGGCAATAATGGGCAAGTAGTAACACCATTTCTTGAAATATTTGTTTGTATTGTTGTCGTCTTGCATGTAGGAAGGCTATCTTTACTGGACTTATGAGACTGGTATAAATCGATTTCGGACCTGTAGTTTTGAAAGACAGCAAGCGATACGGCAACATCTTGTGTTTCCATCGAGGACTATTGGCAAAGGGTTTCTCTGAATAAGCCTTTTAAATACGTTTGATGTATATCTAGGTCTTCTTAATCATCAGTGGCCAATCATAGCATCTGTTTATCGGTATTTGTTAATGAGTCGACTTATTCTTGAAGTATGATATGATCTACTTGATGCTTAATGTGCCGGTCAGTTTCCAGTCCATTCATTCTAAGTACATGTATTTGCATTCTGATAGCGTTTGCTACTTTATAAAAATCCAATCTTAATTTATATACTTCTACTCCAATTTTCTAGTGCATATTTTTGCGATGACTTATAAAGCACACAGATAATGGGTTGCTAAATGATTGTTATACAGTTGGACATTTACACAATAGAGTATTTACAGAAAAACAAAGTGAACCTAAAAATTTCATTAAACGTAGTCGTATTCATCTACATAAAACTCCTTCCCCCGAATAAATGTTGTTCAGTTCGATTGTTTTTAACCATTTAACAATAATTTATAAAGGAGAACCGTTGGTTAACTTTTGCACAAAAAAGCAAATCTAATTAGATGTCTACATATTCATTTGAAATAATTAGTATGTTATTCCACCATGCATAACTACATGTATCCCGTGCTAAACTATGCTATGCTATCATTTTTAAAACTATTTCAGCTACTTTACCGCAGAAACAGTCGGCCCCGATCTGATTTATTCCATGA
Organism: Magallana gigas; assembly: GCF_902806645.1. NCBI lineage: Eukaryota > Metazoa > Mollusca > Bivalvia > Ostreida > Ostreidae > Magallana > Magallana gigas. The sequence continues at coordinate 31,188,302 of NC_047568.1, forward strand.
CCTTCTTAAATTGTCAGGTTGTGGTCACAATGACATTAGTGCTGATTTTTGTTCCCAAGGTAATGAAAAATCAATTTAAAATAAAAATCAAATCAAAGGAGAGAAAAATTCAGAGATTTTTTATCTTTTTAATTGTGCGCATATATACATCAATTTGAACTTTACTTTGTAACATTCTAGAATATTGGAAAACTCTAAATCCTATAAAAAATTTGGGTTAAATATTGCATCATCGCTAAAATACACATTCCTCAGATGTACATTTACATTAATCAGTACTTAGTCTTTATCCTTCCATTTACGAATCCAGTTTTACGCTGTCTATATGAAGATCGAGATAAAGCGACGGGACAGTTTGCCGACCGTCACGGGTAAAATGAAAAGTCGGTCCAGCAGCAGTCAGCATCGGTCCATTGCGGTACAGACAACGCTAAATGGAGAAGATTCGGCAAGTCCTTCAAAAATTACTTTTCAAAAAAGTGTGTTGAAAGGTGTAAAATCTTACATGTATCAAACATCAATCATATCAGTGTCTAATAATTATAAAAAAAAAACCAAAAAACAAACAAAAAAAAAAAACCAAACAATATTGTATTATGTTCTTGTTGGGTTTTTTTTGGAAGGATATATGTATAAATTTAATGATAGATAAATGGGGTAGAATTGTGCCAACCGTCAAGATTTCATAATAATTCTATTTTATTGTTTTAAATCCTTGCGTTTAAAAAAATTCTGTATAAAGAGCGATTTATTTTCACCATGACTCTAACATAAAAGATAGTTGAAAAGGCAGATAGGCTTTAGACATTCCTGTACACTTTCCGCTGAATGATACAAAAGTCACCTTTCAGTCATTTTTGACTCACTTTATTATAAGCTAGTACCAATCATACGTTGTCTCATAGTTAAATGTATTATTTGACAACATAATGACGTATTTAAAATAAAGTAGGGGTGTTTTTAATAAGGTAGAGTCAATACCATTACAATTTTTTAAAGATTCTCCGATAAACATCAAGACGAGTTGTGTTAGTCAAACCAAATTGTCTTCATCCACATAAAATGAGTTGATGTTTATGATTCCCCCCAAAAAATGAAAATGTTAACCAAACAAACAGCATAACTGTGTTTTATGACCGTGACAATTTATCTTCTTCCCTTTTACAGATAAAGTTATGATTAATATTATCAATATACATGTACAAATAAAGTATAAACTCTTTTGTAGGAAGGAAAGAACGTTCGGACAAGAGAACTCAAGATATCACATTCTCTAGATTTATCAACGAATGGAACATTGAGCCCTTTATTCAAAAATGGAAATAAAAATTAAATTACTTCTTGATGTTGTTATTTTTATGAACATGAATCTTAATGATTATATGATTCATCATTCAAAGCTGACATTGAAGTGGCAGTAGAGACATGAATTTTTTAATACAGTCTCTTTAAAAACACATATTTTATGACAATTTTTTTTTAATCTGTAAGAGTGAAAGAAGTACGTTTTTTTCTAAAACTGTACATGTAGTACTGTAAAAATGAATACCCTGTTTCATTCTCAATATACTTCTAAATAAAATTAAGAAAAATAACAATACTTTTAAATGTCAAGACCAAATGCCTTTAAGAACATTCAGAACTTTTTTAATGACTGCTTACAGCAACAACATTGTTATTGTTATAAGTGAACTGTAACTACAGTATTCCGTATTTATTTAGACAAATTCTACCCAAATAGAAGACGTAATGAATTACATTGCCAACATTTAAGTTAATCAAAATGTCGTTTGTTATCTCAATTGCAACTCGTAAATTTTCCTTTTACTCAGTAAATAGACATAACAAAATAGTATTGTCTCTCTTTCCCTTGAGATATTCTTTCCTATTTTGCTTATAATGAGTTGATTTTATTGTGGCTCTCTCGTGTGCTTTTTGAACTTATCTGACTAATCATGACTTTATCATTTAGTTTCCCCGTGTCTATTAAGTGGGTGTAAGTCTGGTACGATGGTTAGATACTAGTATTGTTTACCCTCATTATTTAGACGGGCTTGGATTGAACAATATTGCGTATTATTTACAAATCATGTGTTTATTACTATTCTTTCCCTCTTAAACAAAGCATATTAGCCACTTGGAAAAATCCTGTCATGTGTTTTCAGAGCAAGATGTGCATGTGCATTTTAAAGGATAATAAGAGGACTTGCGCGAGACTATTAAACACAATTGATTTTCGCATGGTATTTCCGAGTATATGTAAACAAATTTAATCACATGTATTAAACACTTTCAATACACGTTAGTTATATTTTTCAAATACCAGTTACATTGAGATTTAATAATTTATCGTGTATTATAATGATATTTAAACAGAGACTGTATTTGCGGAAATTGAACGATAGATTGATAGCTATTCCACGTATCGCGGAAATACTAGTAGATAAGGAATTTAAGTTTTATACATTCAATGAAATAGCAAATCGATTTTCAAAAACCGTAGATGTTTTAATGACATATGATTAATATTATCATAAATAAATGCGTTCTGTATATCATTCAATACAAAATTCATCTTACTGGTTTGTCGCATACAGACAGTGAGCTGTTGTTTTTGTGGTAGAACCCAAAGATGAATTGTGTCAATATCAATTCAAATCGGCATGTGGCTCCAGAAAAGAGACATTACAGACGCTAAAAACAATTTTAAAAAAAACAATACCCCAAACAAGCAAACATAGAAAAAACCAAATCAAAACGCTACATCTAACAACTAACAAGGAGAAACGAGACTATGAAGGCTAATCTAAACGTTTAAGGAGGCCGGATGGTAAAAAATCCTCTTAAAAATTTTAGAAATGATTTTATAAGCCATAAACTATTGTTTAGTAAAGAGAAAATATAGTACTTAATTTTTTTTTAATTACACTTCCATTTATTTATAGTTATTGACTGCAAAATATTGATTTAGAAGATAAGGTGTCCGACCAATGGACTTTTTTTTCGTAAACTCATGGAAGAACCGATCCTTAGGAATCTAGGAAATGAACTTTGATTCGAACTTTTTTTTCGTAAATTAATGGAAGAACCGATCGTTATGAATCTAGGAAACACTAACATCCCGTTCTATGACGTCCTTGGTCAAGTCGAGAACATGGGCGAGATGTGGAAACAATCTATGTCTTCAGTAAGAGTGGATTTCTCAGCCACTGATAAATTTAAAAATTAAAAACCGGCTCATATCTTCATCTGAATTTGTTCTTTTTTTTCATAAACAAAATATATTTAATAGTGAATGAGCTTTAAAACTGCGTAAGGTTATACAATTGTTTGCATGAAAGGAACAGAGAAAATGGTTTTTTAAATATATCTGACACTAACTTTGAACGGATTTAATTAAAATGGATGCTTTTATTAATCACTGAGTAAGAAAACAATATCTATTTGTAGATTTGAACACATATTTTTTAACTGATAATACATGGTATCTTGTAATTGATTGGATACGCTTTGAAAAGAAGCCAGTTTTTTTTAATGGAAAACCATCTTTGTTTACTTTTGTGGCTATTGGCAGAATGGGAATGGTTCAGAAATTCAGAAAATGCTATAATGGTATAATAGATTACTATCTCTCACCTACTTTCATGTACTTCGAGTTATTTTACTGCTAATTGCAGCTTCTTCGGTCTAATGACAAGCGCAAAATAACGTCAGATATTAGACCTATAAATGAGTCTGACTGCATACTCAAAAGGGTACTTCTATTGTACGGATAACTCTTCATAGATTTTTCAAAATAGAAAGGTGTTGTTTTACAGATCGATTGTACATATTTCATAGATTTGCATATTACTTGGATTTTGATTTTTTATCATAAGTGAAAAAATACCTGCTGTTGAACTTAGTAATTTTTTTGGCCAAAATATTGCAGTTAGAATACCCCATCTAGATAGGTAGTGTCTATCTATTTAGTGTTGACAGATGGGATATGGATACATTTAACACAAAAGGAAACCCGGTTAGCTGCCAAATTGACAGCTTTTCTCTTGTCACAATGATTGAATAACAAAAAGGGAAAAACTTTTCTTTTGAATTTGGAGCTTAATACTTAAACTGGGCAAATTAAAGCATCGATTTTATTTAAATGTACTACTTTGTAACTCTGTGTAGGCAATGATTCAAACCAAACGATCCCGTTTATACAAAATTCTTACCTTTGGTGATTAAAAACATTTGAGGTGGGTTTTTGGTTTTTTTGGTTTTGTTTTGTTTTGTTTTTTTTTTTTTTTGGGGGGGGGGGGAGTTTCCCTTAAGGAGACTGGATGGTGGACAAATTAGCCATCAGATTTACCAAATTTTTTTAGATAAGATTTGTTGAGCTTTAAATTATTTTGTTAGAATAAATCCATATATTTTACCTTTTGAATTTTGGTATTTTTCTATATTTCATACAGAGCTTTTCTTCTGAAGGAGATCAATACAGTGTAAAAATAGGCATGGCCATCGAGCCCTCTAAAGAAAAAATGTCTATGAATAGAGATTTTAGACGTCACTGGGCTCCTTATAATATGTAATACAATAATTTATAAATATCCCCACCAGAACTCTTTCTTACCCTAACCACGAAGGTCAGAATACATTTTAAAACTTACTGAAAACGTTTGAAAAGTTTGGTAATTTTGTTAAGCCGCAGAAAAAAATGATTTATTAACTAATTGATAATTTAATAATTAATATTTACATATTGGATAGTTGAAAAGACATATTTGCTTTAGACATTACAGTACACTTTCCGCTTAAAGATAACTACCTTTCCAGTCATTTATGACTCACTTTATTATTGGCTGTTACCAATTATCTGATAACATAATGACGTATTTCAAAATAAGTAGAAATTCAAATCCAATATGATCTTGAAATAATTAAGATTCTATATCATTACAATTGTTTGAAGATTCTCCGATAAACATGAAGGCCAGTCGTGTCAGTCAAACAATATGGTCTTCATCCATATAAAATGAGTTGATTTTTATTATTCCCCAAAAAACCCTTGCTCTACCGATGATTTAAAAAGTTAACCGAACAAATAGCTTAACAGTGTTCTACAGCCGTGACGATTAAACTTTTTCTAATCATCTCCCCTTTTTACTGACAAGTTATCATTATTAATATCAATATACATTGAAAGTCAAAACTCTCTTGTAGGAAAAGAACGTTCGGACAAGAGAACTCAAGATATCACATTCCCTAGATTTATCAACGAATGGAACATTGGGTCCTTTCTTCAAAAATGGAAATAAAAATTAAATTACTTCTTAATGTTATTTTTACGAACGGGATACAAGTATCTTGGTGATTATATAATTTATCAGCAAAACTGACATTGAATTGGCAGTAGAGACTTGAACACAGTCTCTTTAAAACACCTTATAGTTAAAATTTTTTTAATGTGTGTGTATAACTGTACGTGTTATATTGTTAAAATAAATATCCTGTTTCATTTTCAATATACACGTATTTAATAATAAATTGATTAATTATAAAGGATAAAGAATAACACTATTTTTTCTGGTGAAAATTTAATGTAAAAATCAACTGTCCTTTTTGAATGATCGATAACAGTAACAACTTTGTTATAAAAAAAAAATACATAATAAACTACATTGCCAAAATTTAAGTTAAGCGAAATGTCTTGTATGTAAACTTAATAAGCTACTTTTTTGCAAAATTAATCGTAAATTTTCCTCAATAGACTAAATATTAACTCAATAGATAGACATAATAAAATTGTATTTTCTCTGTTTTATATAAACTTTCCTATTTCGCTAATTATATGTCATTGTATTGTGTCTTTCTTTAATTTGCCTGTTTGAACTTATTTGACCGATCATGATTTCATCATAAACACCCCCTCCCACCCGGAGCTGTTTTGTAGATGTAATGCTGTATGGGGGTGATGAATAAATATGGTTTACATTCATTTTTAAGACGAGTGTGGGTTAAAATTATTGCACGAGTTTACCTCTCCAAGCTTCATTTTTTTTTAAATCTATAAATCATAAGGACATTGCATTTACATCCTATTCAAAATAAATACTTAAATAAAGTGTGCATAATAGCCACTTCAAAAATCCTGTCATGAGGTTTCAGAGCAAGATGTGTACGTACATTCTAAAGGACATCAAAATGATTGTTGTGTGAAACTCTTAAACACAATTATACATAGTCGTTGTACTTCTGACTTATCAAATTAAATTACATGAATTGTATCCATTCGATAAAAGTGGCTAATATTTTTCAAATACCAGTTAAGTTACGGTAAATTCATGAGGATATTTAAACATACTGTATCGCGGAAATAGATTAATAGATTGATTGCAGTTTCACAATTTAAGTTTTCTACACATGAGGAAATAACAAGTGAATTTTCTGAAATCGTTGATGATTTTTTAAAGGACATGTGATAAATGAGTTAGGCATATCATTTAATAAAAAAATAATCTTTTAGGTTTGTTGCATAGGTTTGTTGCATAGGTGACCGTGTGCTGCATACCGTTATTCATGCTGATAATTTTGTAATATGCCAATGTCAGTTAAAATTGCACCTACTTTTCCAGAAAAAATATCAAATTAAAAACAAAAACACAACAAAAACCCAAACAAATAAAAGGACCCCGAAAATCAACGCTACATCGAACAATTAAGATGGAGCAATATACCAACTTAGCTAAACATTCAAATACAGTCTGCAGGGAAATATTGTTTTATTTTCGCCCCTTTCGCTCTCGTTGTCAGTGGGCGTATTTAAGACTGGGCGAATTTCAATGTCTGAATTTACCTCCATCTTTTCTAACATAAATGTATTGGGGTTAAAATCAAGACTGGGCGAAGCCGTTTGCTAGTGTAGGAGGGAGAAAATAACACGAGGCAAAACAAACCTGTATACAGTAGGCTGAGTGGTCAACAATGAACCAGTAGCTCTTGCTAATGGTTCATTGTCAGTGGGCGTATTTAAGACTGGGCGAATTTCAATGTCTGAATTTACCTCCATCTTTTCTAACATAAATGTATTGGGGTGAAAATCAAGACACATTGTGCAAGCTTAGATATAACAAAGAGCATTTTATGCAGATTTGCAAAATCTAAATACATTTTTTTTAACTCTCAGATTCCTTCTTCAACTCTACCGTAACCAGAGTATCTCCGTTGGTTGAACCACGGACACATTTTTATGATTCTTAAGTGAATTTGACCTCAACATATCAATTTAGACAAACTACGGCAAACAAAGTTTTTCAGAACAATATTGAAGGATTACTAGCAAGTAAATTAGTAAAGGGATTTATTATAGTAACATGTGCAATTTATGTGTGCCATAGAATAAAAATATAAACCCTTGCTGAAAAATAAAGAGGAAGAACCCGGTCCATGGGACCTATAGGTCACTTTTGATCATGCTAACAAATAATTAATCACGGATTTTACAATTATTGTATTAGGATAGATAAGTACGAGCTAACAAGAAATCATAAACTCTTTCTAAGGCTTTTGTGGGCGTTGGTATATAAGAATATAATGCATATAAAACCAAACCAAACACACTCTGGTACAATTCTAAGTGTCGTCATAATTGCTTTTAAGACATGTTTCACACCAGGCACAAAATATTCCATAAAAAGCGTCCATTCGCAGGTCACAATTTCCAATTGACCATGCCTAACGTTTAACTGACCAATGAGTGGGTCTTGTTTCTATAAATTGTTCTGATAATACGCAAACGTCGACACGGAGTGATTGACCTTGTGGTAGATTTCTCAAAATGGCCCTTGCATTCATTTCAGGTAGACGTTCCATGTGTCATTAAGAAAATAACGGGGGGGGGGGGGGGGACGACATTGCATATATATATTTCATGTCTTTTTCAGATAAGTCTCAAATGTGTTATCTTTACAAATATAGTATCTCTTTTCACAAATATAATTTTCCAATAGTAGAAATAAAATAAAATGTGTTTCAAATTTGATTTTCAAACCAAATATCCCAGCCATTTTGATTCAGAAACTCGAAAGCAGTGTCCATTCTTAAACAGGCACTTTTTTCCTTACAGTCTTCTACATTCAATGTACAACTTCCGAAAAACATTCCAATGACATTAATGGTATCAAGTGCTGAACTATTCTCGTTCATGAAAACTACAGATCCACTGTCGCCTGGTTCGGCAAAATGGACATCACCAAAACCAGAAACTAGAAAAGTGTCATCTCTACCGGTGATGTACAACGCTGGAGACAGTATATACCCCTTCGTCAATCCCGTCTGTGCTCCGACTTTGTAAACAAAGGCTCTGTTTACTAAGTTTTCCAAGTTGTCAGAGAAAATTTTAAATTTTGACAAGTGAAAAATGTCACTTAACATTGTCCGATTGCATCTATCTTTGACTTCGTCATCGATCTTAACAAGAGCAACATCAGGAAGAATTGGGATATCTTTAGCTTCGAGATAGTTTGAAAATACACATTCGCCAATTTTCTCTCTTTCTGAGTCCCCATATGCTGCAAAGACATAGTGATCTTTCTTGCAGACATGCCCACATGTCAGAGCATAGATATTCGAGTTCTTGTCTGTTACAAATCCCCCTAAAGTGCCATAACCTTTCTCATCCCTTGCGAGTGAACCCCTTACGTCTGTCTTTGCTAGTGCTGAATTGGTTGGAAATATTTTATCTCCAGGTTGAAAATTAGGATGAAAGGAAGGTTCACAATTCATGACATTTAATCGTTTGATTTTGAAAAAGCTAGCAAAAACTTTCAGCAAATTTTCCCGTATATGCCTCCCCTTGGTTTCCTGATTTACAAAAACTCGAAACTCTTCGGTGTTCCAAAGTCCAAACCCAGAAACTTCCCGTTTTCTACAAAATCAAAAATGCAGATCAAATTTTGTCTTTATCCAAATTAAATCATTCATGAACTATCATTGAGGGATCATTGATTTTATTCATAACAACACTACAAGCAAGCTCCAAAAACTAATAAACCACTGAAGACAATTAAATTTAACAAAACGGCAGCCGGTATATATTGAATGGGTTTTTTTCAATTGTGAAAATAGTCAGTTAAATACTAATGCAAGTATAATTATATAGAATTGCTTTTTTTTCCAAGCGATTAAACACCAAACAGACTGAGATTTTGTACAAGTTACGGCCCCTGTCGGCCATTGTACTAAAATAATAATTGGGATTTTCTTATAAAAAGTACCTGAACAAATAGTTTTTCAATTCTTCGGGAATAATCGAACAAACTTCGTTTTCTTCAGTTGTAGTTTTTACAGTGTCACTGCAACCAGGGTGTTTAACTGTATTCAAAAGGATGTCTAATTCCATGGAAAGCATTTCCAATTGATTAGATGCATCTGCTATGTCTATATTTTGCTTGATTTTAAGAAGGAGTTTCCAGATTGGAGTCTCCAACAGCTCCGTCAAAGCCTCATGCACTTCTCGAACATCGGGGTGAGTTATGGCAGATCGTATCTCTTTTGTGTTCACACATCTATTTTCTAACATTTTTTTGGTTTTCTTGTATTTATGTTCGTCCATTAAAAGAACCTAAGGAATCAAGGAATTTTCAATGTACAGTATTTATATTGATCATATCAGTTATTTATTCAATATATTATTGTTTTATAACATGTATTAAATTATACCCACCTCATTATTTATTTTCGCTTGCTCTATTTTACTGACACAGATAGTTGGAATAAATGGCCATCTTCTCGGTTCGCAAAATTCTAAAAGAATGGCCAATTAAATAAATGAATTCCCTGTTGAAATAATATTATTAAAAAATAATATAAAATTCAACAAAAATCATCATATGAACAATAGTGCCATAAAATCAACTATCAAAGAATTAAAAAAAACATTACACTTCCATTCATGTACAGACCTTCACTGCCAAGCAGCGACTGAGAAGATAAGGTATCCAACCCACGAACTTTAATCCGATCTTTTTTCATCAATTCATTGATAGACTGATCCTTGGGGATCTGGATAACACCAGAAGCCCGATCTATGAAGTCCTTGGTCAAGTCACGAACATGTATAAGATGCGGAAACAGTTTTATAGAGCACTCTGTGTCTTCAGCAAAAGTGGGTTTCTCTGCTACGGATAAATGTGAAATTAAAAACCATCTTATACATGTCGATAAATACCTTCATCTATCTCATCTAAATTTAGGGGTTTTTTTTCACAAACGAGAATCAAACATCAAAATTGTGGTTATACTATTGTTTGCAGGATGCCAGGAAAGAAAAAGAAAAGTAATTATTTGAATTAGAATGAACGCTTTAATCTAGCTGCAGGCCTGTTGCTCCCGGTCTGTAAAAAAAATTAATGGACGACCTGGGAGCAACAGTTCACCACATGTTTCAAAAAGTTTCAATATATGATGAACTAAAAATTGAACTAGTTTGAACTGATTTTTCTTATTTTCACACAAATTGTGTTGGAAAAAGATAGTTCTATTAAATTTTTAGGCAATTTACCAGTGATATCGTCCCTTTAGTAGTCTCAGTTTTTCTCTTTTAAAACATGCTATCCGACCTCGGAAAATAAAGTATGGTTTAATTCACATGCAGATCGAGAGTCGTCTTTTTTTTTTTTTTTTTTTTTTTTTTTTTTTTTTTACATGTAAACAAACTTTTTTGCTTTACTTTACGGGATTTGTGGTGGAGTTTAAACGGATGTCAGAGGCAAATAAAGTGTCGAAACCTGTAGTAAAATGTCCGAGCAAATTTTTGGAATCAAATACTTGTAAAGAATATGTCCGGAAACATGATTAATCAGTCAAAACTAGTGCAATTATTTGTGCGCCGTAAATTGCGACTCATTTACGGAACTGTAGCTCCCAGGTCGATCGTACATTTGATTTTTTTTCTGACCGGGATATACAGACCTGCAGCTAGCTTAAATTATTCAAAGAGAAAATAAAATTCAATTGTAGGTTCAAATACATATTTTTTTAACTATTTATACACGGTATCTCATATAAATTAAACTGCTCTCCATAAAAACCATTTAAGCATGAAAAATCATTTTAATATACATCTTACCTGGTTGTGATGTAAAAGATTGAACACTCTTTTGAAAACAACAGAAATTTAACCCTTTTCTGTATGGAAATCCATATTTTCGTTTACTTTTGTTGTCACTGGCAGAATTGGAATGCTCCAGAAGATTTTCCGACTGTTTTTTAATTTTTGGCATTTTTTATATGATATCCTCACCAGTTCTGTGAGCAGAACGAATTTGATTGATTTAGAAAATATCCGAGATAAATATTAAGGATACTTAAATAGGGTACTTCATTTTCCGAAATATAGAAACAAGTGCAATTATATCCTAAGTGAATTCATGTGAATGCACATGACTTCTCTCTTAACTAATGATACTTATATAAAATGATATAAGCATATGTAATAACACATAAAAAAGCTAAAATGTGGGACTAAGTGATTTTAGTAAACTTTTGAAATAAAACACGTGAAAATGTTTAAATTTTATGACCTACACTTTTATAACACTATGCCACAAAATTGATATTCAGTTATATTGCGAAGGTTTTATATCAAATTCTTTGTTTGTAAGGACTTATATATACAAAATTACGATTTCTTCCAAGTAATAATTAAATTTTACACATGCAAGAATATTACACCTTTTAAAATATTACAAGATTGGGCTTTTTTGAGAAACGTTGCTTAAAGGTGTATTGACTCGTAATAGATATAGTTTCAGGAGTCTTGCATTCGATTATAATATATTAAATCAACCAAAATCATTTAGGAGAAAAAATGGCCACAGGTCTTATTCCTTTGATTACGTATTAATAAAAGGTCACCAATTATTTTTGAGATATGACTAAAATATTAGATGATGATCATAATCATGAAACGTTGTATCTTCGGTATAATTAAAAAAAATAGTGAAATCACGTTTTCTTAAAATGGGATATCATTCGAATGGACGACGATAGCACTTGGTGACACCACCTTTTTTGAATGGGTAATGGGCCGATCACTTTTTCGAATAATTGTATTCACCTGTTGAAATAGGTGATATTGACCATTTAACGGAAATGTGTGCTATCACTTACTGTATTAGAATAGATGTCACGAATTGAAAAAGGTAATATCACTTATTCAAATAAGTGGTATCATCTATTTAGTAAGATTAAATTGAATAAGTGATAAAATCTGCTTAAACTTATTTTGAAATAATAACTGATCACACGAATGATGAGTTTTCGATCATGTTAAAATCCATCAAGGTCAAGTTTAACCTTTCTAACCAGTCAATTTTGCTTTCAATTACCGAGGACCAAATGGACCGATCATGGATTGGAATAAAAAAGAAGACATCACGTAACACTCTTTATCTTATTGCAATATTGCCAATCTAATTTAGAAAAACCGGAACATTATTAGAAATTCACCTTAACTATTACATAAACATATTCACATGCAATCTTTTATGATACTTCTAAGGATTTTCCACTTTTAAATGATTTAAAATAATAAATTAATGATAATTGAATGTTAGGATTACATTGTATTTTGATATTGAAAAATAAGAATGAATCTTCATAAGGTAAACTTATCATGACTGTAATATTATAATTAAGAAACATTTCTATGAAACATTTTTGTTTAAAAAATATGATCATTTATACACTATGAAGACTTAACATGCAACTAAAAACACGAAATGAATATGAAACCTTTTTAAGATATCGTATATTTATGGGTTAGATCATACCTTGTAGCTTTTGGGTACTTCTTGATACTTAATACACTTCTTAACAAATCATACCTAGACCTGAGTGAAGGCAGGTGATGTTGATTTATAGCGTGTCTGTATCTCTATATACACAGATGTAATAATTTTTAACTCAGAATAAATCATGAGGGACTTCGTAACTTTGTGGTTGCTGTTTTATCAAGCGTCGTAACCTTCTTATTCACTCCTCCTAAACGCTCATGCAGATAAAGACAATTGCCACTACCCCTTCCGGTTTCACCGGTAGGAGACTAAAATACTTTACTAATTACAATTGATATCTTGACCAAGTGCAATTAATTGCATTATATTACATCAATAATCAGATTCTTCATTCATTCTTTTGTAATTTACTTTAACTTTTCGAAGGTAGAAAAATATAATTAAATGCTCTTGAGAGACCTCTTCCAGGTATTTAATGCAAATATTTGAGGAGTTTATACCAGATACATGGTGTACAACTTTAAGGGGCATGGTCACGATTTTGGTCAAATTCTGTGTTTCTGCTTTTATTATTTACAATGCTTTAGGAATGCATTTCTAATGATCAAATGGAATTTAAGAGTCAGTTGTGGAGTTATAAGCATGATACATGGCTAACAAATGTTTATCAAGTAAACAAGGCTCTTGTACTGTTTTTGTTTAGATAGGTTTAATATACCAGTAGAAAATCTTTTTCAAGCTGATTTTTATATTTTCTTATTCATTCTCAGCATAAATAAACAGTTCTTAACGTTGAACAAATTCATTATAGGTCTAAAACTGAAATTTTCACTTCAACATTTGAAAATAAACATATATATATAATACTAAATGTTTAATTTATATAAACAATAAACATTTGTTTACATAGCAAACAATTGTAAGCCTGTACATCGCTTATAACTCAACGAATGACACTCAAATTTTGGTTGCCTATTAAAAATGCCTTACTGAAGCATTGTAAACATTGAAATAGGAAAAATAATATTTGAATCGTGATCATGCCCCTTTAAGAGATATTTAACTCTGTGTGTGCAATGTTTAAAAATAAGATGCACGCGACTCCTTTTTCACAAATATCTCTTATTCGGTGATAAAAAATCAAGTGATTTTTCCGATAGCTGCCGGAAATAAAAACTCATTTCGCATAACGCTTGTCACTTGCAGCTTTATCATGTCAAGCAAAATTCCTGTCATAGTCATGAGTTTCACATCTGACTTCTGATTTCCATGTACTTAAAATTTGGAACTTCTTATTTCATACTTATGTTGGTATGATGCTAATTGTTCATGTATAGATTTAATATTCAATTAATAATTTGTAATAAGTTCGAAAATTAAATACAACGTGTACACCGAAAAAAAACCTTAAAACATTTCCATTTTCCTAACAGAAGAGCTTTAATTAAGGAACTTTCTAGGCCAAATGGTGTGGGGACAATCTAATCTTTTTGGACAAGTGACGGTCACATTTTCCTGAAAATTGTTGAGAGGGGGCGGAACACCTCGACAGGAATGCTCTTGAACTCGGGATTATTGGATTGATTCCTCTGAATTTTTGAACTCTTGGCAATCACTTCCCAAATTTTCGAAATGTTGCCGTTTTCTAAAAAAAAAAACCCAGGTGTGCTTAAATGAAAGTTTATGAAAATGGCTTTAAGACGAGTAAGATATTTTGAGTGAAATAAGAAGCGTTCGGAATAATTTCTCAAAATTACTAAATTTTGAACTTTTAATTACTCGGATATATGTTAAAACAGAGAAGTCTTTGTCTCGTGTACCAGTATTTTGTACTTATTGTAAACGATTATTTTTGGAACAGAGATATTGTTTATATTCAACAACTGCCTCTACACGTGGCCAGAAAGATAGATGATAGATGTGTGTTATTTTTTATGTTTTGGTATGCAATAACATACTTTAAATATTAATTGGTGTCTGTTTTGCACATTTGATTCATCGTGTAATGTTTCGGCGACAAGTTGTATTATTGATACACCTGGATCATTAGGTCAAACTTAGACCAGAATTTTTTAAATACCTGTCGACCAAACTTTAAAAGTGAGTGTCAATAAATTATAGGGATGTTTTTGTTCTATTATTCTTTAAGTGTTGGTTTTACCTTTGTTTAGTTTTATCAGTTGAAAGCTCATATATGGAGGAAAATTTAGATTTGATATCCAAGAGAGAGAGAGAGAGAGAGAGAGAGAGCGCATAGAGAGAGAGAGCATACACAAAAAGGGGACACTGATATTATATTAATAAAGCATGACCACGTCACGTTTCTAAATTTAAAAAATCAGTTGATTTGATTTGACTGGGTAATATACCATCCTACAAATTAAGCTTTTACTTCAGACTCAACAAGTCTATGACAATGAAAGTACTAAATTCACATTATGTTTACTTACAAGTACTCGTGGTACCTTGAATTTTAAATTCTGAATCATTCCTTTAATATGTAGCTCACAACATTATTAGATTTGTTAATAAAATCATTATAAAACTCTACCAGTAAAAAAAATCATGTTTTTGTCACAAGTATGTGTTATTTTTAACACTTCGGATTTTATTCTCAATTTTTAGGAGGTTAAAAGGTTCAACATTGTGTTCACTAAATGCATATTAGTTTGAATTAATATTTCATTACATTCATTGATAATTTAAATCAAATGTTTTGACCTCTTTTCATTAGATTGTATCACAGAAAGTATATCTATAACCTGGATATATACATTCTTCAGGGTTTAATAATTCTTCAAAATGTGACATTGCTTGTCATAGAAAAGTACTAACCGTGATCCCTCTTAATTAAAGAGCTTAGTTTTATTCGTCAATTGATACGACCTTAAATGGTTTCGGACAATTGAAGCTTTATAAACCGAAGCAGTTTATTAAAAATTGTAAATTGTTTTACCCCTGTAAAACAGTTCCTATATAGCTACACGAAAAAAAAAAGTCCAGCATTATGACTGTTGGACTGGAACTGTTGGATTGGAACTGATAAAAATCGACTGTTAAAAAAGACTGTTGACCGGTGACGTCAAATTCCGCGAAAGAGTATAAAATAATCTTTTTGTGCTGATTAAACAATGTAATAATACTCATTTCAATTATGATTATATGTGTCATGAACTAAAATTATGACGATTGAGATACCTGCGTCATTATTAAATAATAAATACTTCCCTTTACCCCTTCTTTAGACCTCCATCTATTGAAGCCAGAACTTTACAGTTTCTTGTCATATCGTGCAACCTACCCAACAGCTAGACATGGAGAACAAGATTTTAAAAATAATTATTTTTTACAGTACAGAATGTTAAATTCCGGTGAAAACTTTTAAGACGTTAGACAGTTCAATATCCACATTGTCTACTTATTTTATTGATTTATTGTTGCTTCGTATGTTCTGTTCGTTATACCTTTTTTTCTTTTTTCTGATAAAAAGAACGTGACATGTAGTTTATTTTAAAGATCTAACACTTTACTTCAAAAATTGAAATATTTCAAACTGTTTTTGTCTTCAAGGATGGTAACTTTTGAAAGTATGAAGTTGAAGTGATTTATGTTTTTGTTTTAAATTTGTGGCCCTCATGCTGACTTTTATAATAAGTAAACACAGGTTATCTAAGATACGAACGTCATCCAGAAAGGTATGTATTGGATATATAATGAGTACATTCTGTTTGAAATCAATTTCAGAGTATAATATCACACACTGATATGAATATCGATAATATCAGACTGCCATAGGAAAATTTTTGGATTCTAGAGTAAGAGGACTGGTGCAACAGCAGTGCTTTAAAAAGGTGTATTTCCTACTATCTTTGAAACATTCCAACTTATAGATTTTAAAAGATGGTTCCATGAAACGCTAAAAGGAGGTAATGTTTTGTGGTTTTCATAGCTTGTTGAAAGTTAAGTTTTTAAAAATAGTGTATCAGGGCTCCCACTGGACCAAATTTCCACTTTCGCCACTAAGTGTATGAAAGGTATCCCTTCCTCTTCATTTCGTATGAATAATATAAAAAATGAAAAGTGTTAAATATGATTTGATGAACTTTATTTTTACTTTGGGTAATGAGTTAGCTATAGATATTTATGTAAGCATTAGATGAAAACTGCACTGAATTATTAGATTCTCTTAATGGAATAAATTTAGTTTGATGTCAAATGCTAAATTTTTACCCTTTCAAAACGATAAGAAATTTTTATTAATCTATGTTTACTAGTTTGTAATTAAATGAATGTGCAGATAAATAAGGTTTTATATTCTACAATGTTATATCATTTTGTGAAATGATTCAAGAAATGGTTTTTAAAAAATTATTTTAGATAACGAAAATAATTAATCTCGTGTTACTCTACACACAATGCTGTGAAACGTTTAAAGTGCTTTTGAAATCTGAATGCCTTTATTTTAAAAAAAAATCGCAATTACATGAAATGCCGGTCATTTGATGTTGAGTATACTGGGTAAACGTTTTCTTATGTTATTTTGATAAAACCAAAGTTAATACAACTATATATGTTTGTTTAACTGACAATAGCGGCTGATAAGCCTTACCGTATCACATTAGTTACACAAATTTTTAGATTTTTTCGGCGTCAGTAAATTTTGACCCACAATTCATAGTACCAATGGTTTCCAACCTCACGTTCTCGCGAGAATCAAAAACTTTTGAGAAACATATAAGATGTATAATTTTAAGAACATCATTAAGTGTAAATTTAAAAAAAATTGAAAAAATATTTTTTTTTTAAAGTGGAGGGGGCAACTCCATGAGAAGTCGATTTTCTATGTGTAAATTGAAAAAAGTAATATTTCTTAACATGGTGGAGGGGATATGATAAGTCAATTTTTTGTATAAAAGGGGATGAGTTGACGTACGTTACAATCACTTTAAAAGAGGAGATAGAGTGCAATGAACATTTATATTAAAATCTTTTTCATTCAACAACATCATATCTGATATTGAATATTGTTCTAAATATAAATAAATAAATAACAAATCTTATAAACTATGAATAATGTAAATTTACTGAAAAAATAAGTATGTTTTATTTTATTTTGCAATAAAATTTATTTAGGTTGTTAATTTTATTGATTTATCATAATTCATTGTTTGATCACAGGCTGCGCTCGACCCAACGGTCGCACCGTAAAACATATTAGAAAATTCATGATGGATGTGAAAATTGACATTTTGTTTCACTGGTTGATATGGTGTTTTGCGAAAGAAAATAAACATTATTGATGATCTTAGTTACATACGACTTTACAAAATTTTAAGATTTCTATTCTTAAACAAGAAATACAACGAAAAGTAAATAAAATTGCTATGAATAAAATAATTTTACGATTCATTTTACGTTTTTGATTTCTCATAGAACTAGTTAAAAGCAATATTTTTAGCATTTATTAAAAAAATGTTTCCTTTTGTTTTGTGTAACTAATACGGTAAGTGAAGGCTTATCAGCCGCTATTGTAAGTTACACAAATACTGAAATCTGATTCGTTTAGACGCAGTTCATAATCTGTTCTATTACCCGCAGCGTTAGCAACGCACTTAGCAACGGGTAACATTACGAATTGCTTTTATTGATTATCAACTGAACGATTTCTTAATTGACACCCAATCGTTTAATCCATAAAAATTATGTGTAATCAAATCTAAAACAATTCTTGAGTTCGCAGCAAAATAAACTCGTATATAAGAGAGACGCAACTCTCGTGTATTAGATAACCGCTGACAGCCAGTCTGATTAAAAAATGTGCAACCAGTCCGAATTTTCTATTCACACAGGCCTTGCCGGTAGAGCTCGCTTCGCGCCGGTGCTGCGCGCCGGCGAGCTGCGCTCGCTATCAGTCACAATTCTAATAAGATGTACATAACCCGAAAGTTTTCAATTCTGTATGTTGCCTGTTAAGGAAGGCCATAAGAACAGCGTACTGCATTCTAGTTTAAAATCCAATGCTTTAAATGCTTTAAATGATAGCTGCAGCTATGGTCTGTGCTCCCGGTTTGGGAAAAATTTGGGTAGACCACCTGGGAGCTTCAGTTCCGTACGTGGTAAAAAGTAGCTCAGTTTGGAGCACAAAAGATTGCTCTAGTTTTAAACTGATATACCTTATTTTCACACTAGTTCTGTGAAAAAAATAGTACTATTTAAATTTCAAACAATTTACCACTGTTGTTGTTATAACACGCTAACCGATCTCGGAAAATGAAGTATCTTAAATTTACGTGCAGACCGAGAGTCACCACTTCGCATGTAAACAAACTGCACCACTTCACTTTACCGGGCTGACGAAAGTGTTTAAAGAATATTGAAGGCAAGTAACGCAACAATATTTACAGAAAAAATTCAGAGAATTAGTTGGCAATTAAAAAAAAATATTGTACAGAATGTGCCTAGAAATATATAAAATCGGTCCAAAATTAACGCAATTTTTTGACAGGTCCTAAGTTATCCATTCTTTTTTTTTCAGACCGAGGGCTACTTACTTGCAGCTATTTGAATGAGTAAGAGTTAATAAAATAGTTATACCCTAGTACAATAAACGATATGAAAAAGAATTAATTGGATTTATCGGACACAACTTTTTTTTATCGCCAAAATATCGAGAAATAGTATTCGTTTAAAATTCAACTTCAAATGATGCAAAAGCATAAATGAAGGAAAATGGCTATTACAGTTTTGTCGAAAATACTTGCCAGATAAATAGGAATCTCTAAGAGATTACGGGTATCATAATTTAAGCCCCTTGCACAATTGGCGCACGACCACTTTACACCACTTTGCGATCGAAATTTTTTAGCTGCTCACGAGCTCTCGCATACGTTGCACGAGCCCTCGCTTACGTTGCACGAGCTCTCGCATTTGTTGCATATGTTTTACTTGTCGCATCAAGTCTCCTCTGAATAGTGGACATGCACACTATTCAGACGCGACCGAACGCGATCTAAATTATCGCAGTGCAACGCACGAACATTAGTACGAACGTTTTACAACGTTTTGTGTACTCGCAAGAGTGATGCACGATTTATAAAGATCGTAAGATAAATCGCTGGTGTTTATGCGTCTGTTTTGCGACCGTGAGACTGTTGCTCAACGTGTCTCATGTAATCTTGCAACGTTTTACTATCATTGCACGACTTATGATACGACCTCAATATGCCATGCTTTGCTACAAGTATATATACCCTATATAAGTATCTCTGTTTCAGAACAAAATTTACAATATACATTTATTGCATGATCGTGAGGGAAATACATGTATGAAGATTTATTACCTCAAGAAAAATCATATTTCCCGAGGGCATCGCCCGAGAGAAACTTGTTTTTTCTGGGGAATAAATCTTCATATTCCCTGAACATTAATGCAATAAACGTTTTATTATACCAAGCAACATATGATTATACAAAATACGTTGATTTCTAATTATGTTTGACTTTTCAACAGTCGCAACATTAACGTCGTGATTGTTTGATGTCCCATTTAACTGTCTCACTTTTCTTTCATAAATCATAGATAGTTAAGTTGGTTCTGAGATATAAAGAGAATCATAATGATTAAATATTTTTGATTTCATCATGTTTGTCTACATCGTATGGTCATATCGGCTTTTTCATTCCTATGACATCTCCCTGTCACGTGACTTTCTAGACCAATCAGATTTAATAGAATAACCATATTGAGGTATAATAATAAATGCCGCTGCATATCTGTATCTTCTTGGGCGGCATCTTTTCTCGCTTTCAGCTACAGTATGTCTACTGAATATGGGCGGTGTATATACCCCCTCTGACTCGCACGATCATTCGTACCATGGAACGCATAATCGCACGTCCAATCACATTGGCGCACGTTCAATCGTCCGATCACCTAGTCTCTCGCGCGTTCATATCGTATTATCTTTCAACAGTTGCTTTCATTGTACAACAGTCGCATATACAGACGCAAGATATATCGCAAGATTCTATGCGTTTACATCGCACAACGCTCGCTTAGATCGTGCGAAATTCGTACGAATACTTTTTTTCATATGCGATTATTTCGGCAACAGTTGACGATTCATATCAAATTGTTTCGGTCGCACGAATATTTGGTCGCTTCTGCTCGTACGCCAATTGTGGAAGGGGCTTTAATTACATTCAAAATGGTAAGGGTTATATTTTTCATCGTCATTTTCGTCTATAAATCAAACAACATATTCACAGTATACAATACTCACGCATTGATGAACGTTTCAATATGACTACATGTACATGAACAATGAATTCGGATCTAATTATATAGACGATGCATCACAACAAACAGCAGTTGCATTTTCAGATCAATTTTCTTTATATGATAAATTCAGTCAATGTATGTTTATGAAAAGAACTTATTAATATTTTAGAGGTGTACCTGGTCAAAATTGTCGGCTTTATAAGGATCCATGCAGGAGTCATTGAATAACCATCCGGCGATTGACATTTGTTGAAAAGTGTATAGAAATTGTACTCAAACATTAAATGTAAATTATTGACGACAAGTCTCATTTCCTATGGTGGGAATCAACAGTGGCGCGATTGTAAATGGTAGATAATCGACATGCATTTTTGATGACGTAAAAAGGAATATACTTGTTTGAAACATGACAAGTAAAACATTTGTAAATTGATTCTGTTGATGTGTGTTGCCCAGTTTCTTCTTTCTGGTCGTTTTCTCCAGAATTTATCTATACAATACTCACGCATTGATGAACGTTTCAATATGACTACATGTACATGAACAATGAATTCGGATCTAATTATATAGACGATGCATCACAACAAACAGCAGTTGCATTTTCAGATCAATTTTCTTTATATGATAAATTCAGTCAATGTATGTTTATGAAAAGAACTTATTAATATTTTAGAGGTGTACCTGGTCAAAATTGTCGGCTTTATAAGGATCCATGCAGGAGTCATTGAATAACCATCCGGCGATTGACATTTGTTGAAAAGTGTATAGAAATTGTACTCAAACATTAAATGTAAATTATTGACGACAAGTCTCATTTCCTATGGTGTGAATCAACAGTGGCGCGATTGTAAATGGTAGATAATCGACATGCATTTTTGATGACGTAAAAAGGAATATACTTGTTTGAAACATGACAAGTAAAACATTTGTAAATTGATTCTGTTGATGTGTGTTGCCCAGTTTCTGCTTTCTGGTCGTTTTCTCCAGAATTTATCTATTTTTATGAGCATCAACAATAAAGAGGACAATATTCATTTCCAATAAACGGTAAGAATATTTTGAAAGTAATATTCACTAAATAAATGAAGAAACGGATAAACTCATATTTTTTTGGTTCATGATCATCGTGCAAAAACGTACATTTGGTCTCGTTGTTAGTTTTTAAATAAAAATAACTTTAAAGGATCTCAATTTTATGAAAAATGAAAAAGAAAAGAACGAAATCTATTTAATACAAGTTATGTCTTACATAAAACGCACACAAAGGTATAAATAAAAACTAATTTTAAAATACGACCTCTGTTATTGATAGAGTTTTAAAAATGTTCAGAAGTGTAAACTATTATTAACTGAAAACAATCATTTAGGATCGCAAAACAAAGTGTCATTTCAATTTCAAAACATCTATCTTACAAAATTGATATAGTTTCACGATTTGTAGTACTATGATTGACTACTGTTTACATGTATAACTAAAATTAACGAATGTAAATCTTTATTCATCAAATTCATTGTTAATGTTTAATTACAGACAGATAAAGTTCCTTCATTATACTAGTAAATAATGATTCCTTTACAGCTTGACAAAAATGAAAATAGTTCAAAGAAGGACTTGACAAACGCGTACAATACAAGTAAGGAACTACACAAATTAATACATGTTGGACCTAACTTTTTCCGAATTATTTTCGAAACAATTTAATTTGTTATTTTCTAACCATCTCTACAGAAATATCAATAAAATCGATTTCAATACCTCTATATCTATTCTATAGCGAATGCAATTTTAGGACGATTATCAAATATATAATTTAATTCTTGCTGCAACGAGGCATTTGATTGGGTAGGAAAATTAAGTTTAATTTGTATATTTTCATTTGAAAATATTTTTCCTCATATGAACCTATGGAAAAGTGAAAACATGAACGTTTTCGTGACGTCACAATGATAAAAGTATCGTACTATGATTTCGCTCGATACGATATTTCAGTTTATTTGATCCCCGGGACCTTATTTGTCCTTGACCAGACACCTGGCATTGCCTGAACCACGTTATATAATCCAGAATTATCTCCTCCTCTACCAGGGGAGTAGCCCTTTTCCCTGTACAAAAAGAGGAGGTTAAAGACGGCTTCCAGATGACCACTCTTTTATTCAAAGTATTTGAATTATAAAACATTCCGATTAAACTCCATATTATGATATAATATATAATGAATAACAATAAACATTGATTACAAAACTCTGAAAATATGAATATTATATATATTTACTTGAACCCTCTGAATCATTTTTGTTAACTTTTATTAAAACGCGCAAGTATCTTAATATGATCCTGCCTGTACAAAAAGAGGAGGCAAAACACAGCTTCCAGATGACTACTGGAGAGCTGCTTTCCCCGCACCTCCTTTTTATACGCACGGACACATGTACCTCAAATTTCCGAACCTTATAAGTACATGAACTTGAGTTCAAGTCCATACTAATGTTCTGACGCGCCGTGGTCAGCCGTAGCATTTTATTCAGAATTTCTGACCCGGTGCAGACAGGTTCATCATTGGACTTAATTACCCACTTTTCTATAAGGAATAAGGAATCATTCTTTGAGTATCATGAGGTGATAATTTTGGTCGGGGCGTGACCAAATCCAATAAAGCCCGAAGGGCTTTATGATAGATTTGATCACCCCCCGACCGAAATTATCACCTCATAATATTCAAAGAATGATTCCTTATTACTTATATTTATATAACCTTAGGCCATCGTACGATTAAATATTTAAATATAAATAAAACAAACCCCGCTGGCGCCTCGATTTGGCGTCGTTTGTATTACGAGTTATATAGTACAAAATCGATACGTAGTGTTATCACAGGCAAAGACATTGGATAATGTAAATATATGAATATAAACAATTATTCGTTATTTGTCTAGTAAAATATAGCCAATGCACTTAAACCATTTCCTGTAGTATTTCATTATGATGATAGCACGCGCTTATCGCTTGTCGCTTGGATTAAACATAAAATCTCGGCTATTTTAACAGTTCTGAACGATTTTTCTTTTTCAAACGTAAATATAAGCAATACACAGCAATGTTAAAAAGTTCACTAGGATATGAATTGTTTGATACGTGATCAAATCCACTAAGAAGACCTTCGGGCTTCGCAGGATTTGATCATGATTTTTATTCAAACTCAATCGATGTCCTTTGATTGTATTTTTGGAAAATCAGTGAACATTTTTATCATTTTCTTTTAGCACTGGAACGAAAGATCATTATTTAAAATGTCAAAAATCAAAACGCTACGTAGGACGTCGAAAAATGCCCTGGAACATCCCCCTTCTTTCAGCTACACATGTCGTCGTAGAAATGGTCTATCTCACAAAGAAAAAGTACCATTGACGTTAAGTAATCCAAAACAACGATCCTCAACTTTAAAAAAGCGGCAAGGTAAGTTAGAATTTTTGAAAGTAGGAATGTTAAATTTGTATATATATATTTTTAACCCAAAGGCAAGTTTAATGGTACGAATGGATTTCTTCGTTTTGACAGCTAGAGTCTAATAAGACCGCGGAACATTAACAGGCAAGATTGGAAATATACAGCGTACGTGAATTTCACTTGTTGCAGTTAAAACATTTAAAATGGGCGGGAACAAATTGACAAATTGACTTCAAACGAGACTGTTCATAGTCCTGTTTTATCAACTTGTTTGTCAGTAGCTTATGGAGGGTAATCGTGTTCAAAAATCCAGACCTGTAAACTTGTAAATCCGAATATGCAATCGTGTTGATGTGTGAGCCTGAGCATGAATATGTGTAATTCTGATCGTGTAACCTATAAAACTCGGGCATAAACACGTGTAAGATTTGACTCAGTTCCTTCGCATGATGCACATTTTGCAACGTCATTGTTTACATCAGTTAATTAAACCTTCAACTTTGCACACTTTCAATCCGTACTTTCTGCATTTGTAACTTCAGGCTCGGCAAAAGCACATCTGACATGATACAAATTGACAAATGTAAAGTCTACAAGTTTGTCGAATTTTGACATGACCTTATATGGCAACTGCCTTGCTGCGGGAAAAGGCATGCCGTAACCGCCGGAATGAAAGAAAAATAAAGATAATATTCAGCTAAAAATTTTTAATGAACGACACCTTTTCTATCGAAAACACCGGTATTATTTTTAGAAAAAAAATTGAGGTATGATTGAAACTGGACCAAACAGGAAGAGGTTCATGTAGAAAAAAATCGTTGTCAATGTGACGAATGCGCTAATTTCCGTGATATAATTCTCATGGTATTATAAAAGGAAATGCCTAATATCTTATTTCTCTAAAAAAAATTTGACATGTAATTTAAACTGGAATATAAGTAACTGCATACTCTTTTCTAGAAATGAGACGGATCAAGAAATTTCCTAAGGGGTTAAATATATTTTGAGCGGCATGGCTATCGAAGACCGCTGTGAGGTCCCATGTAATTCCATTGCTTCTGAATTCTAAGAATTTTCAGAGAGAATTTTTAACCGGGTTTCCGATTATTGAAAAAGTAAAAATTGCAGGCGGGCGAGTGGCTGTCATAAAGGTACCCTTATTGTACCGATAACTCCTCGAACAGTTTTCAAGATAGGAAGTTGTTCTTTTGCAGATCATTTAAACATATTTATAAGAGGTATGCCAATTGCTTGGATTTTAGGAATTTATGAAAAAATATCAGCTGTTGAACTTAAACATTTTTGGGCAAAAACATTGCATATAGAATACTCCATTTTTACTCTTGTTATTTTCTGAATTAGTTAGAATAAACGACCTGCAAGGATTTGGTAATTTTTCGCGGAAAAATGTATGTTACTTTACATGTATTTATACTTTTTGTTGTTGTGTAAGTGAAAGATAAATAATAACACAATCTTCAATAATAATAAAAAACTAGCGCATATTTTTGGTGCGCCGTAAATTGAAGTTTTATTATGGGAGGCACTGTAGCTCCCAGATCGTCCATCTGTATTTTTAGAGACGGAGCTACAGACCTGCAGCTAGTTCAAAAGTGGCAGTAGCTGTATTATACTAGCTCTCCAGAAATTTTTTATCAACCAACTTTACAAAGTGAGTCTGTATTGAACCGACATTCAGGACGTCATACTCATATCCCGTAATAATTGCTTGAAATAATAAAAAAAATGTTAATTTTTACCTGCATGATAGGCGTTGTCCCCTATATATTGCCGACAATGCAAAGAAACATTTCTTAAAATAATTTATACGCATTTTAATTTCACGACAGTGAACCTTATCTTTGGAATTTTTATTCATTTTTTTAAAGAGGGTGTCGCTTCTTATGTCTCATATTAATCACAATCTCAAAACCAATGTCTTTAAATACTTTGTTTTTCTTATCGATAACTTTGCAACTCAGCTGGCCGACCCCGTGTAATTTTTCGCGGGGGGTGTGGGGGGAGGGAGGTCTTGTCACAACTTGTGGTAGCGATAAGGATGCATTTGGAGATATTTTCTTAATTCAGCTGAGGCCTATACTTTAACAATTTGTTGCATGTACTCTAATAACAGTGGCGTCGGAAGCAAATTGAAGGGGCGGGGGCTAAACTAATCATAAAAATTATTGACAAGAATTCCCATAATCATGAAAATTCTAATCCGTGGGGGAGGGTATACCAATAACTCCAATCTTACCTGCCCAATCCCCCCCTCCCCCAATCGTGAAATTCCTAATCCGTGGTGGTGCATGGTGGTGGGGGGAGGGGGGGGGGTGCTAGTATACCTACTTTGACTCTTATTTTCAATATTACTTTTAATATTTCATTCTCTTTAAGGTCTTTTAAGGAACAATTTTGTTTGTTGCGAGGGAAAAGTGGGGGGGGGGGGTTGACTCCTCCCTCTTGCTATGTTCCTAATGGTTATGTCTAACTTGGCAAAAAAAGTGGGAGGGGGGGACTTAGCCAGTCCCCCCCCCCTCCCGGTTCCGACGCCTATGAATAAAAATGCGTATATATCTTTATACACGTGTATTCAAACAAAGTCATTAAATGTAATTTTTTTCAGTTCTAAGAGGATGTCTGAAGCCGATCGAATTCTTTATTCGCATCTTTTATACATTCTCTTGATAAAATTTACACCAATCTCATAATTTAATTTTCCGAAAAATAATACTCTATGAAATGTTGTTATCCAGAGATAATATGATTATAGGTCTACCTAATATTTTTTTTATTATTATTTATTCCGTCCCTATTCCGGCGATTACGGCATGCCTTTACCTGCAGCTATCCTTTTTCTATCAGTGACGTCACTGTTTTCATATAAGGTCATGTCAAAATTCGACAAACTTGTAGACTTTACATTTGTCAACTTGAATCATGTCAGATGTGCTATTGCCGAGCCTGAAGTTACAAATGCAGAAAGTACGGATTGAAAGTGTGCAAAGTTGAAGGTTTAACTAACTAATGTAAACAATGACGTTGCAAAATGTGCATCATGCGAAGGAACTGAGTCAAATCTTACACGTGTTTATGCCCGAGTTTTATAGGTTACACGATCAGAATTACACATATTCATGCTCAGGCTCACACATCAACACGATTGCATATTCGGATTTACAAGTTTACAGGTCTGGATTTTTGAACACGATTACCCTCCATAGTAGCTTGCCTCGCCTTAGAAACTGTTCATACTAAGAGCATGCCCTTGCGTATCAAATTTACTTTTTTTGTGCGGAAGGTTTTTTAGACGAAAATGACAGAAACAAGCAATTTCATGAATTTTCAATATACTTTTCTTTTTATTATACTTAATTCATTATTCATATTGTTAACATTTGATAGGTTTGTAACATGGTCTATAGTTTTTGTGTGACATGTACAAATTTAAATCATGCAAATATATAGAAAATGTCTAAATTATTTTAAGTCAAATTTTGCGAGAATTTTACACTTTTGAAGCCATATCTCTAAAATTTGACATTACTGACCCCCCATGTTTTATTATGTCAAAATGATACTGAGATATCTAGGAGGACTGGATTAATTTACAGAATTCTTGATATTCAAAACGATTTTATTTCAATTCAAATTGTAACTAATTGCAAATTAAAAATTATTTTAGGTGCAAAATTTCACACAAAAATTTCTGCAGCTTCGTACAAATTTTTTCCTAATTCCTCTATTTAGTGTGACCATTTTGCATAATCAAAAACAATATATGAATAAATAAATTTCCTTAATCAAAAGTACTGACAGCAAATCCTAATCAGACTGAAATTGCCTTTTAGGCACAAAAAGGTCACGTTAAATTGGCTATAACTAAGAGGGATGAACACTGACAGCCCTCCCCCCCCCCCTTATCTTTTTTATATTTTTTAAGTATGCTTTGTCTACAAATTTCAATAATATACTTCACAAAATATTCTAAATACAAAAAGATTGAGGAACGGGATACCTTAAAAAAATGAATAAATACGGAAAAATACTTTGGTCGTAAAACACAATTATATCACATTTTACATTCACTGTTTAATTATCACTATTTCATTCATTCAATCAATTAAAAAAAAACAAATCAAACAATAGCTTTTAGCTCACCTGAGCTGAAAGCTCAAGTGAGCTTTTCTGATCACATTTTGTCTGTCGTCTGACTGTCCGTCTGTCCATCTGTCTGTAAACTTTTCACATTTTCAACATCTTCTTAAGAACTACTAGATCAATTTCAACCAATCTTGGCACAAATCATCCTTAGACAAAGTGGATTCAAAGTTGTGAAAATAACAGGGCCATGCTCTTTTTCAAGGGAAGATAATTAGAAATTAATGAAAAATTTGAGAAATTTAAAAAAATCTTTTTCTCAAGAACCTTTAGGCAGGAAAGCTGAAACATGTGTGGAAGCATCCTCAGGTAGTGTAGATTCAAAGTTGTTAAAATCATGACCCCTGGGGTAGGTTGGGGCCACAATGGGGGGGGGGGGGTAGAAGTTTAACATAGGAATATATAGAGTAAATCTTTAAAAATCTTCTTCTCAGAAACCAATCAGCCAGGAAAGCTGAAATTTGTAAGAAAGGATCCTCAGGTAGTGTAAATTCAAAGTCTTGAAAATAATGACACCTCCGGGAGTAGGGTGGGGCCACAATGGGGGGGGGGTCAATGTTTTACATAGAAATATATAGAGTAAACCTTTAAAAATCTTCTTCTCAGAAACTAATCAACCAAATGATTCTTTATAATTGTTAAGACTATGGTCCCAGGACAATTCTTCGGCCTCATAAGAAGGTTCAGAGTTTGATGTAGGTTTATATCCTATTTATAAACAATTGGTAAAAATCTTTTTGAGAACAGCAATACTCAACATGTGATATAACTATAAAATCATCCTGTTAGAAAAGGGACTAATGATTATAAACATTAGAATATCCAGGGGGAAAATTGGACTTTATTTATACAGGATCTACATGTATCATTGTACATTGTCCAGATAGTTTGTATTATGACTCCATTAAGCTGATTTTATCATACCTATTGTTCCTCATGTGAGCGATGTGATAAATACAGATTAACAAGGGTTTTTTGCTCAAAGTTTGGAGTTTGCACTATGAAATGCTTTATGAGATACATGTAACGGTTTAAATGTCTAACTTAGGTTTCATGACACTAACTATTTGCGAAAGTAGCATCAATTTTGATTTTTTTATAACTTTTAGCTGTCGTGATACCCGGTGCTAGCGAAGACATAGAATGTTCAACCAAACTGTTCCCACATTTTATTCATGTCTGCAACCTGACCACAGATTTCATAAATCGGGCTGCTAAAGTCATCAGAATACCACAGCATCGATTTTCCTTTGATAGGCTGAAGGTTCATTTTGAAGTTCATCGGTTAGATACCTTAGCTACACAGTTGAAGTTTCACGGTCAAGGTCTGTGTCCATTTTTTTTCTTTCGTTAAGAAAAGTGATTAAACTTTTTAAAATTGTTTTTAATTTATAACTATGTTTAAGAAATTTTGCTCGATCCAGCAGGTATGACATCCACTCCAACCTTATATGTCTGTAAAACAGAGCAAATCAGCAAAAGAAATGGAGTAAGTATTATCGCAAACTGATTCAAATGATAGTCATTCTAACCATCATAAAAATGCAAAATACTGTATAAAATTCCTCTACAACTTAGATTCTCTTTATGGGACCAAAGGCATTTGAAAAAACGAAGAACATGTTAAGCGTAAGAAATTTGGACATTCTTTCAATAAGATCAGCAATAACGGACCAAGAGGTTAGAGAAATCCACGAGGCATTGACAGAACTGTTAGAGACTCAAGTCTGGGAACTTCTTTATAAAATCAAACAAAAAATGCAAATGTTTCATTCATCTCATCAACTGGACATGCTTTCCATGGAATTGGATGTTCTGCTGAATACAGTTAAACATGTTGCTTCCAAAGATATGATAAACGATGGAGCTCCAGAACGACAAGACGATTTGGATATTCCTGTAGAGGTTAAAGATTATTTGCTAAGGTCAGTATTTCCCTTGCCCTAAAATATAAAGTGTAAACTTCCATGTTATAATTAAAACCTCTTAACTAATCCAAACAACGCAACGTGTTTGTTTCCAAACAAAACATCAAAACTTCACACATGATTATAACACTGATATATCTTTGTTGGTATATATTATCTTTGTTTCACAACTAAAATGTTTCCGATGGCAACTATAGCTTGTATGTGGTAGCTAGTATTATCCTTCCCTGATTCTAGATTATCCTTTAGAATTATTACAATTACTAATAATAAATGCTTAATGTTTATTAAGGATGAGAGGAAAATTGTCCAGTTGCTTTGTGGTAATTGTGCATAAATGTCTTTCAGTATAGTGTTGATTAAAAACATTGTAGATTGATATGTTTTATTGCAGAAAACGAGAAATCAATGGATTTGGTTTATGGGGCAAAAACGAGTTCCGAATTTTTGTAAATCACGAAAACAAAGGAAGACATCTACGAGAAAATATGCTGAGAATTTTCACAGACATTTTCAAAACAAAATTAAATTTACATATAATGGTTGGCAAACCTTGCATTTGCTTTTATTCTCAGCAGGGAGATAAGATATATACGAGAAGTTCATTTTCGGAAGAGGCAAATAACAAAAATAGCTACGGCACATTAGGGGGTTTTGTTTCTGATCAAAACAATGACACATTTGTTTTAACTTGCTCACACGTCTGCCGGAAAGGAGATATTATCTTTGCTGATGACAACGATCATGGAAGAGTAAGAATCGGAGAATGCGTTTTTTCAAATGACCTTCAAACGACAAATATCAATGAGTTCATTGATGTTGCTCTTGTAAAGATAGATAATGATGCCTTGAAAAGGTGCAATCTATCAATGCTTAATGATACTCTTCAACAATCAAACGTCAAGATTTACTTAGACAACTTGCAACAGATTGCTAGCAAAGATTATGTTTAAAAGATTGGGGCATCGACATCGGTGACCAAGGGGTTGATTACATCCCCAAAAGTCCACCTTAAAATAACTGGAGGAAGAGCTGAACTTTTTTTTGTTTCCGATATTGATGATTCATTTGCCGAAAAAGGTGACAGTGGATCTATTGTTTTCACGATCGAAAATAGCTCTGCGCTTGATACTATACACGTTATCGGAATGGTTTCTGGTGTGTTCACACCGCATCAACCATCTGGAGAAGATGAGAAGGTAGATAAAAACAGGAAGACAGACAAGAAAGACGATGAGGGAGCCAAAAAGGAAGTTAGCTGTACTGGGGATATTGCCTGCTTTAGAATGGACAAGACTACGGCATTTTTAAGGAAGAAAGGCATTGACGTTTCCTTCAAAAATCAAATTTGAAAAAATAGTCCGCATGAAAATGAAGTATCAGCAGCATTCTTGAAATCATAAAACATGTAGTAACCTTTTTTTTTTTTTACCAAAAAAGCATACAGACAACTCTGTTTTTAGTTTAAACTTAAAGAGATCAATAGTTTAAGAGATCAAAAGTTTAATAATATACGGAAATGCCATGCCTTATAATACAATCTGGTAGGAATATGGCACTTGCTATTACTTTGCAAATTATATATATCATTTAAATATTACTGTAAAAAAAAAAAAGGACTAAGAGGAGTCAAAAAGGGGAATGATGATGTTTTTTTTTCAACACGGACAAGACTAAGTGATTTAAAAAAAAAAAAAAAATGTTGGAATGTTCTTTTTGCAAATCAAATTTAAAAAGATTAAGCTTGAAAAAATGACATATTGAAAACATTTTTAAAAAAACCATAATGATAAAATAAACATCATTTGTTGATAACGAACGTTAAAATGTCAACTGTTATCATAACCTTTCTTTTAAAATTGTTTATATACCGATATTATTAGTTTTCATTTTTCATATCTGGAAAATGGCATGTGAAAAGTTCATTCTTGTGGCTTTTTGTGAGAAAAACATATTTCATTGTATATCTCTTAAATGTTTTTATATGTCTTATACTTTGGGGTGACAGCGCAATCAGTGTCAGCGAAAATAAACATTTATTTTCTGTAGTTTATCGTTAAATCAAAGAAACAAAAAGATTTAGTTGATGTTTATACACCATTGAAAATTTATATATAACTGTCATATGATCTGGCTCCAGGATCATGAAACAATTTTAGACATAAGTCAAAAAAATTACAATTTCTTAATCTTTTTTAATTGAAAAAACTGACAAAATTGATATGCTATTAAACGTGTCTTGATATTAAGTTATTAATTACAAATTTTTAATCGTCATATTATGATAAACAATCATTTAATGACAGACTGAAATTTTGATTTAAGGATGAAATTGCTTCATGATCCTGATGCCTGTTTGTATACATTATTTGTACTGTATTATATACTTGTATTGGGAGAGGGCGGTCCAAGTTTTTGAACTTGTGCCCAATTTCATTTGTGATTTTGTACAATGAAGACATGTTAAAATCAAATCTAATTATATGTTTTTGCATCATCATTATTTCTTTAATGGACATTTTTTATTGACTTCTTATTGTATATTCCATTCGAGTATATTAAAAGATGAACATTTAGTTACAAAACCTGTCGATGAATATTTTTTAATCATAGTATTAAGTTATTTCGAACTTGTGCCCAATCCCATTTGTAATTTTGTACAATAAAATATGTTCAAATCAAATCTAATCATATGTTTTTGCATATTATCATTATTTCTTAAATGCTTTCATTTACTTTTTATTGTATAATCCATATGAGTAAAATAAAAGATGAGCATATAGTTACAAAACCTGTCGATGAATATTTTTTAATCAAAGTATTAAGTTATTTTGACTTAAGGATAATGCTTACCGTTTGCGGTCGTTTTCTTCTTAGTGCAAAGCTTAATTTTTCGGATTAATTTATTATGTTCAACCCTAAGATGAGAAAAAAACAGTTGAAAAAACAAAGTACACGTACAGCACAACCTGATTTTAACTAAACCAAAGAAAATTTCTTTTTGAAAGTTTTTATCATATTTCGTTTTACATTCAAAAACATATTTAGATATAGCGTAAAATGGTTTGAGCAGTATATGCTAAATGAACTGAGAGGCAATTCATAAAGAGAAATAAACTGTTTCCAAAGGTAATATAATGGAGCTGTTGAATTCATTCTTCACCATTCACACTTTTTCATCAAATAAAAAATAACAGACGAATTGTGCATGTAAGTTTTTTAATAAATATACGTGAAGATGCTGTGAAAAACGACTCGAAGTAAACTGACAGAGATAATTGCAACATTTATGTTTAAATGTGAGTGTCAATTCAAAAGATGCATCGACAAAGTCCAAAGTTTGCAATTTTGGTTTTTTTTTTTTCAAATACATTTACCACCGTGTAATGTTTGTGTATTTGTTTGACTTGGGAAACATCGATATTATTGTTTATGCACTGTACATTGAAAGTACATGAAATACATGTACTAGTACACGAGAAAATGTCTTTTTTTATAGAAATGTACAGTCTTTAAGAGCAAAATTACATATTTCTTATATAAATTGACAACTGTTTGATGGTAAAAAATCTTTTAAAGTGTCGCGTACATACTTGTTCTCTTGGTTTGAAACTTTCTAAGAAGGAGTTGCAAAATGACAATTGCTGCTTTAGAATCCCACGATGCACATTTCTTATATAAAGTCATAGTTCTTTTATATACATGTAGTCATAGGTAAAACTGAATGCTAATTTCACAATGGAGACAGATTTGGTTCTTGAGATAAGACCATTTAATCAGTTCTACTCACGTTGAAGATAAGTGGCAACTCTGATCTCAAATTGTAAATTCGTTTATTCAAAGACAAGTTAGCATTAAATTCCTTTTTCATATAGTTTTTGTTTTAATACGCATCTCTGTAAAAAGAAATGTTGCTGAAGAGAAACGTCTTTTAAATGACCCTGAAGCGTTGATTACTTAGATCCACGCCTTAGAACAAAAAGTGAAACAGCAGAAAGCAGGAAACCAAGTCCTCAGGAATGATGTAGACGATCTTAAGCGTAGATTTCGGACAATGAAATCCGAAACTGGAAACCAGGGTATACTGGTATATTCGTTAATTATAGTTACGACGACATATGGGCAAATTGTTGCTTTGATTTCTTTGAATTAAATTTTTAAAGGATCGGTGTTTATTAGAATGGGAAAGCACGCTTGTCCTAGCTTAAATGGTACGGAACAGCTTTATTCTGGTAAGTAAAGGATATTGTATTTCTATTTATTTGGCGCTACGTAGAGAAAATACATGTAGTATATAAAACATAGACTGTCGACCAGGGTACATGTAGTTTTATAAAAAAAAAAATGCATTTATTTCATCTCGTAAATCATTTAAACGAACATAATTATTTAAATTTGTCATTAAAAAACCGGATCAGCATGTTTCACAGAAGGAACCGTCAATTCTGCCATGTATGTGAAGATTACGATGATTGCTTAATCTTCAAAAGAGGTCTTAATTTGTGAAAAACGGTGGAATTCGTGCTCTCAATAATATCTAGTTTAAGGTTTGATCGAACGCCAAAATAACACGAGGAGACACCAATAAACAACGTAAACATGAATTTTAGTGGCATTTGTATATAAGTGCTAAACGGTCTTATTTTATACATTTTTAGGTTAACTATGCCTATATTTATATGAGATCGATTAAAACCTATGTGAGCACGGTGATAATTATAACTTTTTCTCATTAAGAAAAAACCGACTCGCTTACATTTAAGTATGGGGTACAAATCGGTCGACGTATGTGTACAGGCTTTCCATATATGGAAGAAGTGGGTTGTTCCTTCTAAGCAACGTACAGATCGACATGAATCATACTTTATAAAACTGCATTCAAATGCATTGCTAAGCAGTTTAAAAACTAACCTTGCTTTACCTATAATAATAAAAATATTTATATCGTTAATTGATGTCTTTTGTAAAATTTTGGGGTAGGTTTGAGTGAACTATTTTCCGATCAATCGATCAAAACAATGGCTTCATTGAGAATCCAGAAATCATTGAAGTGATAGTAAAGTATTTAATGCATGGAAGAATTGACTGTTCCTTCTACATGTTCAGTGTAATCGGATGATAAACAAATACGTGATATACGCTCTTCTATATACTAGTACATGTATATACTCACTGTATATGAACAATGAAGAAAAGAATTTCGAGAGATAAACAAAATAATATTATGTTCACGTAGGCGTTTAGTAACAGGTCTTTAATAAGTTATGGTTGCATGATTATTTGTAAGGATAAGTATGAAGATATCAAATAGTGTATGTGCGTGAAATATATAAATTCATTGATATTTTAATCGTTAGGAACGGCAGGTGGAAGTTTTTACACATACAAACAGCGGGGTGGCACCAACACATTGTGTCTTCCTCACCATCCCGAACATGTTCCCGACAATTTCCCACTTGTATTTCAAGACAATAATTAAGAAAATGTTGAATATCTTTATGGAGGAGAATATCAGTTTTCCTTAAAGACGTTGTCCTTCAAGATGACTTCCATGCTCGGTTGATCGAGCTAAATTGGCTTCCTCTACGATGATGATTCCTGCCAAAAGATCGTGTCCTGCTGGACGAACGAAACAATTCAAAGGATTTTTGACTTGCGAAAGGCATATTTATGTGATGGCTGAATATCTCTGTGTCGATGAAGAGCCAGATTTTGTCGAAAGATCGCGTGTAAACGAAAATGGACGACTGTTTTATCCGGTGGTCACAGTGTGCGGTACACTGCCGTGTCCACCATATAAAAGTTCAACATTTTTATGATTGTCACGAAGTGATTTATTTACGCAAAGATCAGGGGCTAGTTTTAATTAACCATCTTATGACTAAAATATGTCTTAAGATCAAAGTAATAGCATTTCATCATAGCTGTTTCAAAATAAATGTCTCATGGCGTATCCACAGGGGTGGGGTTTCGGGGTTGTTAAATTATTATGGCTAGAAATGCATATCATCCTTGTTAAAGCCATAACACTGAACGATGGGTACTTAAAGTTTGGCAGGACTTGCCTTTATGCATGTGCACTCTTATGTTAAAATACATATTGCATGATATAAATGTTTGTTGAATTTTGCTCACGAAAAATGTGTTCGGTTTAAGAGGGATTTTTTTTGGGGGGGGGGGGGGGGGGGGGGGTGTGTGTTATTGTTTGTTTGTTTTTTTCCTTGTCATTAATCATCGATTGAAACCCTTCTCTCTTTTTTCCATATAACTGGAGCTGGAGCTGGAGCATTTTATTGTTTATATTAACATTTTTCTTTTAACTAATTTATAATTTGATTATAAAAAGTAAGTAAAATTTGCTAAATTACTGTTAAGTACGTTAGCTAAAAGAAACAGCCAAATCGTCTCCTGTGAGGCTTTGAGTATGACATCATCATGATTATTTCGTGCAGTCCGTGATTTTTCGCTGAAGGTTTACACCAATCGATAAACAAGGCGTGTCAATTTCAGTCCTGTTAGTTTATTGACAGTTTCAGCTGCTATAGATTTCGACCAAACGATTTCCGTAATTTAAGAAAGAGGGAATAATACTTTGTAGATGTAAATACATACAAGTATCTACCAACCACTTTCACAAACGCCTAAAGTATGGATACTGCCAAACCCCATTTGATTTTTGCGAGGATATTATCGAAAATGTAAGGATTCCCTGTCTAAACCATTCGTTTCGATTCAAGACGTTATTTAACACTTAATTCACGTTTATAAGCTGGCCTTTAAAATTACATCGGCAGAATGCCGTTTCCAAAATTATATATATTCCTTTTTAGTTATCTGCACTGACGACGACGAGTAGTGCTTGTGCTTATTTGTTAGCGCATTTTTGTTGGCTTTGGCATTGGCCCTAATAGGATGCCATATCTAGAAATTACCATCGAAAAATGGTCACTTCCCCTCCCCTGCGAATGTGTTCGGAATGTTTTCTTTATCGTTGCTAAGTATGACTAAGAGACTTCACCGAGATTTGTTCAGTTCCTGTGAAATTTCGAGCGGAAGTATAAGTGTTCGGATAAAATTCTCAAAATACATAAGGACTGGTCGTTTTTCATATCATATCCTACTTTGATTTATGTTAAAACATGAAAATCTTTTAAGATGTATGTCTTATTTCACCATCTAGCAGCTTTTTATATTAAACGATGATATTCAGAACAGAGTTATCGTTCGTGTTAAACCACGTGTAGAGTGGTTGAAAATATAAAAATTGGGTTGCTTAATAAAATCATAACCATGTTTGATGCTTGTGGTGTACCATGTTTTAAGAAAAATAATGGGTGTCTGTTTCGTATAAAAATCTAGTATGTCGAGCCATTTTCAAGGAACATTCTGCATAAATAGTATTGTCTGTTTCACTAATGATGCTCTTACTAGGTCACGCGCGGATCGAAAATTAATCCTATGCGGGATCTCTATTAAAGCATGTTAATTGTTGCACTTGTTTTAGTGTCACATTTATTTCTAGAACCCGTCACAGGGCGAAAAACCATCTTTAAGCAAGTCCTTAAAGGTGGCTTAAAGGTGACTTAAAGGAGCTTAAAGGCTATTCAACCTTTAAGCTGCCTTTAAGTCACCTTTAAGCAAGTGCTTATAGGTCCTTAATGTCCAAACTTCTTTAAGCCACCTTTAAGCCACCTTTAAGCCATCTTTAAGCATCTTTAAGTGGCATTTACGCTCTCTTTACACTGTCTTTAAGTGGCCTTTAAGTCAATATTGATCAAGCTGAACAATAAAAACATATATTAAATGCAAAAGCTCTTTTATAGAGAAGGGAGGGGGTCATCCGAGTGATAATATAATTTCCAAGGAAGGGGGGGGTGTGTTCCAGGCGGTTTTAATCGTCGCTCCATTAAACACAGATCGCTATAATCAGCACCGCTCCGATGGACACAGATTGCCGTTATAAAATTCTTTATAATTTTTTGGGGGTTTCAAAATTATTGTAGGGATGAGCGCAGTCTCTGTATCTTAATATGTGCATAAAACTAATTAAAGTATGTTTGTTTCCTATTATAAATTAATCGGTGAAAAAATCTCTCTCTCTCTCAGAGTCTCTCTCTCTCTCTCTCTCTCTCTCTCTCTCTCTCTCTCTGTTCCTCCGGTTATTAAACAAAATAAAGATAATGAACCAAAAATGCATGATTTAATTTGATAATCGGTTTAAGGTTTGTATTTTTTTTTTTCAATTTTCATTATTTCTAATTCTAGATCTGCTAGATACATGTTAAAGATGAAAAGACTCTCAACTGCCTTTGTTATATCGGGCAGGATATTACTGCTTTGTTTGTCTAGACATAGTTTTGTTCGTTTGTGTATATCTAATTAGAGTCTATTGTTTGTCCAACTTAAGAAAACCCCTGGAACTAACACAGAATATACAAGATATACACAACAGTTGTGTCGTGTGCCCAGGTGCATGTTTGTGTATATCTAATTAAAGTCTATTGTTTGTCCAACTTAAGAAAACCCCTGGAACTAACACAGAATATACAAGATATACACAACAGGTGTGTCGTGTGCCCAGGTGCACGTCAGGGTTTCTAAAGGCGTTGAATCTTAGTATGTACGAGTATACGATAAGTCTAGTGAATAAAAGTTAATTTACATTTGTAATTCATTTTCAAAGTATTATATCCTAGCTCTGGGTTTCAAAGATGTTACGTCTACAAATTAACGATACATGTATGTAAGAGTAAAATCTTGAGGCTAATTAATTAATGTACCGGTGGTCATAAATAGGGGTTGATTATTTAAATATATGTATAAGGGTAAATATGTCAAATATACCCGGCCTGGCACATCATACAATTGTATATACAAGTCATTTGCAATTGCCACATGCAGTAAATACGTCACCGGTAATTGGTAATTTTGTTTGTAATAGAATTGATAGTTTAAAAATCATGTACATACAATTACATGTAAATATTTAAACATATTGGAACGGCGCCGCGATCATGAAAACCGGGAAATTGCGGGAAATTGAACAAATACCCTAATAGTATCAATGCATTTCATAAAAGAAATGATTTCATTTTCTTTCTTACATTGTTATAGCTATAAATTAGATGAACGTATATCTACTCAGTTTATATTTATTAACTAAGAAAGCCTACTATAGTGAACCTAACGGTTTCCATTTAGGTATAATATATTTCTGTTCACTGAAGACCAAGTTCCGTATTTCATTCTAAATACACGCATGCATGTAATTTATAAATTAGATATAATTGATTGTTACAAACTGAATGGTTTGTCCAAATCTTTTCAAGTAAACACATTCAATACAGTGAGTCAATATCCACTGATATATACGATATAAAAACGCTCATATATATGTAAGTTGCCGTGGCGCAGAGGAAGTGTGGTGATGCTAGTAAACTAAGGGTCCCGGGTTCAATTCTCGCCGTGGCCGGGTTTTTTTTGGTGTTTTTTTTTTCATTTTTCTTTCTAGAAATAAAACCGTTTTAATACCTTTTCTTTCATAAAGTTAATACATTTTGTTGGAAATTAAGCACAATATTGAAATAAATTTTTTTTAATGGCTTAAAGGTGGCTTAAAGGTAGCTTAAAGGTGGCTTAAAGGTGGCTTAAAGGTGGCTTAAAGAAGTTTGGACATTAAGGACCTATAAGTTGTCCTTAAAGGTGGCTTAAAGGTGGCTTAAAGATAGTCTTTAAGCTGCCTTTAAGCCATCTTTACGCTTTCTTTAAGCCATCTTTAAGCAACACATATAGCTTAAAGGTAGCTTAAAGGTGGCTTAAAGATCGTCTTTAAGCTACCTTTAAGCATCTTTAAGCTATCTTTAAGGAGAACTTAAAGATGGTCATTCATCCTGTGCGTTTTATCCACCATTTAATGAAGATATAAAGTTTAAAATCAATAAACCTCTAGATTTTATATTTTATTACAAATGCCTAGATTCTGTGAAATAGACTATATTAAACACGAGGCATAATTTTTACTTCGAAACTGAAAGGGTCAAATAAAACCACGTGGTTTAAAATTTACATGACAATAACATTCACAGGGGTGTTCCCGTTTAAATGCTTTTGTAGTAAGTTTTAAATGCTAATTTTTTATATTGAGAGAGATTGGTTTAAGTAAGGACTGGAAAATGCATGACAGGCCAAATATAACTAGTTTAGACGTTTTTGGTTTACTAACAATAGCCAAATGCTGGTAAGTAAGGACGGATATTTATAATAACAAAGAAACTGAACCGAAAAAATTGTCTTACTGCAGTGTACTATTTAAATATGTACTGAAAACTCTCCGGGTTATTTAGAGAGTTTTATTTCAAAGATATCTAAAGTACTGGTTAAAATTAAACTTGGCTTGTATTTAAGTTTACATTTTAGACGTGAAGTCCTGTTTTGTTTTTTATAAATTCAAACTCTTGTAGTTAGCGTATACTAGTATATTCCTGACAACATCTTCATCACTACAAGGTGAATTATCGCTTAGCCATATTAAATTAAATATGTGTTCTGTTTAACAACCACCTTATTTTTAAGCATTTTACACTTGATATATCGAATACGGGGATATTTTGAATCTTGTTCTTATATATGTATGTATATAAAGTCAAAACTCCTTTGCAGGAAGGATTGAACGTGCGAAAAATAGACTTCAAGATATCATTCTCTAGATTTATCAACGAACGGAACATTGAGTTCGCTATGAAAAAATGGGAATAAAAAATTAATTGACCTCTTGATGTTGTATTTTTCTTTCGAACGGGATAAAGTACTAACAATATAATGTGTATGATGATATTATTTGTCTACATAACAGACATTGGTTTGACAGCACAGACGTTAAAAACACATTACAATGACAAAAATCATTTCACCTTTTATCATAAGTTTATGTGAAAATCAAAATGTCATCTGACTAAATATCCTTAAGATGATTAAAATCTTTTTAACAGATCGGTTACAGCAACAACTTTGTTATTTGTTAGGTGAAGTGTAAGTATTCCGTCAATATAGACAATACCAAAATAAAGACAAAATGAATTACATTGCCAACATTTCAGTTCATAGGCGAAATATTTTCTTATCTTGATAAGCAAAACTTTTTTCAAATCGTAATTTTTCCTTTAACTCAATAGATAGACATAGTAAAATCGTATTCACTCTCTGTTTCATATTTTCTTTCCTATTTTGCTTATCATATAGTATTGTATTGTGTTTTCTGTCCTATGCTCCACTGAATGATTTGACCTATCATGATTTTATCATGAATACCACCCACCCCCAGTTGTATTTGTGGGTGTAATGCTGGGGGTATGAAGAAAATATGGTTTTTATTTATTTTTAAGACGAGTTTGGATTAAAAAAAAAAAAAGGACATCGAAATGATTGTTGCGTGAGTCTCTTAAACACTATACATAGTCGTTGTATTTCTGGCTAAAAATTAATTTTATTGCATTAAATCCATTCGATAAAAGTGGCTAATATTTTTTAATACCAGATAAGTTAAGGTAAATTCATCTTGTATCATAAGGATATTTATAATACTGTATTTGCGGAAATAGATTGATAGATTAATTGATTGTTATTTCACAATTTAAGTTTTATACATATGAGGAAATAACAAGTCATTGTTTTGAAATCGTTGATGATTTGTTAAGGACATGTGATAAATGAGTTAGGCATATCATTTAATAAAAAAAATTAATCTTCTAGGTTGGATGCACAAGGACCGTGTGCTGCTTTCTGTTTTTCATGCTGAATATTTTGTTGTGGTAGGACAATTATGCCTATTTAAAATTGCCCCTACTATTTCAGAAAAATATCAAATCAAAGAACAAACACACAACAAAAACCCAAACAATTAACGCTGCATCGAACAACTTAGATGGAGCAATATACCAGCTAAGCTAAA
This sequence comes from Magallana gigas, assembly GCF_902806645.1. Classification (NCBI taxonomy): domain Eukaryota; kingdom Metazoa; phylum Mollusca; class Bivalvia; order Ostreida; family Ostreidae; genus Magallana; species Magallana gigas. Next base: position 31,230,843 of record NC_047568.1, read on the forward strand.
CATTTAAATACTGTCTGCAGAGAAATGTTCGCCTGTTTATTTTCACCCCTTGCACACTCATTGTCAGTGGGCGAATTTAAGACTGGGCGAATTAGAATGTCTCACTTTCTACTTTGTAAACACAACTGTATGTGGGTGAAATCAAGACTGAGCGAAGTCGTTTGCTAGTGTAGAAGGGAGAAAATTACACGAGGCAAAAATAACCCTGTATACAGTAGGCTGAATGGTCAACAACAAACCATCAGCTCTTGCTCTTATGATTTGATTTTTTATATGTCAAAAACTATTGTTTAGAAAAAAAGAAATTCCTAATAGTTTGAATTTGAATATTTTAAATTTACTAATCTAAAAATTTAACATTACACTGTGCATATTTTGTCATGAGCAAATTCGATCGAATTAAGAGAAATTAATGGTTCGCATGTCCGTGTTTGAAGAACCCTTCGGTTTATATCTAGTAAAGCAAAATATCAATAACTACTAGGTTTGTAAGAAAATACCTTGTTAACGCATTAAATCCAAATTGTGCAAGCTTAAATATAACAAAGAGCATTTTATGCAGATTAGCAAAATCGAAATAAATTTTTTAAGTCTCAGATTCCTTCGGCAATTTTACTTTTACCAGAGTATCTCCGCTGGTTGAACCATGACCTCATTTTTTATGATTCTAAAGTGAATTTGTACTCAACATGTCAATTTAGTCAAACTACGACAAACAAAGTTTTTTTTTAAAAACAATATATTGAAGAATTACTAGCAAGTAAGTTAGTAAAGGGATTTATTTATTATAGTAATATGGGCAAATTATGTACAGGTGTGCCGTAGAATACAAAATATAAATCCTTGCTGAAAAATATACAGAAAGAACCAGGTTCATGGGACCTATGGGTCACTTTTGATCATGCTAACAAATAATTAATCAGAGATTATACAATTATAGTATTAAGATACATAAGTACGAGATCACACGAGATTATAAACTCTCACTAAGGCTTTTGTGGGCGTTGTTAAGAATTTAATGCATATAAGACCAAACCAAACATACTATTGTGCAGTTCCAAGTCTCGTCAAAATTGTTTTTAAGACAGTTTTTACACCATACAAGAAAAAATCCATAAGAACGTCCATTCGCAGGTCACAATTTTTAATTGACCATGCCTAACGTTTATCCGACCAATATGTTCAATGAGTGGGTCTTGTTTCTATAAATGGGTATCCAAATACGTCAACGTCGACACAAAGTGGTTGACTTTGTGGTAGAATTCACAATATGGTCCATGAATTCATTTAGGTAGACTTTCCACCCGTCATTTGATTGCATTTACATAATTTAGAAAATTATGGGGAAAAAACGATATTACACACACACACACACACACACACACACACACACACACACACACACACAAACACACAAATATGTATATATATATATATATATATATATATATATATATATATATATATATATATATATATATATATATATATATATATATATATATATATATATATATATATAATCGTTATGTGCCATTTTCAGATAAGTCTCACATGTGTTATCTTTACAAATACAGTCTCTCCTTTCACAAATATAATTTTCCAAAAGTACAAATACAATGAGATTGCTTTTAGATTTGATTTTCAAAACTGATATCCCAGCCATTTTGATTCAGAAACTCCAAAGCAGTGCCCATTCTAAAACAGGCACTTTTTTCCTTACAGTCTTCTTCATTCAATGTACAACTACCAAAAAACATTCCAATGACATTAATGGTATCAAGTGCTGAACTGTTCTCGTTCATGAAAACTACAGATCCACTGTCGCCTGGTTCGGCAAAATGGACATCACCAAAACCGGAAACTAGAAAAGTTTCCTCTCTACCGGTGATGTACAACGCTGGAGACAGTATATATCCCTTCGTCAATCGCGTCTGTGCTCCGACTTTGTAAACAAAGGCTCTGTTTACCAAGTTTTCCAAGTTGTCAGAGTAAACTTTTGACTGCTGAAAAACATCATTGAATATCGTTCGATTGCATCTTTCTTTGACTTCGTCATCGATCTTAACAAGAGCAACATCAGCAAAAATTGGGATGTGTTGATCTTGGAGATCGCTTGAAAATACACATTCGCCAATTTTCTCTCTTTCTGAGTCACCGTGAGCTGCAAAGACATAGTGGTCTTTTTTTTTGCAGACATGCGCACATGTCAGAGCATAGATATTCGAGTTCTTGTCAGTTACAAATCCCCCTAAAGAGCCATAACCTTTCTCGTCCTTTGCAATTGAACCCCTCTTCTCTGTCTTTGCTAGTGCTGAGTTGGTTGGAAATATTTTATCTCCAGGCTGGAAATAGGGATGAAAGGAAGGTTCGCAAATCATGACATTTAATCGTTTTGTTTTGAAAAAGCTAGCAAAAACTCTCTGCAAATTTTCCCGTATATGCCTCCCCTTAGTTTCCTGATTTACAAAAACTCGAAACTCTTCAGTGTTCCAAATCCCAAACCCAGAAACTTCCCGTTTTCTACAAAATCAAAAATGTAAATCAAATTTTGTCTTTATTTCAATCATTCATGGGCTATCATTGAGAAATCATTGGTTTTATTTTAAACAACACCACACATAGGTTCGGAAAAGTCACTATTAAAGAAAACCAAATTAAACAAACGGCAGCCGATATTGAATGGGTTTTTTCAATTGTGGAATAGTCAGTTTAATGCAAGTATATATAAATGTAGTATTGCTTCTTTTCAAGCGATTCAACACCAAAACCGACTGAGATTTTGTACAAGTGATCCATACGGCCCCTGTCGGCCATCGTACTAAAATAATGATTGGAATTTTCATATAAAAAGTACCTGAACAAATAGTTTTTCAATTCCTCGGGAATAGTCGAACAAACTTTGTTTGCTTTAGTTGTAGTTTTGACAGTGTCACTGGAGCCAGGGTGTTTAACTGTATTCAAAAGGATGCCCAATTCCATGGAAAGCATTTCCAATTGATTAGATGCATCTGCTACATGTATGTTCATATTTCGCTTGATTTTAAGAAGGAGTTTCCAGATTGGAGTCTCCAACAGCTCTGTCAAAGCCTCATGCACTTCTCGAACATCAGGGTGAGTTATAGCAGATCGTATCTCTTTTGTGTTCACACATCTATTTTCTAACATTTTCTTGGTTTTCTCGTATTTATGTTCGTCCATTAAAAGAACCTAAGGAATTGAGGAATTTTCAATGTACAGTATTTATATCGATCAAAATGAGCTATTTATTTCATATATTGTTTTATAACATGCATTAAATTATACCCACCTCATTATTTATTTTCGCTTGGTCTATTTTACAGACACTGATAGTTGGAATAAATGGCCATGTTCTCGGTTCGCAAAATTCTAAAAGAATGATCAATTAAATAAAATGAATTCCCTGTTGAAATATTAATATTAAAAAATAATACAAAAATCAACAACAATCATCATATGAACAATTATGCCATAAAATCAACTATCAATGAAATAAAAAAAACATTTCAACTCATGTACAGACCTTCACTGCCAAGCAGCGACTGAGAAGATAAGGTATCCGACCGACGAACTTTAATCCGATCTTTTTTCATCAATTCATGGAACGACTGATCCTTGGGGATCTGGATAACACCAGCAGCCCGTTCTATGAAGTCATTGGTCAAGTCACGAACATGGATAAGATGTGGAAACAGTTTTATAGAGCACTCTATGTCTTCAGTAAAAGAGGGTTTCTCAGCTACGGATAAATGTAGAATTAAAACCACCTTATAGATAAATACATTCGTTTGAATTTTGGTTACTTTTTTAACAAGCAAGAATTGTGAATATACCATTATTTGCGCGATGCCAAGAAAGAATAAGAAGAAAAAATATTTTTAAACTAAAATGTAGGCTGTTATTTAGCTGCAGACCTGAACCTCTCGGTCTGAAAATAAATTGGATGGACGACCTGGGAGCTACAGTTCCGTAGGATTTAGTTCCGTACATTTTTAAAAAGTGGCACTTTATGTCGCAAACAAATGAGCTGGTTCTGAACTTATTATCCTTATTTCCACACAAATTCGTTGCAAAAAATGAGTTCCATGAAATTCTTTTGGCAATATTCTACTGATATCGTCAATTAACTTGTCTCAGATATTCTTGTAAAGACCAATGAAGTACAATATGTGTTTTAAATTCACGTGCGGATCGAGAGTCGACATTTTTACATGTAAACAAACTCACTTTACGGGGCTTGAGATGATGTTTAAACGAATATCCGAGGCAAGTTAAGTGACGATTTCTGTAGAAAAATGACCGAGGAAGTTTTTGGAATCAATACTTGTTCAGAATGTGTATAGAAACAAAATTAAACAGTCCAAAACTAACACAACTTTTGTGCGCCTTAAATTGCAACTTAACATGTGCGGAACTGCAGCTCACAGGTCATTCATCCGAACTTTTTTTCAGGTCAGGAGCTACAAACCTCCAGCTAGCTTTAATTAATCAGTGAGAAAAGAATATAAACTTTTTTAACTATATATACATAATATCTCAAATATATGACACTTCTCTCCCTCTAAACACATTTAAAGATGAGAATCGTTTTAAGACAAATCTTACCTGGTTGTGATGTAAACAATTGGAAACTATTCTGAAAACAACAGAAGTTTGATCTTTTTCTGTATGGAAATCCATATCTTAGTTTACTTTTGTTGTCACTGGCAGAATTGGAATGCTCCAGAACATTTTCCAACTGTTTTTTGATTTTTGGCATTCTTGTTTTAAAGATATTCTTCTTACCGGTGCTATAAGCAGAACGGATTTGATTAATAATAAATGAATTGCAGATAAACATTATATATATTTGATATACTTGATATATACTTAAATATTGGACTTTATTTTCCAAAATATAGAGACAAGTGCACTTATATCCTAAGTGAATTCATGTGAATGCACATGATACTAAATAAATACGATATGATTTAAGCATAATTTATGTATAATGCTAAAATGTGGGACTAAAATTCAATGATTTTTGCAAACTTTAGATGTATAAAAAACTGTCCTGTGCATCTCGTGATCTACACGTTTTATTACACTTCGTCTCAATATTGAAATTTAATTGTTTTGGGAATGCTTTAAATCCTCTGGGAATGCTTGAAGTCTGTTTTTAAGGGACTTACACTTATTTTACAAAATTACAATTTCTTCCAAGTAATATCAAAATGATACATATGCAGGAATATTACACCTTATAAAATATCACTAGATCAAGCTTGTCTGAGAAATCTTTCTCAAAGGTGTAATGACTCGAAAAAATATTTTCAGGTTTGAGGGAAACTATGCCCGAGTCTTTCATTGGATTGTAATATAATAAGTCAATCAAATTTATTAAAGAGAAAAAAATTATGAAAAATCATCAATTATTTTTGCGATTATGACTAAAATATATTTGATGATGCTCGTACTCATGGAACACCGCATCTTTGGTACATTCAAAAATATTAGTGAAATAATTTTTTTGAATCCGATATCATTCGAATAGACGATGTCACATTTCAATTTTTATTTTTGATACCACTTGGATTGAATGAGTAATAGACCTATCACTTATTCGAATAAATTGAAATCACCTTTTGAAATAGGTGATATCTATTCAACTTAAATATGTGATATCAACTACTATATTGGAATAGATGTCACGTAATCAAATAGGTGATATCACTTATCCAAATAAGTGTATCACCTATCTAGTAAAAATAAATTGAATAAGTGATAAAATCTGTTCAAATCTAATTTGAAATGATAACTGATCCCACGAATGACCATGTTAAAATATATCAAGGTCAAGTTCAAACTTTTCTAACCAGTCATCTTTGTTTTTGAGGACCAAAAAATCTCAATATAAAAAAGAAAACGTCACCTAACACTGTTTATCTTATTGCAATATTGCCAATCTAGTTTAAACAAATCAAAACATTCTAAGATATTCAATTTTTACTAAACGATTACATAAATATATTCATATACAACCTCTTATGATACCTCTAAAGATTTTCCGTTTTATGTTTATCTATAGTCAGATTTAAAATATAATAATTTGAATCAATAATGATAATTAAATGCCAGAACTATTTTAATGTTAAAAAATAAGACTAAATCCTCATTCAGTAAATTTATCATGTAATATTATATTTGAGAAACATCTCTACGAAATATTTTCATTTGTTTAAAAGATATGATCATTTATACATTATGTAGCAATAACATATAACTAAAACTTGCATAAATATGACTATACAATCAAATGAAAACCTTTTTTTACAGAAACCATATGTGTATGGATTATATTATACCTTGAGGCTATTGGGCAGTTCACTAGTGTAACTTTACTACACCTCTTCACAAAATATACTTAGACCTGAGTGAAGACAGGCGATGTTGAGCTATTGCGTGTCCGTATATCTATATATATATAGAGATATAATTCTTTTTAAATCTGAATAAATCACGAGGGACTTCTTAACTTTGAGCTATAGCGTGTCCGTATATCTATATATATAGAGATATAATTCTTTTTAAATCTGAATGAATCATGAGGGACTTCGTTACTTTGCGTGTCCGTATATATATATATATATATATATATATATATATATATATATATATATATATATATATATATATATATATATATATATATATATATATAATTCTTTTTTATTCTGAATAAATCATGAGGGACTTCGTAACTGTGAAGTTGCTGTTTCACCAAGCGTCGTTACTTAATAATCACTCCTCCTAAACCTTAATGCAGATAAAGACAATAGTCCTCCTCCACCCCATCTCCCGATTTCACCGGTAGAGGACTAAACAAATAATTCACTAATCACAATTGATATATTGACTCAGTGCAAAGAATTGCATTATATTTCATTAACAATCAGATTCTTTATTCATTCTAAAAAAAATTTACTTCAACTTCTCGGAGGTAGAAAAATATAATTAAATGCTCTTGAGAGACCTCTTCCGGGTATTTAATGCAAATGTTTGATGAGTTTAAACCAGATACATGGTGTACAACTTTAAGGGGTATAGTCACGATTTGGTCAAATTCTATTCATCTGTTTTTATTATTTACAATTTTTTAGGAATGCATTTCTAATGATCAAATAAAATTTAAGAGTCAGTCGTGGAGTTATAAGCTTGATACATGGCTCACAAATGTTTGTCAAGTAAACAAGGCTTTTGCACTATTTTTTTTAGATAGGTTTAATATACCAGTAGAAAATCTTTTTCAAGCTGATTTGTCTATTTTTAAAAATTCATTTTAAGCATAAATAAACAGTTCTTAACTTTTAACAAATTCATTATAGGTCTAAAACTGAAATTTCCATTCGAATATTAACATATATATAATAATAAATGTTTAATCTATATAAACATAAACATTTGTTTACATAACAAAGAATTGTAAGCCTGTATCTCGCTTATAACTCAACAAATGACACTCAAATTTTTGTTGCCTGTTCTAAATGTCTTACTGAAGCATTGAAAACATTAAAATAGGAAAAATAATTTTTAAATAAAATCGTGATCAAGCCCCTTTAAGAGATATTTTTAATTCTGTGTATGCAATGTTTAAAAATAAGATGCACGCGACCCCTTTTTCATAAATATCTTTTACTCGATGATCAAAAATCAAGTGATTTTTTCGATAGCTGCTGGAAAAAAAAAATTCATTTCGCATAACGCTTGTCACTTGCAGCTTTATCATGTCAAGCAAAATTTCTTGTCATAGTCATGAGTTTCACATCTGACTTGTGATTCTCATGTACTTAAAATTGGGAACTTCTTGTTTCATACTGATGCTAAGTGTTCATGTATAGATTTGATATTCAATTAATAATTTGTAATAAGTTCGAAAATTGAATACAACGTGTACACTGATAAAACAAAACTTAAAACATTTCCATTTTCCTAACAGAAGATCTCATAATATATTGCTTTAATCAATGAACTTTCTGGGCCAAAACGTGCGGGGACAATCCAATCTTTTTGGATAAGTGACGGTCGGATTTTCCTGAAAATTGATGAGAGGGGACGGAACACTTCGACAGGATTGCTCTTGAACTCTTGATTACTAGACTGACTCCTCTGCATTTTTAAACACTTAACAACCACTTCCTAAAGTTATGAAATGTTGTGTTTTTTTTAAAAACAATCAGGTGTGCCTAAATAAAAGTGGCTTTGAGACGAGTCCAAAATTATGAGTGAGATAAGAAGAATTCTCGAATAATTTCTCAAAATTAAATTACTAGATTTTGAAATTTTAATTACTCGGTTATCTGTTAAAACAGAGAAGTCTTTGTCTCATGTACCGATATTTTGTACTTATTGTGAACGACTATTTTCGGAACGTAGTCATTTTTTCGTGTTCAACGACTGAATCTACACATGGCCAGAAGATAGATGTGTGCTACTTGTTATTTTTTGGTATGCAATAACATACTACAAATATTAAATGGTGTCTTTTTCGCACATTTCATTCGTCGTGTAATGTTCCGACGACAAGTAAAAATAGACTGTTTTATTATTGATACACCTGGATCATTATGCCAAGCTTAGATCACAATTTGCAAACTTTAAAAGTGAGTGTCAATAAATTATAGTGATGTTTTTGTTCTATTATAGCATTGAATGATTTATTTTTGACGTCGTCGTGTCAATAACTGCCGCCAGGTGAGCAAACAAATTGAATAACGCGCGTTAGCACGTTATGATAATTTGTCTGCTCATCTGACGGCAGTTATTGTCACGACGACGTCAAAAATAAATCCTTTAATGCTTATATTTACATTCTCTTACTGACGAAATCAATTAATTACTTAAATAAATCGATATAAATTGTAGATCACGGAGGGAATAAATTAGTAACACCAAAAAAAGCTGTTTTATAAAACCGGTTTAAACTGGTTATCACATAGAACACTGTGCCGGATAATTATGCCAGTGCCAAGGTGGCATTTTTGCACCCGCTTAAGATGCAGTTTCGGAAAAATCCATGTATACCAAATGATAGACCATTGTCTAGAGAGTATATAACCACTTTTGTTTTAAGTGTGTTTCACCTGACAGGTGAGATATTTACCTTAAATAATTAATATCCCATCGGAAAATGATAATTCCCATAGGAGAATTGACTCTCCTACAGGAAATATTGACAATCCTATAGGATTTTTTAAAATTCCTGTAGGAATTATATTTCCTATAGGAGAATGGTAATTCCTGTAGGAATTTGATTCACACATGTAGTTTTCCTATAGGATATTCAGTTTTCCTATCGGATTTTATCAAATCCTATCGGAATTGAAATTCCTATTGGAAGTTCTTGTATTCCGATAGGAAATTTCAAATTACCTATAGGAATATTGATTTTCCTATGGGAAAAATTATTTTCCTATAGGAATTTAATTTTAAAAGGTAAATATCTTACCTGACGGGTGAGATACACTGATAACAAAGGTGGTTGTTAACTCTTTAACCAATGGTCTATCATATGGCATATTCGAATTTTTCGATATATGCAGCTTAAGCGGGTGCAAAAATGCCACCTTGGCACTGGCATAATTATCCGGCACAATTTTATAGACTGTTGAGTTGAGATCGACGAGCATGAAAATATAATCTATGAAAAATAACTCTTGAAATCTTGCTTTTAACTATAAAGTCAACTTTTTGTTGAATAATTGTAAAACATGGTATCTTGACAACATTCATGAAATATATTTTTTAACCAATATTAACATAGAAATCACTGATTTAGAACTATTTATGTAAATTACATGTAAATTCATACGCAGTGAATAGGTGTTGCATTTAGAGGCATTTAAAGATCATAGATTTTAATGGAAAAACACAGTAGAATGTAAATATTAGTCTTTAAGTGTTGGTTTTACCTTTGTTTAGTTTTATCAGTTGAAACCTCATATATGGAAGAAAATTTTGATTTGATATCCAAGAGAGAGAGAGAGAGAGAGAGAGAGAGAGAGAGCATACACAAAAAGGAGACACTGATATTATATTAATAAAGCATGACTACGTCACGTTCCTACATTAAAAAAATCAGTTGGTTTCTTCTTTGATTAAGTTTTTACAACTGGGTAATATACCATCATACAAATTAAGCTTTTACTTTAAACTCAACAAGTCTATGACAATAAAAGTACTAAATTCACTTATGTTTACTTCCAAGTACTCGTGGTACCTTGAATTTTAAATTCTGAATCATTCTTTAATATGTAGCTCACAACATCATTAGATTTGTTAATAAAATCATTATAAAACTCTACCAGTAAAATAGTTTATGTTTTTGTTACAAGTATGTGTTATTTTTAACACTTCAGTTTTTATTCTCAATTTTTAGGAGGTTAAAAGGTTCAACATTGTGTTCACTAAAATACATTTTAGTTTAAATTAATATTTCAATACATTCCTTGATAATTTAAATGAAATGTTTCGACCTCTTTTCATTAGATTGTATCACAGAAAGTATATTTATAACCTGGATATATACATTCTTCAGGGTTTAATAATTCTTCAAAATGTGACATAGCTTGTCATAGAAAAGTACTAACCGTGATCCCTCTTAATTAAAGAGCTTAGTTTTACTCGTCAATTAATACGACATTAAATAGTTAGGGACAATTGAAGCTTTATAAACCGAAGCGGTTTATTAAAAAATGTAAATTGTTTTACCCCTGTAAAACAGTTCCTATATAACTACACGGGAAAAAAAGTCCAGCATTATGACTGTTGGACTGAAACTGTTGGATTGGAACTGATAAAAATCGACTGTTAAAAAAGGCTGTTGACCGGTGACGTCAAATTCTGCGAAAGAGTATATAAAATAATCTTTTTGTGCTGATTAAACAATGTAATAATACTCATTTTAAATATAATGATTATATGTGTCATGAACTAAAATTATGACGATTGAGATACCTGCGTCATTATTGAATAATAAATACTTCCCTTTACCCCTTCTTTAGATCTCCATCTATTGAAGCCAGAACTTTACAGTTTCTTGTCATATCGTGCAACCTACCCACCAGCTAGACATCAGAAGTGGAGAACAAGATTTTAAAAATAATTCTTTTTTACAGTACAGAATGTTAAATTCCGATGAAAACTTTTAAGACGTTAGACGGTTCAATATCCACATTGTCTACTTATTTTATTGATTTATTGTTGCTTTGTTTGTTCTCTTCGTTATACCTTTTTCTTTCATCTGATAAAAAGAACGTGACATGTAGTTTATTTTAAAGATCTATCACTTTACTTCAAAAATTGAAATATTTCAAACTGTTTTTGTCTTCAAGGAGGGTAACTTTTAAAAGTATGAAGTTGAAATGATTTATGTTTTTGTTTTAAATTTGTGGCCCTCATGTTGACTTTTATAGTAAGTAAACACAGGTTATCTAAGATACGAACATCATCCAGACAGGTATGTATTGGATATATAACGAGTACATTCTGTTTGGAATCAATTTCAGAGTATAATATCACACTGATATGAATATCGATAATATCAGACTGCCATAGGAAAGTTTTTGGATTCTAGAGTAAGAGGACTGGTGCAACAGCAGTGCTTATAAAAGGTGTATTTCCTACCACTTTTAAAACATTCTAGCTTATAGATTTTAAAAGAAGGTACCACGGAACGCTTCAAACAGGTAATGTTTTCTGTTTTTTATAGGTTGCAAAGGTTTGAAAAATAGTGTATGAAAGGTTTTCTTTCTTCCTCTAAATTTTATATGAATTATATAAAGAGTTATGAAAAGTACGTATTTGATTAACTTTATTTTTACTTCATGTAATGACTTAATATTTATGAATTTATCACTATAGTAGATAAAAACTGATCTGAATTTTAGATTCTTTCCATGGAATAAATTTAGTTCGATATCAAAATGTCAAGTTTTGACCTTTCATTAATCTTTAATTAATCTGTGTTTACAATTTTGTAATGAAATCTTATAAAGAGGAGTTAAAGTGCAGATAAGTTTTATGTTCTACAATTTTATATCATTTGTAAGACTCTATTGTAAAATGATACAAGAAAGGGTTTTTAGATAACGTAAATAATTAATCTCGTGTTACTCTACACACCATGCATGTGAAACTTTTAAAGTGCTTTCTGAAGTCTGGATGTCCATATTTTGAAATGCCAGTTAGTTGATGTTGAGAATAATGGGTTATAAAGGTTATCTTAGGTAGTTCGCATTATTTTGATTACAACTGCATAATTATGTTTGTTTTACTGACATTAGCCTAACCGTATCTCATTGATGACACAAAACAAGCGAAACATTTTTTTTTCTCCATAAATGCTAAAAATATTGCTTTTAACTAGTTCTATGAAAAATCAAAACGTAAAATTAATGTTATTCATGGTAATTTTATTACATTTTCGTTGTATCTCTTGAGTAAGAATATCTTGAACATCTTGAAAATTTGTAAAGTCGTATGTTAATAAGATCATCATAAAATATTTATACCCTTTCGCCGAGCAAGATTTCAATCAATGAAATAAATGTTAAGTTTCACAATATGTATTTTCTATCACAGTTATAATACATGTAAGTTGTACATAACCCCACGATGGAAAGTTTTCAACTGTGCATGCCGTCTGCCAAGGAAGACCATAATAAAAGAATATTTCGTTCTAGTTTAAAACCTAATGCTTCGAATGAGAGCTGCCGCTAGGTTGTAGCTCCTGATCCAAAACACTCGGATAGACGACCTGCAGGCATGTTCACGAAGCTATCTTCGGACTATGGTGCGTCCTAAGTAAGTTTTAGGATACGTCGTAGTCTTTTGTCTTTTTTCGAAGCTCTGCTAAATTTAGGACAGCATACAACATGTCCTAATGTGGTAAGAAGTTGCATAATATGGAGCACAAAAACTTGCGCTTGTTTTGAACTGATTAGCCCTTTTTCAGATAATTGCTGTGGAAAATTAAAGTACTGAAGAACTGACGGGAGTTGATTTTATCGATTATTATTTATTTTAAAATTAACGATATGTTATTTTGTATGGTAAGTATTTTCCTATATGTATTTGAATTACGCACATTTTTTATTACATAAATTCTCCGACAGGAATTTCGTGAAAACCCATATGAATCTTGTTGTGTAATATTCAAAGAATTAATTCCATCAAACAACGTGTCAGTAATCAAAATAATTCTGAGAAATTGTATCGATTAAGGCAATATTAAATTCTAGTCTCGTTCAACCAGATCGACGTTCGGCTGTCTCCGTTAATATCCGACAAGCGAGAGAGACTCTCTGCTTGTCGGAGATTTACGGAGAGAGCCAAGCGTTTGGTTGAACACTATGGCGTAGGAATACATACAAATGAATACACGACTACAAAAAATATCTAAATTCTTCGTACCATTTAAAATCTGACTATTTACAAAGTATCTATGAATAAGTTTTCTAGGAAACAAGGCTTTAGAATACACTACATCGATTTTATCGATTAGAACTCAATGTTGTCAGCGATGTTGATCTGTGCTTCGGTCCAAACACTGTTTTACTTTCGGTTTGCTAGAGTAACTGCATAGGAGAGTTGATTGAAATCAACTCCCAAAAATTAAGTTTGCCACTGTTGTCGTAATATTTCTTGCCTCAGACTATCTCCTTAGCAAACCAACCGACCTCGGATTATAAAGTATGTTAGATTTACGTGCAGATCAACAGTCTCAATTTTTTACTACAGATCTGCAGCTATTTGAATGAGTTGTTAATAAAATGATAAGGCCCTTGTATAATAGACGGTATGAAAATGAATTTATTGAACACGACTTTTTATCGTCAAAATATGCGAAATAATATTCGTTAATATTTCAACTTACAAATAATGCAAAAGCACAAGAGAAAGAAAATGGTTATTACAGTCTTGTCGAACATACGTAACGGATAAAAAGGAATATCCTTGAGATTACAAGCATAAAAAACAAGTAAATTCAAAATGAAATAAAACTTCCGATATTTATTTTTTACTGATTAATATATTTCTCATCATCCTTAATGTCTTAACAGGAATCAATGAAATGATTCATTTTGATGTGGAACAAACAACATATTCACAGTTTGAGTGTACAATACATACGCATTTAACAAAGGTTTCAACATCACTTTATGTACAATGAATTCGGGTCTGATTCTAGACCATGTTTTAGATAAAAAACAGCGGTTGCATTTTTAGACCCATCTTCTTTCGACAATAAACCCGGTCTCGGTATATTTATGAAAAGAACATCAATTTTCTGACGTGTGGCCTCGTTTTAAAGTGCTTGGCTTTATAAGGAATCATGCACACATCATTTAATAACAGCTGTGCTGTTGCCATGTATTGAAACGTGTATAGAAATTGTAAACAAAGCTATATTAATTATTAACAAGCTTTGTTACAAGACGGTAAAAATGTTTTGAAAGTAATATTCACTAAATGAAATGAAGATACGGATAAACTCATGATATTTTGGTTTATGATCATCGTGTTGAAACGTATTTTTGGTTCATTGTTAGTCATAAAATAAATATAATTTGAAACGATCTCAATTTTCTGTAAACTGAAAAAAGGTAGAACAAAATCAATTTTATACGTACGTCTTACATAAACGCATACAAAGATATAGATAAAAAAATCTAAAATACGACCTCTGTTATTGACATATATTTTCAGCGAGAAAAAGAGTTTAAATGATGTGATTGCCTATCGAAAGAAAGTGCATATGCATACCACAATCACATGATCGATCTTATAAGATACATATATTCAAGATTAAATATGTACCCTGTATTCAAATTATCATATTGTTAATAACAATCTAAATAAAAATTTACAACTAATCATTTACAAAAAATATTAGTGAACAGCAAGCTATCTCATTTTCTCTTCCTGTCACATTTAAATGTGCATGCGCATTGTTAGCGTAAAGTGCTTAATTTACCTTTCGTTGATCTTTTAAAGCTATTTAACTTTTCAAATTCATTGCGTTCATGACCATTTAAAAAACCTAAAGTATGTTTATTAATTTAGCACAGAAAGCTATTTACTTCATTTTCACACAAAATTCACGAAAAAAAAAATTAATATAAGATTAATAAATGTAAGCAAGTTTTTCGGTAACTGTATTTTCGTGCGGAAGGTCTTCTCGAAAAAATTAAAAATTTTGTTACATCAAAACATTTTATGTTTTTATGCACGCAAACTTTCAATATGCGATATGTTTGAAACATCATCTATAGGTCCTGTTTAACATCTAGAAGTCAATATTCAAGAGAATTTGATTGACTTCTGCTATATAGATAAAGTTAAAATTTTTAGGCCAATTTTTTTCAAGAATTTTACCTTGGAAACCATCTGTAAAAAAAACTACACCACTGACCCTCACTAAGAAGTTTTAAAGTATTCGAAGTGCGTTAAATTTGAGACCAAATCAACTCACTCTGATAAAAAAAATCCAAAATGCGTCAAGTGATCAAGTGGGACCAAGTGAAAGAACTTTGAAAGCGTTAGTTACCTGAAACTAGCAGATGCAATCAAGCGTGCTACAAGTACCTCGTTATATCCAATAGCGCGTACAACTAAAATATAACGGGCACAAATTTTCACCTCGTTGTATACGGAGTCTCGTTATAAACGATCTCGTTGTATCCAGAATTTTTCAAAAGGAAATGATAAAGAAATAATTTGGGACCACACAATCACCTCGTTGTAAGCAGTACCTCGTAATATCCGAGCTCGTTATACCCGGAGACCACTGTAGTATGATGATTTGTAAACACCTATGAAAATGATTAAAACCCCTTTAAATCAGGGTGGTGACAACCAAAAAAAGTTCAATCACCAGTTTTCTCCCATGCATTGTTAAAAAAATATGTAGATGTCTAAACATAAACCCTCTTTTTCAAATTCAAACCAAATAATAACTTTATCATTGAAATAAGAGAATTGCATTATACAAACATTAAAACACTATCAGCTAAAATTTAAGATCATTTTATGCTTGATATACATGTAATGAGGCCCTGTTGCTTGATCAGTAAAACGATATATATATATATATATATATATATACACCAAAAAAATAAATTGAAATGAGAGAGAGTACAAGTTGCCCAGGTATCGGTATAATCAGGGAACATGTCAATGCACAATTTTTAAAAATGATTTAGAAGCAACAATGCAGAATATTACTATAGGAAGCAATAGAAAAATATCACTTGAGAAAGGATATAGCAATCAACTCGCAAATCTAGCTTCCACTTTCAACCTGTTAAAATGTATGATTTCTCCATTACGCATAGTTTTACAGAATTAATCTCAATTTTTTTTTTTTTAGAGAGAGAGAGAGAGGGAGAGAGAGAGATATGTACCTTAAACCGACCCACAGGCTCTTTATCATAGTGGACATATACATTATTACTAAGTCCACCCAATTTGTATTACTGATAATTTTAATACATTACGCTTTGTATAAAGCGGGTTCATTGGACATTTTTGCTAGGGAGGGAAATTTAGGTTTGATCAGTGTCGACAGATAATGTAAGCAAACTGGCATTTTGAAAGCGCTTTACACAAAGATAGAAATTTTATGTTATAAACCAGTTTACAAATGTTTGAAATATCAAAAAAACCAAGGACTGTCATTTCCAAACGAATGAATTATCCTCAGGAAGACACAGTTTTCCAATAGAGACAATTTTATCACTACATACACATTTGCGGAAATAAACATGCAATTCAGGAAATGAAATTAAACTGTACCACGCTATTGGTACCTTGCGGACGGTCATTAGTTGTGCCTCTCTGTCATGCAGAGCTGTACCAGTTTACAAACATTTTTTTTTCAACGTTACATATGAAATCATTATTTATAAGTGTACAAAGAGTCCGAGATCAATGTCGCTCTACACTGGAAATGTGCGTCCGCATTCGTGGTATACGCTGTTGGCCCGACTTTTGTATTGATCCCAATGTCACAACGTCTATTGATCCGACATCCTATCCTCAAAACGTCGAATCGCCCACATGCTAGGCGTCGGGAAGTCCTCCACAACCGTCGACAAAATTCTATCGCCTTTTTCCTTATTTTTCATTTTGTTTGAAATTTAATCTATTTTTGGCAGATGCATATGATTAAAATTTTCCTCGTGCAAATGTGAAACAAATATTATGGTGTATATGCTATTACCTATTTTAGTAATCGAGTGATAAGAAGAATGAAAAAAGTCCTTGTGTTAGAGAAGCGACAATTATCCACAGAAAAAAGGTAAAATATTCTGTGTTACATAAACAATTGTCTTTTATATAGGTTTACCCGAAAATCTTTTAAAAGTTTAATGATTAACTATGATTGACATACTCTGGTAGTGTGCATTTCAGGCCAAGCAGTTGCTATAACAAAAGCTATGCAATGTTTAAGAGTCATTAAAGAAAAGCTTTATTTGATCGGTTTTTTTTTCTAAATAATTGTTTAAACTAGAATTAAATCAAGAAGACTAAACATATACTACTTTTTACAATACAGATCTAAAATATGACCACAATGACTGTAAGAGACGTTTCACAGAAAGTTGACTTTTGGGCAGAAATAACTCAATTTTTTCACAAAAAAAAATTAATGAAAGAATATGGAATGTAATAACTCAATTTTTCACAAAAAAACCTTTAGTGAAAGAATGTGTAAATGTTGGATTCTTAAAATGAAAACAAAAGATGAGAAATTTTAAAAAGTTCATGTTTTCCAATTTGTTGTAAGGCGTTTAAAATACTGGAACATTAGAAAACGCGTTAAAAGACGTTGCGATGAGTTTGTGGTTACTCTGGGTCACAGGTTTAAGCACGTACATGTACGTCTGAGCTTATCAGGAATGATCTGATGATGTCTTTGACTGGAATATTTTAACATTAATAAACGGTATTCTGGGTAACGTTTTGGTAATTTTTCAATGGTTAATTTGTTTTCCAAAGGGAGTATGAGTAAATGTCTCAATAATTTCCGAACATCCAAACTCAAAATAATGAGTTAGACATACAGGTAGTTTCACCGCCATAAGCTTAGGTTATCGGCTACATGTATATGCTATAGTTTACGGACCGTAAACAGTATTTTTCGATGTAAATCTATATTTATTTTCAGTTAACTATTATAGTTAATGCAATAATCTATTGTTCAGAAGCGTAAACTATTTTTAACTGAAAACGATCATTTGCGATTGCAAAGAAAGTTTCAAAACTTATATCTTGTATACATGCTTTCACGATCTGTAAACTAATGTTAGGCCATCATTAAACATATCTGTGTTTCACAACATAAAGAGTCTTTCATATCACAGGTACCAACCTAATTTTTGGGAGACTTATTTCTCCCTTACAGAAAAGTAGGAAGAAGTTTAAGAAATTAGGGAGACTGTCATTATTTGATACAGCATAACCTACAGGAATGATGATATACACAGATTCAACCTTAATTAAAATTGGATTAGAATTCAAGCAAGTCAATAAAAAAGCAACTTCTAAAGTTTTTAAAAAAAAATGATTTTTGATAATTAATGAAAAATACCAGCTGTTGAACTTAGTTGTTTTTTGGCAAAATATTGCTTATAGAAAACCCAATCTGGGTAGTTTGTGTTTATCTATTCAGGGTTGACAGATAGATTATGGATACAGTTATCACAATAGGAAACCCGGTTTGCTGCTCAACTGACAGCTTTTCTCTTGTTACAATGCTTGAATAACAAAAAGGGAAAATTTTGAAGCTAAAGTTCTTGAAGCATCGATTTTAACTAAAGTTACTACTTTTTAACTTTGTAACACTGTGTAGGCAATGGCTATACTAGGCGATCCCGTATATATAAAATTCTTACATTTGGTGATTAAAAAACATTCGAAGTGGGGTTTTTTTTTGGGGGGGGGGGGGGCTTCTCTTAAGGGGGCTGGATGGTCAACAAATTAACCATCAGATCTACCTAAATTTTTAAGGTATGATTTGTTTAGCTTCAAACCATTTTTTCGGAAAGAAAAAACCTATATATTTTACCTTTGAAATTTTGGTATTTTTCTATATTTCATACAGAGCTTTTCTTCTAAAGGAGATCAATACAGTGTAAAAATGGCCATTGCCATCGAGCTCTCTTGAGTTAAAAAAAATCTAGAAATAGAGATTTTAGACGTATCTGGCCCCTTATAATCTATAATAATTACAATAATTTCTAAATATCACCACCGTAACTCTTCTTAACCCTAATCCCAAAGGTTAGAATACATTAAAAACTTATTGAAAACGTATGGAAAAATTGGTTATTTTGTTAAGCCGCACGGAAATCAGATATTAACCAAATTGTTTGGTTTTTAAATTTATCATGACAAAGGGCTTTTAAGCGATTGAGAAAACTAGTTATTTGTCTTGAATATACAAATGAAAGCTATTTTTACCAAAAGCTGGATGATTAATATCGTTTAGGTGTATGATTAATTAATTTTCCAATATCTTACAAGCAACAAGTGTATGACAAAAACACTTATAAAGTAACAAATAAAAGTGCCATATCAATAAACAAAATAACTAGCAATGTTTCGTTAATATATATTTAAAAAATGTTCACAGTGTGTGGTGTGTATAGAAAATTTAAATTGGCAACAGGTTTTTTTTACATGTATATATACATTTTAAAAATAAACTTTTTAAACAATAATGTCATTTTAAAATCAAAACTGCAAAAAAGATAAAAAAAAAAAATAAAATCCAAACTTTGGGTCCATTTGTTACGAGCGCAAATGAAGATAACTGTTTGGACCAAATTGATGTACATATGATTCACACTAACGACATTTTAAAGGTCTTCCGTTTCTTACGGAAGACCTTATATTGATTGTACTGTTTTTTCTTTCTTTCTTATTATTTTTCTTCCTTTTTTGTCGGCAGAATTTCTCAGAGATGGCTTTATAGATTTTTCTGAGATTTTTAGGGATGATAGAAAATGATTATATCTCGAGGAGTTTTTTTTCTTCATTTTTTCAAAATTAATTTCTGGTCGTCCGTTTCCTGTCCCGCGACGAAAAGCTTGTGGCATCGAGATCTCATAAACGATTAAGACTTGAACATCCAAACTTTGTGGGATGATAGACATATTGTTGTAGATGTGTTTAAACTATTTTGTTTTGTTCGTTGCAACTTCCGGTCGTCACCGGCAGCTCTTCCAAAATTATTTTATTTACGTATTTTATTTATTTTACATAGAATGAATATGATAGTATAAATTCTTACATGTGTCATCTATGCGATGTTAAATTAACAAAAAACTGTCTACTTCCGGTGAGATATCTCAATTATCTCAGGAAGCTTTTTTAAAACAATTTTGTTCCCCCGAGATCTCAAAAAACTATTAGTCATTAAGTCATGTGTTTAACTGCTTTCATTTTGTCGACCGTCACTTCCAGTCCGCACCGGAAGAGTTCAACAAATCATGTTGTTTAAAAGTGTAACTGTTGTTTCTTTGACAATTTTAGATAAATTAATAGGCAATCAAGACCTTTTTTCTAATGTTTAACAAATACTAACTTTAATTTTCATTGGGCACTTCCGTCTGTCCGTTTCCTGTCCCGAGACAAAATACTTTGACTTGAACAATCAAAATTTGTGGGATGATAGATCTATGTATGTAGATGAGTTCACACTTATTTGTTTTGTTTGGCGTAACTTGTCACCGGAAGAAATTCAAATTTTTTTAAAAACCCGTTTTAGTTATTTTACATAGAATGAATATATTAGTATAAATATTTACATAAGTCATATATGCGATGTTATATAAGCAAATAAATCTACTTCCGGTTAGATGTGTGAAATAGCTTTTTTATACTAAAAATCTCAGAAACTGTAAGTGATCAAAAACACAAAGCTTACATAGATGATAGACATTTGATAGAAGATGTGTTTAACGTGTTTCATGTTGTCGGCTTTTCACCGGAAGGATTCAAACAAATGACATTTTATATAAGTTTTACTGAGTTTCTTACAATGTTTTGGTAAGTTTGATAAACAGTAATGTACGAAAGGCAAATGTTCAAGATATACTAACTTTTATTTTCATAGGGCTGATTAACTTTTGCATAAAGATATGTTAAACATGTTTTGTTTGAATCGACGTAACTCCCTCTCGTCACAGGAAATAGTAAAAAAAAATTGTTTTTTTTTAAATTTCTTTGTTTGACATGGAAGTACGTTCTGGAAGTTTTCTTCAAAGTAAATATTATATCCATTATATTTTCCATTTGAAACAAGCTTGTTTTTACAGAATAATACATTTATATGAGAACGGAAGACCTTTTTGTTGCTATAGCAACAAGAGTCTAGTTGACTTTGTATTTTTGTTAAATTAAGAATTAGATAATTTGACAAGTATCTGATAGGACAATAACATCTTCTTAAGCCAAGGGTTTCCAATTCACACTCCATTTGTCTGGAAGAGGACGGACTGGAAACATCATGGTTTTAGAATTTAAATGCCCTGAATTGTACTTTGTGTTTAAAGAGTCCTTGTCACCCCTACGAATGTGTTTAGAATATTTTTTTATCGTTGCTAAGTATGTAATAAATCCAGAGGTGCTCGAATAAAAGTTCACGAGACTTCACCGAGATTTGTTCAGTTCCTGTGAAATTTCGAGCGGAAGTATAAGTGTTCGGATAATATTCTCAAAATATGTAAATAATGGTCGTTTTTCATATCATATCCTACCTTTATTTATGTTAAAACATGAAAATCTTTTAAGGTGTATGTCTTATTTCACCAACTAGTAGTTTTTTTAATATTAAACGATGATATTCATAACAGAGGTATAGTTCGTCTTTAACCACGCGTAGAGTGGTTGAAAATATAAACATCGGGTTGCTTCATAACCCATAGCCATGTTTGATGCTTGTGGTGTGCAATACCATGTTTTTAGAAAAATAATGGGTGTCTGTTTTGCATAAAAACCTAGTATATCGAATTATTTTCAAGGAACATTCTGCATAAAATAGTATAGTCTGTTTTACTATTTGATGCTATTACTAGGTCAGGCGCCGATCGAGTAATCCTATGGGGGTCTCTATTAAAGCATGAAAATGCACATGTCTGTTATTCTTTCGAATTCATTAAATCATTGTTTATTGTTGTTTTAATCTCTATATGTATATTAAACTGTTCGCATAAACAGACCTATAAATTTTCAGAAAGACAGACAGGACAAATCATTTGGGTAATTAAAAATGAGGTACTAGTTATACATTGGACGGTTGACATTTGACTAAATCACACAAATTGAAAAAAAAACCACGTGATGTATATTTAGTTATCAGTGAAGATATCCATTATCAACATAAGCGTTCTACTTTACATAATTACAACCACTGTGATGTTTAAGCTTCTTGACAGTAGTTTTTGTAATGTTGTGTGTACGTAAACCATACGTGCATATACAATCAAGTGTTACACTTAATTGGTTTCACATGATTTTACTTGAAACAAAATCATTTTCCTTTAATTATATTTTTTAGAAATTCACTTATGATTTTAGAAATTATATTAATCAGTAAATAAGTTCAATTTCATCATTTCCTTTTTAGCATCGGAACGAAGGATAATATCTAAAATGCCTAAAATCAAAACGCTACGTAGGACGTCGAGAAATGCCCTGGAACATTCCCCTTCTTTCAACTACGCATGTCGTCGTAGAAATGGCTTATCTAACAAACAAAACCTACCATTGACGTTTTGTAATCCTAAGCAACGTTTGTCGACTTTAAAAATGCGGAGAGGTAAGTCAAACTTCAGAGGGTAGGATTGTTAAAATTGTATATACATGAAATTTGAACACAAAAGCAATTTTAATGGCACGGATTTGACTGTTATATTATTAAATAATTACTTTAGTTTGTTTGATCGCCTATACATTATTAATCATAATGGTATAAGATATTGATTCATGTTGTACAATATACAGAGAAATTACCTTAAGCTTGGCCGTAAAACAAACAACACATTTTACCAGCACTGTTTGGTAATATCACTATTTAATTTGGTATTATAAAACGTAAGATTTGGTATTTCGATCAATTTGAAAAGACTAAATCAGACTATAAATTTTGTTGAAATAGAATTAAAATCTGAAAATTTTGAATCTATTGTAACCATTACCGCTCAAAATAATAAGCCATTCTAATCCCATTCCCGATGTTTTTTTTCATTTTCAAATTACATTGTATATAGCTTTGGATGGTCACATGTATTACAAAAATACGACCATTACGCTATAGAATGATTTTAATGTTCAGTATTTTTTATTTGTTATTATATAGATATTTCCTCGATTAGAATATGTACTCATTTTAGCGAAATTCAATTCCTAGATGAAAAAAAGATATAAATACCCTCTCATAAAAAAAGACCGATAGGCCTTAACGCTCACATGAATAATATATAATACAGAATGTCATGTAAAACAATAAAAATATTAAAAAGTTTTTCTGTTGCTTGAGTTTTTGCAGTTTACACTATGAAATGCTTTATGAGACATATATTAATTACGGTTTCAATTTCTAACTGAGGTTTCTAAAGTCAATATATTTTCGAAAACAGCATAAATAAAAAATAAATTAAGAATGTAATTACTTAATTACTTAATATATTTTAGTGTTGATAAAAACTACCTTATCTTATCTTATACTCTTTTCTTGTACCTCTAATATGAAAAAAACCCACCTTGTATTTAAATGTGATTGTAATGTTCAGCGGATTATTATTTCAACCTTTCTCGATAAGAATGAGTATATATATATTATCAAAATTATGTATACTATTATACACTCTCTCGGGCGATCACTAAAATTTTTCAGGTTTTACGGAACGTTTACTTTTCGACGCTTTTTAGATTGAAATTTGAATCTACATGTTTATTGTCTATTGAAAAAGAATTGTGAAAGAAATGTAGAATGGAAGCTTAAAATTTTTAAATTGCCACTGTATTTTTTACAACAACACTTTTACCAATATTGTTTTGATCTTTGTACAGAATTTAAATTTGTATATATATATATATATATACACACACACACACACACTCATTTTTTAGCTGGTGCTAGTGAAGACATAGAATGTTCCCGAAAACTTTTCCCTCATTTTATCCATGTCTGCAACCTGACCACAGATTTCACAGATCGGGCTGCTAAAGTCACCAAAATCCCGCAGCATCAATTCACTCTTGAAAGGATGAAACTTTATTTTAAGGTTCAGCGGTTAGATACCATAAACACACAGTCGATGCCCTGCGGTCAAGGTCTGTATCGAGTTCGTTCATTTATAAAGAAAATCTATTGATTTTTTTTTCAATTTAAAATCAATATTAGACCAATGAATGTATAAGATTTTTAAAAATTGTAATATCTCATTCAATCCAGCAAATATGTCGTCCTTTCCAACCATATGTGTCTGTAACGAAGAGCAAATCAACATAAGAAACGGAGTAAGTATTCCCACATAATCATGATTTATATCACAAACTGATTCAAATGATGGTTTTTTTAGCACCATAAAAACCATAAACGACTGAAAAACTCCTTTATAACTTAGGTTCTTTATATGGGAGAAAAGACATTCAAGAAAACAAAGAACATGTTGAACGTAAGCAATTTGGACACCATTGCAATACGATCTGCAATAACGGACCCTGAAGTTAGAGAAATACACGAGGCTTTGACAACACTTTTAGAAACCCCACTCTGGGAAATTCTTGTAGAAATCAAACAAAACATTAAATTGTCAGATGCATCTCATAAGGTGGACATGCTTTCCATGGAATTGGATGTTCTGCTGAATACAGTTAAACATGTTACTTTCAGAGATATGATTAGCAATAGGGTTCCTGAACGCCAAGCCTATTCGGATATTCCTGAAGCGGTTAAAGATTATTTGCTCAGGTCAGTATTTCCCTTTCCCTGAAATATAAAGTTTAAGTTTTCATGTTACAATTAAAACCTCTTTATCAATATCAAAAATGCAAAACATTTGTTTCTAAATAAAGCAAAGATGTTTTTGATGGCAACTATAATTTGTATGTGGTAGCTAGCTAGTATTGTCTTTCCCCGCTTCTAGATTATCCATTATAATTATAACAATCACTATAGTAATTAATTCTTAATATTTGATCAGGTCTGAGAGAAAAATTGTCCAATTGTGCTGTAGTAATTGTGCATGATTGCATTTTAGTGGTGTTGATTAACATCCACATTTTAGATTAATATACATGTATTTCATTGCAGAAAACGAGAAATCAATGGATTTGGTATATTGAACAATAACGATTTTCGGGTTTTTGTAAATCACGAAAACAAAAGAAGACATCTACGAGAAAATATGCTGAGAATTTTCCCAAATATTTTCAAAACAAAATTAAATTTACAAGTGAAAATTGGCAAACCTTGTATTTGCTTTTATTTTCAGCAGGGAGATAAGATATATAAAAGAAGTTCCTCTGAAGAATCATCTAATGAAAATGGTTACGGCACATTAGGAGGATTTGTTTCTGATCAAAACAATGATACGCATTTTTTAACTTGCTCGCACGGCTGCCAAAAAGGAGATATTATCTTTGCTGATGACAACAATTCCGGAAGAAAAAGAATCGGAGAATGTGTATTTGCAACTGACCTTAAAACAAAACCAAAGATCGATGTTTTTATTGATGTTGCTCTTGTAAAGATTGATAGTGAAGTCGTAGACAGTTGCAATCTATCAATGCTTAATAATACTTTTCAACAATCAAACGTCAAGATTTACTTAGAAAACTTGCAAAACATTGCCAAAAAAGCATTTGTTTACAAGATTGGGGCATCGACATCGGTGACCAAGGGATTAATTACATCCCCAGAGTTCCACCTTAATACAACTGGAGGAAGAGCTGAACTTTTTTTTGTTTCCGATATTGCTGACATTCCATTTGCCAAAAGAGGTGACAGTGGATCGATTGTTTTCATGATCGAAAATAGCTCTGCGCTCGATACTATACACGTTATCGGAATGATTTCTGGTGGGTTCACACCGCATCAACCACCTGGAGAAGATGAGAAGGTAGATACAAACAGGAAGTCAGAGAAAAAAGACGATGAGGGAGCCAAAAAGGAGGTTAGCTGTACTGGGGATATTACTTGCTTTAGAATGGACAAGACTATGGAATTTTTAAGGAAGAAAGGCATTGATGTTTGCTTTAGAAATCAAATTTGAAAAAGTAGTCCGTATGAAAATGAAGTATCAGTAGCATTCTTGAAATCATAAAACATGTAGTAACCTTCTTTTTTTCTTTTTTTTTTACCAAAAAAGCATACAGACAACTCTGTTTTTAGTTTAAACTTAAAGAGATCAATAGTTTAATAATGTACGGAAATGCCATGCCTTATCATACAATCTGGTAGAAACTTGCTGTAACTTTGCAAATGATATATATATCGTTTAAATATTACTGTAAGAAAAAAGGGTCTTAATGATGATGTTTTCTTAACACGTACAAGACTGAGTGATTTCTAAAAAAGAATGTTGGAATGTTCTTTTTGCAAATCAAATCTCAAAAGATTAAGCTCGAAAAATTACATCAAAAACATTTGAAAAAAACCATAATGATAAAATTAACATCATTTGTTGATAACAAACGTTTAAATGTCAAACGATATCATTACCTTTCTTAATTGTTTATATATCAGTATTATTTGTTACAAATATATTTGTTCCAAATAAGGAAAATAAGTTTTCATTTTTCATACCTGGAGAATGGCATGTGAAAAGTTCAATATTGGGGCTTTTTGTGAGGAAAACAAATTTTATTGTATATCTCTTCAATGCTTTTATATATCTCATACTTTGGGGTGACAGCGCAATTAGTGTCAGCGAAAATAATCATTAATATTCTTTCGTTTCTCGTTAAATTAAAGAATCAGAAATATTTAGTTGATGTTTGTACACCATTGAAATTTTTATATAACTGTCATATGATCTGGCTCCAGGATCATGAAACAACCCTAGACTTAAGTAAAAAAAAATACTTTTTTAATCTCTTTTAATTGAAAATACTGACAAATTTGATATACTATTAAAAGTGTCTTGATATTAAATTGTTAATAACAAATTTTTAATCGTCATATTATGATAAACAATCATTTAATGATTAACTGAAAGTTTGACTAAAGTATGAAATTGCTTCATGATCCTGATGCTTGTTGACCTTACATATTGTGTATACATTCCATTTGTAATTCTGTACAATGAATATATGTTAAAATCAAACCAAATTATATGTTTTGCATAATCATTTTTTCTTTAATGGATATTTTTTGTACAATCCATGTGAGTATAATAACAAATTAACATTTAGTTACAAAACCTGTCGATGAATATTTTTTAATTATAGTATTAAGCTATTTTGAACTTGTGCCCAATCCATTTGTAATTTTGTACGATAAAAATATGTTCAAATCAAATCTAATCATATGTTTTTGCATAATCATTATTTGTTTAATGCTTTCATTTACTCTTTATTGTATAATCCATATGAGTATAATAAAAGATTAATATTTAGTTACAAAACCTGTCGATGAATATTTTTTGATCAAGGTATTAAGTAATTTTGACTTAATGATAATGCTTGCCGTTTGCGGCCGTTTTCTTTTTAGTGCAAAGCTTTATTTTTCGGATTAATTTATTATGTTCAACCCTCAGATGAGGAAAAACAGTTGAAAAAACAAAGTACACGTACAGCAAAACCTGATTTTAACTAAACCAAAGAAAATTTTTTTTCAAAGTTTTTATCATATTTCGTTTTACATTCAAAATCATTTAAAATAGAGAAATACTGGGGAAATCAAATTGAGTATAGTACTAATTAATAGTATCTAAGAATTTACACGAGTATAAAATGGTTTGAGCAGTATATGCTAAATGAACTGCGAGGCAATTCATAAAAAGAAATAAACTGTTTCTAAAGGTAATATAATGGAGCTGTTGAATTCATTCTTCACCAGTCATTCTTTTTAATCAAATAAAAAAAACCCAGACGAATTGTGCACGTTAATTTTTTTTTAAATAAATGTACGTGAAGATGCTGTGAAAAACGACTCCAAGTAAACTGACAGAAATAATTGCAAAATCCATGTTTAAATTTGAGTGTCAATTTAAAAGATGCATCGACAAAGTCCAAAGTTTGCAATTTTGGTGTTTTTTTTCCAAATACATTTACCGCTGTGTAATGTTTGTGTATTTGTTTGACGTAGGAAACATCGATATTATTGTTTATGCACTGTACATTGAAAGTACATGAAATACTAGTACAATGAGCCTCAATATTTTTCTCGAGAAGAATATCTTTGTTGTTATAGAAATGTACAGTCTTTAAGAGCAACTTGCATATTTCTCATATAAAGTGACAACTGTTTGATGGTAATAAATCTTTTAAAGTGTCACGTACATACTTGTTCTCTTGGTTTGAAACTTTCTAAGAAGGAGTTGCAAAATGACAATTGCTGTTTTAGTATCCCACGATGCATATTTCTTATATAAAGTCATAGTTCTTTTATATACATGTATTCATAGGTATAGCTGAATGCTAATTTCACAATGGAGACAGATTTGGTTCCTGAGATAAGACCATTTAATCAGTTCTACTCTGTTGAAGATAAGTGGCAACTCTTATCTCAAATTGTAAATTCGTTTATTCAAAGACAAGTTAGCATTAAATTCCTTTTTCATATAGTTCTTGTTTTAATACGCATCTCTGTAAAAAGAAATGTTGCTGAAGAGAAACGTCTTTTAAATGACCCTGAAGCGTTGATTACTTAGATCCACGCCTTAGAACAAAAAGTGAAACAGCAGAAAGCAGGAAACCAATACTTTTTGTTGGAGTTATGGGACTTTGACCACAATAATGACTCCGTTTTATCCAAAAATTGACCTTGAAAGCGCTCTCATGCCTACAAATTTTGACGGATTTTCATTAAATTTATACCAAATGTTTATACTACTAATACTTTAGTCAAGTTCGAAAATCAGCATTGGTCGATACTTTTTGTTGGAGTTATGGGACTTTGACCACAATAATGACTCCATTTTATCCAAAAATTGACCTTGTAAGCGCTCTCATGCCTACAAATTTTGACGGATTTACATGAAATTTATACCAAATGTTTATACCACTAATACCTTGGTCAAGTTCCTAAATCAGCCTTTGTCGATACTGCTTGACCGGCGGGGGACCCAGGAATTCTATTCTTGTTAGAATGGGAAAGCACACTTGTCCTAGCTTAAATGGTACGGAACAGCTTTATTCTGGTAAGTAAAGGATATTGTATTTTTATTTATTTGGCGCTACGTAGAGAAAATACATGTAGTATATAAAACATAGACGCCGACCAGGGTACATGTAGTTTTATAAAAAACCAAAACAAAACTGCATTTATTTCATCTCGTAAATCATTTAAACGAACATGATTATTTAAATTTGTCATTAAAAAACCGGATCAGCATGTTTCACAGAAGGAACCGTCAATTCTTCCATGTATGTGAAGATTACGATGATTGCTTAATCTTCAAAAGGGGTCTTAATTTGTGAAAAACGGTGGAATTCGTGCTCTCAATAATATCTAGTTTAAGGTTTGATCGAACGACAAAATAACACGAGGAGACACCAATAAACGACGTAAACATGAATTCTAGTGGTATTTGTATATAAGTGCTAAACGGTCTTATTTTATACATTTTTAGGTTAACTATGTCTATATTTATATGAGATCGATTAAAACCTATGTGAGCACGGTGATAATTATAACCTTTTCTCATTAAGAAAAAACCGACTCGCTTACATTTAAGTATGGGGTACAAATCGGTCGACGTATGTGTACAGGCTTTCCACATATGGAAGAAGTGGGTTGTTCCTTCTATGCAACGTACAGATCGACATGAATAATACTTTATGAAACTGCATTCCAATGCATTGTTAAGCAGTTTAAAAATTAACCTTGCTTTACCTATAATAATAAAAATATTTATATCGTTAATTGATGTCTTTTGTAAAATTTTGGGGTAATTTGAGTGAACTATTTTCCGATCGATCGATCAACACAATGGCTTCATTGAGAATCCAGAAATCATTGAAGTGATAGTAAAGTATTTAATGCATGGAAGAATTGACTGTTCCTTCTACATGTTCAGTGTAATCGGATGATAAACAAATACGGTGATATACGCTCTTCTATATACTAGTACATGTATATACTCACTGTATATGAACAATGAAGAAAAGAATTTGGAGAGATAAACAAAATAATATTATGTTCACGTAGGCGTTTGGTAACAGGTCTTTAATAAGTTATGGTTGCATGATTATTTGTAAGGATAAGTATAAAAATATCAAATAGTGTATGTACGTGAAATATTTAAATCCATTGATATTTTAATCGTAAGGAACGGCAGATGGAAGTTTTTACACATACAAACAGCGGGGTGGCACCAACACATTGTGTCTTCCTCACCATCCCGAACCTGTTCCCGACAATTTCCCGTTTGTATTTCAAGACAATAATAAAGAAAATGTTGAATATCTGAGGAGAATATCAGTTTTCCTTAAAGGTGTTGTCCTTCAAGATGACGTTCCAAGCTCGGTTTGTCGAGCTAAGTTGGCTTTCTCCTCGATGATGATTCCCGCCAAAAGATCGTATCCTTCTGGATGGACGAAACAATAGACAGGATTTTTGACTTCCGAAAGGCATAGTTATGTGATGGCTGAATATCTCTGTGTCGATGAAGACCCGGATTTTGTTGAGAGATCACGAGTAATGAAAATAGAAGACTATTTTATCCGGTGGTCACAGTGTGCGGTACACTGTCGTGTCCGCCATACATACATTCATCATTCATGGTTTGTGTTGTTTGCTCAGCGTAAAAAAGGCAAATAAAGTCAACAACATTTAATGGTAAAGATATGTTTTTTTACGCTGAAAAAGTTACAAACCTCTAAACTACAAAGGCTACTGTGAGAAATTTAAGGGCATTCCCAAAAAAGATAGCAACAAAGGGACAAAGATCATGGGCTAGTTTCACTAAACCATTTCATGGCGAAGATAGGCCTTAAGATCAGAAACTGTTATTTGATTTATGCATGAATTTTTAAGCTAATGACTGCAGACGGTACTTGAATTTATCAGGTATTAAATTAAAAAAAATTATTTTCGAAAAGCAATAGTTAAAGATAATGCATGGAAGAGTATGCCAGTAATAGATAGATACTGGCTGGTGGATCTGAGAGAAAGGTCTTGCTATATTGAGTTATAACGTTATAACGAATGAAAAACAGATATAGTTTTATTAACCCAATCAGGCATGATGTCGACAGTCGATTGATTAATCCAGGGCGATCGGCTGCATGGCCAATACTCTCCGAAACATTATAACACAAAACTGTTATTAGTCTAGTAAAGCTGTTTCTTTTATAGTTTCTGTTTGGTAGATTTAGTCGTAGTGCTAGTTTTTGTTTATTTTGTTTTCATTCTATGTAAAAAAAAAATATTTCGTGCCCTAAAGAAGGGACTGGTTGTCCCGAAACTTTGGCAATTTCAATTGTTTGATAAATACATCACACCAAACCTGAAAGCTTGATTTCCCAAGTGCGTTATTATTACTTCAAAAACAAAATTTAACGCAATGGTTTCTATTTTATTTTTTCGTGTTCTAAACACCTTTTTAAGTCATGTAAAAATTAAGTAGCATTCTAACAATAGTAAACAAAAATGTGATTGAGGTTTCATGTTCATTATATATATCGAAAAATATATATCTATTTTCGTAGTGACAAATACTGGCAGAAAAAAAAATTTATATCACAGACAAAATGTTCTTGGTACAAACATACAATTTATCAAATGGAATCAAAAACCCATGTCTCTTATTCACATTAAAGCACTGATGTGATGTATGTGTGTGTTTATTTATGTTTAAGTTCGTGATACAGTTTATATATAGTACTGTTACACCCAAATATATGGTCCCACCTTTAATCAAAAGGTTTTAAAGGGGCATGGACACGATTTTGGTTAAATTTTATTTTTCTGTTTTTATTATTTACAATGCTTTAGAAATGTATTTCTAATGACCAAATGAAATTTTGGTGCCAGTCGATGAGGTTTAAGCAAGATACAGGGCTCACAATTCCTCGTCATGTAAAAAGGCTCGAGCCCTGTTTTTGTTTACATAGGTTCAATATACCAGTAAAAAAACCTTTTTCAAGCTGATTTATCTATCTTTAAGGATTACGTAAACTCAGGGTTTGAGATTTCAAAAAATATTTTTACAAAGTTCAGTGCCTGAAGTCAAAAGTTGTTTTAAAAACACAAAATAACAATTGTATTAACAAAAATCAACATTGATATCCATGTTTTGTTTATTTGAGGAAGCTTTGCTACGATAAAGGGAGAAAAAATTTGAAACAGAGGAAATTCGGACTAATTTTTTTCATTTTCTAATTTTCTCTTTAAAACTTTTTGTAGCTATGTAGTTACAAAGATTAAGTTTCTATGTATTTTTTCATATCATTTTACATATTTGTTGTTGTATTATATCGTGTTTTATTTTATATCACTGGCTGGCACGCAATGGGAAAAATCTTTAAAATACTTAAAACTGAGTAACTAATTTTTTGGATTTTTGAACTTTATAATGTAAAGACAAACAAACAGTTATAAAGTAATAACAAATGAAAAATTATTTATCAAAAATGTTTTAACATAACTATTACCAAATAGGTAAATGATGTAGTTATTGTACCTACTAACGTTACGTTTTTAAGCTATGACATATAGCATATGCTATCGTAGACCTAGGTCACTTATATAGCTATGTAGGCCTAGAGGCCTACCCGAAGTGAAAGATTTCGAATCTATTGTAAACTAAAACTATAATTGTAAATGCAGTAACTATATACTATTATTTTCATGACCGTTGACTATATTTTAGTTAAGTTATAGCCGTTTGATGCTTTGAATAGGCCTACATTGTAATATAAACAATGGACGCCTTAAAACAAGAAGCAGACGAAAGAAGCAAAATGTCTTCTACTCTTAAATTTGATAACCGTGTAAGAAAATAAATGGTTAATACGTACCGCCACTTGGACAATTGTTTTAGTTACCAAAGATTACCATATTACAATCCATTGATGATCAACCCAACGATTAAGACAGACAGGAAGAACAATGAATCAATTTTTTCCATGAAGTTGAGGAAAGGCTATGCGTTATATAAGGACCCAAAAGGGGTTGTGTGAAAAGTTGGAGAGATTCTTATATTTTGGAGTTTTCTTTCTTTCGGTAATTTATTCATTTCCATAACATGACTTAACTCATATACATCTTCGTTAGCCAAGGGTTTTCAGTTTACTCAGCTCCCCACAAACCCTTGGCAGATCTTATTACGAAAACTCGGTGACAAGCTCCGTTTTTTTTTTATTGGCTGCAGCTGCGAGAAGCTAATCCAATAGCAGCGTTTTAAAAAAGACGCTTATATATAAACTTTAAAAGAAACACATTTGTGATATTTGGTAAAACATTTGGTGCTTTTAACAATTAAGTTCAAGTACAGTGCCTCATCACCGATGGTCTAACCAGACACTTTAAAAACGATATATGATATTTTTACTGGGATTGAACAGAGTTTAACAAACTCGCCAAGGCTCGCGTGATAGTATGGGAAGTAAACCTCGCGAATGTATCATGTTAGTATACACATCTCTGCTAATGGTTATTGCTTTTAAAGGTTCAATGATCTGTATTTTATTTAGTTTTGTCCGCAATATTCACGACGACAATACCTGGTTTTGTCCTTACAAATACTTTAAATAAGTATCCCTGGCTTTCTCTAGGTCATATCTTAATTCCTATTTAATAGCATAGTTAATTATGGTCTGATACTCATAAATCAATATGTTTTCATGTTGTTATTATCATTATAATAATAATATATAAGTTAACGGATTTTTCAACTATTGCGTTTAGATAAAAAAAAAATTGCAACCATTAAACTGATATTGAACAAAAAACTAAACGATTGGCTCCTCATATGAATATAAACAAATAACAATTATGCAAAAGGACATTTTAGTAGACAAAGTATATTTACTTTTCTATCTTTATTTCCTCATTGTCATCATTCTTAAATTTATTTACATTATTTATCATCCATGGCTAGAATAAATAAAAAAAAATTCACAATGTGGTCCTACATATTCAATATACACACAGATTATGATTTGTTTTCCTTATGTGTATCATAGTGTCCTGACCTTGATTTACATTTTTCCTTTTGCTTATGTCATATGACCATATGACCATAAGTTAGATATAAATCATTGAAAACTTATCTAGCTGTAAATGTTTTTTTATTATTTGTTGATTAGAGTACAAGGTATGAACATGTATACATGTAAAGTCATTGATTATCTTGTAAACATGCATTGATTTGGAAGAAATCGCCGGAAGATAGGACCCACCAGTTTATAAACATTTTTTTCTGTTTTTAACTATTTCTTTGAACTCTTCAGCACGAAGCTGGACTTTTACCTATGGTAAGTATTTGGTATGGAAGATAAGTTATTGCCCTAGTACAAATTCAACGTACAGCAGCACGGTTAAATTACAACTATTTAAATATCCATGTTTTTATTGAAAAGTTATAGGAAATGTTAAAATGTGCCTGTCTGTTATGTTTTTAACTCATTGAATTATTGTTTATTGTGGATAACACTGCTATATATTTACTGACCTTAACAAATTGTTTTTGCATACCAAGAGACCAATACATGTATACCTTTAGAAGGACAGAAAGGACAAAATCATTACGCAATTGCTATTTGGAAAATTAAACATAGACGCACTAGTAATACAACGGACGATTGACATTGCACCAAATAACACAAATTGAAATAAGCATGTGATGCTTATTTATATGTAAGTGAAGATAAACAATTAAAATTTGAGCCTCCTACTATACATTGTTTAATATATTAAGTACAGACTAGGTGATATTTCAGTTCCCTAAGAGTAGTTTGTGATATTGTGTGAACTATACGCACATGTTTGCAATTAAGTGCTACACTTTATTGATTTCACATGATTTTTCTTCAAATACAATCAGTGTCCTGTAGCTATATGTTTGGAAACTCAATTATGATTTTAAAAATCACATTAATCGGTGAATAACTGCAATTTCATCATTTCTCTTTTTAGCGTCAGAACGAAAGAAAATCATTTAAAATGTCAAAAATCAAAACGCTACGTAAGACATCGAAAAATGCTATGGAACATTCCCGTTTTATCAACTACACATGTCATCGTAGAAATGGCTTATCCCACAAAGAAAATGGTCGTAAACATTGTTTCTCAGCTTTGAAAACGCAACAAGGTAAGTAGTATTTTTGAAGGTAGAATGTTTAATATATATATGGAAAAAGTCAGGGAGAATACGTTAAGCTCGGTCGTAATTCACAGTTATATCACATTTTACATTTACGGTTAAATGATATCACTATTTCATATAAAAGTCATTACCACTCGAAGCAATAAGCCACCCTTATTACAATTTCGATTGTTTTCATATTATATAGCATTGTTTAGTCACAGGCATAATAAAATTACGAATATTACCTCATATAATGATTTTAATGTTCAGCTGGTTATCTTTTATATATATATATATTTTCTAGATAAGAATATGTACATATTTTATCAAAATTGCATAGCTCCTGATAAAAAAAAAAGATATGCAGTGAGGACCCATTCATGAAAAAGGCCTATGACCTATTAACCGTCACATGAAGATTATACAGATAAATGCAGAATGTGATGTAAAACAATACAGAATAACAAGCTGTTGTGGTTTTTTTTGCAGCTCGAAGCTTGCAGTTTTCACCATAAAACGCCGTATGAGACATATATTACGGTTTCAATTTCTTGCTAAGGTTTCATGTGACAAAACATTTCAAAAATAGAATCAGTTTCATTTTTTTTTTGATTTTAGCTGTCGTGCTACCCGTTGCTAGCAAAGACATCGAATGTTCAACCAAACTTTTCCCACATTTTATACATGTCTGCAGCCTGACCACAGACTTCCTAGATCGGGCTGCTAAAGTCATCAAAATCCCACATCATCGATTTTCCTCTGAAAGGATGAAGGTTCATTTTGAAGTTCATCAGTTAGATACCTTAACTACACGGCCCAAGTTACACGGCCTAGGTCTGTGTCCATTTTTTCTTTCATTAAGAAAATGGATTAAAAACATTAAATTCTTTTTTTAATTTTTATTCCATGTTTTTGAAATTTTGCTTGATCCAGCAGGTATAACATCCACTCCAACAATATATGTCTGTAAAACAGAAGAAATCAACAAAAGAAATGGAGTAAGTATTATCACATAATATGATTTACAGTACCGATCAGACCCAACCTAACACCAGAGTAAACCCCAACTAAACCCCGGGTTTACTTTTAGGGTTTACTTTGGGTTTACTTTTTGAAAATTTGGGTCCATTCGGAGTTTACTTTGGGTTTACTCGAGAATTGCTTTTGGAGTCAACTATACGTACTGAAGTGTGGAGCAGACCTGTATTTTATCTTATCATCCTACTACCTGTGATTCCTGCCCCTTGTATATTCCGAATACACATGTAGCGTCTGCTTTCAGGGTATACTTCTGATTGGGGTTTACTCTCTGTGTCCACTCTGGGTTTACTTGGGGTTACTCTTGGTCCACTCTAGTAAACCCAGAGTAAACCCAAAAAGTAAACCCAGGGTTGAGTTGGGGTTTACTTTCTGTTAGGTTGGGTCCGATCGGTACTGTATATCCCAAACTGATCCGAATGATAGTTATTCTGAAGTTTTAAATCAAAAGTAAGACTGTAAAACTCATCTATAACATAGGTCCTTTTTATTGGAGAAGAGACATTCAAGAAAACGAAGAACATGTTAAGCGTAAGCAATTTGGACACTCTTTCAATACGATCTGCAATAACGGACCCAGAAGTTAGAGAAATCCACGAGGCCTTGACAGAACTGTTAGAGACTCCAGTCTGGGAACTTCTTGATGAAATAAAACAAAACATGCAGATGTCAGATGCATTTCATCCAATGGACATGCTTTCCATGGAATTGGATGTTCTGCTGAATACAGTTAAACATGTTGCTTCCAATGATATGATAAACGATGGTGCTCCAGAAAGACAATCCTATTCGGATATTCCTGAAGAAATTAAAGATTATTTGCTAAGGTGAGTATTTCCTTTTCCCTAAAATATAAATTCTAATTTTTATGTTATAATTAAAACCACTTAACAAATCCAAATAATGTAACGTGTTTGTTTCCAAACAAAACATCAAAACATCACACATGATTATAACAATTATATTATCTCTTTGTTGTTATATTATATATTATCTTCGTTTCACAACTAAAATGTTTCTGGTGGCAACTATAGCTTGCATGTGGTAGTCTGTATCATTCTTCCCCGATTCTAGATTATCCTTTTGAATTATTACAATTACTAATTAATGATATTAAACATTTAATAATGTATGAGAGGAAAAATTTACGGTTGTGCAGTATTAATTGTGCATACATGCCTTTCAGATGTGTTGATAAAAGCCTTGTAGATTGATATGTTTTATTGCAGAAAACGAGAAATCAATGGATTTGGTTTATGGGGCAAAAACGAGTTCCGAGTTTTTGTAAATCACGAAAACAAAAGAAGACATCTACGAGAAAATATGCTCAGAATTTTCACAGATATTTTTAAAACAAAATTAAATTTACATATAATGGTTGGCAAACCATGCATTCACTTTTACTCTAAACAGGGAGATAAGATATATACGAGAAATTCATTATCTGAAGAGTCAAATGACGAAAATAGTTACGGCACATTAGGAGGTTTTGTTTCTGATCAAAACAATGACACATTTGTTTTAACTTGCTCACACGTCTGCCAGAAAGGAGATATTATCTTTGCTGATGACAACGATCACGGAAGAGTAAGAATCGGAGAATGTGTTTTTTCAAATGACCTTCAAACGACAAATATCAATGAGTTCATTGATGTTGCTCTTGTAAAGATAGATAATGATGCCTTGAAAAGGTGCAATCTATCAATGCTTAATGATATTTTTCAACAATCAAACGTCAAGATTTACTTAGAAAACTTGCAACAGATTGCTAGCAAATATTATGTTTACAAGATTGGGGCATCGACATCAGTGACCAAGGGGTTATTTACATCCCCAGAAGTCCACCTTAAAATAACTGGAGGAAGAGCTGAACTTTTTTTGTTTCCGATATTGCTGATATTCCATTTGCCGAAAAAGGTGACAGTGGATCTATTGTTTTCACGATCGAAAATAGCTCTGCGCTTGATACTGTACACGTTATCGGAATGGTTTCTGGTGCGTTCACACCGCATCAACCATCTGGAGAAGATGAGAAGATAGATAAAAACAGGAAGACTGAGAAGAAAGACGATGAGGGAGCCAAAAAGGACGTTAGCTGTACTGGGGATATTACCTGCTTTAGAATGGACAAGACTATGGAATTTTTAAGGAAGAAAGGCACTGACGTTTCCTTCAAAAATCAAAAGTCATAAAGGGGAATAGAAGTCTTATAATGATGATGTTTTCTTCAACACGGACCAGACTGAGTGATTTCTAAAAAAAGAATGTTGGAATGTTCTTTTTGCAAATCAAATCTCAAAAGATTAAGCTTGAAAAAAGACATATCAAAAACATTTGAAAAAACCATAATGATAAAATAAACATCATTTGTTGATAACAAACGTTAAAATGTCAACTGATATCATTACCTTTCTTGATTGTTTATATACCGGTATTATTTGTTGCAAATAAGGAAAATAAGTTTTTATTTTTCATATCTGGAGAATGGCATGTAAAAAGTTCAGTCTTGGGGTTTTTTGTGAGAAAAACAAATGTTATAGTATATCTCTTCAATGTTTTTATATGTCTTATATTTTGGGGTGACAGCGCAATCAGTATCAGCGAAAACAAACATTTATTTTCTTTAGTTTATCGTTAAATTAAAGAAACAAAAAGATTTAGTTGATGTTTGTTCACCATTGAAAATTTATATATAATTGTCATATGATCTGGCTCCAGGATCATGAAACAATCCTAGAGTTAAGTCAAAAAAATTACACTTTCTGAATCTCTTTTAATTGAAAATACTGACTAAAATGGATATGCTATTAAAAGTGTCTTGAGATCAAGTTGTTAATTACAAATTTTTAATCGTCATATTATGATAAACAATCATTTAATGACTGACTGAAATTTTGACTTAAGTCTGAAATTGCTTCATGATCCTGATGCCTGTTGACCTTACCTATTGTGTATACATTATTTGTACTGTATTAAATACTTGTATTGGGAGAGGGCGGTCTAAGTTCTTGAACTTGTGCCAAATCCCATTTGTAATTTTGTACAATGAAAATATGTTCAAATCATATCTAATCATATGTTTTTGCATAATCATTATTTCTTAAATGGACATTTTTCATTTACTTTTTATTTTATAATCCATTTGAATATAATAAAAGATGAACATTTAGTTACAAAACCTGTCGATGAATATTTTTTAATCATAGTATTAAGTTATTTTGAACTTGTGCCCAATCCAATTTGATATTTTGTACAATAACAATATGTTCAAATCAAATCTATGAGGGTAAGGCAAAAAATACGAAGACAATGTGACTGTCTATCATATATTTTTCATGAAAGTCACACTTAACAGATTAATCTGTGCACCAACACTTATGTTAGTGATATGCAAAGTTTTAGTCCATTTGATAAAACGATATTTTTGTTACCCCTTTTTAAGGAAGTAGTCACAATCATTTGGTAATATGATCCGTTTGACTGTGTCAAAATTTCATTAATTTCTTATTATAAGAAGTATGTTTGATAACGAGATGACTCCTTAAAAACAACATGTTTTGTTAACACGGTGCACGGTAACGTTCAAAACATGACGTCAAGATTAAACACGCACAGTTTATAGATATACCCCATATCTATATCACGCATAGTCGCTTGTGCATTTCTCCTTACAATTTAAAATGGCACTGAACCACTTAACATCTAATTAGCACACATTTGTTCGAGAATCATAAGTGAGTTCTTCAAAGTTTTCATTTTCTAACCGTGTATCTCTTAGTTTACAGTAAGTATAACCCTGAACGTCGGTTGACGTTACTATTTTTTGACTAAATATTAATAGATATTCTACTCTCTTTCGGACTGTTTTATATTCAAAATACAATTACCATCACCCCGACAAAATTTATTACAGTTAAACACAAACCTGCAAATAATTGTTGACTTATTTTTTGCACCATTGAGCATTTTCATAGCTTGTATCGGCTTTTTCTTGAGTTAAATCCATTTTGTTTGTACTTCTCGTTGCGCTATGACGTCGGGCGACGTCGATGTTTTGAGTCAATTGTAAAGACGACTATCTGTCTATAGTTACTAATGTCTGTTCGACAAAACAATATATCCCGTCGTTATTTGGAACATAGAATACCATGAGTATACTTTGAATATATCTGAGGTTTCAATATTATTTGGTTTTAAGCCAAATTTATAGAGATTTTTCTTTCAACATTATATGTTTTATTGTTGACATAACACAAATTTTGACTGTGCGCCGTGACCTCATTAATATTTTTGCAGCATTAGATTCTAAATAATTCTAAGAAATAAAGGAATTTATTAACTCTTTTTTTCGTGCAAATTGTTTGAAACTATTGCTAAATTATGTCTACCAAATTTAGTAATGGCATGACGTTAAGTAACATAGCTATGACTTTGTATTTTTTGATTGACCCTCGTAATCATATGTTTTTGCATAATCATTAATTCTTTAATGTACATTTTTCATTTACTTTTTATTGGATAATCCATGAGTATAATAAAAGATGAATATTTAGTTACAAAACCTGTCGATGAATATTTCTTAATCAAAGTATTAAGTTATTTTGACTTAAGGATAATGCTTACCGTTTGCGGCCGGTTTCTTTTTAGTGCTAAGCTTTATTTTTCGGATTAATTTATTATGTTCAACCCTAAGATGAGGAAAAACAGTTGAAAAGCAAAGTGCACGTACAGCAAAACTTGATTTTTACTAAACCAAAGAACATTTCTTTATGAAAGTTTTTGTCATGTTTCGTTTTCCGTTCAAAAACATATTTAAAATAGAGAAATACGGAGAAATCAAATTGAGTTTTGTACTAATTAATAGTATCTAAGAATTTACACGAGCATAAAATTGTTTGAGCAGTATATGCTAAATGAACTGCGACGCAATTCATAAAAAGAAATAAACTGTTTCTAAAGGCAATATAAAGGAGCTGTTGAATTCATTCTTCACCATTCATTCTTTTTCATCAAATAAAAAATAACAGACGAATTGTGCACGTTAATTTTTTTTAATAAATGTACGTGAAGATGCTGTGAAAAACGACTCCAAGTAAACTGACAGAGATAATTGCAACATTTATGTTTAGATGTGAGTGTCAATTTAAAAGATGCATCGACAAAGGCCAAAGTTTGCAATTTTTGGTATTTTATTTTAATTACATTTACCACAGTGTAACGTGTGTGTATTTTATTGATTTAGGAAACATCGATATTATTGTTTATGCGCTGTATATTGAAAGTAC
This sequence comes from Magallana gigas, assembly GCF_902806645.1. Classification (NCBI taxonomy): domain Eukaryota; kingdom Metazoa; phylum Mollusca; class Bivalvia; order Ostreida; family Ostreidae; genus Magallana; species Magallana gigas. The sequence continues at coordinate 31,272,715 of NC_047568.1, forward strand.
ATGTACATAAACTACCAGTACAATGAGCCTCAATATTTTTCTCGAGAAGAATGTGTATGTTGTTATAGAAATGTACAGTCTTTAAGAGCAACTTGTGACGCATGCATATTCCTCATATAAAGTGACATCGACAACTGTTTGATGGTAATAAATCTTTTAATAAAAGTGGGTTTGATATGCATTCACGTACATACTTGTTCTTTTGTATTGAAACTTTCTGAGAAGGAGTTGCAAAATTACAATTACGGCTTCAGAATCACTTCAGATGCACATTCATTTCTTATATATATAGTCATAGTTCTTTTATATACATGTAGTCATAGGTGTAGCTGAATGTTAATTTCACAATGGAGACAGATTTGGTTCTTGAGATAAGACCATTTAATCAGTTCTACTCACGTTGAAGATAAGTCGCAACTTTTATCTCAAATTGTAAATTCGTTTATTCAAAGACAAGTTAGCATGAAATTCCTTTTTCATACAGTTTTTGTTTTAATAACCATCTCTGTAAAAAGAAATGTTGCTGAAGAGAAACGTCTTCTTTTAAATGACCCTGAAGAGTTGATTACTTAGATCCACGCCTTAGAACAAAAAGTGAAACAGCAGAAGCAGAAAACAAAGTCCTCAGGAATGATGTAGACGATCTTAAGGGTAGATTTCGGACAATGAAATCCGAGACTGGAAACCAGGGTATACTGGTATATTCGTTAATTATAGTTACGACGACATATGGGCAAATTGTTGCTTTGATTTCTTAGAATTAATTTTTTAAAGGATCGGTGTTTATTAGAATGGGAAAGCACACTTGTCCTAGCTTAAATGGTACGGAACAGCTTTATTCTGGTGTAAGTAAAGGATATTGTATTTTTATTTATTTGGCGCTACGTAGAGAAAATACATGTAGTATATAAAACATAGACCGCCGACCAGGGTACATGTGGTTTTATAAAAAAAAAAAACCTGCATTTATTTCATCTCGTAAATCATTCAAATGAACATGATTTATTTAAATTTGTCATTAAGAAACCAGATCAGCATGTTTCACAGAAGAAACCGTCAATTCTGCCATTTATGTGAAGATTACGATGATTGCTTAATCTTCAAAAGAGGTCTTAATTTGTGAAAAACGGTGGAATTCGTGCTCTCAAATATCTAGTTTAAGATTTGATCGAACGACAAAATAATATGAGGAGACACCAATAAACGACGTAAACATGAATTCTAGTGGTATTTGTATATAAATGCTAAACGGTCTTATTTTATACATTTTTAGGTTAACTATGCCTATATTTATATGAGATCGATTAAAACCTATGTGAGCACGGTGATAATTATAACCTTTTCTCATTAAGAAAAAACCGACTCGCTTACATTTAAGTATGGGGTACAAATCGGTCGACGTATGTGTACAGGCTTTCAATATATGGAAGAAGTGGGTTGTTCCTTCTATGCAACGTACAGATCGACATGAATCATACTTTATAAAACTGCATTCAAATGCATTGTTAAGCAGTTTAAAAATTAACCTTGCTTTACATATAATAAAAAAAATATTTATATCGTTAATTGATTTCTTTTGTAAAATTTTTGGGTAGGTTTGAGTAAAATATTTTCCGATCGATCGATCAAAACAATGGCTTCATTGAGAATACTAACTCCAGAAATCATTGAAGTGATAGTAAAGTATTTAATACATGGAAGAATTGACTGTTCCTTCTACATGTTCAGTGTAATCGGATGATAAAGAAATACGGTGATACACGCTCTTCTATATACTAGTACAAGTATATACTCACTGTATATGAACAATGAAGAAAAGAATTTCGAGAGATAAACAAAATAATATTATGTTCACGTTGGCGTTTAGTAACAGGTCTTTAATAAGTTATGGTTGCATGATTATTTGTAAGGATAAGTATGAAAATATCAAATAGTGTATGTGCGTGAAATATATAAATTCATTGATATTTTAATTGTTAGGAACGGCAGGTGGAAGTTTTTACACATACAAACAGCGGGGTGCACCAACATATTGTGTCTTCCTCACCATCCCGAACCTGTTCCCGACAATTTCCCGTTTGTATTTCAAGACAATAATTAAGAAAATGTTGAATATCTTTATGGAGGAGAATATCAGTTTTCCTTAAAGACGTTGTCCTTCAAGATGACTTCCATGCTCGGTTGATCGAGCTAAATTGGCTTCCTCTACGATGATGATTCCCGCCAAAAGATCGTGTCCTGCTGGACGAACGAAACAATTCAAAGGATTTTTGACTTTCGAAAGGCATATTTATGTGATGGCTGAATATCTGTGTGTCGATGAAGAGCCAGATTTTGTCGAAAGATCACGTGTAAACGAAAATGGACGACTGTTTTATCCGGTGGTCACAGTGTGCGGTACACTGCCGTGTCCACCATATAAAAGTTCAACATTTTTATGATTGTCACGAAGTGATTTATTTACGCAAAGATCAGGGGCTAGTTTCAATTAATCATCTTATGACTAAGATATGTCTTAAGATCAAAGTAATAGCATTTCATCTTAGCTGTTTCAAAATAAATGTCTCATTGGCGTATCCACAGGGGTGGGGTTTCGGGGTTGTTAAATTATTATGGCTAGAAATGCAAATCATCCTTGTTAAAGCCATAACGCTGAACGATAGGTACTTAAAGTTTGGCAGGACTTGCCTTTATGCATGTGCACTCTTATGTTAAAATACATATTGCATGATATAAATGTTTGTTGAATTTTGCTCACGAAAAATGTGTTCGGTTTTAGAGGGATTTTTTTGGGGGGGGTGTGTGTGTTATTGTTTGTTTGTTTTTTTCCTTGTCATTAATCATCGATTGAAACCCTTCTCTCTTTTTTCCATATAACTGGAGCTGCTGTCACAACAGCAAAAGATTTCCATATTACTGGATTGCTGTCATAATACCATAAGATTTTCTGTACACGGAGGCAGCATATGATTAAATAAAAATGTGCATTCTATCCAGCGAAAATGTTAATAAAAACTATGTAATGGAAATGGACATTTGTCTACATACCGTTTTCAATAATGAAAAACTTGTCTATATGTTCCATGCATATATGATATTCGTTTTGAGTACACATACATTTAAACAATATAATGCTTTCTTGGATGATTCATTCGGGATATTAAGGTAGCGACATTGCAGAAAAAATACATAACCTGCTCTAGCATTCTTCTGCAATGATCGCTACCTTCATAACCATCATGAATCATCAAAGAAAGCATTTTATTGTTTATATTAACATTTTTCTTTTAACTAATTTATAATTTAATTATAAAAAGTAAGTAAAATTTGCTAAATTACTGTTAAGTACGTTAGCTAAAAGAAACAGCCAAATCGTCTCCTGTGAGGCTTTGAGTATGACATCATCATGATTATTTCGTGCAGTCCGTGATTTTTCGCTGAAGGTTTACACCAATCGATAAACAAGGCGTGTCAATTTCAGTCCTGTTAGTTTATTGTCAGTTTCAGCTGCTATAGATTTCGACCAAACGATTTCCGTAATTTAAGAAAGAGGGAATAATACTTGGTAGATGTAAATACATACAAGTATCTACCAACCACTTTCACAAACGCTTAAAGTATGGATACTGCCAAACCCCATTTGATTTTTGCGAGGATATTATCGAAAATGTAAGGATTCTCTGTCTAAACCATTCGTTTCGATTCAAGACGTTATTTAACACTTAATTCACGTTTATATACTGGCCTTTAAAATTACATCGGCAGAATGCCGTTTCCAAAATTATATATATTCCTTTTAGTTATCTGCACTGGCGACGACGAGTAGTGCTTGTGCTTATTTGTTAGCGCATTTTTGTTGGCTTTGGCATTGGCCCTTATAGGATGCCATATCTAGAAATTACCATCGAAAAATGGTCACTTCCCCTCCCCTGCGAATGTGTTCGGAATGTTTTCTTTATCGTTGCTAAGTATGACTAAGAAACTTCACCGAGATTTGTTCAGTTCCTGTGAAATTTCGAGCGGAAGTATAAGTGTTCGGATAAAATTCTCAAAATACATAAGGACTGGTCGTTTTTCATATCATATCCTACTTTGATTTATGTTAAAACATGAAAATCTTTTAAGATGTATGTCTTATTTCACCATCTAGCAGCTATTTATATTAAACGATGATATTCAGAACAGAGTTATCGTTCGTGTTAAACCACGTGTAGAGTGGTTGAAAATATAAAAATTGGGTTGCTTAATAAAATCATAACCATGTTTGATGCTTGTGGTGTGCAATACCATGTTTTAAGAAAAATAATGGGTGTCTGTTTCGTATAAAAATCTAGTATGTCGAGCCATTTTCAAGGAACATTCTGCATAAATAGTATTGTCTGTTTCACTAATGATGCTCTTACTAGGTCACGCGCGGATCGAAAATTAATCCTATGCGGGATCTCTATTAAAGCATGTTAATTGTTGCACTTGTTTTATTGGCACATATATTTCTAGAACCCGTTTTATCCACCATTTAATGAAGATATAAAGTTTAGAATCAATAAACCTCTAGATTTTATATTTGATTACAAATGCCTAGATTCTATGAAATAGACTATATTAAACACGAGGCATGATTTTTACTGCGAAACTGAAAGGGTCAAATAAAACCACGTGGTTTAAAATTTACATGACAATAACATTAACAGGGGTGTTCCCGTTTAAATGCTTTTGTAGTAAGTTTTAAATGCTAATTTTTTATATTGAGAGAGATTGGTTTAAGTAAGGACTGGAAAATGCATGACAGGCCAAATATAACTAGTTTAGACGTTTTTGGTTTACTAACAATAGCCAAATGCTGGTAAGTAAGGACGGATATTTATAATAACAAAGAAACTGAACCGAAAAAATTGTCTTACTGCAGTGTACAATTTGAATATGTACTGAAAACTCTCCGGATTATTTAGAGAGTTTTATTTCAAAGATATCTAAAGTACTGGTTAAAATTAAACTTGGCTTGTATTTAAGTTTACATTCTAGACGTGAAGTCCTGTTTTGTTTTTTATAAATTCAAATTCTTGTAGTTAGCGTATACTAGTATATCCCTGACAACATCTTCATCACTACAAGGTGAATTATCGCTTAGCCATGTTAAATTAAATATGTGTTCTGTTTAACAACCACCTTATTTTTAAGCATTTTACCCCTGATATATCGAATACGGGGTTATTTTGAATCTTGTTCTTATATATGTATGTATATAAAGTCAAAACTCCTTTGCAGGAAGGATTGAACGTGCGAAAAATAGACTTCAAGATATCATTCTCTAGATTTATCAACGAACGGAACATTGAGTTCGCTATGAAAAAATGGGAATAAAAAATTAATTGACCTCTTGATGTTGTATTTTTCTTTCGAACGAGATAAAGTATTAACAATATAATGTGTATAATGATATTATTTGTCTACATAACAGACATTGGTTTGACAGCACAGACGTTAAAAACACATTACAATGACAAAAATCATTTCACCTTTTATCATAAGTTTATGTGAAAATCAAAATGTCATCTGACCAAATATCCTTAAGATGATTAAAATCTTTTTAACAGATCGGTTACAGCAACAACTTTGTTATTTGTTAGGTGAAGTGTAAGTATTCCGTCAATATAGACAATACCCAAAAAAAGACAAAATGAATTACATTGCCAACATTTTAGTTTAAAGGCGAAATATTTTCTTATCTTGATAAGCAAAACTTTTTTCAAATCGTAATTTTTCCTTTAACTCAATAGATAGACATAGTAAAATCGTATTCACTCTCTGTTTCATATTTTCTTTCCTATTTTGCTTATCAGATAGTATTGTATTGTGTTTTCTGTCCTATGCTCCACTGAATGATTTGACCTATCATGATTTTATCATGAATACCACCCATCCCCAGTTGTATTTGTGGGTGTAATGCTGGGGGTAATGAAGAAAATATGGTTTTTATTCATTTTTAAGACGAGTTTGGATTAAAAAAAAAAGGACATCGAAATGATTGTTGCGTGAGTCTCTTAAACACTATACATAGTCGTTGTATATCTGGCTAAATTAAATCCATTCGATAAAAGTGTCTAATATTTTTTAATACCAGATAAGTTAAGGTAAATTCATCTTGTATCATAAGGATATTTATAATACTGTATTTGCGGAAATAGATTGATAGATTAATTGATTGTTATTTCACAATTTAAGTTTTATACATATGAGGAAATAACAAGTCATTGTTTTGAAATCGTTGATGATTTTTTAAGGACATGTGATAAATGAGTTAGGCATATCATTTAATAAAAAAATTAATCTTCTAGGTTTGATGCACAAGGACCGTGTGCTGCTTTCTGTTTTTCATGCTGAATATTTTGTTGTGGTAGGACAATTATGCCTATTTAAAATTGCCCCTACTATTTCAGAAAAATATCAAATCAAAGAACAAACACACAACAAAAACCCAAACAATTAACGCTGCATCGAACAACTTAGATGGAGCAATACACCAGCTAAGCTAAACATTTAAATACTGTCTGCAGAGAAATGTTCGCCTGTTTATTTTCACCCCTTGCACACTCATTGTCAGTGGGCGAATTTAAGACTGGGCGAATTGGAATGTCTCACTTTCTACTTTGTAAACACAACTGTATGTGGGTGAAATCAAGACTGAGCGAAGTCGTTTGCTAGTGTAGAAGGGAGAAAATAACACGAGGCAAAAATAACCCTGTATACAGTAGGCTGAGTGGTCAACAACAAACCATCAGCTCTTGCTCTTATGATTTGATTTTATATATGTCAAAAACTATTGTTTAGAAAAAAAGAAATTCCTAATAGTTGTAAAATTTGAATATTTTAACTTTACTAATCTAAAAATTTAACATTACACTGTGCATATTTTGTCATGAGCAAATTCGATCGAATTAAGAGAAAATAATGGTTCGCATGTCCGTGTTTGAAGAACCCTTCGGTTTATATCTAGTAAAGCAAAATATCAATAACTACTAGGTTTGTAAGAAAATACCTTGTTAACGCATTAAATCCAAATTGTGCAAGCTTAAATATAACAAAGAGCATTTTATGCAGATTAGCAAAATCTAAATAAATTTTTTAAGTCTCAGATTCCTTCGTCAATTTTACTTTTACCAGAGTATCTCCGCTGGTTGAACCATGACCTCATTTTTTATGATTCTAAAGTGAATTTATACTCAACATATCAATTTAGTCAAACTACGGCAAACAAAGTTTTTTTTTAACAATATATTGAAGAATTACTAGCAAGTAAGTTAGTAAAGGGATTTATTTATTATAGTAACATGTGAAAATTATGTACAGGTGTGCCGTAAAATACAAAATATAAATCCTTGGTGAAAAATATACAGAAAGAACCAGGTTCATGGGGCCTATGGGTCACTTTTGATCATGTTAACAAATAATTGATCAAAGATTATTCAATTATAGTATCAAGATACATAAGTACGAGATCACACGAAATTATAAACTCTCACTAAGGCTTTTGTGGGCGTTGTTAAGAATATAATGCATATAAAACCAAACCAAACATACTATTGTGCAGTTCCAAGTGTCGTCAAAATTGTTTTTAAGACAGTTTTCACACCATGCAAGAAAAAATCCATAAGAACGTCAATTCGCAGGTCACAATTTTTAATTGACCATGCCTAACGTTTATCTGACCGATATTATCAATGAGTGGGTCTTGTTTCTATAAATGGGTATCCAAAACGTCAGCGTCGACACAAAGTCATTGACTTTGTGGTAGAATTCACAATATGGTCCATGCATTCATTTAGGTAGACGTTCCACCCGTCATTTGATTGCATTTACATAATTAAGAAAATTATGGGGAAAAAAAGATATTACACACACACACACACACACACACACACACACACACACACACACATATATATATATATATATATATATATATATATATATATATATATATATATATATATATATATATATATATATATATATATATATATATATATATATATAATCGTTATGTGCCATTTTCAGATAAGTCTCACATGTGTTATCTTTACAAATACAGTCTCTCCTTTCACAAATATAATTTTCCAAAAGTACAAATACAATGAGATTGCTTTTAAATTTGATTTTCAAAACTGATATCCCAGCCATTTTGATTCAGAAACTCCAAAGCAGTGCCCATTCTAAAACAGGCACTTTTTTCCTTACAGTCTTCTTCATTCAATGTACAACTACCGAAAAACATTCCAATGACATTAATGGTATCAAGTGCTGAACTGTTCTCGTTCATGAAAACTACAGATCCACTGTCGCCTGGTTCGGCAAAATGGACATCACCAAAAGCGGAAACTAGAAAAGTTTCCTCTCTACCGGTGATGTACAATGCTGGAGACAGTATATATCCCTTCGTCAATCGCGTCTGTGCTCCGACTTTGTAAACAAAGGCTCTGTTTACCAAGTTTTCCAAGTTGTCAGAGTAAACTTTTGACTGCTGAAAAACATCATTGAATATCGTTCGATTACATCTTTCTTTGACTTCGTCATCGATCTTAACAAGAGCAACATCAGCAAAAATTGGGATGTGTTGATCTTGGAGATCGCTTGAAAATACACATTCACCAATTTTCTCTCTTTCTGAGTCACCGTGAGCTGCAAAGACATAGTGGTCTTTTTTTGTGCAGACATGCGCACATGTCAGAGCATAGATATTCGAGTTCTTGTCAGTTACAAATCCCCCTAAAGTGCCATAACCTTTCTATTAATATTAAAAAATAATATAAAAATCAACAACAATCATCATATGAACAATAATGCCATAAAACCAACTATCAATGAAATAAAAAAAAACATTTCAACTCATGTACAGACCTTCACTGCCAAGCAGCGACTGAGAAGATAAGGTATCCGACCGACGAACTTTAATCCGATCTTTTTTCATCAATTCATGGAACGACTGATCCTTGGGGATCTGGATAACACCAGCAGCCCGTTCTATGAAGTCATTGGTCAAGTCACGAACATGGATAAGATGTGGAAACAGTTTTATAGAGCACTCTATGTCTTCAGTAAAAGAGGGTTTCTCAGCTACGGATAAATGTAGAATTAAAACTACCTTATAGATAAATACCTTCGTTTGAATTTTGGTTACTTTTTTAACAAGCAAGAATTGTGGATATACCATTATTTGCGCGATGCCAAGAAAGAATAAGAAGAAAAAATATTTATAAACTAGAATGTAGGCTGTTATTTAGCTGCAGACCTGAACCTCTCAGTCTGAAAATAAATTGGATGGACGACCTGGGAGCTACAGTTCCGTAGGATTTAGTTCCGTACATTTTTAAAAAGTGGCACTTTATGTCGCAAAAAAAATGAGCTGGTTCTGAACTTATTATCCTTATTTCCACACAAATTCGTTGCAAAAAATGAGTTCCATGAAATTCTTTTGGCAATATTCTACTGATATCGTCAATTAACTTGTCTCAGATATTCTTGTAAAGACCAAATGAAGTACAATATGTGTTTTAAATTCACGTGCGGATCGAGAGTCGACATTTTTACATGTAAACAAACTGCGCCAATTCACTTTACGGGGCTTGAGATGATGTGTAAACGAATATCCGAGGCAAGTTAAGTGACGATTTCTGTAGAAAAAATGACCGAGGAAATTTTTGGAATCAATACTTGTTCAGAGTGTGTATAGAAACAAAATTAAACAGTCCAAAACTAACACAACTTTTGTGCGCCTTAAATTGCAACTTAACATGTGCGGAACTGCAGCTCAAAGGTCATTCATCCGAACTTTTTTTCAGGTCAGGAGCTACAGACCTCAAGCTAGCTTTAATTAATCAGTGAGAAAAGAATATAAACTTTTTTAACTATATATACATAATATCTCAAATATATGACACTTCTCTCCCTCTAAACACATTTAAAGATGAGAATCGTTTTAAGACAAATCTTACCTGGTTGTGATGTAAACAATTGGAAACTATTCCGAAAACAACAGAAGTTTGATCTTTTTCTGTATGGAAATCCATATCTTAGTTTACTTTTGTTGTCACTGGCAGAATTGGAATGCTCCAGAACATTTTCCAACTGTTTTTTGATTTTTGGCATTCTTGCTGCTATGAGCAGAACGGATTTGATTAATAATAAATGAATTGCAGATAAACATTATATATATTTTATATACTTGATATATACTTAAATATTGGACTTTATTTTCCAAAATATAGAGACAAGTGCACTTATATCCTAAGTGAATTCATGTGAATGCACATGATACTAGATAAATACGATATGATTTAAGCATAATTTATGTATAATGCTAAAATGTGGGACTAAAATTCAATGATTTTTGCAAACTTTAGATGTATAAATAACTGTCCTGTGCATTTCGTAATCTGCAAGTTTTATTACACTTCGTCTCAATATTGAAATTTAATTGTTTTGGGAATGCTTTAAATCCTCTGGGAAAGCTTGAAGTCTGTTTTTAAGGGACTTACACTTATTTTACAAAATTACAATTTCTTCCAAGTAATATTAAAATGATACATATGCAAGATTGTTATACTTTCATGTTAAATACTGAAATCTGATTGGTTAAGACGCAGTTAATATTATTTTCTATTACTCTCAGCGTTAGCAACGCACTTAGCAACGGGTAACATTAAAACATGTTACATGCGCGAAAATTATGCGCGTACGGTTCGCTGTAGAATTCACGTTATTCCTATATAAAAGCAGTAAAATTTTCTTAAAAATTAAGACATTCAGTATAACAAAATAAATAGTGCCTGTTTGGGAGGATAACAGTTGAAATTGACACCCCTCGAAAACCATTGTCAACCTCCGCTTCGCGTCGGTTGACAATGGTTTTCTCGGGGTGTCAATTTCAACTGTTACCCTCCCAAACAGGCACTATTCATATAATATTACACCTTATAAAATATTACTAGATCAAGCTTGTCTTTCTCAAAGGTGTAATGACTCGAAAAAAATATTATCAGGTTTGAGGGAAACTATGCCGGAGTCTTTCATTGGATTGTAATATAATAAGTCAATCAAATTTATTAAAGAGAAAAAAATTATGAAAAATCATCAATTATTTTTGCGATTATGACTAAAATATATTTGATGATGCTCGTACTCATGGAACACCGCATCTTTGGTACATTCAAAAATATTAGTGAAATAATTTTTTTGAATCCGATCTCATTCGAATAGACGATGTCACATTTCAATTTTGATTTTTGATACCACTTGGATTGAATGAGTAATAGACCTATCACTTATTCGAATCAATTGAAATCACCTTTTGAAATAGGTGATATCTATTCAACTTAAATATGTGATATCAACTACTATATTGGAATAGATGTCACGTAATCAAATAGGTGATATCACTTATCCAAATAAGTGTATCACCTATCTAGTAAAAATAAATTGAATAAGTGATAAAATCTGTTCAAATCTAATTTGAAATGATAACTGATCCCACGAATGACCATGTTAAAATATATCAAGGTCAAGTTCAAACTTTTCTAACCAGTCATCTTTGTTTTTGAGGACCAAAAAATCTCAATATAAAAAAGAAAACGTCACCTAACACTGTTTATCTTATTACAATATTGCCAATCTAGTTTAAACAAATCAAAACATTCTAAGATATTCACTTTTTACTAAACGATTACATAAATATATTCATATACAACCTCTTATGATACCTCTAAAGATTTTCCGCTTTATGTTTATCTATAATCAGATTTAAAATATAATAATTTGAATCAATAATGATAATTAAATGCCAGAACTATTTTAATGTTAAAAAATAAGAATAAATCCTCATTCAGTAAATTTATCATGTAATATTATATTTGAGAAACATCTCTACGAAATATTTTCATTTGTTTAATAGATATGATCATTTATACATTATGTAGCAATTACATATAACTAAGACTTGCATAAATATGATTATACAATCAAAAGAAAACCTTTTTTTACAGAAACCATATGTGTATGGATTATATCATACCTTGAGGCTATTGGGCAGCTCACTAGTGTAACTTCACTACACTTCTTCACAAAATATACTTAGACCTGAGTGAAGACAGGCGATGTTGAGCTATAGCGTGTCCGTATATCTATATATATAGAGATATAATTCTTTTTAAATCTGAATAAATCATGAGGGACTTCGTAACTTTGAGCTATAGCGTGTCCGTATATCTATATATATAGAGATATAATTCTTTTTAAATCAGAATAAATCATGAGGGACTTCGTAACTTTGAGTTATAGCGTGTCCGTATATCTATATATATAGAGATGTAATTCTTTTTAAATCTGAATAAATCATGAGGGACTTCGTAACTGTGAAATTGCTGTTTCACCAAGCGTCGTTACTTCATAATCACTCCTCCTAAACCTTAATGCAGATAAAGACAATTGTCCTCCTCCACCCCATCCCCCGATTTCACCGGTAGAGGACTAAACAAATAATTCACTAATCACAATTGATATATTGACTCAGTGCAAAGAATTGCATTATATTTCATTAACAATCAGATTCTTTATTCATTCTATAAAAATTTACTTCAACTTCTCGGAGGTAGAAAAATATAATTAAATGCTCTTGAGAGACCTCTTCCGGGTATTTAATGCAAATGTTTGATGAGTTTAAACCAGATACATGGTGTACAACTTTAAGGGGTATAGTCACGATTTTGGTCAAATTCTATTTATCTGTTTTTATTATTTACAATTCTTTAGGAATGCATTTCTAATGATCAAATGAAATTTAAAAGACAGTCGTGGAGTTATAATCATGATACATGGCTCACAAATGTTTGTTAAGTAAACAAGGCTCTTGCACTATTTTTGATTAGATAGGGTTAATATACCAGTAGAAAATCTTTTTCAAGCTGATTTTTATGTTTTCTTATTCATTTTCAGCATAAATAAACAGTTCTTAACGTTGAACAAATTCATTATAGGTCTAAAACTGAAATTTTCACTTCAACATTTGAATATAAACATATATATATAATAATAAATGTTTAATTTATATTTTATTTTATTTAAATTTTATTAACAATTGTGAGCCTGTATATCGCTTATAACTCAACACTCTTGCACTATTTTTGATTAGATAGGTTTAATATACCAATAGAAAATCTTTTTCAAGCTGATTTGTCTATTTTTAAAAATTCATTTTAAGCATAAATAAACAGTTCTTAACGTTTAATATATTCATTATAGGTCTAAAACTGAACTTTCCACTTCAACATTCGAATATTAACATATATAATAATAATAAATGTTTAATTTATATAAAAATAAACATTTCTTTACATAGCAAAGAATTGTAAGCCTGTATCTCGCTAATAACTCAACAAATGACACTCAAATTTTTGTTGCCTGTTCAAAATGTCTTACTGAAGCATTGAAAACATTAAAATAGGAAAAATAATTTTTAAATAAAATCGTGATCAATCCCCTTTAAGATATATTTTTAATTCTGTGTATGCAATGTTTAAAAATAAGATGCACGCGACCCCTTTTTCATAAATATCTTTTACTCGATGATGAAAAATCAAGTGATTTTTTCGATAGCTGCTGGAAATAAAAATTCATTTCGCACAACGCTTGTCACTTGCAGCTTTATCATGTCAAGCAAAATTTCTTGTCATAGTCATGAGTTTCACATCTGACTTGTGATTCTCATGTACTTAAAATTAGGAACTTCTTGTTTCATACTGATGTAGTATGATGCTGAGTGTTCATGTATAGATTTGATATTCAATCAATAATTTGTAATAAGTTCGAATATTAAATACAACGTGTACACCGATAAAACAAAACTTAAAACATTTCCATTTTCCTAACAGAAGATCTCATAATATATCGTTTTAATCAATGAACTTTCTAGGCCGAAACGTGCGGGGACAATCCAATCTTTTTGGACAAGTGACGGTCGGATTTTTCTGAAAATTGATGAGAGGGGGCGGAACACCATGACAAAATTGCTCTTGAACTCGGGATTACTAGACTGACTCCTCTGCAATTTTAAACACTTAACAACCACTTCCCAAAGTTTTGGAATGTTGTCGTGTTAAAGTTCATAAAAATGGCTTTGAGACGAGTCAAAAATTATAAGTGAGATAAGAAGTGTTTTTGATTAAGTTCTCAAAATTATGTGACCGGGGTCCTCCCTGTCACCGGCACTGATTGATAACTATTGTTTATATTTACAAGTTTATTTACATATTTACAACAACCACGAATTACACAATGTATAAGAAACACAGGTTATATCACAAATGCGTCCTCACTCTTTAACATCCAAACTCATTCTATCCTGTCTCCCCCGTGTTCCCTGGGTATGGCCATACCAACTAGAAAACTGACCAGTCAGGAAGGGCCCCGCTATGACAATTAATATACAGAAGTGAAAAAAACTTTGAATTCCATCATCTTTATATTAACAATGATGAAAAATAAATGCCCGGCATAAGATGTAAAGAACTGCAATATATAGGATCTCATGATTTGTAGTTGGATATGATTTTCATCCAACAATTAAAGTGTTAAACTGAGGGGTAAAAATATAAGGGTGCAGCTCATGGAATGAGAGTTTAATTTGATTACATTAAAAAAAATATGAAAATTATAACAACTGTATTTTTAAAATTTCAAGATAATTCCTGAATGTCCAAAAAGTCTAAATAGTAACCTTGTATCTGCATAAAACAGGGATAACCTCATGTCTTATAAAAAAAACTAAATTAAATGTGTATTTAAAAAAGATTTAAACAGGTGTTTTATAAAATGCAAGCCTTCAGTGGTTGCAAATACATTGTATCACCCAGGGTTGACCCCAACTTCAAAACAAACATCAGTTGCAGACAGAGGTGTTCATTAATCTTCATATGACAGATAGAGATAATCCTCTAAATTTTCTGCAGCAGGCAAGATAATTAATCCCAGGGGGTTAATTGTTCTGCTCTTTCATCCTTTTCTTCTAAATTTAAATAATAATTTTTTTCAGAAATGACAGAATGGGGTTATTATCTGATTACCTGTTAAAATCAATAGCATTAAGGCAGAAAAAAATAAAATAAATAATTAAAAAAGAAAATAGTGAAAAAGGATATCTTAATATATATTTTGATTTTAGAATTCAATAAAATTATCATAAATCATTGTGTACGGTATTTTAACCAAAATAAAGTATGAATATCATATTTTAAATGCATATTTCAAAGAATGTACACAATACTACGGTAGTGTCTATACGCACGACCGTCGTGTATATAAATCACTCAGCAGCTATTCGCACGACCGTCGTGTATTCACTCGCATTAAATGACTATTTGCAAGACCGCCGTGTATTCACTTATTTTTTACCGGTTATTCGCACGACCATTGATTTCAGGTTGTTTCATACTAGGTGATGTGTTGTTTCATTCCCTGTGAAGTTCGGCACGCATCGGTGGATCTAAATGACGAAATCGCACCAATTTCAGTTAAAAGCATAACTGGTGTATGAAGAAAAAAATCAATTAGCCACACGGATGCATAATGAAAAATGATTATTATTAACTGAAGTATATAAAAATGATATAGATGGATTTTCATAGGGAATCATGAAATAATTCACCACTGTTGCTATCTTGATGACTGATAACATATAAAATTTCCCTTTAATCTTAAACAAAAGTGCATTAGCCAACACTACATGTACCATACAATCTAATAATTTATATGTGTCTTAAAGTGTACATAGTTTCCAAAGACGTGTTTAAAAGATTTTTTAAAGATAAAACAATACGACATATTGGAAGAATAAAAATGAAAATCAGTACTATACTCTATTGATACTTTTTCATGATCCGTCAAAGCTAACGTTATGTATATTGATCTTATAAAAATTTATCCTCGTATCAAACACAATATTCAGACACTTAGCATCATTTTTTTTAAATGGGAAGGGAGGGGGGGGCGGCAAAATTAGCGCGTGGCTGACAGTAGAATTACTATTTTATATTAATAAATTTTATTAAATTCAAAATGTTTGTAATTGCTCCCAACACCTACCACAATGCATTTTATCATAAAAATGACACACAGTCGAAGATAAAGCGAACTGATTAATGATCATTAAAGATATCTGCGTATTTGATGTTCATTTCATCTCTCTCAATTTCTTAATCAGTTCCTGACATAAATTATGAAGTTGTCATGTCCGTCCTTTCTTCTACGCTCAATTTATTATACCGTTAAACATAATGTGCGGTATTTTATCAACCCTATTCATTGAATTAATACAGTTGTCGTAATGACTGAATCATTCTGTAAAATATGATCGATAAAAGATCTAGACCAAATGAAAAAAACCCAACAAATATTTGTATTTGACAAGATGACCTTTTCAACACACATCGGCCAAAATAAGGGGTAAACCATTGATCGAAACACAGTTCTTATAGTTCAGTTTATAACTTTTATAAAATGGCGTGCACTAATGGCTGTGCGTTTTAAAAACATATACATGTACATTATATATTCAAGTATCTGTCTATAATTACATTACAATTCGAGTTTGTAATGTATTATCCAATACATTTCATGAGATCAATGACTATTTAATATTTGATCGTATAATTGCTGATTAAATTATTTAAATTATACAAAATATAAGTTACAAGGAATCATTCTTAGAATATTATGAGGTGATCAAATACAATGTAGAAAATTATGTCTGTTGTACGAAGCGTTGATATGTGATAAATGATTCCCATTTGTACATTAGTACCGTACGATTTAAATTATCAAGTTTGAACGCCTTGCAAGAACGAAAATGCTTTTAACTACAACCAAAACGTATGTACTAAATTGCAAAAGCTCCCACAGTTTATGCATCGTCGGATACCCACGGGTGATTTGCGTCTTATCGATAAGTAAAAGACGCGATCACCCGTGGGTATCCGACGATGCAGTTTATGGTACTGTCTTGTGTACATTAATGGGCGCAAAGAACTCGGGCAACATGTAAATGTTTGAAAACAATCTAATCAAACTTTAATATCTATAACAGTTAGCATAAACTGTTATATATACAAATTTAAATTGATAAATGTTATAACTTTTTCGTAACAACTTTTAATAATCACATTAAAGTTATTAAAATATAAAAAAAAATTCAGGCGAGTTGATTGCGTCTTTGATGTTCATTTCATCTCCAAGTTTCTTAATCAGTTACCGACATAGATTTTGCTGTTGTTAAGTCGTTCCTTTCTTCCTTGCTCATTAAATAATTGGCGTAAAACATTATGTGCAGTATCTACATATGTATGAACCCTGTAAATTGAATTGAAACAGTTGTCGTTCATGAGGAACTCCCTATGCAACTGTGTAGAAATGACGAGTGAAATTAATTCAACAATCAGTCATTGGTCAATTTTTCAATAGAGGAGGAGTCCACGCATAAATATCTACTGATAAACACGAAATTAAAAAAATATCCTTAATAGACTGATACACGCAGCAATGTTAAGGCGTCCCGATGCTAAAATACGGCTGGAAAACGATATTATTTGAATCATCGTAAAAATACTTTGACCGGTAGTATTTCTTAAAATCTATGATACATGTTAAACATTACATTTGATGCATTTTTGTGACGTCATATATACTTTGTAATCACGTGACGGGCAAATCCTAATAATGCGTATGATCTATATAAATCGCATCGGCGCAGGTGATTAATGACATTAAATCATACATATTTTTAATAAAAATCCTTTGTTAAGTCATATACTTTGAAGGTCTTGCTTGGGAAAGAAATAGATATTTCGTTTATGGAAGATATTGTTGAAACATTCCACAAAATCATCAAAATAATCCACATTTTTACTAATCAAAAGCGATTTACAAAAAATTGGGGTAAATCCGTAGGTTTCCCAAGCACGATTCACATTAGTACTTATATTCTCTACCAATATTACGTAAAATATTCTAAAATTGTGTTGATCATATATTTCTTATGTGTGGATACATCAACTTACCAGTTTTATCAGTTTATTCACATGTAAAATCATAAAAATGTTGCGAGGATATTAGAAATTGATCGGGTTCAGGATCACATAAATTCCATTTCATAATTAACTTTGACATTTATAATATCGTCCTATACTAAAAAATAATTATTCTGTATATAGCTTGGCTACATAGATAGACTATTCACACGATGGTCGTGTAAATAGATTTTCATAAATTAATTCACACGACGGTCGTGTGTATATCACAGTATTCAGTTATAGCTATTTGCACGACTGTCGTGTAAATAGACTTTGCTTAGTTATGTGCACGACGGTCTTGTATATATCATCGGCCCAATACTACACATCATTCAAAATTGAGATTAACTTCAAAACAAAGTTCATTTGCAGACACAGGCAGTGCAGTAATTAATCTCAATGTGACAGATAAAGATAAAGCTTAGGATTTTCTTCCTGTGGAAGGTTAATTAATCCCAAAGGACAAATACTGCACAGCCTTCCTAGTATACAATAGTAACATTCTTAGCAGTTATCTCTCTTTGCCCATTCATTCTTATGCATAGTTAAGGAATCTACCCCACCACCCCAGCTCCAAACAAGAAGACATAGAGAACAACACTTAGCATCAAAATATGTATTTTTGCCCACTGAACTACCATACCAAATTTGAACTTGATTGGGCAACCATAAAAAAAGTTATTAGAAAAAAACAGAAAAGTTGTGGACGGAAGAGTAACAGACGGACAGACAGAAGGACGGACAGACAGAGTGATTACTATAGGGCACCCGCAAATCCTTGCGGGGCCCTTATTATCTCTCACTCCTCAGACTCACCCATAACTCAATCAACTGCTCACTTTCATCTCTCAGAACTTTATCATGCACAATAAACAAATGACAACTATAGATATTAACTCAGAAATTAAAGACTCATGTTCGCTCTCTCTCACTTGCCTAACGAGCTAAAATGATACTCTTGGGAAACAGGACTACAACGACTGTGTCGCACACTTGCAACCTTATCAAACCTTTCATACCACATTTTTCATCCGACACTTATTAAAGATAATTAACCCAAGGGGATGGCCCTGTAACAATTACTAGATTTTGAACTCTTAATTATTCGGCTATATGTTAAAACAGAGAAGTTTTTGTCTCGTGTACCGGTATTTTGTACTTATAGTGTACGATTATTTTTGGAACTGAGACCTTGTTTATAACGACTGCCTATAACATGGCCAGAAAGATTGATGATAGATGTGTGCTATTTGTTATGTTTTGGTATGCAATAACATGCTACACATTAAATGGTGTCTTGATTCTTCGTGTAATGTTCTGGCGAGAAGTGAAAAATTGATACACCTGGATCATTAGGTCAGATCAGGCATAGATCAGAACTTTGGTTTTGCTTGGTAACCACACTTTAAAGGTGAGTGTCAAAAAACTATAGAAATGTTTTTGTTTTATTGTATTTTAAGTGCTGGTTTTGCCGTTGATTAGTTTTATAAGTTGAAAGCTTATAAATGGAGGAAAATTTAGATTTGATATAAAAGAGAGAAAGAAAGAGAGAGAGAACATACACAAAAGGGTACACTGATATTATATTAATAAAACATGGCCACGTTCCTAAATTCAAAAAAGTTAAGACAGTCGATTTATTCTTTGATTAAGTTTTTACAACTGAGCAATATACCATCATACAGATTATGCTTTTATTTTAGACTCAACAAGTCTATGATGATGAAAGTACTAAATGTCACATAATCTTTACCTGTGTGTACTTATGGTACCTTGAATTTTTAATTCTGAATCATACTTTGAATATGTAACTCATAAAATTGTAAGTTGTGTTAATAAAACCCATAAAAACTCAGATCATGTTTTTTTCACAAGGATAAGTTATTTTTATTGTTTCAGCTTTTATTCTCAATTTTTAGGAGATTCAACACATTGTGTTTACAGTTTTAAATAAATGCATTTTAGTCGTAATTAATATTTCATTACATTTATTGATAAATTAGATGAAATGTTTCGGCCTCTTTTTGTTAGATTGTATCACACAAAGTAATTTTATTACAATCTTCAGTGTTCAATAATTCTTCAAATGACATTGATTGTCAAAGCATAGGACTAGCCGTGGTCCTTCTAAGTTAAAGAGCTTAATTTTACCCGTCATTTAATAGTTATGCATAAAATACTGATGATTAGAGATCAAATACAGTACCGATCAGACCCAACCTAACACCAGAATAAACCCCAACTAAACCCGGATTTACTTTTTGGGTTTACTTGGGATTTACTTTAGGTTTACTTTTTGAAAATTTGGGTCCATCGGGGTTTACGTTGGGATTACTTGGAAATTGCTTTTGAGGTCAAGTGTACTTACTGAAGTGTAAAGCACGCCCGTCTATTATTTAACCATCCTACTGCCTGTAATCCCTGTCCTTTGAATACTCCGAATACACAGTAAGCGTCTGCTTTCAGGGTATACTTCTGATCGGGTTTACTCTGGGTTTACTATAGGTCCACTCCAGTAAACCCAGAAAGTAAACCCAGGGTTCAGTTGGGGTTTACTTTCTGCTAGGTTGCGTCTGATGAGTACTGTACTCTGAGCTAAAAAAAAAACAAACCACACTTACCATATTTTATTTTAATGTGCAGAAAAAGCCATGAAAGTGTTTTTTGTCCTTTTATCCTTCATTTATCCTTTGATTTGAATATGGCTATATTGATTTAAGGAATGAATTCAATATTTACGGGTATTAGTTTTATACGATATAAAATGGTTTGGAACTACATGTATTTACGCGTTAGAAACCGCGAAGCGCTTTATTTAAAAAATGTCAACTGGTGAACTGTTATACATATGGATCGTTCTGTGCTGATTAAACAAATATAATTAACCTCATTATCAATATTATGATTGTGTGCACCATGAACTAAAATTATGCCGAGTGAAATACCTGCGTCATTATTTAAGGAATCATTTTTTGAGTATTGTGAGGTGATAATTTCGGTGGTGGCGTGAATAAATCCAATAAAGCCCGAAGGGCTTTATGATAGATTTGATCAAACCCCGATCGAAATAATGACCTCATAATATTCAAAGAATGATATATATAACTTATATTTATATAATTTTAAGCCATTGTACGATTTAATATTTAAATATAAAAAGGCAAACCCCGCTGGCGCCCAAATTATACATTATTTGAAGTTATAGGTAATACAGTACAACATCGATACGTAGTGTTTTCACAGGCAAGGACAATGGATAATTCAATATTGAAGCCAGAACTTTACAGTTTATTGTCAACCTACCTACCTCCTGGACATCAGAAGTCAAAAACAAGATTTTAAAAAACATTCTCTTTTACAGTACAGAATGTTTACAGAATATTTTAATCCGGTTAAATTTTTATAAGACGTTGGACGGTGAATATCCACTTTGTCTACTTATTTTATTGATTTTCTGCTGCTTTGTAGGTTCTCTTCGTTGTCTCCTCATTGTACTGTTTTTGATTTCTCTGGATAAAAAGAACGTACCATGTAGGATATTTTAAAGATTTATCACTTCACTTCGAAAATTGAAATATTTGATAAAGTGATATAATATCTTCTTCCCTCATGCTGACCTTTGTAGTAAGCAGATAGTGATTATGTAAGATACAAAGTCCAGACAGGTATAAATTGGATATATAATTAGTACAGTCTGTATGATTTAACATTCAGTATGTAACCTCACACCGATATAAAGCTCGACAGGTAAAGTTTTAGACTCTAGAGTAAGAGAACTGGTGCAACAGCAGTGCTTTAAAAAGGTGTATTACGTACTACATATATGTACCTTTAAAACATTCCAGCTTATACATTTTAAAAGAAGGTTTCCACGGAACGCTTTAAGCAGGTAATGTTTTGTGGTTTTTTATAGGTTGTTGAAAGTTAAAATGTAAAGAATAGTGTATGAAAGGGTTCCTTTGATCTTTTCATTTTATATGAATTATATATATATAAAGAGTTATAAAAAGTTTTATACATTATTTGATGAACTTTATTTCTACTTAACATTTTCTACTGAGTAATGAGTTAGCTAAATATTTATGTATGTATAAGATGAACATTAGATTGAATTTTAGATTCTTTTTATAGAATAAATGTAGTTTGATAACAAAATGCCAAATTATGACCTTTCAAAACGATTTGATTATCTAACCGATAATGAATATGTTCATCTATTTTGGAACAATTGTTGAATCTCCACAATCTGTGTTTTTTATTTTCTGATGAAATTGTAGTAAGATGAGATAAAGAGGAGACAAATTAGGTATTATATTATATAATTTTATATAATTTGTAAGACTCTTGTATAGTGTTACAAGAAAGGTTGTAAAGAGATTTTATTTTAGATAACGTAAATAGCTAATCTCACGTTACTCTACGCACAATGCATGTGTCTGGATGCTCATAATTTAAAATGCCAGTATGTTGAGTATAGTGGTAAAAAGTTATCTTAGGTAGTATGCATTATTTTGATAAAATCAAAGTGAATACTACTGCGTACTTTCGTTATACAGTGACATTACCATTACTGTAATACATTGATTACACAAAATAAAAAAAACTTTTTTTCCAATATTTACTAAAATTATTGTTTTTAACTAGTTCTGTTGAAAAATCAAATCGTAAATTTTATTCATAGCAATTTTATTATATTTTTGCTGTCTCTCTTGTTTAAAATTTGAAATTTTGAATAATTGTAATGTCGTACGTAATAGGATCATCAGAAAATAATAACCACCTTTCGCCGACCCGCTTTTCAACCAATGAAATAAATAATTTTCAAATCATTTATTTTTCTATCAATCACAATTATAATAAAAAGTGCATAACCCAAGATGGAAAGTTTTCAACTTTGTATGCCGTATGCCAAGGAAGACCATAGTAACAGCGTGTTTCGTTCTAGTTTAAATACCAGTGCTTCGAATGATAGCTGCAGATCTGTAGTTAAAATTCGGATGGACGACTTGTGAGCCACAGTTCAATTCATGGGTCATAAAAATTTGCGCTAGTTTTGGACTCCTTAACCTTATTTCCAAACAAATTCTGTTAAAATAATTTGTACACATAAATTCCTCAAACAATTTACCACTGACGTAGTTATATATCTTGCCTTAAACAATTTCCTAACACGCTAATCGACCTCTAAAAATGAAGTATGTAAATAGACGTCGAGATGGACAGTCGCCATTTTTACATGTAAAAAGAACTGCACCACTTCACTTAACGGGGCTGGTGATGGTGTTAAAAAAAATTAGACGAAAATAAAGTGATGATATCTGCAGTAAAATGTCTGAGAATTTATTTGCGACCAAATATTTGTAAAGAATACAAAATGTGTTCAAAAATAAGATTAATCAATCCAAATTTGTGTCGTTAATTGTAACTTTTTGTAAGATTAGTGTCGTTAATTGTAACTTTTTTAAAGATCAATTCTGTGTAATAATCAAAATTCGGTGGCCACGCATAGTCATGGATTTTCCTCATACTTTACAGTTTGGTAGACTTTTGTGAGTCAAAAAAGCTAAAACAATTTATTTGTTGCTCTGTGGTCCCGTTGCCATATGCATGGTAACAGAGGGTAAAGATGTAAAAATGACATTTTAATGCTTATTTGAGAACATATTGTAAGTAATGTTCACAACTTAGGGCCTCTAGGGTAGAATATATTATTTAAAAAATGGTCATTTTTCAAGAAAAATAAAAACATTTATGAAGAAACACATATATTTTAAGTATTTCTATGTTAACTACAGAGATATTTCAAAATATGATTTCTTCATTTAATTTGAATTAAAAATGCAAATCTTTAACTTTTGGTATACACTATTATGGTTGTGCAATTAAGAATTTATTAATAAAACTTAAGAACCGTTGCTATAGTAACAAGTTAAAAAATAACGTATAGTCTAATATTTTGAGGCATATTCAAAAGGGTATTATTCGCATAAAAAGTATAGATAACTTATATGAATGTCCTAAACTTGAAAGCAACTTGAAAAAAATCCGGTATTTGCTAAAAAAATATTGCTGTTGCTATGGACTTTTCAAAAAGTAAGATTTTCTGTGTAATTTTCTAGGCAACTTTAATTTCCTTAGCAACAACACTTCTGTGTTGAATTACAAAGTCTTTTGTGGTATACAATAAAAGCTTAGGTATACTTCTACAACTATTAGTGTTTTTTTTTTGCATTTTACACCTAGGTGTGTATGAAATATCGGTTACTATGCATAGCCAGACCCTTTTATAAATCACTTAATCTTACATAGAATTGATCTTAACACGTATAGATCTGAAGCTCCCATGTCGTCCATTTGAATTTTTTTCAGGCCGGGAGCTACAGCTGCAGCTGTTTGAATAAGTAAACATTAATAGAATTGGAAGGACCTAGTACAAAAGACATTATGAAAGTGATTAAATTGGATTTATCGAACACGACTTATTTAATATCACGTGACATTGTTCATCGGGAAAATATCACAAGTCGAGAGAAAACATTATGACCAAAAATAGCATTCGTCGAAAATTTAACTTACAAATAATGTAGTGGCACAAATGAAGCAAAATGGCTAATATAGTATTGTCGAACACACTTGCTGGATAAAAAAAAGTATGCTATGAGATAACAGATATTTAATAATAAGTACATTTACAAGAGGCCCAATGGGTCACATTGCTCACCTGAGCAACACTGGCTTTACACTACAGCCAACGCGGTTTGCGTATTTACCGCGAGTCCTCGTGGTGTGAAATTGATCGCGGTTTAGCACAGGTAACTCAGGTAAAACCGCGCATCCTCGCGGTACAGCTTCTCACCTTGGCCACACCGTCGCGGTACTGTGAAACCAGTCCCAGGTAAAACTATTCTTGTTTTTAACGCGAGTTACCTCCCCCCATTTTTTCTCATACGGGAAATATGATTGAGATAATTAATGAATATTGATTCATATTCCTTTATTTTATGAAAGGAGTTGATTGTTACAATTTATTATTATTTTTAAAAAAAGTGGGAGAAATAAAAGGAACGTGTAATTATGCTAATACAGAATTTTGTATACTATTTTGTATACTCGATGGCGTTACAGATAAATTAATCTTGACACATTCATCGCTGACAATTCTTGGTTATCAATGATTTTGATTGTAATTATATACCCGGTAATAAACACTTCACCAAAATATCTTATTTCGCCTCAAGAAAGGGATACTAATTAGCGTTTCATTTACAATCTTTCATATCTAAATCTTACCTTTAAAACATATTTAAAGAACTCGTTTAATGAATAACAAAATACATGTAGATATAAAATGTTTTAAAGTATACTCGCTTATCACCGCTGCGACCCGAGTTCTATCCCCGTGATCTACATTAGTTGAATAGATATGCTGGTCGCCCGCTTGGACACGTGGGTTTTCTCAGGGCACTCAGGCTTTCTTCCACATCGATGACCCCCTCGCGCTAACATCCGTGCCAACGAAGGCTATTAATATAAGTTGTATAAATTGTTTATTAAACGTTTAAAAAAAAGATTCAATCAGTTTACGAAAATGCTAATGTTAAAATCGTGTGTATTTAAAAATTGATTTCCTATCCGGTCTAGCTAAAGTATGATGTTCAGTGGGTCGCCCAGTATTTATGTTTGTCGTTCAAAACCCGGGATTAAAAAATATGAATGATCATTTATTCTGGGGTATCCAATTTCGCAGTGTCAGTTGACCAACAGAGGAAGGTGAATTGCGTAACATTACGTATACAGTATGTGTATACAGAATTTTGGTTGTTGCCGTCAGGGTGGGTGACCTGCAGCAATAAGTGTGACTTGGGGTCCGCTAAATAGAAGTATATAGTCCGTTCTTTCGAACAGCAACATTTTCTTGATAGAATAATTTTAATTTAATTTCAAACAAATGAAAATTTGTTTTTCAATTTAAATTTAAGGAAATTATTCTGCGTATTCAGAACACAGTGTTTACAAAATACATCGTACATTCATAAAATTACCTTTTAATGATATACTTTATACTTGATTGAAATACAATTAACAAACAGACTATAATCAGGGCTAATCAGGAATGGAGAGAGTAATTGAGAACACAGCTAAAGTAAATTTTATATACACATTTAGTATTTGTACTTTTTAAAATGGTAAAAATGTGATTGTTTGAATGAATGTTAGTTTAGAATCATTATGGGAATCATATGAACAAAGATGTGTGTTTGTGTGCATAAGTAAAAAAAAACTTCCTTACGCGATATGTGGTATATTATTTATTCCTCTAGCCATGTTAAAATTAAGAAAGTTTTAATTTTCTATTTTGTTAGAATTTTATTTATTTTGATTTTGGGGAGAGAGAGAGAGAGAGAGAGAGAGAGAGAGAGAGAGAGAGAGAGAGAGAGAGAGAGAGAGAGAGAGAGAGAGTTGTCTCAACATTTGATAAGATTTCTCACGGCGCGTGGTCAGAGCACGGGTGCTGTCACAGACAGGAAGTGTTATGTAATAGTTATACACACCCGTAAACACAGGAATAACTTTTCTATAAATTGTGCCGAACTTATGATTTTCTATATACCTGTCTGATTCAGGCATTATTTTATCTTCATGCAGTAAAGATAGAAGGCGCGTATGATCAGGGACTTTTATATATACGTCCCTGGTATGATATTTCTGAAAACGCCCGTTACGAAAACATGTGTTATTATGTGCATTTCAATCAGAATGCCGTTACGGCTACATGTACTACTTTAGCAGTTCAAATAAAATATTAGTTATTTGAAATGAGAGAGAGAGGGGAGAGAGAGTCTCGGCAGTCAATAAAATACTTCACGGCACGTGGTCAGAGCACGGGTGCTGCCATGGTCAGGAAGTGTTATGTAATAGTTACACACCCGTAAACACAGGGATGACTGATTGTCAATGTACCTGTCTGAATTATTTCACTCGAAGTGAGTCTCTGGTCCATATCCTCCACCCCCCCCCCCAATATTACCAAGTAAATCTACTCTCTTGATCTCTCAAAACCCTTGATCCCTCGAAGTCAAACTGCAGTCCCGTTATTCATAATCTGTTGTTCTTTTACTCTCGATACTCCGAAGTGGAGTATATGCAAGCGTTACCTAATTTTAACACCTACTTTGTCATTTAAATGGCTCAAGGCATTAGACGCGGGACCCGTGTTACGGGGTTTTTTGCAGGTGACACTCGTCCTGCAAGGTGATAAGTGTTCCTTGATTGACCATACCGTTGCCTAGACTATAATTAATACCGATCGTCCTAAATGTACATATAATCTGATTTATTTAAAACGAGAGAGAGAGAGAGAGAGAGAGAGAGAGAGGCCGGAAAATATTTAATGAGTTAAATAAGAGTCATATTGAGGGGAAAACATACAAGATGAGTTGATGCCTACGGTAGCGACCTTATAATAGTACATCGCGGAATATTTGTCTTCTTTAAATCTGTGGCATAATTTCAACTTATCATATGCAAAAAATAATACTTAAAAATATTACTAATTTTCAAGTACACGTATATGCATGATTTGCGTAAAACATTGCTATGTTTGGGACTCTTGAACAACATTAACAAAATTGATGCAGCAATAGTTTTTTAGAAGTTTTTGTTAAAAACAATTCAAAGAAAATAATGAATTTTTCTTCTAATATAATTTATATCTAAATTCTAACAATAATTAAAACAGCGCTTGTTTTCTCCTTCTTGGTTTAATCCCTGATACAGATAACACGCTTGTTACAGTGTCTTACACCATCGCGGTAAAATCGTGGCCCCGCGATCACCGCGATGACAATACCGCGACGGTGTATCGCGGAAAAGATTAAAACACCATCACGGTGTCGCGGGAAAATACGGGATCCGCGTTGGCTGTAGTGTATATGGTCGTTCAAAGGATATTGTGCCATGTTGCCCCTCGGTAGATTAACCCAAAAAAATATCCGAATTTTACACTTATTTTAGCATATACTTAGTCTTTGACATATTTACCTTTATGGAATACCATTTTTACCGAAAATAAGATTATATGCAATATAAATAACTAAATTTTCAATTGGTGTTCACGGTTAACTTCCAGTTTCGTGTATTTTACCCCCCCCCCCCCACCCCATCACTTTATAAAAAGATTTAAATACATGAGAGCATAACGGTACATTTTTTCCCTCCATTATTTACTAGTTATTGTATTTTATTTTTAAAAATCCTATATGTGAAAGAAGAAAAGTGTACCTCAATGCACCAGAATAATTGCGCTCAATTCCTCAAATTAAAAACATTGAAAAATTTAATTGGCCTTCTCCATTATATACGATTGTCATTTACCAGGCATAAATTCATTTCGTATGACGTTTCATATCCTTACTCACTTGATTGAAGAATAAACTTAACTGAAAAATGTTGTCACATATGTTAAAGAGCTATAATTCAAATCAATGTATTGGCAGGCATGTCGCTCTATTGTACCAAGGCCCATCCATTATTTTCATCTTCATTAAAAAAAAAACAAATGTCTACAAAGATGCATTGCAATAATTTTTTAAGAACAGCAATAATGCTTTTATTCTCATAATAATAATGTGTCAGAACTATGGGAACTGTTTAAAAGGCGTCGTTTTCATACATTTGTATTCGAAAAACTATCATAAAGAAGATGGGGGCATAAGATGGTACAACTGTCCATTTGCTTTAGTCGAAACTTCAAATTTTTTCAATTGAATATATTTGATATGTTACAATACAAGTTTACATAAGGGTAATTTCTAACTTTGTTCAGTTTGAAATTTTTCAAAAAATGATAAGAAAAAAATAAATCCTAAAATGTTGGTGGTATCGAACCTACAACCTAAAAACCTATGTTCTATAAAGTTACCTAATGTCTGGTGCTCTAACCACTGAGTCATTTTATTCACAACAAAGTGTGTTGTTTAAATGCTTTATGAGACGTTGGCCAAGAATTTACGGACTTGTATTATTTTTCTAAAATGTTCAATTGTTGGGCTACAAAATGACATTTTTAAAGTATAGTGGGTCATCTCTCCACATTTTGGTTGATTAAAATCGGTTTAAATTCCATTAAACCGCATTTAGACTATACCAAAAATATGAAGCTCAGACCCACTCTATAAAAGAAAAGGCATTGAAGTTATAAAAATGACATTATTTGGAGGTTTTGAGACATACGCCAATTTGAATCAACCTATTACAAGTATTTAAAATAATTAAGGGTTACAACCCGATGTTACGTTAAATATACTTTGTTTTTCATTGTTTTTAAAACAATTATTAGATTTAATGATATTTTAATTTTGCAGTATCTAATCATTCCTCATATGGGCATTTTGCACGCCTTTATTCACCCATCTTCTTTGTGTACATTTTATGCCATTCATCATTGAAGAAAGTGCACCAGAAAGTAGTTAAAACATATCATCCTTTTGGCCAGACATTTCTATTGATCAATCAAAATTTCAGCGTCAATCGCAGAATTATAAGCAAGATACATATTTTGGTATTTCCCATTCAGAATGAACAAAAGCATGGCCTCGGTTCTGTGAGCAAAGCTCTGTATCTTGCTTATAATTCGAAACTTCAAAATGCTGAATATGGTTAATAAAGAGAAAATTGTAAACAATTAAAACAAAAGAAACATGCACTAAATTAAAAACAAAGTATTTTTCATAATATATTTATACCTATATATTTCTATCACCAAAAACAATCTCCGTTTACACTGAAAATGCAGAGCATCTTAAAAAACACGTTTCATTATAATCAACCATAACGTAGAGACCGTACCGAATTACCAATTGAATGTATAGTATTTATATTATAATATGTTGTTAGTGCATTAGATTTTGCTCATTTTGCGTAGGTAAACACTTAACTGTCTGATATACCGAAGTCTATAGTTAATTCGATACGTAAAAATTCCAAAATACAGGCGATATTTCCATAAAGCATAAACGAAATTCAAAACAACGTAAAAACAGGGTCTCAAGTGAAAATGTCAATGCATTGAAAGATTTAAGCTCAATTCACTTCCCGAAATCGGCACAAATATATTAGCATGTTTCAAATATCCCTTCGTACGTAAACTGTTGCACAACAGGCAAATTTATCTTTGTCAGTTTGACCCGTTTGTCATGAGTCAACATTCAAACATGGCTGCTTTATACAAAAAACTTTCGTTTTCGATATGGAATACCGAACCCGAAGTTATAAACTGATTGACCGCGATTATCTCTTTATTTTTATTTCCGTAAATTACTCAAATTTGAAACAGAATTCGCCGATAATTTTTGCAATTTATATTTTCCTTTATATAAGGCTTATTTATGCAAAATTACGTTGAAATTGACTCAGTAGTTCTTTAGAAGAAGATTTATTAATATGCATTACCCTTTTTCTACAGTTTCGATGTTTTCTCCACTTTGAATAAAGATCGTTCTATTATTTCTGCAATTTATATTTGCCTTCTCATAAGGATGCTTTGTGCCAAATTTGGTTGAAATTGGCCCAGCAGTTTTAGGGAAGAAGTTCAAAATGTAAAAAGTTTACAGACGGACAGACGGACGACGGACAAAATGTGATCAGAATAGCTCACTTGAGTTTTCAGCTCAGGTGAGCTAAAAATGAAATAGAAATTAATAAATTTATTTTTACCAATTGATAGGAGGTCATATTTTGCATCATCTTTTACGTCTTAACAGGACAGGGACGAAATAGTTGTTAGCAGGGGGTCTGGGGGCGGCACCCCCCCCCCCCTAAAGCGAAGCACATTTTTTAGCTCTGAAGGTTGTAATTATAATCTAGTACAATATATTGGATTTAATACCTCAGCCATTATATTGTAATTGAACGTACATTACATGTACATGCTGAACCTTCTTTATCTTCTTGAAGCACCATCATGTAATGTTGAAGTATCAGCATGTAATGTTGAAGTACTATCATGTAATGTTGAAGTATCAGTACGTAATGTTAAAGTATCATCATATTATGAAGACTATCTACATAAGGCAGTTAAGTCGTTTCATATATTCACGCAATTTTACATTTGGTATATTTGTCGAATGAGGGCATAAAAACTAGAGTTGTAATTTATGGTTACCATGATGCAAACGCGTATTAATTTCCTGTTTTGAAATTTCATAGTACTTCGGCTATTAACTTTCCCCTTTACCAATTAAAAGAAATTAACCTTCATTTTTGGAGGCTAGATTTTTCTCTTCAAAATTGGAGGATAGATGCATTTGCAAACAGTGTTTTAAAAAAGCGGTACAGCCACTTTTCATATTGATACGGATGGATGCGCTGATTAGTTGATTGCAATGAAATGGATATTTGTTAATTTGTACCATATAGAACTTAATTTTGAATTTACGACTCAGTCAATATTTCGAAAAATGTTATACTACTTTGTTGTACAAAGTGTTTTGTTGTAATGTGTCAAACGGAGCACCCTATATCAGCTATCCACAATGTGTATTACTAATAGGGGATGTTTCTGGAAAAGTTGGACAAAAACGCTAAAGGTTTTCGGAAAATGCAATATATAATATAACAATGTTTTTAATTTTTTCGTATCAAAAAAAATAGTAAGCACCTGCTTATAGTGCTTCAAATGTGGCTGTAGGAATAAATAAAAATAATTCACTTTGAATCAAAGAACATATTCATAGTTTGGGTGTACAATATAAACGTATTGAACAAAAGATTCAAAATGTATCCAGGTCTGATCCTAGACGACGTGTCAAAGTGCAGACAGTGGGTGCATTTCAGACCAATCTTTATAACAAGTGAAAAGCTGTCAATATGACAGCAAACCGGGTTTTCTTTTATGTAAACTGTATCCATAATCCATGTCAACCCTTATCCAGTGAAATGGAGTACCCTACATGTATACATGTATACAACATTTTGCCAAAAAATGACTAAGTTCAAAAGCTGGTATTTTTTTCATAAATTATCGGAAATCAAAATCCTAGCAATATGCACACCTCTGATATATGTACAATTGAACTGCAAAAGAACAACTTCCTATCTTGAAAACTGTAGGAGGAGTTATCCGTACAATGAGGGTACCCTATATGCAATATTTTGCCAAAAAATGACTAAGTTCAAAAGCTGGTATTTTTTAGATAAATTATCGGAAATCAAAATCCTAGCAATATGCACACCTCTGATATATGTACAATTGATCTGCAAAAGAACAACTTCCTATCTTGAAAACTGTAGGAGGAGTTATCCGTACAATGAGGGTACCCTTTTGGCAGCCGCCCGCCCGCCCGCCAATCCGCCCGCCCGCCATTTTCACCATTTTAATAACCGGATTTTTCCGTTGGAAAACCCGGTTAAAAAATCAATTCGGTAAATTCATGAGAAGAACTTATCATGAATACAGTTTAAATAACAACCCTGATATTGACATGTATTGAAATTTATGAAAAACAAGAGGCCCATGGGCCACATTGCTCACCTGAGGAACAAGCGGTTTGATAAAATCAGCTCAATGGAGTCATAATACAAACTATCTGGACAATGTTTAATAATTCATGTAAATCCTGTATAAATAAAATCCATTTTCCCCTGGATATTCTTATGTTTATAATCATTAGTCCCTTTTCTAACAGGATGATTTTATAGTCATATCATATGTTGAGTATTGCAGATCTAAAAAAGATCCCTAACAATAGTTTATATATGGGATATAAACGTACATCAAACTCTGAACCTTCTCGTGAGGCCAAAGAATTGTCCTGGGGCCAAAGTCTTAACAATTATAAAGAATCATCTGGCTGATTAGTTTCTGAGAAGATTTTTAAAGATTTACCCTATATATTCCTTTGTTAAACTTTGACCCCCCCCCCCCCATTGTGGCCCCACCCTACCCCTGGGGATCATTATTTTCACAACTTTGAATCTACACTACCTGAGGATGCTTTCACACAAGTTTCAGCTTTCCTGGCTGATTAGTTTCTGAGAACAAGATTTTTAAAGAATAACTCTGTTTATTCCTATGTAAAACATCGACCTCCCATTGTGTCCCCAACCTACCCCCAGGGGTCATGATTTTCACAAATTTGAATCTACACTACCTGAGTATGCTTCCACACAAGTTTTAGCTTTCCTGGCTAATTAGTTTCTGAGAACAAGATTTTTAAAGATTTACTGTTGTTGGTATATAATCATATGTTAAACTTCGATCCCCCATTGTGGCCCCAACCTACCCCCAGGGGTCATGATTTTCACAACTTTGAATCTACACTACCTGAGGATGCTTCCACACAAGTTCCAGCTTTGCCGGCGAATTAGTTTCTGAGAAGAAGATTTTTAAAAATTTACTGTATATATTCCTATGTTAAACTTCGATCCCCCATTGTGGCCCCACCCTACACCCAGGGGTCATGATTTTCACAACTTTAAAATTTACACTACCTGAGGATGCATCCACACAAGTGTCAGCTTTCCTGTCTGATTAGTTTCTGAGAAGAAGATTTTTAAAGATTTACTGTATATATTCCTATGTAAAACGTCGATCCCCTATTGTGGCCCCACCCTACCCTCGGGGGTCATGAGTTTCACAAATTTGAATCTTCACTACCTAAGGATGCATCCACACAAGTGTCAGCTTTCCTGGCCGATTAGTTTCTGAGAAGATTTTTAAAGATTTACTTTTTATATTCATATGTTAAACTTCGACCCTCCATTGTGGCCCCACCCTACCCCCAGGGGTCATGATTTTCACATCTTTGAATCTACACTACCTGAGGATGCTTCCACACAAGTGTCAGCTTTCCTGGCCGATTAGTTTCTGAGAAGAAGATTTCTAAAGAGTTACTCTATATATTCATGTTAAACTTCGACCCCCCATTGTGGCCCCATCCTCAGGTGAGCTAAAAAGGTTAAGTTTACAATTCAATAAGTGGGTTTCTGGAAGAACAGATTTTGAAAATTTTCGTAATAAATATTGACAATTTTTTATACTTTTTTAATCTTTAGCTTTTAAGATCTGTGTACAAACATAGAATTGTGAGCAAATCTCTGTATCTTGTTTATAATTCGAAGCTTAACAATCAAATATGGTTAGCAAATAGAAATTGTAAACAACATGCACTACATGTATAACAAATAAAGAACACAATTTATTTTTTCGAAATGAATCATATATATATACATGGATATACCTACATATTTCCGTAAGCGATATCAAACTCTATTTAAACTGAATAAACTAGAGAAAATGCCGAGCATCTCAACAAAACCTATTGCATTAATCTACCATTACGCAAAAGATAATGCCGAATTAACGATAGAATGAATTGTATTTCAGTACCCCTACATCAGATTTTGCTTAATTTGCGCAGGTAAACAGTTAACGTAACTGTTTGATTTACCGAAGTCTCTGATTGATTTGGTACGTAAAAATCACGAAATACAGACGATAGTTTCCAGGTTACAAAGCATAAATAATGAAAACGAAACGAAAATCAGAACAAGCTAACACCAACGTCATGTGTGAAAACTGTCAACGCATTGAAATATTTAACCTCAATTAAATTAACTTCACAAAATCGGCACCAATATATTTTTCATGTTTCAAAACTTCCCTTCATACGCGAACTGTTGCACAACAAGCAAATTCATCATAGTCAGATCGACACTTTTTCGTATAATGTCATGGCTGCTTTAAACAAAGAACCTCGTTTTAGAAGTATGGAATACGAGTCTTGGTAAAATGGGTATGCAAACCCGGGCCGTGGCAAAATAAATGCCGGGGCAGATCGGCAATCGTCAATTCCAAATACGCATTATTTTGCAGCATTATCTACAGCGAATACAAATATACTAGTCCATCAAATATCCTGATATTTTAATGAGATTGGCAGATTAGTAACTGCCAATCTTTTGTTTTGCCCAGGCCAAGTCTTGCCTACCCATTTTACCGGATGCCGAGCCCGATTGAAACACGCCTTTCCTTTATTATTATTTTCGTAATAACTTCGATTTGAAACAAAATTACCCCTTAATTTTTGCAATTTATATTTTCCTTCCCATAAGGATAATTTATGCTAAACTACGTTGAATTTGCCTCGGTAGTTCTTGAGAAGAAGATTTTTAAAAATGCACCCCCTTTTTTCTACAGTTTCAAGGTTTTCTCCGCTTTGAATACAGATCGGACTTTAATTTTTGCAATTTATATTTGCCCTCCCATAAGGATGCTTTGTGCCAAATTTGGTTGAAATTGGATAAGCAGTTTCAGAGAAGAAGTTCAAAATGTAAAAAGTTTACAGACGGACAGACGGACGGACGGACGGACTGACGGACGCAGAGGAAAGCTATAGTCCCCTCCGGTGAAACCGGTAGGGGACTAATAAAACTCCTTCTATTGACCTGTATTGATGCTAATGAAGAAAACCTTATCAATTTTTCAAAGCTTAGCCAACGCGCTATGTTTTGAATTGTTTGCCTTTTTCATCATTTAATGCACACATCATTGAATATTGATGTGGTATTGATGTGTATTGAAACGAAAATAGAAATTGTACAAAAAGTTATGTAAATTATTGACAAGTCCTCTCTTCCATGCACCTTTACACAATCAATGATGGTTTGGTTGGAAAAATGTTAGATAATTTATATGCATTTTAAATGACGTAAAAAGGAATTTACCCGTTTGAAACATAACGTCTGCAAGTTGATGTTTCTTGCTCAGTTTTGTGTTTTCTGGTCCTTTTGTCCAGAATGTATCTAATCTTATGAACATCAACAAAACAAAGGACAATACTTATTTCAAAAAAATAAGGTAAGAATGTTTTGAAAGTAATTTTCACCAAATAAAGAAGATACGGATAAACTCGTGATATTTTGGTTAATGGTCATCGTGCTCAAACGTACATTTGGTTTATTGTTAGTTTTAAATCAATGATAATTTCAAACGGTCAATGTCTCAATTTTCTTAAAACTGAATAAAGATACTAAAGTCTTACATAAAACGCATACAAATATATAGATTAAAAAAATATAAGATACCACGTCTGTTATTAACAATTTTTTCTAGCGAGAAAAAGAGTTTAAATAATGTGATTGCTTATCGAAAGAAAGTGCAGGTAACATATGCATAGTGTGATACCACAATTACATGATCGATCTTTTCAGGTACATGTATTCAGGATTATATATTTATATATATATATATATATATATATATATATATATATATATATATATATATATATATATATATATATATATATATATATATTATATATATATATATATATATATATACACTGGCGTGCGACCAGTTCTCGCCGAGTACCATTTCTCGCCAGTACATTGTGACGTCATTTTATCAACACATAAAATTATAGACGAAAAATGACCTCACAGTGTACTGACGAGAAATGGTACTCGGCCAGAACTGGTCGCACGCCAGTACACACCCTAAGATTTACAAAAAGCAGATTGTTCAAATTAGAATGTCTTCACATAACCATGCTATTGAAAGTGGTCGGCACACGTATGGTACAAAAGAAATTCGTGTTTGTAAACTTTGTTTAATCAGATATTGAAAATGAGTTCCATTTTGTCTTAAAGTGTCCTTCTATATAACGAATTAAGATTGAAATATATTAAGAAATATTATTGGTAAAAGCCATCTGTTTATAAATTTAAACAATTATTAACTGTCAAAAATTATAAAGAATTGTGTAGTCTGGGGAAATGTCTCCACTTAGCTTTTAGTAATCGCAATGATGTTCCATAATTTGTTTTCTGCTATACTACTGCATGTATCTTTATAATATACCCGACAATGTACCATATCTAATGTAAATCATATAAATTATGCATGTATATGGAACGCCATTGCTGCCTTATAGCATAAAACTATAGGTACATTATGTCAAATTATCATTACATTATGTCAAAGTCCATTACGTGGTGTGAATATATCTTTACGCTAGGTCAAATCGTTATCGCGTGATGTCAAAAGCACGTTAGGTGAAGTAAACATGTCTCTATCTTTACATCAACTTTTTACGTTGTGATGTAAAATCAGCCTTACGTTATGCCAACATTTTACAACCGAAGGTCAATACATCATGATATTATTTCGAAAATGTATTACATGGGGCAAATGTATCCTTACATTATGTCAACATTTTATCATGTGATATCAATATATACTTACAATATATCAACACTGCAGTGCATATCGCGATTCTATCCTTACATTATGTCAATATTTTATTACATGATATCAATATATTTTTACATTTTATCAACACTTTATTACATGGTTATATATGGGTTTTTTCGCAGGAAACATAACTGTCCCGTAATGTAAGTTTGAAAGATTGAGAAGTTGGAGTCAAAAGGCATACTAGCGCCACCCCCCCCCCCCCCCCGTACGGATTCATCATAGTCAGATCGACACTTTTTCGTATAATGTCATGGCTGCTTTAAACAAAGAACCTCGTTTTAGAAGTATGGAATACGAGTCTTGGTAAAATGGGTATGCAAACCCGGGCCGTGGCAAAATAAATGCCGGGGCAGATCGGCAATCGTCAATTCCAAATACGCATTATTTTGCAGCATTATCTACAGCGAATACAAATATACTAGTCCATCAAATATCCTGATATTTTAATGAGATTGGCAGATTAGTAACTGCCAATCTTTTGTTTTGCCCAGGCCAAGTCTTGCCTACCCATTTTACCGGATGCCGAGCCCGATTGAAACACGCCTTTCCTTTATTATTATTTTCGTAATAACTTCGATTTGAAACAAAATTACCCCTTAATTTTTGCAATTTATATTTTCCTTCCCATAAGGATAATTTATGCTAAACTACGTTGAATTTGCCTCGGTAGTTCTTGAGAAGAAGATTTTTAAAAATGCACCCCCTTTTTTCTACAGTTTCAAGGTTTTCTCCGCTTTGAATACAGATCGGACTTTAATTTTTGCAATTTATATTTACCCTCCCATAAGGATGCTTTGTGCCAAATTTGGTTGAAATTGGATAAGCAGTTTCAGAGAAGAAGTTCAAAATGTAAAAAGTTTACAGACGGACAGACGGACTGACGGACGCAGAGGAAAGCTATAGTCCCCTCCGGTGAAACCGGTAGGGGACTAATAAAACTCCTTCTATTGACCTGTATTGATGCTAATGAAGAAAACCTTATCAATTTTTCAAAGCTTAGCCAACGCGCTATGTTTTGAATTGTTTGCCTTTTTCATCATTTAATGCACACATCATTGAATATTGATGTGGTATTGATGTGTATTGAAACGAAAATAGAAATTGTACAAAAAGTTATGTAAATTATTGACAAGTCCTCTCTTCCATGCACCTTTACACAATCAATGATGGTTTGGTTGGAAAAATGTTAGATAATTTATATGCATTTTAAATGACGTAAAAAGGAATTTACCCGTTTGAAACATAACGTCTGCAAGTTGATGTTTCTTGCTCAGTTTTGTGTTTTCTGGTCCTTTTGTCCAGAATGTATCTAATCTTATGAACATCAACAAAACAAAGGACAATACTTATTTCAAAAAAATAAGGTAAGAATGTTTTGAAAGTAATTTTCACCAAATAAAGAAGATACGGATAAACTCGTGATATTTTGGTTAATGGTCATCGTGCTCAAACGTACATTTGGTTTATTGTTAGTTTTAAATCAATGATAATTTCAAACGGTCAATGTCTCAATTTTCTTAAAACTGAATAAAGATACTAAAGTCTTACATAAAACGCATACAAATATATAGATTAAAAAAATATAAGATACCACGTCTGTTATTAACAATTTTTTCTAGCGAGAAAAAGAGTTTAAATAATGTGATTGCTTATCGAAAGAAAGTGCAGGTAACATATGCATAGTGTGATACCACAATTACATGATCGATCTTTTCAGGTACATGTATTCAGGATTATATATATATATATATATATATATATATATATATATATATATATATATATATATATATATATATATAGTTATACAAATCCGTGTTGTGGGTTATTTCATATACCTCAGA
This sequence comes from Magallana gigas, assembly GCF_902806645.1. Lineage (NCBI taxonomy): Eukaryota > Metazoa > Mollusca > Bivalvia > Ostreida > Ostreidae > Magallana > Magallana gigas. The sequence continues at coordinate 31,311,927 of NC_047568.1, forward strand.
CTCACGTTGTGGGATCCTTAGGTGGTTTATGGGTCATCTATATTTTGACCCATAAACCATGTACTTCAAAATTCACAGGGAGGTTGAAAATGGTATTATTAACATAAAAAACAAAAAAAAATGTTTTTTTGACCCACACGGATATATTGAAAAATGTCCCAGAACTCAAAATCTATTTTTAGAACATCGCGTCAAAGCTACTAGTTTTGAACATTTTGTCTATCTATAAACATCCAGCGGGGTGTCCCACAAAACGGTTTTGTGATGCACGCAATGCATTGTTGGATATCAATGGCGGAGTACAGCAGTAACTTGGGTAAGTACTGAATATATTTTCTTATTAGCAGTAATTAGTAGGTCATATTTATAAAAATATGACAAGGAAGCAAAGATTATCGAACTAAAAGTACAATGAAGAAAAAATGGCGGACGCTCTTAGGCTGAAACGTCAAACGGCTGCCTTTTGACCATGCACCGATTCGTAATGCTGAAATGTCAAATGGCTGCCATGCACCGATTCGGAATGCAAGTGTCATTCTTCAGCTGTACAGTACATGGGGAACAAGTCTGCGAGTTCAGAAAACTTGTCTTGAGCGGTTAGATTACTTTTTTGTTCGTTTGCATACATAAAAATGTATTGTTTACAGGTGCAAGTAGAGACTCCCCCAATACTCAACCCCGGGACTTGTTGAACATTTCTTCCTTAAATTATAATTGTTATGCACTAATTTGTACGACCGGATTGATTAAAGATCGTTTGCTTATCACTTCCCTGCCATGTATACAAACTGGTGTTCACTGGGGGATAGTAACCTAGCCTGGAGGCATATATACGGTAGCACATGCAACCCTGTGTCTTTGTTGTTGATCGAGTCTAAAGTAGTATATAATACTGTATATGAAATAGTTCACCGGAGATTTCATTTCACCCGCTAATGTTACGGTCCATCTATCGTCAGTGTAATTACATGTATTCCTTAAGATTTGGATATATCCTACCGTATTGCTTAAACAATAATAATTTATATATGTGCTTAATCATGATAATCGTTCACACCTCTGTGTGACTTTTATATTGTGTATATAATGAGTCAACCTCTCGAAGACTGCGGGCATGAGTAGCACGTGCCGAGAGTTCAACTGTGTATAAACAAAGTAGGCCCAACCCAGACTTATTTCAGAGACACCTGGTTTAGATTTCATTGAGAGTTTTATTTTGAATCTCCAGAAAAAAACTTGTAGATGTGTTCTATTATAAAAAGAAATCAGCTTTTTATATCTACCCGGCGATATTTTTTCCTCCTTTAATTACAGACCCTGAAACGTACTACTACACCAAAAAAGGGTGCAACTTTCGTGCGAGAAACGTTTCGTGTAAACCGTTTAGCGTTTCGTGTAAACCGTTTAGCGTTTCGTGTGAATCGTGAAGCGTTTCGTGTAAACCGTTTAGCGTTTCGGGCAAAGCGTGCAGCGTTTTGGGCAAAGCGTGTAAATCGTTTCGGGCAAAGCGTGCGAGAACCGTGTGAATCTTCATCAGATTTCATTCGGAACTCTCTGACAATTTAATTGTTTCAAAATAGCGCTCGTGTTAAACATTACTTTTAACTGTTTGTGATTGGCAAAACTCCCTTGAGATAATCTTGTGGAAAAAATCTATAAGAAATGATACACTTATAAATTGAACTAATTTTTAACAAACAAAAGAAAAGTTCGCGTATTGAAAGAAGACTAGTTACTGAGACTATTCGGCTGTGTACAACCAGTACACATAACCTCGGACATCGGGTAAGACCTGCACCTGGCTGAACCTGTCAATCAAACTCTGTGTATTCGTTTTCATTGGGTGGTCACGCGTCTCTCTTTTTTTGTCAATAGCCAATAGAAATTTAATGACTTCAAGGTAGTCGGAATCAGTATTTGATGATGCACACAATTTCAATGATAGATTATTTAACATTAATTTGAACAAAATTAAATGTAAACATAGAAAGAAAATATACTGTTCATTTCTATGAATTGCGGGAAGTAAATTCTTCTGAATCCCGATTAAAAATATTTCTACAAATTATTATTTTAATTATTTAAGCCCTGATAACGTAAAACAACAGATAATTAACACACTGCAATTTTCTTAAAATGTACACATGCAATTGATTATTATGGAATCTATATGCATGGTACTTAATTCAAATAAATTACATGTATGATAGATATATTGTACGCCCTTATGCGGGGCGCCGGTTATGTATATGAATATTGAGACAAAAATCTAAATCATTTTTTGTTCTTTCCGAAATCCGAAATAGTAATGACAACTTTCAGTATTGTTTCATCCATTGATTTTCTCTGTGATATTATGTACAGAACATTTATTTACGCGATTGATTTGACATAAAAAAAAATTAATCGGTTGTTTTATAGCATTTTTCTAACTTATGTGACTAATTTTATTTTACATAACTTTCAAAATTATCAATGTAAATAATTACAGGTTTATTAACAGTTAGTATTTTTACATCGTATTCTCTGAAACCATTAAAAATATTAATGTGAGAAGAAAAAACAAATCCCGCCGAATACTGAAAAACCGATTTCAGTTTGTAATCATACGGATTTTATTTTTGGTATTGAATATTTTCTCTGGAATTTTTATTATTTAAAGGACTAACAAGAATCATGGATATTTCTTTTAAGCAATAAATATGTTTATAATTGATTTTAATTGATCAATTCAATACTTATGTACATAAATGTTTCTAATATCAGTATTTCTATTATTTCGGCTTTTCTTAAAATTAATTCTTACTAACAGAGTCAGGGTAAAAATCCGAGAGGACCCAAATCGATCAGGATAAAAGCGTGTGAAAAGCGAGCAAATCGTTTCGTGCGAGAATCGTTTCGTGTAAACCGTTCAGCGTTTCGTGTAAAGCGTTTAGTGTTTCGGGCAAAGCGTGCAGCGTTTCGTGTAAACCGTTTAGCGAGCGTGCAGCGAGTGTGTAGTGTAGTAGTACGTTTCAGGGTCTGTACCCTTTGTACGGTTCTCATTTTACTTTAACCATGCGAAATCGATTTCTTGTTTATCATAAGCACACGATCAAAATGCATGACAGCATGTAATAATGATAGAAAGATGATTCAGTCTTAGCGATCGAAGTAAGAAATATTAGAAGAAATAAATCTATTCACATTTAATTTGTTTATGATAAATTACTACAGTATATTGATAAAAATCCATATGATTTGTACACAAAAATTCAAGCAGTATTATAGTAAACACTCATGATTTTATTGGAGATTTGCATAAATTTGTGCAAAATTTCATATCAAATTAAAAAAAAAAACATAAATTAGGCGAAGCGATGAATAGGGCGAGGTCCACGTGCCAGGAAAAAAAAGTATCGACCTGATTTCCGAAAAATACGGTACTTTTAATGGGCGATTTTTTGTCTATAAAAGGCCATTGTTTTAAACATTCCATATATTGAATTTTGAATGATGATTTTTTTTCTATCTAAACTTGTAATAATCTTAACTAATGAAATTCATGTTAATATGTAGATGTTTTAAAAAAAAGAAAATAAACATTAATTGTGAGAAATCAAATTCACAATTTATATTGGAAATGAACTATATGATCAATATGTTACTAGCACTGTATGATCATTTTTTTTTTTTACATGATATGATATGCTTCCTGTATGATACATGTTAGCTGCAATAATGTAGCCCTCTCCCGATTTTTTTTTTTTGAAGAGGGCTACAACTCAAAAGGATCTCCGTAATGGTGCAAGTGCGGGAGTGATTCACTCCCGCAACAATTTCGTCTCAAATCGTACATAAATGGAAATAACATTTGCATTTCTTACCAGAACTCAAACATTGTAGATGTCTTTGGCATAAATTAATCCAAAAATATCAAGTATAGTCCATATATCGGTTATTTTTCGGGTATGTCAACAACACAAGTTGAATTTGTCCGCCATGTTTACTGGCCTTGACCAGTTTTATTTTGGGACAGCCAATGAGATGTAACGGGATGGGAGAAATAATGACGGACCAGACCGGGATTCGAACCTGGGCCCCCTGAATCTCTAGTCAGGTGCTCTACCAACTGAGCTATCTGGCGCCGGTATTCGAACCGGTCTGACCGTCACATTCCTCCCCCCTTAAATGATCTTCGTCCCCGAAGATCACCCCAGGCTCCTCCCCTGGCAGGAGTTCACCTGTCAGTTCCAGGGGTTGGTCACGGCACCAAATGTAACGGGATGGGAGAAATAATGACGGACCAGACCGGGATTCGAACCCGGGCCCCCTGAATCTCTAGTCAGGTGCTCTACCAACTGAGCTATCTGGCGCCGGTATTCGAACCGGTCTGACCGTCACAGAATTCAGGAGCGGATCTTTACCTGAATATAGGAATTCCCCTATTTTAAACATAATTAACGCGGTAAATATGAATTTTCCATTATATACCATTTCCTGAAACATTGTTTTAGTGATAGAACGAGGAAAGATCGATTATTTACTCTGTCATTCACGTTATCAAGCCCATCAAAACTCCAAGCGTAGATCCCATACAATCACGCTAGAACTGTCATGGCTGCTGAAAAAGACGACTGGTAAACATGCTTATGTGTTTTATCTGGTTTTGATATATATACGGTTAGTTTGTTCAACCTGAATTAAATCATTTTATCTAAAGGAAGTCAAATATAAAATCGAAATTTTTAGACCGAAATCAGTTGCATTAAAAAATTAATTTAGCACCATTACGGAGATCCTGTGGAATTGTAGCCCTCTTCAGTAAACATCAGATATAAAAATCGGAGAGGGCTACATTATTGCAGCTAGATACATGAATAACACTTTTTCTATACACTTTTTCATACAGGAAGCATTATGATATCATATCATGTTAAAAAAGACCATACAGTGCGAGTAACATTTATCATATCGTACAAAAAGCAAACCGTGCTATGCTAGGAACGTATTGTAAAAACTGTATAGCGTGTGAGAAGCATGTGAGAAACATACAGCTGGTATAGTAGTGTGTTTCAGGTTTTTATTTGTATGAAGAAAAAAAAAATTATTACCTCCTCCCCCCCCCCCCCCCCCCCCCAAGAGCTTGCATGGGGAAAGGAATATTTTGATCTAAAGAGGTTTTATGAAGATAAATATTATTTGTTATTTTTAATTACATGTATATTCTAAATAATGCATTCCCCCCCCCCCCCCCCCCCCCCCCCAAATATTTCATTTTGCGAGGGGATGCTCTGCTTTGCGGTGCCCTTGTATTTTTTAAAAATACATTGTGATTCATATATCGTTACCACTATATTGTGATATGTATTGTTGTTTCATAACGCATGCATTGTTCATATAACCATAATATTTCATCATATGAATGCTTATGTTTATATGTAACATTAGACTTTTTATCTAAGTATTGTTTTCATTATTATTTTACAGCATTGATAAGTATGAATCTTCCAAAAGCTTGGAAAGCACATTAATGATGCAACCTCAGACAAGCCCAAAAATAATGCTGTTATGAAATTAATGTTGAACAACTACCCATGGAAGCTTTGACTCTTTGCATGGAGGAATATTGATAGACAGTAGGAGATTAGATATGACTTTGGACTCTGTTGCAGCACTGTGATGCACGTTCCATAGATTCTTCTGAACACTGCACTGATTCATCAGATGTCAGACATGAACAGGTATTTTTCATTAACTACATTACTTTTTTCAACACATGATTTACAAGCTTAACTCTAATTACAATGAAATCTTTTTCAAATTTATAACAGAGAGCATTCTAGAGAGGGACACAATGGTAACTCATGTAGATGTTCCACTAACTAGTTAAGATGGGCTCTTAACTGATACTACAGTCTACTCAGGACCATGTAACTTCACAGCTTTGGCATTTTACTACAGGTATTACCTTAAGTTACTCTTTCTGAAATATAGGGGAACATTTCAGTAACTACAGTAGACCTGTAGTAACAAAGTAACTAAAATTTCATTGACAATTATTCTTTGCCTGTACTCTAGGGAGGAATTTGAAGGCAAATCCTGTTGAAGCACACCCAGATGTTCCACAGATTCTGCAGAACAGTGAAGATCTGTTGCAGCACATAATTACCGTATATACTTGTTCAACAGATTCAACAGGTCATAAAGGACCATGTTGCAGAATATGTTCAACAGCCTTGCATAGGTATTTTTATTACACAAATACATGTATTCTGAATGATAGGGAATTTTTGTCAAGGCAGGACTTCACTAGAATATCATTGTTCTTTGTATACTATAGGGAGCATTTTGGAAGCGGCAGTTTTGCATATACCGCATAGTTTAGTGCTAGGATCTTTTTAAGAGCACTCGATTGGCGCAACAATTTTTGGACTATTTTTATCTCCTTAATAAGAAGACCTATGTATAAAGATAGAGAAAAGTAATAAGATTTTAAAGCTAAAATATTTAGATTTTTTTCTTTTGTAAATGATAGTTTATAGCTAGACAAATCATATCAAAAAAATTAAAGAAGATCTGATGGTTAATTTATTAACCACCCAGCCTCCTTAAAGGATGCCATCCGAGTACTAATTAATCACCAAATCATTTTATTTCTTTTCAGAATATGAGATAGAAGCTTGTAATGGTAGTAGCATCAGCATTGTCTGGAAGGAACTATCAGTGAAGGTAATACATGCAGGTACATTATTTGAGGGTCCTCAACACCTGTTAAAAGTTCTGCATACAAGCCCATTTTCTTAATTAAAGATATTGATTTTTACCATGTGTTTTGACTTAAAAATTCCCCCCCCCCCCCCCACCCCCTTATAATCAGTTTTTTAAGGGGGGACTTTAAATTTCATTTCTCTTCATTAAAATAAATGCTCCTCCAGTATTCACACTCAGAACCTGTGGGTTGGTAGACTGAGGGTAAACCCATAGCTGCACAGAGATATTTAAAACACCAATTATTGGCGATATAAACTGTTTCACATCGCGTTGAAATTGCCATGATGTGACGTATTAATTGTCTTAAAAGTAGAAGTCACAGGGTGTCGAGAATTCTTAATTTCGTTATTGTTTTAGTTATATTTTGTCACCACTTTTTAATCAGCCTTTATCCTTAACTTTGACAATGACAGCTTTTTCTCTGAAATGGAATTGTTTGTTCTGACATTTTCCCTGTAGATTGTTCATGATTTTTTTTGTGTCTTTGTGACATTATGTATATGCAAACATATAACTGTGTGATTGCTCATGGTTTTTGGGTCACTGTCAAATATATGTATTTGTGTCTGTTCATAGATTAAACGTGGGTCATTGTCATATATATATATGTTTGTGTCTGTTCATGGATTGTGGGTCATTGTCATATATATATAAATATATATATATACCGGTATATGTTTGTGTCTGTTCGTGGATTAAATGGGGGTCATTGTCATATATACATGTTTGTGTCTGTTCATGGATTGTGGGTCATTTTCATATATGTGTCTGTTCATGGATTAAATGCAGGTCATTGTAACACATACATGTTTGTGTCTGTTCATGGATTGTAGGTCATTGTCATATATATATACTATATATACCAGGGTTGTCCAAATATGTTCGTGGACAATAGCATTTTTATCATTTTAAATGGGTTAATTTATTCATATTATATATCTAAATCTTTGTCATAAAATTTCAGATCAAACCAAAGTGGTCTTTATTGTTTAATTTCTATAGAAATAAAGTAAAATTTTAATGTATCAAAGGCTCGCAGAAAGTATGCACGTCCCAGCGCAAAAATTGTCCAAACTTTGTAATTGAGTTTTTAGATATGTATATTTACTGTTTTCATAATCTTCTATTGTGATGTAGTCTGTATTGTGTACATTATTTTCATACATCATTTAAAAATATTTTCAAACCAGCAGAGGACATTTAAAAGATATTACGGCAAGAATATGTCTTTAAAAACGCATGAAAAAGCAACTTCATCTGACCACTGGCAATAAAAAAATTGTGTCAACTGAAGTAAAAAACTGAAATGAATGAAACGATTAAGGAAACTTATCCACAAGTGGCACAAGTGATATGTTGATGGAATATGCGATTGTACCTTCTGACCAAACGGTGAATGCGGCATATTACTCTCAATAAACCCAGTACTACGTCATTATAATTTAACGTCATACTGGGCTGTGCGGCCTGTATAGGCAATGTATATACATTCATAACTCCATTACAAAAATATACATTATTATGCTCTTTATTACAATATTATAATACTTTCCTGAAAATGGCGCTTCTATTTTGAATAAAATTACATGTGTCCACGAACTTTTTGGACAACCCTCGTATATATATACGTTTGTGTCTGTTCATGGATTGTGGGTCACTGTCATAGAGTTTTTGTTCTGCAATTTTTTCTGTGGATTGTTCATGGGTTTTTGTGTCTTTAAGTTTAGACATTTGTGCATATGCATGCATACATATTTAGTCAAAGATATATATGTGAATGCTCATGGTTTTTGGGTTGCTCTCATATCTACATGTTTGTGTCTGTTCATGGGATGTGGATCACTGTCATGGATTGGTTGTTCTAACATTTTTCCTGTAGTTTGTTCACGCCTATTTTGTGTCTTTGACTTTAGAAATTTGTGTAAGTGCAAATATATATGTGAATGCTAATGATTTTTGGGTTGCTGTCATATATACATGCTTTTGTCTGTTCATGGGATGTGGGTCATTCTAACAGATTGTTTGTTCATGAGGTTTTAGTGTCTTTGTACATAACGCCTCAACTACCTTATGTGGATGATGATGATACTTCAACATTAATTTACATGATGATACTTCAACATCACATGCTGAAACTTTAACATTACAAGCTGATACTTTGTCTTTATATGATGATAGTTCTTTGTTACATGTTGATACTTCTTTATTATGTGATGGTACTTCACTCTGCGGTGATTCTAAAAATAGGGAAGGGTCATCTTGAGATTGAAATACACTAAAATTCAGAACTCATTGATGCCTGACAAGTTTTTAACACTGGGCTTTTTCTCTGTTTTGGAGATTGATCAGATATTACTAAGGTCCACTGAGACTAGTTTAGATCAAGATACTCAACAAATAATACCACTTGATTATGTGTTGTCCTTTAACAGAGTCATTTTATATTTAAAGAAAGCCTGCTTGGGAAAACCATTGGCGCTCCCCATCAGTGCATACAAATCAGGGGGTTCGAGGTACCCCAGGGGATTTTTTGTCCAAAAATGTGCATTCTGAAGTGAACCCAAGTTTATGGTGCTTGGTCAAAGTGGACCGCTAAAAGTATTCATAGCACCTAATCAAAGACTTCTGTCATTCAGGTTACATCAGATTTATGGGTGGGCTTTCCCTGGAGATCCACGTAAAGGAGTGGACATTATGTAAGCACTAATTTTTTTCAACAGTAGAGTTACTGCTAAAATCAGTTTCAACAGCGCACGTAGTCCCTAGCATCTGACTTCATGTAAGATATTCCAATCTGGAGGACGCAATGCTCTATCCTTTGTATGTAGTTTTACAATAATTTTATGAAAATGGAAATTCGATCATATGTAGATCAATAGATGAAATATTGTAAAATACGGGATCCCCCCATTCCCTATTTTATATTTACTTGTTGACTTGTGATTGAGGGGTAGGTCTGCCACCACCACCACCACCACCACCCCCCCCCCCCTTTAAATAAAAGATAGTTTGTGCAAAGCGCTGGGATCTAATGGATGATTGCTCATGCTCTGATTTCCTTAAGACAGAAAGTAAAATTGCTATTTAATGGCGTAGAATGCCCAATCCAAAGGGGGTAAAATAAATTTGAGGGCGCCTGCCTGCAGAATTAAAACAATCAACCTACAACATAAAACGTACTCATAAAATTGGCATCCAATTTGAAGGCGCCTAAACAAAGACGAGTTACAATAAGGGGACTATGGAGTTGTTTGACACACAGAGATTTCGGCGCAAGTTCCAACAAATGTAATCAAAAGTGATGGTGCCCCCATTCCCTCCAGCATCCAGTTTCAGCTGAATGGCACAAGCCCTAGTATTGGGAATATAAGTTTTGATAATAACCAATGGGGTGTCCATATTTATATAAGGAAATAAGCATAAAAGAAGCTTGTTTAAATTGTTGGGTACAATGTAGCTTGAATTTAGTCTATTCTCTCCTTAGTAATATCCCTGAGTTTTATCGAATCACGATCCTGCTGCTTATAGCGAATTTAGAATCACCGCATACTGTAATACCATCATTTTATGAAATATCAGCATGTATTAGTGAAAGCATATAGTGAATAGGTATAATCATATAATAAAAAATTATCAGCATGTAATGTTATACTATCAGCATGTAATGATAATTGATAAATTATCATATAATGAAGAAGTATCAGCATGTAAAGTTCACTTGATGTATCAGCATGTAATGTTGATTGATGATCAGCATGAAATGTTGAACTATCAGCATATTATGGGCATTATCTACATAAGGCAGTTGAGGTGTTCCATTTCTTTGAGTTTTATTTGTTTGCATGTATATGTATATATATGTGAATGCTTATAGTTCTAAGGTTGCTATACTAATACATGTTTGTGTCTGTTCATGGATTGTGGTTCACTGTCATATATACATGTTTGTGTCTGTTCATGGATTGTGGTTCACTGTCATATATACATGTTTGTGTCTGTTCATGGATTGTGTATCACTGTCATATATATACATGCTTGTGTCTGTTCATGGATTGTGGGTCACTATCGTAGGTTAATTTTTGTATTATTTCTCCTGTACCAGGTAGTTTGTTCATGACTTTTTTGTGTCTTTGAGTTTATACATTTGTATATATGCAAATATTTTAAAGGGGCACTGTCATGATTTTGGTCAAATTTTGTTTTTCTGTTTTCATTATTTACAATGCTTTAGGATATATTTCTAATGATCAAATGAAATTTGAGAGTCAGTCATTGAGTTACAAGCAAGATACAGAGCTCACAATTCTTTGTCATGTAAACCAGGATTGTGCCCTATTTTTTTATTTACATAGGTTCAATATACAAGTCTTTTTCAAGCTGATTTGTCTATCATTTTATTCATTTTAAGAATAAAAAAACAGTTCCTAACATTTAATACATTCATTTTAGGTCTATAACTGGAATTTTTGCTTCAACATTCAAAATTAAAACAAAAGATTTGGGTCATTGTCGTATATTTACATCTACAAACTTTAAGTATAATTTCCTCAATTTCTTACGAAAGGTTATAGTTAATTCATAGCTCTATAGAAACAGCCAGACTGAAATCTACACGCCCCATTTAACTATTGGTCGAAATCTACAGCGGCTGAAAGTGACAGGACTGAAATTAACACGCCCTGTTTATCGATTGATCTGAACCTACAGCGACCTAAGTAAAATCACGGACTGCATGAAATAATCATGATGATGTCAGACTGAAAGTCTCACAGGAGACGATTTGGCTGTTTCTTTTAGCTAACGTACATGTGTACGTTAACAGTAATTTAGTAAATTTTACTAACTTTTCATAATCAATTTATTAATTAGTTAAAGAAAGATGTTAATATAACAATAAAATGCTTTCTTTGATGATTCATGCAGGTTATGAAGGTAGCGATCATTGCAGGAAAAATTTACATAACCCGCTATGTAGGTAGCAGGTTATGTATTTTTCCTGCAATGTCACTACCTTCATATCCCGAATGAATCACTATAGAAAGCATTTTATTGTTTAAATATGTTACATGTTGGCGTCGATCTGTTCATGGATTGTGGGTCATTGTTGTAGATTTCTTATTTTAACATTTTTCAGTTGATTGTTCATGAGTTTTTATGTTTTTGAGTTTACTGATCAATAAATATTTGCTTTAAACGGCGTATTGAACAACATGTAACTTCCAAATAAAATGACTTGCTTATGGAAAGGAACGATATGATTAACATAATAGGATACACAGAAAAACCGTGAAGTTAAATGATAAACTTTCTAGGATTAGCACTCGGTACTACTGGATTTGTGCATGATGATAGATCTGTATGCTTGATCAATAGGTCTGATAAATGATATGATAGTATAAGATTGTAAAAAATATTGATGCGGGTACCATATATATATGTTTGTATCAGTGTTCATGGATTGTGGGTCACTATCATATATTGTTTGTTTAAACATTTTACTGTTATTTGTTTATGTGTTTTTTGTGTCTTCAAGTTTAGTCAATTGTGTATATGCATTAATTCATACATATTGAGTTCAGACATTTGTAAATTCAAAGATATATATGTGAATGCTCATTGCTTTTGGAGTGCTGTCATATATATAAATGTTTTTGTCTGTTCATGGGATGTACGTGGGTCACTCTCATAGAATGTTTGCTCAAACATTTTTCTTGTGACTTTGAGTTAGATATTTGATCTTTATGTTAATTTTTGGTTCTCTGTTATACTGTACCCGCAATGAATTAACATGATAATAAAATGATAGGATAGAAACCACGCACGATATGATAGGATTGACGCATGTTATACATGTACATTGAAAAGTGTACATGCAAGATACGATAGGAATGATACACCAGAGGAAAGGATAAATGATGTTCATGATAAACATATAATATTAGCTCTAAATGATCTTCAAAATTAATGTGATAAATTAATGCATAGTTTGATAAAAAAATGTACAAATTAAGATACTCGCAGAAATCTTTTTATTAACAATTGCCTAGTTGTTAATCCTAGCTGCTTCATCTAAAGGGTATACAAAAATGACTTATTGGCTTACATGATTAATAAATTATCTGTATTCTACATTTTTTTCATTACCGAACATCCCAGCCAAACACTATATACTAACATCTCATCCCAACATCGAATCCTGTGGAAAATAACAGGTTCAATAAAAATTCAACTGTTGTTTTTGATAAACATGTAAAATCCATACAATAACAATTATATACAAATTACATGTAATGTTTACGCAGTTATAACTCTAGTACATATGATTAATGTAATACTATGAGCATTTAGTCTAGAAAAAAATGTTACTGTAACCATGTTCCTATAAAGATCTTCAATTGTTCACATTAATCTTTTATTTCCATTACTTAGTACATATATGATTAACATGTAATTTCTAATTTGATTTTTGTCACAAGAGTTTTGATATTAGTATGATAGAATGCTGGAGAAAATTTACCTAATTTGTTTGATGAACTATTGTACTGTAAAAAAATGTTGGTGTCTGTTCATGGAATGTGGGTCATTGTCTTGTATATACATGTTTGGGTCTGTTTATGGATTGTGGGACATTGTCATGTATATGTATACCTGTTTGTGTCTTTTCATGAATTGTGGGTTATCATCATATATTTCTTATTCTAACATTTTTCAGTTGATTGTTCATGAGTTTTTGTGTCTTTGAGTTTACTTATTGACATTTGTATACTGGATATATGCGTCCATACATATTGAGTTTGTACATATGTACAATGAAAATATGTATGGGATGCTTGTGGTTTTTGAATCTCTTTCATGTATAAATGTTTGTGTCTATTCATGAATTGTAGGTCACTGTCAGAGATTATTTGTTCTAACATTTTTCCTATAGTTTATTACTGTGTCTTTGAGTTTAGTTATCTGTTTATTTGCAAACATAATTACCAGTACATGGGATGTTGGTCACTGTCATAGATTGTTTGCTCAAATATTTTTGCAGTGGGGTTGTTTATGAGTTTTTGTGTCTTTGAGGTCAGATATTTGACTGTTCATATGCGTACATATATATATTGCAAGTTTAGACATATGTTTATATGCAAATTTTGCATTTCCATTGTTTTTTTCCACTGTAAGCCCATACGGAGGAGCTGCAATTATTTCTCTATAATCGCAATTGCTCTGTCAGTATACTATGACGTCAAAAAGGTGTAACGTTATATATACTTTTCCATGACGTTATAGATTTAAACCACTATACAATACATCATGTGTTTTTCTCAACTCCATTAAAATTGACGTATTTACATGTAATATTAAAACATGTTTTTGATAACATTTTAAAGGAATTTACTGTTATAACATATCATTGATTCTGTTAACAAATCTATGTTGAAATTAAAAAATCCATTACAGTCTGAATGCTTACTTTTGATGTAATAGCTAATGCAAGGTCTAGGCTATACAGGGTATTTTGCGAGTGGTAAAATGCAAATATAAGTACTAAACAACGATTATTTTAGTGAACATGGCGTTATGAATAGCAACTGCAAAATCCAGTGATTTGTACCACAAAATTCAAGCAGTATTATATAAACACCTCATTATTTTATTGAGATTTGCATAATTTGTGCAAGAATTTCATATCAAATTAAAAAAAACACATAAATAGGCGAAGCTGATGAATATGGCGAGGTCCCCACGTGCCAGGAAAAAAAAGTATCGACCTGATTTCCGAAAAATACGGTACTTTAATGGGCGATTTTTTTGTCTTACAAGGCCATTGTTTTAAACATTCCATATATTGAATTTTGAATGATGATTTTTTTTCTATCTAACTTGTAATAATCTAACTAATGAAATTCATGTTAATATGTAGATGTTTTTAAAAAAAAAAAGAAACATTAATTGTGAACATCAGTTCACAATTTATATTGGAAATGACTATTATGTCAATATGTTCACTAAGCACTGTATGATCATTTTTTTTTTTTACATGATATGATATGCTTCCTGTATGATCTGTTAGCTGCAATAATGTAGCCCTCTCCTCCCGATTTTTTTTTTTTTGAGAGGGCTACAACTCAAGGATCTCCGTAATGGTGCAAGTGCGGAGTGATTCTCTCGCCGCACAATTCGTCTCAATCGTACACAATGGAAATAACATTTGCATTTCTTACCAGAACTCAAACATTGTAGATGTCTTTGGCATAATTAATCCAAAATATCAAGTATAGTCCATATATCGTTATTTTTCGGGTATGTCAACAACACAAGTTGAAATTTGTCCGCCATGTTTACTGGCCTGACAGTTTTAATTTTGGGACAGCCAATGAGATGTAACGGGATGGGAGAATAATGACGGACCAGACCGGGATTCGAACCTCGGGCCCCCTGAATCTCTAGTCAGGTGCTCTACCAACTGAGCTATCTGGCGCCGGTATTCGAACCGGTCTGACCGTCACATTCCTCCCCCCTTAATGATCTTCGTCCCCGAGATCACCCCAGGCTCCTCCCCTGGCAGAGTTCACCTGTCAGTTCCAGGAGGTTGGTCACGGCCACCAACATGTAACGGATGGGAGAAATAATGACGGACCAGACCGGGATTCGAACCCGGGCCCCCTGAATCTCTAGTCAGGTGCTCTACCAACTGAAGCTATCTGGCCCCGGTATTCGAACCGGTCTGACCGTCACAGAATTCAGGAGCGGATCTTTACCTGAATATAGGAATTCCCCTATTTTAAACATACTTAACGCGGTAATATGGAATTTTCCATTATATACCATTTCCTGAAACTTGTTTTAGTGATAGAAACGAGGAAAGATGATTATTTACCTCTGTCATTCACGTTATATCCCATCAAAACTCCAAGCGTAGATCCCATACAATCACGCTAGAACTGTCATGGCTGCTGAAAAGAAGACTGGTAAACATGCTTATGTGTTTTTATCTGGTTTTGATATATATACGTTTAGTTGTTCAACCTGAATTAAATCCATTTTATCTAAGGAAGTCAAATATAAAATCGAAATTTTTAGACCGAAATCGTTGCATTCAAATTAATTTAGCACCATTACGGAGATCCTGTGGAATTGTAGCCCTCTTCAGTAAACATCAGATATAAAAATCGGAGAGGGCTACATTATTGCAGCTAGATACATGAATAACACTTTTTCTATCACTTTTTTCATACAGGAAGCATTATGATTCATATCATGTTAAAAAAGACCATACAGTGGCGAGTACATTATCATATCGTCAAAAGCAAACCGTGCTATGCTAGGAAAATTGTAAAAACTGTATAGCGTGTGAGAAGCAATGTGAGAACATACAGCTGGTAATAGTGTGTTTCGGTTTTTTATTTGTATTGAAGAAAAAAAAATTATTACCTCCTCCCCCCCCACCCCCCCCCCCCCAAGAGCTTGCATGGGGAAAGGAATTTTTGATCTACAAAGGTTTTATGAAGATAAATATTATTTGTTATTTTTAATTACATGTATATTCAAATAATGCATCCCCCCCCCCCCCCCCCCCCCCCCCACCCCCAATATTTCATTTTGCGAGGGGATGCTCCTGCTTTGGCGGTTGCCCTTGTATTTTTTTAAAAATACATTGTGATTCTATATCGTTAACCACTATATTGTGATATGTTTGTTGTTTCATAACGCATGCATTGTTCATATAACCATAATATTTCATCATATTGAATGCTTATGTTTATATGTAACATACTATTTTTATCTACGTATTGTTTTCATTATTATTTTACAGCTTGATAATATAGATCTTCCAAAACTTGAAAGCACATTAATGATGCACCTCAGACAAGCCCAAAAATATGCTGTTATGAAATTAATGTTGAACAACTACCCATGGAAGCTTTGACTCTTTGCATGGAGGAATATTTGATACAGTAGGAATTGTATATACTTTGGACTCTGTTCAGCACTGTGATGCACGTTCCATAGATTCTTCTGAACACTGCCTGATTCTCAGATTTCAGACATTGAACAGGTATTTTCATAACTACATTACTTTTTTCAACACATGATTTACAAGCTTAACTCTAATTACAATGAAATCTTTTTGCAAATTTATAACAGAGAGCATTCTAGAGAGGGACACATGTAACTCATGTAGAGTTCCACTAACTGTTAAGATGGGCTCTTACTGATACTACAGTCACTCAGGACTCCATGTTACTTCACAGCTTTGGCATTTTACTACCAGGTTTACATTAGTTACTCTTTCTGAAATATAGGGAACATTTCAGTAACTACAGTAGACCTGTAGTAACAAAGTAACTAAAATTTCATTGACAATTATTTTTGCCTGTACTCTAGGAGGATTTGAGGCAAATCCTGTTGAAGCACACCCAGATGTTCCACAGATTTCTGCAGAACAGTGAGCATCGTTGCGCACATAATTACCGGATATACTTGTTCACAGATCAAACAGTCATAAAGGACCATGTTGCAGAATATGTTCAACAGCCTTGCATAGTATTTTTATTACCAAATACATGTATTCTAATGATATGGATATTTTTGTCACGGCAGGACTTCACTAGAATATCATTGTTCTTTGTATACTATAGGGAGCATTTTGGGAAGCGCAGTTTTGCATATACCGCATAGTTTAGTGCTAGGATCTTTTTAAGACACTCGTTGGCGCAACAATTTTTGGACTATTTTATCTCCTTATAAGAGACCTATGTATAAGATAGAGAAAAGTAATAAGATTTTAAAGCTAAAATATTTAGATTTTTTTTCTTTTGTAATGATGTTTATAGCTCAAATCATATCAAAAAAATTAAAGAAGATCTGATGGTTAATTTATTAACACCCAGCCTCCTTAAAGGAATGCCATCCGAGTACTATTAATCACCAAATCATTTTATTCTTTTCAGATGAGATAGAAGCTTGTATGGTAGATCAATCAGCATTGTCTTGAGGGAACTATCAGTGAAGGGTAATACATGCAGGTACATTATTTGAGGTCCTCAACACCTGTTAAAAGTTCTGCATACAAGCCCATTTTCCTTAATTAAGATATGATTTTTACCATGTGTTTTGACTTAAAATTCCCCCCCCCCCCCACCCCTTTAATCATTTTTTTTAAGGTGGGACTTTTAATTTCATTTCTCCTTCATTAAAATAAATGCTCCTCCAGTATTCACACTCAGAACCTTTGGTTGGTAACGAGGGTAAACCCATAGCTGCACAGAGATATTTAAAACACCAATTATTGGCGATATAAACTGTTTCACATCCGCGTTGAAATTCCATGATGTGAAGATTAATTGTCTTAAAAGTAGAAGTCACAGGGTGTCGAGAATTCTTAATTTCGTATTGTTTTAGTTATATTTTGTCACCCTTTTTATCATCCTTTATCCTTACTTTGACAATGACACTTTTTCTCTGAATGGAATTGTTTTGTTCTGACATTTTCCCTGTAGATTGTTCATGATTTTTTTTGTGTCTTTGTGACAATATGTATATCAAACATATATGTGTGATTGCTCATGGTTTTTGTGGTCACTGTCAAATATATGTATTTGTGTCTGTTCATAAGATTAAACGTGGGTCATTGTCATGATATATATATGTTTGGTGTCTGTTCATGGATTGTGGGGTCTTGTCTATATATATAAATATATATATTATACCGGTATATGTTTGTGTCTGTCGTGATTAAATGGGGGTCATTGTCATATATATGTTTGTGTCTGTTCATGGATGTGGGTCATTTTCATATATTGTCCTGTTCATGGATTAAATGCAGGTCATTGTAACACAACAGTTTGTGTCTGTTCATGGATGTAGGTCATGTCATATATATACTATCTATACCAGGGTTGTCCAAATATGTTCGTGGCAATAGCTTTTTACTCATTTAAATGGGTTAATTTATTCATATTATTATACTAAATCTTTGTCATAAAATTTCAGATCAAACCAAAGTGGTCTTTATTGTTTATTTCTATAGAATAAGTAAATTTAATGTATCAAAGGCTCGCAGAAGTATGCACGTCCCAGCGCAAAATTGTCCAAACTTTGTAATTGAGTTTTTAGATATGTATATTTACTGTTTTCATAATCTTCTATTGTGATGTAGTCTGTATTGTGTACATTATTTTCATACATCTAAAAAATATTTTCAAACCAATCAAGGACATTCTAAAGATATTACGAGCAAGAATATGTGCTTTAAAAACCGCATGAAAAGCAACTTCATCTGACCACTGGCAATAAAAAAATTGTGTCAACTGAATGTAAAAACTGAAATGAATGAAACGATTAAGGAAACTTATCCACAAGTGGCACAAGTGATATGTTGATGAATATGCTTGTACCTTCTGACCAAACGGTGAATGCGGCCATATTACTCTCAATAAACCCAGTACTACGTTCATTATATTTAACGTCTACTGGGCTGTGCGGCCTGTAAGGCATGTAATACATTCATAACTCCATTACAAAATATACATTATTATGCTCTTTATTACAATATTTAATACTTTTCCTGAAAATGGCGCTTCTATTTTGAATAAAATTACATGTGTCCACGACTTTTTTGGACAACCCTCGTATATATATCGTTTGTGTCTGTTCATGGATTGTGGGTCACTGTCATAGAAGTTTTTGTTCTGCATTTTTTCTGTGGATTGTTCATGGTTTTTGTGTCTTTAGTTTAGACATTTGTGCATATGCATCCATGCATATTTAGTCAAAGATATATATTGAATGCTCATGGTTTTTGGGTTGCTCTCATATCTACATGTTTGTGTCTGTTCATGGTGTGGATCACTGTCTGGATTGGTTGTTCTAACTTTTTTCCTGTAGTTTGTTCACGCCTATTTTGTGTCTTTGACTTTAAAATTTGTGTAGTGCAAATATATAGTGAATTGCTAATATTTTTGGTTGCTGTCTATATACATGCTTTTGTCTGTTCATGGGATGTGGGTCATTCTAACAGATTGTTTGTTCATGAGGGTTTTAAGTGTCTTTGTACATACGCCCTCAACTACCTTATGTGGATGATGATGTACTTCAACATTAATTTACATGATGATACTTCAACATCACATGCTGAACTTAACATTCAAGCTGATACTTTGTCTTTATATGATGATAGTTCTTTGTTACATGTTGATACTTCTTTATTATGTGATGGTACTTCACTCTGCGGTGATTCTAAAAATAGGGAAGGGTCATCTTGAGATTGAAATACACTAAATTCAGAACTCATTGATGCATGACAAGTTTTTAACACTGGGCTTTTTCTCTGTTTTGGAGATTGATCAGATTATTACTAAGGTCCCACTGGACAGTTTAGATCAAGATACTCAACAAATAATACCACTTGATTATGTGTTGTCCTTTAACAGAGTCATTTTTATATTTAAAGAAAGCCTGCTTGGAAACCATTGGCGCTCCCCATCAGTGCATACAAATCAGGGGGTTCGAGGTACCCCAGGGGATTTTTTGTCCAAAAATGTGCATTCTGAAGTGAACCCAAGTTTATGGTGCTTGGTCAAGTGGACGCTAAAGTATTCATAGCACCTAATCAAAGACTTTCTGTCATTCAGGTTACATCAGATTTATGGTTGGGCTTTCCCTGTAGATCCACGTAAGGAGTGGACATAGTAAGCACTAATTTTTTTCAACATAGAGTTACTGCTAAATCAGTTTCAAACAGCGCACGTAGTCCCTAGCAGCTGACTCATGTAAGTATTCCAATCTGGAGGACGCATGCTCTATCCTTTGTATTAGTTTTACAATAATTTTTTATGAAAATGGAAATTCGATCATATTGATCAATAGATGAAATATTGTAAAATACGGGATCCCCCATTCCCTATTTTATATTTTACTTGTTGACTGTGATTGAGGGTAGGTCTGCCACCACCCACCACCACCCCCCCCCACCCCCCCCTTTAAATAAAAGATAGTTTGTGCAGCGCTGGGATCTATGGATGATTGCTCATGCTCTGATTTCCTTAAGACAGAAAGTAAAATTGCTATTTAATGGCGTAGAATGCCCAATCCAAAGGGGGTAAAAATAAATTTGAGGCGCCTGCCTGCAGAATTAAAACAATCAACCTACACCCATAAAACGTACTCATAAAATTGGCATCCAATTTGAGGCGCCTAAAAAAGACGAGTTACAATAAGGGGACTATGGAGTTGTTTGACACACAGAGATTTCGCGCAAGTTCCAACAAATGTAATCAAAGTGATGGTGCCCCCATTCCCTCCAGCATCCAGTTTCAGCTGAATGTGGCACCAAGCCCTAGTATTGGGAATATAAGTTTTGATAATAACCAATGGGGTTTTCCATATTTATATAAGGAAATAGCATAAAAGAAAGCTTGTTTAAATTGTTGGGTACATGTAGCTTGATTTAGTCTATTCTCTCCTTAGTAATCCCTGAGTTTTATTCGAATCACGATCCTGCTGCTTATAGCGAATTTAGAATCACCCATACTGTAATACCATCATTTTATGAATATCAGCATGTATTAGTGAAGCATATAGTGAATAGGTATAATCATATATAAAAATTATTATCAGCATGTAATGTTATACTATCAGCATGTAATGATAATTGCAAATTATCATATAATGAAGAAGTATCAGCATTGTAAAATGTTCACTTGATGTATCTACATGTAATGTTGATTGATGATCACATGAAATGTTGAACTATCAGCATATTATGGGCATTATCTACATAAGGCAGTTGAGGTGTTCCTTTCTTTTGAGTTTTATTTGTTTGCATGTATATGTATATATATGTGAATGCTTATAGTTCTAAGGTTGCTATACTAATACATGTTTGTTCTGTTCATGGATTGTGGTCACTGTCATATATACATGTTTGTGTCTGTTTCATGGATTGTTGTTCACTGTCATATATACATGTTTGTCTGTCATGGATTGTGTATCACTGCATATATATCGCTTGTGTCTGTTCATGGATTGTGGTCACTATCGTAGGTTAATTTTGTATTATTTCTCCTGTACCAGGTATTTGTTCATGACTTTTTTGTGTCTTTGAGTTTATACATTTGTATATCAAATATTTTAAAGGGGCACTGTCATGTTTTGGTCAAATTTTGTTTTTCTGTTTTCATTATTTCAATGCTTTAGGATATATTTCTAATGATCAATGAAATTTGATAGTCAGTCATTGATTACAAGCAAGATACAGAGCTCACAATTCTTTGTCATGTAACCAGGATTGTGCCCTATTTTTTCTTACAAAGGTTTTTTCAATATACAAGTCTTTTTCAAGCTGATTTGGTCTATCATTTTATATTCATTTTAAGATAAAAAAACAGTTCCTAACATTTAATCATTCATTTTAGTGCTATAACTGGAATTTTTGCTTCAACATTCAAAATTAAAACAAAAGATTTGGGTCATTGTCCGTATATTTACATCTACAACTTTTAAGTTAATTTCCTCAATTTCTTACGAAGGTTATAGTTAATTCATAGCTCTATAGAACACCAGACTGAAATCTAACCCCCATTTAACTATTGGTCGAATCTACAGCGGCTGAAAGTGACAGGACTGAAATTACACGCCCTGTTTATCGTTGATCTGACACCTAAGCGACCTAAGTAATCACGGACTGCATGAAATAATCATGATGATGTCAGACTGAAAGTCTCACAGAGACGATTTGGCTGTTTCTTTTAGCTAACTACATGTGTACGTTACAGTAATTTAGTAAATTTTACTAACTTTTCATAATCAATTTATTAATTAGTTAAAGAAAGTGTTAATATAAACAATAAATGCTTTCTTTGATGATTCATGCAGGTTATGAAGGTAGCGATCATTGCAGGAAAAATTTACATAACCCGCTATGTTAGTACGGTTTGTATTTTTCCTGCAATGTCACCTACCTTCATATCCCGAATGAATCACTATAGAAAGCATTTTATTGTTTAAATATGTTACATGTTGGCGTCGATCTGTTCTGATTGACCCCGGACTTGTTGAACATTTCTTCCTTAAATATTTGTTATGCACTAATTTGTACGACCGGATTGATTAAAGATCGTTTGCTTATCACTTCCCTGCATGTATACAAACTGGTGTTCACTGGGGATAGTAACCTACCTGGAGGCATATACGGTAGCACATGCACCCCGGTCTTTGTGTTGATCGAGTCTAAGTAGTATATAATACTGTATATGAAATAGTTCCCCGAGATTTCATTCAACCGCTAATGTTACGGTCCATCTATCGTCAGTGTAATTACATGTATTCCTTAAGATTTGTATAATCCTACCGTATTGCTTAAACAATAATAATTTATATATGTGCTTAATCATGATAATCGTTCACACCTCTGTGTGACTTTTATATTGTGTATATAATGATCCAACTCTCGAAGACTGCGGGCATGAGTAGCACGTGCCGAGAGTTTCAACTGTGTATAACAAAAAGTAGCCCAACCCAGACTTATTTCAGAGACACCTGGTTTAGATTTCATTGAGAGTTTTATTTTGAATCTCCAGAAAAAAACTTGTAGATGTGTTCTATTATAAAAAGAAATCAGCTTTTTATATCTACCCGGCGATATTTTTCCTCCTTTATTACAGACCCTGAAACGTACTACTACACCAAAAAAGCGTGCAACTTTCGTGCGAGAAACGTTTCGTGTAAACCGTTTAGCGTTTCGTGTAAACCGTTTAGCGTTTCGTGTGAATCGTGAAGCGTTTCGTGTAAACCGTTTAGCGTTTCGGGCAAGCGTGCAGCGTTTTGGGCAAAGCGTGTAAATCGTTTCGGGCAAAGCGTGCGAGAACCGTGTGAATCTTCATCAGATTTCATTCGGAACTCTCTGACAATTTAATTGTTTCAAATAGCGCTCGTGTTAACATTACTTTTAACTGTTTGTGATTGGCAAAACTCCTTTGAGATAATCTTGTGGAAAAATCTATAAGAAATGATACACTTATAAATTGAACTAATTTTTAACAAACAAAAGAAAAGTTCGCGTATTGAAAGAAGACTAGTTACTGAGACTATTCGGCTGTGTACAACCAGTACACAGAACCTCGGACATCGGGTAAGACCTGCACCTGGCTGAACCTGTCAATCAAACTCTGTGTATTCGTTTTCATGGGTGGTCACGCGTCTCTCTTTTTTTGTCATAGCCAATAGAAATTTAATGACTTCAAGGTAGTCGGAATCAGTATTTGATGATGCACACAATTTCATGATAGATTATTTAACATTAATTTGAACAAAATTAAATGTAAACATAGAAAGAAAATATACTGTTCATTTCTATGAATTGCGGGAAGTAAATTCTTCTGAATCCCGATTAAAAATATTTCTACAAATTATTATTTTAATTATTTAAGCTCTGATAACGTAAAACAACAGATAATTAACACACTGCAATTTCCTAAAATGTACACATGCATTTATTTTATGGAATCTATATGCATGGTACTTAATTCAAATAAATTACATGTATGATAGATATATTGTACGCCTTATGCGGGGCGCCGGTTATTATATAATATTGAGACAAAATCTAAATCATTTTTGTTCTTTCCGAAATCCGAAATAGTAATGAACACTTTCTTTATTGTTTCATCCATTGATTTTCTCTGTGATATTTGTACAGAACATTTATTTACGCGATTGATTTGACATAAAAAAAAATTATCGGTTGTTTTATAGCTTTTTCTAACTTGTGACTAATTTTATTTTACATAACTTTCAAATTATCAATGTAAATAATTACAGTTATTAACAGTTATTTTTTACATCGTATTCTCTGAACCATTAAAAATATTAATGTGAGAAGAAAAACAAATCCCGCCGAATACTGAAACCGATTCAGTTTGTAATCATACGGATTTTATTTTTGGTATTGAATATTTTCTCTGGAATTTTTATTATTTACAGGACTAACAATCATGGATATTTCTTTAAGCAATATATGTTTATAATTGATTTTTAATTGATCAATTCAATACTTATGTACATAATGTTTCTAATATCAGTATTTCTATTATTTCGGCTTTTCTTAAAATTAATTCTTACTAACAGAGTCAGGGTAAAAATCCGAGAGGACCCGAATCGATCAGGATAAAAGCGTGTGAAAGCGAGCAATCGTTTCGTGCGAGAATCTTTTCGTGTAAACGTCAGCGTTTTCGTGTAAAGCGTTTAGTGTTTCGGGCAAAGCGTGCAGCGTTTCGTGTAAACCGTTTAGCGAGCGTCAGCGAGTGTGTAGTGTAGTAGTACGTTTCAGGGTCTGTACCCTTTGTACGGTTCTCATTTTACTTTAACCATGCGAAATCGATTTCTTGTTTATCATAAGCACACGATCAAAATGCATGACAGCATGTAATAATGATAGAAAGATGATTCAGTCTTAGCGATCGAAGTAAGAAATGTTAGAAGAAATAATCTATTCACATTTAATTTGTTTATGATAAATTACTACAGTATATTGATAAAAATCCATATGATTTGTACACAAAATTCAAGCAGTATTATAGTAAACACTCATGATTTTATTGAGATTTGCATAAATTTGTGCAAAATTTCATATCAAATTAAAAAAAAACATAAATTAGGCGAAGCGATGAATAGGGCGAGGTCCACGTGCCAGGAAAAAAAGTATCGACCTGATTTCCGAAAAATACGGTACTTTTAATGGGCGATTTTTTGTCTATAAAGGCCATTGTTTTAAACATTCCATATATTGAATTTTGAATGATGATTTTTTTTTCTATCTAATTGTAATAATCTTAACTAATGAAATTCATGTTAATAGTAGATGTTTTAAAAAAAATAAATAAACATTAATTGTGAAAATCATTCACAATTTATATGGATGAACTATATGATCAATATTTACTAGCACTGTGATCATTTTTTTTTTTTACATGATATGATATGCTTCCTGTATGATACATGTTAGCTGCAATAATGTGCCCTCTCCCGATTTTTTTTTTTTTGAAGAGGCTACAACTCAAGGATCTCCGTAATGGTGCAAGTGCGGGAGTGATTCACTCCCGCAACAATTTCGTCTCAAATCGTACATAAATGGAAATAACATTTGCATTTCTTACCAGAACTCAAACATTGTAGATGTCTATGGCATAAATTAATCCAAAAATATCAAGTATAGTCCATATATCGGTTATTTTTCGTGTATGTCAACAACACAAGTTGAATTTGTCCGCCATGTTTACTGGCCTTGACCAGTTTTATTTTGGGACAGCCAATGAGATGTAACGGGATGGGAGAAATAATGACGGACCAGACCGGATTCGAACCCGGGCCCCCTGAATCTCTAGTCAGGTGCTCTACCAACTGAGCTATCTGGCGCCGGTATTCGAACCGGTCTGACCGTCACATTCCTCCCCCCTTAAATGATCTTCGTCCCCGAAGATCACCCCAGGCTCTTCCCCTGGCAGGAGTTCACCTGTCAGTTCCAGGGGTTGGTCACGGCACCAAATGTACCGGGATGGGAGAAATAATGACGGACCAGACCGGGATTCGAACCCGGGCCCCCTGAATCTCTAGTCAGGTGCTCTACCAACTGAGCTATCTGGCGCCGGTATTCGAACCGGTCTGACCGTCACAGTGAATTCAGGAGCGGATCTTTACCTGAATATAGGAATTCCCCTATTTTAAACATAATTAACGCGGTAAATATGAATTTTCCATTATATACCATTTCCTGAAACTTTGTTTTAGTGATAGAACGAGGAAAGATCGATTATTTACTCTGTCATTCACGTTATCAAGCCCATCAAAACTCCAAGCGTAGATCCCATACAATCACGCTAGAACTGTCATGGCTGCTGAAAAAGACGACTGGTAAACATGCTTATGTGTTTTATCTGGTTTTGATATATATACGGTTAGTTTGTTCAACCTGAATTAAATCATTTTATCTAAAGGAAGTCAAATATAAAATCGAAATTTTTAGACCGAAGTCAGTTGCATTAAAAATTAATTTAGCACCATTACGGAGATCCTCTGGAATTGTAGCCCTCTTCAGTAAACATCAGATATAAAAATCGGAGAGGGCTACATTATTGCAGCTAGATACATGAATAACACTTTTTCTATACACTTTTTCATACAGGAAGCATTATGATATCATATCATGTGAAAAAAGACCATACAGTGCGAGTAACATTTATCATATCGTACAAAAAGCAAACCGTGCTATGCTAGGAACGTATTGTAAAAACTGTATAGCGTGTGAGAAGCATGTGAGAAACATACAGCTGGTATAGTAGTGTGTTTCAGGTTTTTATTTGTATGAAGAAAAAAAAATTATTACCTCCTCCCCCCCCCCCCCCCCCCCCCAAGAGCTTGCATGGGGAAAGGAATATTTTGATCTAAAGAGGTTTTATGAAGATAAATATTATTTGTTATTTTTAATTACATGTATATTCTAAATAATGCATCCCCCCCCCCCCCAAATATTTCATTTTGCGAGGGGATGCTCTGCTTTGCGGTGCCCTTGTATTTTTTAAAAATACATTGTGATTCATATATCGTTACCACTATATTGTGATATGTATTGTTGTTTCATAACGCATGCATTGTTCATATAACCATAATATTTCATCATATGAATGCTTATGTTTATATGTAACATTAGACTTTTTATCTAAGTATTGTTTTCATTATTATTTTACAGCATTGATAAGTATGAATCTTCCAAAAGCTTGGAAAGCACATTAATGATGCAACCTCAGACAAGCCCAAAAATAATGCTGTTATGAAATTAATGTTGAACAACTACCCATGGAAGCTTTGACTCTTTGCATGGAGGATATTGATAGACAGTAGGAGATTAGATATGACTTTGGACTCTGTTGCAGCACTGTGATGCACGTTCCATAGATTCTTCTGAACACTGCACTGATTCATCAGATGTCAGACATGAACAGGTATTTTTCATTAACTACATTACTTTTTTCAACACATGATTTACAAGCTTAACTCTAATTACAATGAAATCTTTTTCAAATTTATAACAGAGAGCATCTAGAGAGGGATCACAATGGTAACTCATGTAGATGTTCCACTAACTAGTTAAGATGGGCTCTTAACTGATACTACAGTCTACTCAGGACCATGTAACTTCACAGCTTTGGCATTTTACTACAGGTATTACCTTAAGTTACTCTTTCTGAAATATAGGGGAACATTTCAGTAACTACAGTAGACCTGTAGTAACAAAGTAACTAAAATTTCATTGACAATTATTCTTTGCCTGTACTCTAGGGAGGAATTTGAAGGCAAATCCTGTTGAAGCACACCCAGATGTTCCACAGATTCTGCAGAACAGTGAAGATCTGTTGCAGCACATAATTACCGTATATACTTGTTCAACAGATTCAACAGGTCATAAAGGACCATGTTGCAGAATATGTTCAACAGCCTTGCATAGGTATTTTTATTACACAAATACATGTATTCTGAATGATAGGGAATTTTTGTCAAGGCAGGACTTCACTAGAATATCATTGTTCTTTGTATACTATAGGGAGCATTTTGGAAGCGGCAGTTTTGCATATACCGCATAGTTTAGTGCTAGGATCTTTTTAAGAGCACTCGATTGGCGCAACAATTTTTGGACTATTTTTATCTCCTTAATAAGAAGACCTATGTAAAGATAGAGAAAAGTAATAAGATTTTAAAGCTAAAATATTTAGATTTTTTTCTTTTGTAAATGATAGTTTATAGCTAGACAAATCATATCAAAAAAATTAAAGAAGATCTGATGGTTAATTTATTAACCACCCAGCCTCCTTAAAGGATGCCATCCGAGTACTAATTAATCACCAAATCATTTTATTTCTTTTCAGAATATGAGATAGAAGCTTGTAATGGTAGTAGCATCAGCATTGTCTGGAAGGAACTATCAGTGAAGGTAATACATGCAGGTACATTATTTGAGGGTCCTCAACACCTGTTAAAAGTTCTGCATACAAGCCCATTTTCTTAATTAAAGATATTGATTTTTACCATGTGTTTTGACTTAAAAATTCCCCCCCCCCCCCCACCCCCTTATAATCAGTTTTTTAAGGGGGGACTTTAATTTCATTTCTCTTCATTAAAATAAATGCTCCTCCAGTATTCACACTCAGAACCTGTGGGTTGGTAGACTGAGGGTAAACCCATAGCTGCACAGAGATATTTAAAACACCAATTATTGGCGATATAAACTGTTTCACATCGCGTTGAAATTGCCATGATGTGACGTATTAATTGTCTTAAAAGTAGAAGTCACAGGGTGTCGAGAATTCTTAATTTCGTTATTGTTTTAGTTATATTTTGTCACCACTTTTTAATCAGCCTTTATCCTTAACTTTGACAATGACAGCTTTTTCTCTGAAATGGAATTGTTTGTTCTGACATTTTCCCTGTAGATTGTTCATGATTTTTTTTGTGTCTTTGTGACATTATGTATATGCAAACATATAACTGTGTGATTGCTCATGGTTTTTGGGTCACTGTCAAATATATGTATTTGTGTCTGTTCATAGATTAAACGTGGGTCATTGTCATATATATATATGTTTGTGTCTGTTCATGGATTGTGGGTCATTGTCATATATATATAAATATATATATATACCGGTATATGTTTGTGTCTGTTCGTGGATTAAATGGGGGTCATTGTCATATATACATGTTTGTGTCTGTTCATGGATTGTGGGTCATTTTCATATATGTGTCTGTTCATGGATTAAATGCAGGTCATTGTAACACATACATGTTTGTGTCTGTTCATGGATTGTAGGTCATTGTCATATATATATACTATATATACCAGGGTTGTCCAAATATGTTCGTGGACAATAGCATTTTTATCATTTTAAATGGGTTAATTTATTCATATTATATATCTAAATCTTTGTCATAAAATTTCAGATCAAACCAAAGTGGTCTTTATTGTTTTAATTTCTATAGAAATAAAGTAAAATTTTAATGTATCAAAGGCTCGCAGAAAGTATGCACGTCCCAGCGCAAAAATTGTCCAAACTTTGTAATTGAGTTTTTAGATATGTATATTTACTGTTTTCATAATCTTCTATTGTGATGTAGTCTGTATTGTGTACATTATTTTCATACATCATTTAAAAATATTTTCAAACCAGCAGAGGACATTTAAAAGATATTACGGCAAGAATATGTCTTTAAAAACGCATGAAAAAGCAACTTCATCTGACCACTGGCAATAAAAAAATTGTGTCAACTGAAGTAAAAAAACTGAAATGAATGAAACGATTAAGGAAACTTATCCACAAGTGGCACAAGTGATATGTTGATGGAATATGCGATTGTACCTTCTGACCAAACGGTGAATGCGGCATATTACTCTCAATAAACCCAGTACTACGTCATTATAATTTAACGTCATACTGGGCTGTGCGGCCTGTATAGGCAATGTATATACATTCATAACTCCATTACAAAAATATACATTATTATGCTCTTTATTACAATATTATAATACTTTCCTGAAAATGGCGCTTCTATTTTGAATAAAATTACATGTGTCCACGAACTTTTTGGACAACCCTCGTATATATATACGTTTGTGTCTGTTCATGGATTGTGGGTCACTGTCATAGAGTTTTTGTTCTGCAATTTTTTCTGTGGATTGTTCATGGGTTTTTGTGTCTTTAAGTTTAGACATTTGTGCATATGCATGCATACATATTTAGTCAAAGATATATATGTGAATGCTCATGGTTTTTGGGTTGCTCTCATATCTACATGTTTGTGTCTGTTCATGGGATGTGGATCACTGTCATGGATTGGTTGTTCTAACATTTTTCCTGTAGTTTGTTCACGCCTATTTTGTGTCTTTGACTTTAGAAATTTGTGTAAGTGCAAATATATATGTGAATGCTAATGATTTTTGGGTTGCTGTCATATATACATGCTTTTGTCTGTTCATGGGATGTGGGTCATTCTAACAGATTGTTTGTTCATGAGGTTTTAGTGTCTTTGTACATAACGCCTCAACTACCTTATGTGGATGATGATGATACTTCAACATTAATTTACATGATGATACTTCAACATCACATGCTGAAACTTTAACATTACAAGCTGATACTTTGTCTTTATATGATGATAGTTCTTTGTTACATGTTGATACTTCTTTATTATGTGATGGTACTTCACTCTGCGGTGATTCTAAAAATAGGGAAGGGTCATCTTGAGATTGAAATACACTAAAATTCAGAACTCATTGATGCCTGACAAGTTTTTAACACTGGGCTTTTTCTCTGTTTTGGAGATTGATCAGATATTACTAAGGTCCACTGAGACTAGTTTAGATCAAGATACTCAACAAATAATACCACTTGATTATGTGTTGTCCTTTAACAGAGTCATTTTATATTTAAAGAAAGCCTGCTTGGGAAAACCATTGGCGCTCCCCATCAGTGCATACAAATCAGGGGGTTCGAGGTACCCCAGGGGATTTTTTGTCCAAAAATGTGCATTCTGAAGTGAACCCAAGTTTATGGTGCTTGGTCAAAGTGGACCGCTAAAAGTATTCATAGCACCTAATCAAAGACTTCTGTCATTCAGGTTACATCAGATTTATGGGTGGGCTTTCCCTGGAGATCCACGTAAAGGAGTGGACATTATGTAAGCACTAATTTTTTTCAACAGTAGAGTTACTGCTAAAATCAGTTTCAACAGCGCACGTAGTCCCTAGCATCTGACTTCATGTAAGATATTCCAATCTGGAGGACGCAATGCTCTATCCTTTGTATGTAGTTTTACAATAATTTTATGAAAATGGAAATTCGATCATATGTAGATCAATAGATGAAATATTGTAAAATACGGGATCCCCCCATTCCCTATTTTATATTTACTTGTTGACTTGTGATTGAGGGGTAGGTCTGCCACCACCACCACCACCCCCACCCCCCCCCCCCTTTAAATAAAAGATAGTTTGTGCAAAGCGCTGGGATCTAATGGATGATTGCTCATGCTCTGATTTCCTTAAGACAGAAAGTAAAATTGCTATTTAATGGCGTAGAATGCCCAATCCAAAGGGGGTAAAATAAATTTGAGGGCGCCTGCCTGCAGAATTAAAACAATCAACCTACAACATAAAACGTACTCATAAAATTGGCATCCAATTTGAAGGCGCCTAAACAAAGACGAGTTACAATAAGGGGACTATGGAGTTGTTTGACACACAGAGATTTCGGCGCAAGTTCCAACAAATGTAATCAAAAGTGATGGTGCCCCCATTCCCTCCAGCATCCAGTTTCAGCTGAATGGCACAAGCCCTAGTATTGGGAATATAAGTTTTGATAATAACCAATGGGGTGTCCATATTTATATAAGGAAATAAGCATAAAAGAAGCTTGTTTAAATTGTTGGGTACAATGTAGCTTGAATTTAGTCTATTCTCTCCTTAGTAATATCCCTGAGTTTTATCGAATCACGATCCTGCTGCTTATAGCGAATTTAGAATCACCGCATACTGTAATACCATCATTTTATGAAATATCAGCATGTATTAGTGAAAGCATATAGTGAATAGGTATAATCATATAATAAAAAATTATCAGCATGTAATGTTATACTATCAGCATGTAATGATAATTGATAAATTATCATATAATGAAGAAGTATCAGCATGTAAAGTTCACTTGATGTATCAGCATGTAATGTTGATTGATGATCAGCATGAAATGTTGAACTATCAGCATATTATGGGCATTATCTACATAAGGCAGTTGAGGTGTTCCATTTCTTTGAGTTTTATTTGTTTGCATGTATATGTATATATATGTGAATGCTTATAGTTCTAAGGTTGCTATACTAATACATGTTTGTGTCTGTTCATGGATTGTGGTTCACTGTCATATATACATGTTTGTGTCTGTTCATGGATTGTGGTTCACTGTCATATATACATGTTTGTGTCTGTTCATGGATTGTGTATCACTGTCATATATATACATGCTTGTGTCTGTTCATGGATTGTGGGTCACTATCGTAGGTTAATTTTTGTATTATTTCTCCTGTACCAGGTAGTTTGTTCATGACTTTTTTGTGTCTTTGAGTTTATACATTTGTATATATGCAAATATTTTAAAGGGGCACTGTCATGATTTTGGTCAAATTTTGTTTTTCTGTTTTCATTATTTACAATGCTTTAGGATATATTTCTAATGATCAAATGAAATTTGAGAGTCAGTCATTGAGTTACAAGCAAGATACAGAGCTCACAATTCTTTGTCATGTAAACCAGGATTGTGCCCTATTTTTTTATTTACATAGGTTCAATATACAAGTCTTTTTCAAGCTGATTTGTCTATCATTTTATTCATTTTAAGAATAAAAAAACAGTTCCTAACATTTAATACATTCATTTTAGGTCTATAACTGGAATTTTTGCTTCAACATTCAAAATTAAAACAAAAGATTTGGGTCATTGTCGTATATTTACATCTACAAACTTTAAGTATAATTTCCTCAATTTCTTACGAAAGGTTATAGTTAATTCATAGCTCTATAGAAACAGCCAGACTGAAATCTACACGCCCCATTTAACTATTGGTCGAAATCTACAGCGGCTGAAAGTGACAGGACTGAAATTAACACGCCCTGTTTATCGATTGATCTGAACCTACAGCGACCTAAGTAAAATCACGGACTGCATGAAATAATCATGATGATGTCAGACTGAAAGTCTCACAGGAGACGATTTGGCTGTTTCTTTTAGCTAACGTACATGTGTACGTTAACAGTAATTTAGTAAATTTTACTAACTTTTCATAATCAATTTATTAATTAGTTAAAGAAAGATGTTAATATAAACAATAAAATGCTTTCTTTGATGATTCATGCAGGTTATGAAGGTAGCGATCATTGCAGGAAAAATTTACATAACCCGCTATGTAGGTAGCAGGTTATGTATTTTTCCTGCAATGTCACTACCTTCATATCCCGAATGAATCACTATAGAAAGCATTTTATTGTTTAAATATGTTACATGTTGGCGTCGATCTGTTCATGGATTGTGGGTCATTGTTGTAGATTTCTTATTTTAACATTTTTCAGTTGATTGTTCATGAGTTTTTATGTTTTTGAGTTTACTGATCAATAAATATTTGCTTTAACGGCGTATTGAACAACATGTAACTTCCAAATAAAATGACTTGCTTATGGAAAGGAACGATATGATTAACATAATAGGATACACAGAAAAACCGTGAAGTTAAATGATAAACTTTCTAGGATTAGCACTCGGTACTACTGGATTTGTGCATGATGATAGATCTGTATGCTTGATCAATAGGTCTGATAAATGATATGATAGTATAAGATTGTAAAAAATATTGATGCGGGTACCATATATATATGTTTGTATCAGTGTTCATGGATTGTGGGTCACTATCATATATTGTTTGTTTAAACATTTTACTGTTATTTGTTTATGTGTTTTTTGTGTCTTCAAGTTTAGTCAATTGTGTATATGCATTAATTCATACATATTGAGTTCAGACATTTGTAAATTCAAAGATATATATGTGAATGCTCATTGCTTTTGGAGTGCTGTCATATATATAAATGTTTTTGTCTGTTCATGGGATGTACGTGGGTCACTCTCATAGAATGTTTGCTCAAACATTTTTCTTGTGACTTTGAGTTAGATATTTGATCTTTATGTTAATTTTTGGTTCTCTGTTATACTGTACCCGCAATGAATTTAACATGATAATAAAATGATAGGATAGAAACCACGCACGATATGATAGGATTGACGCATGTTATACATGTACATTGAAAAGTGTACATGCAAGATACGATAGGAATGATACACCAGAGGAAAGGATAAATGATGTTCATGATAAACATATAATATTAGCTCTAAATGATCTTCAAAATTAATGTGATAAATTAATGGCATAGTTTGATAAAAAAATGTACAAATTAAGATACTCGCAGAAATCTTTTTATTAACAATTGCCTAGTTGTTAATCCTAGCTGCTTCATCTAAAGGGTATACAAAAATGACTTATTGGCTTACATGATTAATAAATTATCTGTATTTCTACATTTTTTTCATTACCGAACATCCCAGCCAAACACTATATACTAACATCTCATCCCAACATCGAATCCTGTGGAAAATAACAGGTTCAATAAAAATTCAACTGTTGTTTTTGATAAACATGTAAAATCCATACAATAACAAATTATATACAAATTACATGTAATGTTTACGCAGTTATAAACTCTAGTACATATGATTAAATGTAATACTATGAGCATTTAGTCTAGAAAAAAATGTTACTGTAACCATGTTCCTATAAAGATCTTCAATTGTTCACATTAATCTTTTATTTCCATTACTTAGTACATATATGATTAACATGTAATTTCTAATTTGATTTTTGTCACAAGAGTTTTGATATTAGTATGATAGAATGCTGGAGAAAATTTTACCTAATTTGTTTGATGAACTATTGTACTGTAAAAAAATGTTGGTGTCTGTTCATGGAATGTGGGTCATTGTCTTGTATATACATGTTTGGGTCTGTTTATGGATTGTGGGACATTGTCATGTATATGTATACCTGTTTGTGTCTGTTCATGAATTGTGGGTTATCATCATATATTTCTTATTCTAACATTTTTCAGTTGATTGTTCATGAGTTTTTGTGTCTTTGAGTTTACTTAATTGACATTTGTATACTGGATATATGCGTCCATACATATTGAGTTTGTACATATGTACAATGAAAAATATGTATGGGAATGCTTGTGGTTTTTGAATCTCTTTCATGTATAAATGTTTGTGTCTATTCATGAATTGTAGGTCACTGTCAGAGATTATTTGTTCTAACATTTTTCCTATAGTTTATTACTGTGTCTTTGAGTTTAGTTATCTGTTTATTTGCAAACATAATTACCAGGTACATGGGATGTTGGTCACTGTCATAGATTGTTTGCTCAAATATTTTTGCAGTGGGTTGTTTATGAGTTTTTTGTGTCTTTGAGGTCAGATATTTGACTGTTCATATGCGTACATATATATATTGCAAGTTTAGACATATGTTTATATGCAAATATTTGCATTTCCATTGTTTTTTCCCACTGTAAGCCCATACGGAGGAGCTGCAATTATTTCTCTATAATCGCAATTGCTCTGTCAGTATACTATGACGTCAAAAAGGTGTAACGTTATATATACTTTTCCATGACGTTATAGATTTAAACCACTATACAATACATCATGTGTTTTTCTCCAACTCCTTTAAAATTGACGTATTTACATGTAATATTAAAACATGTTTTTGATAACATTTTAAAGGAATTACTGTTATAACATATCATTGATTCTGTTAACAAATCTATGTGAATTAAAAAGATACATTACAGTCTGAATGCTTACTTTTGATGTAATAGCTAAATGTCAAGGTCTAGGCTAATACAGGGTATTTGCGAGTGGTAAAATGCAAATATAAGTAATAAACAACGATTATTTAGTGAACATGGCGTTATGAATAGCAACTGCTCTGCTGGCATATTTTCCATGATGCGCTAGCGTGCATCATGGAATATGCCAACAGAGCAATTGCTATTCATAACGCCATGTTCACTAAATAACGTTGTTTATTTCTTAAATATATACATTGATATGTGATCGCAGATAATTTTTTAGTTTTTAAACATTAAAGCATTATTACTTGAAAGATGTGGTCACAATTTACTGCAGCATAGTGTGTATACAAATTGAATACCAAGCACTAGCATGTTATGAAAATGTGTTGCGTACACTATTATTTTAACTTACATGTACAATTGTAGAATTTAATTCACTGAACCTTTCTTATATTTGATTCACAGATTCTATTGAAGAACACAAGGATTATGTCCCAAGTGGTATAGAATCAGTGGATAAACCATCATGCACCACATTACCATCAAAGAAAAAATGGACAATGGAATAGGACATTTGAATTTTATATGGACTTTAAAGATTAAAGTGTACCAAGAGAGGCAGAAGCACTGAAAGTAAAAAACAATTGCAAATTTCTTGCTGATAGAAGTATTCATCAGAAAAAGAGTAAAATGCAACATATGCTGAGACTTAATCAGCAGATACGAAAGCTGATTCCAATGAGCCCCCGTTAAACGTAATGGCGGAAGATGAGGATGCAAATTTAGGACGTTTGGTCTTGCAGTAACAAATGATTCTGTAATAAACCCTTTAAATTTCAACAGTAATTGGAAGATAATCTCCTCATGAAATACCCTGGACTTATTTATAAACAAGAGTCGTCTGTATGCTTCATGTTTTAGATTGAAGATTGAATGTGTATGTGTCATATCTGTATTACTCTCTCTGCTTCCCATCTGCAACATGTGTACCTGTGGTGTAACCTCATGGTTTAGTTTTTATTCATTTTAAAATCTTAATATCAGCAATAAGATGTTGTAATTTCTTATGTGTTACTTTTATGTTTAAGGTCAAGTGAACATGATTGAAATATGTATTGCATATATTTTAAAAGTATATTACAATGTAATTTAGAATACTTAACGTTTTTAAAAAAGGACAATCATATTAATATCTAATATTTACATGTAGTGTATATTTCCCCTTATGTTTGCAGATGACATCTGTGACGTTCAATTTCTCATGACACCTGTGGGTTTTAGCTCTGCTGGCCATAGACCAGAAGAGTGTATGGGATGATCTGTTTGTGTAGCTTTCTGTTTGTCTCTCTGTGAACAATTTTCAAATGCTACTACTATTACAGCTATCAAGAATGTTCACATATATATACATGTCTTGTGTTTGAAATCATGCATGACACATTTTTCTAACTTTGAGAAATAGAATATATAATCTTTAACTGACAAAAGTGTTCCCTTATTAATATTGTTTTACCTCTGCAAATAAAGGTATCATGGTATAAAGGATTTACCTTGTCTGTCTGTTAATCTGTGTCTACATTACAAGTGTTGAGGATGGATTGCTATGCCATAGCAATATTTTTGGTGGGGGTTATGCATTTGCTGCTGCCTTTATTTGACACAGAGATGGTCATGGTCATGTAGGGATTCGTCATGACCTAGACGTGGTAGTACATGGACAAGGTGACAAGGAAAATAATGATTTGGGGTATTACCCTAATACAAAGTCACAAGGAAAAGCGTATAGGACATTTTGATGTGGCCTAAGCTATAACCGAGATAATTAAGTTGTTCACACCTTAATTTTTACAAGTAGTTTCAAACCAATGGCATTTGACACTTTAGTCGTCAATGATTTTAGTGAAGAGGTTTTCTGGTCTGTTACCATATTCTCTTTGAAGATAATTATAGAAACCAAACTTAGAATACAATGTTTTGATCTATGTTCATCTTATCAAAAGGGGTACACAGACCAAACTTCTTCCTGAGATGCATTAACATATACTAGTATATGATCATTTCAAAGCATGCTTTGCATGCTGCTTCTGACTTAAATTACATAAGTCTGTGATTCATAAGCACAGTATCTATATCTTTTTATTTCAAGGGGTTTACAAAGTAAATTTCTTCAGTGCATCACTGGCTGCTCTGTTCAATGCATTACATGTAGTAAAAAAATCTGCCACCTTTTCAGGAATGCCCCATACTATGCACTGTTGCCATTAGGAGACAAGTCGTTAGTAATTCTTCGGTTACTTTTATAAAACAAATTTCCTTAACCATTTTTGTGCCACAGGGCCTATTTGGGCCTATTTGAATATCTACGTTAAGTGCCACAGGGCCTATTTGGGCCTATGGCAATTTGAAAAAATATACATTAAAATAAAAATAAATATTAAATACATTCAGGTTCTGTTTTTCATTATTGATTTTTTAAAATTTGTATCAATATACATCGTATGATCTATGTGTTTAGTGAAATACTGCTGATAACGTCACAACGTTAAAAATGACATCATAATCATGACGTCACTACGTCACACAGCGCAAACTCGTTGTCTGCGTTTTACCATGGCTGGCGTATGGTTTTTGTGAATACACCCCCAGGACTTTTCCGTCAGAACGGGAAAATAATATCTGTCCTAATGCACAACCTGGACCAAAGGAAATGCCCCCTCCCCCACAAGAGCACGACCAATCTTACTTTTTCCTACTCTGCCATATAAACCCTGGGCTCGTTTAACATATAACCGACTTTTGACTAAAATCTATCTTAAAAGACCAAATATTTTTCATAAGATCTCACCATAGCTCATAAATTTGTCATATCTTAATAGGATAATCTTAAATACTGTCAAAATACAGGTCTTAAGTCCAACTTTAACATGGCGAGAGCTAATACTTTAGTCCACCACCGAAGGCCGAGTATAATTCGAGTGTGCGCGACTTTTTTATTTTCATGCTGCCGTTAGTGCTGATTAAAAAAATCAAATAAAACACATCGGTAATATCAATGCGGTTTTTTTTTAATCGGGTAAAAAGCTACTACATACAGCATCGTTCTCTGGTATTGTATAATTTGCAAGAAATCGAGAGAATATTAAGCACCAAAGGAAGCATGTACTTTATATGTATTATTTTTATTCAGAGTTAATTAATGAACGGCAATATAAACTGCGATATGCCAAATAAGGAGGATTATTATACTTTCATGTTAAATACTGAAATCTGATTGGTTAAGACGCAGTTAATAATATTTACTATTACCCTCAGCGTTAGCAACGCACTTGGCAACGGGTAACATTAAAAAATGTTACATGCGCGAAAATTATGCGCGTACGGTTCGCTGTAGAATTCACGTTATTCCTATATAAAAGCAGTAAAATTTTCTTAAAATTTTAAAAAAAGACATTCAGTATAACAAAATAAATAGTGCCTGTTTGGGAGGATAACAGTTGAAATTGACACCCCTCGAAAACCATTGTCAACCTCCGCTTCGCGTCGGTTGACAATGGTTTTCTCGGGGTGTCAATTTCAACTGTTACCCTCCCAAACAGGCACTATTTATATAATGGGGCACTGAAAAAATTACTTTGATATGATCCTAGAACAAAATTTTAGCCAGATGATCAACATTAAAAAAAAATTCATCTGGTGACATTTTACTGTAGTTTTCATGCATGTAAAAGAACAATACTGAATCTTTGGACAGAAAAACAAGAACTGCATGTAATAACTTATTTGGAGATAATGGTGATGCTTCGACCGTGTTCGAGATTAAGACTTTAGTGCCCAACCCCCCCCCCCCCCCCCATCCCCCCTGCGTACGCGCTTCAAGTCCTATTGATACCGTTTTCGTATCTTCTGTCTCCTTCTTCAGAGCATTTCAAACAGAGACATTCTTTCTTGAAACTAAATTTCAACCGTGTCTCTAAAATTGGATACCGCATATCATAGACATTTTTAAATTTTCACATGGATGGTTCTGACCGCACGGACTTTCATTACCTGTTTTATGGTCATAAAGAGCATCTACTCTGTGTAAAGGTGCAAATATAGCGGTAAAAGAAGGAAAGATTTCTAGGACTGTAATATACTTCATGAAAATATTTAACCACAAAATTTTATCATTATTATATTTTAGACAACTCAGTTGGTCAAGCGGATTTAATCACTAAAACAAACTGTAAGACCACAAGTTGGTAAAAAAAAACTTCTTAGATCTAATCGAGATATAGAATCGTAAATGTTTTGCATTTCATAACTGTTATATTTCATCGTATGATGATGAACTATGTGTAATCGTTAACTTTCTTAGGTCTATATTGTTTTTTATTCTTTGAATATTAGAACTATAATATAAATC
This sequence comes from Magallana gigas, assembly GCF_902806645.1. Taxonomy (NCBI): domain Eukaryota; kingdom Metazoa; phylum Mollusca; class Bivalvia; order Ostreida; family Ostreidae; genus Magallana; species Magallana gigas. The sequence goes on from NC_047568.1 coordinate 31,352,563, forward strand.
ACAATCGTAGTTGTATCGATAAATAAGCTAAGATATTAGAGAACATTAAGAACAAAATTATACATCTTTTTCCGAGAGTTCAAACGTTTACAACTGACGATCGTGATTGTCAATTTTACACGTATGATGTGGTAAAAGTTTTTACTTTGTATGGAATAAAATGTAAAAATTAAGATAGTGTTCACCTGTCCGAGAAAAGGAAGATTTTAAAACATACAGATAATTTAAAGCTACATAGTCCGATTTTTTTGGCTATGGGAGTATCAAATATTTTTCTATACAGACCAAATTTATTAGACAAATGCCTATTTACACAAACAAAATCCGTCTCCTTTCAAAGTTTGTATTATTTAAAGTACATAAAAAATTTCTGTATGAAAAAACAAAACAAACCAACTCCATCTTGGGAATGTTTAGAAACGGGAACCGCTTGGTTTTGTTCCCGAATGATTGGGTTTATTCAACCCGCATGTGATGTATCGATTGTACATGTATACAAAACACTTCCCCAAATATTAGTGAATAAAATGTACCGACGTTTATTTTTGATTTGAATTTTTTTCAAAGTCGTAATACAACCATACCCGCCTTGACCTCAGCAGCGAATTTTATTATGAGACGAAAGAAATCAATACAATTTATGTCGTTTGTTTTTGTAAATAAATTGTGTACGTCACTTTTTCAATAAAATATGGCTTAATGTACCTGGAAAACTACTGCAATGTCTATTATGATACTCATACTTAGCATAGCCATCGTATAAAATCGAACATAGCAGCTTTAAAAATTTCACGATAAGCCTATATATTATTCTATTTACGAAATCATTAAAGTCATTTGGGGTATTTTGAATAACAGTTTTTGTTCAACTTGATTGTAAAATATGTGTAAATACGCATGTTTAATACAGTTCGTTGTTTTGGTCCAACAGAAAGATCATACTCGTTCATGTGCGGACCTAGAAGGGGGTGCATGGACTATTCCTTCCACCTCTTGGGAAATCAAATTAAAAAGATTATATAGCAAAATTCCCGAAATAGGCCTCAAAACCCCTCTCCAACATTGGAAAACAAAATTATCCCTCGGACACCCCCAGGAAATGTTTTCTGGATCCGCGCATGCTGTAACAAACATACAATATATCAATTTTCTCGCTGAATAAAGCAATAGCATACAGTGTAATGAGAAATGAATATTGAGCAGCGTTTTCATCACATAAATTCTCTTTACTGAGGTTAGCGAGAATATTTTAATAACAAAATAATTTATTAATGTATGTAATTTCTTCTTTAAACTCTCTATATATAAATCACTGCATGGCGTTGGAAGCAATTTGAAAGTGAGTGGGGGGGGGGGGGGGGGGCTAGACTAATCCTAAAAAATATTGACAAGCAAAACAAAAATGATAAAAAACTAATTCCCAAAATATCCGTGGGGGGGGGGGGGGGTGTGTAGTACTATACCTATACTTCCAAAAAAAATCTTACCTACCAAAATAAAAAAAATTCCCACATCATGAAATTCCTAATCCGGGGGTGGGGGGGGGGGGGGGGGGGTGGGGGGGGATAGTATGCCTATGACTTCAACTTCTCAATAATTTAATCATTTCAAGGTAAATTTAGGAACAAATATGTTTCCTGCGAGAAAGAGTGGGGGGAGGCTAACCTTCTATGATGCTATGTGCCTAATGGTTAGGTCTAACTTTGCAAAAATGGTGGGGTGGGTGCTAAGCCCCCCTTAGCCCTCCCCCCTCCGATTCCGATGCCTATGTAAATTACATTCCAGGTGGTGACAGTTGGAGAGTTTCATTTGTTCGTGTTTTGTACATTGCAGTGCGATACACCACACTTTCTAAAACACGGAACGCGGGGTGATTCGAAATTTCCCCCAAATGACTTTACGAGCATAAACTTGGATGGACGTTTATGCTTGCGCGATTTCATAGAAATGATTATTAAAACGAACAAGGAATTGCTTACCAATCTAGCACTGTCATTCTTTGTCTGTCTGTCTGCATATCTAACACACAGTAAAAACCAATTCCTTTTGCGAATTTCTTAAACTGCATCATGATAAACCTTTACAGCTGCAGCCAGCAATACCTGCCTCTTGACCACTAACATATTTGCGTTATACTAATTAATTAGTTTTTGAGAATTATCCGCTATTTATGACAATGATTGTTACAAAAATATCGTTGGTTATATAAAATCGCTTTAAAACATTTGGTGCTTTGCTTAATTACACATATAGTTTAATGTTAATCTAATATGGTTTGTACATGGTCAGTAAATCCCATACGGTGCGAGGCCGAATGAAGATGTTTTAAAAATAAATGTCCAAATTATTCGTGGGAAAAAACTTAGTTATTGCTATTTAGACCATATACTTTCGTGATAATCCCGCCCCATCAGTTCCATTTTTCACAATTTGAGGGAATTTCTGGTGTGAAAAACATGATTAAGTTTGCAGTGCATGTCATTAGGTTATCAAAAAAGAAATCCGATAATTTATGATTTTTTTAAGTCAACCTACTTAAACTCTCTCTCTCTCTCTCTCTCTCTCTCTCTCTCTCTCTCTCTCTCTCTCTCTCTCTCTCTCTCTCTCTCTCTCTCTCAGGAATAAGATAGCTTTTTTATCGTGAAATTTATGTCTCATATATGTGCAAACAAAGAAATAAGAGATATATGCATTATATCTTATAGAACTACATGTAATTTCAATGATAAAAAATTCACATGTATGCGTGGATTATAATTAAGATTGAAAGGATAAGAACGTGATTATTTTAAAAACTGCACGTATTTGTTAAAGATTGGGAACATGCATCATTAATGAAGTAATTCATATTTTTTGAAAGACGTGGTTTTCTTTACATTTCTTTTTCATTTGGCGACGCTTAAAAAGAAAGAAAAAAAAGAATGGCGTAACGTCTTATTTGAAATGACAGAGAAAAAGATAAAAAGCCATTGTTTTCGATAATAACATTAGAAATTATTGATTAAACACAAAACTGCATCCCGCAACGCTAAAAAATGGTACGGCGCGTTGTGTCAGATTGTTACGTCAAAACATGAATTTGATAACGTCATGCTTGGCACTGAAGCGTAATAACGTCTTTTTTGACGTGGCAGCGAAAGGTTTAAAAAAAGCCTATATATATATAAGTCTGATAAAATGATATTTTGTATTTTGTGCTCCTATACAAATCATATTCAGCTGTATGCTATATATCATTGTTTTAGCACCCATACATGGTTTGTGGGATATATCCCATAAAGAATCTATATATATATATTGCCATGACATGGTTTGTGGGTTCCTACCCACAAGTATGTTATATATATCATCTACTATATATCACTGTGGGTATGTATACCCACAATGTGGTGACCCACAACGTTATCTATAACTTTGAAACCAAATATGAGTAATCTTTATATTCATCTTATATTTGGCTTCTTCATCAAAAACTATTCCTAAAAATGCGTTTCCTTTTGTAATAAGCCTACCACAAATGCAGGGTCCCACAACCCATGTTTATGGATCATGACCCGCAAACCATGTCAAGTACCTATATATATATATATATATATATATATATATATATATATATATATATATATATATATATTTATATATATATATATATATATATATATATACACTGGCGTGCGACCAGTTCTCGCCGAGTACCATTTCTCGCCAGTACATTGTGACGTCATTTTATCAACACATAAAATTATAGACGAAAAATGACCTCACAGTGTACTGACGAGAAATGGTACTCGGCCAGAACTGGTCGCACGCCAGTACACACCCTAAGATTTACAAAAAGCAGATTGTTCAAATTAGAATGTCATCACATAACCATGCTATTGAAAGTGGTCGGCACACGTATGGTACAAAAGAAATTCGTGTTTGTAAACTTTGTTTAATCAGATATTGAAAATGAGTTCCATTTTGTCTTAAAGTGTCCTTCTATATAACGAATTAAGATTGAAATATATTAAGAAATATTATTGGTAAAAGCCATCTGTTTATAAATTTAAACAATTATTAACTGTCAAAAATTATAAAGAATTGTGTAGTCTGGGGAAATGTCTCCACTTAGCTTTTAGTAATCGCAATGATGTTCCATAATTTGTTTTCTGCTATACTACTGCATGTATCTTTATAATATACCCGACAATGTACCATATCTAATGTAAATCATATAAATTATGCATGTATATGGAACGCCATTGCTGCCTTATAGCATAAAACTATAGGTACATTATGTCAAATTATCATTACATTATGTCAAAGTCCATTACGTGGTGTGAATATATCTTTACGCTAGGTCAAATCGTTATCGCGTGATGTCAAAAGCACGTTAGGTGAAGTAAACATGTCTCTATCTTTACATCAACTTTTTACGTTGTGATGTAAAATCAGCCTTACGTTATGCCAACATTTTACAACCGAAGGTCAATACATCATGACATTATTTCGAAAATGTATTACATGGGGCAAATGTATCCTTACATTATGTCAACATTTTATCATGTGATATCAATATATACTTACAATATATCAACACTGCAGTGCATATCGCGATTCTATCCTTACATTATGTCAATATTTTATTACATGATATCAATATATTTTTACATTTTATCAACACTTTATTACATGGTTATATATGGGTTTTTTCGCAGGAAACATAACTGTCCCGTAATGTAAGTTTGAAAGATTGAGAAGTTGGAGTCAAAAGGCATACTAGCGCCCCCCCCCCGTACGGATTAGGAATTTCTTTTTTTTTATTTGATTGGAACTACATGTATAGGTATACTCTCCCCCCCCCCCCCCCCCACCTGATATTAAGTCAGGTGGCTTAATGTTATTTCATAAAATCGGACAGTAAAATGGCTGCAAATTCCTAAATTTAATGATTTAATTGATATAAACTGTTTTAAAGTATTTATTCTTATCCCAGTAATTAACTTAAGCCTATTAATTGTCATCAGGATAGGAAATACCTACTCTCTAAGCCAATATACTCTAGTGGTGGACATTCTACACAAGGGGAGTTATTCCCCTTGAATATTGTTGCTAATAAATCATATAATGACATCTATAGCCAAGAAAATCATCCATTTTCACAAAATATATTACTTATGGTACTAAATCCACTCAAAATTACACTTAAAGGAGAAATCTGAAAATACCATGTAGTCTTGAAGGTGGCAGGGGACAGTTTTTTTTCATACAATTCCTTGTAGCCAAGGGATGCTTGTCTTCCGAACTCTGTAACTAGAATTTCCTCAGGTCCCATTCAGCACAAATGCCTTTAATTCACTCTTTATCACCCCTGCGAATGTGTTCGGAATGTTTTCTTTATTGTTGCTAAGTAAGTAATAAATCCAGAGGTGCTCGAATGAAAGTTCACGAGACTTCACCGAGATTTGTTCAGTTCCTGTGAAATTTCGAGCGGAAGTATAAGTGTTCGAATAATATTCTCAAAATACGTAAGTACTGGTCCTACTTTGATTTATGTTAAAACGGGAAAAGCTTTCAAGATGTTTGTCTTATTTCACCATCTAGCAGTTTTTTATATTAAACGATAATATTCAGAACAGAGTTATCGTCCGTGTACAACCACGTGTAGAGTGGTTGAAAATATAAACATTGGGTTGCTTAATAAAATCATAGCCATGTTTGATGCTTGTGGTGTGCAATTTCATGTTTTAAAAAAATAATGGGTGTCTGTTTTGCATTAAAACTTAGTATATCGAGCCATTTTCAAGGAACATTCTGCATAAAATGGTATAGTCTGTTTCACTATTGATGTTATTACTAGGTCAGGCGTGGATCGAAAATTAATCCTCAGGAGGGATCTCTTTTAAGCATTTTAGTTGTTGCAACAGCAGACAAAAACTAATTTTTGTATAGTCACATTTATTTCTAGAACACATTTTATTCACCAATTAATGAAGATAAAGTTTAAAATCAATAAACCTCTAGATTTTATATTTGACTACAAGAACCTAGATACTGTGAAATAGACTTTGTACACGAGGTACACTTTTTACTGCGAAACTGAAAGGGTCAATTAAAACCACTTGGTCTAAAATTTGAATGACAATAACATTTGCAGGGGTGTTTATAAGACCAATCACCAATTTTTGAAGACAATTACTGGTCAAAACCTGTAAAATTCTCTACATACTGGTTTTTATGAGATTTTGACCCTTTCATATTTTGCTAAGTATACCCCCGCTCCATAGGAGAGGGGGTATACTGTTTTACCCTTGTGCGTCTGTCTGTCTGTCCGCCCGTAACAAAAAATTCTGTCGCATTTATCTCAGCAACTATTTATCGCAGATGCTTGATATTTTTACAGTGTTTGTTAAGGCATGCCATATCGTGGGATATATTTTTGTACCAATCAGACGTCAACTTCCTGTTAAATGACGACTTTGCTTATTTTTAACCAAAATTTTCAAACAAATTTTCGTCAAAGATTTCTCAGCAGCTATTTATTGCAGATGCTTGAAATTTTTACACAGTGTTTGTTAAGGCATGCCATATCGTGGGATATATTTTTGTACCAATCAGACATCAACTTCATGTTAAATGAGTACTTTGTTTATTTTAGCCAAAATTTTCAAAAAAATTTCCTCAAAGATTTCTCAGCAGCTATTTATCGCAGATGCTTGAAATTTTAGAACACTATTTGTTTAGGCATGTCATATTGTGGATATATTTCTGTACCAATCGGATGCCATCTTTCTATTAAATGTCGACTTTGCTTATTTTGCATATTCACATCAGAGCGGGGGTATCACTAGTGAGCATTGGCTCACAAATATCTGGTTTTTCATGATTTTTCAGCTTTTTAGACCTCCCCCAGCTAATTCCCTGCCGAGGGTTGACCTTCCGTACTGCGTGCACGTTGCACTATCACATGTCAGAGACTTACCGGTGTATAGTTTACAATGTCCCATCCACCTACTTTTCGTGTTATTTTACCTCCCGTCTGTAACTTGCAATTTCACTGTGTAAAGTCAACACAACAGTCATAGCCACATGTTTCGTATTTTACTTCTGATTCTCATGTACCTAACATATGGGGCCTACATATTGCACATCAATTTCAACAAGAGACACCCCTCTAACTAATGATAATCATTAAAAATCATTTCATGAATTTTAGCAACACTTATAAGCCTTAAAGTACAGCAACTCTCAATTTTACAAAAATATTGACGGGTACTTTATCCGAAACTGTCCCTTGCTACCTAAGGAACCACACAATTTGATAATTGTAGGACTTAACTATTTTTTAGAATTCTTTTCGAAACAAGTTAATTTATTTATAAAGGTTTTGCTTTTTTAACCTTCTCTGTAGTAATTTTAATAAAACCGATTTCAAGATCTTAATATCTATTCTATTGAGGATAAAATTTTAGACGATTATGAAATATATGTTCAGAAAAAACTATATAAATTTACAAAATAAATTGACTAAATTGATCTAAGGAAATCATGATATTACATATAAGGTAGGGTAAATAATGTCGATATCACGTTTTATACATGACAATTTGTTCCTTGCAAACATACAAAGCTTTATTGCTTTATTATTCTACAATGTAAAGGTCAAGTTTACGTAGATCAATCAATGCAGTTTTGATGACTCCTTCGAAAAGAAACCTTTGCGTTTTTGTCTGGGGTTTATGAATTGGAAATCAAATACAATAGAAATTCATTTGGCAACAAAAAAATACCTTTATTAATGCAAGTATTATTGATTTCAAGTGCATTTTACCTTCTTCTTACAAATGTGTTGATCTTAAACATAATATGCAAATATAAGTGATCAAACCCTCTGATATACAAAATACAAGTAGGTCATGATAATAAATTGACACAAAGTAAATTTGTCAATATATTTACTTGCTTTATGAATTCATATGTAACAGATTGCGTTCATATTAATGACAAACACTTTGAATCGTTAGGTTAAAAAATGTAAACAACTTTTATATTCAGAACTACCGGGAAATCGAGCTATAGATATCCAGTATGAAACGAAGTCATCGAAGGTCAAATTATCTTCAAAGTTTGAGTTTAGATATGAACAGCAAAATCAAGCCAAGAAATGGTTCTTCGCACAAAGAATGCTTACCACTGGCAATTAAGCGTTGCAAATCAACACCAGGTAATAACTCATAATACTTTTAAACATAATTTTTGGACGAACGTGCGTTTAGTTTAAATTGTAGGACAAGAGTAGCCTGAATTTACGTCAAAAATTATCTAAATACATTAATTTGTTTTATTTTATTTGAATAAAATCAATTATTTAAGCGTTATATCATTGTAAATGTGTCTTGACGAAAGCCCATACGTCATATCATTTTGAACGCAATAAATCATTACAAATCCAACAAACTTCATATAGGCCTTCTATCATTTCGACAACATTTCAGCTGCCATGATGACTAATACTACAGAATTCATTGAATGTTCGTTAAACTTATTTCCACATCTTATCAACATATTTGAATTGACCAAAGAATTCATACACCGGGCTTCTGGTGGCATAGACATTCCGAAAGAGTGGACAGACCTTGATGTGTCTTTCGTCAAAGCTAAAGTTATCGCTCTGCGTTCTCCTGAGAAGGATCGGCGACCTATTGAAAAATGTATGAATGAATATTATTTACCTTAAATAGTAGAAAATCATTTTGTAAACTGCCATTTGTTAGTTTTTATTTGATAGTATATACTAGGCTAATCAAAGAATGTAACTCTGCTACTCTGTGTCATGATTTACAGTTATGAATGACCTAAAAACCTGGCCTTTCATTCCAACTATCTCTGTCTGCGAAGAAGAAAAACAGGTCGAGATAAAAAATGGGGTATGAAAAAGCATAATGCAAATTTTGTAAATGCAAATAATCTTTGATTCATCTTTGAACTGACAGAAAAAAAATAAGGCCGATTTCTGCTTTTTATACTTGTAAGGGAAATCTATTAGAAGAGTGTATTGAAGCAAATTTATATTATGTTTATTTTATACAATGGTTAAGTTCTAGAATAATTATTTATATTCTGAATACTTTATTATTATGATAAATAAAATGATCAAGTTATATTTTTCTATTAAACTTTGCTTGGTGATAATCCTGCATATTTTTTTTTTACAAAATATTCCAAGAATTTTTGAATTAAAAAATAAAAATTGCAGCCTAGAAAATTAAAATTAGTTAGTTTATCCATCTAAAATCTATCATAATAAGACATGATGTCCACAAATGTAGGCTTCTTTTGATTTATTGATTTCACTATCAAATCTTGGAATATTTGAGAATTTGGGGATTACAGAAGAGAAAAGATTCTAATTTTTTAACATTTTTAAACTTTCTACAAATCTCAGATGCTCTTCATGAATGGACAAAAATACAAAGAAACAAAACAGATGTTGGAAGCAAAATACTTGGACAACAAGGCAATACGATCTGCTATAACTCACCCTGATGTTCGAGAAGTACATGAGGCTTTGACAAAGCTGTTAGAGACGCCAATCTGGAAACTCCTTATAGAAATAAAGCAAAATATACAAAAATCTGATGTATCAGATAAACAGGTCAAACTCTCCATGGAATTAGACATCCTTCTTAATACAGTTAAGCACCCTGTTTCCGATGGTATTATCAGAAGTATTTCGTCAACCAGCCACACCATTTCGGAAATTCCCGATGAACTGAGAAATTATTTGTTGAGGTACTAAGAATATATACTTGGTACAGTAAAATCTGTATCTGTAACTTTAATTTGTGCATTTTCTTCTTGCCATGTGGTATGAAATATTCCTGTTTTGTATAAGTTTGGCGACAATCATTTTAAAAACTTTCCAGTTCAGGTATTTAGTTATAATAAAACTGTACAGCACTAAATGTAGATAATATTAGAACACGCTAGTACAATATTCAAAATTTTAACTGTAGAAAAAAGGATGACTGCAGTATAAAAGTTTAAACTGTAGGAACACTAAAAAATGACGTCACAAAATTGTTTTCTTTACATCCGAATCGGCTCATACTGGTATACCGTGTAATCTATGCGTGTCTACCCTTCGTTTATGATCCAAAGCATGTTTTATTTTACAGAAAAGATCATCCGTAATGGCACAATAGGGGGCTGTATTTATGGATAAATGCATAGATCATTTGCAATTAAAAACTTGTTTTGATTTTGACTGCTAATACTGATTATATTTTCATGATTTTGAACGTCCCTTCATATATTGTAGCAGAATAAACATATGTAAATTTTGATTGCTTTAAAATACAGCATATCTCTAAATTTAGGGGTCAAAGGACAAGGATTGCATCAAAATGTTTTTTTAGAATTCTGTCTTTAAAATATTGAAGACAATCTAAACTTTAGAGGTCCATGGCCACGATTTAAGTTGAAAACTTTCATTCCATTTTTAATGAATACATTGCTTCATTAGTATATTTCTAGTGCTCCATTGTTTTGAAAACAGAATCGGTCATGTTTTTGTTACATTTATTACATATACTGGTAAAAGTTTTATTTCAAACTATATATGTTAATTCTTTATGAACACAAATGTATGTAAAATCATTTTTGTTTTAAACATGGAAATTTGCTTTTAAATTCTCAAAAAAGTAAAAGTATAAAATGACCTTTGCTTTGTTAACAAAAAACCCGAAATGTGAACTCCATATATATACTATATAAAACTCCATGACTGGCCATCAAATCTTGTTTGATCATTAGAAATAAACGATACATTGTTAACAACAAAAAGTGTAAAATAAGTTATTTGGTTAATATCTAATATCCTGAAGATGTCCCTTTATTTATTGAGGCAATATTACTATACTTGGTGTACAATGTATCTTTAGTCATTAGTAAAAAATAAAGGTCAGAGGTCAAGGTCATCATATACTTTGATAGAAATTACTGGTCTTGAAACTTTGTAAGATAAATACATACTTTACCGTAGAGAGTAGGGCGTTCATTTTTGGTAAACAAGAGTCGGTGATTTAGAATACATATCCATTTATTAAATCTATAGGATATCATTACTTTGAGATATCACGTTAGCCACTCAGACTTTAAAATTATTTTTTGTAGAAAACGTGATGTTTCTGGCTTTGGTATTTGGAACAACTATGAACTCCGGGTATTTGTAAATCAGGAAAACAGCAGAAGACATCTGCAAGAAAATATGCTGACAAGATTTGCGCAATTTTTCAGTTCGTACCGATTGGACGTGATTGTTTGCAATCCCTGTTTCCGTCAATATTTTAAGCAAGGAGAAAAGATTTTTCCAAGTAAGTCTGCCCCTTTAAAGCCAAATGAAAAAAATAGTTATGGCACTTTGGGAGGTTTTGTCACTGATCAAAACGCGGACATACACGCTCTTACTTGTGCGCACGTCTGTCAACAAGGAAGTAGTTTCTTTGTGGCTGGTGGAGTATCCAGTATAGAGAAAATTGGTGAATGTGCATTTAAAGCCAATCTTCAAGCAAAAACTATCCAAAAATTTATTGATGTAGCACTCGTTAAGATTGATAAGAGAGTCAAAGACAGGTGCGATCTCTCAATGTATGATGATAAGAGTCTAACGTCACCAGTTAGGATTTATTCAGGAAACTTGAATGAAATGGTTAAAAAAGCTTTTGTCTACAAGATAGGGGCATCGACATCAGTGACCAGGGGATTTGTCAAATCATCAGAGTACCACTCTAAGGGAAGAGAAGGAAGAGCTGAACTGTTTTTTATATCCGGTGTTGGTGATGCTCCATTTGCCAAAGATGGCGACAGTGGATCTATTGTCTTTACGGTCGACAACAGCTCTGCGCGTGATATAATAAATATTGTTGGAATGGTCTCTGGTGGATTCACACAAAATTCGTGTGTTGCAGATCAAGGGGAAGCAAAAAAGGCAACCGATTGTAAAAGTTCGACAAAAAGAGAGAAAGATGACGAAGAGCTTGGCAAAAAGAATGAGGATAGCAATGATGAGTGCATTGCCTGCTTTAGAATGGATACCACTCTAGAATTTCTGAAGCAAAATGGTTGGGATATTCGTTTTAAGGACCAAATCTAAAATACGATGATTACAAAAATTTGGTATCACTAGCATTTATTTTATCATAGATATCTCTGAAGCAGATATTAGCATAGCCTGTTGCCAAGCCCTACCCAGAAAATATGCTTCAATCGATTGATTTTATTAGTTCTAAGATTATGTTTAAAAAATTAGGACAGTTCCATAGCACAACAGATTACAAATCCTATAAAAAATTCTAACAATGTGACCATAATCTTTTTAAATATATAAATATTATCCCAATAGATATTTATTATATATGACTCTAAACGGCCAACTCATCATTTAACGTAAGTATATTCAAACTTTGTTTTGATATTAGAAATTGAAAAGGCTGTCGTGAAACGCAGCCCTCGCTAAAAAGCAAAAACACATTTTCGAAATTTCATTTTTTATTTTACATGTACTTAACCTTTGCTAATAATTTTACTTCAAAGAACCCCCTACTTAACCAAGATAAAACAAAATCATAAGAGATTTACATCATTACTCAAGGTAGCTCCGTCCCATATTTGAAAGCCTTTAAAGACATGAGCGCAGTGATGTACATTTTTCACTCTCAGTGGTCAATGTATTTTGTTCATATCTCTATATATGTGAGAAAAAAGTACCTAATCTTTAAAAAAATGCACTCCAATGAACCAGCTCCATTATAAACTGGTGTGAACTCGCTTAAGCATTCATGATGTCATCACGCGTGTCAAGTGACAACGATTTTGGTAAGCGGGCTACACGTGACAAAATATGCCATTAATCTTCATTTATGCCAATATATTATTGTAAATCGTATTTAAACGGATTTTGTTTTTGATCGCAAAATTTCCCATAGCTGCAAAGAGTTTGGCGAAATTAGGTCACATGTCATGTAAACAATTCTTATCCGAACTGCTTACCTATTCACTTACATAAAATATATTGTACCAATGTACATTTTATATTCATTCTATTCATATTGATTCATTGAAAGAACAGGCTCACAAACCAGTACTTAATTTTAGATAATTTTGTGACAAAAATATATTCACTGTTTTTTGTGTTTTATATATATATATATATATATATATATATATATATATATATATATATATATATATATATATATATATATATATATATATATATATATATATATGGGAATTTTACATATCGAAGAATTTTGTATGAATCAACTATATTTTTTGTTTAACTGTGATATATATGCAATACTTTTTTTCTTTTTATTCACACAATAGTAGTTTCTAACTCTTTGACAAATATCAGTATGCGTTTATACTCCCTTGATGTCTTTCTAAAAACAAACTAAGAATTTTGATTACTTTTTTATTTTCTATACAAGGCAAGGTTTTGGAAATGCGCATGTTTTTTTTACTCTATTTATTAGTCACCGGTAGGGGGCTATAGCTTTCCTCTGCGTCCGTCCGTCTGTCTGTCCGTCTGTCCTTCTGTCTGTCCCACTTTCCACACTTTTTTTCTTTATGCGTTTGAGGAATAATATGAAATTTGCTGAAGAGCTTCAAAGTGTCAAACTATAGATCAAGTTTACATTTTTGAGGCGTCTGGTTGACATATTTTCGAAAAAATTAATTTTTTATATTCCAATTTTTTAATGTTCGGGTTCTATATTCTGCATAACAGTGCATGGTTTTCACAATTTCTACAAACCGTAATGGGACGTGTATTGCTTATGCAATGCTCTCAGAATGCTCGTTTTGATTGTTCAATAAGAACGTTTAATCTAGTATACCTCCCACTTTTCGTCTTAAATTTAAAAGTATGCATTTTTTAATTTTCTAATCTACCATCCATTCTTACTAATTTTGACGTAATTAATTTGCTATTATTCTGTTTCAGATTTCATTGCAGAATGTTGTGGTTTTAAACAGGAAATATTTAATTTATCTGTTTATATATGTTATAGATGTTCAGGATATAAAAGCCTCAGTCACAACTGGTCATACGTGCTTCTAAGGTGGTCTACGGACAGATTTAAATGAAAACCTTGCAAGATACGCAAGTCCATCTTGCTATTTAGAAGAACGTGCGCTTCTCGTAAGCACGCTGTTAGACACGCATAACAATCACCACGGTTTCCTTGCGAGATCTGAAAACGTTGCGCTTGACTCTAGAAACACGTAAGATAACCGTTCAACTTCGACTTGCACGGATGATGTAAGGAAATCTATCTTGTCCCTTGCGTTACACGTACGTTGACTACATATAGATTGAACGCACAGTGAACGTACATGTACGTCATACTAGGTCATTAAAAAAAAGTAGATTTTCTCAAGTACCACTTGTTCAAAAACAAAGTACTTACAACCAGAAATGAATTTTTCATATTTCGTATTAGGCGTATCATGTTGTTGGTTTGCTAAAATATGCCAACAGTACAACAAATAAAAATCTACAAGGATAAGATATTTACAACCATATGAAAAGAAAACAGTCTTTGGTGTAACGCATTAGAAATATTCAGAACCTTCATTAGAGAACTACATGTATATGTTATTCCGTCACATTTGGTTCAAATAGTTCAACATTTTTAAAAGCTTTTCAGGTACATCAAATTGTAATTGAGTTGATATAGCATATCTTTTTTTTACATATATATTTAAATTGTTGCACTCACTGGCAAGTAATGACTTCAGAAATTACGCAGTTTTTATAATTGAATAAAAAGCATTTAAAAATGGACATTTTTCTAATCTTTTTTGGAATGGGAAATATAGAGCGACACTTTGAACAAGGAAAATATTTTTGTCCCTAATTAGTCTTGGATTGATACAATTCTGATGAAAATATTTCGTTTGTTTAAGCATTAGCTCAAAGTTTTCTGAAAGAAAATCTGTTTTAAAACAAGTCATTTTATGGTAAAAATGGGAAGATGGCTGTCTGTTTCACATGTGCATTTCTTACACCTGAACGTTGCACCAGGTCCGTTAACCAGATAACTTGTGACCAGACCTTGTGTTTCCTCCACTTCTGCCTGTGGTGAGCCCCTTCGTCCGTGCTCTACTTGTAATGCTTTATGCAGGACTTATATTCAAGTGAACACAAACTCAGAGAAAACACAGTAATCTGTTTCGAAATGCCTTATTCATTTTTTATGAATTGCAATAAACCGCTGTTAATCTATACTATAGTTTCAAATAAACGGAAGCAAATAGATATGATGCATACAAAGCAGTCCTCCTAAGATCTGGCAGTTCTGACATGTAAATAAAAAATAGAGCTTTAACCATTGTGCACCATGAAGACGGTCAACAATGTTTTATTTGTATTTCTATTCTAGTAGAAAAACATTAATTCAATTTATAACAAATTATCTATTTTAACGAGATTGTTTTTTAGTCTCAAGCAGTCACAATTTTATATTTTTGTGTAAATAAAATCTAGCTTATATGTATATTTGTCCAACCCGGTCACAATTTAAAATCTGACATTGTTATGTATGTGAACTCTACATTTTTTTAAACTTAGTTATTTTTAGTTATATATATGAATACAAAGATGTAGTATTATATATCATTTAATTTTTAGCTGAGGGCTAGTTTTGTAGATGATTTTCTCCTTTCATATGTAGTTTTTAGCTCACCTGAGCTGAAAGCTCACGTGAGCTATTCTGATCACATTTTGTCTGTCGTCCGTCCGTCTGTCCGTCTGTCTGTCTGTCTGTCTGTCTGTAAACATTTTCAACATCTTCTCAAGAACCACTGGGCCAAATTCAACTTAACTTGGAACAAAGCATTCTTAGCCTAAGGGAATTCACAGTTGTGAAAATTAAGGATTACGCCCTTTTGCAAAGGGAGATAATTAGGAATTTATGAAAATTTTCGAGAAATTTTCAAAACTCTTCTTCTCACGAACCATAAGGCTAGGAAAGCTTAAACTTGTGTAGAAGCATCCTCAGGTAGTGTAGATTCAAAATTGTGAAAATCATGACCCCTGCACCGGGGGTAGGGTGGGGCCACAATGGGGGGTCAAAGTTTAACATAGGAATATATAGAGTAAGTCTTTAAAAATCTCCGTCTCAGAAATTAATCAGCCAGGTAAGCTGAAACTTGTGTGGAATCATTCTTAGGTAGTGTAAATTCAAAGTTGTGAAAATCAATATCCCCTGGAGAAGGGTGGGGCCATATTGGGGGTCAAATTTTAAGAAAGGAATATATAGATTAAAGCTTTAAAAATCTTATTCTCAGAAACTAATCAGTCGGGAAAGCTGAAACTTGTGTGGAAGCATCCTCAGGTAGTGAAGATTCAAAGTTGTGAAAATCATGACCCCTGGGGGAATGATGGGGCCACAATGGGGAGGGGGTGGAAGTTTTACATAGGAATATGTTGAGTAAACACATTATTGTACATTGTCCAAATAGTGTGTATTATGACTCCATTAAGCTTATTTTATCATACGTATTGTTCCTCAGGTGATCGATGTGGCCCATGGGTCTCTTGTTATTTTGTTGTCCTGAAGAAGGGACGGGTTGTCCCAAAAATATTTTACTTTTTTGTTCGTGTCGTTGTTTATTTTTAGTGCTCATATATATATATATATAAACGGTATTGTTATGATATTCAGAAAATATTTATTTTTATATATTTATTTCAGCAGTTGTGCAATTAAACATTAAAAGTATTAACACTTTTATCTTATTTTCATTTCGTAAAATCATTGAAACTGTGCTGGTTTTTTAAAAGTATGTCATATACATAGTATGCGTCATTGAAGAAACGTTATGATTTATACGTTACTTTAAACTTTTTCAACTTTCTTTATTGCGCAAGACATACATTTTACTGCATATGAAATGTTTCTAACAAAATATGTTCAGCACATTGCATGGATTTAGTAACAAACTGGTAATAGCAACAATGAATATGTAGTACAGTAATAATAGCATCGGAGAATGTACAATTCAACACATCGACTTAACTACGACAATTGTTAAAGGGGCGTGGTCACGATTTTTGTCAAATTCTATTTTTCTGTTTTTATTATTTACGATGCTTTAGAAATGTTTTTCTAGTGATCAAATAAAATTTGAGAGTCATTCGTGGAGTTATAAGCAAGATACAGGGCTCACAGTTTTTTGTCATTCAAACAGGGTTCGTGCCCTGTTTTTGTTTACATAGGTCCAATGAACCAGTAAAAATCTTTTTCAAGCTGATTTGTCTATCTTTTCATTCATTCTAAACCTAAATACAGTGAAGCGCATTTAAGTGGTAAAAGTTTGCGTTTAAATGGAATGTTCTAAACTTTGTATCGAACGTCAATTGTTACATAAGACACGACCATTTCTTTTGAAACGAGGAATGTACAATTCAATGTTTTGAAATGTACACCGTTTAATACTATAAAGATGATTTCATAAGCAACATAAACAGCATAATTATATATGATTAAAAATCGGGATGCAGCTTTTGGCAACATTTCCAGGGTCCAAGGGTAAAACAAGACATCTCTCCATTTGTACACGCACCGGATCAGTTTTATGTCGATTTTAATACCAATTTTTTTCTTTCAAAATGAAAATTTTGTTAGATTTATTTGCATTTCAAATATCAAACATAACCCAGTTACACATGCCAAAATGTTCTAAGATTCTAGTTAGTTCGGTAACCAAAACAGAATGGCAAAAACAGAGTGACTGGTAAAGTGCAATGGGGAGTATTTTCCCACAAAGAAATCCAAAGTGCGTCCATGTTAAAACCGTCTAAAAAATAGAAATGGTACGTCCAAGAAGGTACATATACATCGTGACAAATGCAATTTTCCTCGTTTCAAACGAAATGGGACTGACTTATGTAACAAATGACATTCAATACTAAGTTTAGAACATTCCATTCGAACGAAAAAATTTACCACTTCAATGCGCTTCATTGTAAATACTAGTAGGTTCTAACGTAAACACATTCATTTTAGGTCCAAAACTGTAGCTTTCACTTCACCATTCAAAATGTAAACAAACGCCTTGTTTAAATAGTAAAGAACTTCAAGCTCTGTAACTTGCTTATAACTCAGCCAATGCACTCAAATTTCTGTCGCCTATTAAAAATGCCTTAAAGAAGCATTGTAAATATTAAAATAGGAATAATAATTGTTTACCAAAATTGTGACCATTTAAATAGAATATCAATCATTACGTAGTCTGAAGGCATGATGCAAGAACTTCCCTAAGTTACAGAGTTCTCTTGCATACAAGATTCACTGTGTTATCACAAAAAAGACACTGAAGAATTAAATCCTGGTATTACTTAGTAAATACATCCCGTCAAACCACCAAACTTGACTTTATCAGTACTTTATCAACAAGATAGCGGGCGGGTGGGTAGGCGGGCGACTGCCAAAACGTAACCCCTTTTATACGGATAACAATTAAAATATCTTTCCAGATTGCATCATGGTTGCTATGCTTTTCCTTTGAAGAATTCTGTGCATGAAACCTTAATACCTGCAGAGGCGGTAATCAAGACATGCGTTATCGTGAAATCTTAGGAAGTTATTTCAGGTACGGTAATTTCCAAAAAATGTGCAATATACCACGACCACAGTCTAATTTTTTTTCCAAAACTGACACGTAAACTCTTCCGAGATCACTCAGCAAACACGTGTCTATCTATGCATATGCTCAAAAAACTGCGAGGCAGTTTATAAAAAGGATTAAACTGTTTCACTCAGACTATCTGACAAGTAATTTAATGAAGATATTGAATTTATCCTTCATCTAATAAAGAATGGTGATTGTTTAAAAAGAAAAACACTTAACATGGTCAAAATCATCATTGAGAAATCAGTTACTAGATTTGTTCCTACAACAGACAGTACTCGCTTTTTTGCTGTTTATTTTATCCTCGACATCGTTTTAAATATTAAGTAATCCGAAGGAAACGTTATTTTGATATAAATTTTATCTTCAATAAGTGTAACGTCACACCCATTGCGAACTGTAAACAATCCAACAGCTCTGAACGAAAACAACCAAACCGGAAGTGTTTGTGATATTTAGCAAAAGTAAAGGTCTCAGGTCTTGGGTTGCAACCAGAGGTCAAGGTTTATGCATCGTTCTGAACTAGGAAAAAGTGGAAATCAGTCACCCCGACGGCAAGACAAAAATATGTTCTTATTTCATTTAGTAAATACTTTCTTCTGGCTGAATACTTAAAACTTTGGTTCAGTGTTTATATGTGTGAGCAATTGTTTCAGATCTCCAGAGCTGCAATGCACAGAATGTGATATGACTATAAAATCATCCTGTTACAAAAGGGGCTCTTTTCACTGAATCAACAAAAGATATATTGTTTAATAGTGACTCCATAGAGCTGATTTTATTATTACATATTCCAGTCGATAATATGAACATTAACATATAACGTGGTTCTTTAATCTGTATGATTGTATATGGTTTGAGGTATTGATCACCCTAAATGTGTAAAGTATATTAATATTGCTTAAAACTGTTTTTACAAAAATTAAAATCAGTTATTTTACGAAAGAGTAAATGAACGAAAAGGTAAATTCCGACATATAATCCCGTTATGTCCATAGAGATGAACATTGTCTATACCGCAAGTTAACTAAAAGCCTTTGAAATGTGTAGACCCCGTTCAGATGTAAAGCTCACGCATGAAGTCCGCTTAGTATTTAAGTGATAGAATGATAAAATAAAATTCACATCTTTTTATAAATAGCAGAATGCGTTATGAACTGGATTAATGAGCTCGTCCACCAACTGAGAGGTTAAGGGCGTAACTCATTCCACAAAAAAATATTTTAACCGATAAAACTATTTGTTTGTTCTGTAAGATAGAATTTGGATCATACATAGAGGACCTAGGAAAATTTATTATGCGTATTTTTAATATTATATTTACTAAAATATATTAGAACTTTCTCCACTCTTTTCTTTTGCATAGATTTAAGCGGGGCTTCCGGTCTGGAGCTTTGGCTGACAGTTAACTAATAAATCCAGGTTATTTAAGAGATGCTATAAATGCTAGCTCTACAATCTAGAGAGAGTTGGAATAACAGGAAAAAACAGAGAATCAACCTTGCATTATTTAAGAATTGCCAGCAATTAGCATGATCATGGTCGACTTAGGATGCATCTAAATTATTGTTCACATAGTACGCTGAAAGTATATGAAATATGATGAGACTCAGTATTATTTTTTAGAGAATTTTAATGTTTGTATAGACATTTACAGTCTCAAGAGGAACTTGAGACGCATGCATATTTCTCATTCAAAGTAACATCAACAACTGTTTGATGATAACAAATCTTTCGAAGTGTGTTTGATATGCATATATGTACATAGTTTTAGTTTGCATTGAAACTTTTCAAGGAGGAGTTACATTATGACATTTGCGCTTTTTGATTCACACGATATATATAATTTGATGCAATTTCTCATACCAAGTATCATATACATGTAGTCATATGTATACTTGAATGCTAATTTCACAATGAAGACAGGTAAACAGTTTCGGTTCTTGATATCAGACTATATAATCAGTTCTACTTACGTAGAAGATACTTAGCAACTCTTAATTAAAATTGTGAATTCATTTCGTTTATTTAAAGACAAGGTAGCATGAGTTTCCTTTTTAATACAGTCTTGTTTTAATAAGCATATATTTGAAAAGAAATGTCGCTGAAAATAAATCTAAGCGGAGGACCTTATTGTGTTCGATTCGCGGTGTATAAAGCGTAAACTGTCCAAAGTTATGTTATATAGTATAACATACGTCAAAATTAAATTCATTTCTTAAATCATTTTTAATTTTTTCAATTTGGAAAGATTGGAGCATATTTATTTTTTTTAAATTTATAGTATGCAAATGAAAAAAGATAAACTTGGTTATATTCTATTTATTTACTATTATATACACATGCATGCAAGAGTACATGTGAGGTTTAAATGTAAAAAAATAGGTTTTTCCGGATAGATGTTGTCAAGTGGGTGTGTTCCCATTCCAAGGTATGTTATACACTATAATACATGTCCCTCCATCTGTATCAGCCAATCAAATGAGGCGTTACAACCAAAATTAAATTATTAAAATACACGTATCCTGAAGACCTTTTTTATCTTACTTCTAAATTGAGTACTTTAGAGCTATCAAAACGTACATATATTTCATAATTGATTTCTGTGGTGAAGACATTTAATTTTTTTACACCTGTTTAGATCATCTTGTCGCACGCGCAGATGGATAGCGGGTATAGTTATAGCTAGTGCACTTATGAAAAATAAATTATTCATGCCCGAGAATCACTGATATCTTAATCAGGAATAAATACTAATTAATACTCAATTACAGAATGACTGGATAAATTGTTCTATCCCTCCACGAAATAAACTTTTCTTTACGGGAGAAATTTTAGATGTTTTCTTTGAATGGGTGGGTTGTCCATTTGATTTTTTGTTCGTGGCGAAGCTGTTTCATTCATTACTGTATTTTATCCACGCTTCTTCTCTTAGCCAAGATACATTTCTTTGCGATGTTTTCTTTTAGTAAAAGTGCATTTATACACGCATACATGTATCAACCATTGCAAAAAAGATTACGAATTACATTAAACCTAGCTCCACATCTTTCTATTCTAAAATGCTTTTTGTCACTATATAAGGAATGAATTAAATATTTATTTGTTTTATACGATATAAAATGGTTTGGGGCAGTTTACGATTTATAATTATTAATATAAGATAAAGAAGTATATGTATATGTAACAATAAAGAAGAAAGATACTACGATCAATGCATTCTTTCTTAAATTTCAAAAATACCGTTTTTGAAGAATTAATATAAGGGTTTATTACGTTATTCATGTCTACTCGTGTATGCATGTGAAGGTAAACTAATATTCAAAATTTTAGTACATGCACGTAAACATTACATTATTTACATTTTTTTTTACCACATTTTACTTTTTTCTAAGAAGTTTCTTTGTGAATAAGGGAATGAGTTTTTACATTCACTTATATTTAGTTTACATTCGTTTCATTTTGAAAAGAATTTACACAATCGGTATTGATTTAGAATTTATAATGTGACATGAACGTGGCTTACAATGTATCTTAAGATAAGACTTAGTCAACTGCGTTACGCTAAGAAAGTTTTGTGAAACAGCTATGACAAATCTTAGGAACTTCCTAAGTTACAACTTAGGCATATCTTAAGTTCTATCTTAGGAACCATCTTAGGAAATCTTTGTGAAACGGGCTCCAGATCACGGCCAGTATATGAATGAACTTATCAAAATTGGTTAAAAGGCTCTCAGATTTCCAACGCGCTTTGTTTTTAATTGTTTCGCTTCATAAACATACATTTCAATAATAATACTCATATTGTGTGTATTGGAACGTTTATAGGCATTGTAAACAAAGCCATGTTAAATATACCTTTAGATAAGTCTTTTCCCAGGGTGTGAAATGTCTTTTCAAATCAATAGTGGTTTGATTGTAAATGATATATAGTTTACATGCATTTTAAATGACGTAAAAATGAATGCAATTGTTTGAAACATAATATGTAAAACATTGTCAAGTTAATTCCGTTGATATTTGCTCAGTTTTTGTTTTCTGGTCGCTTTTTCCAGAAGGTATCCAATCTTATAAACATCAAAAATAAAGAGGAAAATAATCATTTCAAAAAACGGTAAGAATGTTTTGAAAGTAATAGTAACTAAATAAATGAAAAAAACAGATGAACACATAGTTATTTGATTCACGGTCATTGTGCTAAAACGTTCATTCGATCTTATTTATAGTGTTTATATAATAATTATTTGAAACAATCTTAAATTTTTAAAAAATTGTGAACTAATGTCCTATACATGTACACATACAAAGATTATACAATCTGTGTTATTTAAGAAATAAACAACGTTATTTAGTGAACATAGCGTTATAAATAGCAATTGCTCTGTTGGCATATTCCATGATGCGCGCTATGTTCACTAAATAATAGTTGTTTATTACTTATATTTGTATTTTACCACTCGCAAATACCCTGTATATATAAGCCTAGACCTTGATATTTAGCTATCGCATCAAAAATAAACATGTATTGACCGGGTACGGGATGATACCTGGTTAGTAAATTTAATACCTGGCGAGGCGAAGCCGAGCGGGGTATGAAATTCACTAACCAGGTATCATCCTGTACCCTGTCAATACATGAATATTTAACGATTATATCTTACCGGCTGCCTTTGTGTAAATGCCATAAAGATAAATATTTAAATTTGAAAATATGTTTCCTTATATGAACCAATAGAATAGCAAAAACGTTCAATTCTGTATGAACTTTTTCATGACGTCACAATGATCATAGCACGCGCTTATCGCTTGTCGCTTGGATTATTAAAAGCATAAAATCTTGTTAGTATTAATAGTTCTGGGACCCGTTTCACAAAGATTTCCTAAGATGTTTCCTAAGATAGAACTTACAGCAAACTACATTGAAGCGTTTAATAGGCACTTGCTCCAGAAAAGTTTCTACGTAATGTTTTGACTGACCTTTGTCCAATCAGATCGTAGAAGGCGGAGTTGAGACATTACCGCTCGTGACTTGATTTGAGAGAGAGAAAGAGAAACATTACGTAAAAACTTTTCTGGAGCAAGTGCCTATTAAACGCTTCAATGTAGTTTGCTGTTAGATATGCCTAAGTTATAACTTAGGAAGTTCCTAAAATTTGTCATAGCTGTTTCACAAAACTTTCTTAGCGTGACGCAGTTGACTAAATCTTATCCTAAGATACATTGTAAGCCACTTTTAAATCATTTTGTTAATTCTGTCAAACTTATATCGATCATGTAAATTCTTTTCAATATGGCGTTGGTGTAAACTTTCTAATAAATGTAAAGACAAATTCCCTTATTAACCTATACTCTGTCCCAAGATATCCTGGATTCACATTTGGCTTAATTGCTTGATAATTATAAATACCTCAGGATTCAAACGATGTTCATTCAAAAATGTAAGCGTGATCGTATAGTTAGAATTACATCAGCTAATAGCAGCCCAAATCAAGAGTCTAAGAATCTCTATAAGCGGAATCTATTTAAATCTGTTCAACATCATTTTACATGGGTATATATAACATTTTACTTACGATGGACAGTTCTGACTAGTTCGGCCCATTTACGACGATCATGAGTGAACATTTAGTGTTCAAAATTAAGATTAATATTTAATTTCTAAATAAAGTAACAAAACTGTCAAAACTGCCAATCAGAGAGTCTGGATGCAGGATTTGAGTCTCTGAGTCCTGGTTCTCGGAGTCCCCCAACTAGTATGAGGCATCACTTACTCATAATACGTTCATTCATACATAGAATAAAAGGTTACAAAGGTTAATATATAGAATACACAATACATGAATCAATATAGAGTACCAGAGCTATCGTTGCAGACACAGAATCGCCAAATATGACACTTGTTTTGAAACTCTCAATTTGGATATTATTATGCCCGTATTATTCGCCTGGTTTTATAACATCATTTAGGAATACTACGCAGTGCTACAAGATTCACAGAGTTCATTCTATTAATTATCATTAACACCATTCAATGCGCAGTACCTAGGTACACTTAAATATCATAGTGACCATTATTTAATACTAGCAATTTAAGGTCATAGCATGGCTATCTGTTTACAAAAGTATGAAAAATTTCCAAGATTTCTCAGTCGAAACGCCCCAGTTAGCTTATCAGGTTTCAATACAATGCTAAAAAGTGTGATGTCTACGGAGATTTTGTATTGCAGCAAGCCCGGATGATAACGTTGAAAAATTGCGCGATGTATTCCGAGTGTATTCCGAATGGAGAAAAGATGTAAACATTCCCCATTATAAATCTCCGTAAGGAATCTGTTTTAGTTCCTGTGAATTTTTCCGAGTGAAAGATGATATCCCTTTCAACTATTTCAATTGCACTTCTTTCACCGGTATTTTTATTTTTAATAAAAATCGTCCAATGGTGCTGCATAAATATCTTGGGACAGACTGAAACAAATTAGAAAAAACTTAAAACGTGTAAATAGAGTGCAAATAGTGTAGTGCCTATATGCATGTACTGGAATTTTGTATAATATTTTACCTTCACGGGTAGATAAAAATAACGTAATAAAACCGCATCTTCTTTGAAAACGGTATTTGTTTAATTTGAGAGATCGCGGTATCTTTCTTGTTTTTAGCTACATGTACTTATAATTCTCATGAATAACTCATGAATCATATGAAAACATTAGTCAAATAATCGAGAGCATTTTTTGTCTAGTTTGTCCATTATCAATAGTACATGTTAACATATACAGATATGCTTAATCCTAAATGAAAAATACCCGTTGATATATCCAAATATTATGATTTTACTATATCTTACGGTATATTTCAAAATGGAATACAATACTTACATGCAGTGACAAGTAAGATTTAGAACGGAAAGATTTGGAACTTTTAAACTAAGTTTAATGTAATGTGTGTTTTCTTGTTATGGTTGATATAAGAATAGGGTTTTTTTAACATAAGGAAGCATCGCAAATAAATGAATCTTGGCTGATAGAGAAAGTGAGGATAAAAGAGCAACAATTTCTTAATGAAACAGCATTCCCAAGGATGATTTAGCATCGACATACCTAAACCACTTGCCGGTCACTCCTACCCCTCCCAACAAAAACTGAAATAAACAACCCCTTACCCAAAAGAAAACACCTAAAATTTCTTTTGTAAAAGAAAAGCTTGTTTGGTGGAGGGACAAATCATCCAGTTATACTAGTTTTACTTAGTATTTATTCCAGTTTTTATCAAACCGCTTAAGATATCAGTGATTCTCGGGAATGACAAATTTCATTATCATCAGTGCA
The DNA here is from genome assembly GCF_902806645.1 of Magallana gigas. Lineage (NCBI taxonomy): Eukaryota > Metazoa > Mollusca > Bivalvia > Ostreida > Ostreidae > Magallana > Magallana gigas. Next base: position 31,378,572 of record NC_047568.1, read on the forward strand.
CTAGCTATAACAATACCCGCTACCCATCTGTGCGTGCGACCAGATAATCTAAAAGAATATTAAAATTTAAAGTCTACAAGAGAGATGTTAATTGAAGAAATATATGTATATTTTGATGGTTCTGAAGTTTTCAGTTAAGAAGTAAAGTGAACAAGTCCTAATGATTTGTGTTTTCTTGTATTTTTGTTCAACTTTAATGTATTCATTTATTCAATTTCACTTAAATGTACTTCATTTCAATACAAAATAAACAGTCGCCATATTGAGTTTGTTCCTAAGACATCGATTTACCTGTCTTAAAGTTAATACATAACTTAGGAATTTCATAAGATAAGACAAGAATAGTGAAACGGATAAGTAATGAACTTAGGAAAAAGTTCTTTTCTAAGATATAACTTAGTCCTAAGTATGCTTTGTGAAAATGGCATCTGAACAATTTCTCTTTCTCAAACGTAAATATAAGTAATAAACAGAAATGTTAAAAAGTTCACCTGGATATGAAGTTGGTTGGTACGTGATCAAATCTACTGAGAAGCTTTTCGGGCTTCACAGAATTTGATCACGTGACCAACCAACTTCATTTCCCGGGGAATTTGTTAAATTGCGTGGACCCTGAGGTCCACGCAAAAAATATATAAGCGAGATTAAACCGACTGTTATGGGGAAAATTCAGTCTGCGAATGAGCTAGTCTGGTTCCTGTGCGTAATGGGTAGCTCAGGGAACCAGGCTGGCACAGGTTTATCTGAATCGGGATCGTGATTCCATGCCATATGCACATGTAAGTTCAAAGGCGCTGTAATTGTAAAGTTGTCGGTAAACATTACAGAAACAAAGTATTCCTTTTAAAGAAATGATCGGCATGTGATATAAACTGTCAGTATTATGAAATAAGGTAATGTTATGCCGAAACTACAACATGTATCAAATAGCATAATTTTCAATGTTTTGTTTTCCGAATACACATGTAGCTGAACTTTACTTTTATAGAAGGCGAGGCTAGAGTACTTCCCGATGAAAATTATTTAAGCATTTAAGTGACTGTATATAATAGATGATTGAATAATTATGTCACTGTATAAAAGTTTAAATCTCAAGAAAAATACATCAAAATATGAAAATGATTTACGCAAAGCTGTCACCGCAGAGTTAACAAAGTAGTGCGGAGCGTAATGTGTGCGCAAATAGTAGAATTCGCCGAATGCCTGATACTATACATGCAATCTTCATTAATATAATCATAATTATTTTAGAAGTATGAACCCTTTAAATTCTGAGATTAAATGGCAACTATACATATACAGTGTACATAATACAACGTACAAATTTAGTGGTTAATATCAGGGGCTAGAGTCGGTGGAATCTGTGATCATTTTTAGGCTTTCACGTTTTCTTTGGAAACACATGCAAATGGTCCACGTATTGCAGTCCTTTTTTAAAGGACAGCAACTTGTTGCTGTTTATTTCTTAACTAAACAATGAAAATCATGCGTTTTATGACAAAGTTACAAGTTTCAATTTGGGTACAAAACCTGACGTCATAATTCTCTAAGAATGGCGTCATAATGCTCAAGGGGAGATATATTTCGTAATATTTACATTCTACTGTGTTTTTCCATTAAATTCTGTGATCTTCAAATGCCTCTAAATGCAACAAGTAGTCAAAGGTTAAATTGACGAGTTTTATTATGACGTTACAGACGTTGAACGCTTCTAAACTGCAACGTCACAAGCGAAAATCAAAGTTCACGCTTGTGGCCGTTACTGTGGCTCTTCCATTGATATTAACTTACCCTCTTCTTGGACTTTAAAAAGCATTCGATTCCGTGGAGTGGAATTTCTTGTTTAAGGTTCTAGAAAAATTTAACATTAGCAATAACTTCATAAAATGGGCCAATATACTTTATACCAATCCAATATTTAAGATGAAAAATAACGGCTGGTTGTCAAAAACATGCACAATGACTCGTGGAGTAAGACAGGGTTGTCCGCTTTCTGCCTTGCTATATCTTTTCGTAGCTGAAATTCTAGCTATTAAGATAAACAGTAATCAAAACATAAAAGGAATAACTATAAACAATAATGAAATAAAAAACATTCACAAGCAGATGATCTAAGTATAGCCCTAAGAGATGAAATGTCAATGAAACATGCTTTAGACGTGCTTAACGAATTTTGTAAACACGCTGGATCTAAAATAAACATAAACAAAACAAAATGTATTCTTTTAGGTACTCTAAAAAATCTTTATGACGAGCTATATGGTATCAAAACTACAAACAAAGCAGTAAGATTCTGGGAATCTTCATTGGTCACGATAAAGTAGAATGTTATAATAAGAACTGGATGAAAATTTATCATGATGTGGAAAAGCTTTTTGAGTCTTGGAAAAGAAGAAAATTAACTTTATTTGGTAAATCATGCATTATTAACACACTTGCTTTATCTAAACTCACATACGTTGCTTCAATACTTAATTCTCCCGAAAATGACTTTATAAAAAAAATTCAACGCTTAATCTATAACTTTATTTGGGATAAAACCGAAAGAATTAAACGTAATACTTTAATAGGTAATGTTTTAAAAGGTGGGCTGGCAGTTGTTGATATTGAATGTAAAATGAAGGCATTAAAAGCCTCATGTGTTTCTCGACTTTTAAAAAACAAAAACATTCTGTACAAAATTTTTGATTCTTACTGTAAACAAATAAACATAGATGTAAATTACGCATTACAATTTTCAGAAAAAAAGATAGAAAATATGCAAAAATTGGGAAAATTACCAATGTTTTATCAACAAGTGTTATGTTCATTCAATGAATGTAAGCCTAAAAACTTAGAAAATATTTCATCAATTAAAATTGTACAACAACCGATATGGAACAACTGCAATTTTTTGTATAAGGGAAACTCCTTATTTTTTAAAAATTGGATTACATGTGGAATTCTATATGTAAACGACTTGTTAAATGATGAAGGAAATTTCAAGTCGCTTTCAGACTTCAAAGACTGTATAAATAATAAATCAAACTGGATATGTGAATTCAAGATTCTTTCCTCTGTTTTCAAGCCTTTATGTAGGAAATTTGATTTTTCAAATTGTAAGTTTACTAATATACAAAATAATAATTATTTTAATTTTTATTCAGGTTATGAGAATGTATTAGGGCAAAGATGTAGTTTTTTCTATGAGAATTTAGTAAATAAGAAGTTTACTAAACCTTGTTATCAGACTGTTTTACAAAAGGAATATGATATTGATTCTGTTGATTGGAAATATATCTACAAATGTAAATTATCAGATATTTCTGATAAACGTCTAGCAGAATTCAATTACAAAGTATTAAATAATATTCTTTGTAACAATGTTTATTTAAGTAAATGGAATAAAGATATCCACAGTCAATATAAAATATGCCAGGAGAATGAAAATACAAAGCATCTTATTTTTGAATGTGATAATGTACTTGAAATATGGAATGCTTTAAATGTTTACACTAAAATTGATATTAAGTGGAAGCATGTACTTTTAGGGTTTTTTCATGAACAAAATAGAAAAATTGTATCACTGAATACCCTCATCTCATTTATAGCATACAGAATTTATAAATGTAAGATGTATTGTCGGGTACATTCCTTAGAAGAAACAAATTACAATATTTTGAACCATGTAAAGGTATCTACTGTATTCTATGCTTCTGTTTTAAAAAGTCACAATTCATTCGTAGACTATAGAATTTTCCAAAATTTTGTAAAATCAATTTAGAGCATATGTACATTCTATATTTTGTTGATGTTATCTCTGTTTGTTATATTTGATGTAAAACTGATATAATGAATAAATCTAAAAAAAAAAAAAAAAAAAAAAAAAAACTTACCCTTAGGATAAGATAGGAATTTTAAGGTATGAATCACATTTGCAGACAAGACAAGAAGTTAAAAAAAAATGTAAATATAAGCATTAAATCATGATTTTTTGAAGTATACACTCTCATAACTGCAGCGGTGTGTGCATACAAATTGAGTAACGCACGTTAGCGCGTTTCGAAAATTTGTATGCACACACCGCTGCAGTTATGAGAGTGTATACTTCAAAAAATCATGATTCAATGCTATACTGACTGTGTATGGAATATACATGGTTTCTACGTGACTGCTGTTAAGGATGACGTTTATTCAAAATGAAAATAAATAAGGAATAAGAAATCATTCTTTGAGTATTATGAGGTGATAATTTCGGCCGGGGCATGATCAAATCCAATAAAGCCCGAAGGGCTTTATGATAGATTTGATCACACCCCGACTGAAATTATCATCTCATAATATTTAAAGAATGATTCCTTATTACTTTTATTTATATAATTTTAAGCCATTGTACCATTATATATTTAAATGATAGATAAGCAAACCCCGCTGGCGCCTCGATTTGGCGTCATTTGTATTTTGGGTTATATAGTGCAAAATCGATACGTAGTGTTATCACAGGCGAAGACACTGGAAAATGTAAAAATATTCCAATATTTACATTTGCAAATATGCTTCCTTCTATGAACCTTTAAAAAAGCAAAAAACGCGTTAAACGTTCAATTAAGAAATAAACAACGTTATTTAGTGAACATCGCGTTATGAATAGCTATTGCTCTGTTGGCATATTCCATGATGCGCGCTAGCGCATCATGGAAAATATGCCAGCAGAGCAGTTGCTATTCATAACGCCATGTTCACTAAATAATAGTTGTTTATTACTTATATTTGCATTTAACTACTCGCAAATGCCCTGTATTAGCCTAGACAATGACATTTAGCTATTGCATAAAAAATAAACATTCAGACTGTAATGTAATGTATCTTTTTAATTCACATAGATTTGTTAACATAATCAATGATATGTTATAAGAGTAATTCCTTTAAAGTGTTATTATAAGATATGTTTTAAGTAAATACATCAATTTTATGGAGTTGGAGAAAAACACATGATGCATCGTATAGTGGTTTAAATTTAAAACGTCATGGATACATTTTTAAGTATATGACGTCAAACTTTTATGACGTTATAGTATACAGACAGAACAATTGCAATTATAGAGAAATAATTGCAGTTCCTCCGTATGAACTTACAGTGGGAAAGAACAATTGATATGCAAATATTTCTGTCTGAACGTTTTCGTGACGTCACAATGAAAACTGCATGCACAGTATGTTAAAGATCTTTGACTGTAGTGTTATTTTTCTCTATATAAAAAGTAGGTCAATGACCTACTTTTTAGTAAATGGGATTTTCTTAATTGTGCATATATTGCAAATATTTAAACACTTTAAAAATGAAATACAGTTCATGAATGGTAGTGGCACTAAATAGATACAAAGAATTAATTTTTTTTAAAAATAATCCAGTCCGAATTTCTATCACCTAGAAATCAATATTAAAGAGAATTTGATTAATTTTCAACATAAAACCGAAAAATGTATAGAAAATATCTGTATTTTTGGGGGCCAGATTTTTAAGCAATTTACATTGAATTTTTTTAAAAAGTTTAATATTCAGAAAGACTAAAATTCTTCAAACTAAATTGTTAAAATTGAAATATAAGTCAATTATTTCGCTTAGCTATAAATACTGGCAACAAAGTCAATAAAGCAAAATTAGCATTTTCAGAACAAAAAGGTCAAATTAAATAGGCCCATTCTCAGTTTGATGAACATCTATTTTTTGTTTTAATTTCTAAGTTTCCTTTGGTTGTAGTTTTCAATGACACAATTTTTAGGAAACTCTTGGTGCAACCACATGAGTAATACATTAAGCGTAAACATGAATTTGAATTTAATTTTGTAACGTAGTTAATGTGTTGAGGGAATGTCCGATTATCTCACAACAGACGTGGATCAAAAATGTAAACATTTCATACTAAACGACAGACCAAAATTGTTATCTAAAGATTTAATGCAATAAATATGAGGTATTACACGTTGTTTGCAAAAATCGCACTCAAGTATAGAAAATGCCCTTTTAATCATTATTTAGAATAGTTTTAGGCTATTGAGCTGCAAACATATTAAATATTGAAGATTTGAAAAACTCAAAAATATGAAGAGAGGTAATTGGTGTCCATTTGTTGAGAAAAGGTTGAAACGTGCACATTTAAGTAGTAGCTTCGTATAAATTAGGGTATTCCATTGTGGCCTAACCCTATCACTAGGGATCTTGATTTATATAACATTGAATCTCTTCTACCTGAGAATGTTTCCAACTACTTATCCTCTGGTTTAATGACTTTTGAGAAGAACATTTCTAAACATTTTTCTGAAAATACATTTACTCTTTGTATCTAATAAAAAATTTTGATATGATACAATTGGGAAAATATTAAATCCGCCATTTTGACTGGCATGTACATATCAAACCTATTCCTGGGTCTTTTTTAACGTTATCTTGAATAAAATTATGAGTCATTGATTGGGCTTGTTCTTGATAACGGTTTTTTAGTTAGAAAATGCTTGATGGTTTTTATTTAAATGATCTCGATATAAATTCATTAGCCATTTCAAAAATGGAGTAGTACTACCGTAAATCTGTAAATAAATTCAGAAAATAATCATTATGTATGAATTTTAAGAAACAATATTAAACAAACCCCTAATTATCCCGACATTTTGTTTTAGTTGGTAAAGTAACCTTTTTTATCGCACGAAGAAAACAAAAATTCTGAATTTGATAACAAGTCACCTGACCTCAATGTTTCCTTGTAATCAAGTATAAATGATTGTTGTAACAACTAAAAGGCTTTTTCTAGAATATGGCCTAGCCTGGCCCCATTGGCGTGACCTGGCCTCAAAATTAGCCTGGCCTAAAAAATTGGCATAGCCTCAAATTTGGCCTCTATGAAGATTCTTGGCCTCAATTTTACTTTTTTTCTTAACATATTTGATTAATTTATTGATTTTAATTGATTTATGTTCAACAGTTATTAAAATCCATTAAAACTCATTCATTCAGGTTTATTATTATATTTTCCCATATGATTATTTGGTATACGTTACAAAACTATTACAGTTTTTAATTTCCTAGGAAAATTCACAAATTGAATGAAATTCTAAAGAAAATGTGAAGAGTGTTTATTTAATTTGAGGCCAACAGTTTTTTCAAAGACCAAATTTGGGACCAGGCCAAAATTTGGGACCAGACCAAAGACCAAAATGAGACCAAGTAAATGTTGAGACGAGGCCAGACCAGGCTAGGTTTTGGAGTATGCCCAACTAAAAACAAGCATGATGTCATGCTTTTTTTCCACATTTTTTCATTTTGATTGAATTTAAATCTTTTTATGTATGTTTTGTTTTAAATGTTTCCTCGTGTTAATATGAAACGCAATAACTTGTATAAACTGTTTGCTACTGTTCATTTCAGAAATTGCATTTGGGTTCAGTAATAAGGAAGAATACTGCAAGTCCATGTGTTAGAGGAGCAACAATAAACTACAGAAGGGTAAAATATTTTGTTACACAAACAATTATCTTTAATTATTATTATACTTGTATACTTGTCCTTTTAACGTTTAGTGAATGCATTTAAGGTAGTCCATCCATAACTATCATATTTCATATCTAATAGATTGCAAGTTTGATCACTAAAATATTAGTGTGATATTAAGGAGTTTATTGAATAATAAAGTTTCACCTTTGAAATCTTTAAAAAAAACAATTTTAATGAATTTATCATATGTTGAAGTTAACATTGAAGTCTATGGGAAAAATGCATTTTTGAATATATTTCTTTAGTACAAGTATTTTTCTCACATTTCTCCTGGTAAAAAGTTGCAAAAGCTTTCTCCGTCTTCGAATATGCTAAAATAATTCATAGTTTACCATACATATTTTCAGAAAATGATTTTTCTAAATTTTTCTAAAGGGCAGACAACTCTTTAAAAAAGTTCTAAGTGCAAAAAGTTCATTTAATTGACTACATACATACACCCAAGTTTGGTTTATATTAGTCTAATAATAGCTTTAAAATACGTATTTGATGTAGTATAGATCAATCAAAATTGTTAAATTCACCTTAGTTATGGATGGACTACCTTAAGATATGATTGACATACTTTGATTGTTTCATAGAGGGACTTCACTAATGTACCAAACGTTAATAATCAAAGTGATCTTTCCTGCTCATGACTATAGTATGCATTTCTAATTATGTATTTTTTTTAGCATTGAATAAATTAAGTATTTGATGTAGTATAGATCAATCAAAATTGTTAAATTCACCTTAGTTATGGATGGACTACCTTAAGATATGATTGACATACTTTGATTGTTTCATAGAGGGACTTCACTAATGTACCAAACGTTAATAATCAAAGTGATCTTTCCTGCTCATGACTATAGTATGCATTTCTAATTATGTATTTTTTTTAGCATTGAATAAATTGCATGTGACAATTCATTTGTTAGAGTCAAAAGCAAAAGAGAACGCCTTTTTTTCCTTGTAAAAATAAAGTGAAACTAGGAAGATATGTTGAAGCGGTACATGATTCTACCCATATCCTCAGTGTTTAAAATCAATTGCATTCAGTTTTGTTAAGTTTTGGGAATGCAAACTCTGCATGGAGAATGCAAATTGATAAAAAAAAACCACCCCCATTGTGTCATATTCTAAGGGGGTGGAAGGGTGGGAAAACCAATTCTCTCGATGCCTATCATACTAGACATATGATATAAATTGTCCTCCTTTACATGTGCAATATTCACTTTCCCCCAAGGTGTTGAACCAAAAAGATTAATTCCTACGTCATTCTACACGTACTTCCGCTTTGCTACTAACCAATGAGGATCTACCGATATCCTCAGTGTTTAATATCAATTGCATTCAGTTTTGTTAAGTTTTGGGAATGCAAACTCTGCATTACGACTCTTCCAATTTGACAAAAATTTTCCTAAATACTTGATACGAATATCCTTTTCATTTAATACACCCCACTATAAATACTTTTCCCAATACTCAAAATAACTAAAACCAAAACATATCTGTCTTTTCTCAACATGTTATTACCATAACAATCATTTCCAAAGGACGTTATTTATTAGTATACTGTTTGCAAACCTCTCTTTATATAATAATTCAATAATTATTCATATTGTCTTGAAAATCAAAAGCTTATCTTCCATTAACATTACACTCATTTAAATGTCATATGTACAAGTAATACGGCAGTATTAAAACGGTATACTGCTCATCATAATATAAACATCATAAGGACATTCAGCATTCAATCATACGTTTCAAAAACAAAATCATTTTAATACCCCACAATTTCTCACATACTAACAAATGCATTTTTTAAACTGAAATAATCTGCCTTCTTTTTAAACTCTCTCTCTCTCTCTCGCTCTCTCTCTCTCTCTCTCTCTCTCTCGCTCTCTCTCTCTCTCCACTATCTGCCTGAAGCACAGAATCTGCCAACTTCGACGCAACCACACCAGAATCTACAAATGTTGACATTCTATAGTAATATGTTCACTTGGTTTTCCAAACCACCCCACATGATTCATCATTTGATCTACCTTCTTTACTGACCCTGACAACGTCATAGTTATAGCACACCCTGATCTAAGGCTATGAGGTGTTTCCCTTTCATAAATCCCTAGTGTTATCAAATAATACCTCATAAACAACTGAATAACTCACATTTTTGTCCAAGACCCTGCCACACTCTGCAACTATTCTAAACAAATATCCCTTTGATAAATCTACACTGCGCAACTTTGAACATTCAACGAAATCCAATAAACCCTTGACTGGACAGACCACAAGATCAATACACGTTTTAATGACAAATGAATTGCTTCTACTTTTGTCTCCTCTATGAGTTTTTCCAAATGTTTGATTAAAGACCCATCCTGAACCACTAGAAAAGATCACTAGCTCTATCTCCTGTGAAAAACTGAAGTTTTAACCTAGCCTGGTGCCTAAACAATACATACCTTTCCCTAACAAAAGGATAATCAAGTCTTAATTCCCTATCAATACACAGTGCTATTGTTCTAACCTTCGAGAGGAAAATTTGCTTAGCCTGCTTTGGCAACACATGGTTCCTAGCCTGCTCTTCTTTAACTAACTTCAAATACTGAGGACATGCTGCAGGATTTTCCCTCCCCAAAACTATGCCCCACTGCCTACCAAACCCCTGCTCTCAAATACTTGAATCAACTGCTGAATGATACCATCAACTGTCTCAGAGGCTAAATGCCTTGGATAGTGACATTCCCCAGAAGTCCTAGAATATAAATATAGACAACACAATTATGAATAACTGTTTTTCCTTTGGAATCTTTCTATGCCAAAAATCTTCTTACATCATTCGGTATACAATCTGAAAGTGATAAAGAAAGGCCTTTCAAAAAACAGAGAAATGTTTTCAATCAACTTTTTTCCTCTTAAAACTTGATGATGACATACTAATTTTATCCAACTGTAAAAGTCTCCTGTCAATTGCTTGCCAATCTATAGAAATGTCCAAATTGTTTCCCTGTACTAGATAATTCTACAGATATATTGTCAAATCTTAAGTTTTACGAATGATAATCTAAATGCAAACAATGGCCATCTCAAACCAACCAAGTCCACCACAAACCCCGTCTTTGTAGATATCATAACCACGCCCTTCAACCCTAAACAAACTGACCCAACAGAATTAATTTCTAGCTTTGGCCACCATATAGGGAAAGGGTTCATCTTTGGAACAACAACAGTACAAGCAACACCCTGCTCTTCTAAAAATTTCAATACAGGAAATATCATTGCAAATGATGTGTACACATACAAGTTCCCTTTCCTCCTTACATTCTGACAGGACAAATTTACACCTAATGATAAAGGCGTATGACATGGTGTAAAATGTTTCAAGGCCTTACCGTCGGTAGATCTCATGCCATTAGCATTCAAAGACATCAAATCTACATAATGAGGCTCAAAATACGACTCAACCACTGACCAAGACTTTTCACTTAACATAGTGTCTAAAGAGTTGAAAGAACGAGATGGGACATCAGCAAGGTTACTGCCTGATGGAACACAAGATATATTTAAATCAATATTATATACCACAACAAACCTGCAAATTTCATTCATTATACCATTAAGAGGCCCTGAATTCCCTCCTTGATTTTTTCCAAGCCCCTATTACTGCCATATTGTCAGATAAAATTTCAATCCTAGAATCCTGTAAAAAAAGACTTTCACAGATTGCATTGATTTAAGAACCGCATCAGCCTCTTTTTCATGAATTGGTCTCCTATCATCACTCTCCCAGTAGTTTCCTAATACAAGAGAACCATTATCTAACTTAACAGAAGCCCCATACCTAAACTCGAATGCATCAGAATATACCTCTATTCTTTGTGGAACTCGGGTCTCCACTTTGAACAGCCAGACAAACTACTTTGAAATCATTAAAGGACTGCGAATGATAGCATTGTCTAGCCGCCTAACTAAAAGTCATTTTTTGAAAGTGTCTAATCAAAGTTATTTTATTATTATAATGTTAACATTTATATATATTTTCATTAGATATAAATGATTTGGTCAAACAAAGAGAGATAACTTTGTATTTTGGGTTAAAATAGCTTATTTCGTAATAGAAAATAACGGAAAACGGAATTTTTTTTAAACATCTCCGCCCCCCCCCCCCCCCCCCCCCGTCAAACAAAAATTCCTTTTGAGGGGATTTTATGGTTGTTATTTAGCATATTTTTACCAAAGGGTTTGTTGTTTCACGGGGGGGGGGGGAACATATCTCTACAGACCGAAATACATTCCAAAAAAAGAATTTTGCTTTCTAAATTTTTGAAAAATAATTAACAGATATGAATTTAAATGAAATGTTACTTTAATATATATCGTAAATATGTTATTATTAAGTTTTTATGCACATACTGGCCGCTAAAAAATATTTTCCTCACTCATAGAGACCGATTTCAATGACATTTTTAAGACCCCGCGTTAGCAAAACTTTTGTTTGAAGATAATTAATTTGATTACAAATTTTATTTTGATATAAATTGATTAGGATTTGATTATACTTTTTAGTAGAAAACTAAGTTTTTGAATATCTGACAGAAATTCAAAATATTTGGATGTAAAATGTAGGCGGGAAACGGGCGTTAGCGTTCACAGTTCTTTCATGGGGGCCAATTTTCATAAATTGCTTAGATTGTCCAGGTTCATGAGGACGTAATTTTGTGTATTCTCTTAAACCTATATAGGAAATATGACTTTATAATCCTAATTCATTAATTCATGTAGGATCTTAATTCGTGGATGAGAGGTACCCACGAATTCCACGAAAATTGAGCCAGTACGAAATTTAATGATTCCACAGTATCTAGAAATATCCAATATTCAATTTCCTCCCTTAATGAATCTGAAACTGCGATATTTTTACTATTCCGTTGATATTTAGAAATAGCAGCATTCACCTCTCTACAAAAAAAGTTTACAACCTGGTTCTGCTAAATACATAGAAATGCATTTCCCACAAAACCTCCGCAAAGTTTTCAAATCGACCTCACTCTCAGCCAAAATTGGTTCTCTTAACTGAATAAACTTTTGTTTCTTATCCTCTTGAAGTATGTATGCCTGCCTAACAGAATCGAAAAAACCAAGATATTTCTTACAAGAAGATAAAACTAATGAACATTTCCCTGTTGACAATGTATATCCTAACCTTGTCAACAATTCTACCAATACATATACTAATCTATTTGCGTCCATCATAACCAGTTCATCATGCTCACTATCACTTCCGCTACAGACGACAAATCTATCATCAATATATAATGTGTTCTGAAGGGCAAATCTCCTTAAATACACTGTCACACACATACCAACTGACTGATAAATAAATGGTGATGCCTTCCATCAAAAAGGAAGCGTATTAATAACCATCAAATAACCTTTAAATTGAATTCCAAATATGTACGAGATGACTCATTTAAATTTACATGATCATAACCAGATTTTCATCACATATTGCCATAAAAGAATTCTTTTGCACCATTCTATGAATATCTTTTAAAGTTTCAAACATAAATGGTAAATCTTTTATCCAAAGGTTATTAAATCTTTCATCGTGCATTATCTTGGCTTTGAAGGCTCAACAATGAGAGGCATAATAAACTTTGGTGGTTGACAACAATCCACTTTACCTAATAATCTAATTGAACTTGATGCAATTTTTTCACGAGTAATAAACTCAACATGTTGCTTACAGCTACTAGCATTTTTGAAATACCGTTTAGGCGGAATGTCACTATCAAAATGTTTACCTTTGACATTTCCCTTAAAATGATGAAAAAATTCATGTATATCTACACCATGTTTAATCCATTTCAAAACATCAACATTTCCAAATTCAGAGTCAATAATATTTTCCCAACCCGGAATACACTCATAAAGTTGACCAGATACAAAATACCTTGGATCACGTAATGGCAGATCTTTTATATCAAACTGAACACCACCACCTAAAACCTCCTCTGCTGAAGGAACATGACTTGCAGGCAAAGGGACTCCCCCTTCATGTGTTACCAATGCTGGCTGATGTCTGACTTGAACATTGAAAGGGTCCAATCCACCAGCCACTTCCCAATCCTGAACTTTGATATATGAACAATGATCTTGCAGACTCTATATAAAACAATCAAACATATTATGATCAACCACAGCAAAGTACACTAAAAGGAAGAATCCCTTTACCTACAATACACGTGGTAACCCACTAGGGAATCAGTGTCCCTCGAATTGTAGATAAAGAAATTCTATTAATAGAAAAGAAACTTTTGAACTAAATACATGTACTGTATACACGGTAAAGAACACTAGTGTTACTTAAAACAAAATATGAAACTTAATTCAAAAATTACTCACATAGACTTAAAAGTCTATTTCCCTTTTGCTATTTTCTTTTTCTCACAATCTTTAACCAGATGACTGGTACTCTAACAAAATAAACATGCACTAGAGTTTCTTGCTCCCTGCCTGAATGTCCCGGTCCTACCCGATCTATAAATTTGATAGTAATTATAACCACCAGATCCCCCAAACTGGGGGAAAAGAGGAAAAAAATCCTGGTGCTGAGGGGTACATCATACCAGCTGTCTGATATGGATATAAATTACTCAATGGACTTAAAGGTACTTCATCTCTTTTAAACATACTCCCTCCCTCTTTCTTAAAACATCTATCTTAGACTCATTCCCTACATCATTATTTTCTTTTAATGACTTTGCCACCGCCTTTGATATGGTATCAGCGGCCTTTCCCCCTAACACAGACAGAAATAAACTAGAAATATTTAATTTTGCTTGATACCGTGTAGCCTGTCTTGATAGGTCTTCAAACGTTTCTGCATCCTCATGCGATACCTTTCTTGTTACCTTTGCCATATCTTCTACAGTAAGAAAGATCAAAGACACACTTGCACCCTTGCGAATGTATTCGGAATGGTTTCTTTATCGTTGCTAAGTATATAAAAAATCCAGAGGTGCTCGAAAGTTCACGAGACTTCACCGAGATTTGTTCAGTTCCTGTGAAATTTCGAGCGGAAGTATATGTGTTCGGATAATATTCTCAAAATACGTAAGTGCTGGTCGTTTTTCATATCATATCCTACATTGATTTATGTTAAAACATTAAAATCTTTTAAGATGTATGTTTTATTTCACCATCTAGCGGTTATTTAAATTTAACGATGATATTCAGAGCAGAGTTATCGTTCGTGTTTAACCCGTGTAGAGTGGTTGAAAATATAAGCATTGGGTTGCTAAATAAAATCATAGCTATGTTTGATGCTTTTTTGTGCAATACCATGTTTAAAAAAAAAAAATAATGGGTGGCTGGTTTGCATAAAGACTTAGTATATCAAGCCATCGTCAAGGATCATTCTGCATAAAATAGTATAGACTGTTTCACTATTGATGCTATTACTAGGTCAGGCGCGGAACGAAAATAAACGCTTAAGGGGATCTCTACTAAGCATGTTAATTGTTGCAACAGCAGGAAAAAAAACTATTTTTTGTATCGTCACATTTATTTCTAGAACACATTTAATCCATTAATTAATGAAGATAAAGTTTAAAATCAATAAACCTCTAGATTTCATATATGACTACAAGTACCTAGATTCTATGAAATAGACTATAAACACGAGGCACGATTTTTACTGCGAAACTGAAAGGGTCAAATAAAAAAACGTGGTCTAAAATTTAAATGACAATAACATTTGCAGGGGTGACTTGGGTTCTCTTGTAAACACACGCACCTAACCTTCTCTTTTAAGTCATCAACTTGATCTTTTGAGGATTTCTCCAACAACTTTAACCTTTTCTCTTTCTGTTTCTCTAGCCCCTCTTCTGTGTATCTTTTTCTTTTCAAATTCTCCTTGACAGGTTCTGCTGAGCTGGTAGAAGGAGACTACAGAGATATATTTCTTTCCATTAACTTATCGATTTAAAATAAATTGACCATATCCATATCAATACAATTTAATTATATGAACTTACATCTTGTAAATCCTGCCCCGTGGTTTTGACCGACCTCATTCGCAAATAATATTAATGAATGTACCACCCATCTGGCTTCTTGAACATTCAACTCCCTCACATCCATCTGCACTATGTCTTCCAATTCTTCTCCTGACAGTTCCCTTACATGCTTCTGAATAAATAAATAAACATACACCAATATGAATCCTGATAAATGGACTTGAAATAATTCCCAACAATAACACACCTGCACACTGATGGGTTTCCATCATTCATTAGACCTTTGTAAATTATTGTAATTGTACCTGTGCGAATTTGAACATATCTGTGCAAACAATCTCTCTCTCTCACTCTACATACACCCAGATAGATAGATAGATAGATAGATAGATAGATAGATAGATAGATAGATAGATAGATAGATAGATAGATAGATAGATAGATAGATTGAAAACACGAAAAGCGTTCAATATAGCTATATTGAACGTTTTTCGTGTTTTCTTATGTACTTTTTATCTATAACTCGCCGACCACTGTGGATTTTATTGTGTTTCAATATATACCTCAATATCTGGCAACTCTATTCTTGCAAAATCTTTCAGTGCCTCGGGTTGACCACCCCTGATATTCTTTAGCACTGGCATTAATTTAACTCCTTTCAATGTGTGCCTCCGCTTCAAGACTGTCGGCAACACCATCCTATAACAAGGAAGATAACTCAAATTCAATGTTACTTCTCTCTATCCTTTTCTCTCCATCATTAAATTCAAAACAAACGAATCCTCAGTTTAATGAACTTGCATCAAGTAACTTAATAGATTAAAATACTGTAAACAACAATTCCACTCAGTCTCTAACATAGAAATCGATTCTAGCACTCTATTATAAAAATCCCGTGCGCCGTCTCAACTACCCGACCACGTAACTAGTCAATGTTAAATAAAAATTTTAATGTATTCGTTCTGCTACACTAAATTTGCGTATTGTCATGGAAAATACATGTGATTATATCAAGTAATCAGTGAAGATATCCATTACCAACATAAGCGTTCTACTTTATATAATTACAGACAATATGATGTTTAAGCTTCTTAAGAGTAGTTTGTGTAATATTGTGTGTACGTGAACCATACGTGCATATTCAATCAAGTGTTACACTTAATTAGTTTCACATGATTTTACTTCAAACACAGTTATTTTCCTTTAATTAATTTTTTGGAAATTCAATTATGATTTTAAAAATTATATAAATCAGTAAATAACTTCAATTTCATCATTTCCTTTTTAGCATCGGAACGAAGGATAATATCTATAATGCCAAAAATCAAAACGATACGTAAGACGTCGAAAAGTGCTCTCGAACAGTCCCGATATATCAACAACAGATGTCGTCGTAGAAATGGCTTGTCTCACAAAGAAAACCTACCATTGACGTTTTGTAGTCCTACGCAACATTTCTCAACTTTAAAAACGCGGCAAGGTAAGTCGAACTTCAGAGGGAAAGATTGTTAAAAAATTATATTTTGAACACAAAGGCAATTTTAATGGCAAGGAAGGATTTCGGCGATTTGACTGTTGTAATATTAAATAATTACTTTAGTTTGTTTGATCGCCTATACATTATTAATCATAATGGTATAAAATATTGATTCATGTTGTACAATATACAGAGAAATTACCTTAAGCTTGGCTGAAAAACAAATTATCCATTTCACCATCATTGTTTGGTAATATCACTATTTCATTTGGCATTATAAAACGTTATACACACATATATATATATATATATATATATATATATATATATATATATATATATATATATATATATATATATCCATTTTTTAGCTGGTGCTAGTGAAGACATAGAATGTTCCCCCAAACTGTTTCCTCATTTCATCCATGTCTGCAACCTGACCACAGATTTCACGGATCGGGCTGCTAAAGTCTTCAAAATCCCGCGGCATCAATTCATCCTTGAAAGGATGAAAATTTGTTTTAAGGTTCAGCGGTTAGATACCTTAAACAAACAGTCGATGCCCTGCTGTCAAGGTCTGTATCGAGTTCGTTCAATTATAAAGAAAATCGATTGATTTTTTTTTTGTTAACAATCAATTAAACCAATGAATATATAAGATTTAATAGGTAATATCTCATTCAATCCAGCAAATATGCCATCCTTTCCAACCATATGTGTCTGTAAAGCAGGGCAAATCAACATAAGAAACGGAGTAAGAATTATCACATAATCATGATTTTTATGACAAACTGTTTCAAATGATGGTTATTTTAGCATCTTAAAAACCATAAACGACTTAAAAACTCCTTTACAACCTAGGTTCTTTATATCGGAGAAAAGACATTCAAGAAAACAAAGAACATGTTAAACGTAAGCAATTTGGACACCATTGCAATACGATCTGCAATAACGGACCCTGAAGTTAGAGAAATCCACGAGGCTTTGACAACACTTTTAGAAACCCCAGTCTGGGAACTTCTTGTAGAAATCAAACAAAACATACAATTGTCAGATGCATCTCATAAGGTGGACATGCTTTCCATGGAATTGGATGTTCTGCTGAATACAGTTAAACATGTTCATTCCAGAGATATGATTATCGATAGGGTTCCTGAATACCAAGCCTATTCGGATATTCCTAAAGATGTTAAAGATTATTTGCTCAGGTCAGTATTTCCCTTTCCCTGAAATATAAAGTTTAAGTTTTCATGTTACAATTAAAACCTCTTTATCAATATCAAAAATGCAACATATTTGTTTCTAAATAAAGCATCAAAACTTTACTTCACTTACAATTATCACACTGATATTTCTTTGTTGGTATTTATTTTTCTTCGTTATACAACATAGATGTTTCTGATGGCAACTATAGCTTGTATGTGGTAGCAAGCTAGTATTGTCCTTCCCCGCTTCTAGATTATCCATTAGAATTATCACAATTACTAGTAATTAATACTAAATATTTGATAAGGTCTGAAAGAAAAATTGTCCAATTGTGTTGTAGTAATTGTGCATGATTGCATTTAGGAGTGTTAATTAACATCTACATTTTAGATTGATATACATGTATTTCATTGCAGAAAACGAGAAATCAATGGATTTGGAATAATGAACAATAACGAATTCCGGATTTTTGTAAATCACGAAAACAAAAGAAGACATCTACGACAAAATATGCTGAGAATGTTCCCAAATAGTTTCAAAACAAAATTAAATTTACAAGTAAAAGTTGGCAAACCTTGTATTTGCTTTTATTCTCAACAGGGGGATAAGATATATACGAGAAGTTCATCTGAAGAATCAACTAATGGAAATAGTTACGGCACATTAGGAGGATTTGTTTCTGATCAAAACAATGATACGCTTTTTTTAACTTGCTCGCATGTCTGCCAAAAAGGGGATATTATCTTTGCTGGTGACAACAATTCCGGAATAAAAAGAATCGGAGAATGTGTATTTGCAAATAACCTTATAACAAAACCAACTATCGATGTTTTTATTGATGTTGCTCTTGTGAAGATTGATAGTGAAGTCGTAGACAGTTGCAATCTATCAATGCTTGATAATACTTTTCAACAATCAAACGTCAAGATTTACTTAGAAAACTTGCATAACATTGCCAAAAGAGCCTTTGTTTACAAGATTGGGGCATCGACATCGGTGACCAAGGGATTGATTACATCCCCAGAGTTCCACCTTAAAATAACTGGAGGAAGAGCTGAACTTTTTTTTGTTTCCGATATTGCTGATATTCCATTTGCCGAACAAGGTGACAGTGGATCTATTGTTTTCATGATCGAAAATAGCTCTGCTCTCGATACTATACACGTTATCGGAATGGTTTCTGGTGTGTTCACACCGCGTCAACCATCTGGAGAAGATGAGAAGGTAGATAAAAACAGGAAGACAGAGAAAAAAGACGATGGGGGAGCCAAAAAGGAGGTTAGCTGTACTGGGGATATTACCTGCTTTAGAATAGACACGACTATGGAATTTTTAAGGAAGAAAGGCATTGATGTTTGCTTTAGAAATCAAATTTGAAAGTATCAGTATCAGCAGCATTCTTAAAATCATAAAACATGTAGTAATCTATTTTTGTTTACCAAAAAAGCATACAGACGACTCTGTTTTTTAGTTTAAACTTAAAGATATCTATAGTTTAAGAGATCGAAAGTTTAATAATATACGGAAATGCCATGCCTTATAATACAATCTGGTAGAAATATGGAACTTGCTATTACTTTGCAAATTATATATGTCATTTAAATATAACTGTAAGAAAAAAGGACTTGGAGGAGTCAAAAATGGGAATAGAAGTCTTAATGATGATGTTTTCTTTAGCACAGACAAGACTGAGTGATTTCTAAAAAAATGTTGAAATGTTGTTTTTGCAAATCAAATTTTAACAGATTAAGCTTGAAAAAAGACATATCAAAAACATTTTTAAAAAACATAATGATAAAATAAACATCATTTGTTGATAACAAACGTTAAAATATCATTACCTTTCTTAATTGTGATATAACGGTAATATTTTTTGCAAATATATTTGTTGCAAATTAGGAAAATAAGTTTTCATTTTTCATATCTGGAGAATGGCATGTGAAAACTTCAGTCTTGGGGCTTTTTGTGAGAAAATCAAATTTTCTTGTATATCTCTTAAATGTTTTTATATGTTTTATACTTTGGGTGGACAGCGCAATCAGTGTCAGCGGAAATAAACATTAATTTTCTTTAGTTTATCGTTAAATTAAAGAAACAAAAAGATTTAGTTGATGTTTGTACACCATTGAAAATTTATATCTAACTGTTATATGATCTGGCTTCAGGATCATAAAACAATCCTAGACTTAAGTAAAAAAAAATTACACTTTCTGAATCTCTTTTAATTGAAAATACTGACAAAATTGATACTAGTATGCTATTAAAAGTGTCTTGATATTAAGTTTTTAATTACAAATTTTTAATCGTCATATTATGATAAACAATTATGTAATGACTGATTGAAATTTTGACTTAAGTCTGAAATTGCTTCATGATCCTGATGCCTGTTGACCTTACCTATTGTGTACATACATTATTTGTACTGTATTATATACTTGTAAAGGGAGAGAGCAGTCTAAGATTTTGAACTTGTGCGTAATCCCATTTGTAATTTTGTACAATGAAAATATGTTCAAATCAAATCAAATCATATATCTCTCTCTCTCTCTATATATATATATATATATATATATATATATATATATATATATATATATATATATATATATATATGCTTTTGCATAAGCATTATTTCTTTAATGGTCATTTCTCATTTACTTTTTATTGTATAATCCGTTTGAGTAAAATAAAAGATGAATATTTAGTTACAAAACCTGTCGATGAATATTTTTTAATCAAAGTATTAATTAAGTTATTTTGACTTAAGGATAATGCTTACCGTTTGCGGTCGTTTTTTCTTAGTGCTAAGCTTTATTTTTCGGATTAATTTATCATGTTTAACCCTAAGAAAAACAGTTGAAAAACCAAGTGCACATACATCAAAACTTAATTTTAACGAAACCAAAGAAAAGAACTACATATGATATTAGTCAAATTTGGCCCCCTAAATTCGCTATTTTAAAATGATTCAGATACATTAATTTGTTGTGCTATTTTATAAAAGAGTTGACAAAAAATATGTTTTTCATCTATTATTTGATTTATATGCACTCCCTGGCAGTATATGACGTCAGAAGTGACGCTATTTTTATAATTCAATCAAAATCAGTCAAAAATTGACATTTTTCTTATCTTTTTTCGAATGGGAAACAGAGCGACTCTTTGAACAAGAACGAACTTTTTGTCACGGATAAGTACTGGAGAGATACATCTTTGATGAACATATTTTGTTTGTTTAAGAAGTCGCTCAATGTTTCCAAGAAATAATGCTTTAAAAAAAGCCGTTTTATGCTACATGTAAAAATAACAAAGAAGCGGGAAAAGGTAAACATTATGATGTCATAACTTTAAATTTTGGGCACTGAAATCGAAATGAAAATTATGAAAAAACTTTAAATGTGAATTTGTACAAATAAAACAAAGAATTACAGTAAAATGAGAATGATCATTTAAGGGGGCCATTTTAGGTCAAACCATATATAGTCCTTTCTTTTTGAAAGTTTTTGTCATATTTCGTTTTACTTTCAAAAACATATTTAAAATAGAGAAATACGGAGAAATCAAATTGAGTATTGTACTAATTATTAGTATCTAAGAATTTACACGAGTAAAAAATGGTAGGAGCAGTATATGCTAAATGAACTGCAAGGCAATTCATAAAAAGAAATAAACTGTTTCTAAAGGTAATACCGGTATAATGGACCTGTTGAGTTCATTCTTCACCATTCATTCTTTTTCATCAAATAAAAAATAACAGACAAATTGTGAACGTTAAGGTTTTTTTAATAATTGTACGTGAAGATGCTGTGAAAAAAACTCCAAGTAAACTGACAGAGATAATTGCAAAACTTATGTTTAAATGTGAGTGCCAATTCAAAAGATGCATCGACAAAGTCCAAAGTTTGCAATGGGGGGGGGGGGGGGGTTTAACACAGGATGAATCTCTGCCATTCAATTAACTGAAACATGACTGAAGGGTAACTGAAAGGTGACTCAATGGCATAGCTGTGTCATTCAGTTACCTTTCCAGACCTTTCAGTTAACATTCAGTTGACTGAATTGCAGAGGTTCATCCTGTGCAAATACATTTACCACTGTGTAATGTTTGTGTATTTGTTTGACGTAAGAAACATCGATATTATTATTTATGCACTGTACATTGAAAGTACATGAAATACTAGTACAATGAGCCTCAATATATTTCTCGAGAGAATATCTATGTTGTTATAGAAATTTACAGTCTTTAAGAGCAAAATTACATATTTCTCATATAAAGTGACAACTGTTTGATGGTAATAAATCTTTTAAAGTGTCACGTACATACTTGTTCTCTTGGATTGAAACTTTCTAAGAAGGAGTTGCAAAATGACAATTGCTGCTTTAGAATCCCACGATGCATATTTCTTATATAAAGTCATAGTTCTTTTATATACATGTATTCATAGGTGTAGCTGAATGCTAATTTCACAATGGAGACAGATTTGGTTCTTGAGATAAGACCATTTAATCAGTTCTACTCACGTTGAAGATAAGTCGCAACTCTTATCTCAAATTGTAAATTCGTTTACTCAAAGACAAGTTAGCATGAAATTCCTTCTTCATACAGTTCTTGTTTTAATAACCATCTCTGTAAAAAGAAATGTTGCTGAAGAGAAACGTCTTCTTTTAAATGACCCTGAAGCGTTGCTTACTCAGATCCACGCCTTACAACAAGAAGTGCAACAGCAGAAATCAGAAAACCAAGTCCTCAGGAATGATGTAGACGATCTTTAGCGTAGATTTCGGGCAATGGAGTCCGAAAGTGGAAACCAGGGTAAACCGGTAAATTTGTTAACAATAATTACAACGATATATGGGCAAATTGTTGCTTTAATTTCTTGGAATTTATTTTTTAAAGGTTCGGTGTTTATTAGATGGGGAAAGCACACTTGTCCTAGCTTAAATGGTACGGAACAGCTATATTCTGGTAAGTAAAGAATATTGTATTTTGTTATATTTGGTGCTATATAGATAGTATAAAGTAAAAAAAATTAATTATACGGTATACAATGGCTGCATTTGTAAAAAAAAAAATTAAAAAAAAAAAAAAAAAAAAAACAACCGCCGACAAGGGTATTTCTTACTGCTGCTGAGTTTTTTTTCTCCCTTATTTTATTTTATCATTAATAAAGCCAGATCACGATCACACTGAATTCAGTTATTGCCGATCAGCACGTTACACAGAAGGAACCGACAATTCTTCCATGCGTGTGAAGAGTACGATGGCTGCGCATATGCTACATCTTCTAACAAGTTTTAAGTTTGTAAAAAGGTGTAGAATGTGTGCTCTAATATAAAGTTTTAGTTTCAATCAATCAGGGAATTATCTACGCATTATCAATTACAAAATTATATAGACACCTATAAATATCGCTTCATCTGATGGTCTAGAAAATCACGTGACAGGACATCGAAACGTCGTCACCCAGAGAATAAATATCATATGCCACCTTCTCGAAAAACTCGGGATTTTTTATTCCAATAGTACGAAAAAGCTGAGATGAGCATACGATGTAATTAGATATGATTGAATCTAAAGTATTTCGTTATTTATATTCTTCTTATATCAGAAAAGCAATCTAACTATCTACGATTCAAATTTAACAAAAAGAGAAAAATAAGAGAGAATATCAAACTTTCATGACTTTTTTTTTCTTTTAAAGATCACGAAATAAAATAAACTCGACGTATTTTTGGATCGTATTTTTTTCGGTATAATAAAAAATGATTGCATGAATGATGGGGAGATATTAATATCTATTCCCTCTGAAAGATCAAGTTTCCCTCGGGCAATTTTTCTTAAGGGAATAAATCTGCGTATCTCCCTAACCATCGTGCAATAAAAATATACTGTTTAATTTACTAAACAAGGACTTTGAAAATAATGATCGTGTTTAAGTTCTTTTTTCATTGCTATATACTGAGAATCTACCGAGTATGATTTCCTCTATTTCGTACGGAAACTTGTTTTTAATTCATAGCTCTATAGAAACTGAAACGACTGAAATGCACACGTCCCGTTTATCAAATAGTCGAAACCTACAGCGACTGAAACTGAGAGGATTGAAATCTACAGACCCCTTACATCGATTGGTCAAAACCTAACGCGACCTTAGAAAAATCACTAACTGCACGAAAAAGTCATGACTCAAATTCCCATATAAGACGATTTGGCTGTTTCTTTTAGCTAACGTATTGAAGTACATCAACAGTAACTTGTTAATTTAACTTACTTTTAACAATTAATTTATCACTTTGTTAAAAGAAAGATTGAAATATAAACAATAAAATGCTTTTTAATGATCCATGTGGTTTATGAAGCCAGTAACCATTGCAGGAATTTTAACATAACCACCGTTAGCAACGGTGTCCTGTTTTATACTTTTTCATTGTACGTCTATTTAGAGATCGATTGAAACCTTAGCTAAAATTTTAATCATAATCTTCTCTCCTTCGGAATTACTCGACTTATTCCATCGCCTACATCGAAGTATGAGTTACAAATCAGTCGCAGTATGCCTACACATATGGAAGAAGTTGGCTGTTCCTTCTATGCTACCCACAGATCGAAAAACATCAATACTACTTTCTTAAACTGTTTCAAATGCATTGTTAAGTAAATTAAAAACTTAGATTTAAATAACTTTGATAAAAGATGGTTATATCGTTAATCAACGTCTTTCGTATTATTTTGGGGTGGGTATGCAGGAATTGTTTCCCGATCGATCAAAATTATGGCTTCTTTAAGAGTACAAACTCCGGTATCATTGAAGTGATAGCCAGTGAAGTTTCACATGCATGGACGAATTGGCTGCTCCTTCTAATCCGGTGATTGACAATATCAAAAATATATGCCCTTCTACCAATTGTCCTTTGAATTATGAAAAATAAGGATTGAGAGATAAACAAAAGAATGGAGGCTATAATGGTTCATGCTGAGATTATTGCAGAAAATATAACATAACCCGTTTACGCAGAATGTGTGCGCATATGCGTTTAGTAACTGATCATTAGTAGATTAATTATGGCGCATGGTTATTTGTTAGGATAGGTATGAAATATAAAATAATGTACATGTATGTGCGTGAAATGTTTGATTCATTGATATTCTAATCGTTAGGAACGGCAGGTGGAAGTTTTTACACACACAGCGGGGGTGGTGCCAACACATTATGTCTTCCTCACCATCCCGAACCTCTTCCCGACAATTTCCCACTTGTATTTGAAGGCAATAGTACAAATAGAGTTGGGTATCTTTATGGAGGTGAATATCAGTTTTCCTTAAAAGACGTTGTTGTTCAAGATGATGTACCATGCTCGGTTTGTCGAGCAAAAATGGCTACCTCTACAATGATGATTCCCGCCAAAAGATCGTGTCCTTCTGGTTGGACGATGCAGTACACCGGACTTTTGACTTCCGAATGGCATGGTGGACAAATGGCTGAATATCTCTGTGTTGATGAGGACCCGGATTTTGTCGAGAGATCACGAGTAAATGAAAATGGACGACTATTTTATCCGGTGGTCACTGTGTGCGGTACACTGCCGTGTCCACCATACAAAAGTTCAACACTCGTGGCTTGTGTCGTGTGTTCAGCCTAAATGGGAAATAAAGTCAACAACATTTTTACTATTGTCAAGAAGTGATTTATTTACGCCAAGATCAGGGGCTAGTTTTAATTAAATTGTTTGTTTGTTGTTTTTTTTCCTTTTTATTAATCATCGATTGGAACCCTTTTCTCTTTTTTTCCATATTACTGGATTGCTGTCATACCATAAGATTTTCTGTACATTGAGGCAACATATGATTAAGTAAAAATGGGCATTTTATCCAGAGAAAATATTACTAAAAACTATGTAATGGAGATGGACATTATAATTTGTCACATACCGTTTTCATTAATTTTGTGAAAAACTTTTTTTATTTGTCCTATGCATATACATGTTAGATATTCGTTTTGAATACACATACATTTAAACAAGATAATGCTTTCTTGGATGATTCATTCGGGATATAAAGGTAGCGACATTGCAGAAAAAATACATAACCCGCGTTAGCATTCTTCTGCAATGATCGCTACCTTCATAACCATCATGAATCATCAAAGAAAGCATTTTATTGTTTATATTAACATTCTTCTTTTAACTAATTTATAATTTGATTATAAAAAGTAAGTAAAATTTACTAAATTACTGTTAAGTACGTTAGCTAAAAGGAACAGCCGAATCGTCTCCTGTGAGGCTTTGAGTATGAAATCATAATGATTATTTCGTGCAGTCCGTGATTTTTTGCTAAATGTTTACACCAATCGATAAACAAGGCGTGACAATTTCAGTCCTGTCAGTTTCTTGTCAGTTTCTGCTGCTGTAGAGTTTGACCAAACGATTTCCGTAAGAAATAGAGCGAATAATACTTGGTAGATGTAAATATATACAAGTATCTACCAACCATTTTCACAAGCGCTTTGATTTTTGCGAGGATATTATACTCATTTTAACAAGGCCTTGGACTTTCAGTAGAATGTAACTATCTGTTTCTTGCGTCAAAATAAGTTAAAATGACGCTGGTTTAAAACGAAATATACATCGAATACGTTGTCTTCGCTCAAAAGCCAGACAAATCTTGTTGATTTCAGAGAGCCATGACTCAGTGCACAGCAATAAAATAGACAGGCCTACGTCACATTACTGTTCGACACAACTACCCGAAGTCCAACCTCTTGTTAAAATGGTTCTATCGAAGGATTCCCTGTCTAAACCGTACGTTTCGATTTATGACAATATTTAACACTTTATTCATGTTTATAAGCTAGCCTTTTAAATTACATCGGTAGAATGCCTTTCTCAAAATTATATCTACTAGATGATAACCCGCGCGAGCGCGGGAAGTAACATTTAATAACAAATCAATGACAATGCAATAATGTTGAATCATATTTTTCCGTATATATTGTGTCCGAATTTTTTCTTTATAGTTTCTTAACCTATTCTTTAAAATTGAAATAAAAATAATACATGGCTGGATATTTAGAAAAGGGATTAAAAATTTAAACTGAATTGAATGATATATACATGAACATGGCCTTCATTCTTTTTGTTGCAGCTGAGTGGAAAATGATCACAACAGGCACGTAGCGGGGGGTGGGGGGCTTTTCTTAATTTTTTTTAAATTTAAATATAAAAAATTGAAATATCATGGAGTCCCCCCCCCCCCACTTTTGGGAAAATATGTAAAAAAAAAAAATTGGTATGAAAATAAGCAATTGAAGTGAAATTGAAGTTTATACGGATATATTCGTGCATTAAATAACCAGTCTTAAAGTAAACTAGATAATACGAAAACTAACGGAAATTAACGAAGTTAAAAACGTAAAGAAAGAAATTTATTTTCTCCCTCGTTTCACTCCTCCTTAAATAAATATTTTCTTGACTAATTAATTGAAAAACAAAAACAGATTTTTTTTTAGGATTGGTGCGTTCGTTACAAATCGCACACACAAAGGAGTATAGTGTGTTTATAAAAATATAAACATTTTACAAACCAAGAATCATTGAAACAAGTAATTTTTTTTTCATTGCTATACTTAATATATCCGTCTTTGGCTTTGTCCGTGACCCAACGACCATGTATTTTCAACAATCGATCAGACACATTTTTATTAGCAGCAGCAGTGACATCACCACTGCGTAAACTATGTAACGCAAATTTGGAACTATCAAGGCCAATTTCTTTCA
The DNA here is from genome assembly GCF_902806645.1 of Magallana gigas. Taxonomy (NCBI): domain Eukaryota; kingdom Metazoa; phylum Mollusca; class Bivalvia; order Ostreida; family Ostreidae; genus Magallana; species Magallana gigas. The sequence goes on from NC_047568.1 coordinate 31,406,563, forward strand.
AAGATGATAGCAATATTTCTCTAGCTCTCGTGTATGAGAGAGGTTTGGATTTGTTAGAAGCTTTATAAACATTTTGGGATTCAAAAAAAAATAACGGCTGTAAAAAGATAATTTTCGGAAATTTTCTCTAACCCTAACATATCAATATATTTATTCAGCCAAAAAACAGGACACAGATCGTTTCCAGTCTTTGCTATAATCACGGAATTTCCTCTTCTATAAATATCCGTTTTACTCTTAGGAATTTTGATTTCAATATGAGCATTTTCCCAGTTAATGTCACATATTCTAAAATTTGATAATTCACTAAATCGGAAAAATTCGGAAAACCCAAGTAAACACATCGCAAATGTTCTTAATTGCAAAACATTCGAAGGATCTTTGGAGTAGAAATCCATTAACTTGCGTAGAATATCTGTGTTGATAGGCTCCTTTTTGTTGATAGGATTTGATAACATACGTTTCCCTCCTTCAAGCGCTAGTTTTAAAAACTTGTCCTCACATGGATTCAAACTTGAAGAGAATTCGTGAGTCCAGTTAATACTGTAGAAATATGGTTAAAAAACAGAAGTTGAAAGAGCTACGGTAGACACTGATGCTGGAAGATGTACAAAGGAATGCTTCGAACACCAGTCTGAATTTTGAGAAATAAATGTTGTTTTTCTTGTTCGTCGATTGAGATTTTGCGTTTTCACAATATGCGGCAAAAAAATCGCTGTATCTCGTAAATGGCGATCTTTCTTAAACTTTTCAATATTTAACTATTGACCTTAAAAGTTCTGTACATTCTGTAATATATGAAAAATACGCATTAGAAAATCATATCAACAACAAAGCAATATAATCCAACCAGCATAATGCACTCAAAACGTTACTTATATACAATACAAAAGAACAATTGTCCGTATACTGGATAGCAGTTATCCATAAACTGGACGTCAATCATTAAATTTTTTTTTTTATCTTTCATATATAATTGAATAGCAGTCATTCATCAGTAAAACATGACTTCAAATCACAGGAGAGCATTCCTGCTTTTTGGATAGCAGTCATCAAAGCATAACAAATCATTCCAATAATAACTTTAAGTACACTGGTCGGCAGTCAACCGTTGTGTACCAATTATTTTTATAATACTTTCATGTTAAATACTGAAATCTGATTGGTTTAGACGCAGTTGGTTATCCGTTCTATTACCTTCAGCGTCAGCAACACACTTGGCAACGGGTAACACAACGAATTGTTACATGTGCGTAAATTATGCGCGTGCGGTTCGCCGTAGAATTCACTTCATTTCTATGTAGAAACTGTAAAATTTTCTTTAAAATTAAGACGTTCAGTATAGTAAAAATAAATAGTACCTGTTTGTGATGTAACTGTTGAAATTGATACCCCTCGAAAACCATTGTCAACCTCCGCTTCGTGTCTGTTGACAATGGTTGTCTCGGGGTGTCAATTTCAACAGTTACCCTCCCAAACAGGCACTATTTATATAATCTCACACATGCAACACGTATCAATATATACTGCAACAGCCGTGTACTACACTGTCATGTATTTATGAGTTCATATGAATAAACAACATTATAATAACTTCAAAACGAAACGTCTAGTTTTCACGCTATAACGTTACTGTTAAATTTCTGAGCTGCAAAAAATGCTATTTTTATCAGAACCTGGAACGAAAAAATTTGTTGGATGTTTATATTCTATGCTATCTTTAACAAACCACAAAAACTTTCCATTTTTATTGATCTAAGAAGGCCAAAACGCTGAACAAATGTTCCATTGGCGCCACAATTTCATAAATGTCTTACTACCCTACCTATCAAAGAAATAGGCGGCACAATCCAATTTACATCTTGTGACCAATCGAACTCAAAAGCATCTACACCGCTTGTTCCAGGGGTACAAAACAAAGAATAAATTTGTTTACTTGCAAAAATATCACACGTGTAAGGCCCCTAAACAGTATTAAAAAATGAAAAAATATGGTTGCTCACAGCTTAATAGTCAAACTCAAAAACGTTGCTCAACAAATCTGCTTCTACATTCTGCTCTAGCTCGTGGAACCCTAGCTACAGAAAAATTTATGTTCCTACTTAAACAAATAGTGTAAATAGAAAAAGCAAGAGTTTGTAGTCCCGGCCTCATACTGCCTATTTGCGATTAACATTTTTATTATCTGAATAAAGTTTTACAAATTTATTTTCTAATACATCACCAAAAGTTTTCATGAACATTTCAACTGTTTTTAGCTCTCTGCAAGTTACTAATGCAAGTTGAATTCTAAACTCTGTCCAATTCTTCCCACATGACATGAAAAACTTTATTTGTAGAATATATCATCACGCCACTACCAGCTAGTCACTAGCATCAGTAACAAGCATTCTGAGAGTATTGCATAAGCAGCAAGCGAGTTCCCCTACGACGATGGACACTTATCGATTTCGGCCAGCTTGGATGTCTTGGACCTTTCACCAAAATTCCAAACAACATAGACCCTGGTTCAACAACTCTTGCTTCAGATGTCGCATGCCTGGACACTTCGCCAGAACCTGCACCTTTCACAGAGCAAAGAAATCAACATCGAACCAGGTACGTGGTAAATACAGGATCCAAAATTATTCCGAACAAAAACAACATCTGAAAGAACTTCCGTTCTACAACATCAGAAATTCGGCCCTTCGTAATTTGATGGACTATTCGGCTGTTCTTAAACACGAACTTGCCCAAACAAAACAATCTCTTAAAGATTCACAGGACAACTTTTTAGGATTGATTACCCAGTTCAATAAAATGAAAAAGGAGTTAAATTCGACCAGACTCAAAATGCACGCGACTCAAGAGAATTCCCGAGAAGAAATAAAACAGCTGCAGACAAAACTGGACGCATCCAAAGAAATAAACAAAATGGCATCCGAAGAAATTCAAGCGCTAATCAAGAAAAATCATCACCAACTTCATATTTCTCAGGACCAAGAAGAAGACATCTCTGACTTGAACATTCGAAATTCCGATTTAGAATATTCTTTATCCGAGCAACAACATATCATAGATGACCTTCGTGATGATATTTATCGCCAAGATCAAACTATTCAACATCAGATGGAAGAAATCGAAGATTTACATCAAACAAATTTTGATTTAAAACAAGTCATATCTCAACATCGCAAAGAAATCTGTGACTTGCGAAACCAGTTATACCCCAACCATAGCAACGATTACAACGGACACTACCGGAACGGACACTTCTACCGCTGACAGTTCTTTCCAAACACGAGGACGTGTTTTACCGGAGCGAGGGATATTATCACAGTGCAAAATTGACTGTTCTATAATTATCTTTATTTCGGACTTTACTTTTCAACTTCAACATTTATTTTGTCATATATTCTTAGAATTTAATGTTTACAAAGTGAATTAGCCATTGACACTCGGCAGACTCTTTATTTAATTGTTATTACAAATCAGACAGATGTTTCTCCCAAGAACTGCTAATCTCTTGAAACAACATTGTGTAATTATATGCCTTTCATGTCCTGGCCATCAAAGACTCATTGAGTTAATCTTGTTACCTAATACCTGTGAATCTTTCACTCAATTTATTTGATGTCATCAATTTGTCATTTTTAACTCATTGTCTTATATATACTGAATTGTATTTATCAATCTTCAGTTCGGAGGCCTGACGCATTACCGGCCACTTCCGTCTGTGTCGCTTATTTGTTTGTTATTGTTCATCTTTTAAATTCGATCGATAATAAATACGGAATCCTTCATCACTTGGTTTTACTTCTCTGGAATTGCATATTGGTGGACCCTTGGGAATACGGCATACATAACCTTCGTTTTTAACTTACGGCCCACAGCGCGCCTCAACCTTATAACTTGTTCCTTTTACGCCAACGTTCCCTCACCCGGTTGGTACTGCACACGACCGATGCAGATCCAGAAGAATACCATAGCACCGTAAAATCTATGCGGTCACACTATTACTAGAGTAGGACGATCAGAAAATTTCAATTGTGATTTTAATCTCATTAAAAAAAACTAGCATCGATCACAAACCAAAACGAAAGCACTTAAACATGAATTAAGGGTTATTTTGTGTCAACCATGTTTTGACGTGAACCTTTGACATATAATTATACAAAAGACTATATAACTCGATCACCAGAACTTTGTCATATTTTAGCATTTCCCAATGATATCGGGGTTAAAAGTGGTCCATTATCTTCCTTATCTTTGACGTATGCATAACACAAATAACAGGGCAGTGTACGGGACATATGGGGCTATATTTCCCGGTCTCAAATTTGGGCTGTAGGGGTACCACCAAGTGGCTCCAAGTGGTTTGGTGTAATTTGGTAGTACCCCTGCAACCCAAATTTGAGACCGGAAAATAACAGCCTTATAGGTCCCCTACACTGCCCTGGTATCCGTTTGATACACAATGCAAAGATAAAAGAGATAATGGCCCGCCTTCCATGCCTATATCATTGTGATATGGTAAAATATGACAAAGTTCGGGTGAACTAAACCGACCATTTTCATTGTCATTGTTGTATTCTTCCTGTTTAAGAATTTATCCTCAGTCTTTTCACTCTCCCAGAAACAACATCAATCGAAATTTAAAAGATATCGTATTATTATGAATATGAGACAATAAAAACTCCTAGCTTTGGGATTTATTCTCATAAAAAATTATCATATGTCGCAGTCCAAAAAAAAAAGTTAAAAATCCTCAGGTGACATTGGGGTTATTATGTCTCAGTCATGTTTTGATGTGTACATGTACCTTAAACACGGATCTACTATTCTAAACTGTTCTGATGAGAAATTGATAATTGATTCGGATAAACAAACTAAGAATGTGTCCATTACATACCTTCTATGTAAATAGGAAGATTAAGGCAACTATTAATCATTATTTTACACTCGTACAAATTCCGTTTAGGCCTTATTTTTTATAGTTGATTGAGTAAATATTTAGTTTCAATTTGGAAAGAAATATGCTATAGTTACACATCTATTATATTTAAAACAAAACAAAAAACAAAAGAATCTTCCAAGTCAGTTGTATTAAAGCATTTTCATATAACACTCAGATAACACTCTCATAATATATATAATACATCATGTAGCATATCAATCGTTATGAAATAACAATCATTTAATATTTATTCGTTTGATGAGATATTGGCACTTCTGATTGGTCGAAAAATTAATGCATCAATGAAATTTTCCGGATCTACTTTTCTAAACTGTTCTGATCTAACACTATATATAGAACGGGAATTTCCAAAATAAACACTGTCGTTGTGTCTGTTTTATTGTCAGCAAACAAAATACAACTTTATAAACATTAAAACTTGAAAGTTTAACCTTCAAAAATAAACAAAACACATTATTTGATTCACCAAATGGAAAATTAAGCGTCTTCTCACGATTTGGTCTGCGTGCGATCAATGAACATTAGTTTACATTACTGTGAGGCTAACTGTTTCTTTTCAAGAATAATTATAACGAACATATAGGCCTATGCACTTTCACGGTAACACTGCTGTTCAAGTTTGGTACCGATGATTTTTAAATTCACACACGTACATGATCGGTCATCAGAATAAGCATCGTAAAGCAAAGCTATGAGTAATGCATCAACTCCTTCGGCGCATTCCAAGCGGCAGATATACCATTTACTGATTTACGTACACCACTGGCTATATCTAGTAACCACAACGTTTACAAAAGTCGCTTATAAATACTATTCTTTGTCGACATATTAACTATTTTCGTCCACGATCGCCTCTCCTGGGATGGTTATGTCCAGTTGCATATTCCAGCGATCTCACATGAAAAGTAGATTTATTAGTAGAGTTTTTCTGCACAGTGAATAATATCACAAGCTATTGCATGTATTTTCCTTTCGTTTTCAATTCAGCCGGTTCAGATTTTAACTCACTATTTGTGTTTAATCCATTAAATTCAGCTCAATAGCTCTGCATCAGCTGAAGGCGCATCCATTTTGAATATTGTTGCTGTTGTTGTTTTGTATTCATACGCGCCGCTTCACTTACATTAATTACATTTTAATCAATAGAAAATATTTTATTAAATGATAAGAAAAGAAGATAACAATTTTTCTATCGATCGACGTATCAAAGAAAAAATGACCGGAAAACTTCATAGAAAAATTATTTTCTTCATTTCTTAAAAGAATTTACATGATCGGTATTGATTTAGAATTTATAATATGACATTAACGTGGCATACAATGTATCTTAAGATAAGACTGCGTTACGCTAAGAAAGTTTTGTGAAACAGCTATGACAAATCTTAGGAACTTCCTAAGTTACAACTTAGGCATATCTTAAGTTCTATCTTAGGAAACATCTTAGGAAATCTGGACTCCAGATCACGGTCAGTATATGAAAAGAACTAATCAAAATTTTTAAAAGGGCTCTCAAATTGCCAGCGCGCTTTGTTTTTAATTATTCGGCTTGATAAACATATAGATCAGGAACAATCCTCATATTGGCGTGTAATGAAACGTATATAGAAGTAGTTAACAGTCATGTTAAGTATACCTTTAGATATATAAATGTGATACATGTGTATATAGATTCCATTGTGCGTAAAATGTCTTCAAATCAAGTGGTTAGATTTTATTTTAGTTAATTTACCAGCATTTTGAATGACGTAAAAAGGAATTTAATATTTTGAACATAACTCCAAACAATACATCATACAAAACATCGTCAAGTTGATTCCGTTGATGATTGTTGCTCAGAGTTTTATGTTTTATGGTCGCCTTTTCCAGAAGTTATCCAATCTTATAAACATCAAGAAAAAAGAGGAAAATAATCATTTCAAAAGCGGTAAGAATGTTTTGAAAGTAATAGTAACTAAATAAATGAAAAAACAGATGAACACATAGTTATTTGATTAACGGTCATTGTGCTAAAACGTTCATTTGATCTTATTTATAGTGTTTAAATAATAATTATTTGAAACGATCTTAAAGAACTATATATGATATTAGTCAAATTTGGCCATCATAATTCGCTATTTTTAAAATGATTCAGGTACATTAATTTGTTGTGTAATCTTTTAAAAGAGTTGACATGAAATATTTTTTTCACCTATCAATTTGAATTATATGCACTCACTGGCAGTATATGACGTCAGAAGTGATGCTATATTTATAATTCAATCAAAATCAATCAAAATTTGACATTTTTCTTACCTTTTTTCGAATGGGAAATATAGAGCGACTCTTTGAACAAGAACGAACTTTTTGTCACTTATAAGTATTGGAAAAATACATCTTTGGTGAAAATATTTTGTTTGTTTAAGCAGTCGCTCAATGTTTCCTTCAAAACAAGCCGTTTTATGCTAAAAATGAGAAAATGGCGGGAAAAGGTAAACTTTGTGATGTCATATTTTTAAATTGTGGGCACTAAAATCAAAATGAAAATTATGAAAAAACTTCAAATGGATTTTTGTACAAATAAAACAAAGAATCACAGTAAAATTTCAATGTTCATTTTAGGGGGCCATTTCAGGCTAAAACCATATATAGTCCTTTGTAAAAAAAAATAATTGTGAACTAATGTCCTATACATGTACACATACAAAAATATAGATAGAAACAACTTTCAAATATACAACCTGTGTTGTTTACATATATTTCCAGTAAGAAAGGAGTCCAAATAACATCACTGTTTATATTGTACCCCCAAAAAAGTAAAAGTCTCATGTGCATACCACGATAACATAATCGATCATTTCAAGTATTCGGGATTCCATATTCATTCTATATTCAAATAAGTATATGTTGATGCAATTTTGTTTTCCCTCGGATTCATACATTCATTGATTTAAACATGACACGCTTCTGCCGGATATTTAAGAAATAAACAACGTTATTTAGTGAACAGGGGTCGTATGCATAAAAATTCTTAAGTGCTTAAGCATATTCTTAAGTACATAAATTGTACTTAGCAGATTTAAATTTGACTTAGCATATTGCTTAGTATGTTGCATAAAACTTCTCAACTCTTAAGCATATGCTTAGCATATTCTTAAATCTAAGCATGGGTCTTGCCTGTCTTAAGTATTTAAGAATGTTGCTTAAGTGTATGATAGCAAGAAGGTTGTGCAACAATTCTTATATAAATTAGAACATAAACGCTGCTAAATGCTCCGATCGTACCCGTTTACTGTGTAGACAGTTTAGAAATGTTTTTAAGGTCTTTATATCTCGAAATAATTTATAAGGTAATGTTTTTTAATGTCATTTTTAACGTCATAAAATGATGTCACAATATCATTATGTCATTATATTATCAGGTCTTGCATGAAAGTCTTTTCCATCTATTCAATCCCAAAACCTATTTTTAAATGCATCTTTATTTCATATATATCTTATCAGAATTTCCATTTCATAGGGTATAAGATACTAAATCGATCACAAAATAGTTAATAATTAACCTTAATTATTAAATTATATTTTTACCTATTTGAAAGCTACTATCTAATTAATTAATCCTTCTCTAATAAATTGTATCGAGTTGATATTTTTTCATATCACCCCCCCCCCCAAATAAGTTTGACAATAAGGTTATTTGTAAATTATAATTTCAATTATATCGCCGTACACCAGGCTGCTTGATCCGATTGAATAGCATATTGAACTGGCAGTGTAAAATAGGAACAGTAAATAAGGCTGTAATATTTCCGATCATTTCTTCTTTTCTTTTTCAAGGGAATTTATGATGTGTTTACATAAGAAAACTTACCGAAAGTGATATGATTTTTTAATGGAAGATGTTATCTCTTTAAGTAAAGAAGTTTCTCTCATTCACAAATTCTTCATTCTTTATAAACATCATTCAGGTACTGTACTGTACTACATAGTAATAGCTTTGACTCTCTATTCCTCTCTCTCTCTCTCTCTCTCTCTCTCTCTCTCTCTCTCCCTCTCTCTCTGTATTTTTGTCTATAGGTCCACATTAGACTCAATGCTAAAACCTGCTGGTACTGTATATATACATACCGGTGAGCGGTACTGTACGTACTATTTTAGATCCGCGTAAAATTGCGACAAGCATGTCTCGCAGATTTTAAAATCTTTTTTATGGACAGATGTAAATCAAAATAAACTATGATAAATATTCGACTGTAAGTACTCAAATAAAATAAGGAATCTACTGTAATTATTTATAATTTTAATGTAGATTTATGAAAATAAAATATTCTAAAATGTGAGAACCTTAATTGTTAAACACACATGTCATGAATGCATTTAATAAAACATGTTCTCTTTCTTAAACCATAATCAATCTTTATTTACATAAAAGTAAAAGCGAAGTGACGTAGTTGACATAGCAACGATATACTTAAGTAGATAGCGTTATGCTTAGCTTAGAATTACTAAGTATGTTGCTTAGAAGTTTTATGCAATGGAAATGAAGCATCTTGCTTAGTTAAGAATATTCTTAAGAAAGTTAAGATAAACTTTAAAAAATTCTTAGAATTTATATGCATACGACCCCAGGGCGTTATGAATAGCAATTGCTCTGTTGGCATATTAATGATACGCGCTATTTTTACTAAATAATCGTTGTTTATTACTTATATTTGTATTTTACCACTCCCAAATACCCTGTATTAGCCTAGACCTTGACATTTAGCTATGGCATCAAAAACAAGCATTCTGAGAGTATTGCATAAGCAATACACGTCCCCTACCGGTTTGTATTATTCTATGAAAGCTTCCAAGCACACAACTATTTCAGAGCTATTGTAAACGAGATGTCATGCTTTAATCAGAGATAAAAGAACAGAGAAAATTAAAACTATATAGTTGATATAGAAATTAAATAGGAAATAGGTAAAATAATACTCTTTATTTCATCTCCTGTAATTTCGCCAAGTCTATTCTGTATTCGCTGGTAAAAATTTGTGAAAACAATGCACTGTTATGCACAATATCATTTCTTACCGTCTTCTGTACCCCGAATCAAACCAAACAGTTAAACAGCCCAACCCGACAACGAACCCGATTGTAATAATAATACAAAAAAACCCTGCCGATTAAATTTACAACACAATGCTTGACACTATTTTATAGAATTCATTTGTTTGTTAGAAATGATAAAAGGAATGGTACAGGAAAAGGAATGGTACAAGTAACGCACAGTATACTGACTACATACTGACCTCGTTTATTCAGTTACACACCGAACCCGATAACGAACCCGAACATTAAAAAATTGGAATATAAAAAATAAATTTTCTCGAAAATATGTCAATCAGACGCTACAAAAGTGTAAACTTGATCCGTAGTTTGACATTTTGAAGCTGTTCAGCAAGTTTCATATTATTCCTCAAATGCATAAAGAAAAAAAGTGTGGAAAACTGAAGTGGGACAGACAGACGGACTGACGGACGGACGGACGGACGGACGGACGGACTGACGGACGCAGAGGAAAGCTATAGTCCCCTCCGGTGAAACCGGTAGGGGACTAATAAACATGTATTGACCGGGTACGGGATGATGCCTGGTTGGTAAATTTCATACCTGGCGAGGCGAAGCCGAGCGGGGTATGAAATTCACTAACCAGGTATCATCCCGGGTAAATACATGAATATTTAACGATTATATCTTACCGACTGCCTTTGTGTAAATGACATAGACTTAAGATAATTATATAAATATTTACATTTGCAAATATGTTTCCTTATATGAACCAATAGAATAGCTAAAACGTTCAATTCTGTATGAACTTTTTCATAACGTCACAATGATCATAGCACGCGCTTATCACTTGTCGCTTGGATTATTATAAGCACACGTTGCTGTCCTTAAAAAAGGACTACAATACATGGACAATTTGCATGTGTTTCCAACGAAAACATGAAAGCCTTAAGATTATCAGAGATTCCACCGACTCTAACCCTCTGCTTTTAACCACTAAATTTGTACGTTGTATTACGTATACATGTATGTATAGCCCTGACTTTTTATCTCAGAATTTAAAGGCTTCATACTTCTATAATCATGATCTATCTATGAATGAAGTTTGCATGTATAGTATCAGGCATTCGGTGAATTCTACTATTTGCCCATACATTACGATTCGCACTACTTTGTTAAATATGCAGCGACAGCTTTGTGTAAATTAAAAATTTCATATTTTGATGCATTTTTCTTGAGATTTAAACTTTTATACAGTGACATAATTATTCAGTCATACTTAAATGCTTAAAAAAATTTAATCGGGAAGTTATCTAGCCTCGCCTGCTATAAAAGTTAAGTTTAGTTACATGTGTTCGGAAAACAACAAAACATTGCAAATTATGCTATTTGATGCATGTTGTAGTTTCGGCATAACATTAACTTATTTCATAATACTGATAGTTAATATCACATGCCAATCATTTCTTTAAAAATAATTTTTTTTCTGTGCTGTTACCCGAGAACTTTAATAATATTACAATTACAGCGCCTTTGAACTTATATGTGCATATGGCACGGAATCCCGATCCCGATTCAGATAAACGTGTGCTAGCCTGGTTCCCTGAGCTACCCATTACGCTCAGGAACCAGGCTAGCTCATGCGCAGATTGAATTTTCCCCATAGCATCCGGTTTAACTTCGCTTATATATTTTCTGCGTGGACCTCAGGGTCCACGCGATAAAATCTTGGTAATATTAATAGTTTTGGGGCCCGTTTCAAAAAAGATTTCCTAAGATGTTTCCTAAAATAGAACTTAAGATATGCATAAGTTATAACTTAGGAAGTTCCTAAAATTTGTCATACTTACTGTTTCACAAAACTTTCTTAGCGTGACGCAGTTGACTAATGAAATCTTATCCTAAGATACATTGTAAGCCACTTTTAAATCATTTCGTTAATTCTGTCAAACTTATATCGATCATGTAAATTCTTTTTAATATGGCGTTTGTGTAAACTTTCTAATAAACATAAATACACATTCCCTTATTAACCTAGAAACAAATTAGAAAAAAGTTAAAACGTGTAAATAGAGTGCAAAAAGTGTAGTGCCTATATGCATGTACTGAAATTTTGTATAATACATGTATTTTACCTTCACGGCTAGATAAAAATAACGTAATAAAACAGTATATTCTTTGAAAACGGTATTTTTTGAATTTGAGAGATCGCAGTATCTTTCTTGTTTTTAGCTACTTGTACTTATAATTCTTGACAGCATGAATCATATGAAAACATTGGTCAAATAATCGAGAGCATTTTTTGTCTAGTTGGTCCATTATCAATAGTCCATGTTAACATATACAGATATGTTTAATCCGAAATGAAAAATACCCGTTGAGATATCCAAATATTATGATTTTACTATATCTTACGGTATATTTCAAAAAGGAATACAATACTTACATGCAGTGACAAGTTAGATTTAGAATGGAAAGATGTGGAACTTTTAAACTAAGTTTCATGTAATGTGTGTTTTCTTGTAATGGTTGATATAAAAATAGGGGTTTTTTTAACAAAAAGAAGCATCGCGAATAAATGCATCTTGGCTGATAGAGGAAGTGAGGATAAGAGGCAAAAATTTCTTAATGAAACAGCATTCCCAAGGATGATTTAGCATCGACATAACTAAACCACTTGCCGGTCACTCCTACCCCTCCCAACAAAAACTGAAATAAACAACCCCTCACCCCAAAAACACGTAAATTTCTTTTGTAAAAGAAAAGCTTGTTTGGTGGAGGGATAGGACAAATCATCCAGTCATTCTGTAATTAGGTTTACTTAGTATTTATTCCAGTTTTTATCAAACCGCTTAAGATATCAGTGATTCTCCGGAATGAATAATTTCATTATCATCAGTGCACCAGCTATAACAATACCCGCTACCCATCTGTGCGTGCGACCAGATAATCTAAAAAAAATGTTAAAATTAGAAGTCTACACGAGAGATGTTAATTGAATAAATATATGTACATTTTGATGGTTCTGAAGTTTTCAGTTAAGAAGTAAAGTGAACAAGTCCTAATGATTTGTGTATTCTCGTTTTTTTTTGTTGTTCAAATTAATGTATTCATTTATTCATTTTCACTTTAATGTAATTCATTTCAATACAAAATAAACAATCGCCATATTGAGTTTGTTCCTAAGACTTCGATTTATCTGTCTTAAAGTTAAGACATAACTTAGGAATTTCATAAGATAAGACAAGAATAGTGAAACGGATAAGTAATGAACTTAGGAAAAAGTTCTTTCCTAAGATATGCGCGCTAACGCATCATGGAAAATATGCTAGCAGAGCAGTTGCTATTCATAACGCCATGTTCACTAAATAATCGTTGTTTATTGCTTATATTTTCATTTAACTACTCGCAAATACCCTGTATCAGCCTAGACAATGACATTTAGCTATAGCATAAAAAATAAACATTCAGACTGTAATGTATCTTTTTAATTCATATAGATATCTTAACAGAATCAATGATATGTTATAACAGTAATTCCTTTAAAATGTTATTACAAGACATGTTTTAAAGGGGCATGGCCACGATTTTGATCAAAAATTATTTTCCCGATTTTAATGTTTACAATGCTTCAGTGAGGCATTTTTAATAGGCAACCAAAATTTAAGTGTCATTCGTTGAGTTAAAAGCGAGTTAGAGAGCTTACAATTCTTTGCAATGTAAACAAAGCGTTTGTTTACATTTTGAACGTTTAAGTTTTAGTTTTAGACCGAATATGGATGTGGTAAACGTTAAGATCTGTTTATTCATGCTTGAATTGAATAAGAAAATGGAAAAATCAGCTTGAAAAAGAACTTTTACCGGTTATTTGAACTAATGTAAACAAAAGCAGGGCACGAGCCTTGTTTATATGACAAAGAATTATGAGTCCTGTATCTTCTTTATAACTTCACTACTGACTCTCCAATTTCATTTGGTCGTTGGAAATGCATTCCAAAAGCATTGTACATAATAAAAACAGAAAAATAGAATTTGACCAAAATCGTGACCATGCCCCTTTAAGTAAATACATCAATTTTATGGAGTTGGAGAAAAACACATGATGTATCGTATAGTGGTTTAAATTTATAACGTCATGGATAAGTATATTACGTCAAACCTTTATTACGTCATAGTATACAGACAGAGTAATTGCAATTATAGAGAAATAATTGCAGTTCCTCCGTATGGACTTACAGTGGGAAATAACAATTGATATGCAAATATTTCTGTATGAACGTTTTTGTGACGTCACAATGATAACTGCACACGCTTTTCGCTTGACAGTTGAAATATTGTAAACGTAAAAACACTGTTATATTTTAAAATGATTCTGAATAGTTTGACAATCTCAAACGTAAATTTAAATTTAATATGAACTTGGTTGGTACGTGTTCAAATCTTCTGAGAAGCCTTTCGGGCTTCACAGGATTTGATCACGTGACCAACCAAGTTCATATCCCAGTGAACTTTTTAAATTGCTGTTTATATTTTTAACTGATGATAATGAAAAGCCATGGCCATCTTTTGTATGTTAAAGATCTTTGATTGTAGTGTTATTTTTCTCTTTCAAAAAAGTAGGTCAGTGACTTACTTTTTTAGTAAATGGGATTTTCTTAATTGTGCATATATTACAAATATTTAAACACTTTAAAAATGAAATACAGTTTATGAATGGTAGTAGCACTAAATAGATACAAAGCATTAAAATCTTTTAAAAAATAATCCAGTCCGAATTTCTATTATCTAGAAATCAACATTAGAGAGAATTTGATTAACTTTCAACATAAAACCTTAAAATGTTTAGAAAATATCTGTAATATTTTTGGGCCAGATTTTTTAGCAATTTACATTGAATTTTTTAAAAAGTTTGATATTAAGAAAGATTTTAATTCTTCAAACTGAATTGTTAAAATTGAAATATAAGTCAATTATTTTGCTTAGTTATAAATACTGGCAACAAAGTCAATACAGCAAAATTAGCATTTTTCAGTACAAAAAGGTCAAATTAAATAGGCCCATTCTCAGTTTGATGAACATTGATCCATCTATTTTTTGTTTTAATTTCTAAGTTTGCTTTGGCTTTAGTTTTCAATGATACAATTTTTAGGAAACTCTTGGTACAACCATATGAGTAATGCATTAAGCGTAAACATGAATTTGAATTTATTTTTGTAACGTAGTTAATGAGTTGAGGGAATGTCCGGTAATCTCACAACATATGTGAATCAAAAATGTAAACATTTCATACTAAACGACAGACCAAAATTATTATCTAAAGATTTAATGCAATAAATATGAGGTTCTACATGTTGTTTGCAAAAATCGCACTCAAGTATAGAAAATGCCTTTTTAATCATAATTTAGAATAGTTTTAGCCTGTTGAGCTGAAAACATATTGAATATTGAAGATTTGAAAGACTCAAAAATATGAAGAGAGGTCATTGGTGTCCATTTGTTGAGAAAAAGGTTAAAACGTGCACATTTTAAGTAGTAGCTTCGTTTAAAATTAGGGTACTCCATTGTGGCCCAACCCTATCCCCAGGGATCTTGATTTAAATAACATTGAATCTCTTCTACCTGAGAAAATTTCCAACTACATATCCTCTGGTTTAATGACTTTTGAGAAGGACATTTCTAAGCATTTTTCTGAAAATACATGTACTCTTTGTATCTAATTAAAAATCTTGATATGATACCTTTGGAAAAATATTAAATCCGCCATTTTGACTAATATGTACATATTAAACTTATTCCTGTGTCTTTTTTAACGTTATCTTGAATAAAATTATGAGTCATTGAATGGGCTTGTTCTTGATAACGGTTTTTAAGTTAGAAAATGCTTGATAGTTTTTAGTTAAATGATCTTGTTTTAAATCATTAGCCATTTCAAAAGTGGAATTGTATTTCCGTAAATCTGTAAATAAATTCAGAAAATAATTATTATATATGAATTTTAAGAAATAATATCAAACAAACCCCTAAATTTATCCCGACGTTTTTAGTTTGTACAGTATCCGTTTTCATCGCACGAAGAAAACAAAAATTCAGAATTTGAGAACACGTCACCTGACCTCAATGTTTCCTTGTAATCAAGTATAAATGATTGTTGTAACAACTAAAAGGCTTACTCTAGAACATGGCCTAGCCTGGCCCCATTGGCGTGACGTGGCCTCAAAATTGGCCTGGCCTAAAAAATTGGCATGGCCTCAAATTTGGCCTCCATGCAGATTTTTGGCCTCAATTTTATTTTTTTTCCTTAACATATTTCATTAATTTATTGATTTTAATTGATTTATGTTCAACATTAATTAAAATCCATTAAAACTCATTCATTCAGGTTAATTATGTATATTTTTCCGTATGATTATTTGGTATACGGTAAAAAACTATTTCAATTTTAAATTTCTTAGGAAAATCTATCAAATTGAATGAAATTCTAAAGAAAATGTGAAGAGTTTTTTTTTAATTTGAGGCCAACA
This sequence comes from Magallana gigas, assembly GCF_902806645.1. Classification (NCBI taxonomy): domain Eukaryota; kingdom Metazoa; phylum Mollusca; class Bivalvia; order Ostreida; family Ostreidae; genus Magallana; species Magallana gigas. The sequence goes on from NC_047568.1 coordinate 31,423,069, forward strand.
GTTTCATCAAAGACTAAATTTGGAACCAGACCAAAGACCAAAATGAGGCCAAGTAAATGTTGAGATAAGGCCAGACCAGGCTAGGTTTTGGAGTATGCCCAACTAAAAACAAGCATGATGTCATGCTTTTTGTAACCAATAATTTCAACATTTTTTCATTTTGATTGAATTTAAATCTTTTTTACGTATGGTTTGCTTTAAATGTTTCCTCGTGCTAATCTGAAAGGCAATAACTTGTATAAACTGTTTGCTACTATTCATTTCAGAAATTGCATTTGGGTTCAGTAATAAGGAAGAAAACTGCAAGTCCATATGTTAGAGGAGCAACAATAAACTACAGAAGGGTAAAATATTTTGTTACACAAACAATTATCTTCTATTAATAATATACTTGTATACATTGCTGCGAATGTCCTTTTAAAGTTTAATGAATGCATTTAAGATATGATTGACATACTTTGCTTGTTTCATAGAGGGACTTCACTAATGTACCAAACGTTAATAATCAAAGTGATCTTTCCTGCTCATGACTATAGTATGCATTTCTAATTATGTATTTATTTAGCATTGAATAAATAGCATGTGACAATCCATCTGTTAGAGTCAAAAGAAAACGTTTTTTTTCGTGTAAAAATAAAGTGAAACTAGGAAGATATGTTGAAGCGGTACATGATTCTACCCATATCCTCAGTGTTTGATATCAATTGCATTCAGTTTTTTTAAGTTTTGGGAATGCAAACTCTGCATGGAGAATGCAAATTGATTTTTAAAAAAACACACCCCCATTGTGTCATATTCTAAAGGGGGTGGAAGGGTGGGAAAACCAATTCTCTCGATGCCTATCATACTAGACATATGATATAAATTGTCCACATTTACATGTGCAATATTCACTTTCCCCCAAGATGTTGAACCAAAAAGATTAATTCCTACGTCATTCTACACGTTCTTCCGCTTTGCTACTAACCAATGAGGTTCTACCCATATCCTCAGTGTTTAATATCAATTGCATTCAGTTTTGTTAAGTTTTGGGAATGCAAAACAAATTACGACTCTTCCAATTTGACAAAAATCTTCCTAAAATACTTGATACGAATATCCTTTTCATTTAATACACCACACTATAAATACTTTTCCGAATACTCAAAATTACTAAAACCAAAACATATTTGTCTTTTCTCAACATGTTTTTGCCATTACAATTATTTCCAAAGGACATTATTTATTAGTATACTGTTTGCAAAACTCTCTTTATATAATAATTCAATAATGATTCATATTGTCTTGAAAATCAAAAGCTTATCTTCCATTAAAATTACACTCATTTAAATGTCATATGTACAAGTAATACGGCAGTATTAAAACGGTATACTGCTCATCATAATATAAACATCATAAGGACATTCAGCATTCAATCATACGTTTCAAAGACAAAATCATTTTAACATACCCCACAAATTTTCACATACCAACAAATGCATTTTTTTAAACTGAAATAATCTACCTTCTTTTTAAACTCTCTCTCTCTCTCTCTCTCTCTCTCTCTCTCTCTCTCTCTCTCCACTATCTCCCTGAAGCACAGAATCTGCCAATTTCGACGCACCCACACCAGAATCTACAAATGTTGACATTCTATAGTAATATGTTCACTTGGTTTTCCAAACCCCCTCACATGATTCATCACTTGATTTACCTTCTCTACTGACCCTGACAATGTCATAGTTATAGCACATCCTGATCTAAGGCTATGAGGTGTTTCCCTTTCATAAATCCCTAGTGTTATCAAATAATATCTCATAAACAACTGAATAGCTCACATTTTTGTCCAAGACCCTGCCACACTCTGCAACTGTTCTAAACAAATATCCCTTTGATAAATCTACACTGCGCAACTTTGAACACTCAACGAAATCCAATAAACCCTTGACTGGACAGACCACAAGATCAATACACGTTTTAATGACAAATGAATTGCTTCTACTTTTGTCTCCTCTAAGTGTTTTTCCAAATGTATGATTAAAGACCAATCCTGAACCACTAGAAAAGATCACTAGCTCCATCTCCTGTGAAAAACTGAAGTTTTAACCTAGCCTGGTCCCTAAAAAATACACACCTTTCCCTAACAGAAGGAGCATCAAGTCTTAATTCCATATCAATAAACAGTGCTATTGTTCTAACCTTCGAGAGGAAAATTTGCTTAGCCTGCTTTGGTAACACATGGTTCCTAGCCTGCTCTTCTTTAACTAACTTCAAATACTGAGGACATGCTGCAGGATTTCCACTCCCCAAAACTATGTCCCACTGCCTACCAAACCCCTGCTCTCAAATACTTGAATCAACTGCTGAATGATACCATCTACTGTCTCAGAGGCTAAATGCCTTGGACAGTGACATTCCCTAGAAGTCCTAGAGTGTTATAGACAACACAAATTATGAACAACTGTTTTTCCTTTGGAATCTTTCTATGCCAAAAATCTTCTTACATCATTCGGTGTACAATCTGAAAGTGATAAAGAAAAAAAGGCCTTTCAAAAAACAAAGAAATGTTTTCAATCAAGTTTTTTTCCTCTTAAAACTTGATAATGACATACTAATTTTATCCAACTGTAAAAGTCTCCTGTCCATTGCTTGCCAATCTATAGAAATGTCCAAATTGTTTCCCTGTACTAGATAATTCTACAGATATATTGTCAAATTTTAAGTTTTACGGATGGTAATCTAAATGCAAACAATGGCCATCTCAAACCAACCAAGTCCACCACAAACCCCGTCTTTGTAGATATCATAACCACGCCCTTCAACCCTAAACAAACTGAACCAACAGAATTAATTTCTAGCTTTGGCCACCATATAGGGAAAGGGTTCATCTTTGGAACAACAACAGTACAAGCAACTCCCTGCTCTTCTAAAAATTTCAATCCTAGAATCCTGTAAAAAAAGACTTTCACAGATTGCATTGATTTAAGAACCGCATCAGCCTCTTTTTCATGAATTGGTCTCCTATCATCACTCTCCCAGTAGTTTCCTAATACAAGAGACCCATTATCTAACTTAACAGAAACCCCATACCTAAACTCGAATGCATCAGTATATACCTCTATTCTTTGTGGAACTCGGGTCTCCACTTTGAACAGCCAGACAAACTACTGTGAAATCATTAAAGGACTGCGAACGATAGCATTGTCTAGCCGCCTAACTAAAAGTCATTTTTTGAAAGTTGTCTAATCAAAGTTATTTTATTATTATAATGTTAACATTTATATATATTTTCATTAAATATAAATGATTTAGTCAAACAAAGAGAGATAACTTTGTATTTTGGGTTAAAATAGCTTATTTCGTAATAGAAAATAACGGAAAACGGAAATGTTTTTTTAAACAGCCCCCCCCCCCGTGAAACAAAAATTCCTTTTGAGGGGATTTTATGGTTGTTATTTAGCATATTTTTACCGAAGGGTTTGTTGTTTCACGGGGGGAACATATGTCTACAGACCGAAATACATTCCAAAAAAAGAATTTTGCTTTGTAAATTTTTGAAAAATAATTAACAGATATGAATTAAAATGAAATGTTACTTTAATATATATCGTAAATATGTTATTATTAAGTTTTTATGCACATACTGGCCGCTAAAAAATATTTTCCTCACTCATAGAGACCGATTTCAATGACATTTTTTTAAGACCCCGCGTTAGCAAAACTTTTGTTTAAAGATAATTAATTTGATTACCAATTTTATTTTGATATAAATTGATTAGGATTTGATTATACTTTTTGGTAGAAAACTTAGTTTTTTAATATCTGACAGAAATTTCAAAATATTTGGATGTAAAATGTAGGCGGGAAACGGGCGTTAGCGTTCGCAGTTCTTTCATGGGGGCCAATTTTCATAAATTGCTTAGATTGTACAGGTTCATGAGGACATAATTTTGTGTATTCTCTTAAACCTATATAGGAAATATTACTTTATAATCCTAATTTATTAATTCATGTAGGATCTTAATTCGTGGATGAGAGGTACCAACGAATTCCACGAAAATTGAGCCAGTACGAAATTTAATGATTCCACAGTATCTAGAAATATCCAATATTCAATTTCCTCCCTTAATGAATCTGAAACTGCAATATTTTTACTATTCCGTTGATATTTAGAAATAGCAGCATTCACCTCTCTACAAAAAAAGTTAACAACCTGGTTCTGCTAAACACATAGAAATGCATTTCCCACAAAACCTCCGCAAAGTTTTCAAATCGACCTCACTCTCAGCCAAAATTGGTTCTCTTAACTGAATAAACTTTTGTTTCTTATCCTCTTGAAGTATGTATGCCTGCCTAACAGAATCGAGAAGCCAAGATATTTCTTACAAGAAGATGAAACTAATGAACACTTCCCTGTTGACAATGTATATCCTAACCTTGTCAACAATTCTACCAATACATATACTAATCTATTTGCGTCCATCATAACAAGTTCATCATGCTCACTATCACTTCCGCTACAGACAACAAATCCATCATCAATATATAATGTGTTCTGAAGGGCAAATCTCCTTAAATACACTGTCACACACATACCAACTGACTGATAAATAAATGATGATGCCTTCCATCCAAAAGGAAGCGTATTATAAACCATCAAATAACCTCTAAATTGTATTCCAAATATGTACGAGATGACTCATTTAATTTTACATGATCATAACAAGATTTGTCATCACATGTTGCCATAAAAGAATTCTTTTGCACCATTCTATGAATATCTTTTAAAGTTTCAAACATAAATGGTAAATCTTTTATCCAAAGGTTATTAAATCTTTCATCGTGCATTATCTTGGCTTTGAAGGCTCAACAATGAGAGGCATAATAACCTTTGGTGGTTGACAACAATCCACTTTACCTAATAATCTAATTGAACTTGATGCAATTTTTTCACGAGTAATAAACTCAACATGTTGCTTACAGCTACTAGCATTTTTGAAATACCGTTTAGGCGGAATGTCACTATCAAAATGTTTACCTTTGAAATTTCCCTTAAAATGATGAAAAAATTCATGTATATCTACATGTTTAATCCATTTCAAAACATCAACATTTCCAAATTCAGAGTCAGTAATATTTTCCTAACCCGGAATACACCCATAAAGTTGACCAGATACAAAATACCTTGGATCACGTAATGGCAGATCTTTTATATCAAACTGAACACCACCACCTAGAACCTCCTCTGCTGAAGGAACATGACTTGCAGGCAAAGGGACTCCCCCTTCATGTGTTACCAATGCTGGCTGATGTCTGACTTGAACATTGAAAGGGTCCAATCCACCAGCCACTTCCCAATCCTGAACTTTGATATATGAACAATGATCTTGCTGACTTTATATAAAACAATCAAACATATTATGATCAACCAGCAAAGTACACTAAAAGGAAGAATCCCTTTAACTACAATCCACGTGGTAACCCACTAGGGAATCAATGTCCCTCGAATTGTAGACAAAGAAATTCTATTAATAGAAAAGAAACTTTTGAACTAAATACATGTACTTTATACACGGTAAAGAACACTAGTGTTGCTTAAAACAAAATATGAAACTTAATTCAAAAATTACTCACATAGACTTAAAAGTCTATTTCCCTTTGGCCATTTTCTTTTTCTCACAATCTTTAACCAGATGACTGGTACTCTAACAAAATAAACATGCACTAGAGTTTCTTGCTCCCTGCCTGAATGTTCCAGTACTACCCGATCTATAAATTTGATAGTACTATAGTAATTATAACCACCAGATCCCCCAAACTGGGGGAAACCAGGAAAAAAATCCTGGTGCTGAGGAGTACATCATACCAGCTGTCTGATATGGATATAAATTACTCAATGGACTTAAAGGTACTTCATCTCTTTTAAACATACTCCCTCCCTCTTTCTTAACACCTATCTTAGACTCATTCCCTACATCATTATTTTCTTTTAATGACACGGCCTTTGATATGGCATCAGCGGCCTTTCCCCCTAACACCGAGAGACATAAACTAGAAATATTTAATTTTGCTTGATACCGTGTAGCCTTGATAGTTCTTCAAACGTTTCTGCATCCTCATGCGATACCTTTCCTGTTACCTTTGCCATATCTTCTACAGTAAGAAGGATCAAAGACACACTTGGGTTCTCTTGTAAACACACGCACCTAACCTTCTCTTTTAAGTCATCAACTTGATCTTTTGAGGATTTCTCCAACAACTTTAACCTTTTCTCTAGTGACACTTCCTGTTTCTCTAGCCCCTCTTCTGTGTCTCTTTTCTTTTCAAATTCTCCTTGACAGGTTCTGCTGAGCTGGTAGAAGGAGACTACAGAGATATATTTCTTTTCATTAACTTATCGATTTAAAAAAATTGACCAATTCCATATCAATACAATTTAATTATATGAACTTACATATTGTAAATCCTGTCCCGTGGTTTTGACCGACCTCATTCGCAAATAATATTAATGAATGTACCACCCATCTGGCTTCTTGAACATTCAACTCCCTCCCAGCCATCTGCACTATGTCTTCAAACTCTTCTCCTGACAGTTCCCTTACATGCTTCTGAATAAATAAATAAACATACACCAATATGAATCCTGATAAATGGACTTAAAATAATGCCCAACAATAACACATCTGCACACTGATGGGTTTCCATCATTCATTAGACCTTTGTAAATTATTGTAATTGTACCTGTGCCAATAAATTTTTGTATCTGAATACACTGACTTCATGATATATTATATATATATTTTAACATCTGTGCAAACAATCTCTCTCTCTCTCTCTCTACATACGCCCAGAAAGATAGAAAGATAGATAGATAGATAGATAGATAGATAGATAGATAGATAGATTGAAAGAAAACACGAAAAGCGTTCAATATAGCTTTATTGAACGTTTTTCGTGTTTTCTTTTTTACCTTTTATCTATAACTCGCCGACCACTGTGGATTTTATTGTGTTTCTATATATATTTATACTGTGTGATATCACCTTTCACTCATTTTGGATTTTATATATATATATATATATATATATATATATATATATATATATATATATATATATATATATATATATATATATATATATATATATATATATATATATATATATATATATATATATATATATATATAGGGCCTTTTGATATACTTATGTAATATTATACATGTAATATTATACCTCAATATTGGCAACTCTATTCTTGCAAAATCTTTCAGTGCCTCGGGTTGAACACCCCTGATATTCTTTAGCACTGGCATTAATTTAACTCCTTTCATTGTGTGCCTCCGCTTCAAGACTGTCGGCAACACCATCCTATAACAAGGAATATAACTCAAATTCAATGTTACTTCTCTCTATCCTTTTCTCTCCATCATTAAATTCAAAACAATCGAATCTTCAGTTTAATAAACTTGCATCAAGAAACTTAATAGATTAAAATACTGTAAACAGCAATTCCACTCAGTCTCTAACATAGAAATCGATTCTAGCACTCTAATATAAAAATCCCGTGCGCTGTCTCAAATACCCGACCACGTGACTAGTCAATGTTAAATAAAAATTTAAATATATTCGTTCTGCTACACTAAATTTGCGTATTGTCATGGAAAATACATGTGATTATATTAAGTAATCAGTGAAGATATCCATTACCAACATAAGCGTTCTACTTTATATAATTACAGACAATGTGATGTTTGAGCTTCTTGAGAGTAGTGTGTGTAGTATTTGTGTACATGAACCATACATGCATTTGCAATCAAGTATTACACTTAATTGGTTTCACATGATTTTACTTCAAACACAGTTATTTTCCTCTAATTAGATTTTTGGAAATTCACTTATGATTTTAAAAATTATATAAATCAGTAAATAACTTCAATTTCATCATTTCCTTTTAAGCATAGGAACGAAGGATAATATCTAAAATGCCAAAAATCAAAACGATACGTAAGACGTTGAAAAGTGCTCTGGAACAGTCCTGTTCTATCAACAACAGATGTCGTCGTAGAAATGGCTTATCTCACAAAGAAAACCTACCATTGACGCTTTGTAGTCCTAAGCAACATTTCTCAACTTCAAAAGCGCGGCAAGGTAAGTCGAACTTTAGAGGGTATGATTGTTAAAATTGTTTATATTTTGAACACAAAGGCAATTTTAATGGCAAGGAAGGATTTCGGCGATTTGAATGTTACATTATTAAATAATTACTTTAGTTTGTTTGATCGCCTATGTACATCATTAATCATAATGGTATAAGATATTGATTCATGTTGTACAATATACAGAGAAATTACCTTAAGCTTGGCCGAATAACAAATATCACATTTGTCTATTGTGTCTGTATATATATATATATATATATATATATATATATATATATATATATATATATATATATATATATATATATATATATATATATATATATAGTTAAATCCAAAAAATATCGCAGTGTCCGGTTTTATATAAAGAAAATTTGAAAAATGAAAGACAACACAGAGTAAAACGTCAGACTTTTTTTTTCGGCGATTTGACTGTTATTAAATAATTACTTTAGTTTGTTTGATCGCCTATGCACATCATTAATCATAATGGTATAAGATATTGATTCATGTTGTACAATATACAGAGAAATTACCGTATATATATATATATATATATATATATATATATATATATATATATATATATATATATATATATATATATATATATATATATATATATATATATAATCACCTTAAGGGTGAATATGAAGACTGTATAGATAAATACAGATTAACAAGGGTTTTTTTGCTTTAAGTTTGGAGTTTGCACTATGAAATGCTTTATGAGATACATGTTACGATTTAAATTTATAACTTAGGTTTCATGACACCAACCATTTTCGAAAATAGAATCAATTTTGATTTTTTATAATTCTTAGCTGTCGTGATACCCGTTGCTAGCGAAGACATAGACTGTTCAACCAAACTTTTCCCACATTTTATTCATGTCTGCAACCTGACCACAGATTTCATAAATCGGGCTGCTAAAGTCACCAGAATACCACAGCATCGATTTTCCTTTGATAGGCTGAAGGTTCATGTTAAAGTTCATCGGTTAGATACCTTAGCTACAGAGTTGAAGTTTCACGGTCAAGGTCTGTGTCCATTTTTTTCTTTCGTTAAGAAAAGTGATTAAACTTTTTAAAATTGTTTTTAATTTATAACTATGTTTAAGAAATTTTGCTCGATCCAGCAGGTATGACATCCACTCCAACCTTATATGTCTGTAAAACAGAGCAAATCAGCAAAAGAAATGGAGTAAGTATTATCGCAAACTGATTCAAATGATAGTCATTCTAACCATCATAAAAATGCAAAATACTGTATAAAATTCCTCTACAACTTAGATCCTCTTTATGGGATCAAAGGCATTTAAGAAAACAAAGAACATGTTAAGCGTAAGGAATTTGGACACTCTTTCAATACGATCAGTAATAACGGATCCAGAAGTTAGAGAAATCCACGAGGCCTTGACAGAACTTTTAGAGACTCCAGTTTGGGAACTTCTAAATAAAATGAAACAAAACATGCAGATGTCAGATGCATCTCATCAAATAGACATGCTTTCCATGGAATTGGATGTTCTGCTGAATACAGTTAAACATGTTGCTTCCAAAGATATGATAAACGATGGAGCTCCTGAACGACAAGCCTATTCGAATATCCCTGAAGAAATTAAAGATTATTTGCTACGGTAAGTATTTCCCTTTCCCTAAAAGATAAAGTGTAAGTTTTCATGTTTATATTTATCTTCATTTCACAACGAAAATGTTTATGATGGCAACTACTTATTGTAATTGGAATTTAATATTGTCTTCCCATAATTCTATATTATCCTTTAGAATTATTACATTAACAAGCAATTAATACTTAGCATTTCAATTAGGTCTTTCAAGAAAATTGAAAATTTGTGTTGTATTAATTGTATTAATTGTATTTAAATTCTACGGAAGCCCATTTAGGACCAATAAAAAAATATATTTGAATTTGATATAACGAATTCTTGAATTTGTTAAAACGAATTTAAATCGTTATAACGAATTGTTGAATCCGTTATAACGAATTAAATTTGTTATAACAAATTTTAGGAATTCGTTATAACGAATTTAATCTGTTATAACAAATCCGCTGAATTCGTTATTTCAAATTTTAAAATCTGTTTGAACAAATTAAATTTGAAATAACGAATTCTTGAATTCGTTATTTCAAAGTTTTAATTCGTAATTTCGTTTTTTTTTTAAATCGGTTATAACCTATTTCATCCAATTTGTGGTAACAAATTTCATGTTTTGGGGAACAAATTAAACGGGCGGACTTCATTTGTTCCATATCGGCGTACGACGAAATTTGCCGATCAATTGATCGGCGTTAAACGGCGAAATGGTAAATGAAGTTAACTGGAGTAAAAACGAAAGTGGAGGAACATACATGTATTGTCAGAGCTGTTGCTGTAACCGTGGTAACAAATGTAACAATTCCAAAAGACACCTTACTTTTTCGGCTTTGCTAGAATTCCTACATAGATAGAAACAAAATATTTAAGAACTGCTATATATGTAGCAACTGATTTTCACCAAAAATACCATGAAGGATATACAGATTTGTTTCGACTGGTTTCTGTGCAAAATCCCAAAAACTGTTTAGTCAATGTTATTAATCAATGATCATGCTGATTTATTAAATGGCACTTGCAGCCCAGCCAATGTCAAACTTAGGTCATAGAATTTATTTACCAGAATTTAATGCTAAACTGCACCGAAATCGATGCAAAAATAATGAAGTTACGCCTCTTCAAAGTGCCTATTTTTACCTGCTTTTAGAAATCTCATCAAGAGAAAATGAAATTAGGCGATAACGAGGCTTCAGTGACGTCACGAGGTCAACACGAGGGAAATTACCTTACAAAGCTATACAAAATACAAAATAAATTCGATTTTACAGCAAAAATGATTGATATAGGTCTGATGTTTTGACGTATCTAGTTATCCTAAGTATCGTAGATTTAGAAAGTTGTATCCGTAATTATTTTGTTACGGATTTCTTTTTAAACGATTTTGAAATTTGCTATTCTAATCGCCTTTTACCGATGAACACGATATCTTTAAACGCTTGCATGGGCAGATTTGTGTTCATTATTCATATTAATTTTGGTCGGTGCATGTTCAAATTAAATAAAGCTTGAAGGGCTTTATGATAGATTTGATATGCACGCTCCGACCGAAATTATCACCTAATAATATTCAAAGAATGATGCCTTTTTGCTTATATTTATATTATTTCCAATTTCTACACTTCAAAAAAACATTTTAAAACTACTAGTTTTTTTTTTCATGCATAGCACATGTTATGTATTATTGCAGCAGATACCGTTTCTCGGTTATGCTGTAGGACACGCCCATTTTGTTTCGCTCATTTTTTTCAAGGTCAGTATGACCTGACTTAATGATTATCGGTAATTTGAAAACTCCAATTTTGATATTTGTTAAGTGCCATAAAATGTCTGCTTATGCAGTTTGCCTTTGAAGTTTGCATTTGTCTTCATTTTTTGGCAATATCATTTATTTTTACTACAGTGTTCAGCTGTATCCACGAGATTGAAATATTAACCTATATCTGCTAGGTTCAACTGACCTAGATATATATTTTAGATTACTTGACTTGTTTATTATCATTCGCAGTTGACCACACTATGCGAGCTTTAATTAACAACGATCATTTCCGTCGTTTTTTTTTCAAAGCCAGTGCATGTTTATTCATGTACGTTTACTGCCTTTTACTAGTTAGTAATCAGTTGAGCACAGTGATTAGATTGTCCTTGTTTTTTACCTCTAGTGATAAAGGAATATATTTGTGAAAGTTCAATAACAACGAAATAAAGTACTCCTAGTAAAATCTTATTTCCTAAAGTTTATTTTATTTCATGTTTTGTGAAGATAAAATGGTTGATAGCGAATCATTTTTGTCATTGGGTTTGGTTAACAAAATCAGAGACAATAGCCAAGTCATTACAACATATCAACACGGTTTTGGACATTGTGTAATAATAACTATTTGGCAAATATAAAAAAAAAAACTATAAAAAATAATAATCATATCTTATATTCAATACAAATAAAAAAATGTATCTTTAATGTAAGTCTTTCTTTAACGGAAAATTGAGCATTTAACCCCAAATTCTTAATTCCTTAATGTTTGGGAGTTCTAGTATGGGTTCACTCTGACCATAAAATTGTCCATGCGAAATAAAAAAAAGAAATGGTCATAGTTTTTTTTTTATATATTTGCCAAATTCATCTTTCATAATATTCAGGGTAGTGTTACACTCTTGTCATTTTTGTTCACACTGCTGTCGAGAGGAAAGACCGGTCAAGCCATATAAATGTCTATCTGTATACCTCATAACACTTGCTGATATTACAAATATCCATGCCTTTATTATCCTGATTATATTCTACATGTAACTGACACATCCAAATCTGGGGTCTCTGTATTGGGTAAGCCTTTTTTCGGCATTATTTGCACTGCATTTCGATGATTTGTCTCCCAGCATCGACATTCACTATTAAACATGCTTTGTGACGTATTCAATAAATATTGACAAGTGTATAAAACAAGTATTCTAATAGCGGCAATTCAAAGTGTTACAGAACAGCTGCTTTGAGAAAGGATAGCTCTTTAAGGTTTGTGTTTAAGTAAACCTACATGTTCTGAAAGTAAACAAAAATGACCTTTACTTTGATATGTTTTTCAGTCATCAGAGATATTTCAGCAAAAAAGGAAGCATTCTTATTGATGACACTTGAAAAGAGTGTAGTCAAATACCGTCACTGAGAATATTTCCCTACAGGACGTATAACATAGCGGCCCTGTCATTCTTCAGACAACTGATAATGTTATCCAAGGGGAACTGTTACTCATTGGTCTTGTCATCATTCGGGAAGAGCTTGTTAAGCCAAAGGAAGTTATAAAAATATGTCCTTTTTCGGGAAGTAAATGTTTAGCCAAAAGAAGTTATACAATGTTGTCATTCTTCGGGAAGTAAATGTTAAGCCTTATGTTTGCTGATTAAGTGCATGCAAAAACAAGTAACAAAAATTCAAATACTTTACAATATTTTCATTTTTTGTTATTCTACCGAGGGGCCATATGGTATAATATCCTTTGAACGCCCATATAAAGTTATTGTTGCTCAGGTGAACGATGTAGCCACATGGGCCCCTTGTTTAAGTGTTAACCAAAGGTACATAACATTCCTTTAATTTCTAATGACTATATGATATAAAAGTCGCGGTCTTTTGTTTGTTTGTTTTGTTTTTTGTTTTTTTTAGCACCTATCATCAGTTCGAAGTTCCTCCAAGAAGCTATCGAATCTCCTCCCAAACGTTTACGAATCCTGATGGAAAGTTGGTTCACGCATGCGCACATCCTGGTTATAATGCCTGGCTTTGTCATATAAAATATCATATTTTTATTTTTCAAATGTCCTTTACTGTGATAAAATTACAAAGCAATTTTGAAACCTATAGCCCAATAATTTAAAAAAAATGAGCGAAACAAAATGGGCGTGTCCTACAGCATAACCAAGAAACGGTATTTGCTGCAATAATACATAACATGTGCTATGCATGAAAAAAACCCAGTGGCTTTAAAATGTGTTTTTTGAAGTGTAGAAATTGGAAATAATATAAATATAAGCAAAAAGGCATCATTCTTTGAACATTATTAGGTGATAATTTCGGTCGGAGCGTGCATATCAAATCTATCATAAAGCCCTTCAAGCTTTATTTGATTTGACCATGCACCGACCAAAATTAATATGAATAATGAACACAAATCTGCCCATGCAAGCGTTTAAAGATATCGTATTCATCGGTAAAAGACGATTAGAATAGCAAATTTCAAAATCGTTTAAAAAGAAATCTGTAACAAAATAATTACGGATACAACTTTCTAAATCTACGATACTTAGAATAACTAGATACGCCAAAACATCAAACCTATATCAATCATTTTTGCTGTAAAATCGAATTTATTTTGTATTTTGTATAGCTTTGTAAGGTAATTTCCCTCGTGTTGACCTCGTGACGTCACTGAAGCCTCGTTGTCGCCTAATTTCATTTTCTCTTGATAAGATTTCTAAAAGCAGGTAAAAATAGGCACTTTGAAGAGGCGTAACTTCATTATTTTTGCATCGATTTCGGTGCAGTTTAGCATTAAATTCTGGTAAATAAATTCTATGACCTAAGTTTGACATTGGCTGGGCTGCAAGTGTCATTTAATAAATCAGCATGATCATTGATTAAACAATTTTTGGAATTTTGCGCAGAAACCAGTCGAAACAAATCTGTATATCCTTCATGGTATTTTTGGTGAAAATGCGTTGCTACATATATAGCAGTTCTTAAATATTTTGTTTCTATCTATGTAGGAATTCTAGCAAAGCCGAAAAAGTAAGGTGTCTTTTGGTGTTACATCTGTTACCATGGTTACAGCAACAGCCGTGACAATATGTTCCAGTTTACTTCATTTACCATTTCGCCGATTAACGCCGATCAATTGATCGGCGCATTTCGTCGTACGCCGATATGGAACAAATGAAGTCGGCCCTGTTTAATCTGTTCCCCGAAACATGAAATTTGTTACCACTAATTGAATGAAAATATGTTATAACCGATTTTATAAAACCGAAATTACGAATTAAAACTTTGAAATAACGAATTCAAGAATTCGTTATTTCAAATTTAATTTGTTCAAACAGATTTCAAAATTTGAAATAACGAATTCAGCGAATTTGTTATAACAGATTAAACTCGTTATAACAAATTCCTAAAATTTGTTTTAACAAATTTGATTTGTTATAACGGATTCAAAAATTCGTTATAACGATTTAAATTCGTTTTAACAAATTTAAGAATTCGTTATCTCAAATTCAAAAATATTTTTGACAGGTCCTAAATGGGCTTCCGTAAAATTCCTTAAGTGTTGATTAAAAGCATAGTAGTTTCATATTCTTTATTGCAGAAAACGAGAAATCAATGGATTTGGTATATGGAACAAAAACGAGATCCGAGTTTTTGTAAATCACGAAAACAAAAGAAGACATCTACGAGAAAATATGCTGAGAATTTTCACAGACACTTTCAAAACAAAATTAAATTTACATATCATGGTTGGCAAACCTTGCATTTGCTTTTATTCTCAGCAGGGAGATAAGATATATAGGAGTTCATCTTCTGAAGAGGCAAATGACCAAAATAGTTACGGCACATTAGGAGGTTTTGTTTCTGATCAAAACAATGACACACTTGTTTTAACTTGCTCACACGTCTGCCAGAAAAGAGATATTATCTTTGCTGATGACAACGATCATGGAAGAGTAAGAATCGGAAACTGTGTTTTTTCAAATGACCTTCAAACAAAAACTATCGACGAGTTCATTGACGTTGCTCTTGTGAAGATAGATGATGATGCCTTGAATAGGTGCAATCTATCAATGCTTAATAATACCCTCCAACAATCAAACGTTAAGATTTACTTAGAAAACTTGCAAAAGCTTGTTAGCAGAGCTTTTGTTTACAAGATTGGGGCATCGACATCGGTGACCAAGGGATTGATTACATCCCCAGAGTTCCACCTTAAAATAACTGGAGGACGAGCTGAACTTTTTTTTGTTTCCGATATTGCTGATATTCCATTTGCCGAAAAAGGTGACAGTGGATCTATTGTTTTCATGATCGAAAATAGCTCTGCGCTTGATACTATACACGTTATCGGAATGGTTTCTGGTGAGTTAACACCGAATAAACCATCTGGCGAAATTGAGAAGGTAGATGAAAACAGGAAGTCAGAGAAAAAAGACGATGAGGGAGCCAAAAAGGAGGTTAGCTGTACTGGTGATATTACCTGCTTTAGAATGGACAAGACTGTGGAATTTTTAAGGAAGAAAGGCATTGACGTTTCCTTTAAAAATCAAATTTGAAAAAATAGTCCGTATGAAAATGTATCAAAGTATCAAAAGTATCACCAGCTTTCATGAAATCATAAAACATCTAGTTCTTATTTTTTTTACCAAAAAAAGCATACAGACGACTCTGTTTCTTAGTTTAAACTTAAAGAGATCAATAGTTTAAGAAATCGAAAGTCTAATAATGTACGGAAATGCCATGCCTTATAATACAATCTGGTAGAAATATGGAACTTGCTATTACTTTGCAAATTATATATGTCATTTAAATATAACTGTAAGAAAAAAGGACTTGGAGGAGTCAAAAATGGGAATAGAAGTCTTAATGATGATGTTTTCTTTAGCACGGACAAGACTGAGTGATTTCTAAAAAAAAAATGTTGAAATGTTGTTTTTGCAAATCAAATTTTAACAGATTAAGCTTGAAAAAAGACATATCAAAAACATTTTTAAAAAACATAATGATAAAATAAATATCATTTGTTGATAACAAACGTTAAAATATCATTACCTTTCTTAATTGTGATATACCGGTATTATTTTTTGCAAATATATTTGTTGCAAATAAGAAAAATAAGTTTTCATTTTTCATATCTGGAGAATGGCATGTGAAAACTTCAGTCTTGTGGCTCTTTGTGAGAAAAACAAATTTTCTTGTATATCTCTTAAATGTGTTTATATGTTTTATACTTTGGGTGGACAGCGCAATCAGTGTCAGCGAAAATAAACATTTATTTTCTTTAGTTTATCGTTAAATTAAAGAAAAAAAAAGATTTAGTTGATGTTTGTACACCATTGAAAATGTATATCTAACTGTTATATGATCTGGCTCCAGGATCATAAAACAATCCTAGACTTAAGTAAAAAAAAATTACACTTTCTGAATCTCTTTTAATTGAAAATACTGACTAAATTGATACTAGTATGCTATTAAAAGTGTCTTGATATTAAGTTGTTAATTACAAATTTTTAATCGTCATATTATGATAAACAATTACGTAATGACTGATTGAAATTTTGACTTAAGTCTGAAATTGCTTCATGATCCTGATGCCTGTTGACCTTACCTATTGTGTACATACATTATTTGTACTGTATTATATACTTGTATAGGGAGAGAGCGGTCTAAGATTTTGAACTTGTGCGCAATCCCATTTGTAATTCTGTACAATGAAAATATGTTCAAATCAAATCATATGCTTTTGCATAATCATTATTTCTTTAATGGTCATTTTTCATTTACTTTTTATTGTATAATCCATTTGAGTATAATAAAAGATGAATATTTAGTTACAAAACCTGTCGATGAATATTTTTTAATCAAAGTATTAATTAAGTTATTTTGACTTAAGGATAATGCTTACCGTTTGCGGCCGTTTTTTTCTTAGTGCTAAGCTTTATTTTTCGGATTAATTTATCATGTTTAACCCTAAGAAAAACAGTTGAAAAACAAAGTGCACATACATCAAAACTTGATTTTAACGAAACCAAAGAAAAGAACTACATATGATATTAGTAAAATTTGGCCCCCAAAAATTCGCTATTTTAAAATGATGGTACATTAATTTGTTGTGCTATTTTATAAAAGAGTTGACAAAAAATATGTTTTTCACCTATTATTTGATTTATATGCACTCACTGGCAGTATATGACGTCAGAAATGACGCTATTTTTATAATTCAATCAAAATCAGTCAAAAATTGACATTTTTCTTATCTTTTTTCGAATGGGAAACATAGAGCGACTCTTTGAACAAGAACGAACTTTTTGTCACGGATAAGCACTGGAGAGATACATCTTTGATGAAAATATTTTGTTTGTTCAAGAAGTCGCTCAATGTTTCCAAGAAAAACTGCTTTAAAAAGCCGTTTTATGCTAAAAATAAGAAAGTAGCGGGAAAAGGTAAACATTATGATGTCATAACTTTAAATTGTGGGCACTGAAATCAAAATGAAAATTATGAAAAAACTTTAAATGTATATTTGTACAAATAAAACAAAGAATTACAGTAAAATGACAATGATCATTTAAGGGGGCCATTTTAGGTCAAACCAAAAGTTTTTGTCATATTTCGTTTTACTTTCAAAAACATATTTAAAATAGAGAAATACGGAGAAATCAAATTGAG
Organism: Magallana gigas; assembly: GCF_902806645.1. Lineage (NCBI taxonomy): Eukaryota > Metazoa > Mollusca > Bivalvia > Ostreida > Ostreidae > Magallana > Magallana gigas. The sequence continues at coordinate 31,441,246 of NC_047568.1, forward strand.
TATTGTACTCATTATTAGTATCTAAGAATTTACACGAGTATAAAATGGTAGGAGCAGTATATGCTAAATGAACTGCAAGGCAATTCATAAAAAGAAATAAACTGTTTCTAAAGGTAATACCGATATACCATTCATAATACCATGCATTCTTTTTCATCAAATAAAAAATAACAGACAAATTGTGAACATTAAGTTTTTTTTTAATAATTGTACGTGAAGATGCTGTGAAAAAAACTCCAAGTAAACTGACAGAGATAATTGCAAAATCCATGTTTAAATTTGAGTGTCAATTCAAAAGATGCATCGACAAAGTCCAAAGTTTGCAATTGGGGGGGGGGGGGGGGGGGGGGGTGGGGGTGGTAAATTACATTTACCACTGTGTAATGTTTGTGTATTTGTTTGACTTGCGAAACATCGATATTATTGTTTATGCACTGTACATTGAAAGTACATGAAATACTAGTACAATGAGCCTCAATATATTTCTCGAGAGAATATCTATGTTGTTATAGAAATGCACAGTCTTTAAGAGCAACTTGCATATTTCTCATATAAAGTGACAACTGTTTGATGGTAATAAATCTTTTAAAGTGTCACGTACATACTTGTTCTCTTGGATTCAAACTTTCTAAGAAGGAGTTGCAAAATGACAATTGCTGCTTTAGAATCCCACGATGCATATTTCTTATATAAAGTCATAGTTCTTTTATATACATGTAGTCATAGGTATAACTGAATGCTAATTTCACAATGGAGACAGATTTGGTTCTTGAGATAAGACCATTTAATCAGTTCTACTCACGTTGAAGATAAGTCGCAACTCTTATCTCAAATTGTAAATTCGTTTATTCAAAGACAAGTTAGCATGAAATTCCTATTTCATACAGTTCTTGTTTTAATAAGCATCTCTGTAAAAAGAAATGTTGCTGAAGAGAAACGTCTTCTTTTAAATGACCCTGAAGCACTACTTACTCAGATCCACGCCTTACAACAAGAAGTGCAACAGCAGAAATCAGAAAACCAAGTCCTCAGGAATGATGTAGACGATCTTAAGCGTAGATTCCGAGCAATGGAATCTGAGAGTGGAAACCAGGGTATACCGGTACATTCGTTAATTATAATTACGACAACAAAGGGCAAAATATTGCTTTAATTTCTTGGAGTTAATTTTTTTTAAGGTTCGGTGTTTATCAGATGGGGAAAACACACTTGTCCTAGCTTGTCTGGTACGGAGCAGCTATATTTTGGTAAGTAAAGAATATTGTATTTTTTTTTATATTTGGCGCTATATAGATAGTATACAGTAATTGGTTTTTTTTATTTATACGGTATATAATGGCTGCATTCGTAACAAATAAAGAAAACCGCCAACAAGGGTGTTTCTTATTGCTGCTGTAGTTTTTTTCTCCCATATTTTATTGTATCGTTAATAAAGCCAGATCACGATCACGCTGAATTCAGTTTTCGTGAAGTATCGTTATTGCCGATCAGCACGTTACACAGAAGGAACCGACAATTCTTCCATGCGTGTGAAGAGTACGATGGCTGCGCATATGCTACATCTTCTAACAAGTTGTAAGTTTGTAAAAAGGTGTAGAATGTGTGCTCTAATATAAAGTTTTAGTTTCAACCAATCAGGGAATTAACTACGCATTATCAATTACAAAATTATATAGACACCTATATATATCGTTTCATCTGATGGTCTAGAAAATCACGTGACAGGACATCGAAACGTCGTGTCTCCCAGAGAATAAATATCATATGCCACCTCCTCGAAAAACTCGGGATTTTTTATTCCAATAGTACGAAAAAGCTGAGATAAGCATACGATGTAATTAGATATGATTGAATCTAAAGTATTTCTTTATTTATATTCTTCTTATATCAGAAAAGCAATCTAACTATCTACGATTCAAATTTAACAAAAAGAGAAAAATAAGAGAGAATATCAAACTTTCATGACTTTTTTTTTCTTTTAAAGATCACGAAATAAAATAAACTCGACGTATTTTTGGATCGTATTTTTTCGGTATAATAAAAAATGATTGCATGAATGATGGGGAGATATCAACATTTATTCCCTCTGAAAGATCAATTTTCCCTCGGGCAATTTTTCTTAAGGGAAAAAATTTGCGTATCTCCCTAACCATCGTGCAATAAAAATATAATGTTTAATTTACTTAACAAGGACTTTGAAAATAATGATCGTGATTAAGTTCTTTTTTCATTGCTATATACTGAGTATCTACCGAGTATGATTTCCTCTATTTCGTACGGAAACTTGTTTTTAATTCATAGCTCTATAGAAACTGAAACGACTGAAATGCACACGTCCCGTTTATCAAATAGTCGAAACCTACAGCGACTGAAACTGAGAGGATTGAAATCTACAGACCCCTTACATCGATTGGTCGAAACCTAACGCGACCTTAGAAAAATCACTGACTGCACGAAAAAATCTTGACTCAAATTCCCATATAAGACGATTTGGCTGTTTCTTTTAGCTAACGTATTTAAGTACATCAACAGTAACTTGTTGAGTTAACTTACTTTTCACAATTAATTTATCATTTTGTTAAAAGAAAGATTGAAATATAAACAATAAAATGCTTTTTTGATGATCCATGCGGTTTATGAAGCCAGTAACCATTGCAGGAATTTTAACATAACCAGCGTTAGCAACGGTGTCTTGTTTTGTACTTTTTTATAGTACGTCTATTTAGAAATCGATTGAAACCTTAGCAAAAATGTTGATTATAATCTTCTCTACGGAATTACTCGACTTATTCCATCGCCTACATCGAAGTATGAGTTACAAATCAGTCGCAGTATGCCTACACATATGGAAGAAGTTGGATGTTACTTCTATGCTACCTACAGATCGAAAAACATCAATACTACTTAATTAAACCGTTTCAAATGCATTGTTAAGTAAGTTAAAAACTTAGATTTAAATAACTTTGATAAAAGATGGTTATATCGTTAATCAACGTCTTTTGTATTATTTTGGGGTGGGTATGCAGGAATTGTTTCCCGATCGATCAAAATTATGGCTTCTTTAAGAGTACAAACTCCGGTATCATTGAAGTGATAGTGAAGTTTCACATGCATGGAAGAATTGGCTGCTCCTTCTATAGATCCCGTTATTGACAATGTCAAAAATATATGCCCTTCTACCAATTGTCCTTTGAATTATGAAAAATAAGGATTGAGATATAAACAAAAGAATGGGGGCTTTAATGGTTCATGCTGAGATTATTGCAGAAAATATAACATATACCTGCTAACGCAGAATATGTGCGCATGTGCGTTTTGTAACTGATCATTAGCAGATTAATTATGGCGCATGGTTATTTGTTAGGATAGGTATGAAATATAAAATAGTGTATGTGCGTGAAATGTTTGATTCATTGATATTCTAATCGTTAGGAACGGCAGGTGGAAGTTTTTACACACACAGCGGGGGTGGTGCCAACACATTATGTCTTCCTCACCATACCGAACCTCTTCCCGACAATTTCCCAGTTGTATTTCAAGGCAATAGAACAGACAATGTTGGATATCTTTATGGAGGAGAATATCAGTTTTCCTTAAAAGACGTTGTCGTTCAAGATGATGTACCATGCTCGGTTTGTCGAGCAAAAATGGCTACCTCTACATTGATGATTCCCGCCAAAAGATCCTGTCCTTCTGGTTGGACGATGCAGTATACCGGACTGTTGACTTCCGAATGGCATGGTGGACAAATGGCTGAATATCTCTGTGTTGATGAGGACCCAGATTTTGTCGAGAGATCACGAGTAAATGAAAATGGACGACTATTTTATCCGGTGGTCACAGTGTGCGGTACACTGCCTTGTCCACCATACAAAAGTTCAACACTCGTGGCTTGTGTCGTGTGTTCAGCCTAAATGGAAAATAAAGTCAACAACATTTTTACTATTGTCAAGAAGTGATTTATTTACGCAAAGATCAGGGGCTAGTTTCAATTAACCATCTTATGACTAAAATATGTCTTAAGATCAAAGTAATAGCATTTCATCATAGCTGTTTCAAAAAATACTGTCTAATTGGCATATCCACAGGGGTGGGGTTCTGGGGTTGTTTAATTATTATGGCTAGAAATGCAAATCATCCTTGTTAAAGCCATAACGCTGAATGATGGGTACTTCTTGTCTTAATGCATATGCACTCTTATGTTGAAATACATGTTGATATAAATGTTTGTTGAATTTTGCTCACGAAAAATGTGTTCGGTTTTGAAGGGATTTTCTTTTCTTTTTTGGGGGGGTGGGGGTGGGGGGGGGTGTTATTGTTTGTTTGTTTTTTCCTTGTTATCAATCATCGATTGGAACCCTTCTCTCTTATTTCCATATTACTGGAGCTGCTGTCATAACACTGTATGTATATTGTCTGTCTTGGGGGAAGCTGTCCCGGTAAGGCGTTTTATTAAATGTAATTGTGTAATTGCTTTATGTGAAATTATTATGTGTTTAAATATTATAATGAATTATTACAGGTTTTTGTATAACTTATAATTCTACTAAATGAAGTGAACCTTTGACCAAATCACGTTGTCTAAGTTATTTCTACCGACACCGGCTACATATAAAAGATTGAAGACCTGTAAGGTTTTTTTACCAAGTTATTACAATTATTGATCCCTGGAGCTAGGGTATAGATAATCCGAGATTCCTTCGACTCCTGCAACACCCCCCCCCCCTTTTTTTTTTAAAGCGCTAAGCATAGCTCAGCGCTTTATTGGCGTTAGACTTCTACTTCCGGTGCATCGAATAACTGCCCCCTATGAGCAGAAATATACATCATTTAAACTGGTTGGGGAACCAGTTTCATGGGTTTACGCACATAACTGCAAGGGCTGTTGTGAATCTTATGTGCAGGGCTTACGTACATCACTGCAAGGGCTGCTACGCAGTGATTATAGTCAGCCTTCGGGCTGATTTATTAAGTTATAGTGAAACTTCAAAAGCGCTTGCGTAAATTGGAATTCTGGGAAGGAATTACTAGACAGTCCGTGTTAGTGAAATTCGAAGAAGTTATGAAACTGGTCAGTTTTAGGTCAAACTGCATTGTATACGTGTACACTGCTACACACATGCCTCCTCACATACAGTTATAAAAATATATGTACATCTGCATATTATTATTCAAAATATTTATATCTTGTATTTTTATACATGTAGAGTGTGTAGTCTCTTGTCACCTAAAATGTATATATATTCCAGTGGCTGAGTTTCTTAGCTTTTAAAAAATCTTGTGAGTGCATAAACAGAAGCTGGAATGTAGAAAAATCAAAACGACTTGTAAATAGCCACATATAGTTCTTGGTGTTCGCCGCTTTCCTCACAGCACATATATAAGGAACTAAACACTTTAAGTTTGCATAGTAGATCTCATCTGTGTGGACGTATATTTTACGTCGCTTACATGTGTTACTTAGACGCAACAACCTACCAGATAAATGCAGTACATATGCAGAAGAAGATTCACAACATCAATTATAATGGTCAATGCAATACCTTTATAAAGAAAATGCACGCGTATAACGACAATACAAGTGCAGACATTTGTCAAACAAACGTATTTAACACGTCGCACACAAGGTACAGATGTGAAATAAAGTGTAACAAAATCAAAGGCTTTTATATAACATGATTCAGGCAGGTGTCCATTTAGAAGTCGTGTTCAGCTTTGATTTAAATTAACTTTAAGTGTATATGATAAATCATAATATACATGTATATTTAAAAGAAACGTAATTTCGACCAAATTTTCTTAACCGAATTAAATTGAATAAGGATAAATTTTGGATAAGTACAACTTAAACGCCATTTCGACCCTTCTGGCATTAGTTACTTTCAATTAATATTAATTAACATTATGTCGATAAGTCTCATTTCTAACTAAGCTTGCACAAAGTAAATTTCCTTTAGAACCAAGCTAGGTTAGCGCTTTTCAGTACTTTCAGTACTTTGATTTTTTTTTTATAAATTGGTGTTTGCAAACATCAGATAAAAGCTGGGGTAACAATCAAATTCTTAGGCGACCGTCGAGACCTGTTGGCTCCTCTTTTCTCTGGTATATCTTAGGTGATTGGCTAAAATGTAAAATTATATTTTTAATGATTTTTTTTTTACATTATTGAAGCATATGATGTGTCACTCAACATTAAGCAAGTGAACTAGCTGAAAATACAATCTATAGATTAAAACCATTAAAGTACCTACCATAATTAAGTCCACACCAAATACCAACTGCCAAGGTAATGGGATACTTGCCGCATTCCAGAAATACAAACACAAGGACGCTGACGAACCCAATACTGAGACCAATCACGGACATTATCCTGACGCTAGACAGAAGTCTTTCTTTTTCTGCAACACAATAACAAATAGCGTAAATGTCACAAACATAAAAAAAAGCTGGATAAAGAAACTTGATATCTTAATTGTTTCTTTTTATTTTACATAAATTAAGATGGAAAAAACCTATAAAACAAGTAATGGTTATTTTTTTACTATAAAGAATTCAATATATAAAAAGACGTGCACAAATATATTACCTTGATACATTTAGAACATGTAAAGACAATGGATTCAGGCATGTTAAAAAATATTCAAGTTTTTTTTAACCAACATTAAAACGTAAACAAGATTTTTTTTTTAATAAGCTGTTTAAAAATTGTGATATCCAAACACAAGGACTGTTTAGATTTAACACTTATCAAATCTTTTTAACCCAAAATGTGGTAATTGCATTTTCTGTAAAAGACATTTACTTTGAACGTCTACTTTCTTGTTGACCTTCCATTATTATATTTCAGATAGATTTGATATAGTGAACAGCTCGGGTAGAATGTAATTTATATTCAATGAAGTATCCTGAATATTAACCTCAGACTCTTTGTCGGAAAAAATACATTAATTATGCATACTCCTATATTACCAATACCTTGTTTACCGATTAGAATCGTTCAATACCAAATGTCAAATATATACATGCTCAGGTCAAACTATGTAGAATGCATTTTTATTTCGTAACCATTTATTTTGAAAATGAAAAAACATGTATTTCAATTCGAATAAAAATAGCAGATTGAATAATCTCTTTACGTTGCAGTGTCAATGAGGGGTTTATTCTTTCAATTAAAAGTACAATCAACATCCAAGTGTTTAAATTTATAATCTTGATTTTTTTTAAAACTTTATCAGTACATGTTTGTTCAAATTAATTGCGTTTCTCGTGACGTATGATTTAAAAAAGAAAACTAAAAAGGTGTATTAATTTATACAACGGACAATTATATGTTGAATCAGAGACATAAATAAATAACATGTTATTTATTTCTCTGGTTGAATTGATCCGGCTTTTTTTTTAGTTTCTCAACCAAATTGCTGCATCAAACTAAAAACTGTATCCTTCACAATATTTATGAAGAAATATTATGTTGCTTAAAAATAAATGTTACAATGTTAGAGTTTCATTAGTTAAAAAGTTTGTATCAAATCTTTACTATTAACGCTATATTAAATACATGTATATTCGGTTCGAAAACACCTTGAGTGATATCAGAGACATAAATAACATATATTGTTATACTTTCATGTTAAATACTGAAATCTGAGGCGTGTTCAACAGAGCGAGCGCTCGCCAAAATTCCCTATACCCGAAACACAAATTTTGGCGATCGCTCGCGAGCAATCTCTCTGCTGAACACATCTCAGATTGGTTTAGACGCAGTTCATAATCCGTTCTATTACCCTCAGCGTTAGCAACGCACTTAGCAACGGGTAACATTAAAAATTGTTACATGCGCAAAAATTATGCGCGTACGGTTCGCCGTAGAATTCACGTTATTCCTATGTAAAAGCAGTTAAGTTTTCTTTAAAATTAAGGCATTCAGTATAACAAAATAAATAGTGCCTGTTTGGTAGGATAACAGTTGAAATTGACACCCCTCGAAAACCATTGTCAACCTCCGCTTCGCGTCGGTTGACAATGGTTTTCTCGGGGTGTCAATTTCAACAGTTACCCTCCCAAACAGGCACTATTTATATATAAATAACCAGAGACATAAATGACATTTATTTATTTTATGTCTCTGAAATAACACGTTATTTATGTCTTTGGTGATATATACATGAATGGATGATTTTGCAAATTGTAAACTAGCTTTGCTATTGTCTATGTATTTTCTCTTCAAGATTTTGAAATTAATACGTGCGTTAACTGTTTTTAAAACGTTTATTATGGTTTTATTATTTAAAGCAATATGTGCTGTATTTTATAGAATTTTATTTTGCTGCAAAAACCTGCTAGTACGATAAGTCTGCATGAAACTTAAACTCTTATGATAAATAAGGTTGGAAAAAATCATTAATTTTTGACAGAGGAAAGATACATGTATCTCTTCTAAGGAACATATAGCAAATCAAATTTTGTACAGGACGACAATAATTCAATTTCGCTCCAATTAAGGTTCTTAAAGTAAAACGGCCCTTTTCACAAAAATTTGGCGAAAAGAAAATTAAAAACCATGATATTTTTTTCATTTTAGAAGAAAATAACATTTTCGTTAAAAAAAATTCTTCATGAAAATGGCATCGTCTCAAGCCACGGGTTTTGTGTCCATTCTATTTCCACAAAATAGAACTTGTGGAAATAGAATGGACACAAAACCCGTGGCTTGAGACGATGTGAAAATGGCAGCTCATATTGCCGCGCAAACTACTCGGAATACCCTCTAATCCTATTAAAAATACCGAGGAAGTCGATATCCAATAGAATTCGTTGTTACAAGTTGTAAATACAAAACAAATGGCGACATAAACGTCATTTTCCTGAATAAGAAAATTACAGTCATATAAACTTTCAGGACGGATTACCTTTATTCTGGTGTGGCCAACAGTTTTTCTGGCCTCATGAACCTCGCAACTAAAACCGGGGACGAACAGTCTGACCTCCTGTTTGTGAATTTTAATCAAGACTGCACGTAAGCAAATTAAGAAAAACCACCCCAAAAACTGACATCGTCTGTCAACAATTCATTGCAACAGCTGACGAAAATAGACATTTGTCATTTTTTGACGGCTTTCTTTCTAATTTCAGATCTTTAGCTGTTGGAACAAGGACAGGATACAAATTATTTTCTTTGAGTTCTGTGGATAAATTGGAACAAATTTACGATAATGGTGAGCTTCAATTTGATAACAAAATATAAATAAATAAATAATAAACAAACATTAAAAACAGAATGAGGCTGATTTTTTTTACATTGCAAAGTGCAAACAAGTTTACAAATAAGTTTTGTGTAACGTGAAAAGAAGAGTTTAATTAGCATTTCAACAGTTGAACAATTTAAATCTGGTCAGCTGATGTAAACAAGAGCAGACTTCCTTTATCAAAAGTAGGTCAGTTGACCATGCAGTGCCCATGAAATTGTTTACCAGCACCTTCAGTGACCAATCCTTTGTCTTCATTCTAAAAACAAAATCAAGTGGCAAATTTGACCATAAATGACCATATATCATGTTTGTCCTTAGAATAATTTCATGACAAATATTATATAGGGCCTATAATAAAAAAACATCACAATGGCCTATAAATGGTTTTTCTTGTATTTTTTCAATTTCAGAAAGTGAAGACATTTGTATAGTGGAGAGACTTTTCTCCAGTAGTTTAGTTGCCATAGTTAGTTTATCATCACCAAGAAAACTCAAAGTGTGTCACTTCAAGAAAGGAACCGAAATATGCAACTACAGTTACTCCAATTCAATATTAGCTGTGAGGCTGAACAGACAGGTATCAAAGAATTGTTTCTTAACTGATGAAATCTTTTTTGGAAACATCTGAAACTATAAATGCCATAGTCTTACAGTACTATGATACATGTAATTGTATGTATATAAATGTAATGACCAGCTAAATATTGATGCGGGCACCTTGGAACTTGGAAGAAGGGAGGGCATATTGATTTGCTGCTGTCAATCGGCCTACCAACAGTTTCTGTTCATTTTCTTTGCAGAGAGTACACATATGGAAATAAAATTTGGTCAAATATCTAGGTCAAGTTTGATTTTGGGTATGATCATGAAACTTTTAACAAAATTATATATGCCCCTTTGACTTAGAAAAATTCAAATTACCAGTATATGCAATTTCCGTTTATTTTCTTTGCAGAGGTTGCACATACTGAAATGAAATTTGGTATACAGATTAATCATAAGAATATCTAGATCAAGTTTGATTTGGGTACCATTGATCATTTTTTGACAGAGTTATGGACTACCAAAAATTCAATTTTTTACAGTTAATTCTCATTCATTTCTTCTCATAGGTGTCTGAGGAATGGGAGGGGGCATAGGTATTTCACAAACATCTCTTGTTCTTACAGTATTTAAGATCTACCCAAGCTATGCAGATTCAATGTTGTGTATTGCTTTTCATTATTGTCATGTCACTTAGATAAATCTCATTGTGCAAGTCAGACAGATATGAATTTGGTTTGATCCTTAAACTTTTACTCTTGTAATGTTAATTAATTTTGAATCCTACTGGTGCTATATTTGCATATTTATAGCAGATTGGTTAAAAAAAACAAAAAAAGAAAAGCTAAAGTTGCCTTACATAAAACCAAGTTGTCCAGTCTCCAGTATTCATCAGAATTAAAATCATAGCTTTTGAAAATCTAGGCTAAAAGTACAATGGACGATCTGTTTATTTTTGCCAGAGTTAATGTGAACATGTAGCTGTTATGTTTATGGTAAGTTAATGTTGGAAGTCATTGGCCAAGAGTTCAAGTTGTAACTTAATCAATAAACTTCTATTAGTAACTTTATCAACAACACAGTAACACATGTGGTATTAATAGCTGATAAAATCTGTGATGATCTGTCATTTTATTTGCTACAGAAGAATGTATGCTTGCAGAAAACAATGTTAAATGTGCAACTTTTATATCTTACATTACATTATTAACTGGGGACCACCAGTAAATAATTTTGGTGTAAAATTTGTGATGATCTGTCATTTTATTTACTACAGAAGAATGTGTGCTTGCATAAAACAATGTGAAATGTGCAATTTTTTAATTTAGATAACATGTACCGGTATTAACTGGGGACCACCAATAAATAATTTTGGTGTTTTTTACAAGCAAATAATTTTGGTGTTTTTTACAAAAGGGTTTTTTAGTCACTGTACCTTAAGGTTGCATTGGGTCGTATAAATTGGGTATCTGTAAGTTGGGGGATAGAAAATGCAGACGTAGTATATTAGAGGTTCTTAGGTTCAAGTTCAGGTTGAAACTTGATTTTCCATTACGTAGCTGTTGCATTAGCAAACGAAACAGTGAAACTGGAATTGGCAGTCATGTACATATTTATTGTAATTTTGTCAAGAAATCTTAGTTTATATTATTATAATAGGGGTAATTTCTATGAAATTGGATTTTTTTCTTTTGAACAGCGGCTGATAGTATGTTTAGAGGAGAGTTTATACATTCACAACATACGAGACATGAAGGTCTTGCACACGATTAGGGACACGCCCCCTAACCCCCACGGACTGTGTGCCCTGTCCATCAACAATGACAACTGCTTTCTGGCCTACCCCGGCAGTAACCAGATTGGAGAAGTGCAGATTTTTGACACAATCAATCTGGTAAGGTTTTATTATCTATTAGATTATCTTCATTCAGGTACTGTAAAATCGGAAACTTCAGCACTATACATATACAAGTAGAAATAATTTCTGTACGAACATGGATTCACCCATCAGCTCACGGTCTTTGCTAGCCAAGGATTTTTAGCTCACCGAGACGAAGTCAAGTAGAGCTTATGCTATACCCTCGGCGTCGGCGGTGGCGTCGGCGTCGGCGTCCGGATCTGGTTAAAGTTTTTGTTGCAGGTCCTGTATCCAAGCTATTACTTGTCCTATCTTCACCAAACTTGCATGGATGATGCATCTGGACCTACTTATGGAATTGAAAGACTTGGATGCTGAATCTGGGTCCTAAATTTTAGATGCTGGAGGAGTTTAAGGTTGTTGGACCAGGTTAAAGTTTTTGTTGCAGGTGCCCTTTGATAGCAATATCTAAGTTACTGCTTGTCCGTACTTCACCAAACTTGCATGGATGGTGTGCCTTATGATACTGATGCACCAGACAGGCTTGAGTGCTGAATCTAAGCTATAGGTTTCGGATGCTGGAGGAGGTTAAGGTTTTTGGAGCAGGTTAAAGTTTTTGTTGCAGGTGCCCATTGATAGCAATATCTAAGTTACTTCTGGTCCTAACTTCACCAAACTTGTATGGATGATGCGTCTTATGATACTGATGCACCTGACAAGCTTGAATGCTGAATCTGATCAATAGGTTTCGGATGCTGGAAGAGGTTAAGGTTTTTAGAGCTGGTTTAAGTTTTTGTTGCAGGTGCCCTCTGATGATTATATCTTAGTTACTACTGGTCCTAACTTCACCAAACTTGTATGGATGGTGCGTCTTATGATACTGATGCACCTGACAAGCTTGAATGCTGAATCTGAGCAATAGGTTTCGGATGCTGGAGGAGGTTAAGGTTTTAAGAGCTGGTTAAATAAAGTTTTTGAAACAGGTGCCCTCTGATGATGATATCTTAGTTATTACTTGTCCTAACTTCACCAGAACGTCCATGGATGGTGTGTCTTATGATACTGATGCACCTGACAGGCTTGAATGCTGAGTCTGGTTTCGGATGCTGGATAAAGTTAAGTTTTTAGGAACAGGTCACATGTTTAATAGATGATAGTACTATTTCAAACTTGCATAGTTGATTTAACTGTAATATGAATGAATTGCAGGAGGTAGCTTCAGATGCAGAGCTTGATCTCCATTAACAAGGATGCTAAAAAATAAATCTTAGTTATTACAGGTCCTAACTTCACCAAACTTGAATGGATGGTGTGTCTTATGATACAGATGCACCTGACAGGCATGGATGCTGAATCTGAGCCATAGGTTACGGATGCTGAGGGAAGTTAAGGTTTTAATTGCTAGTGCCCTCTGATGATGATATCTTAGTTATTACTGGTCCAAACTTCACCAAACTTGCATGGATGATGCATCTTATGATACCAATGCACCTGATGGGCTTGAATGCTGAATCTGAGCCATAGGTTTTGGATGCTGGATGAGGTTTAGTTTTTTGGAACAGGTCACATGTTTTATAGATGATAGCTTGCATAGTTGATTTAACTTTATTATAAATTAAATGCAGAGGTTGCTTCAGATGCAGAGCCTGATCTCCATTATCAAGGATGCTAAAGAAATCTCCTACCTCACTCAAACCAGCTTGATAGATAGATGTGTTTGTTGATAAATGATATAACATGATTTCTATGATATAGTTTGTATGATATGAAACAATATTGTTTGGTATGATACAATATGATATCATATGTTATATTATAAAAGTTATACTATACGATACGATATGATATTGTATCTTCTTTTTTTTTATTTTATGATATTGTATCATGATATTGTTATGTATGGTATTGTATATTATGATACAATATTGTATAATATTATACTGTATTTTTAATTTATTATTTTATCACATGATACAATTACATAAGATATTGCAAAATATTATATTGTATCCTATGATACAATATTGTATATTCTATAATATTGTATCATACAATATTGTATAATATGATATTGGTTACAGTAATATAGAATTATATCACATGAAATTGTATTATATGATATTGTAATATTATATAATATTGTATCATACGATATTGTATGATATGATATTGGTTTTTATGATATATTATCATATCACATGAAATTGTATTATATGATATTGTAATATATTATTGTGTCATATGATACAATATGTATAATATAATAATGTATTTTATAATATTTTACTTTATCACATGATATTGTATCATTTGATAAGATACAATGTTGGAATCAAATTATATTGTATTATATGATATAATATCATATAATGTATCAAATATGTTTCAGTGTCATTCAATACAATATCATACTATATTATACAATATAATATCATGTTTCAATGTTATGATGTATTAATAACAGTATTATGTAATATGATATTGTAATATAATACTATATTGTATAATATTTTATGATATTGTATTATGTGATCAAATACAATAAGGTATAACACAATACAATGTCATATTTTACGTTACAATATCATATCTCATTATTGTTTATTACGGTATTTTATTGTATTATAAGATATATATTATAAATATGACATGATGTAATATTTAATTTTATATCATTGTATTGATTAACATATGAACATATGATTATCATAAAAAAATTTATCAGATGATATACGATATTTTGTCAAAACAGAATCCATGAATATCCAAGATCATAAAGTATGATTTTCATATAAAATGATAAAGGTGGTCTTATGTAGGTGATGTCTCATAAGGGTGATGCTCCGTCTCGGTGAGCTTAGTAATCTATGATTACCTATGTTTGGTTTATGGGAAGCGTAGTGGACTGAAAACCCTTGGCTAGGGAAGATGCCAGCTTACTTACCTTTAAAATTTAGAGAATTCAAAGCTGTTTTATGTTGTTAAGAAAAATTCATACATGAGTTGTTTTCATCTTGGATTCATATAATTAACAAAAAATGGAAATATCCACTTTTACAGAATTGTTTTCACGGTTCTCAGATGACACATGATGTTGTATTTTGTTCTCAGAATTAATTCTTGCGAAGCATCCAATATAATATATTTAAAGTTGTTATCATTTTGTAAACGAATCTTTTGAGATAAAACAGCTTTTTATCCAAGTGCAAGAAATATTTGTTTGGATAAGAAATATGTGTACCTCAATCTCATTTGCAAATAATTTTATTCAAAAAGCAGTTGGAGTCCTATATCACCTTATGTTTAATACATGTAATAATAATAGTTTATTTCCAATTTTGGGCCCAGAGGGCATACAAGATAACAGATATTAGATAGAGATGCCTATGTGTGTATTGTCAGGGTTATGATTAAAAAAAATTACATATGGGTTTAATAGAAATTTGATTGCGCGGTTATCAATTTAAAACACATTCATTATCACTTCATTCTTTATATTCATGCTACTGTATATTATCCCAGAGAGACTGATCAAAATAATTTTATTTTGTTTTTTTTACACAATCTTGTTGGTTGCTCATTGCAGAGGGCTGTGGCCATGATCCCCGCCCATGATAATCCCCTGGCCTCACTTGCATTCAATGCTCAAGGAACCAAACTAGCCACAGCTTCCGAAAAGGTAAGACAGAAAATAGAACAAGAACAAGATAAGAAAGTACAGACCTAGTTTTTGTTAAGATTGGTCAACAAATTCTGAAAAAAAATTCATTTTAAACAACTCGATTGCTCTTCTAAAAAAAACCCATTTTTCCCCTGAAAACTATTTAACACATAAAACGACATTTCTTTTGAAATTTTGGTTGCTGATAAGGGACATGTATTGCTTATGCAATACTCTCAAAATGGTTGTTGAGTTTGTTATTGTTATTATTTAGGGTACAGTGATAAGAGTGTTCTCAATACCTGATGGACAGAAAATGTTTGAGTTCAGAAGGGGTGTAAAAAGGTATGTAGCTTTCATGTTTTGTAAATAATTTGTCTATTATGATACGTGTACTAAAATTAGATTCCGTAGTGTCATAAATTTTCAGATTTGGGCCAATTTTATTTTTATTTATTTTGTTTTGAGAAGAAAATGTTGTGTGCAGTTCACCTACAGTTAGGGGATAAGTACATGTAATGCTAAATGATTTGCACATTATACATGTTAAATATCATTGTAATGATGGTGTTAGGTTTGACTTTGGAAGAAAATGGACCATATGACTAAATCAATGGAGTTTTATGATTTTTTATCCCAACTGAACTTCAGAAGGCGATAAATCACCATATTTTGTAGTTTATATTCATATATTTACATTTTCCAGTGTCTTTGCTTGTGATAACACTACATATCGATTTTGTACTATATATCCATAATACAAATGACGCCAAATTGAGGCGCCAGCGGAGTTTGCTTATTTACATGTATATTTAAATATTTAATCGTACGATGGCTTAAAATTATGTAAATATAAGTAATAACGAATCATTCTTATAATATTATGAGGTGATAATTTCGGTCGGGGCGTGATCAAATCTATCATAAAGTCCTTAGGGCTTTATTGGATTTGATCACGCCCCGACCAAAATTATCACTTCATAATACTCAAAGAATGATTCCTTATTTAGTTTTGTATATAATAAAGACAGTGTGACTGTTTTTTTCCTTCCAGGTGTGTGAGTATATACTCCATGGCCTTCAGTGCAGATTCCTTGTTTCTGTCAGCCTCCAGTAACACAGAGACCGTGCATATATTCAAATTAGAAGTCCCCAAAGACAGGTCAGATTCTAATAGAAAAGACAGGTCAGATTCTTATAGATACTACTCATAAAGGGAATTGATTCAATCTGAACTTATACATCTAATATTAATTGATGTAGTATAAGCAAATGCTCAAAGTTACTCAACGATCATAAATTCAAGATCATCATATGATATACTTGTATCTACAAATAAAAATTCTTCATAAATTTTAATTTACCATAAAAATTAATTAAACGCTTTACTGTTTATCCGCATAATATATATTATTTCTGTCATCTGTAGGCCGACTGAACAAGAACCGCAGGGATGGATGGGCTACTTCGGTCAGGCCCTCAAGTCCTCCGCGACCTACTTACCTAGTCAGATGACCGAGATGTTTAACCAGGGCCGAGCTTTTGCAACAGCCCGCTTACCTAACTCAGGGATGCATAATGTCTGTGCCCTGGCCACGTAAGAATTTAAAAATCCGGGTTTTTTTTTATTTCTTGCTTGAAAGACAATTTTTTCTTTAATGTTTCGTTAACCTGATTTGATCCTGGTAATCTTTTTTCAGGATACAGAAAGTTCCAAGACAGCTTGTTGTTTCACAGGATGGTTACTTGTACATCTACAACCTAGATCCAAACGAAGGAGGAGAATGTATGCTGTTGAGACAACACAGGTAAATTTGTGGGTTCATCCACATCATTCCATCTATTATGTTATGTATTTAATTAACTTATTGTCTGTAGAATGGGTAATTTTTTAAAACTAATTTACTGATAAAAGGGGAGAATGCATCAGTTGTAGCCAGCCGACCTGTATGATTTCATTAAATATATTTTAAATTTCTAAACAAGTTAAAGATTTTTAAAGAGTTGTCTATCTTCATGTCTTAATTTTCTAAGAAAAGATAATGATTGATGAATACTTCATACCAGTTGTCAAGCTTTTCAAGTACAGTAATGTCTGGGATTAAAATGAGGGTTATTTGGTTATTTGTGTGGTAAAAACCCTTTACTTTCATTACAGTGGTAGCGGAATTGAGCTGTTATCTTTTATATCATAGAAGTATTTATAAAATTTATTTTGATATTTTCTTTTATCTTTTTGCCAGACTGGATGGCAGAGCGGGAGACAGTCCAGTTCCAGAGGTGACCCCCACAGATCGACCTTTGACCCATCCGACCAGCGGAACCAGTTATGCTTCATCAGTCAAGAAACCCGAGTCTTCAGTTGTCCCACCAGGTAAGGCTTGGGAGTCCAGCAAGCAGGGGGCGCCACCTCTCTCCCCCGTCTGTGTGGCCCCAGGTCATGTGATTGGGAGCTACGCGGCGGTGTTGAAGAAGAAAGGGGGGCCACAGGATGTCAGTGAACCACTCAGTCCTTCTTGTGAAATTGATGAGATTTTGTGTGACCCAGGTAATAACAATTTTTAGCCAGTTTTTTTTTTTGTCCGCTACAGAGAGCACACACAAAGAGTGCACTCATTGCATTATGTAGACAAGAGTAGACATTGGAACCTTCCTGCATAGAGAGCGGCATGGATATGTATCAAAAGTATGACTTCCTCCAAGTCTGATGAGTTTTGTTTTTCGGTGGTTTTTGTGGGAGGTGTTTTGAGGCAGGTGGGGGAGGGTGTCAGTGAAACAAAAAAGCCAAGTTATTAAATTGGTTATTTCCAAAGAACACAAGAAATACAGTGAAATGTTTACTAAATGCATGGATGTTTGCTTGAAATGAAAGTAATTTGTTTTTTGGAAATCAAAGCCATGATTCACATGAATGAATTGATTATATACACTTTTAGATAGGAAAAAGATATGCAGAAAAGATTTTGCTTGCAGGAATGCTTGCTTGCTACCAAATGTTTGTCACCACAGTATGTTTCACTGTTATTTCATTGTTAATGGAAATAAGAGAAAAACTGTGACGTAGAGAAGGTCTATAAATTTGCTACATATTAGGCCATGCCATATCCCCTCTCAATTATCAGCTCTTGGTAACATCACAGATTTACGTAAGATGCAGTGGCTTTTGTTTAATTTGTTTTTTCCTTCTAATTTTGAATATCATTTGTGTAGTGGTCATATGTTTGAATCATCCATTTGCGGCCATTGTTATAGGAATGATTTTTCTAACTCCATTTCTCAATGTGGTGGCATATCCTCTCAAGTTGCTAGGAACCTTTATATGCATGCCTGAATTTTTAATATTTTAAAATTGTTCATGAATATCTTGATATACAGATTACTTTCAACATGCAAAACTAACACAATGTTTACAGGAAAGTTTTGTTATAAGTCTGCAAGTGAAAATGCTGCTTAATCTAATACGATGCACATGGCAATCATTATTTTGAATAAATTAAGCAAATTATACCAGATTTACATTAATTTGTACTTTTTACTGCATACATTTCTTACAATAATTAAAAATATATAATTTTTTTGTTGGTTATATAATGTTGATTTTCTACATTTTAGACACTTTTTTCCAGTACATGTATCAAGAAAAGGAGGGCATATATTCTCCCTCCCTTTTTCAAAATGTGTACCGTACGTTGCATCACAGTTCAATCCGTTGAAGTTTTTGTCAACTAAACTCTCATGCTTTTCCAATTAATGATATAGAATAAATGTATCATGAAATATGTGAATAAAGTTAATCTTTAGAAGATCCCCATCCATCACCCTTACTAAAGTACTTGACTGAACCAGCCCACAGACTTCATCAGTATGCAGACAAAATTAGGAGATGTGATTTATTTTTTAGTACATACATTAAATTGATAGAAATTTTAACATGAAAAATGATGAATTGTGTAAGGTTTCTGTCTGTGGTTAATTTTTCTTAATAGCTTTATAAAAAAAATTCCTCACGGTTCAATAAAAAAAGAAGATTAGATTCAGCATGGATTTTTAAGCTCCGAAAAAAAAATTTAAGTATAATAATATTTCATAGGTGTGAAGTTTATAGTGACCTTTGTGATGTAATTTTTTTTAAAAAGACTTCTGGTTTGAAATATTCTAAATAAAATATTTACATTGTACATAACATGAAGAACTGAACAGGAAAAACTTCACTCTATGTGCAGTACTTAGTACTTTCGTTGGGTGTGAGCGTTTAGGAAATGCTATTTCAGAAAAAATCTGTAATAAATTTCTTGTTTTTAAACATTAATTGAAACGCCAATGTCACAAGCAACAAATGTTTAACTTTCATATATCAGAATTTTTAATATGTTGTTAAATATTGCATTTAACTTTTAATAAAAAAAAAAAAAAATCACCAGGATTAAAAATTCAATGAAGTTATATAGCTGCTAAGTAATTGGTTGAGATTTCAGTAAAACATTCAGAAATAGCAGATGATTAAAATAAAAAATAATTATTGTAAGTAAGAAAGAAATTAAAAATAAACTTTACTTATCTACAAATGAATGTTAAAAAAAACAATATATCCACTAGCGTATTGTTTTGAAAAATTTAAATAATGGTGTAATATGTGGTTGCTTGGTGATCAAGATGTAATAGACTTTTCCAATATTTCAGAATCACAACCATACCAAGAACTGGAGCAGGGAAGCACGGGGGAGGGTGAGGGGACAGGACTGGGTCATCTACGACTGGACGACGATAACGAATTTCCGCCTATGACGCACAAGAGTGATTAAAGACGAACATGTTTGGTGTAAATCATAACAGGTGGAAAAAATAACCTTATGGAAAGAAGATTGAGTGTAACTGCTCCATCTTGTTTGATGGACAGTTCTATCTCTGAAGTGATTGTATGTGAAGGTCAGAGATAAGTAGAGGAAGACATTTCTTTGTGGGTTTTTTTTTTTTAATTTTTTTTTTTATGATTTGGCTGTATTTGGTTGTTAACATTGTGCAATGTTCATCAAAGTTGCATTGGAAAAGATTCTAGTGAAAAAAAAAATATGGTTGCATATCTAGTGTAATTACATTTAATTATAAAAAAAAATATGGTTGCATATATAGTGTGATGTGCGTTATTGGTAAAACAATATTAATAAGGCCAGTGAGTTTCCAACGACAAACATCATTAAAGGTTTTCAAGCAGAGAAAGTGTAGTTGCAAGATTTTATGAAAAAAAAAATTTAGGTGTCTTGTACTAACATGTATTAAGAAAACCATTTTATGTCACCACATGTTTGAGGAAGACATCACCATGGTTACCATGGTTTATTATCAAGGTACTTGTAAATGAAATATTTATGAATTGTTATGAAGCCCTTTGATAGCTGGATATCATTGATTGGTATTTGAAGTCTTTTACTGTTCAATGCTAAAATATTTCTTAGATGATTAGGGGTGTATGTAGTATTTCTTGAATGTTTAAAACAAACACATTCAACTTTTCTAAAACTTTATTACAACCACTTTTCAAAATAAATAACTAACAGTAATTTTTTGAAATAATTCCATTTTTAAACTCCTGCAAATCAAGTTTGACAGAAATTTCTTTCTGAATACTTGGAGTAATATCTGTATGTGGCATTCAAAATTACATGTATATGTATTCAAGTGGTCAGCTGAAATTTTATTCGGGACCATAAAACCTCAACATGAATAGCTGGGGTAAAAAAAAATAAAAGATAAGGATGTATGGGGGAAAAAAAGTGGAATATATTCATTGATAACTATGATTAAATCTGTAGTGGTGGTACAGGAAAGTATATCTTAGTTCTTCATTTTTTAAATGCAAATTTCATAATGTATATAAACCATGTAATTAAACATCTCATGGGACGAGTTTATGGTGTAATTTGGTTATCGTGGCACAGATTTCATTGGAAATGGTTGTTACTAAAAAAAATGATGCATCTATATCTAGGATCAAAGGAAATGAAATATGAAAAGAGAAGAAAAAAATGGAATAGGATATTCTTAAAATATTTGTTTTAACTGTTCATCCTTGTACTGTTTTCATACATGTATTATTACTGGGAGTAAAATAAGTCATATTCATACGTATCACTACTAGTATGCTTTCAATTTCCAATTTAGATTACCTAGCTATGAGCAAACTGCCATTGTTGTGTACAAATTTAATGTCACCGTTTTCAAAGTATTCCTTTATTACACGCTTAATTTTGCAGGTGGAAATCTACATATATTTTTTTAAAGAACATTTTAAGGACCCTTGATACACCACAAACTGATAAATAACTCAAAATGAAAATGAAAAAGATCAACTTCATAATAATATACACCTTCATTATTTTCTCAAAATTAAAAAAAAAACCATGTTGTATTGGTGTATTGAGGGTCCTTAGAGTAAACTTTTAAGAAGATCAACTTCCATTTATTGTTCAACCAACACTCAATTGTGCTCAGTATTTTTAAAAAGTACTGTAGTTCATCATGCATTTAATTAATTCATAGTCAAAATAAAAAATAGTGAATCAGAAAAAATACAGCTGTTCATTTTTAGCTTATCGCAAGTCTCACTTACACTTCAGTATACAATTTATACAAACTTCCTACAAGCATGTACATTTGTATTACACGCGGTTAATTTGGATAGACTTTGACAGTTAAATTTTGTGATACACTGTAATTGCTTTTCTGTCTTCCATTTTTCTTTCTTATAATAATAAGGTATATTCTGTTTGGCTTTGTTTCAGTGTTTTAATTAATGCAAGAACTATAATTTATTTCTATTGGTATGAATGTTTTGTTTGCTGATCAAGTGTGATTCATGAGACATTAAACGGTCATCTTACCCCCATTCCTGCTGTATCATACATGAAAGAAATAATGTCATAAATGTACACCAAAAATAAAAGGATAGTATGTGTATATTAAACAAGTTTTTTTCTTTATGTTTTTGCATCAATGCTTTTCATCCTTTCAAAACGGAACCGGAAATGCTTTTTCTTTCGTCTGCCATTGGAAGATGTTTCCATGGAATCATTAATGTATGTTATAAAATTCTAAAAGTGGTTAAAATCTTTAATTGAATGAAAGTTGAGCATGGCAAATCCATTTAATGCATAGCATTTACATGTACCAAACTGTACATTCTTTCAAACCATAGAGCTCCCTCAAAGTACATTAATAGCCGGGGTTTGCGATGTCGAAGGAAACCATACACATCCCTAAATATTTTTCTTCTGATGTTCAAAATCAGGTCTCGCTTTCTTTTGGCCAGTGGATTGATATTGTCTCTTGAAAATGATTTCCATGTCTGATGTATTAAGACTAAAAATATACTTATATCAATAAGATATACACCGTGTTCTGTGTTTAATTGTTTCTCCTTACTAAAAATATACATGTAGTATATTATTACATGCAAGACGCAGATTTTATACGTGTTTATTGTGGTGTATTTCAAGTTATCAATTTCTTCTGCTTCTTGAAAGCTTATATAGTTATATTGCCTTGTTACGTTATCACCGTTGTTTGTTGAACTTATAAAATGTATATACATATATATGTTTTACAAACCTTGTCCCTTTGACTGCTGTTATATGTATATATGTGTATTCAAAATATTCCCCTGTAATTAAATAAGTTCAGACTCATAATTTTGCACGCACAATGCTACTCCGTTCAATATTGTGTGTTATAATTGATACATGCAATGTATTGGTGAAGACCAAAATAAAGTGTAGGTAAAGTTGTTGCTTTGTCGTTTTATAGGCAAAAGTCTATGGTTAAAAAAAAAACCAGATCCAAATATTTTTATCAGTGAAAACCTTTAAGTGCAATTAAACCGCGTATGAACAACAGACCGAATCTTCAACGAGAAAAAACCCTCCGCTAATTAGACGTTTGTTAAATCTGGTTTTTAAATGAGTTTTCTTGTTTAGTATAATTCATCTTTTATTTAACATTCAAAATAAGTAATGTTGATTGTATCTTACCATGCCTTACATATATATTTTCCTTTACAATTTCACTTTTCGTGGACTATTTATAGAGTAACCGTTCATATTGCAGTTTTAGCAGCATTGGTCAATGGACGAACTGCATCGAATGACGACACTCGTTTTGTCTCTTATACGTGATCATCTGTATTTTTTCTGATCATTGTTCCTTTCTTTTCTGATTTATGGAAATTATTTATAGATAAAAAAGCATTCCAGAAAAAAGTACACAACTTCAGTAAAAAAATTTCTGCAACGATCGCTACATTCACAGTCAATATGAAACACTAATGAAAGAAAGCGTTTTAATGATTATACTAGCAATTCTGTTTATGTATAATCTTTATTCGGTCATTGATATTTTCGACCAGCACGTTATATCTCGTAGAAGGAACTCTTTTAGCCATATATACTGTTTTCTTTCATATATATACAAAGATTGCTACACCTTTTTGGAAGTCTGTCGCCAGTGCTCTCATTGTAGCTAGAGTTTGATCGATCACGAAATCATTCATGTAAAATGAAATTCAAGGTATCAAAAAGACATTAATGAACTATGTAAACATCGTTTTACAGGTATTCGAATTAACATTGACATTTTATAAGCTGAATAATGCATTTGAAAGCAGTTTGGAATGTGTATTTTCAAACGCAGACGGATTGAGTTTGATAATTAGTTAGATTTCGTGATTCGGTGTTTTTTCAGTGACCTTAAATGTTTTGTTAAAAAATACTCTATGGCTGAAAATGTAGAATTCTATAAAAAAAAAAAAAAAAGTGCACTGTACAAGCCGTATAATGTTACAGACATAAGTATGATAGTATAAAGTACTAGTAGGTCTTCAGCTTCGTCGCAAGCCACGAGTTTTGTATCCATTCTATTCCCACATACAATGTGTGGAAATAGAATGGACACAAAACGCTTGTGACGATGGGTCTTCGGGCGTGAACTTTATACCTTGATCGGCATATACATATGTTTGTGATAGGGATGAGTCAACAATTATTATATGAAAACTTTTGTGGAAATAATTAATATGATATACACAAATACATAATCAATTATTGTCAGAGTACATTAACGCTTTCAAAGTAATCCAAAACAAAGCGCGTGCTTTTTCATTTGCTTATTAATTAATACCAGATCAAATCGTGTCTGCAATGTCAATAATTGTATTAATTTTCACGCGAGGGGGTTAAAACGAATGTCCCGACCGCACGTCCCTCCATGCATGCAGCACCAGATGTACGCGTGCGAGCGACTCTCCGTAAATCCCGTTTCCTGCATGTTTCGCGGTGTAATTGGAATTTTTCCTGTTCAAAAGCAGTGATTATTACACTTAATTACCATCAGGAATAAATTACGTTGATCCTGTCAAATTTTGTGACAGTTATGAATTGAATCTACGTTCATTGCGACGCACATTTTACTAGTGTGATTATATGCATCTCTGACACAATTTTCTTTTGTTTTTTTAGAATATGCATCATAAAGTAAGAATGTGTTAGATTATGTTAATTTATAGAAGACGTTCGCTTTCCTCAGTATTCTTTTTTCGCCCTGTAATTGTTTTATATGAGATGGTGAACTAAAATTTGAATATTTTGATTGGCTCTGTACATACGGTTTTCTATAGGGGCCAGACTTGTTGGCCCGTTATGTGAACCATATAGGCACAACGCATCTGTTTTAAAAGAGGGTGGGTGGGAGCATTTAGTTATTACCTGATATCTTAAAATTTGATCTACATGTGAAACTCCGTATGAGTTTACACTTTGTCAAAAGAATGGAGGGTTGTTCTTTATGTAAAATTTCACTTTTACATATCGTACGGAGGAGAACAGTTCATTGTTCATTAATAAAAATCGTTTTTCTTGATTCAATTTTATTTTTAGAACAATTCGGTTTCCAAAAAAGTTTTTGGAAGGGACCATTTTGATTGCATTCAGCAAGTCTCGGTCGATTACATAGAATTTAATGCAGGACCGTACTCGCCAAAGTTTTCCAATTAATCCATATCATTATTTTTATACGCATGCATTAGCCATCGTGCTTACTATGAATGTTTATAAATATTTTAATGTGTACATGTGACATATA
Source organism: Magallana gigas (assembly GCF_902806645.1). NCBI lineage: Eukaryota > Metazoa > Mollusca > Bivalvia > Ostreida > Ostreidae > Magallana > Magallana gigas. Next base: position 31,466,684 of record NC_047568.1, read on the forward strand.
TGTTTACCAGTGCTTGCTATGCCTAATCATTATATACTCCAAATAAATGTAATGTCCGCCATAATGTGTACCTATTCCCCCCGGAAAATTCGATATTAATAATTTCACACAGTATAGCAGGAGAGGGGGTCCTGACCCCATCCCCCTGGAAATTTAATATTATTAATTTTATACAATGAAATTTCCAAAAATATGCCTCGGAACCCCCCCCCCCCCCCCCCCCACGACAAATACAACTATCCATCGACCCCCCCCCCCCCCCCGGAAAAAAAGTAATGAATCCGCGCAGGCTGTTGAAAAATAAATTCTTAAAAGTTCGTCTTCTGCCTCAGATGTCATTTTATACAGCTAATATTGTCTTTAAACGATAGAGAGCTCCACAATTATAAAAATGCGAAGGTGAAAGTGCGAAGTTGCGAAGGCGAAGGAGCGATATAGAAGTATCGCTCCTTCACCGTTGCACCTTCACACATTCGCCCTCGCAACTTAGCACTCTCGCATCTTCTCTCTATAAGCAAAGGTCGAAGTGGCCCCATCGGAACACCTTAGGGTCTAGAATCCATCCTAAAAGTACTTTTGATAAAAGGATAAGTTCTCACTCTTTATATTATATTGATTTATTAAAGTAGAGTCTAGACCCATGATGGGTTAAACTCGTGGTTTTCACAAAAACTTGAAACTTTATTTATTATTGTCAAACTATTAAAGTTTTTCACAAAAATTAATATGTGTCAAGGTAGCTCAATGTGATAGGCAGAGGACTGTATACAGTGCCCCTCGGCTGAGAGGGTGTTCGAATTATTATAGTGGTCATTTTTTTTAATTTCTGCACTTTTGCTTCCTTTTAGGTAAACCTTTTTAAAAAAAAAAATACAACAGGCACGTAGCATCGTTTTTGAAAGGAGGGGGCAGACTCATCCAAAAGATCTTGACAAGAAAAAAATAATTAGGAATTTCCATTTCCCGAAAAAATCTTCTAAATCCTAATCCGTGGGGTGGGGGGGGGGGGGCGGCTGGCTTAGTATATAACTTAAATTTCAATCCTAATTTCCTTATTTTCATATCAATTGTTTACATGCTCCCAAAAAAAGTGGGGGGGGGGCAACTCCAATTCAATTTTTTATATGTAAATTAGTTGTTGCGAGAAAATATTTGTATAAAATAATAGATAAGAAATCAGGGGCGCGGCGTCAGAAGGTATTTCATATTGGGGCAGCGAATTTAAGCAAATAGGGGGAGGGGCGATCTGGATTTGACTTGAAATGAAGATATTCTGTGATGTGTCCAATATTCTGAATTTGATAAATTATCTTGTCATAATGATCTAACTAAACAAAATTAATCTTTCATTGCCACCATCATTTTATGTATTGGGCATAACACCAGAGCACATATGTAACAATATCAAAAAGTGGCAATTTTAAAACTCGGGACCTGCGGGCTAGTAGATCGCAGTTATACTCACTGCGCGCCCCCCTGCCCTCCCGATGCTACGTGCTTGTACAAAAGATGTATTTTTGGGAATACTTTAAACCTGTCAGATAACGGGGAAAAAACTCATAACATAATGTTCTTACCCAGTCCAAAAAAAATGTCAAATAAACAATAGCACTAGCACAGTCTGAGATTGTTTGAGACCACGTTGTAATGTAAAAAAAAAAAATAAACATAGAAATGAGAAAGGAGAAAAGTTAGTATGAAGTATAAATGTATGTTTGTTAATGATCAGGTAATGAAGTTCTATATAAATAAAGTTATACAGGTACTGATTTTTTTTAATATAGGAGGTTTAAATATCTTAAATATGTGTGGGGGATTCGACAGGCATTGTACGCTCTTCTTCTTCGTTGGGGATTAGGAGGAATTATTTTGTTTTTAGTGTAACTGTTTAGTTCCTCTTTACATCAATGTTATTTTATTCATGTAAAACTTAAAAATAACTGGCCCTCAAGATCATTCGGTGGAATCATTATGTTTTTTGTTTTGACTTCAGGTAGGGCTAATTGTCACTCATCATTTCTTTAATTTAAATTAATTTCTATCTTGCTATGAATGAGTAAGTAACATCAATTTGCATCGTTTCCCTTTTTCTGTCTGGTGCAGTGAGAAAATATCACATGAACTAAAAATAGGTTTCCGATTATCTGCTATAAATAAATTCAATAAAATAAGAGGAATTATAAATTAGACTTTGTGGTTTAGGGACAAACAGCTGTTTTGTTCCCATTCCCATGTGCAAGGAAAATCTACTCTCAAATACATGATTTGCTCATTCAAACTAATGTATAATGGGTGTGTGCTATAATAAACCATTTACAAGATCAAGAGCGTATATATATATTTAGCTCTATAAAACAAAGTCTCTTATACACCACTTTGTTCCTTTGGAGAAAAAATCCCCCTTTTAGCGGAACAGAACCATTATGTGGATTATACAAATCACTCACATTCTCATCTCTTTGATATGTAAAAATGTATCTTTAAGGCGACTGAAGGGTCAACAAATTTTTTCTATCAGATATATGCGCAAAAATTTTTTAATATGATATTTTTAGCATTCACCTGTCATTAAGTAAAGAAACATTTCAGATATGGTTACTTTAAAAGAAGATGGATGGATAAGGCGTGTAAAATGCCTATACACGGACGGATAAGATACTGAAAATTTCAATTATCAATAAATCTGATATTTTTCAAAATAAAATTATTCAAAACAATGTGTATTTAACATATCACCGATTTTTTTTACATTTTAATATGTTCAATACTTGGAATACCGGGGGGGGGGGGGGGTATGTTGACTCAAACAGGCGTATACGTATGAAACCCCCCAAGTAATGTCATTTTTTTTAGATCTTCAAGCCCTTTTCATTTTTAGGGTGGGTCTGTGCTCCATATTTTTCTCATTGTCTAAATAAGGTCTAATGGAAAACGATTTCAATCAACAAAAACGTGTGGAGTGATGACCCACAATACATTAAAGTTATCCTTTTGTATCCCAACAACCAAGCGTTTTGAAAAAAAAAATTTCGTAAATTGAAAGTTTTCCTGTATCATTCGTGTTATTTTCAATTATTATAGTATACTAAGTGTGTATATTAGAAGTTGTCACTAGCCATATTCATGTTAAACCATTTAGGCATATAAACATGGAGTTTCAACGTTTGAAATATGATTTAATATATCAAAATTAGATGCAATATCAAAATTATTAATTACAAGCATGGTCTTTTAGTTGCAATATTTATTTATCAGACAAACCAGTTAAGTTAATTTGCCCATGCCGACTTTTTTCAGTAAAATCAATAAAAGAATTTAAATTTTATTTGTATGGAGTAGACGTAATAAACAGCACAATTCATTGTTTTGTTTTTAGTAGTGTTAGCATGAACATAGATATGTGATGAGCTTCAGTAGCATTTAAAGACGTAACTTTTGTAAAGTAGACCAAGAGATTTGTTAACAAACATATTTACTATTGTTTTAAATGAAATGCAGTCAAATTTGGTACAAAGAGACATTAACAACACAACTATGAGATTTTTTTAACTTATCGGCGTTTGATTTAGAATTCACAATATGTATACAACATGCATACAATGAAGTTTCCTGTCTATGTGTGTATTTTTGATTTTACCAAGAGAACGTTTCAGGATTCAGAATAGCAGTTGGGTCACGAGACATTGTTTTGGTTGATGGATTGCACTGTTATTATGAATCTCTCTTTTAGGTTCGTTATTTTGTAAAACATTTTCCCCCAAAAAGCAGATTGGTTGATCCCGAATTTCGGCAGCGATTCGAATCTCTACAAGGATATGAAATCCCCTCTCCTGGTTTCAAGTATGTGGTGTATCACCAAGTTCCATTTAATTGTAGGTTATGACTTATGAGATATTACTTTTTGTTACAAGGCAAGATTCTATAGCATCAGAAATGAACTTTCAAGCAGACTAGCACTATATTATTGACAACAACATTATATTGAAGCTTCTGCAAATTGCTTTCCCTATTTCGTTGCAAGGCTTCTGAAGTCAGAATATTTTTTCTATGAAATTCTGCTAGTTCATCACTGAAGGTACTTGACCTTAAAAAAATAATTTCCGTAGACAGTCAATAACAAGGAAGTGGTTTCTTTTTCTGTCGAAAAGTAGAACCCTCTATCATTTATATATAGAAAAGAAATGCACCGTGTCATGTTGCCGTCTTTATTTTGTCACTCGCTGTCTAAATCTCTGTAGACGACAATCACGTGACGCGTTTTCTCCAATGATAGAGCGTCAATTTAGTCCGTTTAATCGTTTAGTGTTATGTGTGTCAATGTAAAAAGAACAGTAGATATTAGGTCACTTTAATTAACTTAGTCCTTTTAATTGACGTCAAAGTAAGATCAATTAAGAAAGACTGGTCTCTTGCCCAACCCATTTCATTGCATATTGATTAAACATTGTTTAAAATGATAAAGATGTTTAACGCTTGTCAATTTCACGAACGGAAATCAAGTTATTAATCATTCTTATGCATTCGATTACCTTTGTCAAATATTACAAATTCATCAATTCGGCATGCAAACACGTTAACCAAGTAAATTATTCTTCGTCAGTTTTTAATGCTTAAAAATCATATATGTATTGCATGTAAATATTTTTTTTTAAATTCTCAATAAGGCTTTGCAATCTTTTTTTTATCATATGTAAAGCTGATAAAAAAAGTTGAGGCCCTAGCTTGAATACAGTAAGTTAACCTATGCAAACATTTGTTGTCTCATATGATATTGTGAATGGGGCCGCTCAACAAATAAGTGAAACTAACTCAAAATTCCTTGAAACGACAATGAATGATCAAGAAAAGGACAAATTCTGCATACACCATAACTTTGATTGCACTGCATTGAAGCCTCATATGTTTCGCAGGAATTTCTGGCACATCGTTAAGCAGTTGTAGTTTATGTTGTAGAATAAAGGCACCGATCATTACCCCATACAATTTCCAAAATATAATGCACTGAGTAGTGTTTTAATAAGTGTACTCTCAACTCCAACTGATGTCGGTTTATTGCTCTAATGCGCGGGAATGAAAAATAATTTATTTTTTTTTCTTGATGTCCCACATTTATGTTTTTTATATACCGTCGTCGTATAACAAACAAATTTGGTTTTTCAAAATCAGATCATAAGTGTCCGCTAATAGCCAATCAAAGTATCGTGGTGATTGACAGGTTTGTACCGACTGGTTCGTTGTTTGTTGATTTGGAGCTCAGTGACGACATCGCTATCTCAACATAGTTCCCTGTGTCCAGTTCGTGACTACAACATGGCTGAATGTTGGGTGACGCAGAGGTCAAAGGTTAATGAGAAGAAAGGACTCGGTCATGTCGTACTCTAGTGAAAATTAATTAATTCCTACCATAACCATTTTAAAGGTGGTTAGTACATTGTTACCAAATCAATGGCAATGAATTGTCAATTTAAATACAATGGAAAATTTAGCTTAAGAATCGAAGAGAAATCTTTATAGATCTACTGAAAGAAGGATGAGTTTCCACGTGTAATCACCTAAAGGGTTTGCAGATATGAATTATATTGAAACGATTGTAAATCAAAAGATAAGCGGTAAGGAAAGAAAATAAAAATCTTTGTATTCGCCTGACTGAGGAATATTTGATCAGTTTTCATTTATGAATCAAATAAATTTGCGAATAAATATTAATGAAATAAAATATTTCAGATTCATTAAAAGTTCAACTTTTCACATTGGCAAAAATATTTTCAATCCGGATTTCCTTTGAGCAAGTGCTATTAATATGTCCAGTTATTTCCTGCATAAACAGGATTTTGTGTGTGTGAAATCTCAAGAGATCGTTAAACTTAACCAAATAGTTGTAGGAAATATAATATTGACCACAGGCCTTCCGGAGTACGGCTTTATGAACTATAATAACTAATATCTTTTTGAGACAAGGAATATTAAAAGTTTGAAATTGAACAGGCATATAAAAAACGAGAGAAAAAATAACCATATTTTTAGTGAGGTGTTTTATGTTTGAGTAATGATCAACTTCACTGTTGTATTGATCAGCTTAATATATGGATATATATCTATGTTTTTAAAAATAACTTTTATTATTGATGGTACTGATTGATTGCTGAGATAAAACAATGCACAATTTCCCATTGTGGCATCGTGTCATTTCCCTTTTTTGCATCATTTTGTATTTCCTTTAATCAGTCTTGCATGTATAAGACATCAAACTGAGTTGTCAAAATGAGGTGCAGTGGTTTTTAACTCATCATTGCATTTTATTTGAAAATACAATGATATATTATTTTTATAACAAAAGTACTGTACAATGAACACTTCGTTTTTAAAATAGTTTGCGTAAATGTCATTTAAATATGATTTAGTGTACGCCATATGTGCATTGGAGACCTTTATAAGGTTAAACCTTGTTGCTTTTCACTCTTTACATTAGAAAAACTTGATCGATTGTCATAATAATGAATAATGATCTCGGTGAAAAAAAAATATGAATTATTTTTAATCTTTTGAGTCCACTAGAATTCAAAATGAAAAAAGATAGATATGAATATCTCAACCGATTCTCTATACAAGTTATATCGACCACATAGCAACATCTTGAATGCATGGAGAATACTAATTACCGTAAACGCAAGTTATTGAACCTGTCATCTCATAATCGGTTTAGGAAATACATGCTAATTCAATCTTGTGTTAATTGTGTGATATTCATGAGTTTTTCATTTGTAGTGATAATTCAAAGCATTATTAAAATGTCACCAAAATAAGCGTAGTTCATGATATTTAATAATTCACTGAAGATGTATTCCCCTTCGGTGCCTCCATCGTTAATTAAAATTCAAAGAGAAAGATGTTATAACCCGATGTACGGCTTTTAGTCATCAGAAGATTGAAGACAACGGTGAAAGAGCGTTTGTAAGTTTTACATTTCTCGCCAAATCACATTTTTGCACTATTTCTACCGTAAGATCTGCACCATTGATAAGATACTAAAACTGTCTTATTTGACATTTTCTTCTTCTTTTTTATATTTCGACCGAAAAAAAAGCCCAAAATGCATGTTTCATTTTTTTAATTTCTTTCTTTTAAATTATCTTTTCCATGATGATGTTCTTCAAATATTCAGCAACTTTATTTTTATTGCTTTGCGGTTCGGAATTGTTAAGCAAATTCTCTGCGTATTTTGCAATGATGAATACAACAAGATTGCATTATCTAGTGCTAATTAAATTTAATTTGTTGAAATAAAAATTCAGTTGAAATGACATTAGGCTAGATTATAATATTTTTTTTTTATTTTAAACATTTCAGCGTTTTCAAGATGATTGCCGTTTTTACCGTTGTTTTGCTGATGGCGCTTGGCCAACTCTCTCCTGCGGAAGGTAATAATAGCATCTCATTTACTTAAAACCAAACTTCTATTTCAGTAACTTTTTATAGCATTTGTGATTGCTATTTCAAGGATTTTGTGGGAATTATAATTTCCTGTGATATACCATATTCAAGTGATTTAAGGGAGGTTTTTAAAGTGAAACCGTATCTAGGAGGACTAAATATGTACACGTGCTTAGTAAGTCGAGTGGATTCATACGAAAACAAGTGTGTCGTAACAGGAATTTCTGAATTTAACTAATTCGTTCTTCTCGCAGAACGTTATTAATAACAATTTAGGCATTATTTGTAACTTTCACAGCTTGTTGAAACATACTTAAGTGCATGCAATGGCCTTGTGCATAGAGATCAAATAAATATACCTTCCTTATATCAGAGTTATTACGCAAATTTTATTATGTAAGTGATTATTGGTAAAATGTGCCTGTGGAGTATGAATCTAGATACTTTTGAAAAATAATTTTCAGTCCCATCACTATGTGTTCGACGCAAAATCAGTATTGGCTATTAATTTAAAAACAAATTACATCTAAATGAAAGCATTTCACTCAAATGCATCCTCATATGCTAGTATAGTTAGAGCAGTGAGGAACCTCTTTAAAATCAACACTGAATATCAAAGAATAGTTAAATTATTAGGCGACTCAAAGCTAAGTTGATACCGGAATTAAATCGATAAATAATTCTACTCTGTGTACCATATTGATGACTGTAAACAGGGAAATATTCGTCCCCATTTTAATGTTACCCCTTTCGCCCTCGTCGTCACAGGTTAATCTAAACAGGACGAATTCCAAAGTATCAAACAATCTCTCTTTGAAAAAAAAACCGTGTCTGGGCGAATTCAAGACGGGGTGAAAATGTTTGCAAGTGTAGAACGGCGAAAACTACACGAAACGAAAATAAGTCTGTATTGAGTATCATAGACATAGTTAAAGCGGTCTTTGATTTAAAATCTCTCTCTCTCTCTCTCTCTCTCTCTCTCTCTCTCTCTCTCTCTCTCTCTCTCTCTCTCTCTCTCTCTCTCTCTCTCTCTCTCTCTCTCTCTCTCTCTCTCTCATTAATTCATTAAAACTCAACAGCTTTATCATTTGAGATACCTATGAAATATTAATACAGGTTTTATTATGTAAAAAAAAAAAACATTCAGAAAAAAACTGTAACATATTTGTCTTAAACGTTTTGCTCATCATTGGTCAAAAACTGCATCTGTTACCTTTGGTCCCCTCTACTATAATTCTAACGATAGAATTATACATCTCAAAGAGGCCAAGCGGTCTACATCTGATTAAATTTTGGAATGTTAATTATGTAGGAGGTAAAGAATCGTGTCAGTTCCAGGAAGCGTGCATTTCCTACAAGGCATCGTATATTCGTTGACATTTGTTCTAATAAAGGAAAATAAAACTATTCAATATAATTTATATGCATTCATGATTGTGTCGATTCCGTTACCAGGTCAAAGTTACGATTCCTTCCTTCACTACATGTATTTAGCATTTTCTAAGTAACCAGAATTGACTTCGGTCAACATGCAAGCTTATAACGTTAATATACATGGGAACAAAGTGAAAACCAATTACACCCCCCCCCCCATCCCCATTCCTGCCCCCACCCCAAATTATTTTTTTATGTGTATATATAACATATTGGGTTTCATAATCAAAATCTTCTGCATTAATACTGAATTGTTTGCAAGATATGTATATACACTGAACAAGTATCAAGAAGAAAAACTTAGAATTGCTATTAAATTTGTATAAGTACACCCTTTTCCTTATTGCTTATCTTGAGAAATATCTTCATTGTCATTTAATATTTATTACGTTATGAATACAATGTACTTTTTCTTTAACGATTTTAAGAGTAAATACTCAACCCAATTGTCGATGTAAAATAAAATGCATTTGCTAATTTAAAAAAGAGGGGATCATCAAGGATTTGAATAGCAAGAGGAACAGATGGATATTTTCAATAGCGGGAAATAATTTAAGATAAATACAGTAAGAAAACAAGACTGGTTCTGTTGTTTAGCACATATTTCTTAGAAATGTATTGATTGATTGCAAAACACTAAAGTATGCAAATAAAATACTGCTCCATGCGTAATCACAAATTCATTAATAAGTAATAATTTGATATTAATTTCCATCTATCAAACTATCGATTTAAAAACTAAAGGACTCTAGACCACGCAGAGATGTGCACCGAGAGGAAAATGACAGGGTTTAATGTCTGTCATCATGGATACTTTGACCTTACAAATGTTTCCATGATTAATTCCAATTAATATGAACAATTAGGTATTCAATTATTCAGCTTTGACAGGTTCCTTCGTTTATTAATTAATTTCTGTGACTTGACTTTGGAACTTGAATAGTTAGATTGTAATTTATACGAGGGTGATATCATGGAAGGGAGAAGGGTGTTCCGGAAAAAAAATCCCCTCGATTTTCTTTTTTTCTTTCTTTCTTTCTTTAATCCCGTTTCGACATGCTATCTAATTATTAGTTCTCTGAGAACTAAGAGAGAAAAATGAGAAAGTGTAATCAATCTCTATATCATTATCTTTATATTTTGTACCAATATGCTTTTATTTTTCCTCTCCTCTAACAAATGTGTATTAAAAACGAAGAATACTATTTACAGCAAATCTAATTATTACTCGATCAAATTCAAGCCACATATAGATCCATCATATTTCCTTGTCAAAACTAGAAATATAGAACGTCGACACGTTACGTAATCCATCAACTTCTAGCCAACAATATTTCTAGAATCGATAGCTAGACATGATGTTTTAAAATAATAGATATTGTGTTCAAGCTGTATTAATAAAACTCACACCCATTTTATGTGTAATTAATCATTGTCGAACTGTCTTTCTAATCCTTTGTAAAAAAAACTATGTGTTAAAAGTATTTATCGACTACAATAGGTTTCAAAATACCGCAAACATCATCGATAAAGTCACTGGTTACACCCCTATCTTAAATAATGCCTACCTGATTGTACTGATAATTAGCCAATGTCTGATGACTGGCTAAAAATTAGTGATATGGGGTCATGTAAAAATTCCATAACTGTAAATTGATTAAATATTATTAAGTAGTTTCTTACCACTTTTATCTAAATGAAAATATTTAGTTTTAAGTTACGATTTTTAATATTTCACTACTATATGCATTTTAGTTTATTCTTACGGATGTCAAATTAATATTTTCATTACTCAAATAGTTGGTTGCTTTGTTCTAAATAATCGATTAATCAGAATATTTTCTGTCAAGATAGGGAATTTATTTCTCATCTCATGTAACCCATACGTAAGCAAAGACAATAATTATAATCATATTTATATGCAGGAGCAGTAGACCAAAATGCCAAATGGAACCAACTCCTAACGATTTTAAATAAAGCATCCCTTGGAGCCAAAATTTCAAGTCCGCCCAAGGTAGTCCCAAAAGCGCCCCAGTATTCAATCCCACCCAAGCCGGTGACAGAACAAAGCCAAACCAAACAATCCAAAATACACCCTCCGACGGCCCCTCTCTCCAACCGTCATCGCCCCTTTGCTTCCGAGAATTCCAGAGGAAGTGGTAGATTCGGAACGGTTTTTCAAAGACCAAGACAAAACCAACAACGACCAGGTCTGGAAACCCAAAGCTGTTCTTCCAAACGCAGGCTGCTCTCGGAGTTGATATAACCGCTGCTGGTAGAACTAACACTCCAAGGAAAGCGGTGGCAGCTAAACCGGTTCAGGCTGGAGTTCCAGTTCCTCCTCTACCCCCAGGACTTCTGATGTCGGACACTATTCCACAGAAAGATAGCGAGGATGACGACTGACTGACAAAAGTGGAATCCATGATGACTGGGACGATCTCGACGATAATGTGGACATCTATAGAGAGAGGATTCAAGAATCATCTCATGGCAAAACACGCAGACTTGCTGAAGAAGCGATTTTTCCAACAAAAAGCAGCGCCAGTAAACACTGGACGCAAAGTTATGGTCGATCCAAGGAAGAATGACGTCATTCAGTTGTCCGAATTCGCTGCTAAGCGACAAAATGCGAACCCCTTTGCTCGATTTTTAAATAACGACGATTTCCTTAAGTTTTTGATGCTGGGGCTATCAAGACCAAGCAAGTGATGATGGTGATGATGATAGCAGCGATGAGGAAGATGCCTACGTGAAGAAGATTCAACACTCTTAATCAAGTGATAAGTCGGGAGGTACAGAGTGCCCACGTCCAGCGAAAAGAGTGACAGCTACTGACAACTCACAAGAAACGGACAACACTTCACAGGAAACAGATAACTCTAGCGCATACAATGTCCACGTAGATGACAAATCTAATGAACAGAGCTCATCTTCACACAATATGGATGACAATACATCATCAGAGAAGGATGAAGAGATCACAGATTCGTCAAAATCGAACGACTCTTCCTCCTACGAAACTGATGATGGGAATGATGATGACAACGAATCCGGATGAACAATCCACTGAAAGGGACAATGCTTATAGTTCGACTGAGGATTTTTCTAGCCACAAGGAAAGTAAAGAAGACGAGGGCGACTGCTAGTTACGGTCAGAAGTCAGAGGAGGTCTCCTCTGAAAAGGATACCAGTAAACAGGATGAAAACGTAGACACGAAATCTTCTCAGGAATTGTCTTATGACGAGGAAAACTATTCAGACTATGATGATGAATCTGACGACGATGGTAAATACTCCACAGAATATAAAGGACAAAAATCCAATGAGAAAATGTCCGCTGAAAACAACTATAGTGAGAATGTTGATGAGAAAAGTAACGAGAACTCCCAGTCTGAAAACAGCAAAGAAAACAAGGACGAGACGTATGATGATAAGTCAGCAGAGGCAGAAGCAGAATACTCTGATTACGCAAGTGAAGAGGCAGGAAGCTGAACCTAGTGCGAACGTAAGTCAAGATGACGATACTGATTCGAAAGATGATGGAAGTCAAGAAGCTGATCCTGAACCTGAAGGCAACACCAGCAAATCGACGGACGATAACACAAGTTATTACTGATGATACAACCGACGATAACACCAGTCAATATGATGATACAACCGACGATAACAATAGTCAGAATGTTGATGTAACAGATGACAACACTAGTCAGAATGTCGACGATAACACCAGTCAGAATGTCGACGACTAACACCTAGTCAGAATGTCGACGATAACACCTAGTCAGTATGTCGACGATAACACCAGTCAATATGATGATACAGCCGACGACAACACCAGTCAGAATGTTGACGCCAACACCAGTCAGAATGATGATAAAGCCGACGACAACACTAGTCAGAATGTCGACGACAACACCAGTAAGAATGTAGACGACAACGCTAGTCAGAATGTTGACGACAACACTAGTCAATATGATGATACAGACGACGACAACACTAGTCAGAATGTAGACAACAACACTAGTCAGAATGTTGACGACAACACTAGTCAATATGATGATACAGCCGACGACAACACTAGTCAGAATGTTGACGACAACACTAGTCAGAATGTTGACGACAACACCAGTCAATATTATGATACAGCCGACGACAACACTAGTCAGAATGTTGACGACAACACTAGTCAGAATGTTGACGACAACACCAGTCAATATGATGATACAGCCGACGACAATACTAGTCAGAATGTCGACGACAACACTAGTCAGAATGTTGACGACAACACTAGTCAATATGATGATAGAGCCGACGACAATACTAGTCAGAATGTTGACGGAAAAGACGACAACACTAGTGCTTGAAGCAGAACCATTTGACTGAGAATAAAAGCCAAGAGTCTGATACCAATACGCACAGTCAAGAAGCAGTCCCCGAGCCTTTTAGTGAAAACTACAAGTCAAAACATCGACGATGAAAATAAATCCCCCGAAATCGAACTATCTTTAGATTTGTTAGGTTTAAAAGATGACGTCAATTCTAGGGAAGTTACTGAGGAAAAAACAGACGATTACAAATCACAGGAAAAGTTGGAAAAAGTTGATTCCAAATCGTCAAAAAAACAAATTTCAGCTGACGACAATACCTCCTCCTAAAGAACGTGAAAGATACTGATTATACAGATAATTCATCTAAAGAAAAGGACTACAAAATAAAACCAGTGGTACTCTTTAACGTTGATGATGATAAACTTGATGATAGAGACGATGATAATAAGAAACGCTATCAACCTCCAAAGAAAGCGCATGGAAATCAGCTTAGGACTGAACTTGAAACTTTCTTAAGACTGTTTCAAGCGTGGCTGTCGCAGAAAAAGTAGACGTGTTCTCTTCTTTAATTGCGTCCATTCAATCAGGAAATGTACAGTATAAATGTCTCGCATTCATTGTTATTTATTATTTCATTTTTTTTTCTCTCCTGTTTTCATATCAATATAATAAGATATAATAAAGTTGTTCTTGTTGTATAGTAACAAATGTTAGTTACTTCATGTAACTATTCTACCCTTCACGTCTCAAAGGTAGACAAAGCAAGGATGGTTGGTATCTATATATGCAATGTATATAAATGACAGAATGACAATGTTCAATTCATTCGGTTGTGTATTTCTTTTTTCTACAAGAAAGCATCAATAATACAATAAAGGAAACAAACATTAAACAAAATCCAGACTGAACGAACTTTTAATGGGAACGTATGAAGGGATAAGTATTGGCAAATTTCCAGTTGATTAACAAATGCCTTCATGTTAATATTCTTCAAAGTTTCTTATTGAAAACGTTGCAATTAGTTTGTCCCTGTGTTATCCTGCTGTTGCGCACATCTACATAAAAGTGGGGAACTAGAAAAAAAAAACACCTCGCATTTTTTTTAAAGATCTGAAGCAATAACGATGGATGAAAAAGGTTGTATTTTTTGAAATAAATAAAGTGTAATTTGTTATTATGAATACTAGTATCACGTTTTACTATCTTTTTAATGTGGATGATCTCTGGTATTGAAAGGATAAAGCACAATGAGAAAACTCCAACGAGTTATTCTCAGTGCTTTGATTGGATCAGTTGTGTATATACAAATAAACATGTAAATACATAAATGTTGCAATTCTAAATGTTAATTTCTAAATCAACACATTTTGATAATTTATATCTGAATCACATTTGAAAAATATAATTTAAAGTTTCATAACTTTAACACCCTTTCAACGAATTCTTATATTATTTATTTAGAATCATCATATTCACTTGCATTTTTAATATCCTTATATAGATTAAGGTGCATTTTATATATTATATATTGCGCCTGCAGAACAGTTGCTCCTCAGGAGTTTTTGTCCAGATATCTTTCTTTTTTTTAACAAACTGCAACAAATTATACAGCATTTTCAGCTACATGTGTTTCAATAGTATTGATTCAAATAAATTGGCATTAATAAAACCCAGATAAGAAATAAGGAAATGCAAAACATTGCACAAAAGCAGGCGACTGAAAATTCAGGAAAATTGCGAGGTGGACTTTTCTATCTTTTCCTTCCTTGTACTCAGCATTGTAATCTGTGATGACGGTTAGGATTTACTTATGGCTTACACGCTGGAAGAATCATACTTGTTTATGGCCCAGAGTCCTGTCGAAATATGTGAGCAGCACAACCGAAAGGTTGACCAGTACTGTATGGACTGTAAAATATTTCTCTGTCTGGTGTGTGCCCGTCTCTCCCATGTCAAACACAACAGTGAGTCTGTACACAAGTTAGCAAACGACAAGAAGAATGTTTCTAAGGCAATTTTCGAGGATATTCGGGAGCACGATATTCCTCTTCTGAACAGGAGGATAGACACCATAGATAAGCTAAAAGAGGAGAATGAAGAAAAGTACAAAACCCAGTCCAAGCTCTTAAGTCGGCATTACAGTGACATCGCGAGGAGGCTCACAGAAATGAAAAAAGACCAGGAGAAGAGACTAGCAGAAAACTTGTCGCGTAAAAATGTCGCTCTGGATGCACTGAAATCAAAACTCGAGCAAAAGGCGGACTATTTAACGAAAACTTGCAAGGCGATGGAGAGGGGCAAAATGTCTGATTATCAATATGTGGAAAGTTTTTCATTCCTTGGAGGACTCCCAGAAAACCATATCTAGACCAAGAACTGATATATTGTCTTACAATTTTTCACTGCATTTTCAGAGGCAAAGCCTCGACATGCGCTTGATCGAATCTTTGGCTGGAACTTTGGCAGATTCAGATCACATTAGCCTTTCAGAGACAAACTCGTTTGTTTTTGGAGCAGACGGTATAAATTCTCTCTTGGCATCAAGCGAAGTAACGAGCTGGTTGTACGAACAGAAAGGAACCCAAATCGTTCAAGTTGGAATTCAGGGAGAAGTGTTACGGACTGTTGATTTGAAGAACGAATGCGATGCATTTACACTTGGACCAAACAACGAAATAATAGCAACACACTTAGAGGCGCAATCAATCACCATTATTACGTCATCGGAAACTTTCAAACGTGAAATTTCTACTTCACCCTTGGAGCCAGAGGGTATCAGTTTAGCAAATAATGATTGTTTATTGGTGACTTTGGTAGACAATTCCATGGAATTCTCGTTAAACGAGAGAAGCAGAAGACTAGTTAGACTAATGGCAGTATCTGGGGAGGTCATACGGGACTATGAATACAGGGAGGATCGCAAAACGAGGATGTTCACGCTCCCTAGACAAGCGATACAGAGAAAAAACGACGATATATGTGTCTTGGATTATCTAAATGAGAAAAAGGGCATTCTTCATGTGATATCAAATGACGGTGAAAAACTCGCCGTATACACAGGTAGGAATCTTGAAAAAGATTTCTTCCCGACCGATGTCGTTGCAGACGACAACTGCAACGTCATTCTGACTGATCCCGCCAATAATGTACTGCACCTGTTAGATAGCGAAGGACAGTTCCTCAAGCTACTTACACCCCAACAAGACAGTTTCTCCATTCCGATTTCGTTGTCCCTGTTTGGAGACACGATGTGGGTTGGAAACTTTAATGGCAGGGTTAGCATTTACCATTATAGGAATCATATCAGATAGTTGTATACAAGGTTATATGGCTGTACATGTACATACGAAAAAAATGGTTTTAATTCATAGTTAATTTTAAAAAGTTTGAGAAAAATCTAATAAACATGAAAATTCCACTCTTTCCGTCATTTGAAAGGATATGCATGTGCAATATAATTTAACAATTGATATGATCGAACGACTTGTAAGTCTATGCGGATCTTCCACTTAGAAAAATATGCGTACATAAATAAAAATGGTATTAATTAATGAACTTAATTGACATGAGTGTAAACCCGATTTTAGATTAGTTTTCCTTTACAAATAACATTAACTCAATACATGTATTTTTTGTCGGTTGGTATGTTGGCCGTTTCATCCTCCTTGCAGATATATGTCCTCAAAATCATTTATCATATTTTGTTCTCAAATTTTCAACAAGAAATTGCCAACATTAACAAAAATAATCATTCAGAAACGCAGTTTGATTCCCCATTGAGAATTATTTCAGACCCTTAGACTACAACTTTAAATATGACATTTGATTAGACTGCAACTTGACATTTGGTTAATTCATCATTAAGTAATTTCCGGCATTTATTTAAATAGGAACTTAGTTCTGATTAATAGAATCATTCATTATTACGAGTGTGGGATAGTGAAATTCCACCGAGGGGACAAGATTCACTGTCTAGGACGAGGCTTTGCCGAGTCCTAGACCGTGAATCTTGGCCCCGAGGTGGAATTTCACTATCCCACACGAGTTTATAATGAATGATTATTTTTCTCGCATTATATTAGCTTAAAAAATGATGTTTGACAACTTTCTGTTGTGACGTTCAAAAGATTACTTTCGGTTTATCCCTCCGCGTGCTTCAAATAGTGCAAGTTAAATGAAAGCATACGACAGTTTTTTTCAATTAAAATATGAAAAATTGTAATTAATTATGCAACACAATTACTTAATAGATAATCTCAATGCACTGTTTTGCATTTCCCTACAGCAGACAACGTTTGTTTACGTTTTAAAACGGCGTAGTAATACACAGTGTAAGACAGAAAAATCTCACACTGCTGTCTCACACCGGACAAACCGATCTCACACCGGTGATAATGCGAGAAATAATTATTCCACATTTTAGATAATCTTGAAAATCCATTTATGTTAAGAAGCCTTGAGCAGAAAAGAGACTTCTTAGCAAAATTTAGTAAAAATTGTGTTTATAATTTATTGTAATGCATGTCTTGATGATAATGTTTACACCAATTACTTGTATTTCAACAAATGCTTCACTTATCCTCCACTTTGACTGAAATGAAAGGCATGCATCGAATGTAAGATGCATCAAAACGTTGAATAGCGTCATACATTTATAGCGTCAGCATCATTGCATGCAATGCAAACCATTAGAAAAGAACTGTAATACTCAAAAATATATGAAGAAGTAATTCCAAATGGAAAATACAGGAAAACTGAATTACGTTATTCATGAGCATTGTCAACAAATTTTACCCTCCCCCTTTCCACGTTACACCCTTTAAATTAAAATTGAGTCGGTCTTTATAATCATTGAATGTTGGTGAACTCGAAGAATTTAATTCAGTATATTTAGTCCACCAATAGAAAAGCCAATCTTTTAGGTTCAACTTTGTGTTCGAGTAGATTTTTTCCATCAAGGCAGCAAAAAGGAGCCAATCGGAGCAGCCGTGGAATGGATTGTGAATGAGAACGAGGAAAATTCAATTAACATCAAGCGAAATTACGGTGGCCCCCTTAGGACATATGCTTGAGATAGCTATTTAAAATTCGTGGCCATGAAATAAAAAGTCGTTCCCACGAAATAAAATTCGTTCCCAAGAAATAAAAGTCGTAGCTACAAAAGCCACAAAATAAAATTCGTTCCCACGATATAAAAGTCGTGGTCAGGAAAGAAAAGTCGTTGCCATGAAATAAATTTCGTTCATACTAATTTTATTTGTTGTAGCAAATTGAGAATTGCATTAGAAGCACTATAAGTACAACTTGTAATATATTTCTTTGATATATTTAATCAGTTTAAACGGTCAACATACAAGTTAGCTCTATGAAGCCGCATATTACTTATTTATTATGATTTGCATTTATTACTTTTAGAACTTCAGATAGGAATAAGCAGTTTGTTGAAAAAAAAAAATGTGAAATATATTTTTTTATTTTATTTGAATCCATAATTGAAATGGCCCGTAAAAGACATCAAAAAAGTTCTTGTTTACTTTTGGCTTAATTGACTTAATCGAATTATTTATACACGTACATCCAAATGAATTAAGAAATAGGCACGCTATATAAAAAGCTAGGTATAGACAACGCTGTAAAATGTAACTGAAATCATGAGCACGCCTGTTTCTTGTTTATTTGGATATTATCTAGAGTGTTGCCTCTAAAGATACAATGTTTTATTTCAAGGGAATGAATAAGTATTGAAGATGAAAGATTAAACGTATTATTCGACATTCAATTGTCATTTCATTTGAATATATAAAATTCGTGTGAATCGAAATTAATTTCATGGCAACCAATTTTATTTCGTGAGAACAACTTTTATTTCGTGGCCATAAATTTATAGAAGATATCTCAAGCATATGTCCCATAGCAGCCAATTAGTTTCTAAACGAAATTATGAATGAACTTCGGCAGGCAAAACAACTGTCGGGTGTGTAGAAAATAGGATTTCTTGCTGGAAGATTTTTAAAGGACGATGTATTTTACGAAAAGCAAAAATTTTCCTCAATGAATATATTTTAATTTTAAATAGATTTTCTCTAAGGCATATTTTTCGTCGAAAAACAACCGAAATTGAATATTGATATCAGCCTTTCAGGTATTAACATTAATTTATAAACTCATATGGTATGAATGATGAAGGCATCGCAGAAAAAAATTAACAGATTATGCAACATTTTTCTGCAACATTTACCTTTATAACTCCCCTCTAATGAACCACAAAACAACATTTTGCATTGGTACAAACAGTTGCATTCTCCCTTGAGTTCCGGAATCTCTTCGCCAATTGTATGTCAGATTTAATATGTTGCAAAACACTACCTTAATTATTCATAGGTTTCATCTAAAGGACAACAAATAACCATCAGATCTACCTTAAAAATCTAAGAAAAATCTGTCCAGACCTTAAACTATTCTTTTGTACAATAAAAAAATTAATGCTTATTATATTTAAGCTTAAAAATTTTGAATAATTTCCGATATCTTTTTACAAAGTTCTTAATTAAAGTGATAATATAGTCTTAAAATGGCCTCGATAATCGAACCTTATCAACGACTGTGGAATCATCCTATTCGTGGAGGTCAATGTTCGTGGGTAGCCAAATTTTTTCCTGGTTCGTGGGAACGTTATTTCGTTGGTAGAAAGTTCGGGATAATTTTAATGAATATTAAACAAATTCTTGTATATATGTTTGGAGGGGGGGTGTAATTTCGTGTGCAAGGGTTATCCACGAAAGCCACGAATATTGGTCCCTCACGAACAATGATGATTTCACTGTATACATGTATGCACATCTTCATTTACACGATTCCACTAATTCCATAGGTTATTTATATATATTTACATTCTACTGTGTTTTTCCATTAAATTCCGTGATGTTTAAATGCCTCTAAATGCAACACCTATTCACTGCGTATGAATTTACATGTAATTTACATAGTAGTTCTCAAACAGTGATAACTATGTAATCGGTTAAAAATGTATTTCATAAATGTTGTCAAAACACCATGTTTTATAATTATTCAACAAAACAGTTGACTTTATTGTTAAAAGCAACATTTCAATAGTTATTTTTCATGGATTATATTTTAATGCTCGTCGATCTCATCTCAACGGTCTCTGTGAAAACCAGTTTAAACCGGTCTAACGCGCGTTATTCAATTTGTCTGCTCACCTGACGGCAGTTATTGACACGACGACGTCAAAAATAAGTCATTCAATGCTATAATAAACATTTCGAGGAAAGATTTCCAAAATGCATCTTTATTTTAATTTAAAAGATGTTTGAGTTTATATTGAGCCTGCAGTCGACAGTCTGTCGGATATGGCGGGAACACGCCTCTTTTTTTTTTTTTAATTTAGCCTTCACCATACCAGACACCAGCTAGTACCAGATACCAAATGCGTCTGGAGACGGAGGTTCTGACAAACTTGTGTTTTTCGTGGAATTTCAGGTCCAAACTGAAGCCATTTTGACAGTCAAATCATAATAATAGTTCAGGGAATAATCTTATTACTCAAAGATATATATTTTTTTAATGCCAGGTGTCTTTGATAAACACAATGTTATCAAATAAACAATTCAATGAAGTGTTTATTATATCGATGACACTTTCTGCAGAAAGCCGAAACGATTCAAAATTAATGCACCACCACTCCACCCATAGGAAATATATCTAACGTTAGAGCATGAACTGGTAAAGCACTACATAATTTTCTATTTTGGGAAACTCCAGATGTCCAACGTCGAGTGCATGCGCAAATGTTCCTTTTACAAAAAACTGAAATGTGAATATCACATCAATATTTTAATCGAGCCGCGTTAAGAAATTAAAGACACAGGTCCATAATTCAACAAATCGATTACTAATGCTTTGCAGTCCAAATCTGTATTTTAGTCTGTTAATCCCAATATTTCCACTTGAGCAACAAGTTCATGTATCATATCATGTACTACATGTATTTCAATAACGTTGATCTTCCTGATGCTCTACACTTAAAATCTGTACGACAGAAAGTCCAAAGAACTATTCAGAAAACCATCAAATTGGGAAAATTAATCTTTACTAATAATTTGATCTCAATGTCACTGTTATTCTATCACAAAAATTACAAGGGCTGTCAAGAAACATCCAATATAAGAACCTCCAATATATAAAATGTCCCAGAGACCTCATTAAAATGCAAGCTCAACTTAAGGTGGAATAACACACCTGGAAAAAGTCACTCAAATTAGCAGTAAATTATTTGATTATGATAGATAATATATATAAACTGTTCATATGTCAAATAAGCAAACAAATTTTGCAGATTGGGGTTAAAAAATGAGAATCTAAAAGAATCAAATCGGTATGTAACAACAAAAGCCTCTGCAGGATTCGAACTCGGGATGTACAGATCACAAGCCCGGCAGTTTATCCACTCGGCTATGGAGCTAGTAATATGTAGCTTTCTATATAATCATTTTAATAAAACGAAATGTCGTTTCGATCAGAGGTCAGTCATTTTGTGATGATGTGTTATTTCACCTCAACCATTTAGCATTCATCAAAGTAATAACAATAAATAAGACTTAAGTACAAGAAAGTTTATTTCCAAACAAACAGTTCAGTGTTGGATATGTAAACAAGTTTATCCAAAGCTTGGCAACAATACAGAAATTAATTCTTAATTCAAACAGGAATATACTGGAAAAATGTCCATAGGTATACATGAGATAATTTCTTCGAAGTTCTCACCTGCAAAACAGAACAGAAATCCTCTTCAGAATTTATTGTATAAAAGTTGAAGCTAACTTATCAATATATTGTATCATAAAACATGTATGTAAATAATCGAGGCACACTCCAAAAGCCTAGAGTTCAGAATATGAACAATGCAATATTGGACCATTTCAGTTCAGAGTAACCTATTTTAGAAAATAAAAGTTTCTCTGGAAAAACTCAAAAAAATTAACATACGCAGAAATTCGGTTTCTTCCATGCAGGAACACACTAAATTCATAACTAGAAATGTTATCAATTAATTCACCATTTATTATCATAAATAAATCATTAATTTTCATTACTCCTGGAAGGAGAGAAGTTTTGAAAACATAATTTGTTGTATCTTTCTTTATACTTCAATTAAATTGTTTCATTTTTTTTTTCAAACAAGTTTTATTGATAACTTTTTTTTAAATGTTGGTAAAAAAAAAAAGAAAAAAAAAAAATAAAATAAAATCTTTGATGAATTATCAGGAAATGAAAATAACCCCTTTTTATACACCCAACACAGTGTTCCTTTCATTACAGGCATACCTGGCAATGTATAGAGATGTTTTTAAGTATCACTGACAGTATAGTCAATCCAAGCTTCTACACAACCATGAAGCTATTTTCGCAAAGGTATCAAGGAAACTGAAAACAGAAGCATCATCTTTTTATGTACATTGTTTTTTGGAGTGACATTGACATCCAGATGCCACTAACCTTGGAATTTCTTGGGCATGCAATGTCGCTCACGCATTTTCGGAAGGTACCAGCAGCAGCCGTGAGAGTGCTTCACTAACCTCATTTTTAACGTTTCTCTGTGTATCACCAATTTCTATGGTGGATTATCTTATTCAACCATTTATTCACTAACCTTTTATTTTCATTTTATACAGCTCTCTTAACAAACGAACGACTTCTAAAGCCCCCCAAAACCAGGTTCTGATACCAAGTGTCCTCCATGTCCTATCATTTGCGGAACATGAAGTTTCTCATGCAGAATTATCACGTTATACAGCTGGAATTTGACAACACCTTGAATACCTCCTCCTCCTCAATCTCGTCTGTAGTTCTTCTATGTCTTGGTTACTAAACGTCTAAAACTTACCTTTTTATTTTACTGGGATTCCTACTTTCTGTTTCTTGATACTACTTAAGAACTTGCATGAATTTTACAATGATAAGAAAAGAAAAGAGAGTATATTCACAAAATAATTGCAATTCTAAGACTGTGTTTTCAATGAAAAGCCTATTTTATCCATTGTATAGTTTTAACTCTCACCTGCATTGAAATCATTTTAACAAAACACGTATATCTCATCCTGAAATTGGTCCGCTTAGTGAGAGAATGTGAGCCATCCTGCCCTGCAGACTCTAAACTTATGATTCTTAGTCTCGACGAGAAAAACACTGGTTAGTTTTGAATACAAAACAGTCCACATCACCAATGTTAAAACCTTCATGGTTAATTATGTTCAGGTCAGGAGGTCATATTTACAATTGAATAATCTTTCATTTTTTACAAACTTTCCTTGACTACTACTCACAGAAGACTCCACTTGGAATATAATAACTCAAAGTCTAAAAAAAAAATTAATCGTTCAATGAAAGACATTTATCTATCTAATACGGGGCTGGGGTTGGGCCTCTTACCTGTGACCTGAAAGGAAGATGTAAACAAGTCCAGCACGGCTATCACTTACCTGGTCAGGTGTCATTGACACAGATTATGTCACCTCAATTTCTAATTGTCTTCTTGTGCCTCAGTGTCATTGGGAACAGCATCCTGGCTCTCAGTATTCTCAGGCTGTGCCTCCTCTTGTTCATTTTCATCATTTGTAGAATTGACCATTTCAGTTCCTATGCAACAGTATGGTTTAACGTTTTAAAATATCATTACACCTGTTTGTCAACACTATTCAAAAATAAGTTGTATGAAGATTGCAACCTGACAAAAAATGTCTCAAAAAAATAAATAATACTCAATTCTGTTCATTACAAATTGCAAGTGTTATTCAATAAATTTGCCATATTTTACCTTTGTTGTCACTTTCATCTTTACTTTCTTCTTCTCTCTCTTTTGATTTTCTGTCTGAGGACCTTTCCCTCTTGTCTCCTGACTTTCTGTCATCTGACCTTTCTCGACTCTTGGATCGCTTGCTCCGGGACCTCCTGTCCCTGGACTCTCTTCTGTCTCTGCTACGAGATCGTCTTTCTTTACTTTTTTCCTTGCTCCTGCTGCTGCGCCTTGAGTCACGATCCTTTGTGCGAGATCTGGAACTTGACCTTGACCTTCTGCGGTGGGAACGATGACGATCTCTTGACCTACTTCTAGATCTACGTCCTCGGACTCCTTGATCTACGATGCCTATCAAAAGACATTAATATTTACATTGCACAGATTTCAATTCATTTCAGTTGACTTCTAGTTTAAAACATCATAATTCACTTAGTATCATATTGCATTAACACAGAGAAAATATATATATTACATTAACAGAAAGAAAATAATCTACCCAAATTAATAAAAATATTTGTTCAATGAAAAAATTATTTGAGAGATTAATTGGCGATATCATACCTGTCTCTGCTTCGTGATCTTCTACGCCTGGAGCGATCTCTTTCCCTCTCTCTTTCTTTTTCCCTCTCCTCTCGTCTTTTCTTTTCCCGTTCTTCCCTTTCTCTTTCACGTTCCTCTCTTTCCTTTTCCCTTTCCTTTTCTCTCTGTCGTCTTTCTTCTCTTTCTTTTTCTCTTTCCTTCTCTCTTTCTTCCCTTTCCTTTTTAAGTCTGGCCTCTCTTTCTTCATCAGTTTGATTCTTTTTCTGTTCATAAACAACAAGGAAAAATCATCAATGAATTACCAAAGAAAATCTTTGCACCATCAGGAAATCATTACCCAAAATAAACTTATTGTGGTACATGTACGGTATATCAAAGCCATTTTATCAAGAACTTGAACTTTGGGCAGTACGTGATAAGCTTCAATTTATCGAAGGCGGGGTCTAATCATGGTTAGCTGTCTGGTCATTGGCTTATAGATATGAATAGATTGAACACAATGACACTTGTCCAACTTCATCAAGGGCTGTATATTTTTTAAGTTGAAACGGTGTCAGTTTTACACAACAGATCAGATCTTGGAGGAAATTTTTTTTGACACTTTGTGAATACAATATATATAAGCTTCTCAGTGAATCGGACAAAAGAAGGTCAATATTTGACAGCTTGTTTTGATGAGAAAACTAGATAGTAACATCCACAGAAAGTGCAAGCTCTTGTTAAAACAGCTCAAAGTTTAAAATTTAATCTACTGAAGGTCTGAAGCAATTGTTAGATTGTTGGAATGCTCCAACGACGACATTATGAATCGCAATGACCCACCACAATTACAGACACCGACCTGTTTCCAGTCCTCGACGAAGGCCCTGATCCTAGCATAGCCCTGCGTGCTGCTTGCCCATCAGGTGTTCATCAATGCGCTGCTGGACATCCCCCACCACCAGCAGGGCTCCACACACCTGACACACCTCCATCGTCTTCTCAGGTTCATTTGACTGCTGCTGTAGCTTGCTCTGTAAATACCAGTCCATCAATTTCTTTAACACTTCTTTTAATTTTACAGCCTCCTAATATTTTAACCCCAAATAAAATTGATCAAAGACATTAAGGATGTCATGGTCTTTGTTTAACAAAAGACTTTCTTGGATATTTTTAAAATATAATAATATTTATTTTCAGACATAAGAAATTAAATGTCATATAAAAGAGCATGTACGGTATTAATAAACAAACTGAAGAGCATTTGAGGATAATAACATGAAAAGTTTCCCTGTGGATTCCCAAAATGTAAATAGTTTCTGTAAGAGATTTTGTAGGTGTTTTTCAGTGTGTTGCGGTTCCCATCTCCTGTTTTACCACATGTAAGACAGGAGACAGTCAGCCCACAGCTATGGCTGATTTCAGGACCCCTGCACTTTCATCATCCAACACCTACATACATCATATACCAGTACAATGGAAGTGATCACCATGATCACAGCAGTCATATTTTTCAGCTTACACTTTCCAAATCTCTGCGTTCTTCTTCCAGCTGGTCACACAGTTTCATCATCCCCTGAGCTTCCTCCACCTTCCCCTCACATCCCAATTCTTCTGCCTAAAAGAAAGAAGCGGTTTCTGCTTTGATCAGATTTGAGGAGATCAAATTCAAGGAAACACCATATTAACCTAACAGTTCAATAATAATCAACTACTAGTAATAATTCAAATTGTCAAGCTGTTGTTTTCCTATGCATAGACTTTTTATTTTAAAGGAAGTGAACATGGAAAAATTATCAAGGGCTCAAATTTGTCTGTTTGATGTATATAATAATATCTGAAAACCATTTAGACACAGCTTTCCTCAGTAAGAAGATATACCACTTAGAATAACTAATTCTTGCAATCCATGAGCGCTACCATATTGTTAAAATCATTACCTCCCTGCTGGGTTATCTCTAAGCATCTAAGAGATGGCAGCATAAATGCTGATGTTAGTGAGACACATTGCATTTTTACACACCCTTAGTAACAGAGATAAAATATCCATCATCAAAATGTCAATTGAGAATTTGATATGGATGTAAAGAGTTATCATTTTGAAACAGGGTTTATGGAGGAAGATTTTGGATCTAAGAATGATGCATTCCCATCAGCAGTTAACTGTTGCATGTAACTAGAATGGAATGTCCCTGGTTCTGTGTTATTGTGATCTATTTTTTCTTGCACTCGGGATTTTTTTAATATGTTGTTATGAGTTTGAACATAATGTGTGCTATATAAATGAGCACACAAGGTGCATTGCTTAGCATCCTGATTTTTAAAATGTGTCTTAGTTCTGTTATTTCTCTGACAGCATAAATCGAACCGGCGTACGTATCATGCATTGATCAAGATCTAATCTAAGATAAAACAAATCAGAGAGAATTTAAGATTTTAAAGCATTTAGTAAAAAGTAAAGTTAAAAAACCCCACAAAGAAAATGAAATAACATTTCTAAGTTTCAAAAGGCTTTTAAAATTTATTAAGCAACAATTAATTTTTTCCTGTTCACTTCCTTTAAGGTATTCAATGTATAATGAAGGGATATTGAACAATTCTGTATCATTTTAAACTAATTAAATGTGTATTGCTAGATAACTATAGAAGTGAAATGAACCAAATTCCCATGACAGACAACATAGAAGGAGCCAGCCATTTGCACCTTAAATTTTTTTTTTGAAGAGTTATCTCCCCTTGATAAAAAAAGGAAAATTTTAATTTCGTCAAAATATCTGCAGTAAATGATTCATTTTATTTCATATTTTAATAAAGAGAAAGTTTATGCATGTATTAACCAAGAGAGTTTTATGAATTTTAAGTTGCTTTTTACAATATCTTAGTAAAACATACATTGCCATTAGACTTCAATGCAAAATTAAAGGTGTAATTAGTTGGACCATAATCAAAATTTTGAAAATTCCTTTGGTGGAGTATTTTTATTTGATAACACCTTCAAAATGATATCATGATTAAGAATATCGGACCATTCATTTATTATGTACAAAATGTTGTCATTATACATCGAATACCATTAATAGGAAAAAAAACAACAACCAAAATCCTTGACTGTTAGTGTTAACAACAATCTTGTTTGAATATGACACATATTCCTTAAAAGCATTCTAATAATGTACATATTAAGGAAGTTTCTGTAAGCATGAGACTTCAATGCATTAAAGTGATCTTTAATATCTCAAGTGCCTGTCGCGTCAATGTAAAAATTGGCATCGATTGTATCATAAAGCACTTGAAGGGGTTGAGATGATCAGATTTTCAAATGAAGGGGAGAGGGTTATGTTAGAGATCAATAAGGCTTTACTTTTCAAAGACATGTCAACCCAGTTTCTACATAAGCCGAGTTATCATCAGGTCTGTAGCTCACGGTCTGAAAAAACTCAGGTGGGCGACCTGGGAGCTATAGAGCCACCCATTGAAAAATTGTGTATTAGTTCTGCACTAACAACAATAAGTACCATCAAATTCTGCATGAAATTTACTACCGATATTGTCTCTTTACTTACATGTAGCTCAAACTTTCTCCGTAACAAGCTACCGACCTCTGAAAATTGAAGCTGCATGGTCCGATTTTTTTGCTATTACAGTATCAAATAATTTTCTATACAAACCAAATATCTTAGAAATTTACGGACTTTCGTCTATTTACACCAGCAGAGTCGGTCTCCTTTCAAAGTTAGAGAATATTCACAGTAAATAAAATAATTTCTTTTTGGGCAAACAAAAAAACAAACAAAACTGCATTATGGGAATGTTTAGAAAAGGGCACCATTTGGTTTCGTCCCCCAGCCTGATTAGGTTTATTCAACCCGCATGTTATGCATCGAACGTATACAAATCAAACTACAGAAATAGTAGTGAACTAAATGTACACAGGTTCAATTTTGATTTGCCAAAACATTATGACCTTTATATATATATAGCGATGACATCATTTAAAAGTCGTAATACTATCATAGCCGTCTCCATGCCAGGGAGACGAAATATGAGACAAAATTACACTGTACCCTTTTTGTGTCGTTTGTTTTCAAAATAAATTTTGAACATTATTTTTTCATTGAAATATGGCTTGATTGACAATGAAAACTACTGCAATGTCTTTTATTATCACATACCTAGCAAACCCATCATTTAAAACCAGTCACAAAATTTGATATAAAAATCGGACCAAGCAGCTTTAAGTATGTCAAATTTACATTGACATCGAGAGTCACCATTTTTACATGTAAACAAACTGCACCACTTCACTTTACAGGGACGGTGATGGTGTTTAATAGACTATCAGAGGCAAGTAAAGAGAAGATGTAGAAGTAAATTTCATGAAGAATTTAATGGTACTAATTGTTTTCACATAGTTTGCTTATAAATAAAATTAATCCGTTGAAAAATAGCACACGTTTTTGTGTGGAATAACTACACATTTTTTGCAATGGATGGCACTGTAGCTCCCAGGTTGTCCATCCAAATTTTTACAGAACAGGAGCTACAGACCTGCAGCTAAAGCAGAGTAAGCCAAAAGTTTCAAAACTAAGATACATCTACAACATGACAATTTTGAAACCACTATGCATCTGAAACTTCTGGGTTGCATTAAAGATGGTAACTGTTACCCAAGCTGCTAGCTAGGTTAGATATCTCGGTCCTTTTCCTTTTCTTCTTTTCTAATTCATGAGATAATGTCTTTCACAATAGAGAGAAAACATACCTGTTGTACTAGATCAGCAATTCTTTCTGTAAGCATCTTTATTTTGTCATCTTTCAGTGAATTCAAATTGCTACTCAACTAAAGTTTTGAAAAGAAAAACAAGAGAAAAATATTCAGAATGCACATGAAACATCAGTAAAATAATAAACATCCGTTTCAACTACTAGGATTCTATTTGTACATTGTAGAGGTGTAAAATAATTAGTTGTGTATAAATTTCGATCATTCATTAGTATCTTTCATTCAATACACTTACACTGCCCTGAGAATTATTCAACGCCAGTCTCTGATGTCCCCTGCGGATTCTTTTCTCTACGTCAGATATCAATCCCTGTAGAAATCGCAGGAAGTCATCTTCATATCCCATCTTTCCAGACTTTGAACTTTTGGTGTACCTACACGAGTTGGAGTTCAAGTAACTAAAGTACATACAACTCAGATGTTTCTAACTTTTTTGATTTTAAATACTATTTCATTACAGTTACAGATTTCAACTTACTCTTTTCTAAGGGCTTCATCATGCAGCTTTGTACAGGGTCCTTAAAAAAAAAAAAAATATTTTCTTTTCTTTACACAGACGTTGTTAACAATAATTTTATCATACATGAAAAATATTCAATGTCATATTGCTGCACTTTGCTCTACATTTTTTTAAATTCAATTACAGTATTTAAAATTATATTTTTATATATATATAAACTAACTATAATATTCTTTGGTTACTACTATACTTAATAGCTGAACTTTGTTATATTCGATTCGGTTATTTCTTGTGTTTATAATCACCTTCGGTCTGTTTGCTTTGCACCAACTTGCACACAAAAAGACTCACAAACAATATGAACTAAGGGCTCCTCCACAACAGTTTGAAGTAATTGCTTTTTATACTTTAGTAGATTTTCAATGGAAATTTTTGGGCAATTTGTTTGATCAACTACTAGGCCGACTTTCAGAGAGCACCAATCCCATAAAATTGTCAATGCCTTTATTGATCTTTAATATATAAATGAAAACTTGATTAACTTACCCAGGTCTGCTCTTGTGTTGGTGAAAAGTTCATGAGGACAAAAATTGACCAGAAAATGTTTGCATACCTGTAACATAATAATTACGACAATAAACTTTCTTTACATTATGTATGATATGATTATGTTAAGTACATGTTATCCAGTGAATCTGATAGTGAAAATGTGATTGTTTTATTGGCTTTGTCCTGGTTATGCTGCAAACACATTTGTATTTTTAACTTTATTCTTTAAAATACTTTTAAGAAGATGACAAAATATTTGCAAAATAAAACATTGGGTATATTATATCATTTTCCAATTTGTATTCAGGCTATCATTACATCCTGTTTGGACGGTTCTACACGTCACCTGATTAAAATTAGGCTAGAGAAGAATTTGCCAAAATGTCATTTTTCTCCTGTTGCATTGCTTGCCAGCATCATGTAGCTTAAATGTAGATGTTATTTACTTTAAAGACACTCATAGCTAGCTATAATACTGCTGACTCTTGTGCACACTTGAATTAAAAAACACCCATATATATATTTTGGCAGACCAGTGGGATGTTAAAATTTATAATAAAACCTTAATGTATTTTATCACATATAATTTGTTGGCACTTTATATGAGTTTGTAGAGATATTAACGTAATTTCTTTCACATTTTTTTCTTTACTGTAAATCAAAATGGCGCCTTTCCAAAATCTTTAAAAATATATTCATTGAAAAGTAAGACTCATTAAAGATAAGAACAAAGTTAAAATATCCTCACATCAGGGTCACTCCAATGAACTTGGTCTCTTTTTTCTGTAGGGGCTAAGTTTCTGTCTTTGCCCATTAACTCATCCAGCATTTGCGCTAACGCGTGCGAAGCCATTTTGTATGGAAGTGGGCTTACTTATACGAATCATCGAAATAACGAACCCGACTTAAAATACCGAAGCTTCAGTTTTTGTTTGTTTGGGTTTTTTTTTATCAAGAATCGAGATAATTTTATTATATAGAGTTGCAGTTAGCTAATAGCATCGTAACATTTTTTCAAACGGGAAGGAAGGTGTAGGGGTGGTAATTGATTAAAATATCCTCTCTTAACTAATTTAACATTTTCATACACTAACAAAAGAAAAGCGGAGGTGCCTGTCTTCTTTAAAAATTCATATATATTTGTATCAATTCAGTTACTACACAGCCCCAGAATTGGAGTCATTTATTAAGCCGTATTCATATATATATAATATATAGTCGACCTACCTATGAGGAGAATTTGCAAACCAATCTATGCCACTTTTTTAAAAAATTAATTTTGCAAATGGGAGGGGGAAAGTAAATTTATATATATATATATATATATATATATATATATATATATATATATATATATATATATATATATATATATATATGACTTTTAATTACTTATACAAATTATTGTGATAGAAATGTGATAATGTTCCTAATTAAACCGTTGAAAAACTGTAACGATGTCATTTCTTCGTTAGCGTAGGCGTTTCAATTTCAAAAACAGAATATTGGTGCTGTACGTGGTGATGATATTCATGAAAAAAAAAAGAGTTTCTGATCATTACTGTGATCCCCCCCCCCCCCCCCCCCACGGATTAGGATTTTGAAGATTCTGGAGAAGTTTAAATTTCCCTTTTTTTTTTCTTTTTTTTTTTGCTTGTCAAGATTTTTTGGATGAGTCTGGCCCCCCCCCCCCACTTTCAAAAACGATGCTACGTGCCTGTGTGGGACATTTATTTGAGGATGGAGGGATTGATAGATAGATATTTCAAACAAGTGTATACAAAGGACGGGAGATTACTATGTATGGAATTCCTTATACGGCTGCCAACTGCTTACTGCCAAATTCCTTTTCCCTCTATATTGGGTTAAGTGCATGTGCAGACGTTTATGTGAGGATGGAGGGATTGATATATTGATAACGTTTATTTTATTTTACACATATTAAACACATATTTTAACAACCATCTGTCAGCCATAATCACTGCATTCCATATCATCTGCCGTTTTATCTTAAATCAAACTACCGCGAGCGAGCTTCATGAGAGTGCCACGCCACTGCATGATCCTACTATTTACATTACCTGATCACGTGACCCGAAACCTATTCGAGTACGTTTGAAAACACATCACATACATGATTTTAAGTAAATTAACTCGTGTTTATATACAACTTTTAAAAGACATGAGAGATAGTGGATTTCTTGATTTGTTTGGTGCTATCCATTCAGAATGTTTGAGATTTTGTTTCATTCCTGTCATCCAGAATGACCTTGAAAGAGTGATGGACACATAGAAAAATCATATAATTAGAAAACAAAACACATCGGGTCGTCCATTTTTTTGGGAGTTGATTTTTAATCAACTCTCCTATGCAGTCACTCGGACAAACCGAAAGTGAAACAGTGTTTGGACCTCAGCACAAATCATTGCTCCTGACAAGACTTAGTTCTTGAAAATAATTGATGAAAATTCGATGTAATGTATGCTAAAGCATTGTTTTTCAAGGAAACTTATTTACAAATACCTTAAAAATAGTCAGATTTTAAATGGTACGAACAATTTAAATATGTTTTGTATATAGTTGTATGTATTCCTACGCCAGAGTTCAATATAGTCTCGTTCAACTCTACGCTCGGCTGTCTCCGTAAACCCTTGTCGGAGATTTACGGTGTCAGCCGAGCGTTTGGTTGAACGAGACTATAGTTCAATATTGCTTGGATCCATACAATTTTCGAGAAATATTTCTACCACTGATACCTACTTTGATTGAATTAATTTTATCTTTAAATATTATTTAACATGATTCATATGGAGGTTTCTCGACATTCTAGTCGAAAAAGTTCAAAAATTCATATTATAAAAATATGCGTAATTCAAATTAGAAACTACGTATACGTGTACTTGTCATGCAAAAAAAAAAACCATATCATTGATTTTAAAATAAATAAACATCGACAAAATCAATTCCCGTCAGTTCTTCAGTACTTTGATTTGTATAGCAACCCAGATGTATTTGGCTGTTGCGATATGAAAAATGATGCCATTTTGCACAAGGCATGTTGCACGAGGCTATGGAACTTTTTGGGAACCTTATAACGTTTTTCAGGGTTTAATGAAGTAAAATAATTTATGTAAAGATAAAATCATAAATGTTAAACACACACCACTACACTGTAGAATTTTAATTTTCTTTGCAGCAATTTGAGCATAGGGATACTATAAACTAGTAATAATATCGCGTACAAAGCAATGCAAATAAGGATTTCACATTACAACGAAAACAGTGAGAAAAACTAACGTTTTAATGAACCTCTGTCAATCATAGCATACTGAAAACAAAATTTGAAAGTTACTGAAACTGAAAACGACCCATCCAAGAATTAAATCCCCACGAATAATAAAAAATCCCACAAACCACGAAAATTGCCCCCTTCGAATTTAAATGATTCCACAGTTTATAATGTTTTCATATCATAATCATCACATTTCTGATATACTGAGACATTTTCAGTTTAAATTACGTTTAATTATAAAATCACAGATTGACCGCCACGATGTCAAGAATATCTATACATGTAATATTATTTAATGCTTATTTATCGCAATGATCATGTAATTAACGACCGCGGCTTTCCAAACGGAGATAAAAAAAATTGAAAAAGAGATGCATGTTCAAAATGGTTAACATAAAGTACCAGTCTGACAGGCCTGTTTCTTTACAAGATCGATATATATATAGTCAGAAACATTAATCAAACTGTATTCCACTTATGACTTTATTTCTGAGACAAGACCCGTTGGCAGTAAGCAGTAAGCTGTTGGAAGTACGCATTAAGCAGTTAGCAGTTGACAGTTGGCTGCATGTCGTATACGGAATTCCATACAAAAATATTCCATACACGGTCCACATTTGCTTTTTCTTTTCATAGATAACGATTGATGACCCACTGGCATCGTACTGGTTAGAGTTTTATAACTTACAGGCACGTAGCATCAGGGGGGGCCAGGGGGGGCCTGGCCCCCCCACTTTTTCTCGCAGCAACCAATTTTTTAAAATTTACATATAGAAAATGGAATTATCATTGAGTTGGCCCCCCCACTTTTTTGGGAGTATGTAAAAAATTGATATGAAAAGAAGGAAATGAGTAGTGAAATTGAAGTTATATATAGTAAGCCAGTCTCCCCCCCCCCCCCCCCCCCCCCACGGATTAGGATTTTGAAGATTTTGGGAAACGTAACATTTTCCTTTTTTTTTTTTTTTTTTTTTTTTTTTTTTGCTTGTCAAGATTTTTTGGATGAGTCTGGCCCCCCCACTTTCAAAAACGATGCTACGTGCCTGACTTATAAATTACAATATCCTTGCAAGTATTTTTTCCAGAGTTATTCTTTTCTTCTATATAAATCATAAACATTGGAAAGTAAAGCAGACATTGACTGTAGATCTATAAAGAGATAGAGCACCCTTATCCGTTAATTCTGTCGCCATTCTTGTGTTTGAATAGGAATTCGTTAATAATCATTCGTTAATAATCATTATATTTACATCCACCAAGTACTATTCCCTCTATTTCTTACGGAAACGTATAGTTAATCCATAGCTCTATAGAAACAGCCAGACTGAAATCTACACGCTTCGTTTATCGATTGGTCGAAATCTACGGCGGCTGAAACTGACAAGAAAGTGACAGGAGTGAATTTGACACGCCCTGTTTATCGATTGGTCGAGACCTACAACTACCTAAG
The DNA here is from genome assembly GCF_902806645.1 of Magallana gigas. NCBI lineage: Eukaryota > Metazoa > Mollusca > Bivalvia > Ostreida > Ostreidae > Magallana > Magallana gigas. The sequence goes on from NC_047568.1 coordinate 31,501,750, forward strand.
AAAAATCACGGACTGCACGAACTAACCATGCCATGATGATATCAGACTCAAAGTCTCACTGGAGACGATTTGGCTGTTTCTTTTAGCGAACGTACTTATGTAATATGTACATTAACAGTAATTAATTTAGTGAATTTTACTTACTTTTTACGCTCAATTTATTAATTAGTTAAAATAAAGATGTTTACATAAACACTAAAATGCTCACTATGGTTATTCATGTGGGTTATGAATTCGAAGGTAGCGATCATTGCAGAAAAAATTTACATAACCCGCTAACGCGGGTTATGTATTTTTTCTGCAATGTCGCTACCTTCATATCCCAAATGAATCACCAAAGTGAGCATTTTATTGTTTAATTTTTTTCTCAGATCTAAAATAAATAAAAATACAGTATTGGAATTCTTCGATCGATACTAAAAATAGACATATTCTACTTATACTTTATGTTATAAATTAAGGAGACGAACACTGAAAAATAAACAGAGAGAGAGAGAGAGAGAGAGAGAGAGAGAGAGAGAGACTTATGTATGTAAATTGTTTAATATTTTTGGTGAATGAATATAGTGAATACTATAGCTTGTTTATATGCATCATGGTCATGATCATCTACATATACATGTATTTGTATATACTTATTGAATAATGTATTATTTATAAGCTTTTGTTTTTAATGAACAGGAATAAATATTCGGATATTATATATATGTGGGAAAAAACACGTTCAACTGTCATCTTTATTGAATTGTAAAAATAGGGGGAAAAAACAAAGAATATTAAATGAATCGAACACGCAGGCGTAAACACTTTTTTTTTTAAAGGAGTAATGTAACCCGTGTCGTACACAGGGTGCCAAAGCTTACTCGCGAAATATATAATTGTATCACGGTGCGAAATTTGCGCGGTTAATATTATCGCGACGCCGCCAAAGTTTTGTGTTTAAAATAACACCAAAAAAGTGTGTTTATGTAATAGCTATGAAAATGAGCTCATTGTGCTTTCGTACGAACAATATAAAAAAGATAACGGAAATGAAAAAGTCGTAAGTGTGGTAAGTTCAGATACATCACATTAATATACGAGTATGTTTGTGTACGAATTGATTTGATAAAATGTTCACTCGAATGCGCATGGTCTGACAGAAGTGACGTCACGTATGAAGGATATCCACGCGGTAGACTGTGTCGCAATAAGGACTATTTTGAAGTGAATTTGAGATACAAAACAGAAACAAATCGTATATACACCATGACCGAAAACGGGGAGAGTCTCGCCCCAGATTCCTGGGATCAAGAGGACGCCCAAGCCACGAGTGATGTTGCATCACAGTTGTCAAATCTCAACGTCAATGCCCCAGCATTTGTGCCAGGGCAAAATGTATTTGCAGCAGAGTTTGTGCCTTCTTTTCAAAAAGAGGCCCCAGGTAAATTATACATATAGAAGCTACGGTTACACACAAGCCCAAAATAAGCGAATTTTGGTCAAGGTTTGGTGACATTACAATGATGGATTATTGGATTACCGGCTGTCAAAAACTACAATGAATTTTCTCAACTTTTCTGGTTTTGTCCAGATGAGGGATTTGTGGTGTTGTTGATCTTCTCTTTAATTTTTTGTTGACGTGTTTAACTGATATTTGGTCACATTTTCCCATTTTCATCAATTTCAACGTATTGTGCTGTATAAAATTATTTTTAGTGATCAAATGTGAGAACTTCCAATAACATAAGGAACCATTTCAAGAGTAAAAGCAACAGAAAATGCTTTCTTTAACTCAAATTTGGACAGAAATCGTATCTTCCTAACATTAACCCGAGCATAAAAAGCACTTCTTATCAGATTATCAAAATAGTGCACAACAGTACTGACTTGTCCATATTCCTTTTTTCTCTAGTATCGGACAAGTGTTAATGTTTTGCCATGACTCTTGTTTTCTCGCAATAATTTGTTTCTTTGAAGCACCATTTTTCTAATTAAATAAGACAACCTTTTCCCAATGTTAGTATGTAAATTTTCCAACAGTCATTAACCCCAAAGTATATATATTTCATTATGGCTTAGTAAGGTAGATTGCTACTGGAATTCACTTCTTATCTCAAACCAGAGTTTAAGTTGATAACAAAACACCAAAATGATGAATTTTAATGTTTAATGATTTGTCAATTCTAATGACCCAAAAATGAAATGATGGTCCTGTCACAGGACTCCTGTGTGTAAATTGTGCTTTACTGATATTTCATACAAAGAAGTTATACTGTCGAATCATTTAAATTCATGGGGGTCAATCAGTTTTTGTGGGCTAGCTTTTTACAGATTTGTCGAAAAGTAATTTTGTGAATTGATTCTGATAATTGATTTCAGTATTTGTGGAGGGTGTAAATTTGTATAGAAGACAAACAGAAAAACTCTGTTATCCAGAGAAATGGTGCATCCACAAATATTGATGATTATACAATATTAATTACTTATTGTCTAAGATAAATTTGCCAAATGCAAACCAAATGGTACGTTTACAAATTTGGATCTTGTATATAAGACTGTGCCTTTAAAATAATTGTTAAGACTTAACTTGTTTTGTAGCAGAAGTACAAGAAACACCAAATGTTGCAGAACCCCCACCAACTGAGCAAGATAAATCGGACACTGCTGAGACGGAAATGGGTCAGTATGCTATTCAAAGTTCCTTTTCCAAAGAAGAATAGAAAGTGAATTTATATTCTACCTCCTTTTCCTTCTATAATTTTCTTCCTCTAAAGTAGAGAAATGTTTCATAGGTGTAACAGTATGGCCAAATTTTAGAGGCAAGATCATTATTAATTCATTTTTATAACCATCCCACTTCATGGATGATTGTAGCAAATTTAAACATTGAAAATACATCCAGCATACGACTGGTAAAAAATCAATACTGCAGTGGATGCTAGGGCATAAACCTTTGTCAATAAATGGCATTTCTGCACTGCAAGGAATTAAATATCAATCTACAGGTGTCATAGACTTGAAAACCATTGGTTAAGGCAATAATCAGCATGCATGTTTATGGACCTTTTGGCAGTAATCTTAAGATTTGTTCAAAATTTTTGAGAAACATCAGACTTAACCTTAGCTTGTCTACAACCCCTATTACTTTCACAAACTTGATCTATTTCTTAAATTTATATTTTCAGAAAAATTATTAGAATACACATTTCTTCTTGGGTTAGCTAGGGTTTTTGTCATTCATATTAATTACTGATTATTTATCAGCTAGTATTGCTGCTCTGTTAAAAAAAAATAAGCTAATCCCGGTGAAAAAAAATGCATTAGAATTTCAAAAATGTTTTTTAACCACCTTGCAAACAGGTCCAACAGTATCTCACAACTTTGTCTAAGAGAATTTCTGTTTTACTTTCATTCGGCAAAGTATGATGTTGTAATAAATGGGATATCTACTCTCCATGAGTATTCAAACAGAGGGATTAAAGTAACATAATTTAGTAATAACCTACATGTACAGTATGACTGGAACAATATACATTGTTATTCTGTTTGTACAGGTCATGTTTCCTAAGGACATCAGACAGAGCAGATTCATGTATTTTCTGATCAGTTTTTGTCGTCATACACAAAGCGTATGTAGGCGTTTGTCACTTGACCACTAAGGCCCTGATTTGTATGTTTGTTTACAGAGGCCACAGAGAAGTGGGAAGATGAGGCGGCAGAGGATGCTGATATGAACGAGGAGGAGGAAGAGGAGGAGGAGGATGAACCCGCTCCCGTCAAATCACTAGCTCAGGAAAGCCTGGGGCCCAAGAAAGAACACGTCAATGTTGTCTTCATAGGACATGTCGGTAAGTCTTGTGAGTGGACAAGCGATGGGTATTGTAAAAGCTGGAGAGAGAGACTGAGACAGAGTGATCTGATATTACTAAATTCATTTTTTATTTTGTTCACAGATGCCGGAAAATCAACCATTGGAGGACATATTATGTAAGTACAATAGTACAACTGTAAAATCTCTTTTATACAGACACAGTGCTTGTAAACACATGCACATGTGACCAAGATAATGTTCTGTCAACTGTTCAAATGCTTTTAAATCCTTTCTAAATTTCAACACAACCTTGCCAACAATTGGCAGTGCATTTTTGTTCATTGCCTCCTGATAAAAGTTAATGTACTCTTATAAATCAATAACATGAAGCAATGAATGGATAATCAGATCTTTATCATAAATTTCTCTTGATTTTTTTCTTTTTCAAATACCTGTATGCACAATATTGAAATACATATTGAGAATGTTTCTTTTTTACAATAAAAATGTTATCAATTCAGGTATCTTACGGGTATGGTAGACAAACGTACGCTAGAAAAATATGAGAGAGAGGCCAAGGAAAAGAACAGAGAAACATGGTAATTTTGGTCAGAAATGTTCGTTAAACCAGGTCTAACTGGCACATATACTTTTAACCAACTTTTATTAATGTTTTACCAGCTGTGAACTAGTCTATGCCAAACAGGTGTGGATGATAGGTGTTGATAAGGCTTGGTTGCAAAATTTAGTAGTTGCAAACCAGGTTTTCTCCGGTAAATTGCAAAATAAAGTCATCACGTATAAAAATTGGTTTACAAGTTGATGCGTTGAAAAAAATATATTTTGAATCAGTGATGGGAACATCAATAGCACAAAAAATAATTCAACTATTTTGACAGGTATTTGTCATGGGCATTAGACACAAACTTGGAGGAGAGAGAAAAGGGAAAGACAGTAGAGGTGGGCAGGGCCTTTTTTGAAACAGAAAACAGGCACTTCACTATCTTGGATGCTCCTGGCCACAAAAGCTTTGTACCAAACATGATTGGTGGGGCATCGCAAGCAGATTTGGCTGTATTGGTAAGTTTTCACATACATGTACATTTACTACCATATAAAATACTGATGTTAATTTTACTGGTAGCATTGAATATTGATACATGTTCGAATACTCATTTTTGGTGATTAAGATATACAATGTGGAATTATTATTTAAAAATGTGTATATTGTTCATGATGTTTTTGAAACAGGTGATCTCTGCCCGTAAAGGAGAGTTTGAGACAGGATTTGAGAGAGGTGGACAGACCAGAGAGCATGCTATGTTAGTGAAGACTGCTGGAGTCAAACATTTGGTTGTTGTCATCAACAAGATGGATGACCCAACTGTCATGTGGTCAGAGGATAGGTAAGAATTTTCCTCTGTGAGGACTTGGTTTGATACTTGTATCTAGTGATGCTGGCTCTGCATAAGGATAGGGCATTGGTCATTTCAAATACGCCTGTACATCAAGCAATCCATTTGTATCAACCTGTGTATATTTAAACAGTAAAATATTTATGCTGAAATTTCCTGTAATCATCGCTGCGAATGAATCATCAAAGAAAGCATTCTATTGTTTGTATTTACATGTACATCTTTCTTTTAATAAATTAATGAATTGATCATAAAAAGTAAGTAGAATTAACTAAATTGTTGTGAAAAAAATAGCCAAGTCATCTTAAGGGGGAAATTTGGACTGACTTCATCTTGGTAAGGCCAAAAAAAAAATTATGTGTGTTTCCTATTTCATCAAATTTTAAAATAGGGTAGGTAGGTCGTCTTTTTTTTTTTTTTTTTTTTTTTAAATGAGCTTTTAACTGTTACAGAATTAAAGCTTTCTTAAATCTAAGGTTTATTTGGAATGTATACGAAGATTTTATTTTCATGTAAATAGAAAATATAAATATGACAGCCACTATGAATTAACAGAGTATAATATTCATTACCACAAATATATCATATATTGGTTATTAGTTCTATTTTCGTGTTCAACTGACAGAACAGTAAACATTAATATCGTAACTGTAAGTGTTGAATTCAGAAACAGAGGAAATTTTGGTTGATCAGACGAGAGCCTTAGAATTAAATCTTTTCAATATCAAAAAAAAAGAAAAGAATACATAATTAATGGTTTAAGGCTAATTTTAAAAACTTCATTTGCAATTGAACTGCAGCATTTTAAAATCATATTTATAATGTGAATGATTGTTGGGCCTATTCAAAGACTTACGATGTCTGCAGTCTCCACACTCAGAAATTAAAAAAACCAAAACTTTGCCTCTGCTTTTTTCTTGTACATCTTTATATTAATTATTAACACATCACTGCCCTATGAAACTATTTATTGCATTGATAATTTAGCTAAAATATCCATACTGTCAATCTGCACTTAGAAATCTTTAAAACGCTTTAATGACTATGAGTGGTGTTTTCTATTGAATTGTTACAAGCGTTTTTTGAACTCTGATTTGTAAAGACTCTATTGTTTAAACCAATTACGGCTGGTAATCTGGATTTGGAATAAAAAGTGTTGGGGTCGGCGCATAAAAAATAGGGTCGGTCGGGAAACCGGAAACACACATGTTTTTTTTTTTGGCCTAATTTCGTGCAGTCTGTGATTTTTCTTGAGGTTTCATGAGGTTGCTGAAGGTTTCGACTTATCGATAAATTGGATGTGTAGATTTCTGTATTGTCAGTTTCTACAGAACTATGAATTACGATCAATTTCCATAAAAAATACAGGAAAACATAATTGGTAAATATTTATTATTGACACTATGTTGTAAAGTAGAGGGCATGTAAGGAAACTTCAAATTTAGAAACAAAAATGTCTCTATTGGATCTTAGATTGATGATGCAACATTAGAGTTTTCGACACACTTCAGTTACATGTAGATCATTATGTATCAAAGATACATTCTTGTAATCCTTGTCTGAAACTTTATTAAATAGAAATGCAGTGTGATAATTTATACCATGCTATTAGTGTTTATCAACAACATATATTCAAACACAGATTCAACGAGTGCAAAGAGAAATTACTACCTTACCTAAAGAAGTGTGGGTTCAATCCAAAGACAGACATCTTCTTCTTACCTGTCTCCGGATTAACTGGTGCATTCCTGAAAGACATACCTGACGAGTCTGTATGTCCGTGGTACAGGTAAAGAACTAGATATCGTTAGTTTGACAAAACAAAACATAGAAATAAAGGGTTAATTATTGTCATTTTGAGGAGACTTTGAAAGAATGCATATTACTGATATCTTGTTCTTTTGTTGTAGAGGGCCATCACTGATTACCTACCTAGACACAATGCCTTCATTCAACAGATCCATAAACCAACCTGTCCGCATGCCTATTGTAGACAGATACAAGGTCAGTAGACAGATACAAGGTCAGTAGACAGATACAAGGTCAGTAGACAGATACAAGGTCGTTAGACAGATACAAGGTCAGTAGACAGATACAAGGTCGTTAGACAGATACAAGGTCAGTAGACAGATACAAGGTCAGTAGACAGATACAAGGTCAGTAGACAGATACAAGGTCAATAGACAGGAGAGGGTATTCCCAGAGGAAGCTACTGGTACTGTGAAAAGGATATTACTACGTTCACAGAAGGGCTGCTCTCTATAGCATGTTGCTTCTTTTCCCATTTCTTTGATTCAGCATTGAAATTTAAGGCATGTTCACAAGAGCAGGCGCTCCTAAAAAGCTAAGGCATGTTCAGAAGAGCAAGTACTCTCTAAAAACCCTACGCAGAAATTTTGATGAGCACCCACTCTGCTGAACATGCCTCAGGTCTAGCAACTTTTGTATCTTTCCAAGACTCAAATCTGATTTAGACTTAATTTTGACTTCTCTGAATGGAATGTTGGAAAAATTACATGCACATACATGCCTGTATTGATGGTTAGTACTGTGATAAAGTTACTGTGAATAACAATGAATATTTCTTTACTTACTTTTGCAGGATATGGGCATCTTGCTACTAGGAAAATTAGAATCTGGATGCATATTTCGGAACCAAACATTCCTGCTAATGCCAAACAGAGTAAGCCTTTTCATTCAAGAAAGTATACAGGTATTTAAGACAGATTTCAGTTGTTTATACATTTATTTTTATATTGTCTTTTGTTACTTTTAAGGCCAGTGTCAAAATCATGCAAATTTTCTCTGATGACATTGAAGTGGAAGAGGCCAATCCAGGAGAAAATCTCAAACTGAAAGTGACAGGAGTGGAAGAAGAGGTAAAGTTCACGTGTTATCCTGAGTTTAAGTGGAGTTGAGAAATTTTTTACTGTTCACTCATTTAAGTAATCATTTTTCCGTTGTTTTTTACTGACAATCTTCAAGTACATATTAATTGCAAGTGTTCACAAGCTTCAATTTGAAAAGGCTTTTCGAGTGCTTGTAAATCTGCAAGTGTGATGAGAAGGGAGAATAATTATGTGGAAAGGAAACAGTGAAAATATGACAACATAGGTCACAATCTTTGCTCATCCAAATATGATTATTAAAGTTGTGGTTATCATGTCTGTGTTGTTCTTCTTTCTGTCACACTTTGAGTTAGCTTGCTTCTAAGCTCAGTTTTAAAACACAGGTCAAGATTTTTAAAAATCAAATTTCAAACAGAAATTAATGTAGGTTAGATCAATTTAACCATGTCATGATATATACTGACCCTGATTATATGGATATTTTTTTTTGTTTAATGGGGAAATTATTTACCTTTAAAATGATAATAAAAATCAATATTTTTATTTCTATAGGATGTATCGCCTGGGTTTGTATTGTGTCCTTCCAATAGTCTGTGCCACACAGCAAAAACATTTGATGCTCAGGTAAGCTTAGAAAGTTTTACAGTTGAGATGTGAAAATGCTCAATTACTATCAATTTTCAAAATTTAGAATGTACAAAAATGTGATGATCATGCTGAATTCTATAGATAAAGTTCGTGTTTTCTTCCAGATTGTGATACTGGAACACAAGTCCATTATTTGTGCGGGATATAGTGCTATTCTACACATTCATGCATGTGCAGAAGAAGTAACGATCAAGACCCTACTGTGTATCATAGACAAAAAGACTGGCGAAAAGGCCCAACTGAAACCTAGATTTGTGAAACAAGATCAGGTGGCAATAGCAAGAATAGAAGTCAACGGAGGAATGATCTGTTTAGAGACATTCAAAGATTTCCCTCAGATGGGACGATTTACATTACGAGATGAAGGTACTCAGTTTTCATTAAATAACTATTAACCAGACTTTTTCTATCAGGAATTTTTTTATTAAGAAAATTACGCAAGTTCAGGTCCTAGTGAATATTGAGATTTAGAGAGAGTACTGGAAATTTAAGGACTTTTCGAAAACTTCTATCAATTTTGACCAAAATTCATGATTTTAACTCTTAAAATTCTTTGGATGAGTAACTATTAATCATGTTTTGTTGGTGTCCAGAAAGCGTGCTGAATTTGATATCATTAACGTATTTTCATTTCACACATACATATATCAAAATGCCTGAAAGTTTTTTTTTTTTAAGTCAGGCGAAAATTTTTTTTTAAATTGGATTACGGATTTTTTATTTAAAAAATTGGGTCGGTAGGTCGAAAAAAGAAAGAAAAAAAAACTGGCAAACTTCTTGGCTACCCGTACTACTGTCTGAAGACTTTATTTCCAAAACTTTGAAACATGATACGTGGGTTCTTTCACTTTCAAGAACTTCTGACACCGCTTGCCCCGCAGTATGTGTGGGACAACACTGTTTCAAGGTCTTAAACGACAGTTTAATGTTATTTTTGCAAATGACAGATATGTGAAAGTATGCCATTTAAATGATAAAACACAAACCAAACATGGCACGTGTGTGATAGAGAAGTCCGTATTCCAAACCCGATCAATTTTAAAACTGAAAGTGTAAAAGTTAAGGTATTTTTTTCGTGAATGAAACCAATTTAAGTGGTTTTTATTGATATTTTTCACCAGTCATTTTATTTTATTTTTTGTATTTCTTTTAATTTATGTCGGTCACTAAAAAAAATTTTGGAAAAGTGCTTTTTATTTTTTTTCTAAAAGTCAAAAAATTCGGTCGGCGGATCCGTAATCCAACTATTAAAAAAACGTTCGCCTCATTTTCCTTTATCATATTGGTCAAAAGTGTGAATGGTAATTAAAAAAAGCACTGAGTTGGATATGTAAAATTAAATTCAATTGAAGATATATTTGTAATTTTGTGATTTTTTTTCCAGGAAAAACGATTGCAATAGGAAAAGTTCTAAAGATCCGTGAATAGATTAAAAACTGACTTTGAGAATTCAATTGGAATGCGACACTAGTTATGCTTTCAGTGCTCAACAGAAATTTGCCTGTTAGTGGAAATTCCAAAGAGGACTGATCTTTGAACTTGGCAACATACAAATGTACATGTACTTGGCAGATTGTTTCTGCTCTCTGGAGGTTAAGGGCAAACTTGTACATGTACAAAGGTGCTTTATTGTGTACATTTTATTTTAACAGTTCAAGTTGGTTTTAGAAAATTATGCTGTTTAAAATAGGGTGGTTTTTTTTTTTTTTACTATGCAATGTGCAGAAATCATCAGTATATTTTGATTTGGTTTTTTTGGGGGGGAGGGGGGGCTGTTTAGGCGATTTGTTAATTAATTTTCTTAGCAGTTCCTAACGCTTGAAATCTACATGGAAAACTTGTACATATCAAATTGGTTGTAATTTTTTTTCATAGAATATTTTAAATATAAATTTAAAGTAGTATAATTTTCAGGAAAAAATGGACCCACCAAATAGATCATGAAATTAAATGTAGGCTATTTGAAGCATTTTCTATTAAATTTCATCTGTTGCCTTTGAATTTTTTTATGTTTGCCATGTTCACTGTATAATTCATAACATTGTTCAGTTTGTATGTTTTTGCAAAGTTTACTGCAGATGGGTATAAACTATCATAAAAAGATACAAATATATGAAATCATTATGAAATTCCTAACTGGGTGAACATTTCAGTCAAGTGATTTAAGCTAAGATAAAAGGATAAAAACTTTAAACAATAAATATATTGATGGTAAATTTCTAGATGACTAAATTTTGTTCACACTGCAAAAATATTAATGATGACTTGTTTCATTATAATTATGCTGTATTGAGGTAAGATTGTGAACACCATTTTATGGCAATACAAATTTCATGTATTTATGATGTATACCAGTACATGTGTATCTAGAAAACAATTTCTTGGAACAGTTTTGTTGATGTCACAGTCTGTGTTATGCAAAAAGTGCTGTAAAGATTTGACACCTTTGATATTTGTCAAAATAAGGTATAAAATTAAAAATATTAAATACTTATTTGGATGTTTTTACTTTACCTTACGTCTGATGATTTGATGGTCAGTGAATGTTGAGAGTGATGGGGACATGAATTCTCAAGTTTGGTTTCTTGAAGATTCTAATTGACTTTGCTTGAAGAGGCAACTATGGAAAGTAAAGCTGTTTTACAGATTTTTATTTATCGAAGGCTAAAGATGTTAATTCAATTGAATCAAGTATTTTCTCTGCATTACTTTATAAAAGTGTCAAAAGATTAAGTATGCATTATTTATAACTTGACCTTTGACCTCTGTCATTTTGATTAGACAAAGTACCGGTAGACACTTCCATTCCAGGTGAAAATGTTGCTTAAACCCAGTATACTTGTGGTTTCAGAATATCAGTATGTGCTCTAATATAGGTAGCTAGAACACATCCATCCAGAAATTTGGATGATAATAAAAGTTCACATTGATTAATAATTACATTGTAAAGCTAGTTTTATAATGCACCTGAAAAGACTGAATGTGAAAATGTCTTGAAATAAAGCAATATTTTTCCCGATATCAGCAATATATGCTCTGGTATTAAATTAAGGATGGTGCAGTTTATTGTCAACTATAATATGGTTGCACATTGATCAAAGATGAAAAATTGGTCTTTCAAATTCAAAATCTTTTATATAGAATTGTATATACTGATACATGAAATATAAATTACATTCTGTATACAAAATACAGAAATACATGTAAATATATATAGAGTAATTGGACATAAAACAATTAAAACAAAACAAATGCCTTATTGATCTTGGAAACACCAAATTTCAAAACGTCAACATGGGCCACATCAGCAACAACGCCTGAATGAGTGATATATATATATAATTATGCTAAATCAGTAACAATTAAAAAATGTTAATATTTTCATTTATACAGAAGACAATGTTTTGGGTTTTTTCCTCCAATTTTTAAAACTTCTCCCGTTATTCACCTTTGACCTTTACTTTTAAAGGTCACTTGGCCACAATCGTGTTTATTTAGAAGTTGGACATGGAAAAACAATTCAAAAACATTAAACCGTTGATGTACACTGAACACTTTTTGGTACAGAAATTTTCTTATTGTAATGTTAAGAACACTGTTATCTGACTTCTATTTATGAAAACTTTATATAGCAATTAACCAGTGATAATTTTTTTTTTCTGGACAGAGTTCGTAAAGGACTGCCTTGTGGTGTGGTAAAAGAGTTCTTAGAACCTCCAAAAACTTTTCTTAGCACTGTACAAAAAAAATCATCGTCAGAACGTGCGTCTATCATTCAGTGATTTCTTTTCATTGGAATCACAAGTCATTCTTCCCTTGTTTTCAATAAAATTCCCCCAAGTAATCAGCTGGCTCCTATATAATTCGAATCTACTCTCTTCCCCATTCTCGATTGCGCAACTCCACTCTGCGAATCTTTCCACTGACAGTTTTAGGTAGTTCTTCGACAAAGTCAATCTACATGAAGAGTAAATTAATCAATCTTACTTATTGTTATATAACTCATACCCAATATAATAATTTTTAGAATTTTTTATTTTCAATTCTCATGAAAACATGAAGATGATAAAAGATTTATAAAAATGCCAACCTTTCTTGGGTATTTGTAGGGAGCAGTTATGGATTTGACATGCTCTTGGAGTTCTTTTCGTAATTCCCCTTCATCTCTTGTTTTGTACTTTTCAGTTCTAATTACAAATGCTTTCACAACCTGTTAAATATACCATTAAGTACATGTTGAATGAGTTTTTCATACAAAGCATCTCCCAATGCATGCACACTCCTTTTCTGACTCTAATATAATTTTATGAGTGTAAACATTGTGGTGGCAATTTTTAGACATGTACTGGTATATTGATCTCCCTGAGAAGAAAGCTAGAGATACAAGAATGTGTGCAAATTTTGAAGCTGAAATATTTGGAATTTTTCTTTACTTAATAATAGTTGATAGCAAAAAAAAATTAGTTCAAGTATCTAAAAATTTTAGGAAAATTTTATGAGTAATTTGTTAACCACCCAGTCTCCTTTATAAAGACAAAGACTGTTTTAAGTACCGCAATAGATATACCATGCAATTTTGACTGATTTGTGGTGTATTGTAAATTATGTCATGGTCTGGGTTTCAGAACCCTGGGTAACCTCAAAAGACAAAAATGATAAACTCATAGGTTGCAGAAAAAAATAGTGCAAATATATTTTGTTTGCACATGTACCTGATACAGAAATTATCAAAGTAGCATGCTGTATAACTGAAGTGATAAGTTAGATGGTACATGTATTTTTTTTTTTTTTTAGAAAATTCTGCAGTTTTATTGCAACTGCTAAAAGTTCCATAACAAATTAATATTGTGTTACCATGTTTTTATAGTCACCAATTCTTAAATTTAAAAACAAATTTGTTAGAATTTAAATATACCATTCTGGAATAAAAACAACAAAATTTTCACCCCCCCTACCAACCCGAGTTTATAGTATATATGTATGTCAAGCCTATGTGTACAATAACTGTCAGAATTACCTCCCCTCGGACTTGATCTGGGCTACTGACCACAGCTGATTCCAAAACAGCAGGGTGCTCTATCAAAGCACTCTCCACCTCAAACGGACCAATTCGGTATCTGTCATTAAGAAAAGGTTAACATAAAGTTTAGCCTGACCATTTGCCATTCTTCTTCTTGTTGAGCATGTCAAACTATCCGTAAAAGAGATCATGGCACAAGTATATGTATTAATTAAAACATGACTGCAAAATATTTTTTCCAGTGGATCCTTACCCAGCTGTTAGTATGATGTCGTCTGCTCTTCCTACAAACCAGAAGTAACCATCCTCATCCCTAACAGCTTTATCACCCGTCATATAGAAGTCTCCCTGATATACGGACTGGGTTCGCTTCTCATCATCCTAAAAATAACAGTACCGGTATGTAGTATAGGGCTGGGTGGTTTATTTGGTCTTCAAATATTGTGAAATCATTCAAAATTTTTTGCACAGTTATCACAGCATAACCATTCTAGATTCTCTTTCATATGACTTAATTAAAGGAAGTGAACATGAAAAAATTAATTGTTGCTTAATTAATTTTAAAAGCCTTTTGAAACTTAAAAATGAGGTCTGTTACCTTTTTGTTTATTTCTATCAAGAGATTTTATCAATTTAACACTCTCAGTGAAAGGTTTATGGAGGTAATCCATTATTCCCCAGCATGCATCTGTTCTCTGACGTAGATAAGCCACATTGCTTGCACATTGCTGCAGGTGACTGGGTCAATGTTGAAACTAGGCCAGTGTTTATGTACAGAGTTGATAAAAGTTACAAGAAAAAATATGCCTTGATGTGAAGAAAAAATTTGTATACTGTCATGTGAAGACAAGGATTTAGTACATTTCTATAAATGAACCCCAGATAACTATATATGATTTGTGCAAAAAATGAATAGATAAATTAATTTGTGAAATATGAGACCATCGCATTCCAGATGTTTGTATGGCCTCAGATGTGGCAGTCAGTGTTTACATAAATAAAATGCTGTTTGTAGATTTCAATTTAAATTAATATAAAAATGTAATTTCATTTTCTTTGTGGCCATGGTTTCTTACCGTTACTTTTTATTTAAATGCCCTGGAAATTTTTCTGATTTGTTTTTATCTTAGATCTTGATATATGTACACCGGTTCTGTTTATGCTGTCAGAAGAATAACAGGACTAAGACACTTTTTAAAAGTCAGGATGCTGAGCAATGCACCTTGTGTGCTCATTTATGTAGCACACATAATGTTCAAACTCATAAACAAGAAATTCCCGAGTGCAAGAAAAAATAGGTCACAATATTAACACTGATCCACAGACATTCCATTCTAGTTACATGTCACATTAACTGCTGGTGGGAATGCATCAATCTGAGATCCAAAATCTTCCTCCATAAACACTGTTTAAAAATGACAACTCTTAACATCCATTGCAAGTTTCAATTCACATGTTGATGATGGCATTTTATCTCTGCTACTAAACGTGTGTAAAAATGCAATGTGTCTCACTGGCGTCAGCATCAGTGCTGCCCTCTCTTAGATGCTTAGAGATAACCCAGCAGGGAGGTAATGATTTTAACAATATGGCAGCGCTCATGGATTGCAAGAATTAGTTATTCTAAGTGGCATATCTTCTTACTGAGGAAAGTTCTGTCTAAACGGTTTTCAGATATCATTATACACATCAAACAGAGAAATTTGAGCCCTTGATAATTTTTTCATGTTCACTTCCTTTAAATAATAAACCTCATGTAACTAACAGTATACACTGTAAGCATAAAGTAAACCAAATTTTATGTACATGTGAGAAATTTTCTCAAGGTTCACGAGAGCTGCATCGTCGAGAATTTTTCTCGCCATGTTTCAGTCTTTGAATGCCTATGGTATACAGTATTATATTCCACAAAGTCTAAATTTTGTTCGCAAAAAATGATAGATGCAAACTAGTACATGTATATCTTTGGTAAATTACAAAATAGTCACGAATAAAAGCTGGTTTACAGTTTTGCATAACATAATTATTTCACAAAAAGAGTAAAAAGATAAAGTCCAAATAAGTTATTGAAAGAGTGCAATGCTTGCTAAAGGTCTTTAGCTCCCGGTCTGAAAAAAATTTGAACGGAGGACCTGGGTCATAGCACATGACCAGGTTGTCCATCCAAATTTTTTTAGAACGGGAGCTGCAGACCTGCAGCTAGAGCAATTCACATGTACATGAATTATTTAAGAACACACTAGTTGAGTTGATTTGGAGACTTTACCACGTATTTAGTGAAGAGACCCACTGGTCGGTGAGGTTTGACTCTCAGTCCAACGTTTCCCTCCACATTGTTCGGCAGGATGTTTCCTTCTTCATCAACAATCTGCAAGGACATGTTCACAGTGACAAATATTGCAGGCAATACAGCTGGCAAGTGTTGCCATAACACTTCCACTCATTGCATCAGGATAAAATTTGTACAAGAAGTAAGTCACAGTGCATTTGCTTCTGACAAGAATTTACTGTACATGGTAATACATGTATATATTCATGTCATACAAAATATATGGACAAACAATACATAATCTTTGACATATTACAATATCCTTTCATTTCAAGATGTCTCATCCTGGATTTGAGAAAAGTAAACTAACAAAAAGAATTCCCGGTACATAAGAGACCCTAAGCACAAAACAGTTTTAAGCCTTATATTTAGAATTATAAATCACCTCAAGATCAATTCCAGGCGCGGGTTTTCCCATGGAGCCAGGCTTGATCTTAATACAGGGGTAAGTCCCACACAGGAATACCTAATTAATTAAAAGTATATTAAAAATAGCATACAATCTATTCTCTGGTGGAAAAGGCGAAAAAATTATTACTCAGTGAATTTACTGTTAAATATGCATGAAAAAGAATAAATGAAATCAGCTTAAGCTCACTGTTTCACTTTGTCCATACGCTTCATATACATGCCCCCCTCTTGTTCCCTCCTGCCACTCCTCTAGAAGTTCTGGGTTCTAAGAAAAAGAGAAAAGCAACAAATCAAGCACTTAATGCATGCGTATCATTAACTGAATTTAATTACATGGAACTAAATACCTACCACTGGTTCTCCTGCACTTAGACACTTGACCTTGTGGAGATGTGTATATTTGGACAAATTCTCCTTCACAATCAGTCTTAATGCGGTTGGCGGCACACAAAACACATTAATGGCTTGGTTTCTATCTAAAATCTGAAAACAATCAGAAAATCCATGAACAAGTCATTTACGGTAATATCTTTTGATTTTGTTTAAACAATAAAATGGCACCAACCACCTAACCTTGCTTATAATAAATTTGTGAAACAAAACAGTACAGAAAGTTACACTTCTGATTTGATTTGAACATATTTTATTATGCAAATATACATAAATTACAAAATGGATTAGGCAGCAGACAATGCCTATGTAAGCCTTCTCCATGAAGTTACACTTTAATAGTATCAGCAATGACTTTGACACTCTTTTAGTGGAGAAATATTGGCGACAACTGTATGAGATAATATGTGTACCTCTAAGAACTCCCGAGCATCGAATCTGTTGGTCTGGTGTGCAAACACACATGCTCCTCTTAGCCAGGTAGCAAATAAACTGCTGTATCCTGCCTTAGCCCATCCAGTGTCGGAAATGTTCCAAACCACATCATTGTGAAAGACATCCAACATGTATCTGTAAAAGAAGGAGGATTCTTTTTTGTTTTTTTACCAAGATACTGTAAACATATTATATTTACATTTTCCAGTGTCTTTGCCTGTGATATAACACTTCTTTTCAATTTTGTACTTATATATATAACTGATAATACAAATGACACCAAATTGAGGCGCCAGCGGGGTTTGTTTATTTATATTTAAATATCTAATCGTACGATGGCCTAAAAGTATATAAATATAAGTAATAAGGAATCATTCTTTGAATATTATGAGGTGATAATTTTGGTCAGGGCGTGATCAAATCTATCATAAAGCCCTTTGGGCTTTATGGATTTGATCACGCCCCGACCAAAATTATACTCAAAGAATGATTCCCTATTCCTTATATATTTGGCATGTACAATATTTGGTGGTTGGCAGAAATTAGTTTTTAAACAAACTAGTTGGAGTGGGTTTCAATTAGCGTATTCTTGAATGTGACTATTCTTATACATTTATGCATGGCATTTAGCAATGTCCACCAAAAGCTCTAAACAGAATACCGGTACATAGCCAAATGTATTACGTTTACATTATCAAAAAAATTAATTATCAGCTTACATGAATTTTATGATTTTTGTATGCATAGATAAATGACTAATTCTATCAAGGTACATACATGTATACCAGTATATGAAGACTGCATGTACAAGTAAATGTATACATAAATTTAACTTTACCGGTCATACCATATTTTCCATACAAAACTGATTTACAGCATTAATGCATTCTGATCAATGAGTCATTCATGGATCCTAAGTTACACAGGACAGTATAATTATCAAGATATGTCCTAAAATTAAGAAGTCATGACGATGAGAGGTCATACCTGGTAATCTTCATTTTAAAGAAATTACATGTACCGGTATACCATTACCTAGCAGTTACGAAATGTCCAAATCCCAGACTTCCATGTGTATGTTCAGCCATCTTGGGAGCACCTGTTGTACCACTGGTGAAATACAAGGTCATGGGCTCATCAGACCTAGAGTTGATTGTCTACAAAACACCAACAAATCCTGGGTATTCCTTCTAATGTCAAAGTTATGTTATGTTACAGTTAAACATTATATTATATAAAATACGTCTTTACATGAATTTAAAAAATAGTATGTGCTTGTATAGTATAAAGCTGCTACTCTGTTTCATTCTTCAATAAAAAAAGCATCTTAAATGTAAAATTGATACAAGTACTGTCTCTTAATTTGTTTCATCAGTACCAGTATGTATTAAATTTCTCTTTGATAAGGAAAATATTTTTTTTCAGTAAATAAATTCAATATGCATGTTAAAACTTAACATGTAAACATGATTTACCAGTATTAAAACTTGAAAGATGCTTGCATTAGGTACTTTGGGTTTTAGCTATGTAGCCCATGGGACTCTTCTAATTCCAACTGACAACTTTTAAAAATAATTACATCATATCATACAATCTTTGAAATAAAATTTTCAGCATCTGTCAAGGATATCTATTTTTTCTATGTAGACTGCAATAATGATGACAAATTCTAGCTTGAGTAGGTTTAAGTCTGGACCTTCCCTTTGCATCTTATTTCTATATTCGGTAAGGAAGTTGACAAATCCAGTGATTAAATTTAAGCCTCGAGGCTTACTTTTGAGAGAGAATATTTAGGCTTTTTGCTCTTATTTGTACCAGTATGGGTTTTATAACTACACTATGGGGTTTTTTTGTCCAAAATATAAATAGATACAAACATACTAGTATAACTCTATTTTTTTTTTCTTCCATTTATAGCCCATTATGTTTTTAGAACATGATTCATAATTTTTTGTGAATCAGCAGAAATATAATCTAGGTGTGGGATTCTCAAATACATCTTGTCTTTAAACATGCTTATAATTACATTTATTTGTTTGCAGGAAATAAGGAGCTTACAAATTTTCAAAAGCTGCTTATTTTAAAGAGCTGCTTACTTTAATAATTATTTATATTATATATAAAATACCGTATTTATATTTTACTGTATATTCATAACATACAATATTAAGATAGTCATAAAAGAAAATATAGAAAGAAATATTACGGTACCTCAAACTCCTCTGTGGATTTATCCATGAGCTCTTTATAATTTTTCCATCCAGGTCTATAATATATCAATCAAAATTCAATATTAAGTATTTTACATAATAAAATTCAGTGTACATTTTCCCTTATGTTTATGCATTGGAAATCTGTGACGTTCAATTTCCTGTAAAAAACACTTAGCCTATTCAAGGTGCATGAGCACAACTATAAACGTCATAATGCATTTTGAATAATTATTTACAAATGTAAGATTAACTGAAACTTTCAAACTATTATAATTAAATTTATGTGTACTTACGAAAAATAATTGTTAAATCATAGTATTACTAATTTGTTAATAAAAATTTTTTTTTTCTATGCAAGGTATCTAGCACTAATATTTTTAGTAACGGAAGCCAACTAAACGACATGTCAATTTGGCTGTTCCATGTATGTTTCATATCCCTGAATAAGAGCAAATGTAATAATGGCTAGTGCTTTAAGGTTGAATAACACAATTGGATATTTTAAGTAACTCAAATTAACAGGGAATTATTTGATTGTGAAAGATATGATAGCTAAACTGTACATACATGTACGTAATATCAGCGAAAAATTTGAAGTCGGGATGTATGGATCACAAGCCCAACACTTTATCCACTTGGCTATGGAATAAAATTCTTTTAAATTCTTTTAAATGTCATTTCATTCAGAGGCCAGCCATTTTGTGATGATGTTATTCCAACTTAAAGCGACGATACACAAATACTTCATACAGATAAACATCAACAGGAATATAAATATATATAAGCATTGAATGCTTATTTTTGGATGTTGTAAGTCCTATAACACACCAAGGCTGTGCCGACAAATTATCATACTGCGCTAACGCGCGGTTATAGGACCAATGACATCCAAAAATAAGCATTCAATGCATAATTGAATATTTGTACCTTGGGTTTTAATTCAGAACTCCTTATATATTATACAATACTTAACATCTTTAATATCTTTATAAATTGTTATTTTTGTAAAATTATTACATACAATAACTTAATTAATTAATGTATTCATGTGTCACTAAAATATTAGAAGCAAGTTTTAGTACACATACAAACATAGAAAGCAAATTTGTTGGTATTGATCTGTTAAGGATTCATTGCCTTCTGGATAAGAAATATAACTCTAAGTACAAAACTGAAAAAAAAACTTATCAACAAGTCCATTTTGGGTATTTAATTTACTCCTACATAGTGTGCTAAAATTGAGTGCATTTAGAGCAACATCAGTGTCTTCTGTACAATCATGCATTCTCACTTTAAAACAAAAATTTATATTGATACACTGACGTATTAGTGAACAGAGGGTTGATGCACCGTAACCTTCATTCCTCCATTACACCAACGACGGTTGAAATTAGCAAAAAGCTTGCACAAAAGCTATCAGTAGCTATATGATGATGCATGCATGTCTCAACCAAATTAACTTTTGATGAATAACTGTTTCACTTAAAGTATACCAGTAAAACACGCTTATAACGAAGTGCCAGGGACGGGCGATTTTACTTCGTTATAAGCGTAATTCGTTATATTCGTCAAGTTTACAACATGTTATAAAGTCTCGGGGTATGAAAATCACTTCGCTGTAAGCATCAATTCATTATAAGTGTGTTCGCTATAACCGTGTTTTACTGTATATTGGAGTATAATCTTACTATGGTACTTCTTTTTCTGCTACAGAGCTAATACCTTTTGCAAAAGTGTTTTGATTATTCTTTTTTATATATCTTTACGCATATTATTCTTGTCAATCATATATAAATTCTAACACTGAACACTTTTTAAAGATTATTTTTAAACCATAAGAAAACCTCAATGAGACTTCAATTAAAACTTCCCTATAGCTAGCTCTTTTCAAAATACATGGGTGCATGTTAATCAAGGCATATAAAAAGGTTATACATTAAGTCCCTTGTTAAGTTAGTATGCAGCACATCCCTCTATCAACATGTGGTCAGTTAGTAAATTCACTTACAGGGTGTCAGATTTTTGCCCTATATAAATCTTGCTCTGGACCCCTGCACAGTTACCGATGACCTGTGTGAAACAGAAGCTGTGTTCAGCCACAGAGCACAATAGTATGTAATAAAAGAATTTAAGGCTGGAATCTAGCTCATTCAGCATCAGTCACCAGTAAGACATGATTTACAGTAAATTCCTTATTTTACATGAGAACTGAATTACAGAATATACTGCCGTTTTGTGTCAGATCTTTAGAATATAAAATCAGGAGCAAGGAATTTATATTAAAATTTCTTATAATAATTCAGTACTGTCAGAAAAATAGATGTCAAATTTTAAAATCTGCGATGGGTGCTTAATTCTCCCGATTTTACGCGGATATTAATTCCTCATGTTTTATATGAAACCCTAATAAGTAATATGCTTTCATGGCTGCAATGCTTCTATCATTAATTATTATGAACATGTACCTTCTCCACATTCTGCACACTAGAGCTGTCTGTGATGATACAGTTGGCTCCAGAGGACTTCAGTCTGAGCTCTATGTCTTTGGGTCTTAGTTGTGTGGTCCCAGAACTCACTATTATACCTAATAAAATAAACATTAAAACATGGAACTTGTTCAGTCAATTCCTCTCTCTCTCTCTCTCTCTCTCTCTCTCTCTCTCTCTCTCTCTTACTTTTATTCATATTACAGTATTAAACATACCAAACATCAGTTATTTTTTTCACATGTCACAAAATAAGTTGCAAAAATGGAGTGAATACTTGTTGTACATATGAAACCTTTTTTTATTAGTGTCAGCCAATTTTTCAATTACTACAATTTAAAAAGTTTCTAAAACCAAATAATATAACCTGATATAGTTTCTGCATATTGTATTTTTTACAATAAATAAATTTAAAGTAATCGCAAATAAGCGAAAACTAGTCTACTGATTATCTCGAAATTTAACAGTCGAGATATATACAATAGAAACTCTCAGAAAACTTTAATGAATTAGGTGTTCTACACAAAACAGAACATTTTTTGAAATTCTTTTTTAATGTAAAATGAATGATAATAAAACAAGTGAAAAGCTGTCAATGTGACAGCAAACCGGGTTTTCCTTTTTGTAAACTGTATCCATACATGTCAACCTTGAATTGATAAACACTAGCTACCGTATCCAGTGAAATGGAGTACCCTATATGCAATATTTTGCCAAAAAATGACTAAGTTCAAAAGCTGGTATTTTTTTTTCATAAATTATCAGAAATGAAAATCCTAGCAATATGCACACCTCTATTTTATATTTAATTGATCTGCAAAAGAACAATTTCCTATCTTGAAAACTGTAGGAGGAGTTATCCATACAATGAGGGTACCCTTTTGGCAGCCGACCGCCCGACCACCCGCCCGCCATCTTCATCATTTTAATAACCGGATTTTTCTGTTGGAAAACGCAGTTTAAAAATTCTATCCAAGATATTGCATCAAATTGCATTAAGCTTTTTATAGATGTAATGAAATATGAACTTGTTGCGCAACTGAGAAAACAAATTCTCACCAGCTCTGATAGCTGCTATGTATATAATCCACCATTCTGGAATTCTGGGAAGAATGACTATTAGAGTATCCCCTTTCTTTAGTCCACAGTGATTCACAAAGACATTAGCCAACCTAATTAGATCAAAACATGGATGATTAAAACGAGATTTAAAATTTGCAGCCAGTGAGAGCATTGTCAAATAACCTAATGTATATATACATCGGTCTGCTTTTGATAAGAGAAGCAAGACCTTCCTAGGGTTTCTGTCAATGTACCAGTACATAGCCTATATCATGGTACATTTACTAGAAATATTAATCAATTTTGTAAAAATTTTGTTGTAATTTAAAAATTAAGACATAATAGTACATACTTGTAATTATACGTACATTAAGCAATGTATGTCCCAACAATATTGATGATTGAGATGTGTGCATCTATTTTTGGTTCTAATTTTTCTTTTTATTCTACACCAACCTTTCATATTAATACAGTATTTTTTTTCATCTGAATACAATACTAGTTTTCTATGTTATATCTTTATAATGAAATCTTTATATGTATTACCATCACACTCATGGTCGTTCAAATATTCCAGTACATATAGCTTAATTTTTATCCTACTTTCATATTATCATAAAAAGAGTTGACCTCACCTCTTACTCAAGCTTGAAATTTGCTGGAAATTGAACTTTTTCTCGTGTCCTTGATCATCGATCCACCATAATGCCGGCGAAGATCCACATTTAGGACTCTGAAGTGGACATTTGTGACATTAAAAAATTGTAAGTATTTTCAACTGTGAACCATTGATCACATTGAAATCCATAAATTCAATCAACAATTTCAATTTGATACAAAATAGCGAAATCACAGAATTAAGTACTCCTCTAAAATAAGGAATTTACATTACAGTACCAGTAAATCGTTTCAATTTCATAGTCTATTCCGACTGAAACACACACTAAGAAATCTGGAACTGAATTGATTATTTTTGACATTGTTTAATCCAAAATCTGCCCATTCTAAGCTTGATTACAAATAATTGCAACAGCTATCTTGTATACGTCATTAAATTTGAACGTGATAGTGAACATGAACCTGTAAATACGTTTAATCGTGTTATATATATGAAACGTTTGCAAATTCTTTTTTGTACCTTTAAATTAATTTTTAAAAACTTGCTGACTTTTCACAAAGTAATGTGGTAATGGTAATGCATTACTTTTACTCATGTAATGGTAATGTAATGCATTACTTCAAGGAAATTAAGTAATGGTAATTTAATGCCCAAAGTCATGAAGTAATGGTAATGCAATGCATTACTTTACAATGTAATTCGCCCCAAGCCTGTTGCACTGGGTTATACAATTTTGTATCCTAACCAACATAGAGTCTCCTTATGTCATGTATATACATCTGTTGTCTCTAAGCTGGGTTACTGTTTTTTGGTGTGAACATTATTATTTGTTAAAAAAGGGACACAACTCATACTCACTCTATCGGAACCCCAGAAATCCACAACATCTCTAGCAAAGTTGAAGTACTCGGGCACACTGAAATTTTGCATCTTTTTCCTGTGCTCCTCATAATTATTGAAAGGTTCATTGTCCAATAAGAATGAGGACACCCACTGTCTCCTACACTTGAAAGGGGTCCTCAGGAATGATGGAATTCCAGTTCTATGGAAACATCGATGAGCCATATCTAGCAAAGAGGTTATGTGTCTCTACAATGTACCAAATTTTCACAATTTTCACAATCGATCATTAATTCAGTTAGGACTTTGATAATTAAAGTATAGGCACAAATTACGGCAATGGTTTTGGAGTTCAGTGCTTTTGGTATGGGTTTCAAGGTGGCAAGTCCTTATGAGAAAATAAATTTCATTACTTTGAGACCCTTCGAAAAAATTCTGAACATGTAAGATACAAAATTTGGATCTCTTTACTTGAGATGGTTAGAAGGTCATAGCTATATTTTGACAATATTAATTTCTTTGAAGAGCTCTATATAAAAATATTATAGGAAATTATTCAATTTTATTTAAATTGTTTGGAATTTTCTTTACTCAACTAAATGTAATACATGTAGTATATACTGTATACAGGGTACCCCATGTACATTTTGCTCTTTGACACTAGCAAACAGTTTTTCCCTGTCTTAAATTCTTGTCTTCAATGTTTTCAGAGAGAAGATTTGAGACATCAACTCAGCTACCATAAAGAGTTTTGTGTCTATTTGATAAATCGCAGGATGAAATTTTAAAGAAAGCTTAAATTAGATCTTCAACAGTTATACAGCCAATTAGTTACCAGTTGTGGGTTACTACTTTGTCCAGTAAATATACATTTATCATTATATTCAGTAGTATATTCTATATAATTCTACATATTAGACGAATAGTCAATAATGTGAAATATAATTAAGCTTGACCGAAAAATACTGACAGGTTAAAATCCGGCTTGGAATAATACTGAGAGAATATTTGCACCATTTAAATAAATGTTCTGATTTGTCAATCCATTAATGGTGGCATAAATAAACCTTTGTGACTCCAAAACAAGGTTACATAATAATAGCTAGCAATCAGTCAAGGCAAGTATAAACATAAAGCGCAAAGCTGCAGTTTACTAGCATAACAGACAATGGGTGTCAAAGAACCATAGTTGACAATGCACTTGATTTCAGTGCTGCAATCAAAGCCTTGTCATTGACAGTGGTTGTATTTGAAAGGGTGTGGTGATCGCCAGCTGGGCACTCCGACTTCCTCCCACATCAATGATCCCCCCAACATCCATGCCAACAAGAGATGTTTTAAAATAAAGGTTGTAGAACTTAAAATGTTTGTCAAATATTGTAGTATTTTTAAAAAAGTTCAGTTTTATCAATTAAAAATCAATTAATCGAGAAAAAAACCATGACAAAGAACATAAAGTTGTCATATATTGATAACGTTAGTTAAAAGAGAAGATATTTGACAGTTGTTCAAGAGTTTGCACTAAATGATGTGTGGTTTTTTTTTTTAAGGTTAATAGCTGATTACACTGTATTTACTACAGAAGTAAAAAAAATTAAATAAAAAGTTCACGAATTATTTGGCATCTTGATACTTTCACTTTCTATATATACATAACTTTTGATGCAGCTGTGTGCACAGCCAGGCGTGCATATGAAAAAAGTCACTCCCTAACATCTATTTAACTCATCAAAATAAGATAAATTTTAAATGTTGTGCACACAATTATATTACTTTAATTCTAACCTCAGACACCCGAACGATTTCCTGTAGTCCTACATTTATGTCACCTCTTCGCTTTCATGCATTACGTACTTAGAGTTGTCTTTCTTTGATTGTTTTTATTATTATTTGGAAAGGGGGGGGGTCTACATAAAATGACGAGCGATCCACTCTAAACTTGGATTTTGAAGTTAAATAAACAGATAAAGCTGTTACAATCCTTAGTATATAACATGTTTATTTTCGTGACACAGTACATTTGCATTATATAACGTTAGATGCGCTTTCATGTTCAACAAAAAATTGCAGCAGAATTTCTGTTTACGGCAAAATTTATACGAAAAAATTTCAAAAGAATTTGTCCAAAGAGAACAATCTGTGTCAGTTTAGTGTCTCCGAAATTTTAAATTTCACCAAAATTGCCGCGTATAAGTTTTTGGGTTTTTTTTTTACCTTTACAGTTGGAATTTCCAACTTTAAAGCTGAAAATCAACTCTAAAGTTGGTTTCAACTTTAACCTTGGAATTTTCAACTTAAAAGTTTATTTCCAACTTTAAAGTTGATGTTTCCAAAAAAAATAAATTATCTTATTGAGAATTTGATATAGACCTATAGTGCCTATATGATAAAGACCTATATTTCTAAAATCTAAATAGACACTTATAATTTAAAAAGGGTTTCTTTCTTCTTCTATCTTTTTTACTTCGAGCACTTTTTATATTATATACCGCAATGATTGTACAAATATACTATATATCAAATTTGACAAATACGTTATATGTTGAAGACTTTTGACGAGCAAGTTAACCGGCAGTTCTTTCAAAATTTATATGAATTTTAAAAGTACATTTGCGTGAATACCAATTGAATGCATGTATTTCGTTGATATATCTAATGAGTAACATCTTCGCTAGCCAAGGGTTTTCGGTCCACTTTGCTCCCCATAAGGGGTTTATGGGGAGCAAAGTGGACCGAAAACCCTTGGCTAGCGAAGATGAATGAGTAAGCAATATCCCGCACACCCGTCTCTCTCTCTCTCTCTCTCTCTCTCTCCCTCAAAATACATAGGTTATGACGTTGTGTCAATCGGATTAATATTAATAAAATTGACATTTAAAAAAATTAGGACCTAAATGTAAAATTATAATCTGTTCAATTTATATGGGAATATTATTGATCAAGATAGACGCGAGATCCTCTGTACAGCATGGCATGGTCTGACTACCTAATGAATATTCATGAGATAACTTTAATTCCGTTTATTAATCTTGTACAGGTTGTTTACATATTGTTTATTGTACACATACGATGGATTTGTTATGGTCTTTCATTGGTTACTGTACTATATTAACAACACGGGTTATCTGAAGTTTATTTCATTCGGTTTAATTTTGAAAAGTTTCTAGATCACCCATCAGGTTATGTTTGAGGTCAGGCGACTGACGTCACTACATGGTATCGCGAGGAAATATCTTCAGATCCACTAGGCATACCTAGTAATAGTATTTGTGAAAGACCGTAGGAAAGAAGTGGGCTCAGGATGAACATCTTATTCCACTCTCCGTTGATTTTTGTTTATGCTTTAATATGCCTGAGCCATTATACTTACTCTGAAACAGGTAAGAAATTGAATTTGTTGGGTGTAAAACGAGGATGTAGGGATGAACATTGAAAGCGCACCGGCCGGTGTCATGTTTTAGTAAATATCTTTCTTTTCCTGACTGAAAATGTTCTAAATATAATGTAAATCAACTTAAAAATATTGTTTTGTGCATCTTATATCTTTTTACACCATGAATGTATTTTAAATTACTTTTATTCCTTTACATACATACAGCCACGGGCCAACCGCTTACTTGTGAGGAAAACCAGTTCAAATGCATGCACCGATGTATTCCGATAAGTTGGAGATGTGACGGAGATTACGATTGTGTTGATGAGGACGACAAAACAGATGAAGAAAATTGTCGTAAGTGTGATTTTTTTATTGGAATTATTATAATGAAATGTACAGTAAGCAAGACACATGGGACATGTTTCGTGGCTCCTTGCCAACAGGATGAAAAGACAAAACCCAACAAGAACTAAATCAGTCGGATATCTGGGGAAAAAAAATGAAATATCATTTATTTCGGTTACTTCGCATATATAAGCACGTTTGATTCGAAAAAAAAATTGTCTCTGAACAGAGACATTTGAACAGAGGAAGTGAAAGCCGCTCGATATCGGACGAGGTATCGACCAATCAGATTTTAGCTCTGTGCCGAGCCCATATGGTTACCTGAACATACTGAATAATCTATGCGTTTTATGCAACGTGTTGAGAATGATTAAAAAAAAAATTACTGGGGCAAGCTATATGTGTAGAAATAAAAAGATGGCCTCTGCAGAAGAAAAAGTCGCATACACTTCAAACATGTTAATTTATTTAATACATTTTAAAATTTTAAATATGCTTCCATTTTAGCCTCCCGTACATGCCCAGAAGATGAATTTACCTGTAAATCTGGTCATTGTGTACCAATGAGGTGGACATGTGACAAAGAAACTGACTGCCTTGATGGATCTGATGAAACTGATATTTGTCGTACGTTTCTCAAACAGTACCTTGAAAATTTTTTTTTCTTTCTTTAGAACCATTGCTAATTTCTATGAACCTGTAGTATATTAATTTTGAATTTCAAACAATTCTCAGAAAACAAATCCTGCACAATGGACCAGTTCAGTTGTGGCAATGGAGAATGTATTCCAGCCAGCTGGCGATGTGATGGCTCCCCAGACTGTGCTAATGGCCATGATGAAAACTGCACCTCTCCTACCTGTGCAAGTGATGAATTCAGGTGTGACAATTCTAAGTGTGTCAACAACAAATGGCGGTGTGATGGAGATGATGATTGTGGTGACAAAAGCGATGAGAAAAGTTGTGGTGAGCATAATCCCAAATTCTAAGAGATTTGTGAAGCATTAGTTATAAATTTCACTTAAATGATAAGGATAGCATTCATGATTAGATGGTAAATTCTTTCCCCTCTGCTCTTTAGCCCCTTTAACTTGTACTGCTGAGGAGTTCCAATGTGCAGACAAGCAGTGCATTGACCAGCTATGGTATTGCGATGGGGACCCAGATTGCAACGACCAGAGTGATGAATCCAACTGCACAACCTCCAACACTACGATCTGCTCCTCAGAAACCGAATGGCAGTGCCGCACTGGTGAGCAGTGTATCCACAGTTCATGGAAGTGTGACAATGATGAAGATTGTTTGGATGGATCTGATGAAGTAGACTGTAAGTAGATTTTGCTATCTGTCATTTTAAGAAACAGCCCAGACTACAGTGATCACTCTTGCTATGATTTCTAAATTGGCAAAACAAAAAAAATTCAAAGTTTTAATTTTCAACCTTCCACCAGTTGTTTGAATAAAATTTATTTTTGCTTATTTGAAATTCAAGAAATGGCCGACAACAATTAATTGTAGGAAATACTGCAATTGAATGTATTCAATTTGGCAACCGTTCGTGTTTTCAAAAACATGTCTGGATTTTAAACTAGGTACATAGATTATGACCTTTAATAAGGTTACGCACCGATACCCTAGTTGGAACTAATCCAACCAAACATACCATGGGTACAATTTTTATTTTAAATGTCTAACCAACCGTTTTGACAGAAATCTACGTATTGCAAAGGAAGAAGTTGTTTTTTGTCAACTTGAGATAATTCATTGGTCAAAGGGAAGCTTATTTCTAGTCTGAAATTTAAATGCATACATTTGCAGAAAACACCCAGCTAGCATAAACTGTATTTTCTTCAATACAATACACATGAATATAATAATAAGGTTTGCAGCAGCACACCTATAGGAATACAAAATTAAAATTAAAAATTTGTCATCGTCTGCGTTAAGAACACATTGCAAATGTTATTTTTCTGATGTAATAAGAAAAGTGAGCATAAATTTTTAATGACAATGTTTTCTGTTATTTATTCATAGGTAACCCAACCTGTCGCCCCGATCAGTTTAAATGCGATAGCGGTGACTGCGTTTATGTCACCCTCAAATGTGATGGCTACATCGATTGCGTAGATGGATCCGATGAGTCCAACTGTTGTAAGTGTTCAAGACTGAATTGACTCTTTTCAAAGAGCATTATACTGTAGTGTTTGTAATGAACATAGGAAGTTAAAGTTTGTACAGAATCTTTGGTTAACTGAAGGAAAATTCACCTCTAGAGGAAAAAAGCAAAATTCCCCCCCCCCCCCCAAAAAATATATATATGTGCATCTCTCTTCACTATTAAATAGATTAAGAAATATCATTTTTTTTTTTCAGCCAAAACAGAAAAGTGTCCAAGTAACAAGTTTGATTGCTATAACAATGGATCTGTTTGTATTGAACCTACCAAGTTGTGCGACACGAGAATGGACTGTGACAACTATGCTGATGAGGAAAACTCGCTTTGTGAAAGTAAGAATATTTTCTATAACCTTTTAAAAACCCTGGTAGATACCTCTTTCTTACTAACGCTCATGTATCATCTTGAAAAAAAAAAATTCATATATCATTTTAAATGTTGGTAAAGGAACGAAGCCATGTGCATTCATTTTCATTGTCATAAAACTTTGTACTTCTGTATTTCACTCTATTGTTTGTTAGCAATAGTTGTTGCAATATATATCTATATCATGTATTTACTTTGCTTATGATTATGTAAGTCTATTTTGTATACATTTGTACATATATATCTAACTTCAACTTAATGTGGGTTTTTTTAAGCCAATTCGACAACTTCGGGACGAAAAAAGTTTGGTAGGTTAACAATTCAGGGTAGAGAAATAAAAACCAACACGATGGTCATCTTTGGTGCTTGAAATTTATTCTCTTCTCTTGATGTCTTAATATTCTGGCCTATGTTTCCTTTTCTCTGTTGAGTAAATGTGAAAGCTTGTAGATCTCAGATTTAATGTTGTGTCACCTTGGTTAATTAATCTATTTATTTTGATCAGTGTTTAAGTTATTGTGTTAGTAATTAATGTTAAGCAAAGTTGAAAAAAATATTGGCACCAGTAAATTCATATAATTTCTTTCGTCTCTTAAATATATCGCATGGAATCCATTATTTTTTTTTCTGTACTGGGCTGTAAAATTTTTGCCAATATCTTTGCTATCAACACACGAAGGGTTCAGAATGGTTGTAATATTTTTACATCCATCCATAATCATTTACTAACACTTGGTGTATAAAAAAAGAACTAACCTTTAATCTTGAGATTATCAACTATGAACTATGTCGGAAAAAGAAGCAATGATGATGATAAAACCTATACCTAGATTGGAACCTGCTTAGTAGAATGCAAAAGTAGTTTAATGATAGACTGATGACGCTTTTGATATGAAAAATTAATCTGCAAAAATTGTTAAATGCAAAGTACAATTAAGATATGAAAATTCTATGGCATGCAGTGTGCAATGAATTGAACCAGTTGTTAGTGCATTTAAGCAACTGTAGGTGATGTTGAATTAAATTTTGACCAGGGTATTTAGCCATTTATCATACAAAGACTTGATCATCCTGAAGTATTCTTAGTAGATATTTTATAATGATGTGATCATGTCAATTATGTTTTTTGTGTTTATTGTGTCTAACCATCATTTTTGTATTTAATGTATTTATTTAAATTTGAATATTGGACAGAATAGAAAATTTAAAGCTTGCATGATTATAACTGCCTTTGATAATAACAAGAGAGACTTGCATTATTGTTAAAATTACAAGAAGTTGCCAGCAACAGCCATCCCCTCAAATTGATCTCAATTGAGCTGAATTCATAGAAGGTCTATTGTCCAAAGCTTAGAGCTTAATAATGTAATGAAGATGAAAAAAAAATAGAAATAAGAACAAACACTTCAGTTATTGAAATAAAGAATTGTTTAATTTTATGTCTTCTGTACCTTTGCACATATATAGGTGATGTAATTTCATAAATGTTTATTTTTTGTTTTAGATAACGCATGCAAGTACAATAATGGCGGTTGTATGCAAACGTGCATTCCCATCGATAAAACGAACAGACGATGCGAGTGTTTGCATGGCTTCCGATTGAATGGCGATACTGCCTGCGAAGACATCAACGAGTGTGATCAGTGGCCACCAGTCTGCTCCCAGAAATGTGTCAATGAGAAGGGATCGTACAAATGTGAATGCATTCCTGGATACTACCCAGAAATACTCCCCGATGGACAACATATCTGTAAAGGTGTTGGTAAGTAAATAATTTACATTGTACTCTACATCTAGATTCTGCTGCATTGGTCTCTGTGTGTTGTTGTCTTAAAAAAAAAAAATCCTACAACTCTCATTTGTGACTTTGATAGGTGAGAAGGCCTGGCTGCTGTTTGCGAACCGACATGACATCAGAAAGCTGGAGGTGGACGGTATGATTCTGCAGCCAGTCGTGAGCGACTTGCAAAGTGCCATCGCTGTTGACTATGACTACTACAACAAAGTAGTGTACTGGTCGGACAGTCACGAGGAAAAAATTATGAAGTAAGTATAGGACATTGTAGCTATACAGTTAACACATGGAACATTATAAACAAGTCATAGAAAGTTCTGTGAATGAATTTTAAAAAAGGTGTTCACATTGTTAGTTTTTGTTTTAATCATTAGAGCCAAAATGAATGAGAAAGGCGAGGTAAATGGGACTGCAGTACCAGTCATCAGCACTGGGTTGAAGACTCCCGATGGAATTGCTGTGGACTGGATTCACCACAATATTTACTGGACAGACACTGGCTATAACACCATCGAGGTTGCTCCTGCCGATGGAACCATGAAAAAGATTCTGGTAGACAAAGATTTGGATGAACCAAGATCCATTGCCGTGGATCCAAGGAATGGGTATGTTAGCTAGTAAACATAAAATCTTTTTATTTTGAATATAAACCTGATTAATGTTGAATTGAGATATTTTATGGAAATGGGAATTTTTCTTACAAACAGATGGTTATACTTCTCTGACTGGGGCACTCATCCCAAGATTGAGCGCATTGGAATGGACGGTAACCTAAACAGTAGAACCACTATTGTGAAAGATAATATTCAGTGGCCCAATGGCTTGTGCTTAGATTATGCCAATGAAAAGGTCTACTGGATTGATGCAAAGCTGAAGAGTATTTTTGCTGCTGAATTAGATGGAAGCAATGTCAGGAGAATTCTTCATAATGCTGAACAAATACTTCATCCATTCTCCTTGACTATTTTTGAGGTAATATTCATTTTTTTCTGGGTTTTAATAATTGGGGTTTTTTTTTTGTCATTTGGTACATTATAACAGTCAGTTTGACAGTGTTTTCATTTTCTTTTTTTTTTTCCCCCTCAGGACTATGTTTACTGGACAGATTGGTCATCAGAGGCCATTCGTAAGGTGCACAAATTCACAGGGGAAGAATACACACAACTGGCCCTCGGTTTGAGATCACCAATGGACATTAAAGTCTATCACGAACAAAGACAATTGCACAGTAAGCAGACTTGTTAATTTATCTGACATTTTATCTTTGAAGTTGTTTTTTTTTTTTGTAGACTTTATAATTAATTTCTGCCTTTGTATAGATTTGAGAATTGAAATCCGTTTTCTCTTACAGGTCCCAACAAGTGTGGATTTTCCAATGGAGGTTGCTCCCATCTGTGTCTTCCAGCTCCAACAGAATACAACGCCGCTGGATATGCCTGTGCTTGTCCAGACAATATGGTGCTTATGAGTGGAAAACAATGTCGTGAAAGTGGTAAGTGAAGTTTATTGATGTCATCAGTGCACATTACTGCAACTCTATCTAAATCACCAAAAAGAAGGATGCAGGTGATAGCTTTAATAGTGGGGAGGGAGTT
This sequence comes from Magallana gigas, assembly GCF_902806645.1. Lineage (NCBI taxonomy): Eukaryota > Metazoa > Mollusca > Bivalvia > Ostreida > Ostreidae > Magallana > Magallana gigas. The sequence continues at coordinate 31,535,913 of NC_047568.1, forward strand.
CAATGTGCAATTTCATCTGCATCTTTCTTGTGTATATGTTACTGCATTAACCTGGCTATAAATGTCGGCTTCATGTCTTCGCCCATAACCTGTGCTAGGTAACGTAGAGCTAGGGTTGAATGTGTGCAGTGGTTCAATTAAAGTTTTTGTATTATCTGTAAATTTGAAAGTGGGTCTCCTTTTTAAATGTACTCAGATCTAAATCTGTTTAGACCTAATAAATCTATTTAGACCTAATAGATCAAAATTAATTAATTTGCTTAATTTTCAAAGATTCCATACAAGTTTGAATACTTTTAGTCCTTAATTTTTTATTACTCAAATCTTCATATGTATTAATTGCTCCAAATTGTTGGGTTTTTTTAATGCGTACTAGTCAAGGTCGATAGAAATGAAGAGCAATTTTCTGGATGCCGAAAAATTTGTGCACAATTAGCAGTATGTGAATAATTAGAAAAAATTATTGAAAATGAACAACTGCACAGTAAGCACAGCAAGAAATAAGAGTAAGAATATGTCATGGAAAGTTCAGGGAGAAGAAGCCATAGATTAACAAGGAATGTGGAAAATACATTTGGCATCAGTAAAAAATTAAATAATTGATGTCTAATTGGTAAATAACAAGATGTCCTTGTGTCGATTGTCAAAATGGAAATGGAAGAGAAATTACATGGCTCATTGCCCAGAATAAATTAACAACTTTAAAATGATATGACCTTCATATATAAATGCATCTGAAAATATATACTGAATATATATATGTATTTATATATAATTGCATACCAAAGAATGCTTATATAGCTTAAATGTAAACTAAATATGTAGAGCTTCTTACTGTTAATCTATATAGAAAAGCAACAACCTTAACCAGCTCTTAAATATTTATGCATGAACCGTTTATTATTGACAGCACCAAGACCAACTGAAAGCCCATTACCAACTCCTTCATCTAAGACAGATTCCCCAAATAATACAAACAGAAATTCCTCTAGTTCTCATGGTGAGGCCTGTTCTGTAATAAATTTCTGGAGTAGGAATTCTGATCAGAAAAAAATGAAGACTATTGATTTAATAATGCATACCTGACAAAGGCTGACATGCATGTTCTTGCCTTTGTTTTTCCTCTTTGCTCTTTTGTAATAATCCCACCTCCTACCTCTATTTCTATGTAACCAGCAACTGCTTTTAAAACCTAGCATAAACTTTCTGGCTTTGTTAACAATATTTTGTTATTTATAATTGCAATTTTGTTTACTGATAGTAAAAGACTGCTGAACTTCAATTAAATATTTTACTTTGACCAAGAAAAAATTGAATGATTTACTTTATTAAAAAATTTCAATTTAGGTGTTACTGAAAGTACCAATGACATCAGAGATCCCCAAGATTCCAGTGGTTACTACCTCAAAGCCTGAAGTCCCAGAGAAACCTGTGGTTACCCCCAAACCTGAGATAACTACCAAAAGGCATGGAATTGCTCCCATCAGCACAGACAGCCCTTACCATGTAGTGACGGGTAAAGACAATAACGAAACGGTCGTCAGAAAACAAACGGAAAGTCCCGTCGGAACTGTGGCTGTCATTTCTATTGCTGTGGTGGTGGGCCTAGCAGTTTTGGTTGTCATTGTAAGTATCGATACTTTTAGAAAAAAAATACTGAAATCCTCCTTGGCGAGTTTTATAAATTGAACGCATTCAATAATTTGTACCGGTTCTTACTCTCGTGTTTCTGTTTTTGCAGATTGGTTGTTTCATTTACCGAAGATACACAAAGAGGAACATCAAGAGCATGAATTTTGACAATCCAGTGTATAGGAAAACGACAGAGGAAACTGTCCGCATTAATAGGGACTCTGCGTTGGAGCCATTGAATGCCGATCCCATGGAAGTTTGATGCTAAAGAAGTGTTGTAGTGACATTCCATTGACAATAGGCTCTATATTTTCCTAAAACAAAATCGTTCAGGAATTGACAATATTGATTTTAAGATATTGAGTGGAAGATCGGAGAGCTAAACGGCCAGGCCTCAAATGCGAGTTGTATCCATATCCAAGCTGTGTGGCTACGCGTACCGCAATACATTCCAGTAAAGCCTACCGCTGAATACAACACCCAAGACTGTGCTGGCCGCGCCTTATCTACTGCCGTGGTCTATGGAGCAGTATAAAACTCTATACCGATGGACCCTAACCCCCACCCCCCCTCTACTCTCTCATTTTCTCATTTTACTTCAAGAATACTCTTATTTTGAATTCTGAGTAGTAAGCAATCTCTTGTATTTCTCTACATTATTTTTAATTACACCACGATTTATAACGTTACTGCATTTAAAATAGATTTGCAATTATTGAAAAATACTTATTTATGCATAATGGAGAACAAAGAATCTGCATTTATTTTGAAATTTATAGAGTTCAATCTTTTTTTTTTCTTTTTCTCTTTTTATTCCTTTTGTGTGAATGTTGAGTAAATGTAATGGATGAATTGTATACTGTATGACACAAGTGAGGGTAAGAGAGCCCGGTATGTATTCAGACTGTTTTGTTTATGTTTTTGTTATTTATTTTAGTTAAACATGTTAATGCTAAGTTAAGCTTTGTTCACATGTAGATGGAATGGATTTAGATAGAATGTTGTGTAAGATAGAAATATAGACACAGAAGGTACCTAGCTGTGCTTGTATATAAGATTTTGTTCATTGTATGGAGAGTCATTCACCCAGATATCATTAGTTTCATGTGTGTATGGTATAATAGATGTCATTTTATTTTCAATCATTCGTATGACTGAAGATGTATATTTCATGTATTTATTGAAATTGGATTCAATTGCAAAGAAATTCACATTCTGTTGTGCCCTGGGATATTTACATGCACCTCGTACCAATCCTTTTAAATTTCCATGCAGTAATGTAGTTGTAGTGTCTAATATCTCTACTAAAATTTAAATGGAGTCTTAGATCGACACAGAATGTCAAAGTGTTAAATCTGCATAGCCTACAATGAGGTTTTAGTTAGTCCCGTTACTGTTTTAATGCAGACCCAAGGCACAATGGCTTGTGTAATGTAGCTTTATGTGATATATTTCATGTGCTAGTTTTGGGAGACTTCCTAGTGATAAAATGTTTGTACATTGTAGTTTGTAAATATGTACATGTTTAGCATTGGATAAGTTTATGTTTTTATAACTGTGTAATGCTATAGTGTAAAAACGTCCGTTCTACTCAAGCAAAAACTTTAAACAGTGAAATATTACCTTGTGTAAAGCTTTAGAATATTGAGACACGTAGTTAGGAAACCTTGAAGGTTACTTGACACTGCCTACCGGCTTTTTAAAATTATTCAAGCGCATTTTGAAATCTCGCATCGTTTGACTTAATTTGTGTTCATAACTATTTTTAGGCACTATTTTAAACTGGTTTTTCTTTCATTTATTTGTTATTATTTAGAGATATTCAAAAATTCACAAATTGTATTGATTTGCTATTTAATTTAGAATGATGAAAATGAATGGTCATCAAAACATTCCAGTGCAAGTCGCTTTAATGTTTATCTGTAGGTGAATCATGTTTCTACTGTTTAACAATTTGATTTTTTGTGCCAAATTTGTGTGCATGTATATAGTTCTTGTTTGTAAATCTTTTGCTTGAATGTGAAGAATGATTCATGTTGTTCATTGTTTTGGCACAAAGTGCTTTTTGGAGAATAAAATGTATGAAAACTAGAAATCTGAGTTCTTTGACTTTTTATGCAATGCCACTAAAATCTAAAAGCTCATGGGGCTGGGTTTTAATATATGCCGGTAATATATTATGTCAAGTCGAGTCATGCGGAGTAGAAGGAATGTAAATTATTCAATGACGTGGTAGTCGTACGATCTCGGTAGTAAAGGAAGATCTGGCGAGAGTCTCTAGATCACCTCATTTGCATTCACCAGTTGGATTATGAATGAATGGAGCCGGTATATGGGAACGCCCCCTAATACGATAGAGCGTAGTCATAACAGAAACGTGTTAGTAAACTTTCATATGTTGTTACTAAACTTGACGATTAAATATTTCAACGACATGATCGTAGTCAAAAGCATTGAGTTCAATGTATTTACTTTATTTAAAAACCTTCCTAATTGCATACGATGTAGTAGGCCGAAATCATGTCTCATTCACGCTATTTAAAAAAAAACTTATTTAAAAGTATGATAAATATGCATGTAACTTTCAATTTTTAATTAAACTCTTATGATAAAATAAGATTTGAAAAAAAAAATTGATTTTTGTGAGAAGAAAGTTTTCTCTTCTGAGGATTACATAGCAAATCAATTAATTCAGGACGACTATAATAGTTTTGAAAATTACAGCTCATATTTCTTTAAATACTGGGATTATTAATTTATGTTTTTATTCTGTATCATAATTTTGTCGGTTTCTAAATGATGGCAAATTTAAGTTTAAGGTAATATTTTAAAATGATTTTAAGCGATTGATTTTTGTTTGTTTGTTAAAGGGACATGGTGACGCACAAACCAATGATTTAGCAAATATCGAATTTTTACACGATTTCCAAATATTTTATATTATATATGAAAAGATGAACTTTTGAAAAAATGACGGTATTGAAAAGTAAATAAATCAAATTAAAAAGAGAAAAATAGAATTAAGCGTTGGGCCTACACATAAATATTAAGTTTTCCTTCCGCTTCATAGCCTCGCAAACGCAGGGGAATGTAAGTACTGCAGCGTGGCTAACATCATGAGCCAGAAGCCTCTCATTGAAACATGATGTCTTCAAGAACTATATATTTATTAAGATACATTCTCTGTTAATGCATATTCCTTACCATAGACATCGAATAGCTTCAAATTCAAATGCTTTTTTCAGTTTGTCAAACCAAATGTGAATATTTTTAGATAGAAATCGCAATCACGTGACACTAAGCCAATGTCCAAAACAACTCGGTTTGTTTACATGTGCAATTTCTGGATGAGATTTAATGACTTGTAAATTGATATGTGATGGCTTATGATGCGTGAAACCTTCCGTATGATGAAATTTCAAGTAGCTCTTCTTATTTTGGTTGTAATAATCAAAAAGTAAATATCTATTTTAAGTCATCTTGCCACTTTAAAGACACTACTTCTTTATACATTTTCATCACACAGCAATAATCTGTATACTCATACGTTCAAACTAACTTGGTTGTAACATAAAATTTATTTATTAATTGGGTGTACGTGTGTATGACCAGATTGTTTCGTACTATTTGGGTCGTATTTGTATATCGTATTTATCGAAGAAAGGCCGGTCGTTTGTGTTTGATATATGAATTAACATAATGTAGGCATTATGTATATTTTTGTCACTGCTTATTGAATTAAATTGATATTTCGTTTTATCTATATCCGGTCCTGAATTATTTACGCCGTTGATGCTATTTTCTGGGAAGCAAGCACCAAAAATTATATTGAGCTAGCTACAGGGTTTTGATTATACATATATTGCATCGTCAGTATTCATATGTATAGCTTTTTTTCATTTCTTTTCCTTTGCTTTAATTACCAGGAAAGTGATAAACATGAAAAACACATGTTATTTGCTGGTAAATGAAGGTCATTTTAAAAAAAGTAATGGAATAAACAACAAAAGGATGATCCATGCAAAATACATGTACATGTAAGTGAAGGTTACAATATCATAATGTCAGTCTTTATGTAAATGTTAAGTCGTATTTGTACGCTTCAAATTGTCCTCTTCCTGTCGTGCAGACTTCCTGGTTGTTCCATTAACCTCCCCCTCCCTGTCCTGTTGATGACAAGTGCCAATTATCAGCAGCATCTGCCTATCGATGCGGAACCAGGAGATTGCGTCACTGCATGCAGGATTTCACATGTAATAGTTCCTTAAGACGGATAAGGGTTTTAAATATCACGAAACATACATTTGACAAAGTGCATGTTTCAACGATGATGAATATATTTTATAGGATATTGATGGTTTGATATTTCCTTTCGGACAATGTTGTTACCGGTAACGGCCTATAGCTATCTTGTGTATTTGTGTTGGGATTAGCCCTCGGGCTTATCACGAGTACCATGCTTTTCAATGAGTTAAATGATCGTTACTTCGAATTTGTCATAATGCAAGTTGAAATAAATTAAGAAATCATTTTCGGGCATTAGGAGCTAGGTGATAATTTCGGCCGGGACGTGATCAAATCCAATAAAGCCCGAAAGGTTAATGATAGATTTGATCACGCTGGACCATAATTATTACCATTATTACCTCATAATATTTCAAAAAATGATTTCTTATTACGTATATTTATATGGATTTTAAGCAACTGTACGATTAGATATTAAATTATTGATATATATATTTACGTTATATTCATTTTGTATAATTATGAAACCCCATGTATAACATTTGTGTCAGTGATGAACTTGTACTGAACATTACGCTACAAAGAGGTATAGCGCACTAATAATATGGTGTCGACTTCAATGTGGCGCTTTTGCAATCATCAGATATTTTCAATATTATACAATATTAAGATAAAATATATTTAAAGAAATGCAAATTGCATAATATCCTGGTTAAGGTCAGACGCGACTTATTTTCCATTACAAATTACATTACAAATGTATTTTCTTTCTTTTTTTTCTATCTCCGCAATCTGAAGATTTCTGCTACGTAATTTCAAAATTATATTTATGTTGTATAATTTTTTTTTTCGATTTGGATATATTATTTCAATTAAAAATAGGTACTTTGACTTTTTAAAAACATTTAATTTCATGTTGTATGCAATTAAAAGAAAAATTCAAAATATTTTAACTCCGAAATTAGCCTGGTAATGCACTCTGAGTTTTTGGGCATTAACATGCAAATGCAGAAGAAATAATCTATCAAGAAAAACTATCTAAAACTGAGGAACGTCGCATCTATATACAGGTATTACGGTACATTTAACAAGTTTATATGTCGTACTCAAAATTCAGCAAAGATTTCAATATGTGACTTTTCTAAAACATTCATATATTTAGCCACATATTGAAAACACTTTCAAAGAATTTGTTATATGCGTGCGTAGGTTCTTTTATTTTTGGGGTCGCTGGATTAAATATATTATATCTTTCCTCTTTTCACTTAAAGGGTCATGGTCACGATTTTGGTCAAATTTCATTTTTCTGTGTTTACTATTTACACTATAGGAGTGCATTTATCATATATAACCATAATCCTTTTTCTTTTGCTTGTCAAGATTTCTGATTATTCTACCCCCACCCCCACCCCACTGACGCCACTGTAATGTAACATGGTCATAGTAAAGATAACATTTCTAGATATTGATTGACCAAATAGAAATTTTCATGAAGATAAAATTAGGCCATTTCCCCACAGGAAATTTTCACATCACGAGTTGATAATAATAGCACAGAAAATCTACTTTCGGTTTGTGATTTTTTGACAGAAAACCCAAAAAATTTCATCCTACAAAGCATTAGAATTCTGAACATCTGGGATAACTAAAGGTGGGTTTATTTCATTATGATACTTGTAATGTCAGATTTTCTATGGTTGCATCAAATGATTTGATTTAAATCAAACGTATTTAAAATGAAACCCATCAAATTTATTCATATGCTAATTAAATTAAATGTATGGACTGTCAGACTCTGCTACTTGAATGAAGAGCATAACTCTATAGACCCAATATTATGGAATTGACAGTAAAGTACTTAGTTTAATCCCAGCCTAGATAAATAATGATTGACTATAGACTGAATTTCCTTCGTCATCGATCTTAGACTTGATCCAGTCATTGACTGTTTTTTATGAGATCAACTATATATACAGGTGTAGACCGAATATATCAACTAATGATTGTATAATATCCACTGAATGAAATCGTATAGAGACTGAATTAGTAAGAATCGACTTTGAACAGAGTTCACTTGAACTGACTTCAAATTAAATCAACTGGACCGACTACAGTGTATAGACTGACTCTGCGATAGACTAAATACACGGGGACCGAATCTGTTAAAGATCGACTTTTGATTGAATCCAGTATCTTCTATAGAGAGGAAATAGTGGTCGACTGTAGACCGAATCTGCTAGCTGGGATCGATTGTATACTAAATCTAGTGGGATCGACTATTGACTAAATCCGCAGGGATTGACTTTAGACTGACTCCGTTGGAATCGACTACAGACTCGAATCCTAGTATGAATCCTATTTGTTTGACTGATGATGGACTGTAAATTGAATGTCCGTTTAGATCTACATGTATAGAATGAATCTCCTTTGATCAACAAATTACTGACTTTTTTTGTCAAACATTAACAAGAGACTGACTTCTAGCTTTGGAGAATGGTTTCTCCTTGACCGACTTGATGGACCGACTACTTGTATTTGTCATCGACAAGACACTGAATTGTTCGTCATCGACTGATGAACTCGCATGCACATCTGCCAGTCATCTTTAGGAGACTCATTGTCAGAGACTGGATCATTTTTGACATCAGACTGAATCTTCTGCATTATATACCTTGATTTTGGACTGATTTACAGGATAAACTGTAGAATTGATTGTAGACATACTCTGTTTGGATCGATTGTAGACAAAATGTAGTGGGATCCACTTTTGACTGAATTCATTGGGATCGATTGTAGACTCAATTCACTGGGATCGACTGTAAACTGAATCCAGTGGGACCGACTGAAGACAGAATCCAGTTAGACAGACTGTATAGACTGAATCCACAAAAACCGATTGTAGACTGAATCCAGTGGGACCGACTGAAGACAGAATCCAGTTAGACAGACTGTAGGATCGATTGTAGACTGAATCCAGTGGGACCGACTGAAGACAGAATCCAGTTAGACAGACTGTATAGACTGAATCCACAAAAACCGATTGTAGACTGAATCCAGTGGGACCGACTGAAGACAGAATCCAGTTAGACAGACTGTAGACTGAATCCATAAGAACCGATTGTACTCCAGTGGGACCGACTATAGACAGAATCCAGTTAGACAGACTGTAGACTGAATCCACAAAAACCGATTGTAGACTGAATCCAGTGGGTATGACTGTAGACAGAATCCAGTTAGACGGACTGTAGACTGAATCCACAAGGATCGATTGTAGACTGAATCCAGTGGGACCGACTGAAGACAGAATCCAGTTAGATAGACTGTAGACTGAATCCACAAGGATCGATTGTAGACTGAATCCAGTGGGACCGACTGAAGACAGAATCCAGTTAGACAAACTGTAGACTGAATCCACAAAAACCGATTGTAGACTGAATCCAGTGGGACTGACTGAAGACAGAATCCAGTTAGACAGACTGTAGACTTAATCCACAAGGATCAATTGTAGACTAAATCCAGTGGGTATGACTGTAGACAGAATCCAGTTAGACAGACTGTAGACTGAATCCACAAGGATCGATTGTAGACTGCATCAAGATCCAGATTTGCAGAATCCAGATCGATTGTAGACTGAAACCAGTGAGATCGCCTGTATAGAATGAATTTAACGAGAAAGAGCGTAGACTGAATCCACAAAGATCGACTGTAGACTAAATCCAATTAGATAGATCGTAGACTGAATCCACAAGGACCGATTGTAGACTGAATCCAATGAGATCGATTACAGACTGAATTTGCCAAATCGACTGTAGACCAAATCAACTTGATCGACGTACAGACAAAATCCTCTGAAACGGCAATAAACTGAATGCTTGTGATCGACTCTTTACAAATATAGACAAAACCTTATCATTGTTGATGTGGATAGAGCATAGTTATGGTACTTTGTTTTACAAAGTTGATTATGATAAATGATGACGAACGACTATAGTTAGCCTAACAGCGTCTGGTAGACTACTCCTCCGCGTGTCACCACCCTTTAGCCACCAATTTTTTTTTCAATTTCCGAGATGTGACTGTTTTGTTTAATTATAGAGTTTAGATGGAGGTAAAAGGCTTTCGAATTCACGACATTCCTTCCGGGGTCACCACAAATGATCTGTCTATCTACTTCGAAAAATCCCAAAATGGCGGTACAGAACTAGAAGAGATATATTACCCACTCTCTGACAACAGTGCTGTTATCGTCTTTACAAACGATGGTACGTCTTTTGAAAAAGAAAATAATATTTACACATAATTTTAACAAATAATTTGAATACAGAAATCGAGCACTTGTCATTTATACTTTTTTCGCAGAATACAAGCGTGCCTTTGACAAAGACCACGCCTTGAACGGCAAGAAGTTGGCTCTTAGTAGGCTTCCGGTTCAGGTAAATTATCTTGGTATACCGGCAAAAGGCAACATATTAAACGGGAAAAGAAAAACCCATGAAATTTGTATTTTAAAGTTTCAGCGGGTAAAAATTGTATATCAATGTCTTGATGTTTTTTTTAATTTGACAGCTTTTCTCGAGCACTACCGTATATCTGGAACAAGCAATAACACAGCTGCTGGACGAGAACCCTCCGCTTATGAGAAGCCTTGAAAATGAAAGCGATATGGAAGTCATGTTCGACGCGAAATCCATGACATACAAGATTTGTGGGAATTCCTTCCAAATTGAATGGGCGACAAAGTACCTGACTGACATGTGGCAGAAGAATCAAGAAAACAAGAGAACGAACCCCAAAACGCCCAACGGTAAGGAAGAGGAGACGAAAGAATTGGAAGCAAGGCGCTCTCCACAGATGGCGGAAAGCACAGATTCCGACTCTTCCGATAACGTCTCATATGCTTCGCCCTCGCTTTCATTATATAAACGCAAGGAAAATAGCAGGGAAATAGAGCGCACTCTAAGTCCGTCGTTGGATCATGATCATTTTTCGAACGGCTCCAAAAAGACTAAAAGATCAACAGCACCTAATGCTCCACAGCAGAAAAGTTTTTCAGACATGGAAATGTTACACCAAACCGGTTCAAATATTGTCGCTGATCGAAAGACGGATTCTTCTCTGAAAATGTCAGATTGTAAGCTTTCGCACAATGATCCAAGATCATGTAAACCACACCCTGTAAAATCGCCAAACATGGACAGAGGGTCTAACCAAACAAGGCGTCAGAACCTTTCAGACATAGAAAAATCAAAGTCTCTCTCCAAAGCATCCCATGTTCCACATCCCAGAACCTTTCATTTTAAATCGGGGGTGTCAAGAGAACAGATGAGAGTCCCTATGGTGTTTAATAATTACAATAGTGACTCGGATGAAGACGGCAATGTTGGCAGTAGAAGTCCAATAGGCTTTTCAACAAGAGAAACACAGATGATGCGTCGACGACCTCCTCCTCCTCCAAGACCACGAGATCACCCCATCGTCCACCCTCGTCCCAGTAGGTCCTTTCAACCGGGCATGTCCCTCAGTCAGACCGATTTTCCTGACCTGGCACTAGAGTACGAATCGCCCGTGGGATCTGTGATTGTGAAACTAGCCATGGGCGACATCCTTGCGCAGAAGACAGATGCCATTATCAGCCCCGCCAGCACAGACCTTATAACTTTTTTCGGAATATCTGCCGTGATCGCTAGAAATGCCGACAGAAAGATGAAAGAAGAGTGTGCGAACCACGTTACGCAAAATGGAAATCTTCTCTTTGGTGACGTCATTCATACCTGCGCTGGGGGGAACCTTGATCCGAAGGTGACGTACATTCTTCATGCTGCTGTTCCAACTTGGCGGGAAGACATCCCAGAACAGTCCGCGCATTTATTGACATGCACTTATCTCAACTGTTTCCAATATGCCGAAAAGATCTGGCTCAGAAGTTTGTCTATGCCTGTCATAGGAGCTGGTAAGTCAATTGAAACCTTTCTGCATTAAATACTACTAGTAGCTTATAAAACAATTCAAAGCTCTTAAGTTCTTGTCAATTTCCTACCATTACTTTAATATTGTATTTTTTAAGGTTATTTTGGTGCTCCATTGGATGCTTGCGTACAATCCTTCCATGACGCCATTTTATTGTTCACGCGCTTTCATGAAAAGAAAGCCAAACATCTTCAAGAAATTCAGCTGGTTAGCAATGACAGGGACAGCGCATGCTCCAGCGTTGTTGTGTTTAAATCCTTGATGGACTCGGAGGAAGAACAGGCACGTAAAGCTGCAGTTGAAAGATATTGCAAAGGAAGTGAAATGTATGATTTTTCGGCTCGCGATTTTGTTCTTAGAAGAGAGGAATCGAGCGGTGACGAACGACATGAAAGTGACAATGAGAGGAGATCCGAGGATGTCGCTGAAAATAAACTGAAGTATCCTTCAAACGAAAAACTGGACAGTGAATGCTCTGCCAAAAAGGGATATTCGAGCGCAAATTCAACCGATTCGGACGAAATTGATCAGTCTTTCCCGGCCAGAAGTCAAGTGGGACAAAAAGAAAATGGAAGTGACTCAAAAAAGAAGGAAAATATAAAGGCTATTCACGACGATGAGAGAGACTTGTGGGAAGACGTAAAAAATGAAAATAGAAGTACAAACGGTTTCAGTTTCGAAGAATCGAAACAAGAAAATGCCCGCGACCGTGATTTGCATCAAATGGAATCAAGGGTATCTTCCGGAGAAAATGCGTCATTTCCCACGGAGTATACGGAGGTGATAGACGACACAGCGTCATCTAGCGTCATCGAAAAATTATTGACGCGACGTGGTTCTGACTGAGATGTTTTACTAAAAAAAAAAGGCTTCTGCTACATGTATTAACCAAGTTAATCAAATACATGCAATATTGTTTTAACTGTCTGCGATTGAGATCAAATGCATGTAATGATTTTTTAGTGCCAGCATCTTAGGTCGCAATAAATTGATGTGTATATATGTAAAATTCTGCAGACAAACCGAACACTGGTCATTTTGAATATTTATGATACTTATATTTCATTAATGATTGAAGAAAAAACTTGTTAACGCTATGGCAAGGAAGTACATGTATTTATTATTAAAAACCACGAGTGAAGGAGACGGAAACAAAGCTTATATAATCATGAATTTGTGAATTACCAAACTGAAGATTGCAAGGAACATTCCCTCTCACATTACTCATTACATCACAGGTTTTGCCAGAACCTTCTGTCGACAATTGTTATACTGTAATCAATAGTATGTACATGTGATTTGACTGTACGTGGGTTATTTTGGTGGATTTTTGTTATTGCTGCTGCTGTTGTTTTTGGGTTATTTTTATGGTTAAATTGTTGCTTTGAAAAATTTACCGATATTAAAACATGTTTAATGCAAAAAGTTACATTATTTTGAAAAATTAAAAAAAAATCAACAGATTACTGGAAAATAAACTATTACCGGTATTGTAAATAATAGCAAGTCTTCAAACATTCTGCAGTGTACAATGCATGTACAATGTATGCATGCTATTAATGTTTATGTTCGCCATGGTTTCATAAACGTGCATATTTAAAAGCCGTGAATTATAAAGAAAATAAAAGACAATTTACTAAACCCCATATCCAAAACAAATATCAAATTAAACCACATATGTGCATTTAGTATACCATGAGAATAGATTTTCAAAATATACACAATCATTCCATACTTTAAGCTGTACTCTGATATACATGTATGTAAAGTTCTGAAATGTAGTACGGTAAAATATAAGTACACATGTAGGTGAGTATAAAGACGGTCTTTGCCTGAATCTCGTATAAGATCAAGACCTTTTGATTTGGAATATTGTCCCGGTATTTAAATGAAATAGGGCAACATACAAATCGATAAGAGGGTCAATATTTTGTAGTCAATTAAATGTCGCATACATGTGCGTAATTAGGGATTAACTAATTACATGTACATGGTAAATCAATATTCTCGTCACGTTCTCAAAAGTGAAATGACCCCTACACAACAGACAGACATAACAATTCTCCATCATTTTTTTTTCAGGGACATTGAAAACATTTACTTTTTTTTTCATGGGAACATTTGCATGGCAGTATTCACATTTTTAGTAATTGTTATCATTATGTAAATGCATGTCATTGTTCTTTTTTAAAAATACAAAATGAGGTCATATAGTCTAGAACTTTGTTTCCTCATTGAAAAGAAATAAATTTGCATTTCTGTACCAACATGCCCTGCTAATTAAGCAGATATATTTAGCCGACGTTCACAAGAGTTTTGAGCAACCTGGAAAGGTGTACTGTTGTATTTAGCACGGCAACTTAATGAATTCGTCTCTCTTAACCGTTGATTTAACACAAAAAGAGCTTTATTCTCTACCTTGACAACTTGATTTAACCAAGTGGTGATGTAATTTCAAGTGGGGGGTATAGACAAAAATCACTAGGTACATGTACTTTGTTTGCACGCCAGAACAGCCATTTTTTTTTAGGTACAACTTATTGTTCAGAAGCATGCTCAACTGAAGAAATTTCATGAGGGGTGAAATGGGTGCTAGAAACATTCTTCAAAATATCACCTCACCCAAGCAGACGACGAAAAATATGAGACACATTAATTCAAGTGCATTTTATATTAGATATGCACCTATGTACTTTGATTTAAAGATTTGATGTCTTAAATTTTAAACACGTCTTTAACACAATCTTTTCAATTTTCCCCGATGAACAATGAAGTTAAAAAATGATAAGGACAAATCTATACAGACTGATGAAAAAATATGTTCAGACATTAGGAAAAAATGTACTTAATAAATTTGTTTAGCTCGTCCTCAACATTGAATTATGCCAATGAAGATTACTTTTATCATTAATTTATAAACCGTCTTAATTTACTCTTTTTGGGAAGAAATATGTGCACATAGAGTATTCAATCACTGCATCTTGGCCAAAATTCATTCAGAATTCTTAAATAGATTACAAATTATGTCGTACGCTTTTTGACTGCAGTTTATCATAAATTGCATAATGTACACAAAAGTGCGAACTTCTCTGAGTTTGGTGTGCAGTTAACAAGCATCGTCATGACACGCACTTTACATACAAATTTCACACAATGCATGTACACCTTCGCAGACGAAATCACCGAGTGTTTACATTATCTGTGTAATATGGTAATGAACTATTCCATTTTTGGCAATCAATTATAAATAATGTGAACAACCGCTCCATCAAGTTACACATCAAGTATGTATTTAACTATTTAATCTGTTTGGGGTTTTTTTTTCGTGTAAAAAGGTGGCCCTGTCCTGTGCTTCAACTGATTGGACTAACTCGGAATAAAATGTACATGAGCCAGCTGTCCATGATCCTAACTGCCTACAACTGCCCTCGTATGAGTAAGAACATGTAACATCCGCTTGAAACCTGTCAGTAGTTGTCCAACAGCCGACCCCCCCCCCCCTTTTTTTTTGACGAAATGTGATTTATGAAAGTGGATAAAGATCCCCTCCCCTCCAAACGTGATAATGTGCAAGTTCTGAACAATATAATTACGCGTATACATTTTATATCAGAAAACATTAAACGAAGATTTCAGGTGCACGTACATATATTTTATTCCAAATTGTAAAATATGTACACTTATAAACATGTATAAACAATCCATATGAAAAATGTATATATATCGTTGCAACAGTTCAAAATATGTAATAAATTAAGTTTATGGATATTGTAGCGAAAAATATAGAACAATATGCCTCACTGACACAACGAAACAATGAAAATGCAGAAAAACATGACATCTCTTGATAAAGCTAAGATACTGCATCGTTGCCTAGCAATACTGTAAATTTACAGGACTGTAACTGAGATTTCAGATCGTCTGATATGGGATTGTTTTGTAAATTCACGTGACCTAAACCATCGATATCCTCAAGTCGACTCACTTCAATACCTAGAACAGAAAGAAAAGAGACATTTATATTTCCCTGTAAAAAGTGTCACTTTAAACTAAAAATTTATGCACGCTTCTATAATTGTAAAAACCTTCGGAATGCTTGATTTAGTGCAATTGGCTCTTAGTTTCTTACCCATAAGGCAATTATTCTGCAGATGTAGTTCCTGGAGATTTGGAAGTGAGTACACAAAGGGTGGGACGCTCTCCAGATCATTTCCGGAGAGATTCAGCACCTGGATACCCTGCATCACGTGCATGTCTGCTGGAAACTGGTTCAATTTGTTTCCACTTAAATCTAGCTCTGATGATGATAAAAATAAGACATAATTTTCGCATTACAACATAATTCATGGCCATGCTTATAATAAAGTTTCTGATTTTTTCCCCATCGTTTTTATAAGAAACAATTATTTTTGCAAAAACTGTCCGGCTATGACACGTTGAAAACACGTGCGGTCACGTCGGCAAATTCTTCTAATTTCATTTCATGGTGGATTTCATTTAAACAGATCAAATCTATATTTTATTTTAAGAAGTAGGAAAATAAATACTATTCTGATATATGCACACGATTACCCTTGAGCTGTTTGAAATTGGAGGGGAATTTTGGAGGAATCTTTCTTAGCAAATTGTTGGCCATTGTACACTTGTGTACGGTAACCGACTTCAGCATCATGTAGACCGCATCAGGGACCTTAGTTAGGTCGCATTCGGATAGATCTAATAAAACAAAATATTTTTTTTTTAATGAAAGGGAGGAAATTCCTTTTTTTCTTAGTAGGAGTAGTGTGACACAGTTACCTCTCTTAAATACTTAAAGTATTTTTCGAAGTATGTCCTTATACTTCATACATGTACATGTATTTTTTTTTCTTCTTATAAATATACAAAAAAAAAAATGAATACTGCAGCTGTTTATAACGTTGTTTTTGGAAAACTCAACAAAATACTACCCCATATGCAGCGTTGTGCATGTATTTGGGGTCCAAAAAGGGGGAAATACCATATGGTCTTGCTACATTTTGCATCAGATCGAATGACATTTCCCCCACTTTACTCACTTTATTGTTATAAACGCTATAAATATAGAAACACCTAACTAACCCGTGATGTGCACAAGTATACCTGTCATATATGGAATGTGATTATCGCAACCTCTGAAAAAGTTTCGCAATACCCTGTCACAAGTCTCGTGACATAAGGTGATTAATAACATACTAGAACTTTTTAGCAGTTCATACCAAGACATTGAGTTTCTTGAGCGTCACGGAGCCTTCTAGCCACAAGGGCCGTCCCACTGGCCATCCTGCACCCGCGAACGTAAAAGAATCCCTTTTGTGATCCCCTTTTATTAACCAAGATTGGCATTACGATCCCGATTATAATATTTTGGTCAAGTTGCAATCTAATTAAAATTAGACTTGTAGGATCACATGTCTAATTTTAATTAGATTGGTCAAGTTACGACCATAAAGTGTACCAACAGAAAGAATGAGAACAACCACAAGTTAATCTAAACTAAAACTCAGAACTGAATATGAAGGAACTGCATGTGTTGTGACATTCACAAATTATATCAATTATTTAATAATCATACACCAGAATATTCTTGACAATAAAAAGTGACATGAAATAGATTTTTTGATATAAGGAAATCATTTTGATATCAAGAATTAATGTTGATATCCAGGAATTGCATGTGTTCGAATTCGTGATATTATAATTATCAAAAACATGTAGTTTTGACATCAAAAACCACAGGAGCCCCTGTGTCAAAAACTCGATTTTTAAGTATGGGAAAATTTTCGAATTTGTGATATCAAAAAATTATTTAAGGAATGAATTCAATATTTATTTGTTTTATACGATAAAAAATTGTTTGGGCAGTTTACGCTTTATAAACCGCGAAGCGGTTTATTAAAAAGCGTAAACTGTTTCAAACCATATATTATATCGTATAAAACTAATAAATATTGAATTCATTGCTTATAATTTAATTTTTTTACTCTTCATTGTGGATAAAACTTAAAATGACGTAAAATTGTACAAAAATCAAACGTAACGTCAGGCGTATTGATACGT
The DNA here is from genome assembly GCF_902806645.1 of Magallana gigas. Lineage (NCBI taxonomy): Eukaryota > Metazoa > Mollusca > Bivalvia > Ostreida > Ostreidae > Magallana > Magallana gigas. The sequence goes on from NC_047568.1 coordinate 31,553,835, forward strand.
TTATTACGTTAGTCTTACTAAGACGAAGGCAATATTCTTAATACAATATAAAATAATTTTTTAGCCAATCAGAAAGCGCGTTACAACCAGAATTAAATTATAAGAAAATACATCAAAATAACAGGCACTGATTCCGTAATAAAAGGACATCCTACGGTATAATAACACCCTGTAAACACAGCGGCTTGAGGACAGGACCCCATCCACCCCCTTCAGTTCCATCCCACAGATTTAGACGCCCATATTAGTTGTTTCTTCGTTCGATAGAAATTCCCTAAAAGTTATGCACACCGTGTCCCTTTCCAATTATCTGAAAATTAAAAGAAAAGAATTGATTACTGTTCATAAAAAATAGGAAATGCAGGTTGAGTATGGTTTTACATCGTTTATTAAAATGGGGGAACAAGATAGCGCAAATTCCCATTTGGGTTTGTCGTAAAAAAAAAACAATTTCAAATTATTTTTTTTCCAACCAAATATACTAGATGATGTTATATTAAAAGTTTACAAAAGCACAATTTCTAACTATATTCAGTTAAATTTTGAATATTTTAACAAACGATAAGAAAAAAAATTAATTCTAAAGTTTTGGTGGTATCGAACCCACAACCTAAAAAAAACTAGCTCTATAATCTTACCTACTGTCTGGTGCTCTAACCACTGAGCCACTTCAGTCACAACAAACTAAATGCAACTTCAAATACGAGTTAACGGACTTGTAGTATTTCTCTAAAACGTTCATTTGTTGGGATACAAAATGACATTTTTAAAGTATAGTGGGTCAACTCTCCACGTTTTTGTTGATTGAAATCGGTTTGATTTCCTTTAAACCTTATACTGACTATGACAAAATATGGAGCCCAGACCCACTCTTTAAGTTATAAAAATGGCACTAATTGGAGGTTTTTTAACACCCTTACGCCAGTTTAAATCAACCTATTCTAAATATTTAGCATATTTAAAGGTTATAAATCGATGTTATGGTAAATATACATTGTTTTCAATAATTTAGAAAGAAACTATGAGATTCGATTACCAGTATATTTTAATTTTATAGTTTCTTATCCACAAGGGCCAAGCCCGTTTTAACATTAATTTCAATATATCCATAAATGGTTACTCATCATAAATGGTTACATTGAAATTAATGTTAAAACGGACTTGGCCTCTTTGATCTTATCTATACCCAAATATGCCTTATTCATCCATCTTCTTTTAAATTGAAGCAAAATATATATATTTTATATTTACTGGAAAGTTGTGTAAATGACTTTATACATGACTTTATAAGAATTTGAATCAAAACGGAAATTCAACTGTTCCGTCTAAATCGGGGGGGGGGGGGGGGTCCTGTCATTAAGCATCTAGCTGTGTCTGTATAGTAGAGATTGAACTTTTTTTTATTAAGGAAACAAGTGCCTGTATGTGACTCAAAATGATTGAAACGACGAATCATGGTATTTCTGTATACATTGCATTAAAAATATTAAAAACATGCGCGGATCGAGAGATTTTTTTTCTCGCAAGGAGATCCGAAGATATTTGAGTTTACCAGGGAGTGCAAGGCATACATGTTTTTTCGGTATTAGAAATTATGATATAACAACCTCCCCCCCCCCCCCCCCCCTCCGATCAGCGCATGATATACATGTATTCATCATTATTGGAAAATCACATAATTATTATATAGATATTGCATAAGTTGCAATATGTAATTTTTTTGCATCTTTAAAATGTTTTGATCTTCAACTACTTATAAACGCTTCAAAATTTTAGTTAGGCTATATCTTGCTATCAATTTAATGAAAAAGTTTAAATTTAACACATATGTGTTAATCTATATTTGGAATTGGATATTTTTTTCTATCTTATAATGTGTTTACGATAATAATGAAATGACCAAACGAATAGGTATATATACTTTAGCATGTTTAGTGCCTAGGCTTTTATTTTCATCGGGATCAAAATTCCTCAATAAAGCTCTTTTGTAATGAAAATAAGAAAGACCCGCGGTAACACGAATGTTTAAAAATGGTGGATTTGCTTTTGTTTTGAAATAAAAAATGTGAAAAATCCTAATAACTGTGTGAAACAAGGTAAGATTAAATTTCAACATACAATTGCAAATCAAATTAAGAGGTTATATTCATATAATTAAAAAAAAAAAAGTATTTGCACTGCAACAAATATTTTTTTTAGAAAGTGAACATGTTTCGACACATTCTCAGATTTTAAATTGTGACATTTACAGTAATCATGAAATAAAACCAACGTTAAACGGGGATTTGTTTTTGTATACAACTATATACAGCGTGAATGTAATAAAAGATAGTGTTTAATTTTATAAATACACAAAATTTAGTTACTGTTGAATGTTTATTTACGAGCATACTTCAGATAAATTCATATTTTTTTCAGTCTAAGTTTTGTTTTAAACTATGAAATAGATCAATTTATACTAGAATGTGAATTTAGGGTTGAGAATCAAAAACTTTAATAAATGCACATATTTTTGCATGGCCCAAAATACATTTCTTTAAAGTCACCTATACTCTGTCCCTAGATATCCTCGATTCACATTTTGCTTCATTACTCAATATATATAAATATTCCAGGGTTCAAACGATGTTCATTTAAAAGTATGAACAATTTCCAAGATTTTTCAGTTGCTTATCAGGTTTCAATAAACGGCTAAAAATGTGATGTCTACGGGGATTTTGTATTAATTGCAGCAAGTCCAGATGATAAGGTTGAAAATTGTGCGAGGTATTCCGGTTATATTTATGCTCGGAAAGTTAAAAACATTTGAATCTTAAAATGACTAAGTCCTGAGACCAAATCTTTTTTTATTTGACCCGTAGACATCTTGCATTTGATTGGAAGGACCAAACAGATACCACAAGGTCAAAAATGAATGTACATAAAAGAAAAATTGGAAACCAAATGTTTAGGGATATCCTGCTTTCAGAAGCCTATTTAAAGTGACTTTGGCAATCAATTTAATCATTTTATTGAGATGAAAAACCCTAAGGTATCCATGAACATTTAGATGCTACTTTATTTACTTTAAGTTAGGTTAAGGAATATCAAATGCTTAGATGTTCAACAAACATTACAAGGTTGATATCATATGTGCCACATAACTATTTCACATACACCTGGAAGATAGGAAACATCTGATTTTAAAAATCTTATTTATCTTAAGTGAAACTTCCTCTTATTTTGTTTGTATTCTTTCAGATTGAAGTTTCATTTTTACAAGAAGAGAGGTTGTAAGCAATGGAGGAGTTCAGATACACTTACGCTAGGCTCTGTAAAGACAACCATGTTGAACCTCAAGAATGTGTCCTCAGCTACCTCAAGAGGTATTTTACTTTTCCCTCAAGCAAGAAAAAACATAGTAGGACTCATTCATCTGCCTTGAATTGACAGTAATTTAAATACACTTAAAGTTATGTTTATTATTACAAAAGATATATACTTCACAGAGCAGTTTCATTTTTATATAGTAAATAGCTTTACTGAGAAACAGTTCAGACTGTCAAATTAATAATACACAGAACATTTTTTATTTCTGGATTTGAAATTGAGAATTTTTTTTCAGTTTTGAATCTACGCTAAAACGGGGCAAAACTGTGTTAAATCTCTCCACCAATAGTCTTTCCCCAAAGACTTGCCATGTTCTGGGCAAGGTTATTGCAACTGACCGAACCTTCGTTGAAATCAAATTTGCTGACTGCATGTTAAGTGAAGATGGTAGGTTTATATTTTTGTTGAAATTTGCCTTTATCATGGAAAACCACTCATTTATATCTATTCTGTGATATTTTATGACAGGGTTTATTTATTATTTTTTTTTAAACGTTTAGATTTAAAAAATCAACTCTGGTATTAATTCATTACTCTTTATTTTGCAGCAGTGAAAGGTCTTTGCCACGGCCTTTCCACAAATTCTTATTGTAAATTTCTTGATTTGAAGGTTAGTATCTATTTTCCAGAATGTTATTTCAGTTTCATTAAATATAATATCATTAAAGCTGAACTGAGAATTTCCTTCATTGGAATTATTAACAACAGTTACTTAAAATTTTTGTTTAGTTGTTAAGGTACAAAAAAATCAAGAAAATTGATTACCTAGTATCTGTTTAGTTAATGTTTTGTTCAGATTATCTGTTCTCTTCATACAGGGCAATAACATTCGAGGAAGTGGAGTGGAAGCTGTGGGGAAAATGCTTAGACATAATCACACTATAGCAAGGTGAGTATCATTTGATAGCAAGGCAAGTACCTGTGTATTGTTATAGCTATCCAAGTATCTTAAGATAGCGATGCAAGTAAGTAAATTAGGCAAGTAACTGGTGATAAAGGCAGGTAATCAATGTAACTAATTAATTAATGCAAATAAGTAACTATTGATAATAAGACCAGTGACTAGAAAAAAAAAAGCAAATAAATAGTGATGTGATCATCTTCGCTAGCCAAGGGTTCTCGGTCCACTTTGCTCCCCGTAAACCCTTGGCGGATTTCATTACGAAAACTCGGTGATGTGGTGGCGCTATCTAGCGAGCAACTTGAGTTGCGCCCCTTGCATATTTCATTTTAATCTAATTAAACAACGGGTTATATATACACTACGGTATTAATACAACTTAAAAACATGTTGACTACCGAATGTCGGAACATAATTAACGATGCTATTAAACATGTTAAATACGAATTAAGTAATAACCCAAGGAAAGCACAGAATGTTTTATTCATCGTGTTTTGTAAGGACCGGAGTGAGAAAGTCGCCGATTTATATGAAAGCTTCCAGGTCAAAAAACCAGGTATCGCTGTCGTTAATATTGCGGAACAAAGAAATTAAATAAAACGAAGATAATTGAATCTTTAAAAGCAATAAAAATAAGCAGGAACGTATATACTAACGGGATAGGCAACTTCTAAATTCGCCATGTTTACTTCCCATGCTGATCACGCGAGCCTTGACAAGTTTGTAGAACTAAATGTTCAATCCCAGTAAAATAGATAGGTTTTAAAGCGATCTGGTTAGACCATCGTTGGAGAAGCACTGTACTCGAGAACTTGTATCTCAACTTGTTAAAAGCACCTAATGTTTTACCAAAGATCCCACATGTGTTTTCTTTTAAAGTTTATATTTACATGCACTGTGATTGGATCAGCTACTCGCAGCTGCAGCCAATCATAAAGCGGAGCTTGTCACCGAGTTTTCATAATGAAATCCGCCAAGGGTTTATGGGGAGCAAAGCGGACCGAAAACCCTTGGCTAGCGAAGATGTGATGTGATAGACTTATGAATTAAAAGTTAATATTCATTGGAAAAACCAACAAAGTGGATATTTTTATGCTAAGTTATATTTGATACGTAAATCGCTTGAAGGTAGTAACTTTTTCTTGTTTTAGGTTGTTAAGCATTCCATGATAGGCTTTTTATGCTTAAGTTAAAAAGAAAGACTACCATAACCGCTACAGTAGGGCATTCATCTTATGCATATTTTTTTTCTCAGTGTATGCTTGGAGTGGAATGCCTTTGGAATGTTAGATAACTCTTTTGCCATGTTTTGTGATGGTGTGGGATCTAATGATGCGTTACAAGCTCTGGATCTCAGAAATAACCAGATCAGCCATGATGGGGCTGTTGAACTAGCTGCAGCATTAAAGAGAAACCACACACTAAGAGCTTTGGGTAGGAGCACGTTTTAAACATGAACTGGAATATATAAACTTACCGTAATATTGGTAGATCTTTCAAAAACATATATTATATGAAAAATGTCATTCATAAATTTTATCTTTAATATAATGTATTATTTGAAACAGTTTGATATATATATTTTTGAATGCAGCCTTAACGTAGATGACAATTTTATTTCTTATGATAAAAAAAGGTCCCATGATCATGTGATGAAAACACTAGTTATTTTTGTTTTAGATTTGCGCTGGAACAGTGTCGGATTGTTAGGAGGACGAGCTATTCTGGAAATGTTGAAAACAAACAAAACGATTTGTAGATTGGAATTGGCTGGAAATAACATTCCAGGAGACATCTTAAAGTCCATCGGTAAGAATTGTTTATAAAAGCAGTTTGAATATTTCTTACAAAATGCTCTATCTATTTATGTACATAATACAAATATTGTCATTGTTGGAAACCTACATTCAGTGTTGCTTCTCTTATGTTAAAAGAAGCGAGACTGACCATGAGTTTCCAACAATGATATACATGTACTGCATCCACAGAATATGAGGTGATACTGTATTTTTTGTATTTAAACATTCTTGTACTTAAATGTATGAAATAGTAAAGAGGGTCATTTTCTTAATATAGATTCCTTTACTTAGCTTTTTCTTTCTTTTTCACTATATTCAGTAGGTTTTTACATCAACACAATATTAGACAATAATATAAAGTCATTTATTTTTCCTTTGTATTACAGCAATTAAATTAATTATATTCTAAGTATGGAGAATTACAACAATAGATTATAAACATTTTACAAGCACAATCTACTATCAAATTCAACAAAATATAAATATTTTCAGACTTGGCTCTCAGTCAGAATGAGGACAGGGCACTATTGAATGATGACCATAAATCCAAACTAACAGTCATGGCAAAACACATGAAACAGATTGAGCACGATAAGAAGTTGGAGGTGAGTTAGAAATAAGATATATAATGTTTCCTGTACACTGGTTTTGATGTCCATATACTCTAGATTCCTTATTAAACGAGAGGACTGTACATCCATTCAAAATCTCGAGACGTGACATCCATGCAAAATCTCGAGATGCACATCTCATGGATTTTAAAATTTTGCTTTTATTTTTTGGACAGATGTAAACTACAGTCAAACTTCGTTATCTCGAACTAGATGGGGCTGTTGAAAAACTTCGAGATATTTGAGTATTCGAGATATGGAGGGTAAAATACTTAAAAAATAGGTGGTTGGGACTCAATAAGCACTTCGACATATCCATTGTAATCGAGATATCGGTGTTCGAGATATCGAAGTTCAACTGTAAATGAAATATGATAACAATTCGGAGCTTGCGGTTTTATATTCTCGCAATTTGATGCAAAACAGTGGAACACAGCATTAAGTACTCGCGTAAATTAAGGAATCTACAGTAGCTGGTAAAAATGTATGTTTTTCAATAAGAGGTATATATACATGTATTACATGTATATACACCGGTTAATCGATCGTTCTCAATTTTTAACTTCATTCTAACAAATACGATATCAAATGAGTAATACATTGAATTTGTTGTATATCTAAAGATAAGTGAATTAATGGACACCATAGACAAGCAAGAGGACCTTATGAGGAGATCTAAAAGGTATGACCCAAGAACTAAAATTAGTAATGGGAGCTAAAAGGGAATAGTATCATTGAGATAAATGGGATATACATTCATTTTTATACACATTTCATATTTTATTTGCAAACAATCTTTTCTTTAGATCAACAACCACAAAAGTTGACCAACTACAAAATGCACTGGAAGAAAGGAAGGCTACATTCAACTCTTTGGCTGCAAAGTAAATTTTCCATTGTTTGATTTTAAAATTCCCTTTTTAGCAGCATTGAACTGTAGCAATTAATGGCACAGAATTTTTGATGAGTTTATTATAAGATTAGACCCCATGGCAAATCATTAAGTTGTTGTACCGGTACTTTATGCAAATATTTTTCACATTTTTCTTTCATTACCAAGGTTGGCTATGACAGAGTCAGAACTTGCCCTCACAGAGCAGAAGGTCAATGATGGAAATATGCTGATCGCCAAGCTTAAGCAGGAGCTGACCATCAAAGTGTCTGAGCACCAGGAAGAAATTCGGCGGGACCATGAGGTGATTTAAAAGTGCCCAGTAGAATGTTGGGGTTTTCTTTTTCTCACCAAAAATATGTACCTGTACTAATATTTTGCTGTCCAAATAAGAATATACATGTACTAAGGATTAAGACTTTTTTAAGTTGAAAAAAAGACTCCCTCTCGCCAATAAAATTACCTGTAAAGATACATATTGTCACTCTGTACCGCATGTAGATAAAAAAATATCAAAAAGCTAAAGAACTTATAATAAAGTGCCATATTTTAGTGTTATCGCCTGGCTGAATTTCCATGTCTGTGTCCACTGGTTGTAAGGAAGCTCAATTTTGTTTAAGGCTGTACAAAATCTAAAAAATCCATTATATTATAAAGTATAAATATTTTTGAATCTCTTTCAGGAAAGAGCTAAACTAGAAGCCAAGCTGTACAAGGAGCTGTCGGAGGCACACGACAAGAACATACAGCTGGAGACGAAGGTGGAGGATCTGGACAGGAAGTGCCGCATGCAACAGGAGCAGATATTCGAACTCAAGGAACAAATCACTCACCTGCAAGCTGAAATGAAGCTCAAAGGGTCACACTTTGATGGTATGGAGAATTAAGTATCATATGTTTACTATTATTTACATGTGTGTTAAAAAAAATGGATAAAAACAAATGTTCTGATCTGTACTATACTTCTTGTACTTGTTGAGCTTCATGAAATACATGTACATGAATATATTGTCAGGTATTTGTTTATTGTGGCTAAATAAATAATCTGTAATTCTGTCTTATTTCAGACCGAATACAGCAAGAAAAAATTCGACATAGAGATGAGATGAAAGAAGCAGAGCAACTCAGACATAAAGAGGTACTGTTTTATGTCTAAAAACCTTTTAAATACATGTATAAGGGTAGGAAGTACCAATCATTATTTTTTTTTCTTTAAAAAGGATAATTCTGTTGAAAGTTCTGTGTTTTTATTTAACTCGTCATGAATTTGGATTTTTTATATTTAGGTGGCTCGAGTACGACAGGAGAGTGAGGAGACAGAGACTACTTTAAGGGAGAGAATCCAGCGTCTCGAGATGTCTCGCTTGGAACTAGAGGAAGACATCAGTCGCTTGAAAAACAGCAATATGGTGGAGAAGATTCAGCATGAGGAACAGCTGTCACTGGCCAAACAGAAGATTCAGGCAGATGAGGTATAGAAGATTCAAGTTTCTAGCATGTACATGTATTTAGGAAACATTTTTTTAGTTGTAATAAAGAATGTTAGAAATAGGAATGGGTACATTTTTGCGATGAAGATTTGATGACAAACATTAAAGAAAGGAAACATTTAAGGAAAAATTAATTAATTAATTGATGTGAAATATTTTGCTTTTAGGAGAATCGGTACAGGCAGATGGAGGAGAAGTTACGGGTCAGCATGACACTAAAGGATGAGGTACAGAGTCGATGTAACCAGCAGTCATCAACCATCAGTGAACTCCAGTCCAAAGTCAGCTCACTAGTGCTAGAACTCGAGAACGCAAAGAAGCGGGTGGAAGAAGCCAATGAGGTATGAATATGGACTAATGGTCACTCTAAATATTAAATGATTTGATATAAGTGTATATGTTCTTTTTAATAAAACTCACTGATAATGCAAGCCTGTATACTTTATCTTGAAGACCAGGACACACATTTGATATTATCCCAAAAGGATGCCAGTAAACATACCAATAACTTTACAGCCATATTCCAAGATGATTGCCAAGTTTTCACCTTAGGAATTCAAAATGACCCAACTTTAAAATGCACAAATGTGAAGAAATACAAGCAAAAGTGCATCCATGCAATGTGAATATAAGCTCATTTCCCCATTTTCTGTTTCAGCAATTAGCAGAAAAGAACAGCATTTCTCTGTCAGAGGTAGGAAAGGTGAGAATAGAACTGAACCAGACTGTCAACAAACTTGAGGCGGAGAGGAAACTCCAGACAGAGCTACGGGAAAAGCTGGGGGACTCTGACAGAAAAATGTCAGGTAAGAATTAATAGGGACAGCTTCTCTTTAATTAAGATGTTTTTTGATAACTACTTTGATTTTAAAACCTAAAATATGAATTGGTCTTTAAGTTAGTCTTCTGTAGCTCTATGGTTTTTTTCTTATTTTGAAAAAAATGCTTCTAAATAATCTTTCTTTATTTAGAATTATCAGCCCAGTTTCTTTTTTATTAGTTGTTGTATTATTTTTAAATTTATTGCAGAACAACTTTTGAGACACAGAGAAATTCTAGAAGAGAAAGAGACTGAGATTGAGAGTCTGAAGAGAAGATTGAAGGCCCGGGAGGCAGAGGTCAACAACATCAGGGAGGAGGAAATGCAGAGGGCCCAGGTCCTACAGATGGCAGTGATGAACTATGTGGGCAAAGTCCCGCAGTCAGTGGACAAATAGACCCCCCCCCCCCCAAAAAAAAAAAATTGTCACATTCTTACCTTTCAATTAATGCAGCATAAACTTTCATTCTGTTCAAGGATACAGCAGATTTTGCACTGCTTGCAGTCTTCTTGTACTGCTTAAAACAGAATTTAATTAAAGACTTGAAGATGTGAAACTTGCAGAGGGATTTTATGATGATGAAAATAACTGAAAATTTTCAACTTTTACTTTCAAATCTTGTTGTTGTATCAAGTTAAATACTGTCATTATTTGATTGCCAGTAAAGGAAGTATAAAGATTGAATCCATTGTAAAAGAAAATTTTTGAGTTGCGATATACAATATACGTCCATACTTTTCCTGTGACATTGACAGCAATAATGAGCCACAGAGCCAATTGTAAGGTTGTGATCAAAGTAGGAATGGTTGATTTATATTGTATATGAGAGAATAATAGAAACTACATATATATTTTGATATTTCTGTTATATTTATAAATATGTGGAATATGCGATCTGAATGAATAAATGTATCAAATTAAACTTATGATTTATTTATTACATGTTTATATATTTATTATAAACATTTATAGTACATGTATAAATGAATCAAAAATAAAGTTTCATGTCAGACCTTATAAAGTTTGTTTCAATCCTGAATAACTTGTGCATGTTTATACAATGAACAGGTAAATATATATCATTTCTTTATTCCTTCATGTAAAAAATAGTTTAAATGCAAAACATCCAGTTAAAGTACATGCAAGATATAGTAAAAAATAACGTACAACAATAAAAAGATTCTTCAGTAATGTACGTGAGATTCTTGTTCAGTTAGGATCCAATCCATTGTACAGTGGTAAACACTGGGGGTTGCTACTGTACAAGCCTTTATCTTCCAGCACACCTTTAGGTGAGCAAATCCAGGGGTCAGAGGTTACATTCTGCCAATGAAAAAGTTTGTTTTTTAAGGCCTCTAGGATCTTTCGATGTGAAGGCTCTGCCCAAAGATTAATTTTCTCCTGTGGATCGTTCATAATATCGTACAGCTCCCATACATCTCGGTAATAATAGCTGTATAAAGATTTCGACCAATGAGTGGGCTCTCCAGATTTGCTGCGATTCAGAATATCTTGGAATGTTGGAGAAACATAGAAGTCTTGATCAATAGGAAATGGCATTAGATAATTTAAATTATGAATAAGTTTGTACTGCTTTGTACGAATTACTCTCATTGGGTAATACATGGTGATTTCATGTAGATTATGGCTTGCATACACCGTATCCCTTGATTCTGCTGCATCCTCATATTCTAACAATGGCAGAACAGATTTTCCTGTGAGTTGTACAGGGTGTTTCAGAAGTTTGTACTCTGGGTATGGCACTTTGAACCAGTCTAAAACTGTTGGCAAAATATCCAATAAACTAGTCATGGCACTGCTCCTCTGAAATTTAAATTTCATATTTTCATACATAATGGCAGATAATTTTACATTTATTCATGATATTACACAAATTTGAAGACACTCCAATGTGACTTTTATTGCTCAGTTTGTAAACTACTTGTATTACAAAGAATATGAACTCTGAAAGGTTGAAGATATTAAAATAACTTGTCTTGGTGTGTCAAGTAATAGTAAAATATATCGGTATACATAGCTTAAAATTTGCTCTGTACATACATTTACAACAATACAGCTCATATCGGCAGATAAAATGTAATTTCAGACACTGTCATAGAAATGGTTACATAGTTTCCAGCAAACAAGAAGTTTTATCCTGCATATTTATATCACCACTGAATAACCTTACCTTTCCCCAGCTGGCCTTGTGGTAAGGGGAGGACACTAGAAAGGGCTCGGACATTCCAGGGTCATACAGGTTGGTCCTACCGCTGGGGAAAGGGACTCCATTGTCCGACGTGTACATCACCAGGGTGTCCTGTAATACACCATGTTTCTCTAGCTCCCCTAATACCAATCCTATGCCTGAAATTAAAGTCATTTTATTCACTGATGAAATAAAAAAAATAAGAAAAAATGTGTTAAATGATCTCCCTTTAATCAACATGTTCCTTCAAGACCTCTTCAGCAGAGCAGGTACTTGTGAGTGCTTCCCTTTTTTGTCTAAAGCAAATTATAGTAAGCACTTTCAAGTGCCTGCTCTGCTGAGCATCGATCTGCCTCATGACTGCATTTTACAGAAGAACAGAAGCTAAAGTTGCCTAAAGGAATGGTTGTCATTACGCAAAATCTATATTCATTTACAACAGCTATTTCAAACACTTTGAGTTTATTTTACTAGTACATTTGATTTTTAGTTATTTTTTAAAAGTTCTTTTGTTAATGCTCTACTTTCTGTGTATATCACCTTGGTCTAGTCTGCTGATTGTGGTGTACTGAGCAGCAATGTCCTTTCTGGCCTCTGGGGTGTCAGGAATGAAATATGGCACCTTGACAGACTGGGGGTCATAATGCACAGGGGTCCAGTCTGGTATATGACCCATTTCTGCACTGGAATTGTCTCCAAACTTTTCACAAAAGGCCCCATACTGAGGATGGCTGTGCCCACATCTGTGGGGGTCATGGAAGCCAACATACAGGAAAAAGGGACTGAAAAATGTACATTTATCAAATCATATGATATTCCACCAATGTACACAAATCCAGTTTGAATTTAGACTTAGATGTAAAGCATTTCATTTTTTTTTTCAAGAAATTACTAAATGGTCAAATAAATATAAAACAGTCTTTTAATTAAAATTCATTATTCATAAAAGTCAATTCATGAAAAAGTATTCTCAAAAACGTTAAATAAATCTATGAAAATTGGCCATTCATTTAAATTTTCCACAGTCATTGAATTGTATTCAATTTTTTAAAATTTCTTTCCAGGACAACACAGTCTGTTTAATCGACATTGAGTTTGACAAAAGTAAAAGGTAATCATTGCTCTCTTAAAGTTACCTCCCTTGAAAGTTGCAAGTTTTAAAACAGAGTATTGTATTTGTACTATAACCTGGTCTTGTAAAGAGTAAGAAACTTGTTCACAAGTTGTTTGATGCGAGTGATGTTTCTCCCAACTTGCAGAATTGAATTGTTCTCTTCAGTTTCTTCAAAGTCAAATGAATATACTGACTTGGGTCCTACATGCTTCTTCCCTATTATACCTATAAATAACAGTAGAAAATAATTAAAAGGATCATGCATTAATATTTGTTAAATCATTTAAGAACCAAAGAAAATGATTTTCTGTAGAAACCTTTCCAGAAATAAAAAATCTATGTTCTACACATTAAGATTTCTATGGTACTGCCACTTTGCAGATGCATATTTTTTATATCAACTTTACATATAATAATATTTACTTCTTGAAATATTTGGGTGGAATAGATAAGTGGTAGGTATGATTTTGGTGATAAATCGCCCAGTTACCTGTTTTAATGTTTGCTTGGTGTAAGAGATTGGGAAGACTACGAACTCCATCAAATGACATGAAGTGATGAACATCCTGATGGAGGCCATACATTCCATTCTGATGCTGGGGCAGTCCAGACAAAATGGTGGATCTGTTGATATCAATAATGAGGGTTTCAAAATTGAAATCAATTATCCTTAATAAATTTACACATAACAGGATAAGAGACAAAATGACTGACCAAACAGGGATTTGAACCTGGGTCCCCTGAATCTCTTGTCAGGTGTTCTCTACAAACTGAGCTATATGGAGCCAGCATTACATTACTTGAGCTCCTCTCTTAAATGATCTTTTCTCTCAAATATCAACATCCCTGATTCTTTCCCCTGATAGGAGCTCACATGTTAATCTCAGCAAGATTCATTGAGACTGAAAATTTTTGATTGAATATTTAAATCTTTGGAAGAGAGGAACTACTACTTACTATAACTATAATTAAGCTAAATTCCAAATATATATTTATCTATAATCCATTTCTAAACAAAAATTACAAACTGTTACATTAGATCAAGATTGAATAGATTTCTTTACCTGCTAGGTGAGCAGCTGCTGACTGAAGCATAGGCATGTGTGAAAACAAGACTATGAGATCCCAGTTTGTTCAGAAAAGGAGTTTTACAGATGCTGTTGTTGTAAACTTGTGTCTCAAATCCAGCATCATCACCTGTCAATTAAAAAATAAAATGCATAACGTTACATTACAACTACATAAAGATTAAGTCCACATATAGTTGCCAGTTTATTATATAATATCCTGATATATACAAAGAACCATTTGTATAGTTTATTTTTATATAGACTTCGACAAAACAGACACCGATAACACAGGCGCTTGTTTCGAGAACAGACAGGTTACAATACAATAGGCTTACTTACTACAAACAATAACATTGTGTTTTTTAGTAAATAAGCCTAAACTGTAAAGCCGTTGTACATGTAACTATTTTAAGCGCCTGTTATGCTGTTTGCGTGTATAAATTATAGAATCATCTTTTATCTTTACTTACCAACAATCAACAGGACATTTTTACACGAGGAGTCTTTAAAATGAGATAATAAAGTAAGGCATTTTAGAAAGGTAAGAAGTTTATCCATATTGATGTTTGGCAGTCGACATCATGCGCTCAATTTCTACTTTCATTTTCGTTTTAGAGGAGTTCCGAATGCATCGCACTTTGATCATCTTTTGGATGGGTATGTTGCTGTGTTTGTATTTTTGAGTTGTTTATTGTGTGTCGAGAACATTTGTGCTAAACCAATATCGCAGTATAGAACAATTTATAAGTATTTACAATAAGACATAAAATCTTACAAAGATACCACTCATGAAATTTCTGTCGTTGAACAATTGAATGCTAGGCTTACCTGTATCAGATGATCTATTCGACACACATAATCACCCATTCACAATGTACTTATAATAGGTGTTTTGTTTGTTATTGCTTTCTTTCCTCTTAAAGTACAGAGCACAATGCATTTATACTCACAAGAAATAAAACGGGGAATTAATTTTAAGTACAGAGAACAAAATTTTTAGAAAATAATATTAAAGTACTGTAAATCCTCTTCAATCTCATATTGTTTGATTTTCAGAAGTTAAAAGAAACGAGTTCCTTTGCACTATTAGTTATCATGATCTTATATTGATTTATTTTGTCATGGTAAACATGGGTAAAGTTCATGCACTGCCCATATTGTAAGGGGTAAAGAAGGTGACCAAGGGTCGACCACCTGGTGAATTGAAGTTCCTTTTACATTCATATCTACAATATGTTACATTTAATATATACGATTATGATATTTCAAATTGATTTTCTGCCAAACTCTGAAAGCTCACACATTGATCATCGGCAAAAAGATCAAGGAATAAAAATACTTTTAAGACTGAATGTAGCTTATCAATTATGTTTATATAAGGAGAATTTGAAGGTAAAATCTAAAAGAATATATGATCGAAGTGTAAATTCATGTACTATAACGTTTCATGTATTAGATTTACAGATCAAATTTGGGGAGAGTTTGCTGCAAATTTGCTACAAACAATTGGGGCAAATTTGCGGCACAGTCATATGGAATAATTTAATTCTGGTTGTAACACGCTTTCTGATTGGTTGAAAAATTTATTTTATATTGTATAAAGAATGTTGCCTACGTCATAGTAAGACAAACGTCAAAAACGTATCAATCCGCCTGACGTTACGTTTGAATTTTGTTCAATTTGATGTCATTTTATAGATCAAATGACCGTTTTTATCAACAATTGATAGCAAATAAATTAAATTATAAGGAATGAATTCAATATTTATTAGTTTTATACGATATAAAATGGTTTGGAACAGTTTACGCTTTTTTATAAACCGCTTCGCGGTTTATAAAGCGTAAACTGCCCCAAACCATTTTATATCGTATAAAACTAAAAAATATTGAATTCATTCCTTAATTAAACTGTGAATTTTTTTCTGCCCAATTTTACATGAGTGAAAAATGTCATGTTAATTTAGTCATAATTAAAGTTTAAATCCATTACATAATTTTTATTAGTGAATTTTTGAGTTTGAAAAAAAGAATGCATGACATACTAATTATTAGAGAAAGAATATAGTCATAGATATATATATATTCTTACGTAAAACACAACAAAGCATATAAATAAAACAATATGATTTACAAGTATAGTCATAATTAATATACAGTAAACACTATATAGGTAACAAAATTACCAATTGATGATAAAAGACATTGGTAGAGCTCTTTATATTTTATCTAAAACTACGTAGTTTACGGTAATTATCTCAAAGTCATAAGGTCAAGGTAAAGCAAACTGCATGCACTTTGAGAAAAAATATATGGTACATGCATGTACACATTCTGTCCTCATTTAATTGAATTACAGGAAACTTACGTACTGGCTACATTTAATCTTCCAATCTCCCTGTCAGTCTGACATCTAACTGGAACAATATTTTTTTTTTTTGAAGGGGTTGGATATTTATATGGTAAAAATCCACAGGTACATGTTCTTATTGCATGCCTGATGATATAATACTTAGCGAGGGAAAAACTTGACACAAATTTCTATCCTCTTTATGCACCTGCTTTAAAAAAAGGGGTAAATCAGTGTATAAAGTGCAAAAGAACTGACCACCCCCCCCCCCCCCCCCATTTGAGTAAAAGGTCAGCTTGTAAAAGTACATGTGTTTATTGATACTGTCTTTATTGACCTTGTGTCTTACTTAATTTAGAATTAGTAAAATCAGATGGAACAACCTTTTGGCATGCAACTGTAAAAAAATCAAACAATAATATTTAAATTTTCATTTTTAAAAACTAAATCGGCCTAAATCTTTGCCTTATACTGTTATACAGTTTATGTTTGATAACATATATATATATTATCAATTTGCTTTAGAGAACTCTTTAAATTTACATAAATTTTTCGTGACAATTCTTCTTCAAGAACAGATTGAATTTGTTGTTGTAAATACAGTAATAAATTGTTAATAATCTGGAAATAATCTGGTTGAAATGTTTATCGATTTGACACAAATATATATTTAGGCTTGTTGAGTTTTGAATGTTCAAAGCAGATTTTATGGAACACATACTTGATATTGAAATACTGTTCTTAGAACTATATTTTCTGGTTTTGATTTGATAAAAAAAGTGGGTCTTTCAAGACATCAAAAGCATCTTAAGAGTTCGATAATATAGTAAATAAGTCGTAAATATCAACATGCAGAATAAACGTCAAGATGAAAGAAACTGTGTTTCTATCCAACCGCAAAGCACACATTCAAATTTGAAGAGCGTTCAAGAAATTATCTTTGTGTGATAAGATTTTGACCGCCCCAAAGATAAAGGTAAAAATATGTATCGTTATCCATTGAAGAAGAGCCTTTACCATCAGTGCCATTTCAGGTGTTAAGAAATAGAACTTAGAAACAGAAATAATTGGTTAAGAGAAATAATAGGTAAAAAGTGAAGAAAAATTGCTCTGAAAACTAAGTACTAAGACAAACAGAGGATGCAATGAAAATTTCTATATTTAACACTATTTGCACTGGTTTCTGGTTTTAAAAGACTGGTTTTATGAAATGCGTATATCTATGCTGCATTACATCAAGAAGGAAATCTTTTTGATGAATTTAGATGAATGCATTCATTTAATTTGCTTAAAAGTGAAAAAAAAAACCCCGATCAGATTTAAACTTCCTTGACTGTTGAGTTCAATTAAATCATTCTCCTTTCTTATATATTCTTTTTCCTGTTTAGCCAATGCATAAACCAACATTTTGTCATTTATTTATTCATGTGTGCCTATCCAATCATTTGATAAAGCCTAAAAAGATTTTGAGTTTACAAAATAAATTTGAAATGTCAAAGTTTGTTATCCATGCTGTATATACAGACACTGGTGGTGGTATGATATATCATAGGGTTCATAGTTAAGATATTTATTAAATAAGTTAATATAAAACCTAGCTCTTTGGTTTTTGCATCAAACATTTTTAGGGTGCAGAATGTCTTGACAATGACTTTTTTTTTTCAAATAGGATAAATAAATATTATTCATATTTAAATGATCATTACCTCATATTTGTATGTATAATATGTTTTACTGACAAAAAAAATCACAGAAGTGAAATTGTACGAAGAATATACAAGTGTAAAAATTCCAGGTTGTAAGGATCTTAATTGGCACTAAAAAAACTTAATGGAGGTAAGATTATGTAAGGACAACGTGATAATGAAACTGCATATATCTGCTGCAATTTTATGAAACTTTAAAGGATCTATTGTAGTTTTTGTAATTTTCGATAATTTTTTTATTAATTTGTTATATAAAAGAGAGAAAAAAGAAAGACAATTAAGCCTTTGGCTAACCTGTGAATACTACGGTAAATAGATTTTAATCTAAGTGTAAACCTTAACAATCCAGTGGCACATGTATCATGACATCATGATACAGCTAGCTGTCAGAAATGGGCCCTAAAATTTGGACCTCTTTGTGATATGCATCCCCGATTTGAAAAAAAAAAGAGCTGAAAAAGTGCATCCTGAACACAAGACTTACGAGAAAATTAAGCATAATTAAATAATTCATTATTTAGTGGTAGAATACTGCAGTGGTAGTATGATTTTTTAGTAAATTATTTTAATCACAGGTAAGCTGCACTTCTGCAAGCCACCGCAATGATAGGATTCCTGCATTGATGTGGATATTCTAGTGCATGCTATTATCACTCCTCCTCAGAGGAGGGAAATACTGTCTCCTTAACCTGGCCCCATAAATTAATCATTTCTGTCTGCTTGTATAAAAGGATGACAGCAGAACCGAGCCATGAGTCGCGACTCAGGGGAACGAGAACCACTTCTGGGGAACCAGCCCAGGAAACGAGCAGGTTCAAACTACACTGGGGAAGAAGGAGGCCTGAGCTCCAGCGCACTACCTCCATCGCACGAAAGAGAGACAGAAGAAGAAGAGAGCATAATGGGATTTACTGTGGTGGTCAAGAGAGCGGCCAAGAAGCAGATCAATGCCTGCTGTAGCAAGGAGAATCTGAAAACTAAACTTCCAATTACTAAATGGCTTCCAAAATACAGGTATTTTGAGATTGAAATAAAATTACTTTGTCTGAAATTTAGATTTGGATTAGTTTTTTTTTTTTTATAGACAATTGGTGGCTTTTTTTTAAATATCATAGTAATTAATGAATTCTTTCATAAACTTTTTATTGTGTATAAATTTAATATTTTAAAATATTATATGAAATTAAACTTTGAAAAAAACCCTCATCAAACACAAGGGATAAATTATTTGGAATCTAAAAAAAAAATAAAAAAGATATTAAAAAAACATTAAAGTTTTTTTTTTTTAATGAAAACTTCAATTGCATACCATGACAGTTGTATTTGTGAATTTTTATCAATGTATAGATGGTTCCCTTTATCCGGACTTGTTTTTCATGTTACTCATAAAGGCAAAAAGTTTTAAATCATTTATGTCAGTGTTTTAATTGTTATTTTTAAATACATATGATAGTTAAGGGTGATTAGAAAATGAGAAAGTATAGCAATAAGGTTTTTTTTCCCTTAGAAACACAATTACATAATACCTAGTGATCGCTTTTGTTCTAGTGATAACATGCAATTTTATTTGCTGGGAAAAGTGATTTGTATTTCAAAATAATACAAATTATCTAATTAACATCAAAGTGCATGGCCTCTAAAAAATATTGCATCAATCTGCTTACTGAACTTTTAAAATGAGAATTAATTAACTTATTTTATTTGTTGCATCAGTTTAAATTTAAAAATTTGATAAATGGTTTCCCTTAATAAGTGAAAAGTTTTTTTTATCATTTTTTAAATTTAGATTGGAAGATTTGTTTTAAGGGAAAAATAGAACTGCAACAAAAGATTTCAGTACTTTTGTATTTCATTTTTAGCTCACCTGAACCGAAAGTTCAATTGAGCTTTTCTATTCACTTGTTGTCCGTCATCCATCCGTCTGTTCGTTTGTCTGTCAACTTTCATATTTTTTAC
The DNA here is from genome assembly GCF_902806645.1 of Magallana gigas. Taxonomy (NCBI): domain Eukaryota; kingdom Metazoa; phylum Mollusca; class Bivalvia; order Ostreida; family Ostreidae; genus Magallana; species Magallana gigas. The sequence continues at coordinate 31,574,120 of NC_047568.1, forward strand.
TTCTTCTCTAAATCCACTGGGCCAAATTTAACCAAAGTTGGTACAACAAGAATCTTTTTTTTTGTTATAAGAAGTAAATTATAAAACATGAATGTTAATGGCAAACCCTTTTCAAAGGGGAGATAATCATGAAACAATGAAAATAGGGTTGATTTTTAAAAACTCTTCTTTTTATGAACCACTGCACCAGAAATGCAATATTTACATCAAAGCTTCTACTGGAAGCCCATGAGCGTCTTGACTTTTAAACTATTCGCTGGCAAGAATTTTATTTTAAGTATAAGATGATAGCTGATATCAGATCATATGAGCTAGAAATCAGCTGGCATTTGATAATTGAATTAAAGTTACACAAAAGCTCTTGAGTGCTGAGAATTTGACATGACAATAACAAAGAATTAGGGTTAATGAAATACATATAGCTCTGTGTTGGGTTATATTTACTATGGGCCCTTTGTGTTGAGGTTATTGGGTTAAAGGGGCAAAAATTATTTTTCCGATTTTAATGTTTACAATGCTTCAGTAGGGCCTTTTTAAATAGATAACCAAAATGTGAGTATCATTTGTTGAGTTTTAAGCAAGTTTCAGAGCTTGCAATTCTTTGCTATGTAAATGATGCTTTTTGTATACATTTTGAATGTTGAGGTGAAAATTCCAGTTTTAGACCTAAAATGAATGTGTTAAACATTACAAACTTTTTATTCATGCTTAAAATGAATAAGAGATAAAAAAAATCAGCTTAAAAAAAACAACTTTTACTTGTATATTGAACCTATGTAAACAAAAACAGGGCACAAGCCTTGTTTACATGACAAAGAGTTGTGAGCCTTGTATCTTGCTCATAACTCTACGACTGACTCTCAAATTTCACTGGATCATTTGATATACATTCTTAAATCATTGTAAATAATAAAAAACCATACAATGGAATTTGACCAAAATCGTGACCATGCCCCTTTAAGCAATGTACTCTGTTTTGTTTTCAGTCTGCAAGCCTTACAGTGTGACCTGATTGCTGGATTGACTGTGGGACTGACAGTGATTCCTCAGGGACTCGCTTATGCTAAAATTGCTGATTTACCACCTCAGGTAGATATACAATGAAATCAGCATTTCATTGTAAACTAGCCAAGGACTCTCATTGAAAATCTATAGCGATCAGTCAGTCTTCTATCATGACCATGAATAATGTGTAAAGTGGAAGCAGTGGTCTTGAACTCTGTTTATATAGAAATGGTTAAGGTCAAAGCAGAGTTCTTTTATCATGATTCTTTCTTAAAAATTATGTTGATCTGATCAATATTATTTTAACTCATTGCTTGATATACATTAAATTTAATGCTTAGCTATAGCATTTGGTGTCCTCTAGGGAGTAAATTTTTGTAGTGAATTAAAGGTCACTAGGTCAAAGGTCAAACTACTCTGGACATCAACCTATAGACTAAGTGTTATCAAGTATCCACTCAATACTTCAAGAAACCTTTGTTTGATAGTATCATAGTTGATATACTGATGCCCCTTTTCAAAGTAGAGAACTCCTTTTGATTTAATTTAGTCATCAGGTCAAAGGTGAAAGGTCAAATTACAAAAGTTTTGGTTTTTCTTTGCATCCTTTACTTACTGGTATGTGTTCAGTACTTTATTAAAAGGTTGACCCTTTTCAATATTGTCACTTCAGGGTTATTTATTTTTTAAAAATATTTCTTGTTATGGTAGATTTTAGACAATAATTTCTTGAATTTTAGGTTTATTTGTACATATTAGGTTATTAGATTAGGTGACTAAATTAGATAATCCAAATTTCATTTGGCATTTATATACTTCCAAGCAATTTGAAACCATTTGAAACGGTTCAATTTTACAAAATACTTTATCAAAGTAAGCTTGACCTTGAACTTTGACCTTTTTGTATTTTTTTAATACATGTAAAGAAAATGATCCCCTTTTATAAAAAGATACTTCCGAAACTTTTAAATATTAAGACCGAGTTTTGTATTAGATCAGCTGTTTAAGTGCAATTTTCATTTTTTTTTTCTTTACAGTATGGCTTGTATTCGGCTTTCATGGGATGCTTTGTGTACTGTTTTCTTGGAACAGCCAAGGACATCACACTAGGACCGACCGCCATCATGTCTCTCATGACCGCCACCTTCGCCACTTCCCCGATTGAGGAGGACGCCACATACGCCATTGTTCTCTGTCTCATCACTGGTTGTGTACAACTCTTATTAGGCCTTCTTAACTTAGGTACCATTTAATGACTGTATATGTCAAGAACAATTGATTTTTTGGTCATGTTATTAGTTGAGAAGAGACTGTGCTATTTTAAATTCAAAGAAAAAAAATAATTTTTTTTATTATAAAATTTAATAATATCATACTGATGTGCCTTTTTGTATCTGCAATAGAAAAAATGTTTTCTATCAATATCTAATGAATTTCTTATCAAGATAGTATCTGAAATATGATTCATGTGAATTTCTTTATTGTTTTTAATAGGTATATTAGTGAACTTCATCTCTTACCCCGTGATCAATGCATTTACGTCGGCAGCTGCCATCACTATCGGTTTTGGCCAAGTGAAGGTAATGAAATCTTATTCTTAGATACATGTGTTAAAAAAACTTTTGTGAATTAAAATAACATTTTTCCCAAGACAGTTTCCGTAAAGGGTTTATTTTTTTTTTTTAATTATCGATAATTATAAAAAAGAGTTAGAGAATTTTAGAGATCAATTATCTTAGAAAGACAATTTTGATTTTTAAAATTTTATGTTTAAAGATTCATTGCCTCTTTGGATCTCTTTAATCGATAAACAGAAAAAAACTTGATCCTTTTTTTTTGTGCTAGCTTGATAATCCATTAAATATTCATCCCTAATTAGTACTTAAATGAAAAAAAAATTATTCTTAAAATTTAACAATCTTTGTTTTATTAAGGGGATTTTAGGTTTAACTCATATTCCAAGAGATTTCCCAGAAATGGTGTATGAAACTTGCAAAAAGATTCCAGAGACCAAGTGAGTTAATGATGCAAATAATTTTTAACAATTATGTTTGTGTTTTCCTGAGTTTTCTGTTCTACTGTATTTTAAAGTCTCTAAGATATCGGGATTTATAAGTTGGAATTTTATCTTTCAGGATATGGGATTTAGTCATGGGATTGGTATGCCTAGCCCTGCTCTACGTGCTCAAGGTGAGGAGCTGATAATTACATTTATCAATTGATATTCATATATTAATGATAAAACAGCACTTCTATTAATTGTTTTGAAAATTTTGTTGATATATTCATGTACAAAATTTTCATAGACAGCCTGAATAAAAATAAATACCCAATTCATTAGAGCTTTTAACTAGTAAGTAGTCTTTTATCAATTTGGATTTTATCAGTATAAAAGTAAATTTTAATGGAGAAACGAATTGAAAATCATTAAGAAACCAAAAAATACACAAATTTTACTTTTACCCCACGTTGCATCAGTCTTAATAGCTGAAACAAATGACACATAAATAAACTGAATTTTTTGCGGGTTGTAGAAACTTCGAACTATCAACTGGAACGATGACCTGGATGGGCCAGGACCCAATCGCTGTGTGAGGTTCTGTCGGTACCTTATATGGCTGATTGGCACAGGTGTTTGTTTAATTCATAATGTTACTGTGGTCATTTCAGTCCAGGTAAAATACTTGGGGTTTTTGCCCTTTAAAACATAATAAGAGAAATCTTTTTTAAAACATATACATGTATCTGAAAAAAGTTAAGCTCTTATTAACTTTTAGTGAAATCATTACAAATGAGTATATTATACAGTGTATACATTATTCAAGATCAATGATTTAACCAGAGAAGTTAGAAACCTCAATTTTGGCATGATTATTCATATAAATAGTAATTTTAGAGAAGATTTGGTTTGTGTTTTCATTTTAGCTTCCAATGCCATTGTTGTAATCTCGGCCTCCGGTGTGGCAGCCATTTTGATTAGTCAGGGCAAAAACAACACACTGTCCATCACTGGACATCTGAAGCCTGGGCTGCCAGATTTCAAGCCTCCAGATTTCTCCTACACCAAAGACAACATCACAATAACAGCTTCAACCATATTCTCAGTAAGCAGTACCTATGTTAAAAATATCTACAGGTTCATGGTTAAGATTTTCAATGGACTGGGGTCAGTAGCTAATTGAAGGTATCATGTTTTTGGTACTTTCTGCTGAAAGAAAGCAGTATAAAAGAGGAAGACTGTTTTCCTGATATTTACATTTGCAAATATGTTTCCTTATGTGAACCTATAGAATAGCAAAAACGTTCAATTCGGTATGAACTTTTTCATGACGTCACAACGATCATAGCACGCGCTTATCGCTTGTCGCTTGGATTATTGTAAACTTAAATTCTCGGTAATTACAACAGTTCTGAACGATTTGTCTTTTTCAAACGTAAATATAAGTAATAAACAGCAATGTTAAAAAGTTCACCGGGATATGAAGTTGGTTGGTACGTAATCAAGTCTACCGAGAAGCCCTTTGGGCTTCACAGGATTTGATCACGTGACCAACCAAGTTCATATCCTGGTGAACTTTTTAAATTGCTGTTTTATTTCTTAATTAAACTGACTGATGCATGTTTATATTTGAGGCTTTATGATTATTTTCTAGGATATTGGTGCAGGTTTTGGAATTGTACCTTTACTTGGGCTGGTTGAGCTTATAGCCATTGGGAAGGCATTCGGTAAGAATAGACAAAATCGATATTAACAACGTTTTATAGAATCTGATTTATTGATGCCTACAAGTATATCCATCACTTGGAATACATGTACTCTCAATTTTGATAATTGTGCTTAATTACTATCAAACTAAACTATTTGTTCTTTTTTGTGCAGCTCGACAGAATCACTACAAAATATACCCAAGTCAAGAGCTCATTGCTATAGGTAATATATCTGAAATAAATGAAGTCTCATATTTTAAAAAAATACAAGTGTTTCATTCTTTTCAAAATGAAATGTCTATTGTGAAAGTAATCGCAAGCCAATCTGTACAAATATCTGCAATATAACGGCACTGGTACACATGTATGGTCCTTGTTTATCTCCTGAATTTGCATGCAGGTACATGTAATTTTCACTTTTGGGAATCTTTCAACAAATCAGGAAGCAAATCTTTGGTAAATTGTTTTTGGTATAAATATGCATAAGCAGCATTATTTTTAAAATTTCTATTAACATTGTTAATATATATAACTCCATAGGTTTTGCCAATATCATCAGCTGTTTTGTTGGGTCTTACCCAGTGACTGGGAGCTTCTCAAGGTAAATTAGCCATTTTTAAATCAACCCATTAACAATGAGAGTAAAAATAAAGCAGAGACAAAATTTCGTGAATATAGTTATATTATTGTAACGGGATGGGAGAAATAATGACGGAATAGACCGGGTTTCGAACCTGGGCCCCCTGAATCTCTAGTCAGGTACTCTACCAACTGAGCTATCTGGTGCCGGTATTCGAACCGGTCTGACCATCACATTCCTCCCCCCTTAAATGTTCTTCGCCCTCGAAGATCACCTCAGGCTCTTCCCCTGGCAGGAGTTCACCTGTCAGTTCCAGGGGTTGGACATTGCACCAAATGTAATAGGAAAGGAGGAATATATATTGAAAACATATGGCTGGACCGGTAATCGAACCCGGGACCCCTGCAACTCTATTCAGGAGCTCTACCACTGAGCTATCCAGGCAGATATCCACGGTCCATATAGCCCCAACTACTACATTATACATGGTAAATCTATTATTAATGAGCTATATCAATTTTTCAGAACTGCTGTAAACTCTCAGAGTGGGGTGAAAACTCCAGCATCAGGCATATTCACAGGTTTGTTAATTTCTCCTGTAGACTTTATTATCATACTTTGCCATTGATATTCAGACATTTTAATTTGTTATCTGGTTTTGCTGATGATTTTGTTGGATTAAACTAAGTTTTCTTGACCATTTTGAATGAAACATGACTAATTGTGCATTGATTAACCTGTAAGGAAGAGATAGAGTTTTGTATCGAGAACAAACTTCTCACCATCCAAGGAGCAACTAAGAATTTCATCAAGCAGTTGTCATTTTATTTATTTCATTCACTACAAAATGTTAAACTTGAGTATGACCTTAACTATCCATGATGATAGTTTGCTTATTTAATTAGGGGTTATGTATCACACAGGCATAATCACTCTGGGTGTAGAAAGATATTTTATGCTTTATATCTGGAGAATTCTTTGCCTGTTCATTCGGTACCTTGTCCTAGTGAAATACGATAGTTGTTTTTCAGTATTGCAACTTGGGCAGCCACATCTGTTTATTAACACATCTTGTTTTTAGATACAATGTACACATCTTATTCACGATATCCATCTATATAGCAATAAATTTTACCAATGCATAGTACAGGTAGATAGATATTGATCCCAATTTTTCTGTACAGGTATGACCTCCTCACCTATTTTGTTACAGGTGTTCTGATTGTGCTGGCCCTGTTCACACTCACTCCCCTGTTTTACTACATTCCTAAATCAGCTCTGTCTGCTGTGATTATTTTTTCTGTGATACAAATGGTGGATGTGATGGTTGTGAAGAAACTCTGGAAAACTAACAGTAAGTTTTAAGAATTTATGGTAGCTTAATTTTTATAGACTTTGTGCCTCGCATACATCCTTAGCAAATTATGAAACACAGTATCATTTAATTAATTATTCAAGTAAATCTGTAAAATTGTATCTCCATATTAAATCTTCGAAAATCCATAAAAATAGGGCCCCAGAATTTCAAAACAGAATGGGTAACGGATTGTATATAAACTAACCATCCTCATGTTCATTCATCTTTCTTTCAGAAATAGACTTAATTCCTTTATTCATAACCTTCCTCTCCTGTCTCGGGGTCGGAATGGAGGTAAGATATTTAATACATATCCAAGCAAACACCACCGGGAATCATTATTGATGTACATGTTAACACATGCATTCATTTGAGAAGTCTTATTTCATAGAGTGTGATGATAAGCTTTGTCAATCATGAAATTCTTCTGATTCACTGACATTCACCTACATGTACTGTAGATTCCTTATTTTACGCGAGTACTTAATTCCGCGATTCAACGGTTTTCCATCAAATCGCAAGAACATAAAATCGTGAATGTCGAAATTTTATTATAGTTTCATGTAGTTTACATATGTTCGAATATTAAAAGCAAGATTTTTAAAATTCGCTAGATGGGCTTCTCACGATTTTACATGGATATTAATTCCTCGCATTTAATTAGGAATTTACAGTACACTTTATATCGAACATTTAAAAACATCTACTGTAAACCAACTTTTATATGTGTGCAAGAAACTTTCTTAAAATCACTAGACCTTGTCATCGCAAATATTTCTTGCCGCAAACCAGTCAGCAATTGACTCAAATATATTATTTTCAAGATAATCTACATCTTAGTCACCACGAACTAATTATCTCTGTTTAATCATGAGATAAAGACAACCAGAATAAAAGTTAAGTACTGATATATGCATTCACCAGTATGATCTTGAAATCATACATTTAGGTATTTAAGTTTACAATTTTATCCATTTTTGTAGTCAGTTTACTAGTATCAAAGGATCATTATATTTATCATTTGATTACGGGCATGCCTTAATGATTTCTCTCTCTTTTATCCTTTCTTTCATTCACATTTATATTACAAGAGAAATTCCTGTAAACTGTATTCTTATCTAGGGAGACAGAAGAAATTAATATCCACATAAAATCAAGTGAAGCACCCTTAGCAGATTTTGAGACATCCCTTTATTTTTCTGACAGTGGTGAACCATGTGAAATTTTAACAAAAGTTTGGTGCTCAACATTTAATAAAAACAGCGAAATCACACAATAAAGTACTAGAGTAAAATCTACAGTATAATTGAATTGAATAAGAGTTAGATCCTTTGATCTGTTCATGTAAGGTACTTGACATAGGTACATGCATATCATTTCCACAAATATAAAACATAAGGCAATGTAATGATCCGATTTCTTATTAGATTATTTAAGACTCGATCTTCAGAACTTTTACGTGGTTGTAACCTTGCATGGTTTGCATGCTTTATCTTTCAGTATGGTATATTGATTGGTATAGGTGTCTCTATGATCATTCTTTTGTATCCATCTGCAAGGCCAAAAATAAAGGTGAGAATATTTCGTAGCAAAATTTACTTTTAAAATCATCTTCATTACTGTATATTACAGGGTTATTTTCGCCCTATGTACTTTTCGCCCTTCTACATTTGCAAACAAATTTGCCCCGTCTTGAATTTGCCCAGTTGTTTTAAAGAGGGATATAACTTAGACATTGGAATTCGCCCAGTCTTAAATTCGCCTGTTGACAACGAGGGCGCCAATAAAACGGTCTCTGTATACAGTATATATATGAATCAGCTTTTTGGATGAATGTGTCAGAATTTTTAAAATGCATTTCCAATGCAAAGATTAGTACTTCACTTACTACCCTTATTAGTATTGTCTCGCACAAATAAACACTCATTGTCTGAAACCCATGGTCGGTCTCACTTCTCTTACCTCGAGGTAAGAGAAGCGAGACCGACCGTGGGTTTCCGACGATGTAAGAGAAGCGAGACTGACCATGGGTTTCCTATGATGTAAGAGAACCAAGACCGACCGTGAGTTTCCGATGATGATAAACACTATAATTGAACAGGGTTAGGGGTTTGTCTGGAACAGTTAGACTGTTGGTATTCTTACACAGATGCGTAAAAACCTGCTTTTCCATGATTTAAAGGTAGAACCTGGTGGTGTAAAGGTTGTGAAATTAGACCAAGGATTGCTATTTCCTGCCGTCGAGTATTTACAGGAGTGTGTCTTAGAGGCAAATGAAGCAGGTAAAAGAAAAAACCCAAAAGCTTTGATATAGCATTTCCCATTAAGGAACTTGACCTCTTTGCTAAGAAAGATAACTCTTTATGAGATAAACAAATATTGTTCCCTTATAAAATTTTAAAGATATTAAAATGAGGGCATTATGTCAAATTGTGTACTAAAATTATGTAGTTTTAGCTGCAACTTTCATGGCTTTTTTTTAAGACTATAATTTAAAAAACAAGATTTATGAGTGAAGATTAGGAATTGGAATGTTGTTGATAGTTTTTTAAGTCCGAACCAATTGAAAATAAATGCCAGAAAGATTAATAACATTTGTCTGATCTTTCACTCTTTCCAGATGGCAAGAATAATTCCGTTGTGTTGGACTGTAGTCATGTGTCTGCATTGGATTATACTGCAATCCAGGTAACAAGACATAAAGACATTCAAATTTCTAAGACATGTGTACCGGTAAACCATTTGTAGAGTACAAGTTTTCTAAATGCATACACTGCATTAAATTTTGTCTCCTTTCTAAGTGGGTACCAACATCTTAGCTACAATTTATCTGATTCATCACATATGACCTAAAATCAATTTTTCAAAAATCATAATTTCATCTTTGAGTTCAAAGACCATGGTGGTACAAAAGTATTAAAATTCCTCAGCAAACTCATACCCATTGACGAGACTGTTACTTTAAAATAATTCAAAAAGCATCTTGTCAGAGAAAAACTAGGAGTCAATTGATCATAAGAATCAAGTTTCTGTATTCTAGGGCATAACTGAGTTAATAGTGGATTTCAAGAGCAGAGAGGCCAAGCTCGTGTTTGCAGGTTTTCCAGTAAGTGGTAACTTTTGAAAGTTTCTGATAACTAAAAGTCTTGACTGATAGGCATGTTACTACCCACAGTATTCAGCTCAGGAATGGATTGACAATTTAGTTTCATTAATGCTAATGAAACTGGACTTGTTATAAATTGTTCTAATACACCTACAGGTAAATATACAAATGATTGCTTGTCACATGACAGATTTCAAATTTCTTGACACAAACGTAGAACATGTATATATGTGAAGAAAAATATAAGTATGACTTGTTTAAGAATTATTGTAAGAGAAAAAAATATGAAGTAAAGTAAAAGTTTATACACTGTACCTAATGCAGTGCGCATCATCATTATAGGCAGTTACAAACCAGGGCAGTACGTGTTTTACCAAAGAATATGCAACTTTTGACCAAAGTATTGAATGCTTATTAATCACAAACTAATCAGTGTTTTATTCCATTGGCTGTAACATATAATAGTGGAAATCGAAATAGTTGTAAATAAATGGTTTTATATTAATTTTCTTCATCAAATATCACTCCATGATACTGAAAATATTTTCGACTTTGTTGCAAGTTCTTTTGTAAAATGCATTCCAGACTTAGTCTTATAAAAATTGTTTTTTGTGCCTTATTGGCTATATGAATTTTTTGCAGAAAAATGTACTGAAACATTTACAAGTAGCAGACATACCAGAGTTGACAGTTAGTTCAACAGTTCAGGAGGGCTGCAAGCTTTTACAGGGTATGGGTGTTAAGTTTTTACATCATTTGTTTCCCTTGTTTATATATTAAGTATGCAGACATCTATAATCTGGAAAGTAAAAGCGATTTTGAAATAATGAAAGATGTTTTTTTTTTAAATATCTTGTATTTTTTGTTTCAGAAGAACTTACCCCCGAGTTTTCAGGAGTTCAACACATAAAAGTCGAATACAACTCTCGTTTGTGATGACAATTAAAAGTTGTCAAAATGCAACTTCTTTATGTGATAAGTTGAATTCAATTCCCCAGATGTTGTAAAAAAGAAATTGAATTCAACCCCCTGCTGTGATAAGTTTATATAGGTGCCTTGCTATATAATATACTGTAGACAGCATGAGTTTTAAGATATATGTTGGTACAACTACCTATTGTTAAATGGCAGATCATCATTTTATAGTTTGTATGTATATATCTACTTGTACTTATATCATTGGACTCTATGTTTTTGGCTCATTTACAATCACTCAGAGAGCAGTTTTAAACTATCCAGTTTAGCTACATGTACATGTACTGTGACCGAGCAGAGCTCATTTAATACCACATTCAGTACTTATATCATGATCATGATATACTATTAGTTTTGATAATGGTGCCAAAAACTGTAATGCACAAATCTTGTCGAAACAGAATGATATTGTAAATTTATTTTTCATTTTTTAAAATTGATATTCAGCTTTGTTTTTTTTTTTTCATTTTACATGTATCAAATTTTTTGTGCATTGTTTCATTAAGCTATAATTTTAATATACATGTACATGTATAATTACAGTGCTAAATAGTTGTATGTGTATCAAGTTGTTTGTGCATTGTTTCATAAAACCATAATTTTTAATATACATGTATAATTGAGCAAAGTGTATTGGTTAAAGATTGTATCATTATTGCGATGAAAAGATAATGATGAAAGTTAAAAGCCAAATTAATTAAGTTTCTGTTGTTCGCACCAAATTGAGGATGTTTGCATCAAGCTTGGGGGAATTAAGTAACTCATGCCTTAATTGTTTTTGTCTGGAGCAACTACATTGTATGCCCATGAAAAAACAAAAACAAGAAGAATATTGTGTATATAGAGTACTAAATGCAGCTACATTCCACATTTATTATTCTAATAGTTATCTACCCTTCAGAGTAAATTTATAACCTCATTATATTCTATAATTTTTTGTCTGTTTGTGTTGGAACAGTTTTTTTTCTAAATTTAAGCTTATCATAATTATGCCCTTTCAAACAAGATTTACAATTTTTTTAAAGATTCAATCAGCACATTTTTTCCTGTACTTCATTTACTTTTACATTGTAATTAGTGCCATCTCCTTTGATTTAAATTGTGCAATAGATATATGTGTACTTAATTTGTTTATATTTCATTAATTATTTTTTATAATCATGATGTTATATTTTTTTAAGTATATGCCGCCTGAGTGCCCTTCATTGGCGAACAACTATATACCATTATAGTTTTCCCAAAACTGTGCTCATTGTATCATACAACTTCAAGTTCCTATTATATACAACACTGGCAAGTTTTAATACTGGTTTAACTTTCAGATGAACATTATTCTAAATTCTAAATAGTTTGCGATGTATTTTACTGTAATGGATTTAATCATTAATAAAGGATTATTTAATTTTAAAAATGTTCAGTCTACGATGTTCCGTTGCTTTTTTGCAAAATTTTGGTACCCGTAAATTTGAATTGTAAAGTTTGTTTAAAGGGACATAGTTACGATTTTGTTCATAAATTAATTTTATGCATTTAATGTTTACAATGCTCCAGTAAAACATTTTTAATAATCAATCAAATTTTGAGGGTCAGTCGTCGAATTTTAAGCGAGATACAGAGCTCACAATTCTCTTTTCAGTAAACAAAGCTCGGGTGATGTTTTTGTTTATATTTTGAATATTTCATGTCTAGACGTAAAATAAATGTGACAAACACTAGGAATTGTCTATTTATGTATCAAAACATAGATAGAAATATCAGCTTGAAAAAGAACTTTAACGGGTATCTGTACCAATGTAAACAAAAACAAGGCACGAGCCTTGTTTACACAGAAAAGAATTGATATTACTTTTACTAACAACACTCAAATTTTGGTTGATCATTAGAAATACATTGCTAAAGCAATGTAAACCATAAAATTTGAATAGAATTTGGCCAAATTCGAGACCATGCATCTTGTACTCTGCATGCGGCACGATGATCATGCACAGCCTCATAGCGCTGCAAAACTACAGTGCTCAATATATGTCTTGCTACCCAAAAATAAATATAACCAATTGAGTTGTATATTTTGACTCTAAATACAGCAAACTGTACTTATGATCCTTACGCAATTGACGCTGTAAAAGACGCACACTCCCAACCCTATTTTCTGCCCCGGAAAGGTGAAGATTGTCCGCGTATTTCATTTATCTCGGCTTTATTTTAATATTAAGTTGTATATTTCGTGACCAACCAAAAGAGCATTCAATTGCCATTCTAAAATGTGTTTGAACTGCGAAATTCGTCCAGACATTAGCGAAGTACGAGCAATTTCTGTATCGTTAATAAATCCATCATAGTAACCATTGTTCCTCCTTGTACCCAAGAGAGGCTACTATGACGTTAAAGTGATTCTTTTAATTTTATACAAACTTAGTAACAGACTTTACTTTAACGCCAAATATTTATTTGTGCACCGATTTGATTCCAGTTTTCGCTGTTGTGTTCTGTGTGCAATTTTCTAGCGAGTCCAATGAATCTAAATACACAATTATCCTAACGCAATTAACGCCGTAAGAAGAGCACATTCCCAACCATTTTCAGCCCCGGAAATGAGTAGAAAGTCCGCGTATCTCATTTATCTTAGCTTTATTTACATACTGAGTTGTATATTTTGACTCCCGTCCCTACCCGCGTATCTGCTGATGCCTATGTTACTGACTCATTTTAGTGGATGCGCCTTGTTCTGTGCATGCACAGCGATGATCCCGTACAACCTCCTAGCGCTGCGTGACTAAGGCGCTTCGTGTACGTCGGCAACGCCAGATCATGTGTTCCTTTCTTCCTACCTCAGAAAAAATGTAACCAACCGAAAGAGTATGCAATTGCCATTCTAAAATGTGTTTGAACTGCGAAATTCGTCCAAAATAAGCGAAATACGAACAATTTCTGTATCGCTTATAAACCCATTATAGTAGTTCCTTCTTGTATCCAAGGGAGGCTACTGTGACGTCCAAGCGATTCTTCTATTTTTACACAATTTAGTAACATACTTTAATTCAACGCCAAATATTTATTTGTGCACCGATGTGAGTTCGGTTTTCGCTGTTGTGTTCTGTGCGGAATTTCCTAGCGAGTCCAATGAATCTAAATACACAATTATCCTAACGCAATTAACGCCGTAAGAAAAGCACACTTCCAACCCTATATTCAGCCCCGGAAATGAGTAGAGTGTCCGCGTATCTCATTTATCTCAGCTTTATCTACATACCGAGTTGTATATTTTGACTCCCATCCCTACCCACGTATGTGCTGCCCATGTTACCGACTCATTTTAGTGGATGCGCCTTGTTTTGTGCATGCACAGCGATGATCCCGCACAGCCTCCTAGCGCTGCGTGACTAAGGCGCTTCGTGTACGTCGGATACGCTGGATTATGTGTTCCTTTCTTCCTACCTAAAAATAAATGTAACGAACCGAAAGAGCATTCAACTGGCATTCTAAAATGTGTTTGGACTGCAAAATTTGTCCAGAAATAAGCGAAATACGAGCATTTTTTGTATCGCTAATAAACCCATCATAGTAACCATTGTTCCTCCATGTATCCAAGGGAGGCTACTATGACGTCCAAGCGATTCTTCTATTTTTACACAATTTAGTAACATACTTTAATTCAACGCCAAATCCGATGTGAGTTCGGTTTTCGCTGTTGTGTTCTGCGCGGAATTTTCTAGCGAGTCCAATGAATCTAAATACACAATTATCCTAACGCAATTAACGTCGTAAGAAAAGCACACTCCCAACCCTATTTTCAGCCCCGGTAATGAGTAGAGTGTCCGCGTATCTCATTTATCTTAGCTTTATCTACATACTGAGTTGTACACTTTGACTCCCTACCCTACCCTTGAATGTGCTGCCCATGTTACTGACTCATTTTAGTGGATGCACCTTGTTCTGTGCAGGCTCAGCGATGATACCATACAACCTCCTAGCGCTGCGTGACTAAGGCGCTTCGTGTATTAGTACGTCGGCAACGCCAGATCATGTGTTCCTTTCTTCCTACTTAAAAATAAATGTGACCAACCGAAAGAGCATTCAATTGCCATTCTAAAATGTGTTTGGACTGCGAAATTCGTCCAAAATAAGCAAAATACGAGCAATTTCTGTATCGCTTCATTCTCATCATAGTTACCATTGTTCCTCCATGTATCCAAGGGAGGCTACTATGACGTTCAAGTGATTCTAATAAACCCATCATAGTAACCATTGTTCCTCCATGTATCCAAGGGAGGCTACTGTGACGTTCAAGTGATACTTGTTTATTCATATACAACTTAGTAACAGACTTTAATTCAACGCCAAATATTTATTTGTGCACCGATTTGAGTGTGGTTTTCGCTGTTGTGTTCTGTGTGCAATTTTCTAGTGATTCAAATGAATCTAAATACATACATGTAATTTTTGTAACGCAAAGCAACTCCTAACCCTTTTTTCATGATGATCTTGCACAGCCTCATAGCGCTGTGCAACTAATGCGCTTCATGTATGTCAGCACCTCCTGGTCATCTGTTACTTTTTTTCCTTCCCAAAATTATAGGTAACTAACCAAAAGACCATTCAATTGCCATTCTAACATGTGTTAGTCGCCTTCCAATCTGATATTTTTGGGATTTCAAATCACAACAAGGTAGATTTACCACTTGTACATGTTTTATTTTGTAAGTTTACAAACGACGACCACGACGACCTCCCTTTCTGCGAGTACTGTCTGATGGAATTGGGGTCACATCCTCTGAAAAATCAAAATATTTTCATGTACAATTCTGTTAACTTTGATTACATTGATTAAGGCCATTAGCCACAAAACAAACTCCGAATTTTCTAATACAATTGTACAGTGCAAATGAGTTGGGGCTATGATCAGTCAATTCTAGATATGTCATCATCATCACTTCACTTCATCAAAAAATTGCTTGTGACTTGTGATGCACAAGCTTTCTGCTCAATACATGTACCATCAATATTCTAAATCTGTTGCATATAGTGGATGACCTTGAGGTAATTTAACATGTTATATCACATTTTTAACAAATTTTTCTTTAAGCACAAGTTCTTCAGCTAAAAGCAAATTACAATTAATAATAGACATAAGCCATTTTACTTTTTTCCTTCATATGATTGACATATAGTTTTCCTTGTGTTGTTATTAACTCTAAAAAATTTTTTGCCACACATGCATTATTTGTTTGATAGCTATATGGATATGCACTGTCCACTATGATGACAACACATTAGGCCATCTAGTGAGAGTACTCATTTTTAAACCTTTGTGACTTCTTGTTCTGACCAATCAGAGAATGCTTTATAAACAGAAACAGTATAGCAATATAGCTGCTCCCATGAACAAAATCAAATTCGTAGAAAATATGGATTCACTCGGACTAGAAACCATATCAGTAAGTCAAATACTTACTATTCCGTCTCAAATTTATTTGACAACGGTTCAACATTGATCAATTCACAATTAACATCATTATTAAAACAACGTTTCTTATTGAATCATGCAAACTTGTATGACAACAACCAGCGTGCGAGGTTTCTAAACCCGTCAAACTCTGCCTTTTCAGTCGAGGGTTTTAGTAGAGCAGAGCGGATCAGAAACCCTTGACTTGGAAAGATGATCATAACTTTGTTATGACTGAGTAACAATGCCAAAGAAAGATAAACAACTAACTTCCAACAGTGATGAAATCAGAGGTCTTGGTAGTTCCGTTAGGAGCAAAGAAAGGCAAACATGGCAGCCAATGTCTTTACAAGTTTTGTTCAGCTTTAACGCATACTTTTTACTCAAGGTACAAGGTATAAAATCATTTTGCAATCATTTTTGACTTGCAGACAGCCTTCAATATCTTTTATTTTAACAGATTTAACAAAACTGCACATTAAAACTCATTAATTAAGATCTTTCCTTATTTTGTATCTACTGTTTGGTAATATAATGTTTAAATTAGAACTAAAAGTTTACACAACAATGTTATAATATGAGGTATCCCTTTGAAATAATATACTTTTTCATTTAATAAAAATAACCATTTTTATGATATATTACACTGTAGAAAACATTTGAACCACCTTGTCACATTTGTATTGAGATCAGCAGATCAAGAATGAGTAAAAATTTTATATTCTATATTAGCCCAATAAATGTTGAAAAATCACTTATGAAAAAATAAATTCCACATCAAGTTTCAGGTAAATTTAAATGACATGACTGCTTTCACAGATTTAATTTATTACAAATATCGTCTTCCACAGTATTAAAACATTAATTTCCTATGTCGCTTTTAACGTGAGATCTGATTGGTTAATAAGCCAAGTGTAAATTTTACGTACCACCTGCTGAATTCGGGTGTAAATAAAATGTGACGTCAGAATGCAATTTGTTTTAAACAAGTGCACCTATAGATCTTTGCGCAAAATAATGTAACGTTCAATAAAGTAAATGAATAAATACATGTAATTTGTCAAAATCCCTATATCTTAACATTCTATTGGTACGAATGAATGATTTTCAGCACCATTTCAATTAAAGTTGCAAAGCACTGGCAAAACGATATGATTTCAAAATTTGTATAACATAGAAAATAAATTTGTTATCCAATCGAGGGTGTACGGGGATTTACCCCAGGTTGTATTCCATACGTGTATATGGAATACAACCCAGGGTAAATCCCTGTATATACCCTTGATTGGACCTGCATAACTAATAGTGTACCTTTGAAAATATATATCAGTGTTACATACCAATTCTTCCAATCTTCATTCCTGAACGGGCCAAGGCTCTCAGAGCAGACTGTGCTCCAGGTCCTGGGGTCTTGGTCCTGTAAGTAAATTACACATTCCAATAATTCAACACCTCACAATATTACCTTACTGGCAATTCAACAAATGTTTCACAATCATGTTAAAATCTTATTAAAGGAATTTATACTTCTACATGAACAATTAATTTATCAACAATACATTGTGTATGCAAACAAATCAACAGCTTGAAAAACAACATGAGTGAGTCCTCAATTTAATGAGAAGGCATTTCATTTGTGTAACGAGGCTTTTATATTGCATTTTGTAGAGATAACTTTGAGAACATAAATCCTGTTTATGCAAATGGAAAAAAAATAAAGACAGTTGTGAAACATATTATTTGTCGGTAATATTTAGGTAATGTAGAATGGTAGATAGAATTTTTCAAAGCGTCTTCAAATTTATTGATATGGTTATACCTCACACAATAACATGTATAAACAAATGATAACTTGTGATATAACAACTACATGTGGTCTACAGAACTTTTAATGACAGACGTCACTGATGTAATCATTGCAAGACTTATGGTTCGTTAGATGCTTTTAATTCATGTGTATCACAGAAGTTTATTAGCTGCTAATGATCTGTCTTGATTAAACATAAAATATAAGAGATGAACAACGATATTACATTTCAACTTTTACAAGAAAATGAACTTAATTGGTTTGTGAAGAAATCTGGTGTGATCAACCAAGTTCATATTTCTCTTATGTTTTAGAAATTTAAAATTTTGTTTTTCACGTTAAGTACATATTGTTCTCACTGCTCATAATTTAAACAATTTTGTTTGATTTCATGAATATTTACCACCTTAACCATTAGCAGTTACAAAAAGTATCCCAATCAAAATGAAACTAATGCTTTGTGTTTTAAATAATCCTGAAGGCATTCATATCAAAGTTTGATTAAAAGTTATTTTAAAAGCTCATCTACCCTCAACTTGAAATTCTTCCAATAATTTACCTGTTTCCTCCAGTAGCCCTCAGTTTGATGTGGAGAGCAGTGATTCCCAAGGTCTTGCACTTCTCTGCGACATCCTGAGCAGCCAACATAGCAGCGTATGGAGAAGCTTCATCTCTGTCTGCCTTGACCTTCATACCACCAGTGATACGTGCAATGGTTTCTCTGGAAAGTATGAAATTTCAATGAAATTGTCATTTATTAATTACTGTACTAAAAATTCCTAATTAAACGCGAGGAATTAATATCCATGTAAAATCGCGAGAAGCCTGTCGTGAATTTTAAAATCTCGCTTTTTATTTTCAGACATATGTTAACTACATGAAACTATGATAAAATTTCGGCAATCGCGATTTGATGGAAAACCGTTGAATCGCGGAGTTAAGTACTCGCGTAAAATAAGGAATCTACAGTATCAGGTTCAGTTTACTCACTTAATTTAGACCCGAAACTTCATTTACCTACATAACTTTATTTACCTACCTGAAGTAGGTTTATTTAGATACTCAATTATACTTTTTTGTTTAATGGCACATTAGGCCTAACAAAAAAAATAGGTTTGTTTTCGCTTTCAGACTGAAAAAAATTAGGGTTGGTAGGTAGGCTTTTTTTTTTTTTTCCCCCCCTCTCCATCTGTTCAATTGTGCATATTAAACCATTTATCTATTAAACTGGGTAAGATAAAAAAAAAAACAAGTATTTGTTGTCATTACTACAGGAATGATTTCCGTGGATGTCATCATATATTTGACTTAATGAAAGCCCAGAGGAAAATGATCTGATGAACTTTTTCACAGGCTGGTGGGAACATTTCTCGAGCTCAGCTGGCACGATATGTGCTGCCATTTGTAAATAACACACATCTACACAACACTGATGACATCTAAATAAGTTTTATAAGCGTTTTTATGACTTAAATTTAGAGGACACAATAAATTTTTAAATCAGATAAAAAAGAAATTTTAACAAAAAACGGATAAAAACGGAAATTTACAAAAAATACTTTTTTTGGGTCGGTGGGTTTAAGTTATGGTCGGTCTGGAAAGCGGAAACAAACGTATTTTTTTGTTAGGCCTTATGAAAATTTGCATGCAAACATCGCTGCAGTTATGAGACTGTATACTTCAAAAAATCATGATTTAATGCTTATATTCACATTTTTCTAACTTCATGCCTTGTCTGCAAATGTGATTTATACCTTAAAATTCCTATCTTATCCTAAGGTTAAGTTCATATTAATGGGAGAGCCACAGTAACAGCAGCAAGCGTGAACTTTGATTTTCAATTGTGACGTTGCAGTTAACAGCGTTTGTGACGTCATAATAAAACTCATCATTTTAACCTTTGAGTACCCTGTGTGCATTAGTGTTATATCTGCCGTAGCTTAGCCGCTTTCAACACACTTCACAAGCAAAAAATATGTGGAATGTAAATATAGCTAAATAAACCTACTTTAGGTAGGTAAATAAAGCTATGTAGGTAAATCAAGCTATGTATCTAAATCAAATCAAATACATGATGGAAAAAGAATTCTTAAACATTTTATGTAGCTGTTCACATTAAACATAATATATGAAGAAACATTTCTTTTATCGTGGCTGAACAACAATCTTAGATTACTTACTTTCCAGACAAATCGGTGACATGTACAAATGTATCATTGAAGCTGGCAAAAATGTGAGCCACTCCAAAAACATTTTCACCCTCTTTTACTTGGGGGCCAAGAACAATTTGTTCTGCCTGTTCCTTCTTCCCTTTACGAGGGGCCATCTACAAAATACAAGAAAATATGATATATATTTTATATATGTATATATTTTAGCATTGTGAAAATTTTACAAAGGGACTCTATTGGTCCAAACGTTTATGTGTAAGTTGTACTAAAGCAATGGGCAGATGTGGTAGTAACAAGAACACTAAGTTCATTGACTGCACTTGAAATTGTTACAATACCCTTTACAGAACTCTTTAGTCTTTGTATAACTAAATGTGTTTATGTTTTATGCCAAAACAGACGTTTCAGTTGAATATATATGGAGTTTACAATTCCGGCTGCATCAAATAACCTGCATCGTAGCTTATTGGCCATATAAAAAGCCGAAATATAAAAATAGTAACGTAGAATAAAGTTTACTCATGAAAATAATATATCAAACATCTTCATTTATTCAAAGATTGAACCGATTCAGAATGGATTGCCACCTTACTATCATGCACTGATGTTTACCTTGATCGCTAGATTTTAGAAAAGGACTTCCGCTTCCTCTGACCGGAGGAAAACGATGATTCACGAATACTACCGAGTACTCCCGACAAAATTGTTATTGTTGTGCAGGCAGTCGAAGGAGTCAGACGACTAATTAGGCTAAATTTGACCAAAAATTAGTCGTTTTGTCTTCTGCTATGTAAAGATTTACAATGCAGAGATATACTAAACGTGAACTTAGATCATTTTCCATGAAAATGCTTGTTGCAAATCGATAAAAAAAGGTTTAAAACCTTTGTCGTAAAGCAGCTGACGGAACAAAAAGCTCGGAGTCGTTCAGACTTGAAGATCGCAGGCGAGCCGAGATAATGGACTTTATGTTTGATTGGGAAAATGAGAACGATAGGTTTTCTTTTGAAGATAGTGAGCGATTTGAGGAGGATTCACTCTGTTCCTGGATAAGCGAGCCTGAAAGTCTTTGTAACAATTGGAGGGGTTGGAAAAGACAAAATGGTGGGCAAGCGACCAATAATAAACAACAGGGTAAGTTTGCCGGAAACACCGGATTATGGATACCGATTTCTTCTGTTTCAAGTGAAAAATGAATTATTTTTCCAATCAACAAAGTAGGCGCCTTTGTTGACTTGTAAATGAGTGAAGGGACTCTCAAAAGGTCAACAATCTTGGAGTGAGGTGATTCACCTCAGTGTGGTGTAAGCTGTGTTTTTGTAGCCGACCTTTTTATTTTTTATCACATTAACTATTATTAATTTTCTCAAAAGTATATAATCAATATGACAAATGACTTGTACAGTTTCGACAAAGCTAATGAATTAATACACAAGAAACATGCGTACATGGAGGTAATGTAGGCTATGTGCAGCCTATCTACGATAACATTGCATGAAAGTTGAAACCCATCTTCAGACTGTTTCAAACTGCATTTCCTGTTTTAGCAGAGCTGTTAGCCAAGGATAGCTCTTATGTTTAACATTTGATGTGAAATTTTTCTTCCAGTGAATTCAAAATCAATATGTCTTGATTAAAATTTCTGAAACAGAATTTAGCAATGAGAACCATGATTGAATTGAAACTAATTTGAACAAAAAGAAAACTGGCGAAAGAGTTTTTTTCCTGCAGTGATTTAAGCTGACAAACTATTGATATCAGTAAAATACTAAAGTCTGTTCCAGTATACTGATTCAGTCACAAATTTTAATGAGAATACCTCTCAAAAAAGTACAATTGAAATCGATTCATAGGAAAAATTCAAAGATTTCCTCATTAAAACTTCATATATTTTTACCAGGAGAAATTAATATGATCGAAATCAAATTTCTGATGGAGATTTAAAATGGGGAATGTTTTTATCTTTTCTCCATTCGGAAGCACTTGGGACACCTTGCACAATTTTTCAATATTTTCATTCAGGTAATTTTCATGTCTACTGCAATGTAAAATTCCCGTATACTTTCTATTTTTGATTGTGTATTGAAACCTGAAGCGGTAGAGGGGGCATTTCAAAACAGAAAATCAAGACTTTTTTCATTCTAGTGGATGAACGTAGTTTGATCACATTGGTATATAAGATTATCAAAATATGAAGCAAAAAGGGGTGAAAGCAGGAACTTTGGACAGCTAGAGTATATCAGTGATTTTGTTATAACTTTTCTAGAATTCAGAAAAAAATTTTCATCATATGAAATCATCTTGTGTCATATCCAGGAGACTTCTTGTCTATAAAAGGTTTAAAAGCAAAACCCAAGATTTGTGACCAGCAATGCCTAGCACATATTGAGAGTTATCAAATGATAAAAAGAAAAATGGATGAGTGGAATATAAGCCCCCCTTTAAGCAATTCTTTAATACTTTGTAATGAGAAGAAGATAGTGGAGTGTCTTATATTACAAAAACCATTTATTTTAATTATTAAAAAACAAAAGATATCCCTCCCTTGCTGCCTCCCATCAATGATTGAATATTCACAACTGATTGGTGAATTGAAACAAAAGAATTTTAAACGGTTTTACAAGTGTCAAGTTGTGATTTTGAAGAAAAAAAAAGATAACTGGACTTTTAACAAATTAACAGCATTTGTTTTCCAAAAGTTTGCAAACAGTTTAAGGGCCTCTCTCTAGATCTACAAAGTGCTTCAAATCTACATAAGATTAATGTAAGATATCTTCATATTAATGTATCAAAAAATAGTTGTAACTTGTAATTAAAATTTTAATTTTTTTTTCATACATATAGTGACACCTTCACCACCCTGAATGTTTTTTTTTAATCCTTTTCTTTTTTTAGATATTTAAATGTACTTTAAAATTATTCAACAGACAAATGTACAAAGCTGTTCCTGATGAAAGAGATTAGACAGCAAGTTTTTATAGGTTATTTATGCCCTTTAGGCTACAGAAGTTAGTTGCGAAACAGAACAATCTGATGCAGGCTTAAAAATACTTCTATATCCAACCTTTACTCTGTATTACGTACTATTACGGTAAAAAATATTAGATTAATCATTTAAGCATCAGTGGAATATGTATATATAATTTTTGAAAAAAAATCTAGTCACACTAAAAAATAGTAAAATTCAATTTTAGAAAGTAAGTAATGTAATTAAGAAATAAGAAAAAATATTTCATAGTGTTACTGCTCCCACTTGGTCAAAGCCATTTACATTGAAGATAGATTAATTTCTAAAAAACAAAAAATCTTTATTATGACCACCAGGCCACTAAGTTAAAGACCGTTCCTTGAAAAGGTTGAACGTGCAAGCTCAGTTGGTAAACATTTTACAGGTCAATGTTGGCTTTTTTTGTGTTGTTTGTTAGAACTTTTTATTATTTTCTGTATCATTCTATGTGTCCTTCAAGCAACAGAAATGTTTCTGTATTTTAACAGATTCTTCAGTGGCCTGTGGTTTGTTTAAGATGTCAGAAATTAAGGAGATATTTTTTTTATCATGTGACATGTGTACTGTGATTTTTGTTTTGAAGTAATTTGTTTTGAGTTAAAACATTCACACATTTATCATTCGTAAGAAAAAAAGATGTTGTTTCAAGCTGTAAAGTATAAACAAAAACTTCATGTTGCACAAGGTTGGCATAGCATAACTAAGGTGATTTTCAACAGAAAAAAACTAATGATTTTATATACCCCACACTATCAGTAAATTACAGAGAGAGAGAGAGAGAGAGAGAGAGAGAGAGAGAGAGAGAGAGAGAGAGAGTGATCTGTGAGATTACTGATTAGAAAGAATTTAAGGTATATTCCTTAGTATACAGGTGTTGCTCTCATTAAAATTGATTTGTTTTTCAGCTGGGGCTGTGTCTTCTCTGGTAGAGCTAGCCTCCAAGGCTGTAGCTTGTCATATACCTTTTGAAGTAGTGGAACACTTCCCACAGCCCATTCCTGAACAGCTACAGCTCAGGATTGCGTTTTGGAGCTTTCCTGAAAATGAAGAGGACATTAGGTAAAATCAATAGTTTAGATCATGAAAAGAGAATTTCTAGTTATTTTCTATTGATTGGTATTGATTATAATAGGAATTTTTTCCTAACCAACTGATGATTTACAGTACTTAACACATTTGAACTTACAAAACTGTTGTTGAATGATAGAATATCTAGAGAAAAATATATGCGTTTTTTCTACTGTGAGATACTTATTGTGGTCTTCTCTCTAAGGCTGTATTCCTGTTTGGCCAATGGCAGTGCTGATGAATTTCAGAAAGGAGAGCACCTGTACAAAACAAAATCAGTCAAAGAAGTTTTACAAATTGGTATGCATAATGTTTTTGTCATATGATATATTTGCTTGTTTATTGTTAAAGTTGAACCATGCAGAGTTTGGAGAAATATTTGATGTAATGTATTAGAATGCTTTGTAAAATATTAATTATTCCTCAAATGGCAGGATTCCACCTGAGTGCCTCCGTGATCCCTCCCCAAGGCTTACAGCAAGCAAAGGGGAACTTCAATGTGGCCGTCGTGTTTGATCGCAGGAGAATCTCTTCTTGTACATGTACCTGTAACAGTCAGCCTTCATGGTGTTCACACGTTGTGGCACTCTGTCTTTACAGAATTCACCAGGTAAGGACAGCTATTGTCAACAGGTGGACATATATTATGTCATCCATTGGTAATTGCTGCATGCTGTGCATTTGAAATGGCTATTTAATGCATAGTTAAAAAAAAGAAAAAAGAGGATGAGAATCATTATGTCCCAAATCAACAACATTCATTATGCATTCTTTAACAAACCAAAAGAATTTGTTTACTAGTACATGTACTACTAAGTCATCCTCTCTGTTTTTTCATGAATATTAAGTAACATAGTGAAAGAAAAATTCTAGAGATTTGAGCTTTATATTTTTAACAAATTTTGATATGTGTTTAACTTAAATTAAAGGCAACCTCAGTGAAACTAAGAGCACCTGTATCAGAGTCCCTCTCCAGACTTCACAGGGACCAGCTACAGAAATTCGCCCAGTACCTGATTAGTGAATTACCACAGCAGGTTAGATCTCAAAACACATAAGACCATGCCAAGACCATTAATGTAACAAATACAATGTATTGTATACATACAATTAAAACTTAGTGACAAGTTGTTTATGTATATATTATCAAGTCTAACTGTCTTTAAGGGTGACTTACATGTATGATTTTTCATATGGAATCAATATAAAACAAAATTCTCAATCTATGATAAAATCAGTCTTGAGATGTGATTTCTGTACAGGTAATCATTTCTCTGTCCTACAGATTTTACCAACAGCCCAGAGACTGCTTGATGAGCTCTTGTCTTCCCAGGAAAATGCTATGAACACAGTTTGTGGAGCACCAGGTATATTGACACTGAATAAATTTCCAAACATTTTGGATGTACAATTTAATTTAGTATCCTGAAATTCAGGTTCTTAATGTACTTTTATATATGAATTTTATTGTGCCTTGTAATCTTAATTTACCCATAACTTCGGAATGGTCATACAACTTCACAACATTTCTTGAATTTTACTGCAAAATCTGCAAATCTAGCATATTTTAATAAAAGAAATGGTGTTGACTAGTGAAGTGTTTTTGCTTGTGCAGATAGAATGATAAGTGTTTCTGAAGTACATGTTATGACTAACGTTGTAAGGATACTAGAGTTTGTATTTATAAGAGCAAATATGTAGAATTTTATTAAGTGTTTAATATCCAAAGGAAATTGGTAGGAAGCTCTTGAATTACATCATCATGTGACTGCTTGACCTGTATTTTTCCTAACTGACACCATTACATGTATTTCCACAGACCCAACAGCGGGGCCATCTGCCAATGAACAAACATCCTGGTGTCTGGATGAGTCAGCTCTGCATGAAAATGTGAAAAAGACCCTGGTCAAATTCTGTGTCCCATCTCCAATTGTCTTCAGGTGAAATATTTACATGATCGTATACACATATATTTTGAGCCATAAAACCAAGAGGTATTGGGACTGAATAGTCTTTCATTTACACGTAAAATCAATGATTACTGTACATTCCTTTTTAAATGCGAGGATAGAATGTCCGCACAAAATTGCGAGAAGCACGACTCGCGAATTTTAAAATCTACCTTTTATTTTTCAGACATGTAAACTACATGAAGCTGTATGATAAAAATTTGGCATTTGCGATTTTATGTTCTCTCGATTTGATGGAAAACGGTTGAATCGCGGAATTAAGTACTCACGTAGAATAAGGAATCTACAGTAATTGCACATCTTTTGATGTGCCATACTATGATTTTGGGCTTTCCAGTCCAACTGTTTTTTCATGTAATTGTTTTATCTTTCGTAATGTGAGAACTAGAACAATCATACCTATTCAGCAAATGAATCATGGAGGGGAGGGGGTGTCACATCAAAAGAAAGGCCACTGTGGCTTTCCTGTAAAACTTTATGCAGATACAGATTGCACAGTATTGAATAGAAGACCAATCTCTATGAATTCTTATTTGTTGATGGATTGTAGGTGAAAGGTGTGTCATAATCCAAAAAATAGGTCACTGTGACATCAAATTGTTAATAACAGCATTAAAGGTTGGGATTTTCAGTATGCAAACATAGAAATGTATCATGTACGCATAGCTTCAGATGGTTACAATTTACTTTAGCACTGACTTTAATTTTTTATGTAAATTTTATTGGATATTGTCGATTTTCAAGTAACCTTGTCTGCAGGGGAAAAGGTTTTACAATGTATATTTAAGATCAGCTTACACATGCAGCTGAAAAATTTTCAAAATTTATAACATATATACATTGTACTTCTTTGTGATTTAGTAAATAGAATTATTTAACCCCCTTGAAACCCTGAGAAACATTGTTTTCTGTTTGTCCATCTATCTGAGTTTTTAACAGTTGACCGAATGCTCAAAATCAAAAGTATCTGTAAATATTTACAGCGATGTCAATTACCTGTCTGCAACGGCACCACCCGCAGCTGCTGAGTGGCAGAGTCTGCTCCGCCCACTACGTGGCCGGGAACCAGAAGGAATGTGGAACCTGCTTTCTATCGTAAGGGAAATGCTGAGGCGTAATGACAGCAATGCCGTCCGTTTACTGGAAATTATCACTGACGAAGTGCTGCAGTGTGAACAGGTTAGTCTTTTACAGTGTGTCTAATGACAATCAATTTATGAGTAAAATTCTTTGCAAGAAAAAGAGTATTGTAGTGCATTACCTAGTCTAAAGATTTTTATAAAAATCTTATAAGAAGATACTTATGCTAATCAATGAAAAAAAATGTTGACATATTGGATTAAATATGGGTTGTCCTTTATGTAATTTATAAAAAACACTTAAAAATTTTAAATTGATTTGGGTTGTTTTAATTTCATTTTTGTAGATTTTACTATGGTGGTTCACAACAAAAGTCACAAATAACAACAATAACAATATAGGGAGGGGAAATGGAGGATCAGGAGCTAATGCCACCCAGCATGCTGCCTCCAGTCTCTGCGATGAAATCGTTACACTGTGGAGATTGTCTGCTTTAAATCCAAAACTATCACCAATACAGAGAGATGACTTGGTGGTCAAGTTCAGAGAGTGGCATATTTCCACCATTGAAAAAGTGAAAAAGGCTAGATCATCAGTAAATGGAGCATCCAACACTGGAATGAAGAAGAATGACTTGGAAAACTTTGTAGGGTTCAAGCCAAGCATTGAAGCCTGTAATTTAGAGTGGACGGACTATCCAATTCCTGGAGTTACATACTCGGAGAAGGAAGGATCCTGTATAGTTCAGTACATATTTAACAAACACAGTGAAAAGGACACCAAAAAACCTTCCCGGATTCAAGCCATGCCTGTTTGCTTCGACACAATCATCAGTACAGATAACAAGACAACTCTAGCCCAAGCTCACTGTATGCTTCAAGACGCTCAGGAATATTCAAACATGAGAAGAAATAATAACCATGCTAGTCAGAGAGACTCTATCATGAACGATGGTGCAATCAGTTCAGGGTCAGAAGGGTTTTGTGAACCAGAACGCAGTAGTTCTTTATTCAGAGGAGATTCGGATTCGGGATCAGAAATGAAAGAGGTCAACAGCAGGAGTAATTCTTTAGATGGTCATGACTTGAGAAACTATGCCCCTGAACTTATATCCAGCAGTTTTGGGCTTGAACGATCAAATAATGGTGTTCTTTCTCGCAGTGGAAGTAATCTGGATGAAGTGTTTGATGGAGCAGAGGGAGGTGCTGATGGAATGAACATTGGAATGTTTGGGTTTGAAGATGGTGAAAGACAGATGATAGAGGAGGTTAATGCCCAATCCCACAGGGCCGAAAACATGGATGTTCTCCATCCACTGGATGATTATCAGATTTATTACTTCAACAATCCCAAAATACCCGAACCTCCCAAGAGTAAAACTGAAAAGTCAGATGAGCCCAATCTGTTTGCTGGTGTTAAAGATCTCAACTCCATGCAAGATGTAAGTTTTTTTTATTAATTCTGACTTATAGAACTATTCTTAATTTAAACTATCCTAAAAAATCGAAGTTAAAAAAAAGACATGCATGAAATTGTTAATTGATAATTACTAATTAGTAACACATGGATGAACAGACATATCCAGGCTTTTTTATATCGTTATTGTTTTGAATACCTTGTATACAAAGTCTGTACCAGCATTGATTTTGAAATCTTGTGCAGATCTTATTCTCCCGAGCTGAGGCTCTCCATGCACATGGTCACACTAGAGATGCTTGTCGACTAGCTCAGAAGTTAGCCGAAGAACTCCTAAGTAACCCACCAGACCTGCTGGCTGAAACTGCTAATCTTCCATCATTGAAAGGTAAAATTTGTAAAATTATTCGTAAAAAAAATTTACAATTTTCATAAAAAATTTCTATTGAAATAAATTATTCTTTTTCTTTTAAATGCTTCAGGAAAGAAGAAGAAAGTCTTAACCAGTATTAGTTTGCTGGCAAGTTCCACTTTGTCGAAAGCAGCCTTTCTATGCAGTGTTTTAGCAGAGGAAACAGAGTGCCACCACTTAGCTTTTAAAGTTGGAATGTTTGGTTTAGAAATGCCAAGACCTCCAGCATCAAGCAAAGCTCTTGAGGTAAATTGAACTGTAGTCAGTGATTACTTCTTCCTTAGCCTTGCAATGCATTTAGAATAATCTTTAGAACCAGTATGAATTGTTTAATTTCAAGACAGTCTTAATGCAAATTTGATAATTTCCTGTATCACAAAAACCTACTTTCATGCAAAATCAATTTGAATAAAACACAGAATCATTATAGTTGGTTAATTTCCCTTTGAATTGAAAATTTTAATGATTACGCTAATGCATTTACATAATGAAATGCATTGAAAATGTAAATTTCAAATTATGAAAAGGTTATTGATTGCTGATTTCATAAATGTAGGTAAAACTAGCTTATCAGGAGTCGGAGATATTGAACCTAATGAAAAAGATTCCACTGGGGCCTGCAGAGCTGGCTGTTTTACGTGAGAAGGCAGAGGAGCTCCGTGACGGATCGTTTAAGACCCGTGGTGATGCACTTCTCCCTCTCACGCTAGCCACCTTTATTTTTGATTCCCTCTGTTTACCAGGTGACTATATGCCTTTCTCATTATACAATATACATAGAGACTAAAAGTATTTGCTTTCCCCATCAGTTTTGTTGATTGAATTTCATCATTATTTTTGCAATTTTTTTGATCAAGCAGTTTAAAATAAATTCAAGAATTCAACAATATGAAATTTAAAAAAATTATCTATAGGAAAAATATAATGTTTGGAAAGCTTCAAGTTGATCTTTGATAACAAATCTTTTCTTCTTTGGCAACATTGACAATTTTTTATTGGTTAACTGACATTTTTTGAAGTTATGAAATGCTTTCTTGCAAGAAAATTTATGCCACAGTTATTCAAAGTGATTATTTGATATCTTGAACAATTTTTTACCTCTGAATTGAGAGAGTTGAAATGTTGAATTGTTTGCAGCGTTCCCTGTGGGTAGTTCCAGTAGCCGCCCTCCCAGTAGATCAGTACAGATCACGGTCAGAACCAGTATTGATGAGAAGCTAGGATTTGATGGAGCCGTAGCAGCATTAGGTATAGAACTACCCAGATTTTGTGTTTAATTCTTTAATTTTACAGGAATAGTCTTAAAGTAAATGCCAGTTTTGTTTAGTTGCTGAAAGGAAGTCTATTAGCTAAGCATAATAAGATAACTATGCTAGTATTCCCAAAACAAATCTTACTAGAATATTGTTTTGTACTTATATATTTTATTGTTTTGTTATTAGGATTAAAGGCCAATGTCTCAGAAGCTGAACATCCCCTGTTGTGTGAGAGTACCAGGCGACAGAGAGGAGAACTGGCTATAGCCATGCTAGTGCATTACAAGGATGATCCAATTAAACTTAGCAAGGTAATGCTCATAAAACTGTTCAGTGATACTCATTAATATTAAAGCAGGAGTACTACATGATAGTGCTATATTGAAAGTATATAAAATAGTTGGTTTTCATGGAATTTTATTGATTGTTTGTTTTAAGAAATTATTTTTAAAAAAAAAAGTGTTGTGAACCGATTAGACTTTAATTAATATTAAGGATATTTTTCTACAGATCATGGATAGATTGCTGGATAAGGAGGTCCATCAGTTGTACAAAGCACCTAGTCTTGTTAACTATTTAGGGGTGAAAACCTCTTCATCTCATGCCAGCAGCACAGCCAGTGGTAATGCAGGAACTTCCCCTAACCCCCAGGCTTGTGGTGGGGTAGCTGAACCACCTGGTTCCTCCAGGGCAGGGAGTAGCGCCGCCAGTGGTGGTGCAAGTGCCCAGCCCGCTGTCCTTACAGCTAGTGACGTAAACCCAGCCCCCAACCGAACAGCTGTTGGGGCAAGGCCAAAGATCACTTATCCCCTCAGGTATAACAGGTATGTGTCGATCCTTGTTGTTTCTGTTACGCAAGTATGTCAAGGTGCTGGTTAAATGTATGTTGGTGAAATGGTGGTTCTTATTAATGTTATCTTTTTGTGTTCGATTTTGAATTAATTGTGTAGATATTTCTTGAAACTCATAATACCAGTGAGTAGTCGACAATGCATTGAAATTGATGTGCAAATATTTTTTAAGATGATTTCCTTTTATTTTTGTAGTGGAAAAGATACAGATAGCTCTGCTGTAGAAGAAGAAGATGAAGTGAGAGCTCTAGAGGCTAAGCTGAGATGTATGGCTCAGAAAAAGAAACCCTCACAAGGTAAGGAAATATAGTGAAATTTTCATATATTCATTATTACCTTCAATTGTGTTTTCAAATCTTGAGGCAAAATTTTTTTTCAACTGAAAAGACCTGCTATGGAAAAAAGTACTTTTAAAAGATAATGGTATATGTGCTTTTCAAATCAAATGGTTCAATAAAAGAATATATGAATGAATACTTGGTTACTTTTGAAAAGAAAGAAGATGATTAATACATGTATATGATTAGGCATTTGATTAGTTTTGATTGATTAGACAATTTCAGTAAAGAAACTAAAAATTTTCAGGTATGGCCAGTATTGATAGCAGTGCTCCAGAAACAACGTCCAGTGACAACTCCCCCACACTAATCAGAAGGACGTGGAGTAAGCATCAGGGCCCCGGCAGTGACTGTGGTAGTAGTGCTGACAGTGACTCCCTGGGCTCCAGCAGCTCGGGGGAGAAGGACCCACGGGCTAAAATGAGGGACAATGATAGGTATTCTATAATATCAGATCCTTACAAAAAAAATTTTTTGGAGATATTAAGAGTATGCCATTCTTGATGTTTGATTCTCAAAAATCTGATTATTTTGTCCTTTAGTCCACCAGATATGATGCCTGCCCCACGTCCCAGGTCTCAACCACTGTGTTTAGAGTCTAGGAGCAGTACACCTAATGTTAAAAATACTAGGTTAGTGATTCCCATAGCTATATCTATGACAGTTTATTTTTTCTATATTTTTAGATAGAAATGTTGGCAGGCTTCAAGCACATGCTGGTAATCAGACAAGTCTTTAAAATTCACAATGTTTTATTTGTGATAGGTTCAAAGGTAAAAGTAGGATGATGCCAACAGTGCCTAACCAGCCAAGTGAAGCCATCGCACATTTCATGTTTGAGCTGTCCAAGACAGTACTGGGGAAGGCAGGAGGGAATAGTTCCACCTCATTGTTTACACAGCCCACCAACACAAACACAACTACTGGACCCCATCGCAACCTACACATCTGTGCATTCCAGATTGGTGTGTATGCCTTGGGTCTGAACAATTGTGTCTCTCCAAACTGGTTGTCCAGGACCTATTCTTCACATGTTTCTTGGATCACAGGTATGTGGTTAAATACAACTGGTGGCCAATATGCTATTATTCAAAATACTTGCTAGGGCAGTGTGTATGCCACAGCAAAGACATGTTTTGTAATAACTCGCAATAATAATGCTCTTTTCAGGCCAAGCCATAGACATTGGAAGCATTGCCATAAATATCTTGATTGACACATGGGAAGGCCACCTAACACCCCCAGAAGTTGCCTCATTGGCAGATAAGGCTTCAAGAGGCAGGGATCCAGCCATGGTGAGGGCTGCAGCTGACCTAGCTCTCTCCTGCCTCCCGCATGCCCAGGCCCTCAACCCCTCTGAGGTCCAAAGAGCTATCTTCCAGTGTAAGGAACAGAGCAGAGACATGCTGGAGAGGGCCTGCCTGGCTGTGGAGAGTGCAGCCAAAGGGGGAGGAGTCTATCCAGAGGTCCTGTTTGATGTGGCCAGGCAGTGGTTCGAGTTATCTGAAGAGGCTGCCAAAACGAACGAAGCTTCTAATGTATCTCGAAACCATTCTCATCAGGCGGAGCTTGACAGTGACAATTCAAACTCCTCATCCTTGGCGACAGAGAGACAGAGTCCCCTGGGACTCCAAGTTCTTCCCATGTCATCATCTTCAAATCATCAAGTGTCTAATCAGGTCGTGTCCCATGCTAATCCCACCCTAGCCCAACCCATGGTTTTGTCCTACACAATTCCACCCGCCAATCACCACCAGCTACCTCATCAAGCACTGGTCCAGCATATAGGTTACGTCCAGCAGCTTTCTCCATTTGGTCAACAGTTTACCCAACAACATATCCCCATCCATGGCCACAATGTTCATCATCCATATGTCACCTTCCCATACCAAACCCAACCCCCTTTTAACAATCTTCAGCTACAACAAGCTCCCAATGTCTACTCTGCAAATCCTCCACAGTTCCGGCCCCTGGGTACAGCAGTTCAGGTGTTTCCCCAACATTCACATTGCCAGATCACCCCCATTCAGTGCCCCCCATCATCCTCAGCTGGAGGGGCTCCCCAACAGCCAATACACCAAGCGGAAGCTTTGGTGGAGGTATCTTCTAATTCCCCCAGCCCACCTCAACAAGGGTCAACACAGGGTCATCATGGACCCAGTCATCTAGACAACGAGACTCAGTTGAATTATCTCATGGCTTCCTTCAGAGTAGGAATGCTGGCTTTGGAGACCTTATCAAGAAGAGTTCATGATGATAGACCACAGACTAAATATGCTCGCAATCCACCTTATGGAGAAGACGTTAAATGGCTTCTCGGAATTGCTGTGAAATTAGGTAAGGGAAAAAAAATGTATGTCCTTCAAAGCATGTTTGTTAAAAGTAGATGTAACAGAATCATATGAAACACTCTCATTTTCTTAATTTTTGTTTTGTAGGAATAAATTATCTGCAGCAGTTCTGTGCGAGTGCAGTAAATGCGGTGGTCAGTCCCTTTGTGCTGTATGACATAGCGATCGAAGCGGCCCATGTCCTGGCAAGAAGTAATCCTGTCGTTGTCCAGAATCATATGAGATCAAACATCCTCAACCCTCTCATTCAAAAATGCCTGAACATGTGAGTAGCCAAATAATACTCAAGTTTTATACCATAATCATTGTAAACTAAAAATGTACATCCAATATGAATTATACCTTAATTATTTTGATAATCTTTATTTAGTTTGTTTTGTTTATTATAATCTTTATCCTGCAGTCATCATGATATATTTGTAAGAATATTAAAGACCAATCATATGCCTTATCAAAGTATTAGACCTTATCATTAAAACAGTTTGCTTTTCATTCTATCAACTGACAATTGGTTGCACCCCTATGCAAGCGTTTGATCAGAATCATAAAGTAAATGGCTTTTTCCCTCTTAGGTTTAATCAATGTGCCCATCAAAAAATTCATCACATAAACCAGTCGGATTATGACGACTTTGTGAGCACCATCTGCAGTGCTAGGAACGCCTTCTGCCTTACTCCCGGAGGTCTGGTTCAGTTCCAGGAACTGCTGCAGAGTCTACGGAGGTCCAAATCTTGTCGGAAGGACCTTTGGACCAGAATCTTACACGCACTAGCGACGGGAAATGTTTGATATCCAACAGGATTAGTAATTCTATTAAACTAAAATAAATTAAAAATCAGGAACTTAGTATAGATTTTTATTATTTTTGATTAAGTAAGTCAATTAGAAAATGTTGAAAAAAATATATATATATATATTTATGACTGTGAACTTGTGTTTTACGAATTTTATTATTTACCATTTCAAAGTCATACCCTATACTTGACTATGTTTTACATTTGTTTGTTAAATGTTTACAGTTTCCGTTTACTTCAATTTTTTTTTTTTTTGGTTGGAAATAAATAGCATTTTTGTATGTTGATTCTTAGTTTCATTTACAAATCCAGTTAAAACTATTTATATATATTTTTGGTTTTTAAAATGAAACTTTTGTTTATCCTGTATTTTGTTGAATCTTCTCTTCCTTTACTGTAGTTGTCCGAGAGATACATACACACGTTGCCAAATAAATACTAGATATTTTAATAACTGTCTGAAATGGAAACAAGAAGAGAGTGTAATTTAACAGAATGAGTGTACTGCTAGCGAACAGGAAATATGTACATACTTGAAAGTTTATGCATAAGAATGTCTGATATTGAGTGAAAAAATATGACAAGTGGTCATTATACATTTAAAATGAAAGTATTGTGTAACACCAAGGTCAAAAGATAACAAATGCATGTTGAACATGTTGAATAACGCAGTTACTGTGTATAACTGTATTTGTGATTAAAGTAATGTGCTCATAAGAAACAAAAAGATCCTTATATATAAGTATATTGATAGTGTGAGTTGAATGTTTAAATCATAAGGCCAAGAATGACTTTGATTTCTACCATCTTTTTATACTGAGATTATTTAAGAAATATCATTGAAAAGATACTCTGTATATATATTGAAGTTAAAATACAACAACTTTTTTTTGGAAAATACATCTATTGTATTTGTTAGAAATGATGGAACTATTTTTAAAGGAAATGGTTAAAATGATTATCAGAAAACCATTGTGCTATGGTGTAAGGAACATCTGATCAATTGTTTTTTAACACAAGAAAAAAAAAAAGAAAAAAAAATTCCTATGTAACATTTTCCTTGTTGTTTAGTATTTAGAAATTTATTTGTGTGTTGTTTTGATCCTTGAAAAGAGAAAAAAAAAAGTGTGCTGAGCATACCTTAACGATAATGCAATACGGAAACTTCTATATTTTATTGTCGCTGAACAAACATATTATATTCTTCATATCATTGGAAAATATCACTAGATTGAAATGCTTCATTTGTCAACTGTTCTATTTTTATAAAATCCCCATACAGTCCATATTTCTATAAATAACCTTGTTCGTTGTAAACACATGTAATATTTATTTTCACCTCACACCCTCTTACATATACTACATGTATTATCCCTCTCTGCACCATGTATATAAGTATTCATAGTCTACATGTATTATTTAAGACAGAAAACCTTAGTATTTATTTGATCACTAGTATTGTACTAATGGATTCTTGTCTTCCAGGGTGTTTTGTTACTCATGATCACCAAGTTCAGTCACAACAACAACATTTTGAAAGAATCGTATGCAACAAATGCATTTTATTTTCCAGATATGAATAAAGCCTCATCAATTTAATTTCTTGCTCGTCAGGCCTATACAAATAATATTTTTAATTTCTTGCATCAAAGAAATCCTGTTCTATTCATTTGCACTCTATTTTCATATTTTAAACTGTTTTAATATATAAATCAGAAAAAGGTAGAAATAATATAATCCTACGCTCAAATTTATTTATGTAGCACCTAAACATTTTGCCAACGAAAAATAATATTTTTATTATTTAATTGTTCTCCCACTCATACTTTTTTCATCAGATGTTCAATGAATAAGACATTAAATAAGTGTAGCCTAAATAGATAAATAAATCATTGAATATAGAATTGCAAGAAGCCTGAAAAGTTTGGTAAAATACAGAAACATTATGTGTTTATGAACCATTAATTGATAAATTAATCAGTTATATATTTTTTTTGTAAAGTTTTTATTTTTAATTATTAGTCCATATTGGGAAAAAGTCTGCTCTTGTTGCACATGATTCTTTGAAAATGTAATGAATACATTTAAAATACTACAGTACTTGAATCATGTAATGGAGAAACCATGTTAAGTTTGAAAGATCATTATTTAGATTGAAAGTGAAAGATGTGAATGCAATTTTCAAATTAATCATTGTATAGCTTTATGAAGCTGAAACATTCACTATGCAAATCTTTGGAATCTTGGCAATCAGTACTATATTTTGGTGGTAAACTGTAACTTGTGGCAGTGCAAAAAATGATATAAGAACTTACTGAAATTTATAGATGTAAGGGTAATCTACAAAATCATGAATATCATTGTGACTCAAGTCAATGTTCCTTAAGGTGGTACGGGACACCTCCATGATGTGACTTATTATTTATCGAAATAATAAATAAAGTCATGAGTTCGAATCCTGGTGGGGATTTTAAAAATTTATTTTTCCAAAAATCTTTAAATTTATTTTTTTGGTTAAATATTTTAAAAATTGAAAATTCTAAACCGGTGAAAGTATTTTAATTATAATGTACTTTAATCCACATTAATATTGATAGATGTCCCATACCACCTTAATTCTTACCGAATAGTGTACACAATAATAATCCACTTTAGAAATTAATGATCCTAGTTTGTACTAATAAGGCAGTATTTTGATTTATATAATTCTTGATTTTTTTTATTTTAACAATTGATAATACCCTATACCATAAGAATCACTGTTTATGCAGATTTTTCTTTTGGTGGACAATACAATGTATTTTTTCAAACAATGAATTATAAATGTCTTTTAAAAATTGCACTGTAGAATGGAATTATAATCACACAACATGCAGTTTCAAGATGCAGCACATAAATGTGTTTTTGGTCAATATGCAAGACCAATATGTCCCCAAACATGACAGAAATTGATCTCAGATATAATTATTATAATTCATATGTAATGGATATCAATATTTAATAATGTAACATCTTTGTCAGCAGTTAGAATCCGATCTCTGCCCCGCCCCCTGTCAATCACCATGGGGACACCTGTCTGTGTTCAAGACATATAAAAGTAGGAATAATAATCCTGTAATTTACCCTATGCACTTCATTCTCTTGGCGTCAGGTTATGCATATTAGGTAATATCCAGATACTGTGGCTGGAGTATTGTTTTGCAAATATTGCATCCATATTCAGGTTGAAATATCTATATATCATTG
This sequence comes from Magallana gigas, assembly GCF_902806645.1. Taxonomy (NCBI): domain Eukaryota; kingdom Metazoa; phylum Mollusca; class Bivalvia; order Ostreida; family Ostreidae; genus Magallana; species Magallana gigas. The sequence goes on from NC_047568.1 coordinate 31,612,061, forward strand.
TCTAGTCAAACGATTATTAAAATTTCAAAGATTCATCCTCCATTTCATGTTTTGGTTAATTTTTTTCTCCAAAAAGGCATTATTAAAAAAGGTTAAACTTATGATTTTGTTGTAATTGATACTTTAACTTCAACCTTTTTCTTTAAAAAACTCTAGATTTTTTTTTTATTTGGTATTGTATTGAAATCAAATGATTAAATGTTAAGATATAGTTTGTTTTTATTAGTAATTTATTGAAATTGTATTAAATTTGATATTGCATATTTAAATATTCTAATTCCTGCAGGTACATGTTTAAAAAAATACTTGTGAACATATGTATTTAAAAAAATATTGTTTGTCCAAAAATGTTTTGGAAAAAAAAAACTGTTTACCATAAACTTAAGATTTGTAATTTCTTTTTACTGTAACATCAGTCGAGTTGTTCTCTGATAGTTGTCTTGACATCAATTCCATTACTATCACCTCACACCAAATCCCAGTCAATAAACAGTGAAAACAAAATATGTGTCTATTCCTTTTTTCAGCGCTTCTTACCCAAATGCTTGGTTAACTTTTCTGATTGAAGACTTTATTGTATGTGATCTTGTCTGCTTATCTGTTACATTCCATATTGATTGGGATCCAAATCGTGCAAAGGACCTATTTAAAGATGACTTCGCACAAAGTGACCTTCGATTTTAAGATGAAGGACCATGCGGAATTTTTGCTTAATATATTTAAAATTTATATAATTGAGAAGTAAGTAAGAAAATAGAGGCATAATTTTGAAAATTGATATAAATAAGCTAGAATGAACAAGTTTAAAGATAATTTACTGTAGCTACTTTGTTTTATACCCCTGGTTGAAGGAGGGAATCTAATTTAACGCTAAAATATACATTTTTTGAATTATAATAAGAAAATTGGAGCTAGCATTTGTGAAATATATATTGAAACGAACTTGCATATGATTGTTTCAAGTATGCCAAAACTATGACATGCAGGCAATCATAAAGGAGGTGCATAGAACGAAAATAAGAACCATCTGAAATATATAAAAAATGTTTCAAAATTACGTTTGTTTTCATTATAACTAGAATTTGTAGGCAACGGAGTCCTGTGCTTTAAATTCTTACATGTATGCGAGTCTATCGTTAAGTCAACAAACTAGTGGAAATAATTTTCCTGTTTGGAAAATGTTGGCTTATACATAAAAGTAGTCCTTAGCATATGTTACAAAGGTGCAATTATAAGACAGATGAATTCCTTACCAGCGAAGAAGTTAAAAAATTTTAAGTTTTGAACTAAAATTTGTAACTGCTAATTTATCCTATTTTCTTCATTGCTTTTTGGCTCACCTTAGCTGAAAGCTCAAGTGAGCTTTTCTGATCACTGTTTCTCAGGCGTCCGTCTGTCCGTCCGTCCGTCTGGATACTTTTTCATTTTCGACTTCTCCTCGAGATCCTCAGGGCCAATTTCAACCAAATTTGGCACAACGCATCCGTAGGTGAAGGGAATTCAAGTTTGTTCAAATGAAGGGTCACGCCCTCTTTCAAAGGGAGATAATTAAGAATTATTAAAAATTTGTTGGTATCTTTAAAAAATCTTCTCAAAAACCAATCGGCCAGCAAAGCTGAAACTTGTGTGGAAGCATCCTCTGGTGGTGTAGATTCAAGTTTGTTCAAATCATGATCCCGGGGGGGGGGGGTATGGTTAGGTCACAATGGTGGTCGAATATTTACATAGGAATATTTTGAGTAAATCTTTAAAAATATTCTTCTCCAAAACCAATTGGCCAGAAAAGCTGAAACGTGTGTGAAAGAATCCCTAGATAGTGTAGATTCAAGTTTATTCAAACAATGATCCCCGGGGGTTGGGTGGGGCAAAACGGGGGATCAAATTTTACATAGAACTAATAGAGAAAAATCTTTTAAAATTTTCTTTTTCAAAAACCAGTTGGCAAGAAAAGCTGTAACCTGTGGGGTAGCATCCTCTGGTTGTGTAATAGATATAGAGAAAAATCTTTAAAAATCAAATAAGAAGGATGAGACTATAATGGGAGGGGGGGGGGGTATAATAGTATTATATCATTTGTTTAGACTGTGGCCCTGGATAATTCTTGGGCCACACAAAGGGTTCAAAGTTTCAAAGGTTTATGTTTATATGAACAGTTGTTTAAGATCTTTTTGAGAATGATAATGCTAAATATGTGTTATAACAATGAAATCATCTAGTTACAAAACGGGCTCAACATAAGAACATCTGTAGAAAATTTTGAAAATCTTTTAATACAGGATCTGTTTTACTCACTCATTGTCCCAATATTTTGGATATGACTTCATGTAGCTGATCTAATTCTGTCGTGTGTTGCTCAGGTCAGCGATGTGGCCCATGTAACGACTGCTTATACACACAAACTGAGGATTTTGACATTATACATATGCATTATAATTAAAACACTTTTATCGGTTTAGGATTTTAAAATGTTACAATATTTACCCCAAAAAATACGTTTTAAAACATTTTGGAAAGGTAACAATTTCAACCCTGCGGAATTCGATCTCCTGACGTAGAGATTCGCAGTGAACCCCCTAAACCCACTGCGCTACCCTGGTATGTGACATTTTAATGAAAGAAACTATTTATAAAATTACACTTGATTTTATAGTTTATTTCGATAAAATAGTACGTCAAACATGGAGGTCTTAAGGTATTTACTTGTTTTGCAAAGATGGCCACTCCTTAAGATGTATTGCTTTTTTTTAAAGCATTCTTAATCTTTTCACCAAGTTATGATATATACTTTATTAAATCATCCTTATTTTTTTCAAGATATGGAAAGGGTGGGATAAATAGATAACACACAAATCTAATAACATGGTATAATGTTCAATTTATTGCAATATAGTTTTTTTTTCAAAATACAAAAGATATCCAAATTGATTACAGTCGATAAATCTATCCTTCAAACATCTTCATTGAAAACAAGTTCCTATTTTCCACTCCAAAATTCCAGCATCTGGCCATGAAATGCCACAGTGCGTGAACCAAGAACCAACAAGAATCCAAATACAAAGACTTTTGGGTAAGCCCTGTAAACAACGACGACGTTATTGCATGAAATATGAACAATAAACTAACGAACAACTTTCATTCACCAATATAATCTTTGGTGAAAATCTGTATATTTATCACTGATTACTACATTTTCTTACTTTTGAAATAACTTTGCCAACTATATTTCTAATGACGTCATCAAGGTGCATCCCACGCGCTCGACAGTCGCGTCACTTCCTTCATGCTGATCATCCTGTGCCTGCTCCTGACAAGGTCGGGCAATGGTTTCCCCGACGTTTCCGGAAACAACAAGCACGTGCAGCCGACGGCCCCCATCAACACGGCGTAACAAATATACGGGTAAGAAAAATGGACTTTCTGCAAAGATCAACCGGAAAATTGGATAGACACAATCCTATCTATTACATACAAACTCAAACACATAATAAAAAAACCAAGCTGAAAATAAATATAAAACATTTTCAGTAATTACATGAAAGAATTCCATATATAGGACATGACCAACACAGAGTCCTATGACACCGGACGAAAGACCAACGGCAAAGCCCATACATCTGCAACAAGAAATGGTTAAACATTTACTAAATATAATTCAAAATGTATTAGCGGGTACTTCAATCCCCCCCCACCCCCATTCTCCTAATTTTTACTTTATAAATGTCTTTTATCAAACTACTTCGTATGTATGTTTACTGTTTAGAGTCGAAAATCGATTTACGATTTCGTGACAATGTTTCACAATTCCCACAGAGTCGTTACATTCAGGCTCGATGCAACAGGTATTGGGTTGGGGATGTTTTGACAATATACCTTTTTTATATTATCATATTAAAAAAAAACCCAAAGGTACAAGAAAATGTGCCTCTCCACTTAAAAAATAATGCAACGTGTCTGATATTTATGTAATTCTCGAATAAAGGTATAGGTTAGATATATTAAAAATATCAGTAAAAGACGATTTTGAGAAATGACGTCGGCACAATCCTGTCCATAAGTATTCATGTGAAGGTGTTAATCCTTGCTATACATCTATCAATACACATTTATCAGTCGTTCTCACCTTATGGAGGTAGGATACACTTCCAGAGTAACCAATAAGATCAGCACAATCGTTGACGTCACGCCAAGTTTTCCAAATATGGTAATTCCTAACATCATGTCCACTTGGGTGTTCATGGCTTTGGTGAGGTTGATAACAAGGATGCAACTAAGAGTGAAAGCACAGGACACTGCATAAAGAAACAGGCACCAACGACGGCCTATGCTGAAAAGAAGGCAACCATTTTGAAAACTACACTCGGCCATTACACTTTATCTAAAAAAAAACCAAGCCAAAACCTGAGGTACCCAGGTACTTAGAAGTTTTGGGGGGTTTTTTTTGGAAAAAGGGTTTCGATTTTTTATGCACATCTTATATACCAGTCCATAGTTACAAATATGATTTCGAAACAAGATTTGTTGTGCAGTGCAAAAGACAGATTTTTTTTTTTTAAATCATCGTCGGTGGCCATGTTATGATAGACATTTTTTTACAACACGTAATTTGAGTATGCAGAAATACCTTGTGCATTTCATTAAAACACTATTAATCAAAACTAAGCTTCACAAAGAAATTCTTGTGTTGTAATAATCTGAAGCCGACAGCGTATCATTCGTTCATCATTCTTTTATCATTGACTCACTTTCTAGAAAGGTCTAACACATTTCATTCAACATAAATATAAGCCGAAAGGGAATCTCTTAAGGAAAATCAACAGAACTATCCCTTTGATACTTTAACATTGAGCGAAAATACAAAGATCTGCCAGTAATTCGTTAGAGATTTGCCAGACTTGTGGGTCGTAAGCAATTAGAATGGGCAACAGACACTGACAGCAGATCTCTAAAAACTAACTCTTTAATCTACTGATTCAAAAATATGAAATCAACAAAAAAAGCGAAACAAAACGCCAACAAGTTTTGTCACGTTTCCGAAATGAACAAAAATCTCCTTTATTCCTTCTGAGTAAGCGAATCCGTTGGAATGCTTCTAGTTTTACATCCAACTAGGGACCAATACTGCTTGCTTTGGGTGATATGTCAATCCCATTGACAGATGCCAAAATGGAGAATTAAGTCAGTTGCTGGCAGTTTATGACGAAAGAGAAGTCAGCAAATATAAAAAAGACCGCAAAGATTGTATTCTGCACTCGGAGTTCCCTTAAAACAGCCTACTTAAACGTATCCTCAGCAAGGTTTTATTTTCGGAAACACAATTAATCGGAGGGAAAAATCGACGAAGTTCATCGGCCTTTTAGCAGAATTGTTAAGCACGAAAGAAATGCAACAAAGAGCCCTCATTTTATCTTTGTCATAAGTTTATATAAGTCAAGAGGGCACACGAACGAGAAAAACTAGTTTTCAGTTGATATTCATTAAGAGAGCTACTCGTGAGTGTTCGAACTAGAACCCCCCAGGAATGAGAGTAAATGAGGATATATACAGCTGATAAACGCAATGCTTCGACAAAATTCTATGCTTATAGAAATTTGGACAAATAAGATTGAAATCAGAGACGCATGCTGTACGAACATTGAGAAGCAAGAATAGAGTCGTTAGAGGCAAATGTTAATGCTACGGTTTAAGGTAACAGGAAAGAGGTGACACAGTGAAAAGCAATTAGAAACCACCAAAGCAAGGGTCAGAGACAAATAGAACAAGTAACAGTACCGATAATTTTATAGAAATTGACGTATGTGTACGTAAATATTTTTTGCAACAAATTAACTGCAAAAAATCAGAAAAAGCGTGGTATGGGACACCTGTCAATATTACTGTGAATAAAAGTACACTCTAATCAAAACGCTTTAAACGGTTTAGAATTTTTGTAGAATTTTACAACATTTCATCAAAATATATATGTTTCAAAATAGGGAGGTGTTTTATACTACTTTAAATGGGCATGGTGATAAGAAAAAATATATGATTAAAAATACATTATAGATGATATACTAGGATATGCATATATTCACAATTTTTAAGTGTCTTTGTCTGTGATAACACTACGTATCAATTTTGTACTGCAGAGTCCAATAAATTCAAATGACGTATAATTGGGGCGCAAGTGGGAATTACTTATTTATTTTAAAATATTTAATTGTACTGTCATGTTGTAAATTTTGTATTTACTGCCACCCGGTAACTTCAAAATTTACTACATGACAGTACAATTACTAAAAATTATAATTATAAATATAAATAATGATGAATCATTCTTTGAATATTATGAAATGATAATTTCGGTTGAGGAGTGATCAAATCTATCATGTAAAAAGCCCTTCGGGCTTTAGTTTAATCGATTTAATCACTCCACGACCAAAATGATCACCTCATAATACTCAACGAATGATTCCGTATTCCTTACATAAGGGATTAGAAACAAATGATGTATTGTGTATGAAAAAAAAAACAACAAATGTAACAAATGTAAGAGATAAGAAACGATTGCAGGTCATAAAACATGTAAATAAATGGGATAGCAACAAAAATACACAAAATAATGCACAGTCTTCCAATAGATGTTCTTTATCACTTTACTGGAAGATAAACTTGCAGAGAGACAAACTTTGACATTTTAATTGAACTCCAGCTCACCAAAGAATGAAATCACTCACCATCTAGTGATAACAATGGCGGAGTAGACGAGGGGGATGTCTAATAGATAGACCAGAATCGTGTCTAAATAGACGTTAGAGGACATCTGTCCCACCATCCTCTCATGTAGACAGCGGTAGACGGCACAGGTGAACAACCTAGGGGAAAAATAGCAAAAAGACGGATCAAAACGGATCTTCATAACTTCAAGTTAAATTGCTGCTTTTTTTTTGGGGGGGGGGGGGGGGGGGGGGGTACTCTCATTTGCTAACCACAAAAATGCGAAATTTGAAAGAATAATATTCTATTGTCGGATAATAGTCCGCATTATCCGCAGATATATTACTTTTAAATGTTGTCCTATTTTAAAATAATGTAAGGTTCCTGCCATGATGACAATTATTTCAGTGAATCTACAGATAAAAGAAAACTAGTACGTTTTTATATATAAAAAACCTCTTTAAAGAGAGAACTATTGTCGAAGTGAAGTTGGTAACTTATTAATAGAAGATGCACTCAAATTTACTACCCCTCCCCTTCTTTCAAATTATCAAGATTGATACCGTTGTCAGAAATTGTGCATACAACAACAAGATGAAGATGTATGAGAAAGAATAATAAACATGCCATAGGAGACATAGCACCCTGAAATGTCATAAGTAATGTTAATAGATTGCATCCGGAGATTGACAGCCTCTCCATCAGCAGTTTTGAGGAGGTATTTACAGTGCCGTTTAGATGAACATAGATGACTTATTGTTGAGGATGTCAGCAGTTTACACTTCGAAATTACCTGTCATTGTCCATTATTTTCAGAATCGACTACATGCTTATAGCGGTTGCCTTGTATATATATTGTGTACAATAACAAAGAGATAAAGAGTTTCACTTTTTGCCATCTACTATCTTTGAGGCGGGTTTTTTTGTTTGTTTGGGGTTTTTTTTACGTCTGCTTCTGCTCAATACTAGTCTTTCACTTGGAGAAGCTTTAAATTAAAGGTGGAATGTAATATTATGATATTACACTTATATATTTAAAAAAAAATACAACTAAACACGTTTGGACGTAGAATGCATTTCAAGAATTTTGATTAATTTTTTAAAAAGGAAATAACCTAGGCTACCAATCAGCCTGCATTTGGTTACAGCGTATGGACCAATGCTGTTAGACACAGCTAAAGGTAAAAAATAATGTTTGGATGATCTTATTGAAAAAAAAAATACAAAACAGAGATGCCCCATTCCTTGTTTGCTCCGAGAAATTAAGTAATTGACCTTCAATTTGTTTTACAAAGGCAAAAGTCTTTTTTTCCAAGGCAAATTTAGCTAAACTTCAAAGCTGTACGTAGAAAAATTCTTTTAAAATTGCATTCAGATTTCACTAGCAGGTAAAACCCACAGCTTACCAGATGGACACAAGAGCAATGGTTGTTTTGATTCTCTCTCTGGTGTGCAGCAAGTCAAAGAACGTCCGTGGTCGTCTGTACATTGAATTAAGGACGGCAAGCTTTGCTCTATCGTAGAGCTGGGTGAAATCCGGAAGTGACGTGGCATTTGCTGAAATAATTTCCCGAATGCAAGCCTCTGCTTTAGAAAAGTTCTCTCTGCAGGTGTGCCATCTAAAGCTCTCAGGATATATGCTGTCGAAATACAGAAACATGAGTTTTGGTGAAAAATTAGAAATCGAACTTTTTTGGAACTTCGTCAGAAAATTGTATGAAACCACGAAGAATAATCAACTTCACATAGATCAAATTGACAAAAATGTTATGTACGGTAAGGGACCTTCTTTGTCTGGGGAAGACAACGATCACAATATTCAGCTCAGATTTAAAAAGAATAACTCCTAGTTTATAGTGTTTTATGAGATTCAACAATCCTCATTCAAAGCAAAAGTTAATTAAAGAAACGATAAAAACGAATTAATTAAACATTTTGAACTTCGTTCCAAATAGATACGCGTGTGTGAGTTTTATTACCACTTGCGTCCTATTTACCACTTTACACGAGTAAATAATAAGGAAGTAGGGTGGTCTTAATTTGACGGAATGGTTATTAAATGTGTGCGAACCATATAATACACACTATCTTTCCTAGCAGTGGTGAAACAATGTAACATAATAAATCAATGATACACCGTTTGTTTAAATCCTTTAATGAGCCTTTCATCCCAATATACGAAGTCTGGATCGTTTAATCGCACGTTTCTGGCGTTTACATGCAGATAATGCCCTATCTCCCCCATATATCCTAGTTCACTTCTCGTCTCGTAACATAGCGAAATGCTCGAAACATTTCGCCATGCGAACATAACAAAATAATAGGGATTACTCCTCCAGTACAATTTCTAAGGGATAGAAAAATGTAGGCATTTATTAGATAATTTTTTCCTTTTCGTTCGCATAAAATAGCCTAACATTGCATGCGGGGAGGCGTTATTGGAGTAATTGGATTTTTCTCTGCGCTATTTCCGTTATTATTCGGAGGTTAATGTGTAACGCCTGTTTAACAAAGCAAAAGAAAGCGGCTCTTTTATGTCATTCCAACCCCAGCAACGTTAATCAGACTAAAAGTACTATAAAGGATTTTTATGAATTGTACTTGATTGCTAACACTGGGTTACATGCATTGCAGAGCGGCTTTGTTCTTTTGCCTTCAACCCAGTGTTACATGCAAAGACTCATGATCGAGTAGTGTACAAGTGTTAGCTGTCAGCTGTTGATGTATGCGTTATATGTATGTGTATATACACCGTGTAACACTTGCCATGATTGAGATGTGTAGTACTCACAAATATGTACCAATTGACAGAAGCGACGTAAATGACGTCACGATTCCTAGCCAGCGCCAGTGACGCGTGACGAGTCCCTCCAGGATTAAAAGAGGTATCCCCAATGCCCACGCGCAAAAGCATACAGATATTTCTCGCCAGTTTTGACCCACGTGTTCTATCATCTGGACACAGCTGGGGATGATGACGCCTCCTATGAAAGAAAGGTAAAACGCTGATTCAGACACGATAAAATGGAAACATCCGTACAACCCGACGCCTGCACTTACAGACCCCATCTTTTGTGTCATGGCCACGCGTAAAGATAGTCATCATGCACCTTCCAGTTTCAGAAGAAAGTAATGCGTGGAAAATTATTTATAAAATTTAACAGCTGTACCAACTGTAGTAGACGTATATTATTGCTTGTTGGACTAACCTGCGAATATTCCAACGAGCCCCCGCGAAATAAGGAAAAGAACCCAGTCATCCAGTATACAGAGACTTCCTTGAGCCAGACTCATCATCATCAGGTTGACATATAGAACTGTTTTCCGACCTACTAAGTCTGATAAAAATCCACTGACTACAGCACCGGCGATAATTCCACATCCCTGACATAACCAAATGTAGGTAAACTTGTCAGAGGCAAATTCACCGATCATCCACTGTTGAAATAAAAGAAAAATGAAAACACAAAGACATCCGTGGTTGTTGAATACAAAATGCATGACATATTCAAAAATTAACAAATTCAACGAAAAGATTAAATTGACCTCAAATATCACCAATGACCTTGAACCGTGACTATAACGTATTTTTTTTCCTTTGCCCTTCGAGGTCAAAATAATATAATAGGTTATAGTTTTGAGATTAGGACAACAAGGTTTGATCACGGGTAAACCATTTTTAAAGATGGTTGAGAGCTTGGTGCAAAGGCACCATCGGCATGCATTGGTTGATTGACTATAAATAGTTTGACAACTGTCATCGCACTAAGAGCATCATTCCATGGGGCGACGGGCGAGGTTTACGAGTTGCCAAAACCTATACTGAACACGAACAACAATGAGAGTACAAACGCTCAGAGCAATCCATGGATAAAGTACTTTTCGCCTAAAACATTGCTTATGTTCTCGTCAATATATAATTATTGTGTTGTGTCTAACCTGTGTATAATGCTTTTGTGATAATTATTTCAGTCTGATCAATAGCCACTGTCCCATTGTAATTTCTTTTGGTAAAAGGTACATCGACAAGTTGCATCTACATGTAACTTTGACATCCTTAGTTATACAGCAAAAAATTTGATGAATAAAAGCAGAGCCATATTATTTCCACATTAACATCCTCTCTCTCTCTCTCTCTCTCTCTCTCTCTCTCTCTCTCTCTCTCTCTCTCTCTCTCTCTCTCTCTCTCTCTCTCTCCTATCCTTGGAAGAAAACCACACGTAATGTTCAAAACTAATTGCATTCCTTGATCTTTCTGGTATTACGTATCACTTCTTTCGCTTTGATGATGCATTCTGCACCTTGAGACTTTCGTACATAACCATAGCACAACCACCGCCACACTGATCTGTCCGGCAGCAGATTCCAAACCCCCTCCCCTCTTTTGAAGTACGATTAACCTGCCAAGCATACTTATACTTCATATCATACCCTTTCCCTTCTGGAGGATTAACTATACAAATATTCCGCTTACGAAATTCTCATTCTTGCAATACACTGTGTATTTACATTACAATGAATGCCAATATTCGGGAGTTAATACAATTTTGGGGGGTTTTTTTTGTGTCTTTGAAAACAAAGCTGCACTGGGCATTGAACAGAGCTTGTCTGGAAACTACAGAGCGGTCATACTAAAGTGATTAGCGATTGATGTTTGTGAAACAACCCTATAGTTGTTTATACAATTATGAATGCATACGCGTCTACATACACCTCGGTTGTTCTTTACGCTGTCCGGCTTACACGTGTTAGCTCTATGCGTTCAGAACCAAAGCAAAAAAATCTTAATGAAAGAAAAAATTGTTGGTACTTTTTTCTTTAAATCCAGTTTGTTAATTCGCACCTGAATCTGAAAATTTTTAACCCTTCTTCGGAAATGTCTATGGCAATGATTATGACTTGCATGTGTGTTGCATCATAGAAAGTTAAATTAGAGGAGGATATCGCAGGGAAAAAAACAGTTTACACAGATGGAAATATTCCTAAATTTTAGGAAGGAATGATCGATGCGAGTAATGAACTTAACCTACTAATAATTCTTACCACATGTAAAATCTCAAAAATCTGTCAATTTCAAAGTAAAATAATACCGTACAAATTAGACGCACTTAGTAACTCGCACTTGACATAGATAATTCTTTCAAGCTCTAAATAATTTGGATCGGAGGTAATAAGAAGCATTTATGCGTAGTAGAATCAATAAATCCATTCTTGAAAATTAAAAAAAAATCTCTGTTTTTTTTTTTTTAAGTTAATCTTTTTTGTTGTTGCATTTCTCTTTCAAGGCTCCCATTGATATAGACTGAATGAGACTGAATGTAATTCTCTTAACAGATAAACAACCGTTGTTAACAAAAAGGTAATTTTACGAATGTACCTGCCCGAGGCTTTGTTTTGAACGCCGACTCTTTGGAGTTTTATCCTTGCATTTATTCCTCCTGGCCCTCCTTTGTTTTTTACGCGTTGGTGTTCTAGCCTTAGATCCATCGCATTACAGCGACTTTATTTACATCAATTACGCCATGTATGAAAATCTTTTGATTTGACTTGGGACTAAAATTGGCTGTATATTCTGATTCACTTCCACGAGGGAATCGGATAATCAATAAATTTAATTCAGAGGGTTTATCTATAGCGGTCATTTTCGGTGTACACAGAGTATAAGAGAGTAGATTTTTGACTGGAAGAATTTTGATACGTAATTATATCAATTACGCTAAACTTTCCAAATTCTTAATTTAATTCTTAAAACATTATTTTATTTAAACAAAATTTTTAACTTTGTGGTAAATCTATCGCATATTGTTTTTATGCACAACTATTCAAGGTAAAAAAAAAAACCACTGATGATTTTAAGTTAAAAACGTTGCAACTTTGTAGAAACTACACAATAGCATAACTATAGTAAAGCCTTGTATATAATAGTTTAGCATACCAACAGACAAAAACGATCATAAAATATTATAATTTACCGTTGGTACTTCCCACTGGTTGAACCCACAGGGATTCTCGGTTTCTCCGGGAGTCGATATATTCGTCACATTGTCAGGTAAAATCCTCGAGGAAAGAGTACATTTACTATTTTTCACATTCAGGTAAACAAAATCCACATACAAAATAACAGTGGTCACAAAAACTTGAATCAGCGACGTCAAAAAATATAACCGTTTTTGGAAATAACCAAACGGTCTTATTCGAGAAAGAATTTCCTCAAATATGGCCGCACTCGTATCATTTTTCATTTTCAATCAGCCCAAAAAAGAGTTGTTCGAATTTTCCAAGCACCATAGTGTGTTGTAATGCGGATCTCTCCAGAAGCAATGTGCCCCCATTGATGAATCGCACAGAAGTTACCTCACTCGTAGATAACTACTCCACATCCCTGCTAATTCCAATCAGAAATACAATGCCCAATAATTAATAGGAGCGCCTGACCATATGGTGGGAGGAGGTCACGAACTCGAGTGCCACCAACGCGTAATCAAAATATCTGATTTATATGTTGCAAAAGTGGTAATATCAAGAATCAATGAAATATCGCTTTGATGGAATGCAGCAATTTTCATTTAATATATCTAATATCAATCACAAAATCACAATTTCAAAAAACATTTTCCAGAACAAATACTTATTGATTGTTCTTCCCCTGGCCAAAGGCCCGAAGAAAACATAGAGTGTGATTGTAGATCCTCCAGGAATGAAGTATTAACGAGTTCAACAGTCAAATCCCTGCGATCTAATGACGAAGCTGGGGCACTGCTCTCGTCGTATGCATGTTCACCCCTATCATTAATGAATATGACTTGCACAGTACATGTAAACACTCTGCAATTAGCATATACGCGAGGTTAACGCACAAAAGTGCGGTACCGGTCGAGGGGTCGTCTTGACATCGGTGATGACGTCACAAGGTTTGACAAGCGAAAAATAAATTATGGTTATTTGATCCAAAAATAGAAGATGAATTTAAAAAATCATAAAATTAAGTTATGCGTCATAAAATGCCAGGAAAAAGGGCGCTCGTTAGGGCGGAGTGAAACGTATTGTGTGAATTTCATACAATAGCTTTTGATGATCATCTGCAATTGTTCAACAGTTGCTAGACCGTATTCAAAACATGTCTGCGCCCCGTAGTCAGACAAAGAAATCATTTCAGTTATTGTTGGTCGAATCTGCCACCAGTAAGTGGCGCTATGATAATTATACACTGCGTCTTCACCAGACAGAATGAGGGAATATAATTCATATTTCTAGATAATAAATGGACGTCTTGCATTTCTGTAATGTTGTGTTCCAACGGGGGAGTACATGACCATCAATTCTTCCAAAATAATCAAATATATCGGAAACAAAACACTACGTAGGAAAAAAAAGAACAAAGGGAGAAGCGGTAATAAATCGGTTAAGGACCACTTCTGGAGATGCATAAAAAAAGCCTACAGTTTGGTATCGAATTGTGTCACGGAACCAAAACATTGAGAAATAAAAGTCTGTCCGTGAAGGAAACTTATTTCACGGTATGAATTGCTCTTAGAAATAAATAATGTGGTTTGTTGATAAACATGTCACGAGTACCAGCCACGTACGTCATATGTTTCAAGACAATTTTAAAGAAATCTTTAAGATACCAATTTAAAGAAGTCCTGCGGGGCAAAGTACATATATATTTTCAAGCAATGCTATATAACTCCTATCTTTACCATTAGATTAATAACTTTATCATTACTTTTATAAATCCATAATTGATTGACAAATAAAAAAAGGTTAAGGGGAAATAAATACAGTTGATCACGTGATCAAGCACCCCTTCCCCCCGTAAATTCTTGGTGCTATGATGAAAGCTGCTTGGTCCAATTTGATATTAAGTTTGATAATTATGTCTGCTGTAAAACAATGATTTTGTTAAACTATGCGGATAATTATAGGCAATACGGTACTTTTACCGGTAATTTCAGTAATATTTCAATAGGAAAACAATATACTAGTACCAAGCAATAAAGGGTAACATGTTATTTCGCTATTATTAAGAAACGCCCAAAATTTAGTCGAAGCGGATGCGATTGTATTTCGACTTTGGCATTCACTCAACCTAATAAGCTTTAAAAAAACGTTTTGGAGAATCAAAATAAACCCGTATTCCCTTTTCCACAAATCAATTAAAGTTTGATGTATTTACAATTGATGCATAAAATGCGGGCTAAATAAATCTAGACAATCGAGGGAAGAAAGCAAACACATCCATTAACTTTATTTTGTGTGTGTGTTTCGATACACAAATTATATTTATTAACTTCAAATATTTCGATCTTGAGAAGATACCGATTTTTCTGGTTTAAATACGTGAAAGTGTATAACTTTCTAAAAGAATTATTTTGAAAGAAAAATTATATGATACTGTAATAGCCAAAAATCGGACTAAGCAGCTTTAACATTCTCTGAATAGAATTTTAAATGTTTTGAACGTTTTCTGAAAACGGAAACATTTTACTGTTGTTGACTGGGTAAGATCATAATACAAGAATCTCAAAACTGGCAGGCGTCAGCTTTTTAATTAATTTATTTTACTTAATGCTACGCAACCAATGTTCATGTTACATACTACTCAAACGCCGTACTGATGGCGAAGCGAATGGGTCGCGACAGATCTTGAAGATAGCTCGTGCGATCCAATATATTATTCTCTTT
The DNA here is from genome assembly GCF_902806645.1 of Magallana gigas. NCBI lineage: Eukaryota > Metazoa > Mollusca > Bivalvia > Ostreida > Ostreidae > Magallana > Magallana gigas. The sequence continues at coordinate 31,627,439 of NC_047568.1, forward strand.
AAAAAGCTGCTTACATTTTCTATTTAAACAGAATTTACAAGTGATCCTACTTCCATACGACGAGGTCAATTCTCGAATAAAAAAAGTTGCTCACAGCGAATAAACCCATCAATAATGTGATATATGCTGTATTATCGAATTTTTCTTATATCACCCCCCCCCCCCCTCCCCCCAAACAAAGAGGAAAAACAAGATCGAGCAGAAAAAAATAATTTTTACTATTTACCACATCGTATTCATCTTCAATTACTTATGACCATTTATCAAAAATAAACGAAACATTCAATAGTAAAGGTAATTACGACTTCCCACTCTCTTCGTTGTCTGTCTGTTATAATTCCCCTTAGAACAATACACTATTAATAAGTAGGAACGGTGAATAATTAAATAAGGCACCAACAGGAGGATTGTACGTAAATACATGTATGTTATGATGAATAAGCGAGCTGATATTTTATTCATGAAAGAAATGGACTATTTTAAAATATGTAAATCTAATTATAGAGCTGGGTGTGCTAACGTCATTGCCAATGCTTTTGGGAAGCTTGGCCAGTATTTACAAAGTACTGAGCCGCATTCAACAAACACCATTAGTTTCTGTACTGATGGGAAGATTTACACATGGGACTTCTTTTTAATTAGCGCAGTTTGATCATTTTGTTTAATTAAAAAATGCAGAGCACATAAAAATAGTGCAATTATTTTTCACGCTAAATAGATAATATATGACGTACGACTTTTCCATATCCCCCCAAAGATTTTTGAAAAGGGCATTTTGCTAATTGCTATTTATATAAAATACAATTTTGCCAATTAAAACTTGGACGAATAATGCATACGAAGTGTTGTTTGCAACCAATACAAAAATAAGACTAGTATGAAAGTCTATAAATTGAAACTAGTCTAGCTAGTTGCTTTCAACAAATAATGTTTTCAATAAAATACTCCGAAATAAAGATTCAGTATAAAAGACATCAATCTATATGGAACGATTTGGAGTGAAAAAGACCCTATTAATTTCCGGATCATACGATCGAATCAAACAGCAGCTGTTCCAATGATAATCAGGTAAAGCTAGGTAGCATGCAACGACTAATGTTGTATTGGAACTGAATGATGACCCAATTATTACAACAACAATTAACAATATACCAAATAAATAACGAATATAAACGTCAACTTCAACCTTTATTCTATATAACTAAAACACATACTATACAGAGTTACTGTGTTTTCAAATTCATGTCAACAATTATAAAATTAATTTTCAACCGGCATATCTTTAAAGCTCTGCATTTCAATGGGCATAATTATGCATAGAAAACTGTATAAAAATACTGAAACTGACTTTGTGTTTAGGTTATCAAAAATTATTACCTGGAATGTACGAGTAACAAACGGATTAGACTTAATAGAACTTAATAAGACTTGATAAATTTTCGCGGCATTAGCATTATATTCACGGCGTGGTTTTGATAATTGTTATATTGCACATAGCTGCTTGTATAAAACATTGTCGATCTTGTAATTATATATACTGTATAACTAAACATTAATAAAAAGTAAATTTCAACTGTTCAAGGGCTGTATCTTTCTGCTCATTTCTAAATTTTTTTGTTTGGTCAACATCCCCTCAATAGTTTGTGTGAACGGCTGGTAGCATGTTCTGGTATCTTTGGCTTTTTGGAGGAGGTACTTTCCCAAACGACGACTTCAGACCTTGTCTTTTTGCAGCATTCATTTCAAAAAGGGCATCAAGACGTTCCTCTTTACTGTAGATATGTGACAGAGACGACAGTAACTGGTCAATTCGGTCCGGGAATAAGTCGATCTTGCCTTCGATCGTGTTATAACCGCGCAGGTCTTCCGGTGACAGAACGCCTCTGTCAGGAGTGCCGAGTCCAGTCCAAAGTTTGAATCGGTTCATCATGAAATCAACAATCTCGTACTCGTTGTTCTGTTTGGCGATGTCCGATCTTACCGCTCCGAATGTCTCATTCAAGATTGACAACAGCATGTTGACCACTATGAAAGTGATTGTGACGACATAGGCAAAGATGAAAATTTGCGTCATCACCGGCTCTACCATTTTCATGTCGTAGATTTCGAACTTGCCCATCATCATAACGAGGCCGGATTCGCAAGCCGTAATGAAAGTCTTGAATGAAGTGAGACTCCCAGCATAGACTAGATAAAACAGTTGGATGAATGCCAAGAAAACAATGTTAAATATTATGCTGAAGTGCATTAAGTCTCTGCAGGAATTCTTCAGCGTAGAGGCCAACAGTGACATTCGCTTGTTGAATCTTAGAAGCTTCAAGAATTTTAGAGATGCAAAGAAGACTAGCCATCCGATGATATAACTGAACAACTCACTCCAAGCTCCAACGTACTGAAACTTCATGTACTCGTTGCCATGAGAAACTTTGAACCGTTCCGTTAGTCGGCTGGTCTCAAACATGCGATAAAAGTATATAACAATGGCGGTCACCGACATGGAACAGATGCCAATTTCAACCAGATTCCAGAACTGTTTGAAATAGTTGATTTTTTCTTTTATGAGGCCTCTGAAAAGTTGAAAGATGAAGAAAACTGTAAAGGCAAAGTAGACAATTTCACAGGCAATCTGGAAAAGCATCACATCTGTCATGTAAGGTAGCAGCATTGCAGGTTCAAATCGATAGGAAGGGAAAATGCCTTGGCTTGGACTGACTTCTAGTAATAGAGTGGCAATCCCAAAAAGATTAATACCCGGATTGTAAACAGTAAATTCCACGAATATAGCACGAGTATAACGATCGACCCATCCTTCTTTCTCGAGCTCTATGAGTTTGTTCCTTAAAACAGTCGCATTTCCCCGTAATCGAACCGTATAACCGCCACCACTATACCAAACCCTGTCGCCCATATAAGGGTATCCATCCAAGACGTTTGCCGTGGTGTATCTGTATTCTTCGCGCTGATTGGTGAAACTTGCGTTTTCGTAAGTTGGTTTCCATCCTACCCCATAATCCTCTTCGTCTTGGATACTCGTATCGTAATCGTCATTGCACTCGTGTATTATTGACTGCATATCCTCGGGAACATCACACGACCCTGGAAGTCAAATTTATCAATAAATTCATTGCTTTTTATAATCATTTCCAAAAACACGCATTAAACAAATCCAAAACATACAGAAAAAACATATTTTTGAATTAGTTTTGTGCTTAATCTTTAGAATATATCTAAATACCCTTTTGTACACGGAGTTGGCGCATGGTAGCATATCCCATAATTCTTGACTGTTTGTCATTGATGTAGCCACGTAAGAATAGCGGCTGGCCGTCATTGTACCACACTCCAGCACGAATTCCATCCACCATTCCACTTTTAGCCCAAACCCAGAAGTCATCTTTGTTCTTTATCTGAAGAAAAACCCCAATTTTTTTTTAAATGTAGCATAAATAAAACTATGTTAGATCTTTTTGTATGAAATTTATATAAACGAAACTTCCATTGAATGTTCATACTGTAGGTATGTTGGGAATATTTGATTTTCATTGCTTAGCACTTTTTTTTACTTCTTACAAAAAGAGAACTTGGTAAATTCCATACTTAACACTACTAGCTACATGAAAACTTAAAGATTGTATTTAGACAAAAAATGAAATGCATTTACTTCCTTGTACATGTATTTATTAATACATATACAATCTTTCAACAGGTTTCTTACTTTCAGGAAATGGTGTTTTGTGTCGTTGGTCGTTATGAAGACCTTTTCAAGGCTGGCCTTGTAGTAATAAGACATGTAACTACGGTTTCTGTAGCTTATAACCATCAGAATCCACAGGAAAAACGAGTAGAATAGGATTTCCCGGACAATGCCCCACATCTTTATCTCCTTCAATCGAACTTCCCGCGCTTTTTCCAAAAGGCGCGGATCTGGCGGTTTGTAGCCGGGTTTTCTTGGCTTTGCAATTTCATCTGAAATCAAATAAAATAGAAAATTGCGATTAACCTTAATTTTAATTGATCTCTCTGAACAATTCCATGTTCATGTTCATATTTATATTATAACTTTATTCAATGTTTGGGCTTTGAAGACAGATACATTTGTATATACGCTTTTCTAATAATATTTATTCTTAAAGTTCAAGGCATTAATTAGGGAATATTGCAGATTTGTATGATCTAATCTACCGCTGTCCTGATCGTGAAGGTATTCTTCGTCTGTCGCCAAACGTGGCTTTTCTTCGTCTTCTTCGTCCTCTTCACCTTCCTCCCCGCCGGGGTTTTTGATCACCAGTGAGAAGAAAATTGCTGTCAGAATCACCTACAATTTTCATAAAACAGAGTTATTATTGAAAAAAAAATTAAGAAAGTGGTTTCATTAGATATATTTTTCAGTACCTTGGGAAAAGTTGGGATATACATGATTGCGATAACCGAATACTTAGCGAATCCAAGTACTTTTAAAAATTGAAATTTATCTGAGCTGTAGACTGTTGTTGACATTTAGTCTAAGAACAAGTTTTTTAACCTCTAGCAAAATGGCGCTGCAAAGCTAGACGAAAACGATTTTCGAAATTACCTTTAGAGGCTGTGTTATGAAAATAGATGTAAAGAATGAGATCAGCATTGAGGTAATCCACTTCTTGCACTTGACATCCTGGAACATGACGCCATAAAATGTGACAAATGCTGCAGAAACAAGAGTGGCGGCCCAAAGTAGAATCCAGCCGACAATGGCAAAACCCCACGGAAGATCCCAAGATTTCTTCTTTTTCTTCTTGCCGTTGCCGTCCGCAAAGTCAACTACTGACAAGGAAGTTCCGGAACGAGTGATGGCAGTTTCCGGTCGGCCTCCTTCAAGAAGTTTAGAAGGAGTCACACAAGATCGTTCATCTGAGCTCTTCCACGTCGGATGAACGTCAAAGACAGACGCAGCAGGCTTTGACTGCTCCTCCTTTAATGCTTTTGCCACGCGAGAAGGCCGCTTGTTTCGAGGTCGAGATTTCCGGAAGATCAGAATAATCAGGAAACTTACCGGAAATACTATGATATTGCTCACAACACCAATGTATATCTGTAAGATATATTAAATGGCTTTATTAGAAATAATACACTGCGTTAACGATACGATATAAGTACATTTATAAACGACAATGATTTTACCTGTTCAGGTGAGAGAGCAAATGGTCCAAATGTAAAAGAATTTTGCTCCGAATCTCCTTTTTCATAGAACATAGCATTTGTCAACATTGATAAAAACAGGAGACAGAGACAACAGGAAACACGTTGGACTCGTGTAAATCGGCTCTGTGGAGGTCTGGCTATGACAGAAAACCACAGATGACCATCGCTGAGGCTTTTTGTTGTTTTTTCCGTGAAGAGATGGCTGAATTCAGTCATTTGTTCCTTGCCCGCTACCGGTATTAGTCGATCAATCTACAAAAATGAATGGCATGATTTCATGTGTCAACTACTGGACAGATTCTATTTTATGCACAAGAAATACAAGAGAGTCTCTATTGCTGTACCATTCCGTCGTCCTCCTCAACTGCAAACCACCTGTTTGCGATGAATATGTATTTCTGGTCCGTCTGTACATCGCGAACGACAACGTTACGTAGATACCATGAAGCGAACTTCCCCTTTCCAGAATTGTCGTGCCAGACATGAAGATAGTTTAATGCTCCAAGAGGTCTGATGAAGAAATAGAATAATTGCAACTTAAACTCATTAGTTTTTTAGACTCAAGGCTAAAATGTTAGCCATACATACTTCTTATATGCTTACCTTGGAACAGCCATGAGAAAGCCATCAACACTACCCCTTCTGAAAATCTTTCTCTTGTCGTCGCTGAACAATCTGACGTCAGTTTCATCCTCGTCTCCAGAGAGTATAAAACTCACCTACACAGAAGTATATGAGTATTCGAAAATTCTTTGTATATATTTTATCCAAACACACTTTAAACGACATTCGTTACTGTATTCTCTAATAAATAAATAGCGAAATAATATACATGTAGTTAGGATGTAAGTAATCAGCTTCGAATAAAAAAATGAATGTATAAATAAAAGTGCCAAAAAACCCATAAAAACAATTAACGAATGGAACAACTTTAGAACCAAATCATAAGAATTTGAATCTGAAGAAAAAAAACATTCATACCGCAGCAAACCGAAAACATTTTAACAAGACCTTGGACTTAGGGTATGGGATCTTGCATCAAAACAAGTTAAAAATGACACTGGTTTCAAGTGAAATAAACACAGATTGCTAAGTCATAGCTCAAAAGCCAGACAGATCTTGTTTATTTCAAAGAGCACATCGCTGTTTGACAAAACTACCTAAAGTCCAACACTCCTGTTAAAATGGTTCTAACAAAAGAGGAGCAAAAGTGATTGGTGAACCTTAGAGTCAGTGCCAGCGTGGCGCCTCATTCCTGTTACAACCACTATTTCATAGTAATATCTGTCTTTCTTGTTGTTATCTGCCAAAGGAGTCAGTCCCAGCTACCGAAAACAAATCAAATTAAAGTCATTAGAATATGAAAAAGGCATGAAATAAATGCGGCACGATCTATTTAAAACTTGATCTTGAGTCATTTATTGATTGTTTCATTTATTGTTGTTCAGAACTGTCGAATAAAAATGTCAAAACTATCATAAAAAGGGGGGATTCTAACGAAATATCTAGATATTTTAAAGACAGCATAAGTTTTCTTTAGAAATTTTCTCCAAACATCGTCTATAACGTCGCATTGCTTTCAGTTTAACGAAACCGTTGTACAAAAGTATAATAACCTACCATTTCTAAGTCCTTCTTATCCTTGTAGCGGGCCCAGATGACGGTGACGATGTACACCACAAATATCACGATCTCTGTGATGTACAGAGTGGGGTTCTTGAAGAAGTCCATGTTGGAGAAGACGAAGTTCCAGTCGATGGTGTTGGGTACCACGACCCAGCCCCCGGCGAACGTGGTCATGTGGGTACACTTACAGTGGATGCCCCTCTTGTTTGTCAACGGCCCGACCTTAGTGAGTACATTTATAATGGTTTTTAAAAATTATTGTTATTATAAACAAGGGGAAATACAGTGTATTTCATGAAATATAGAATACCAAGCTCTTAAACCAAAGATGTGATGCTGGTGAAAAACTTTCATAGTCAAAACGCAAATCAATTTTTATTTTTCCTATATATCTTTTATACATGATTTGAAAAGATATACGTGCCGTTTTTGAACCGCAGATAAAATATCTAGATAGAGTTCAAATATTTTTCTTATACATACACATTCCATATATTTTCAGCAATTGTACGGGGATTGGTAATAGATATATTCTAATTTAAACATGTATATTTGTATTTATGTACGATTATAACTTTTGCAAAGTAGGGTTTGAAAGATCCAATTTAGATATAAATATTGGACGACAAATCTATCGCTAAAAACTGAATTGCATTAGTTTGTTCATCTCTACCTCACAGCCTCTTGTGTCCCAGTCTTTTATTGTCTCGTTAAAGAAGCGGCAGGTAGAACTGACGGTTTGGATGGTATAATTAGTGGAAAAGGTACCACTTCCGGTTGGAAACGTTGGCGGAACATGTGATTTCGTGATGTAGTAATCATGTTCGACACTAGACATCTGGCGCACTCCGATTGTCACCTGACCCTGGTAACCCTGAACGACGTCACTTCCGACAAAACAGGTGTAGGGATCTGCAGTGTCATCTGATCCAAAGAACCCTTTTTTGAAACAAAAGAAGACCAAGTGAGTGCTAAAGTAAGCTATATACATACTGAGACATTCCCATGGTTTTTGTTTTTAACAAGACTTAAATCATTAGAGAAGTACTTTATCAATGTTGCACACCTTGGTATTCCATTTTGCTTGGAATCATGCAAACATGATCAAACGCCTTTGAAATGTTTTTAATGTCACCGAATTTGACCAACACCAAAAACTGTTGGTTGAGATCTTCCAACCGGAACCGGATCTGAAGAGCGGCTCGAGCAGATTTAATCTCAGTTGTGTGGTAGAAAAAGTACTCCCAGTCTCTGTCAGGTATAAATGGAACGACGTATTCTTCCCCAGGGACGGGCATGTTTCTGTCCAACGGGACTCTCATTGAGATCGGTTCCGAGGCTTCCGTCACCTTGATTGGACTGTCACTAGCATCATACAGGTCAATATTGAGAGATCCACTGTAGCGGGACAGGTCTTTTGCTTGTGGAGTAAAAGCGTGGGGAGCATAGATGGAGTATGACGACTGAAAAAAAACCAAACCACTGACCCGTAAAACATTGACTAAAATTTTTATTGTGGAAAAGTATAATCAATTTACACCCAAACACATACTTTTCATTGAAGGCGGTGCTAAAAGAGAGAAGGGACGATATTCTTTTACTCATAAAGTTGGACATATTGACTCACTTGAACAATAATCGTATCGTTTGGATTGCAAGTGTCTTTGAGAGAACACCAGTCGGGCATATGAAAACTTCCATCTCCCATGTCTATAGTTGCATTGGAAAACGAACTCGCTCGGTTCTTCTCGAAACTAAGAACAATGGATGTTGTAGATATCTTTACAGGTGTTTCACCTTCTACCAAACTCTTTTGGAAGATCTTTCTCAGCTTTGAGTACACCGTGCCTGCTGTGTTTTGTACCCCTGCAGTCTACACAACCAAGTCAAAATAAATTGTTAATTTAAGTTTAAAGACTAAAGCATTAAGATATTCTTCAAAAAGTGTCAAAATACCATCGTGTGCTTAATCAGTTGTTAATATCTAGTATATACCATTATTGAAAGACTTACAGTGCTTTCTTGGAAATCTTCATTTGTGTAGGCCAACAACTTATAATTTGCTCTATCGCGGTTATGTATATTGGCTGGAATAGCTGTGAAAAGCCCAGACACAATTTGTTATAAAAAAATACACAAGATATAAAGAATATGACACACAAATGGGAAGTTTATAGATATTGGTTTTAATGGAGAAAAACTAGAAAACGTATCCATCACCTTTCTCGATCGATTCCAAATCTGTGTCATAATGGGCGTACGGAATGACGGATTCCATGTCTCCATTTGTCGGGTACTCAGTATGGACATTTCCCGCCTGAAATATCAATAAACAATTTAGATTAATAGTAATTTGTCTTGGAACACATTAAGGAATACTAAACGCAACATTTTTCTCATCATTTATTCATACCGTTTAAGTGGTATATATTCAGTACGAATTATTAAATGACTTATTCGGAAACTTATTGCAAGTACCTCCATTAAGTTGGAAAGCGTGTTAACGATGCCCTTGGCCGCTAGTGTCAGCTCTTCAATTGGAATCTCGTCAGCTTGAGATTCCAGAGTGCTCATCATATTCATCGTAACATTTTTTATTCCTTCCTGATTGAAGAAATGCATACATTTTTTTAAAATACCGTACAGCAAGCTATTCTCGTCGGTCAAAAATTCGACCATTGAAAATTGTTAGGTACATACATTTATCATATAGTTTTTACACTTGAAATGTTGCCGATTTTTGAAATATACTTTATAAGTTTGGAAGATTACCATGAATTTAAGCATTTTCACATTGACCGTTACAATAAGCCAAAATAGGGGCACCATGGAAATACCCATTAATATACACAAATACTGTAAACCAACTTCTATTCGCGAAATTATTTTGCGAATATACTGAGCTGAACTCGGTCGCGGCGACTAATTTCAGCGACCAAGCCTTAACCACAACTGTATTGTTGTTACACCTGATGGGCAAGCTCAGTTCGCGGCGAGAAAAATTTGCGACGAATAGTCTCTCGCGAATCTCGCTAAATTTTCTCGCACACGAATAAAAGTTGGTAAACTGTTTTGACTATACATTTTTAAATAAATTATTAAAGCAGTATGATATCCATTAAAGATCCTCAGCGAAATATATATTCTTTATTTCATGGAAATGCAGTCATCTTTACTTGACATTTCCTGGCACAGTTTTCCGTGTATTTAGTGACTTCCGCACAAGTGCTCGCTGTCAAGGCAATAGATGAAGGGGTTGCTATGGTGACCCTTTGCAGTGCATCTGCTATTTGGTTCGTTATCTATTTAATGAGTGAACATATACAAATTTTTTTTTAGTATTTGTTAATGATTCATTATGTCATTTAAAATACGATTATAATACTTTTTTGTAAAAAGATTATTTTGTGTGAAAAAAAAGTTGTTTCGTAACCCTAAAAGATTTTACCTGAGAATATACTTCTCTTTCCGCTTGGTATTTCAGTTCTTTCTCAAAAGTTGTACCAGTCTGTGAGACAAATTATAATATTACATCTACATCAATGATCATAAATGCGGGGGTTTTTTTTTGTCAACACATATTTTTCAAAATTGAAGTATTGATAGAAATTATAAATAATTTTTCGGGTAGTTTAAAATGAAAATGAGCTTTATTTATTTTACAACGATTGATAACCAAGTTCTACAACTTCTATTAATATCTCTCGTTGGCACGGATGTTAGCGCGATGGGGGGTCATTGGGGTAGGAAGAAGCCGGAGTACCCGTTTCTAACATACTTTCTAATATACATGCCTGTAATTGCTTGAAAACAATGATTTTACATTGCTTATTTATAAAAAAAAAAAATGAAAATTATCACAATTTTTTTTTAATTTTCAATAAAAGCCCGTGAAGTTTACCTTATCGAATGCGTCCTGTCGGTTGGTATAGTCTGGACCTAACCCCGTCGCTGTTTGAGTTCCGGCTACATCCACGCCTGCGTACTCTGCCAAGCATAGAGAATTCGAAATCTGAGTAACCGTTTAAAAAAAAATCATCTAACTAAGAATAACTTTGATTGAAAGAAGGATATCATATCATATTTCTGTTTATTTCAGATTGATTTAAAAGATAGATTTTCAAAGATACAAAGAATTCAAAACACTCCGATCCAAGTTGTATATAAATTTGATTTGAAGTATTTTTATATATCTACGCTAAATATGATTTAATGATGATATATAATATTTCTTGCTTCAGACTTATAGGCCAACGATATTTGACTATTAGAATATATGTTATAATAAGTTTCACTACAATTTGTATGAAATTTGGTTTCTAATCAAACACATGCATAAATGTATAAAGGTCTTATTTTCATTTCTACTTGGGAAATGGGTGCATATTTTTTCCAACAACATGCTTCAAAATAGTAATATGTTTAAACCAGACTATAAAATGTAGGTTATATTTTCAATACATAATCATAGTAAGTTTTCATTCATGCACCTGGTATATTGCATTTTCGTATCAATCAACCATGCAGCATAACTATGTCAAACCTCTTAACCCATGCGTATGGATATCATTACCTTACCTCAGATCGAACATCAAATAATATTGTCAGTCTGAATATGAATTCTTGGCACCTGTAATTTCTTACACAGATAAACAAATTAGCATAACATGAGTGAATATATTTCGTTAAATAAAGTAAGATGCAAACTACTCATGCATAATAACCTGCAGATCCATTCTTACTCGCCATGTTGATCAGACTAGCGTACATAAGAGCAACCTCGTTCACTTGGCTGAGATCGGCTCTCGCTAACGCTAGGTCCAGTTCGTCTTTCAGTTGCACTTGCATGGACACCAGTTGCTGGACAACTGCATCTTTAGACAATGGTAGCACCTAATAAAAAAGAGCGATCTAGTAATTAAAGTTGATTTAGGGAGCTTTTTTTAAAAAAATGTTCTTTTTCATTATCAATAAAAGTATTTATTTTTATTAAGTATCAGGCCTTTTACATAGTCTACTAGTGAGGATCAATTCTTCCAATGCATTGATAGAACACAGCTAATGAATCAATATTGTTTACTTTCACTAATTAACATGAAACAGAAAATCTTAGTTAAATGTGATTTAAGGATTATTTTGTAAACCGTGTACATGTATATAGCAAATATATTCTTCGGCACTTTTTTAAAAGAAATACTTTCACACAAAACTGCTTAAATGCTCTTTTCTGAGCCATTAATTACCTTTCAAAATATAACTTTCAGATACAAACGGAACCATCAAGTTTAGATGTACAGACGAGATTGAGGTCAGTTCATGGGGTAATCGTACTTCCAAAAAGACAAAATAACACTGTATACATGTACATTGATTAATTATTTTACCTGTATAGTTCCTATTCTGAAATCCACTGCAGCGCCGTATACGTCAGCAATGCGAACAAAAATCTCCATACTATGATTGTCATAATCCGGGCCGACCGGAAGCTGGACGCTGTATGACGACACGCTGCCGAATATCACCTGCCTCTCCTGGGGGTCATCCTTAAAGGTAGCTGAAATAAGGAAAACAAACTAGTCAAGTAATCTCTGTATACAACCTGCATTAACTTATTCAAAAAAACGTAAGGAATTTCATGAATTTCATTTATGTGGGTACCTCTTACCAACGAATTTAAGAAACACCGACTCATTTGGAAATTATTTTAGTAAATTTACGGATTACTACAAAAATGTTACCTTAGCCAAATAAGGAATACACTGCATGATTGAAGAGTTAATATTTACCATAAACACGATACGACTCTATGCCATCCTCGTCAATCCACCCCGAACACGTGACCTGAAAGTTGACTTCCGTGGCCACTCCCACGGACGGTGAAATGGTGCAGGTTCCGTTACGGGGTGGGTCATTCAAGAATAACTTCATGTAGGCCCTAGCTTCTTGTCCGTCTTCGCGCTTGGCGTACAGTTCCACCATGTACGTCTTGACAGTTGTATCCAAATCAAACATGGTCGTTTTAATTGCTATGCTGTTTGAATACACACCTACAAGTTATATTAATATAGTGTTTTTAATGTAGATACACGTATGTTGTATACCATAATTGAATAATAACGGTCTTTTAATCAAACATCTTTCAACATTGATAAAGTGCAAAGGTGAATTTATTTTATAAGGCGAATAAAACCGCTACAAAAGCCAAATACACTCTACCGTTTGTGCATATATTTTACCCAATATGATATTAATTTTTGGCATTACAACCGAACTGTAAGTTAATTTCAAATATATCAAAGATAGTCCAGAATACAAAAAATCTAAGTCAGTCTTGACAAATGATTAATTTTAATCCATTCGATAGAAACCATCTATTCGATTAAAACTTTAAAAGAGTTCATTCTTCATGTACTATGTTTGAAAACTCCAGAAATAAAAAAAAATGTTTAAGAAAATATTTTAAGGAACTTGACTTGCTAACAATAATGAATGAAAGACATAAAGAGTTGCTATATGAATTTTCCTCTTTGGTGGACATTTAGGATAGTTGTTTAGAATGTTACATCTACATGATTGTATATTGTTTGGGGGTTTTGAAAAGAAAAACATAGATAATTTTACGTATAACAAGCAGTTAAATATTCTATTCACAAAGGCATAAGGTAAAATTTGTTATTAATTAATGATAGGTACATCAATATAATAAGGAAACAAAATAATTTGGGATAAAAAATGTAATTAGCTGAATAGAATAATGTTTAAAATACTCATTACGGCCCCTTTCATGAAAAGAAGGATAACGATTTTAACCATCTTTGCCATCAGATTTAAGCAAAAAGCAATTTAAAGTATACGAGTTCTATTTCCATTTTTTTAAAATTATTACTGAATAGTACGGGAAAATCAATTGCTGAGAAACATCCAAACGTTCTGTATCCAAGGACGATTTGCGCATTGGCAAGTGAAACTCGACAAAGTGAATTATATTAAAAAAAAAACGAACACGTTAAAATAACATGAGGACTTAGCAACCAGATGGTGGAAGATTTCTCATTAGCTGAGTCTTAACGGAAGATATTGGATATAGAAAAGGTATACGTTTTTGTTCAAAGATGCTAATACTTTGAGATAAATTTTGCTCAGCAAAGTATTATTGCGCAATTATGTTGTATAAATAACGTTACGTGTGTTCGATTATCCAATGTGAATTATGGAGGGAAAATTCAAATTCCACAAAATAAGGGTGCTTTGTGGGGATCAAAACAATACCAGTCGTTTTGTTCTGCTAGTTTGACTACAGTGAACAAACTTCTCTATTGATGTGTGCATACTAAAGTAGTTCAGTAGAACGATCTAAATTGCTAGGTTTCCTTAAATAAAATATTTCGCTAAAAATTAAGAGTTTTGTCTCTCGAGCGCGTGATCAAAAGTAACTGCTACTTCAACCCTTGGAGAGAGAGAGAGAGAGAGAGAGAGAGAGAGAGAGAGAGAGAGAGAGAGAGAGAGAGAGAGAGAGAGAGAGAGAGATTGTTGTTTTGAATGTAGGTGTAAATCCCAATCGGGAAAATTGGGATGTTGGTTACGATGTAAAAGTCTAATCAAATAGTTATTAAAAAATGCAAACAATCGCTTACCAATCACTCCTGAAATGTAGCAGATTATACATAATTAAGCATGCACAATGTGAATATGTTAGTGGTGAATGATAAAAAAACAAACAAACACATGCATGAGTATATATTATTCCAAACAACAACAATTGAACATAATGTGTGATGATTGAAAGAGAAAACTCATTCTCGAACAAATATAAATTATCATTGCATTAGTTAAAATAAAAGATACACACACTTTCAAGAAAAAAAAATTATCGGATATAGCACAATGACAATCGTCAAAGATTGTAAATCTCTTTGATATTTTTCATATCGTTGTACCATTACATAAAATAATACGAAATTGGAGATTTAAAAATATATACATGTACTGGGCATGTTGGTAAATTAATTATCGACGAGGCGAAGATTTTCACGTAGACCGTTCTATTTTTTTAATATTTTGGGGGGTTGGGTTACAAAAATGTTAGTTTTTCAGCATACCAATATACATGAAGTGTGTTAATTACTATATTTTATACTCCACTGGCAGTATAGTGTACATTCACGACATTTAATTATACATGAATCAAGAAGCTTTCACAATGTAACATACCATCAACATATGTAGGGAGTTCTATAATCTCCTTCCAAGTCCACTGGTAGTTACTTTGATAAATTTTCCATTGGAACTGGGTGTTTAGCGTACAACCTGTGCAACTGCTGAGCAGACTCAATCGACTTGATGGACGTACGAGTTGTCCGCCAGATCGGGGAATGCAGAGGGCGGTTCCACAGCTAGATGATAAAAATTGATTTTTATTCATTGAAAGATACGCTGTTTATATGTTTTTGGAGACAAATTCCAAAGATGTATATTTTGAAAAAAAGTCTATTAATGAATTAATGAAGTTCTTCAAAATTCACTAGGTAGCTGCAATTTGTATACAGTTACCTAACAGTTAGTTCCGGTGGATCACCGGAAACTATTTCCAATTCAGCTGTTGTTTCTGCCATCCTGTCATCTTTTCGAACTTGGATCTTGAAGATGTATGTCTGGTTTATCTGCATGTTGGCGGTGTCGAAACTCAGCGTCCCGTTGTTCGTATCAATCTTACCAGGACCTTGGCGGAAGCAGCCGCCATTGTCTGGAGGGTTGGCACCAAGTTCTGTGGTTGTGTATGGCATAGAAAGTACGTCGGGATCGGGGAGAGTTTCGTCGCTTCGTCTACACCACCAGGTAAAGTTATCGAACAACTATAAAGAAATAAGTTACTTTTGAAATATTTGTACTTTGCTTTTAGTATCAGCGATGGGCGACGATCTAGACATACTGCTGAAGACGATATACACGTATATAAATCTAAATTCCTTGGCATGAACTATTAATCCACCATTTCAAACAGGCCAAAGATTATCAGGATTTTTAAAAAATAGTAATTGTTTTAACAAACATTAAAAATATATCTACTAGTAGTAAAGAAAAACATACTTGGGGTAAACCAGCAGACACGTCAGGATCAAATGAATACAACTCGGGCTCAATGGTGATCATTTTGGCGTATCCTCGTTGTATTTTACTCACTCCACCGGAATATACCACCGCAATAAGGTCGCTCTTAATGATTCGAACATAGTGATCAACTGTTGCAGTAAAGTTTTCGTTTTTGACAAAGCCCGTCGATACCATTTCTAATCTATAGTTCAGTCTGTAGGAGCCGTAATCTAAGAACAGGGGAGGCAATGCTAACTCTGCTGTTGAGTGAGATGGCAAACTTGAGACGTCAATTTCTTGTAAATCCTCCCCAGTGTTTTCATCTATGTTGTACACCGTCCATTTCTTGATGTTATCAAGCGTGGTAGTGCAGTATATATCTGTTACCCCAACAGCCCTCACCATACTACTTCTTTTAACTTCCTGTGGATAGTAGAACACTGGCTTTAAATCTTTGACGCTGACTTTTGGCTGTGAGCAATCCACATCAGATATTACATGAGTGAAATTAGCCGAGCAGGTGGAATAGGCGTTAAATCCATTCGCAAAAACAATGTACGTGTTCATGGTCATGTATTCATGCTTGACTTCAGTGATGGTAGATAAAGGTCCAACATACAGAGCCTGTCCAGTGAAGGTATCGCACATTGATTGGTTTCCATAAAGTTCACCCACGGATCCGTCACCAAAATCTATATGGACACAGGTCTGAGTGCCCATCATTCCTAATGTAATGTTGAACTTCTTCCATTGGTATGCGGACGTCTTTAGGCCCCCGTCATCTATAACGATGTCTTTGCATGGGTCCTGCATTTCGATGGATTTCCGAATTGATTCTTGATGGATTGGGTTAATGGCTTTAATTGTTAGATCATAACGTTCAGCCTGAAATATAAAGTTTAACCGTTCACTTATATTGCAATACTCATCAAACAACAAAGGCTCTACATTTATGTTTAAAAAGAATATATTTTTACGAATAGATAAGCTAACCGCAAGGTTGGAAAAGTCCAGCTCGAACAATGTTTTTTCCGTTTTGTTGCATGACAGCATGTTTACCGTTCCTTGTGCAAAAACATCATAGTAAACTAGGGTACCTGAAGTGAGGAAAAATAAATTTAATGGAAGTAAGACCCAAGCTAAATACATATAAGAAAACACTGTTTAAATAAACACACAACTGAACAATTTCTATAACATCCAACTACTGACCTGTTGTGCATGTTATATGTACTCGCAATGGCCTGTCACGTGGAAATATGTTTTTGGCTGGACCATACCCGTCCAGGTCCGACCCATTCAAAGGTACAATGGGTTTCCATTTCAGAACAGCGTCACAGCCCGAAAACTTTTTATATACCCCACTCTATAATTAAAGTATGAAAAATGCTAAACTTTTAATGCTTTATTTTTAAAAAAAAATCATTATGGTTAGGCCGTTACAAATCACAATATTTACATCATTTAGTAATACTATATACGGTATTATTTTCGCCCCATGTAATTTTCGTCCATCTACACCCAGATATAGTTCTGTTTAGATATACATGTAGATAGATATATTTAGACATTGTGTATTTTCCCCAGTCTTAAATTCGCACGCTGACAACAAGGACAAAAGGGGCGAAAATAAAATGGATGCGAATATTTTCCTCTATACAGTACTGTTCACTATTTACCATAACAGTTCTTGTTACAGACGATACTGTGTTAAACAGAGTGAGTGTAGTGGAATAGTGACCAGGCTCAGTATATGTGTGGTCCTTTTGATCCGAACTCCCTGTGGTTATGATTGGAAAGGCGATATCCCCAGAAGAATCACCATTCCCATATTCGTACCTCATTTTTGCATTAGTAGGTATGACATCATTATAAGTCAGAGTGTAACTTATTGTCTGCACTGTTTGAAAGAAAACATTTAAAAATACTTGTTAAAATTGCAATTCAGGCAAGAGAAACAATAAAAAATGTGCCGCAGTTTTAACACTAATCAAATGCATGTATACTCTGTGATGTAAAATTGCTTTAATGATAAAAAAAAATTTTGCATGGTTTTACTCACAAATATCAAAATCTAGTGGGAAATTTGAAGTCAAATCAAAGTTTCCGGTAACTTTTTCCTCGCAGACGATTGTGTAAGTTGCTGATTTCGTTTGTAGCAGACTCTTTGCTTCCACTGTGACAGTATAGGTACCAATGGTCCCATACGTGTTGAATTGTGAATCATAACCATCGGGACTGGACCCTGAAACGTTTATTTCATTAATTTAACACTATCAGGACCTGAGATATTGTAACAACATAATTACAAATAAAAATCAAAGTACTGAAGAACTGACGGGAGTTGATTTTGTCGATGTTTATTTATTTAAAATCAATATGTTATTTTGCATGACAAGTACATGTATAGTTTCTAATTTGAATTACGCTCATTTTTATAATATGAAATTTTGGACTTTCGAAAAAACACCATATGAATCATGTTAAATAATATTTAAAGATAAAATTAATTTAATCAAACTATGTATCAGCAATAGAAATATTTCTCTAACATTGTATGGATCCAAGCAATATTGAACTCTAGTCTCGTTCAATCAAACGCTCGGTTGACACCGTAAATCCCCGACAAGGATTTACGGAGACAACCGAGCGGACTATATTGAACTCTGGCGTAGGAATACATACGACTACAAAAAATATTTAAATTGTTCGTACCATTTAAAAACTTACTATTTTCAAGGTATTTATAAATAAGTTTCTTTGAAAAACAATGCTTTAGCATACATTACATCGAATTTATCAATTGTTTTCAAGAACTAAGTCTTGTCAGCAGCAATGATTTGTGCTGAGGTCCAAACACTGTTTCACTTTCGGTTTGTCTGAGTAACTGCATAGGAGAGTTGATTAAAATCAACTCCCAAAAATGTATAATTCAAAGTATATTTGAAATAATACTGTCATAGCCTTGTAAAAGCCTTTTTCGAAAGATGTATTTACACACATCTTGAACACATATCAGAGAAATATGAAATAAAATGCATAAAAAATACCTTGAAGATTGGTTTGCTACGTGTTCAAAGCATATAAAATCTAGTATCTTACCGGTTCGATCTTGGAATGTTGTCCAAGCACCAGCAGTTTGAAACTGCCAGCGAAGCTGAAGTTTTGAGCCAGTACCTCCTCGTTTCATTTTTACTCTCAAGTCTACGGGATCATTACGAGGGGCGTGTGGCGGATAGGGTTCTATAACGAGATCAACTATTGACTCCACAACTTCTACTGTTATAGTTACGATTTGGTGACTGACGACATTGGAAATGTTGGCACTAACTGTGAACGTCCCATCTTCCCTGTATGAGTATAAGTAAGTGTTGGACAAACTAAATGGAAACGTGTCCGAATGACCGTCCCCATAATCAATCATCATCGTCGCTTCGTTCGGTGGATCTCCACTTGGAACTTGTTCAAGCTCAAAAACAACGTCTGCTGGTGGTAGAAACAGAACAGGAGCAATTGTTTTGAACTG
Source organism: Magallana gigas (assembly GCF_902806645.1). NCBI lineage: Eukaryota > Metazoa > Mollusca > Bivalvia > Ostreida > Ostreidae > Magallana > Magallana gigas. Next base: position 31,646,859 of record NC_047568.1, read on the forward strand.
AATGTCCTTGACGGGAGCAATAGCAAGATACTTGAATGTGGAGGTAGAAGAGGAGTATGCATTACTAGCCGTCACTTTTAATTCGTGGTTTCCTAAAGTGGAGAGTGTAAATGACTTCGTTACTTGAGTTGTCCAAGAGGCTATGGATTGCGATGTTACTGTTGGTGGTGAACTATCAACCGTGTGTTCCCATTGTATGTTGACGTTTGTTCCTCCAGTGGCATCGATGGATAGAGTCACTACTGTACTTTTAGCAACAGTTCCATACCCTAAACTTGGGTTAATAGGAGTGTCCGAATTTATCGCAAGGTTGGTTATTTCAGATTCAATTCCAAACAACCCTGTAATTTGTTCACTGCTAACCAAATTGTAACCGGTCAAATTAAACGGGAAGAATGTCGGTGAAGCCTCTGCAGGTAAAACAGAAGACGATCCTCTCCTCGAAAATGTGTCAACAGTCAGGGTCTGTGTTACTCCATTGAACTCAAGCAAAAATTGAGGATTGGTTCCATCTGCCCAAACGAAGTCCACAGTGTAGGGATTGTTTAAAAGGGCCCCAGTTCGGACTAAAGCAAGGCCTTGAATTCTTCTCTGGGCAATCAAGGTAATGGAACTACTCTCACTGTTAATATTGTTTGCACATGTTACAAGAATTTCGTATGTTCCATCCTCTGAGAATGTGTGGTCGAAGTTTCCATTTGGAGGTGTTGTGATGGCCGTTGTAATGGCGAAAAGTACTCCATTTTTCTTCCATGCGCATGTATAGTCAGATCCGGTGGTCATTCCAAGGGTAAACGACGTCACTTCTGAAGTGATTGCAGGAGAAGATGCCAAAACAAGGTTGTTTATTTTAGTTTCAATTTTGATCATGGTGTAATTTGACTTAGAACTTAATGCATTTGAACAAGTGACGTTCAGAAAATAAGTCCCCGGAATACTGTAAATATACGTGTGTTGAATTGTTGACACATTGTTACTTGTACCATCTCCATAATTCCAATAATACGTCACGCTCGATCCTGAAATAAAAATAAATTGATGAAAGTAGTGCCGAATAAGTTATTGAGTAATAAAGGCAATGCCCAACTGGCTATTGGTTATACAAGTCGATACACAACTGGTTTATTGATGAATAAGGCAATGACAAACTGACCATTTATTCATGCATTTAAAGGTTTATCCTTACCTGTGTGTTGTAATACTTGAATCTGGAGAACACTTCCCGTTTCGGCATACTCCACTACGTCGAGTGCACACATGTCTATTCCTTCAATGACATTTATTGTCTCCGACAAAGGCACCGATACCGCTAAAGCAGTGTTCTTCAAAGTGATATCAACAGTTTTTGTACCGAATGTCGTGAACAAAAATGGCAGTTTCACAATGCTGCCTGCTGATACAACAGCTCTCAACAAATGTCTCTTAGAAGATCCTAAATTAACTGCATTTGTTGTTATGCTAAAATCTGTGGTTTTCAAATCAGACTCGGATGTGTTCGATGCAAAAGATTTTAAAATTCCACTTCCTGTGCTTTTGTATGCCAAAATGTCACCCGGTTGTACATTGATGTCATTGGTTGTAAGATCGAGAGCAAAATAGTCATATAACGAAGGTGCTGCTAAAGTGTGTGCAACTGTTGCCACCAGGTTTAAAGGTGTTCTCTGTGTGCCATCGTATCTTGCATTTGGCGCCGCGCATGAAGGAGCTATCGAGTCCCAACAAGCCCCAGACGCTGGACAAAACTGAACACCTGCTGAACATGTGCGTTCATTGATATTTTCACATGTTCCTCCTGAGCAATCGTTTTTATCGAAACAGTAAGTTGGACACGATGGTCGCAATATCTGCAAAATAATTAATGAATGAATGAAACCCCGAAGAGAGATCAAGAGTTAATTGAAAAACATGTGTGTTGCTGTGAAGCTAACAATAGAGACTATATATTTTACAGAGAGACATAAAAGAGTATTAACATAGAACTCTACGGCTCCTGGTGTGTCTGTATAATACTCAAATCCTATCAGTGTCCCGGACTCTTGGATTTCCGCTGCCGGCATTATAATGTAATCAGCCGTCGATTCCCCCGCCAACAGTGAGGATGACATGGAGACAATTGCGCGACCCGCCGTGTAAATTGGAGGATCTATAGTGTAATCAATACGCAAGTAGAATGGGTATAAACAGATTCAACACCGATTACAACACATTGGCAAAAAATAACATTTTGAATGACTAAGATTTTTAAAATGGAACTTAATTGCATCTGAGTGTCATTCGGTACTGAAAATGTAGTATTACTGTATTGTTTTAGTAAAGTATAGAATCGACAATATACCTGAAATGAAAAACTTCGAGTGCAGGGCTCCATCAATATTGACTGTAAGCTCTAAGTTCGTGCCAGTCATCACATCCAAAATACAAACAGTGTCCTCGTATGTAGCGGCATTGTTAGGACATGACAGTGAAACATTTTGTGGACGTGCTTCAACTAATATTGCAGTGGTGGCTTGCTTCTCCTATGACAATGCGAAAGATAGACATTATAAATAAAACAAGCAACGACAATAATGACTTTCAACATAACACTTGAAGGCATTTTTCATAATGATATCACAAATGAACACCCCTCGTACTCTTTTAAAAATATATTGAAAACGATTTTGAAATTTAAAAAAACCGAAGTTTTTCGTTTCTTACCAAAATAGAGTTTTGATTATCGTTCCCGTACAATGTGACTTGATAAAGTCCTGGTGTAAAGTACTTCGTGGACCACATACTAGTCTGATTCTTGTCAGTTTTACCTCCGTCATTGCCAAAATCAAGTTGGAACGTAAGGTCCTCTCCAGCGGATTCGTAGCTGGGAGTAAATGAAACGTCATTTCCTGTCTCGATTTGAGTAATACTCGGTGTGACCTCAAGTCCTTCGATTGGTGGAGATGTACTGTACACATTAACGTGGTCTATGCCCCCACATTTTAATGTCATATCCCCATGGCACATATCGGAGCAACCTGCCCCCGAATCCAGCTCTGAGGCAGGGGGAAGCGAATGGCCACAAAAACAAAACTGCCCTGTTAAGATAAGAACCAATTTGGATAGTTTTAAAGATATATATGTGGGTTTTTTTTTAGATAGATGGTGATATTTAAAAAATTATTCTTTTTATTTGGTAAAAATATATGATGAAGAGATATTAGTCATTAGCGATGTGTGTAAAACATTACAGGTACCATTGAAAAAAAAGTATAATTTAATTACCTTGCGTAACAGCACAGTAATTAAATTTAAAACTCCCGCATTTTGACGCACATATTGCTGGTGTCATTTGATTTGGGACAAAATCCCCTGGTGTGATGCTGAAATGTCTTTGTCGTTTGTTTTCTTTGAAACATCCTTTTGGGTCTGGAAGATAAAGTAAGAAGTATACATAGTTGGGGCATCTTCTTCAGATCAAAATATTCTATAATAGATAAGGCCAACCATTTTGTTCTTTTGTTCATGAAATTTATATATCGATTCACTATCATCAATCTTGATTTAGGGTTCGTGTTAAAATTTCAGACAGCACCGTCAAAGCATTTTTAACCTTGGTAACATTTTTAGTGGGTACTTAATCGCTTGAAAACTATGTTTTGAAAGCGTTACAAACCTTGTGTCAATTATCGTGATTGATACCCGCTATAACGGTTTCAAAAGAGATTTCAGTCTTTGCTTTCTTACATTAAAAATTCATGATTTGGTTCAACTTGAATGATTCAGTATCCCAAAAGATGATACCGAAACATTACAAAGTGTTAAGATAAGGTTAAAACGGTATATTAAGGATAACACTGAAATGAGATACTTTGCCTCATGGTTCATTATTTCAATTGAGTATATGTCTTAGAATGACAGATAAGGTCCCACAACTACGGTCTCACGTTTCATTTCAATGGTAATGATTTCATTCTATCGTAAAAACCTGCCTATATAACTAATCAAGACATCTTTGATGTTGAACTAACGAACAAGGCAAGAGAAAAAGCTCGGAAATATTACGTGATCCATATAGCTATTTGCTCACTAAATGGGACAAAGAGTAAACATGATATTTTCAAATTGCTCAATTAAGATCCAATCGGTGGATAATTAGAATACTTTGGTGCGAATGTTTATTGATGACCCTCTAGGAATCGATAATCAATTAGCAGAGGAAAAAGAGACTAAAGACCTTGGCGGACACCAGAACCAAGGACCCTTCTCTCTCCATTGCAATAGAATACCTCTGAAGGGACATTACGTAACAGATGCTTTTAATTCAGATATGAAATTAAAGAAACAAAATATAGACAGAATGTCTATAAACCTCCAAGTATCAACCGTAATCTACTCCCGTTTGTGCTCAAACATAAACAATTTGATCGATGAATATAAGGTGGCACGGGACAGATTTTTGATACGATTCATTGTAGCCTGGGGATGTGTGTCTTCGTAATTCTGTAACTAGAATTTCCTAAGATCCCATTCAGCACAAATACCTTTAATTCACTCTTTATAAGGCAATCACCAATTTCTGAAGAAAATTACTAGTCAAAACCTGTAAAATTCTCTACATACTGGTTTTTATGAGGTTTTGATCCTTTTATATTTTGCTAATTTTTCATGATTTTTCAGCTTTTTAGACCTCCCCCAGCTAATTCCCTGTAAAGGGCTGACCTTCCATACCGTGTGCATGTTGTGCAATCACATGTCAGAAACTTACCGGTGTATAGTTTACAATGTCCCATCCACCTACTTTTCGTGTTATTTTACCTCCCGTCTGTAACTTGCAATTTTTCTGTGTAAAGTCAACACAACAGTCATAGCCGCAGTTTCGCATTTTACTTCTGATTCTCATGTACCCAACATCATCTTCGCTAGCCAAGGGTTTTCGGTCCACTTTGCTTCCCATAAACGTTTATGGGGAGCAAAGTGGACCGAAAACCCTTGGCTAGCAAGGATGACCCAACATATGGGGCCTACATATTGCATATCAATTTCAACAAGAGACACCCCTTTAACTAATGATAATCATTAATCAAAGAACGGAAGTACTGAGGGGAGTTGATTTTATCGATTATCATTTATTTTAAAATCAACTTATCTTGCATGGCAATTAGTTTCTATAGTCTGTATTTGAATTACGCACTTTTTTATTGTATGAATTTTTAGACTTTTCCGACAAGAATTTCGAGAAACCCCATATGAATTATGTTGTGTAATATTTAAAGATAGATTTCAAACTATGTATTAGTAATCGAAACAATTCTAAAAATCGTATGGATCCAAGCACTATTGATATCGAACTCTAGTCCCGTTCAACCAGACGCTCGGCTGTCTCGGTTGATCTCCGACAAGCAAGAGAGCCTCTCTGCTTGTTGGAAATTTACGGAGACAGCCGAGCGTCTGGTTGAACGAGACTTTATTACACTCTGGCGTAGGAACACATGAGACTACAAAAAATATCTAAATTGTTCGTATTATATAAAAGCTATTTTCAAAGTGTTTTTAGATAAGTTTCCTTGAAAAACAATGCTTCAGCATACGTTACATCGAATGTTTCTATTATTTTCAAGAACTAAGTCTTGTCAGCGGCGATGATTTGTGCTTAGGTCCAAACACCGTTCACTTTCGGTTTGCCAGAGTAACTGCATAGGAGAGTTGATTAAAATCAACTCCCACAAATCATTTCATGAATTTTAGCAACACTCACAAGCCTTCAAGCACAGCAACTCTCAATTTTACAAAAATATTGACGGGTTCTTTATCCGAAACTGTCCCTTGCTACCTAAGTATTTACCAGTGCACATTTAACTGGTGAAGAGCACGCAGACTTATTAAGCAGTAATAAAGATGTCCAACCAGTATTTTTAGAATAAATTGAAAGGGGTACACGTGAACCTTTTACATAATGAAAATAGTCATCCAGACAAAATTTTTGAATTTCTTTGGTCCAACAATACTAACAAGAGAAAAGAGAAGAAAAAAGACCAATGACGTCATATAGCATTCAGTGACCAAAAAACTACACTGAACATCATACACATTTGAAGGAAGAGAGTACCAAATCAAGAGGTCGAAAGAAGAGGGTAACAAACCCTCACTGAGGCCTGGTTATCGATTAATCCGACCATCGATCATTAACATTAATTAGTTGCCGTTGTATACAAACAGCGAATATTTAGTTTGTTTTACAAACAAACAAATCTTAATCAGGATAGCTTTCAGAGGGGCAATATTGATTATGAAGTTACGTTGGGATTTTTTTTTTATTCATGATGCTTTTATGTTTGAATCATATTCTTGCATTAGTATTAAATATATTCTCTTTCCAAATCAAAAAGATTTGGAGTTATCATCGAATGGTTTGTGTGACGAATAAGCAGATTCAAATTGAATTACGTTGTAAACACTATGAACATGCCTGAATTGTAAGTTTTTTACGAAGGTAAACTGGTGTTTTTCATTTTAAGGATATTTTGAAAATGTTTATTTGCCCTCTGCAAACTCATTGTTTAATCATTAGGTTTGTAAGTTGGGAAAAAAGCTTTTTTAAAGGTGCAAATTTGAACTACAAAATAAATTAAGATAAAAAAAATGATCTATGAACAACTGGATTTTAAAAAGAAATGTTTATATTGTACTCAAATTCTTTAATCATGTAAAAATCTTGTCTGGTACTTTCAGGCAGTCGGTTGAGAGAGTGCAAATAAACATTTTTAAAGGGGACCTTAATGAAGATTCTTGAAGTGATTTAAATAACACATGTATATTAGGCAGTACACTGCCCGCTTGTTTTTGTTCTTGCAAATGGATTCATGTAATCATCTGTACGCATATCATGTGCGCAGATTGTCATAAAATATGACTAATAATTAATCTATGACGATAGGTTTAGGAATGACTGGATGACAAAGAACTGCGTTATCAATTTTGTCTTATCTCTCTCCCCCTGGACTAAACAGAATTTGTCTTTCTCTCTTTGAAATATCAGTACGTCAGTGAAAATAGATATATCGAAACTTTTATGGAAATGCGACTTCAAATCTACCCCCACGCAATATCCTTATCGCACATTAAAATAGAATTTTGCTTTGAGGCAATGTTTTTGGCTGATCGACCAGAATTGACCGTGGGCTATTTTGTAAAGAAATTCCGTCATATTTGACACCGTTTTGTTCCCGATTTCTTCGCAAAAAAGATTGCCCCAATTATTTCTTCTCGTCCCCAACCAATTTTATGTCAATGCTATCCGTTGTTATAGTGTAAAGACTTAACTATCAAGAGTTTAAAAGTCTATTGATGCATAAACAGTCAATAAACAGAGGACTTGGAGCACATTACTTGCTTTTTTTCTCTAATCATTTGTGGCCAATCAACAAATTGCCGGTTTGCTTAATGTGGTATTCCCTACAGAACGTTTGGATATCGGTGACAGCAAGCGCGATTCACAACAAAATAAAACTGAACATTATAGCGTCTGTCAGCAATAACGTTTCGTTGAAGTACATAAAAAATTAAACATGCAATACTTTTGAAATATTTTTTTAAAAGTGTGATTTTAAATAATTAGCTTTGTGGAAATCAAATAAATGTTTTACTAGAATTGACATAGAATGAAACTTACCTGAAGCCTCTGTTGAAAATATCTATAAAAAATAAACAATATATACAATTTACATATCTTCAGGTACTATCTTTTAAAATGTCTTTCATGTATTAATATCATTAATTGCTTAAATAATTCATCTAAATAAGCTGGAACAATTTTCATAGAGTGATATGAAATTGAAGAAAAATCAAAGTACTGAAGTACTGACGGGAGTTGATTTTTTGATTTTATCGATTATTATTTATTTTAGAATCAACGACACGTTATTTTGCATGACAAGTAGTTTCTTATACCAGAGACGTAAATATTTATGTCTCTGCTTATACATGTATGTATTTGAATAACGCACATTTTTTATAATATGAATACTCGGACTTTTCCGAAAAGAATTTCGATAAAACTCATATGAATCATGACGTGTAATTATTTAAAGATACTATTAATTCCATCAAGGTACATGTATGTATCAGTAATCGAAATATTTCTGAAAAATTGTATGGATCCAAGCAATACTGGACTTAGTTTCGTTCAACCAGACGCTCGTCTTTCTCCGTTAATCTCCGTTAATCTCCGACAAGCAAGAGAGATTCTCTGCTTGTCGAAAACCACCGATCGTCTGGTTGAACGAGACTATAGTAATCTCTAGCGTAGGAATACATACCACTACAAAAAATATTTAAATTGTTCCTATCATTTAAAATCTGACTATTTTCACGGTATTTATAAATAAAACAGTGCTTCAGAATTCATTACAGCGAATTTATCGATTATTTTCGAGAACTAAGTCTTGTCAGCGGTGATGATTTGTGCTTAGGTCCAAACACTGTTTCACTTTCGGTTTGCCAGAGTAACTGCATAGGAGAGTTGATTAAAATCAACTCCCAAAAACAAGCAATGCCCTTTGTGTTTTGTTCTTTTAACAAACGAATTTACAAATGGTCAATATATCAATGAGATGATGTTACAGCATGACTATTTTGCATCATTAATATTTTAAAGAGACGAGACAAGGTTTTATCTCTGTCTTATTAAATACCAATTGTTGCAGATGAGTTATAAAAGAGAACGAGTCTCAAACAGACTACGTTTTTGCACTTTTTGGATAGTAGATCTTCTTATTTCAGTTTGATTATATGAAGATTGGATCCTCAACAAAATACCCATCAAATCTTCGTTAAATTTTTTTAAGCCATGAACTATTATTGTCTTTATACAGAGCTTCTCTTCTCAAGGAGATCAAAATAGTATAAAATGGCAACGACCATTCAACCCTCTTTTATAGGTTGTAATGGCTGCACTGTTTTGAACCTGACGATTCAACCCAAACAAACAAACAAACAAACAAAAAAACAAAAAAACCCACAAAAACAAAACGAAAAAAAAAGAAAAATTTGTATGTAATTGTTCAAAATGAAGATGACTTGAACTTATGAATACCAGGGGCGGCTTTAAATTGCATCGGCTTGCAAAATCAAAATCAATAACGACTTCTAAAACTGTAGTTGATGAATCAATTGCAGAACCCTCGGAGACATCGGCTGTAGAACTTTGATTTCCTGTAATGTCTGAACCACCTTTCTTTATTCAATATTTATCAATATTAAAATCAATGTATGACAAGCAGCCGCCGTTCAATTGCCTCTGGTTAGTTAGAGGGATTTAGTTCGTATACGACAAGAGTTCTAACAAAAAATGGGTGTTGTCAAATAAATTGACACCTTTCTTCCTGTTCGGAAAATTGTATTACAGGGAACCGTCGATGAGTTTCTTTTGTGTTTGCTTTTTTTAATGTTAGTTTATTTTGAGAGAGAGAGAGAGAGAGAGAGAGAGATTCCCAATGATGTATCATAGTGAAATGATAGTACGAAACATTGATTGTTAACAATTTTTCAATGAAATAAAAAAAATTAATATTTTATATGCATTTTTCTTTTTGAAAAACAGTGAAAATGTATTAAAGTTTATTTTGTAAATTTCGAACATTTAAGATTCGAGCGTATAGATTTAGAATTTTAATGATGTTTGTTAACAAAATATGTGTGTATTCCATCGAACCCTTTTATACTCAAGACTATATCTCATGTATATTTACATTTAAGGGGTATGTATTGATTTTGTTTCAGTATTTTCTGAAATCAATTCAATACTTCACAAGAGTGCATAAAGAAAAAGCTATTGGAGGACTAAGTACAGTGGAATGATTTTTGCAAAAGGTATGGATTGGTAAAATAAATTTGCATAAAAGGAATAAAAATATCCATCTCAAGAAAGTAGGCCTATGTTGACATTTTATACTCTTTGTGCACAGCCTAAAATCCGTATACGTGTGTTTTACAAAAATAAAAGAATTTCTCTTTTAAGAAGTTTTCCAATACTTCATCAGCAATGAAGAGTCATCGGAACTAAATAGATAAAAGTGTAAATATTATTTGTCTATAGACCAGCGGCCACGTCAGCAGACTTACTATGTGTAGATCATCTTGGTTCGAATCAAGCAGGAATATTCGTTACATACCTATAACATTATAGACATTTGAAAAACCGCGCATCATCAAATTGTAATTCTTGTGTTGTTATAAAATAAATACATATGTACAACTGAATCATCGTCAACGTCGCAAACCACGGTCAATATACAGGTTCCTTTCCATATGAAAGAACAGCGAAGACCTTGGCTATAGGCAATGCACTTGAGTATAAAACTGAACAACTCTTAGGTTACAAGAAGTGAGGAAATATGTCTGAGAGTGTTGAACATATAACGTTTTCTCTCTTTAAGAAGAAGGTCTAGAGCTTTGTGTTCAACGGAAAGATTTTATGATTTTATTTCCATCATTTGTAACCATGCCTGCATCCGTAAAATGATTCTCTAAAGTAGAATTCTATCAAATATTTACGGATATTACAAATACTATTCCATGTATAGTACTTAAATGTTATACGACAGTTTTTGCCACTGAAATATAAGATATTTATCAAATGTTCAAATGTGGTATTAATCATTTCAAGCTCATTTGTAGAATTCTATTTTTTTAGTTAATTTATGAACATTTTTATCTTATATTTCAAAGAAGATTTTATTGATTTCATTCAACACAACTGGTACATCATGAAAGTAGATTGCTCATTTGTCATCACGTTAAATCGAACACGTTACAATGTATAAACTCACATAAACATGTAGTAGTTTCAGGTGTTTGGGATTCCTGATCAAGAGAATATTTTGGAAAGCATCTCCAGTTCATTTTTATTTTCATAATAACGGAGTTATAGTTAAATTTGAAGGTTCTTTGTATTTCATATTTGCTTAACTATTTGATAATATATATTATTTTGATATATTGCAAATAAATATTAATGTATACTAGAATCTGTACATGAAAGGGGAAAACTAAAATGTAAGAACTGTTATCATTTATCAATTATTAAGTTAGGAAGAGCTAAGCAAAAGCAAAAAAAGAGTTTAAAAAATGATATACTGCTGATATGTACATAGACAAAATTAGAAGAACAAAACTTCTGCTATGAAATCTTATATAACAATTCGCTACGCACAAAAGTTGATGAATACAGAATATTCATATATCATACAATGATGTTGAAAATAAAACAGAACACGAACAAAATAAAGAAGCGCCATTTATAACATCATACAGTTGTATTTTGTCTATAAAATGTGCAGTTTGGAAAAATCTGCTCAACTCTTTGAAATGTCATATTAGTAAGGTAAAAGTGTGTCGTAGTTTATTTTCGCAGAGTTTTCATTAACTGGCCAAACGATTAAGGTTTTTCTTTCTCAAAAAAGTTTCGTTTTTCTCGTGCAGCAGTCAATTTTGAATAGGAACTTTTCTATTCAATGGTCTTGAGATTAAAAGAAATATCGGTCGATCTTGCTAATAAAATTGAAAAAAAGGGTGAAAAGCAAAATTGATTATGCGTTTCTGTTAATATATGTTTTAGTAAACTTATGTATGAAAGAGGTTTTTTAACCATCCGCATGCATTTTTAACCAAGTACATACAAATAAGTTTACACAAATGTTGATTCCTTTCTGTTATAACAAAAAAAAAGTTTAGTTAATTGTTTTCATGGATGTTTCATTTTTTTTTAAGTTTAACAAGTTTTATAATTAAAATAACTTCTTTCTGGTATCAGTTTTTGTGCCTTCAGGGATTTTCACTAGCATTGTCTAAAAAGTCAATTAAAAAATAATACTTAAAGGAGAAGCAAAGATATTTTGAGTTTGTAGTTTGTGTTAGATTGGTGTTTTTGTTGCAACGACAAGATAAGGACCTTAAACCAATTTTTTTTAAATGGACCGACAATATTTCATTTAGAAATTTAAAAAAAAACAATTTGAATTTTGAAAGGTTTAACCTTTGTAATAATTAACAAACGAGGAAATTTATTTTGGTATTTAGAACATTAAGAAATAAAATGCAAGAGATTTTTTTTCAGAAAAGCGTTGACCCCCAGAGGCCCCAAGCTTATCGAATGACATTGCTTTGGTTGTGTTATTTTAAACATTTACACATTTGTTGTCATCGCCTTTTCATGATTCTATACAGCATGAAAAATATCACACCTTTTCCATTCTATTTCAGTTGCAGTGGGATAATCAATGAAATTAGTGTTATTTTCTATGTTCAGAAGCTTCTATAGCTTAAAAGCCTACGTAAAATACAGTTTCTATATCGGTATTAACTAATATTTGACAAAGCGATTGCACTTTAATTTACAGAAATAATTAATCAGAATGCATGCAGATATCGTATAAAAAGAAAATATACTTTAACATATTAATGTGAAAAACCCTTAAAGAATAGTCTTTGCCAATGTTAAAAAAGAATAAAATTTCTATGTGAATAGATCCCTTAATTTCTTTTGATATTTACGTAATAAAACGTAACTTGTAATTTTGATATTTACGTAATAAAACGTAACTTGTTATTTTAAATTCAGTACATTGAATCATTCAACAAGGTTTTCAGCCTCAAAATGGACGAATTATCTATTCTTAAAGTTCAAAATGCAATATAAAAGTGTTAAATGGACCTTAAAATCATCAAAATATTTATCAATTCCATGAAAAACAAAATTTATTTCAATATAATAACAGGTGAGTAGAAATAAACGCCTTCAAAATAAGTACTTACAAGTAGAAAACAGAGGGCAATCCCAGCCGGTATATCCATTGCGAGTAACTAAACCCCGTTATCAGATGCTGGTCTATCTTGGTAGATAGAACTTGGAACCGTACGATGCTGGTACCCGTTAGCCAATCAGATTCGTTTTAAAATCAATGTTTGGTTCGGTCTTCAGTGCAGACGTAGTATGTCGAATGAGCGAAGTGTGTGCTTTACTACTTGCAAAGAATTTAAATTATTACATTTGCATTTTCAAATAAATGCGAATGTGCTGATGTGTTTGCACTACAGATTGGTGTTTTCTCCTTTTATTGATTCATTTTTCCAAATTAGCATATCCACATAACACTGGCCGAAAATGCAAATATGTCTGAAATATTATGAATGTTGGTCTAACTTTAAGTATGACATGTATTTTTCAGAAACAATTCTAATAAAACCATAAAAACACCAATAGGCACCGTAACTGAATCAGCTCCCAAAAAGTTGAACAAGGCTTCAGACCATGCCAAAACAAATCTTCGTCTTAACAAAATTCCCTACTTTTCAAGCTCTGGCTTTCCTAAATTTTCAACGATATTTGACAAAAACTATAGGATATCTTGATGCAGTTCAAACAATATTTTAATGACATTTAGCACGAAATTTTAGATACTACGCATAACACTTTGAACAGCCAATAGAAATTCGAATAACATCGATATTATGCGTATGTATAAACGTAGTACAGATTTCCCATCGATCGAGAGTGTCCACTCTCATTTGTGCTATAGCTTCAGTTTAATGTTGACCGACGTTTAGTTTGAACAAAGTTTGGCGATATCAACACAAAAGAACAATTAAGATATGTTGAATAAATCACTTAAATACAAGAACTTGTTTTATAAGATTAAATATGTATATGCACTGCTCCTTTTACAAATCAAATCAAACAATGGGATGTCCATTTACGTGTTTCATAGACTTATAAGCCTTGTTATCATTATTTCACAGGGAATGGCTTATCTTTTAACATGGAGAGTTTGTGATAGATATATCTAATCCTAGAGTTATGGAATAGTTACTGATGTTTTCAAGTGTAGATTGAATCAACAAATGATATGTTGTTAATATAATTAAAACCACGGAAAACAGTTAAAACATATGGTAATAAAAATAGTGAGTGTTAAATAAATACAATTGTTTTAATTAGTTCAAAATTTAGTTTAAGATTTACAAAGAAAATCTGATTTTTAGGCCTATTCAGAATATTAACATAGGCAGAGTTACGCAAATTAGAAAATCATGCTTGTGAATACAGAATTGTAGTAAACAAAATACTTTATAATTAATTCTTTCTCATCTTTCATCATTTAAACTTTGTTTTAGGTCCTACAAATCGTGAAAGTGCCATTTTACGTTTTTCTTTCTATAAAGTTGCGTCATTGTTAAAGTAACGAAGAGGATAACCATTTTCATACATAATTATGTTGATTTAAAGAGACTGAACAAAGTTGTATTCGTCTTTCCTAAGTTAATTTTTTGAGTGTCGTTCTTTTATCAATCATTAAATTTTTTTTCGAGCGTTTTGTAACAACTTTTCTACCAACTTAGATATTGAACGCTGTCGGCAAATTTACTTTCAGATATAATACTAATTGGTCTAACAAAACAAAAAGAATTGTACACAAATTAAGTTCACAATACAGTTGTTTAACCTAAGACAACAGGTTATGTATAAACATATATTATACTGAAAGTAAATCGAAGTGTACTTAGTTCATTTAGCGGCCTTGAGAATGTTACAGTTATGAAACTTTCTTTTTTGAGCTTGTGGGAGTGTAGCAGGTGGTCAAATAAATGGACTATTTGTTTGATTTTTTTTACAGTCCACCTAAGCTTAATTAGAAACTGATGACATTTACCGACTCTAAGTTCATTGGTACTACCCAATTTAGTGAAAAAAGGTTTTAATTAACACACACCTAAGACATTAGCAACAGTATGTATTTGAAAAAATACCTTTACATCTTACACAATTTTGGCACAATTACATTATCAAATCGAACCAAAAACATGTATGTGCAACAGGTATATTCTGAGGTTTTTTGATTTGTTTTCTTTTTTTTTTTTTTTTTTTTTTTGCCTGAAATAAAATAATTAAAGACAAAATATTCTTTATTTCCTGTATCAATGAAGAGTATTCTGTATATAAACATCAATGGAACATTAAACTATAAAACGAAGCAACCATATCATAAACGTATTTACAAATGTACAGGCAGGAGAAAAAAATACTTACACCATCACCATTCGATTTACATTTGTCTACAGTAAGTAATATAATTGTCACAATATACATACATATTTAGATACACTATTCATAACTTTTCCCTATCCATTATAAGTTATTTTATCAAAACTAGTATTTTTAATGCGACCTAATGAACTAAGTATTGAATTTCGCTGTCTTGCAAGTCAAAATGTATATATTTGTATACATCTTATATAATAAAAACAAGCTTCTAAATGCCTGGTTCTTTTTTTCAATATATAATTTAACATTACATTCATTTTACAATTTTCGATTATTTTATCACTTATTTATACTAGTACTTAGTTTTACAGTTTATCTTGCTTTAAAAAAACTTTGGAGAAGTCACTCATGATTATGCTTTTATGCTTAACTAAATCAGTTGGATAGTTTAATAGCCAACCATATAAATATTTAAATATCCAGTCGTCAATGATGAAATTGATATTAAAGATATCCAACCAAGCACACATTGAGTGTGTACACAGAGCAAAACAGCCTAACAACATGTAGAGCAATATCTTCCTTAGAAAAACTAAATTGAAAGTTTAAAATGACATTGAATATTGACACTACCGAGTATCCAACACAGTATGAAGCTTTTAAATAGAATTTTAAGAGCAATATATTTTTAAAGGAAAAAAATATGACATTTCAACATAACAATTTTTTTCTGACTTTCATCTTTACTTTATGATTATTGAACAACGCCACTTGCATCCTTTCTTTCTTATCATTTTATGAAATTTCTCTCCATACCTCTCTAAATACCACATATTCAAAATCGAATTAGTATCTTTCTTCCAACTAATACCTCTTTGCCTAAATTCATCTGTAACAGGAAAAAACCTTTCTTTATGTCTTTACTCTACAATTGTCAGAGTTGTTTCGACACACTAATTTTCAAGGTCACTTGACCTAACAAGGTCACTTGACCTAACAAGGTCACTTGACCTAACAAGGTCACTTGACCTAACAATAGAAGTGTTTGTTAGACTTTTAAAAAAGTAGAATTGGATGAATGGCTTAGGGCTTTCTATAGATTTTAAAGATTATAAATGAGAGAAAAAATAAGCAAACAATTTCCGGCTGGCTCTTGGTCCTCCATAGGGACATTGCAACGTTTGTCTATCCATTATCATGTTTTCCCCTGTAAGATATCTCTTATCATTGGGACTTTATATTAAATAATTAAGTTATACATATAGATAAAATGAAAGATATTAGAAAAGCATCCTGTTCTCATAAAAAAATTATATTAAAAAAAAAAACCCAATATATTTAGTAAGCACCCTCTTTGCAAATATTGTCACTACTTATAGAAAACAGTACAGTAAGAGATTTAAACTAAGATTTTATCAAATAATGTTCACGTTCTTGAGACTAGGTGCAGATGAAGTTCAAATCATCACTGAATAAGTTAAATCTGCTGAAAGGCTTTTAATTATTGCAAATAACCAGTGACCATATGCAGTTGATGTAAATTGATCTGTCTTAATTTAGTCACGTTTTTAAAATGAAAACTGGTGTGTAAAGACCGGGAGTGAACACAAAAATCACCATTCATCGGGCTTTCAACTTCTTTTATTTCTATGTTAAGTCCTTAACGTTGATGTATGAGGCAAAACAACACGATTTGACTATTACGTGACAATTATCACCCCCAACAAAAACATGAAACCAAAATATTCCTGCATTGCAATCAGCGGGGAGGGTCGTTAAACATGTATTGGCTGGCAATAAAGGTAATGTTATAATTGTTGGGGATTATTTTCATCCCCAAGCTTACATTGATTATTTTAGTGTTATTGCTTCTGTCGAACTTTTGTCAGCTTTTCATTCGGCATGTTATCACCCCTCTAAATCTGGCGGAAGAATATTACGAAGCATTCCTTCTCGGATTAACAGCGGACGTAAACTGGTCTTGGAGAAACACAATCAGATTGGGGTTTTATTGATGAAGTGCCCTTTGTCCTACAATAATATTGTGGGGATGATTTGATTTTAATATTCAGAAAACTACGTGAAAATCAATTATCAAGCCGATTTGATGTCACTGAGAATATGTTTTAGTGCGAGATCGAACGTGCGATGTACTCGAAAGCGTGACAGCTCATTAATTCAGCTTTTCCACAAAGTGGACATTGGTATAGCTTCTATTTCTACATGACAATGGTTGACGCTGATAGAAAGCTAATATAATATGATGTGGTTTAATTGATTTTGGAACCTGGAGTCAAAGACCTTTAACATTACTGAGCTTGTACCTGGAATTGATTTAATTTTAATCAAACCGAAAAATGGTAGTCTAAATGAAAAGCATACGAAATGAAGATTTGGAGGTCAATTTTGTAAACATTTCTAAAGAAAATGTATTCATTAGAAATAATTTTCACTACTACTAACTGATAAAACATTCACAGATAAGCCGAGTCGTTAATATGATTATCAACTCATTGGTTGCATATACGGTATTCGTGAAACTATATTTGTTTCCAAATTCTTGATTTATAGTGCGCAACAACTTTTAAATATGGAAGTTATGAAGCGTTGAACATAAACTTTAAACATTCGCATGTAATGATTAATTGCATCATCAAGACTTACAGTTATTTATAAGAGTTAAATTCGTTATTACATGTGCATTGTCTTCTTATACAATGAAACCAGACAGTGGAGTAAATATAGCCCTAAAAAAATCCGAAAAACAAACATTCCGTCCCTTGAAAAAAAAATCTAAAAAACAACAAATGAATAAAAAATAACCAAAATAAAAACACTCCCTCTTTAACCGCTTTTTAAAAGTGAATAAAAAATATAATGCTTTGCATTTGACGTTTATGTGAACTCTTCAATATCAGTAAACATATTTACCCCGAGAACTTTTACAGCGCCCATTAATTATCAATACTGCCCATTCTATAAATAGTTTACGATAAAAATACTATAATTGCGACCATCACATCGTATCTCACCATGGATGATGTCATTTAATCGAGCTATTAGGTATAGAGCATCTTAGATCTTTATAGATTTCTGAAATCAACAATGGGTTTGGCTCAGAGATAAATTATTAAATATTGAAGGTTGTCGTTGCATTTATAAACTAATAATCAAATCAATCGGACACATTAATCTCTAAATTGGTAGGGTGAAGTTATAAAATTTAATTCGTCGTTGTTTACAAAATAACATGACAACACGATGGGCTTATTCTTCATTGATATCAAGCTTAAATACCTTGTATTGAGTTAAGTAACGAATTTAAGTCACATAAAAACTTTGTTTAGCTCGTAAAACACCAGATTTATGGTCGTATTAGACCTGTGCGAGACTTGCTCGATAGTAACAAATTTAGAACTGAATACAAAGTAGACTTAAATGTGATGGCACGCTGGATACTAATTACCTTATTTGAAAACCGCGCCCTTTTTATTGGTTTTTCTACACAGATTTTTGTGGACATTTCAATAAATAGGAAATACAGGAATAAATAGAATAATTACAAGCTACAATTAATGAACCGCTGATAATGTGGCATAAACATGTAGAGTAAATTTGATGGAGTCATAAATTGATCGATTATTTCCCTAGTATTGAATATATAATTTGTGGAGTGTCCCAAGATACGTTAATATAAGAAATACTATTACTAGACAGTAGTATTTACATGGAAATGCCACATTACATTTAAAACATGGGACATAAAATTACTGCATATGGTTTGGCTTTAGTCGTCACATTCTAAGGACGACTTTCATTCAATGTATATTTTACATCAATAAACCATTTGTTTGGCGTCAATATGCTTCAATTGTGCACGGATTAATATTTGCAAAATGAAGTTTCCATGTCAATCAAGTTTTCACAAATGGTTAATTTATAAGTATGATTTTGATATATAAGCAAAATTAATACAGTTCTGTAAAATTGAGGTTCCGGCCGAATTTTTATATAACTTATATTTTCACACAATTAAAAGTCGTGAAAATAAGCTGGGTGAATAAGAATAGAAGCTTCTATTCATTTTAATTTCATAGATTGAGAACAATGAAATAGTTTTTTTTTTTGATTTTGATAAAACTTACAAGTTTATCAATACTTTTTTTTTGATTTTGATAAAACTTACAAGTTTATCAATATACCATTTATTGCACCGTCGACTTTCTTTCGTCTACTAGAATTTTTCTTGTTTGAAATGGTTAATTGATTTATAGGTATTCGTTATGTCTCATAAGGGGTTAATTGCTAGTAAATAAATAGCCGAGCGTTTGATCTCAGCAACTTTTGACTTTTAAGATGAAAATTATCTCATGAGCTAGTACATGTGAAACAGTAAAATAAGCAGATAAACTGACTACCAGATTATGAAATTTAGCCACATTTTTTTTTCTACATGTACATTGTATTTGCTGTTTCTTCTTCGCCTGCACAGCGGTGTTGCAAAAGTCAAGTTTCATTCAAATAATATAAAAAAAAAATCCGGAGACTTTTTAGATGATCAATATGGTAGTTGGTGTTTTTCTGCATGAGTCTCCATCTGGCAAATATTTTGATTTTATGCGTTTTCACTGAAATTCATTTTTAAAAATGTTTAGTCAAAATACGTCATAATACCGAGAAGAGTTTAAAATGATTGCTAGATTGAAATAGTTAACTAGATATTAGGAAAAAAGAATAAATTTCACATTTACATTTCCCCATGTCTTTGTCTGTGATAACAATACGCATCAAATTTGTAACGCATATAAATATCAAAACATTTCATCAGTGACGCAAATGACATACTTTTGGGGTGCAAGCGGGGTTTTCATAATATGAAAAAGAAATAATATAAAAATATCAATAAATTAATATTCGATTAATCGTACAGTTGCTGAAAATTATATAAGTAATAAAGAATTGTTTTGAATATTTTGAGGTGAATATCACGGTCGAGGTGTAACCAGTCTATCATAGAGCCATCGTTGGAGCTTTATTGGATTTGATCACGCTTGACCAATAATGATCATCCCTTTATACTCAAAGAATAATTCTTTACTTTTTGAATAAATTACGTTTTATCCAATTTATTCGTTAATCAAAGGCATTTGCTCTCTCTTGATATACCATTCCTATAGAATACCCCAGTGCAGCCAGAATGAAGTAAGCATTAATATTTTAAAGATGAAATTAAAATTTACATAACTTAACATCATATATATATATATATATATATATATATATATATATATATATATATATATATATATATATATATATATATATATATATTTATGTTGGGAAAGAATGTTTTCCTGCTTTAAATGGAATTTGTTATTAATATTTCTAAAGAAATTTGCTAAAACAAGCAACGAATTACTTTTTCAACCGATATTAAAAACAATGCCCAGTAACCTTTTGCAGCTTAGTTTTACTGATATGATTGAATCAAAATTCTCATGTAACTTAGTCTCATAGCTACTTACAAATAAGAGTCGTGAAAATAAGTTGAATGGATAAAAAATCTTTTATTTGACACATAAATTATCGAGTTAATTTCTAGAAATCGTCACGTATAAGTGAACGTATTTCACACAATGCACAAAGTGATATACGTCACTTAACCATTATTCACTTCCAACAGATTTCACTGTTTCCGGAGGTGAAATCATCAAGTAACGATTTCTATGAACAATTTCCCGAAATTACATCAAGTCATTTATCAAAGATTTTTCATCTGATGTTATAGTAGTCAAATAGTACAAAATTGATAAGTCAACCATGATCTTCATCGGTATAATGCGATAGATTTTACGGTTAACCGAGTTCTTTGTAGTCTATACCATTGGTATTTCGTTACTCATGTTATCCACGGCAGAGTGAGGCAATAATGAAGAAATCACCATTGTGAGATTGAGTGGATTAACATCCGGTGAGAAACGAACGACCGGTTTACCCTGCTGGTTGATGACAAATTGCTCAAAGTTCCATCTGACGTCACTCACGCGGAGGGGTTTGTAATGTAGATCGTCCTGGAACTCATCCGCTGTTGGGCCACAATATTTCTGCAAGAAGGATTGATACATGTCTGCTATTAATATTAATTTATTTCCACCCTCAACTGGTGGAATAAAACTTTTAATTGTTCTTTGTTTTGAAAACAATTTTATTGTCAATTTAAAGTTTTCACTTAAATTTAGATGCTATATTACGGTCCGTAAATTTGGGTTGTCGTCTACGAGATGATGAACTTCTGAAATGAAATATCTCAAGTATTTTTGTAACTTTTTATGACTTGTATTTAACATGTCATTGACTCACCTTCAAATAAGTAAAAAGAGGGTGTTCATCTTCTCCATTGACACCAACTTTGGCAAACATCGGAAAATTCGGCACGTAGCCATTTCCAGGGCGCACATACTTGATGGTATTCAAGATTTCTGTCGCTGTATCGCCTGGTTCTTGCTAAAATCAGACAACAGAAGCATATTTATCATTAAAAAAAATGTTAGCTAAAAATAAGTTTCAGCATTCTTAAACACAGGGCACAATTTCGTGCATGCTAAACCGCATGTGTATGCAAATTTGCTGAAAATTTAGAAACATTATTAAAAACCAACGTACCAAGTTGAACTGATTGCAAGGAAATCCCAAGACCTCGAACTGTTTCCCTGCAAACTTCTGTTTCAGTGCATTGTATCCGAAGTAGTGCATGGGGGTTAGACCTCAGAAGGAGGCCAAGTTGGTGATGACCAACACCTTGCCCCGGTATTCGGAGAGGGAAACGTTCTTCGTCTGGTAAATGTCCGGAGCCGTGAAACTGTACACGGATTCGGCAGAAGATGGCGGCTGTTTGCACTCCACTTCCGTACCCGAGACCCGACAGATCACGCCCAGAAACGCCAAAAAGGCGAGGGAGCAACGGGCCCCCGCCATTACTGAATCAAGGTTAAGAAATAACGCTCTATCTTGTTATACCCTAATTTATACTATCGTCTATCTTTCCGGCAATCATGGGACAAGTTGTAGGTGTCACGGGTCGGTTTTATCAGGAGATTATTGATAGTACAATAAAGAACGGTGCATAAGCATTGCCTATTTATATATAAAAAATGTTTACATTGAAAAAAAAAGCAAAAAAAAAAAAATTACACATGCAGATGGAATTTTGAATGAGTTCAAATACAAAAAAAATTCACTTTGATTTTAAATGCTGGTGCAACATAAATAAAAAGAAACATTGAACATCCCCTTCCCCCTTACACACACTCGGACACTGATAGCGACCGTTACTCTCACGGTTCGACTAAAAAGTCTTCATCTACGGGAGTCAATATTTTATCATATAATTTTTTAAGAAAATACAAATAAGACCAGAATAAAGATTGTACAACCTACAAGTACGAGTTCTTTTCCTTAAAATGTTTAAAAATTTAATTTATTTATTACTCGACTATCATTGAAAAATTAATTCACAAAGAACATGTATAATCATAACGTACAACCTACAAGTACGAGTTCTTTTCCTTAAAATGTTTAAAAATTTAATTTATTTATTACTCGACTATCATTGAAAAATTAATTCACAAAGAACATGCACAATCATAACGTATTCTTTAGTCAGAGAATACAGTATAATATTAACATCTCAATCTTCTAGTTTCATAAATTAACGAGTAAACTTGTAAAAATATGATTCATCTGAAACATTTTAAACTTTTCACGTGATATCTTCACTTGGCAGGTAAAATTAATTGACAGCTAGGTTGCCAATTGATTGATTAAATAAAGTTAGCGTCTTCGCGCTAGAATTCTAAAATTCATTGGACAGACTTGTATTACAAACCGGTGACAATAAATAACTATCTGGACTATCAAAAGGATTTGGACACGATTTAAGATCAAAAATTTTATATTTATTTTTTATGTATAAAATGGTTTAATGGTGCATTTTAAATGATTGACCAGAATATTGAATGTTAAAGTCAAGATACAAGCGAGATGCAGAGGTAAGAATTGGTTGTTATGTAAACAAAGCTCGAGTCTTATAATTGTTTACAAAATATGTAATATAGAGATTTACCATTTCTTAGACAAAATGACATATAAAATCAATTTAAACTAACTCAATATCTTCATAAATACTAGTATCAACAAAAGAAAGATACATTTGATTGAAACTTACACCAATACAATATATGTAAAAAATGACAATATTCGAGCTTTGTTTACAAAACAAAGAATTATGAACTCTGTGTCTTGCTTTTAACTTGATATTTGACTTTCAAATTTTGACATAGCATTAAAAACTTCTGTATAAACATTGAAAATGGAAAAATTAAAATTTGAAAATTTTAAGTCAAATCGTGTCCATGTAGCTATTTAGTTCTAATAATTGTCGATACAGCAATTTTTAGTACTTTCATTCAGTTTAAAAAGACTTTCCAACTTCTAAAGTAATTAACGTCTGTATATTTTTTCCTTATTCCCTTTCATAAATATTAATTTCTTTTCCTGGTAGTTCTAATGTAAAGGAAATGTTTCATATGCATCGAGTATAAACTTTAAAACGTTACGCGAGATATAACAAAAAATAGCTATATATCGTCGGCTTTTTTTACTCAAGTCTAAAATAAGATTATATTCTGTTGCAACTTTGATTTTCAACAGAAAAAAGTGTTCATAATTTTTTTGTATAGATTTAGAAGGATAACATGTTTGTAACTTTATTGAAAAAATAATTAAATGCAAGAAATATACATTTATTATACAGAACATAATTAAGTGCTCAGCAGAGTGAATTGAATCTCACGAGAAGATTCGAAAACAAGTCATGCCACTTATTTGTTTCCTTTCCTTATTAATAATTTACTATTTTGAAATATAAGTAAATGTATAATTTATATCATATATGACTTTGTTATATTATACTAGTATTTTATTGCACGACTTAATTAATCCATATAAAACGGGGATTGTGTTAAGAACTATATATATAGTACAGTATAAGAATTAATATATTAAGTTTGATTTTTAGAAATACGCTTAAACAATCAATTACATAACAAGAGGGCATAGTCAACTTTAGTTTGTCATATACTTAATTAACTTATACATGGAATGTTTAATTAAACTGACAATGGGTCAAAGAAAAAAAGTATGCCTCGTCATATTTTGAACAAGATACAAGTAATGAAGGTCATACTTGTGTCAATCATATCATGAAAAACTCTATAAAATCATCATCATTTAGTTTTGCACTAACTGTTTTTAAAGTCTAGTAAATCAACTTCCTTATTAATACTGCGTTTGTTTTTTCTTCTTTAAAACTAACTAAGGGACATGTGCAACTGAACTGAATAAGTGACTTCCATTTAACATTTTGGTAAGCGAAATTCACGCACTTAAGTAATGTTCTTGTGTATATTTGACCGACCTTTAATCGATTAGCAATGATGAATACAGCTTTTATTTTGGGACACCCAACTTACCTAATAAAAATGAATTAGGCCAAAACTTTTCTGTACATTATTCCCCCCCCCCCCCCCTCCCTACCTTCGTGCTCTTTGTCTGAATCAAGCTTTGTTCTCTCTGAATGTGCTTATTGAAAAGGTTTTCAAAAGATGTTTTCCGGGAGTTATATTGGAATTCTTTGGGAGGCTATGCGTGGAATCCTTGAAAACATCCCAAGATACACAAAAGAGACAAACAACAAACAGACCCTTGTCATTAATGTGACTGATGAGCTAGCCAAAGAGATCACGATAATCGGTATATTATTCACAATGGAGAAGATTTTAAAAAATACTTATTGGACAGAGATGACGCAAACAGTGTGAAAACTCGATATTGAAAATCATTACACGTTTCACCAAAACCAGCGAAACAACTGAAGGTACAAAGGCTAATTTGTTTAATATGTTTGAATGGCCCGCAACCCTTATTGGAATAAATGACGATTTTATAATCAATAAAATACCTGGAGGGGTCTTACTGCAATCGGAGGAGACGACTTCTAAGCGCTTGGGACTATTAAACAGACAATACCCGGATCAATAGACACACAACTCGACTGTAAACCACGCTTGGCATCATCAAAGTTTTCCGGAATTGATTCCTGATTCAATCTGAAGACTCTAAAAGCATCTCGGGACACCATCGAATTCTTATTTGTTTCAATAGTCTACAATTGATTTCCCAGGAATCCCATATCCCATATATTTTCTTTGATTGGAAATCTTGTGTCCGGTTTAGCGTAGAATTTATTAGTACATGTATAGTTGATAGAGATTTTTTTTTTTTATTTTTTTAAAGATTTTTCGAAGCTTGAAAGCAATATGATTGTGACGATCTTATATTTTTTTTTTTGAGTTATTTGAGTGAAAATATACCAGTTTTGGATCTATATTCATTCTCCTTAGAAATAAACGCTCAATATCCATCGATGTTGAAATAACCTAAAAAAAAACTCAGTCTAGAATTAATCCCAGTGTAAATGCATCTTGTTGAATATTTTGCCTTTACAGTGTAAACACAGAGTCTATATTTGATGCATATATTGATCGCTTTGTCTGCCAGTGCTGTCTTTAAAGATCGAAAGGGAACTCGATTGAAGAGCTTTTAATTTCGTCAAAAAAAAATGATAAAAAAAGAAATATCGTATTTTTTTTTCTATTTTAATGATGCATATTATGTTTTGTTGTATTAATTTTGTTGAGTAGGGAGGGGAGGTGTACGTACGCACGACATTAACACCGGGAGCTTATAAATCTTGGCAAAGTTGACTCAAAATTTCGGGAGTTAATTTCGCCAGGATGTAGAATGAATTACAAATGTATCAATTTTCAATGATTTTGAACCATTATATGAAAAGTTATAGACATTTTACGTACATTATGGTATACTACAAATCGGCAAGAAAATAGTTTGAGCAACTCTATCTATTTATACATTTTTTTTTGCACATAGTTACAGAAAACAACAACAATAAGAAGATTCATGAAAAGACTTGTATTAAAACCAAAGACGTGTGTGTTCTGAGTTACTTTTTTATGCTTACTAGTGGCATTGTCTGATCGAAGTCTGGTACAAACCTGGGTTTTGTGCAGTTGCTTCACTGCTACCTGGCAACTGATGAGTGAAGAGTTGTTCCTCAATTATTTCTGTGTGTAGATGTATCAACGAAGTTCTTTGCTGTCATATTTTCTAGTACTGCAAAAAGATCTCCCCACCCACACTCAGACGGCAGTTAGAGGGTATAACAGGATTTCTTCTGCTCTCTTCTCATTTAGGTACTACTCGATCCTTTTCTTCCATTCCTTGAATCAACTGCAACAATATCATGAGTAGCGTAAGGGGTTTCTTGTACATGTACATACAAGGTACTACATGGGATTGCGCAGATACTTTGTGTTGGTCCTCACTGACTTTTTTCCTCGTTCTTTCTTCTTCCTACAACGTAAGTAATGGTTTACCCACGGCAATCAATCCATCGCAATTCATTGAAATATCTCTTTCAAATGTCTACATGGACTTTTATTAAGTGTTTTTTCTATCTCATTTGTTGTATATCATCGTACCAAATCGCTCTTATTTGAGAAGTTCACTAATATATGTGTCTTCGGCGAAATTATTCCCTTTCTTAGCCATTTGTGTCTTTCATTTGCTCTACATGCCATTTCCGCAGTCCTTAAACTGTTGACGTCGTCCTACAAATTATCTGCATCTCTCCAAGATCTTTTTCCCTATTGTACCTTAAAACTATGTCACGTTCTTTCCTCTATTGCCATACGATTGCTTTTAGTTGATGTTGCTTCTTTTCCTTCTGTACTGAACCTCAAACTGCCAACAGAAAAGGGTGGGTGATGTATGTTTCTGTTCCAAACTATTTGTTTGTGGTGAATGAGTAAAGTGCCAGCGTTATCAGCGTTTATTTTCAATGTGTGACTAAGCTGTGTCGTCCTTGTAAGGTCAGTTTATTTACTTTTTAATCTGGTTTCTCAGCCGGAAGGTTGTCATGGCTCCATAAAATGCCACCATCTGAGTCCAAGGCAAGTGTTTCCCAGTGCTATGGTATGACTTCTTACTAGGTTCTGACAGTGTCTTACAAGCTCTGCGTTGTTTGCTACAATCGGCTCACATATGCATAATGGACACATCTACATCAGGCCAAGTAAATTCACAGGGCTCTATTGGTTTAACAGAAAGAAATGCCTTAACTTTTTGATTGACAGTTTTGAGCCAGTCACAAAGAAAATCTAATCATTCCACCCTTCACAATACATTTCATGATTATATAAAATACACAATGATACATTCTTATTAAGGCATTATTTTCCGTATTCAAGGTTTGAACTATGTAACTAAGTATGTGTAGGAATTCTTACTCATTATTTTCCCTATTCAAGATTTATATTGTTTAACTAAATACACATAGGAAAGATTCAGCGAGCAGTGCTTATATACATGTACTTATTTGAAGCCAAGCTACGCTCAACATGCAAAGATGTATAAGTAATGGACTTCCGGTCCATTTGTTGCTGATATATTGTTGGCATAATTATGATCTTTATTTTCTTGTAGAATCTCATTAAAACATGGCATGGGTGTAAAAGATAAAAACATTATTAGTATTGGAATATTGGAATACGTATGACTGGTGTATATATATATATATATATATATATATATATATATATATATATATATATATATATATATATATATATATATATATATATATATATATATATATATAGTTTTTTTTAAAAATAAAATCATGCCATTAGAGTATGCAAATAACGACTGTAGTCCAAGTTAGATAAGCAGTGAAGTGCCTAGATGTCTAGTGTCAAGGGGGACGGCTATATAAAATAAAAAGACAGATACTAGTAAACTAGTAACAGTCCTGCATGGGAATGAGATATGTACTTTAAACGTGTGTATAATTTTAGGGGGGGGGGGGGGGGTCAGGAGTGTTTATAAATCCAAAACGTACAAAAATGATAAAATGCATTTACACCAAGTGAATTCGAAAATTACATCATGGTGTGTGGCTAAACTGCTACATAAAAAATATATAATCTTTCCAAATTATGTCCAGCCTGGACAAATAACCAAAACACAAATTAAAGCTGAACAGACTTATACATAGGTACCCACCCACGATTCTATGATTCCAATAATACCAGCTAATAGGTATTATATATTTACATCTACCAAGTATTATTCCCTCTATTTCTTAGGAAATTTATAGTAAATTCATAGCTCTATAGAATCAGCCAGACTGAAATCTACACGCCGTGTTTATCGATTGGTCGGAATCTACAACTACCCAAGAAAAATCATGGACTGCACGAAATTAATATAAATCCTGATGATGTCAGACTCAGTCTCACAGGAGACGATATGTCCGTTTCTTTTAGCTCACGTACCTATGTACATTAACAGTAATTAACTGATTTTTTTACTTACTTTACGATCAATTTATTAATTAATTAAAAGAAAGATGTTAATATAAACAATCAAATGCTATCTTTGGCGATTCCTTCGGGTTATGAAGGTAGCGATCATTGCAGAAAATATTAACATAACCCGCGTTTTTCTGCAATGTCGCTACCTTCATATTTCGAATGAATAACCAAAGATAGCATTTTATAGTTTAAATAAACCCTTCATATTCGTAATACCCTTGTTGAACACCTGGAAACCATAGCAAACGTGTAGTCTTCCTTACAGTATTTTTGAATCTGCGCTTTTTTTCCTTTTTTGAAGTGCAGTTACTCTTTGTTCGTAATACATTGACCTGTATTTGATGTCACTTTTTTCTGGCATGAAATATGCACATAAATTTGATAATTTCATTGCCACTTAGTAATATGGTGATGTAGAAAAACGTTCATACCAGTGGGATCTACATATATACAGAGAAATACTTCAATATGTTAAAAAGTCAGCTTAAATAGGGGCTGTAAGCATAGAGAATAGGAAAGAGACGTGGAGAGAGAGAGAGAGAGAGAGAGAGAGAGAGAGAGAGATGGTGGACAATGTCTTTTATAAATCATGTTCAGCTTTAAATATTCAGTACTGATAATTTAAGACTGGTTATTAAAAAAGTATCAAAAATAATACAGACATATATAAGCTGACTTCTTATTGAAAAATGTTTAAAACATCTATTTCAAAAGATGAACATAGTCAGGTCACATTGTCAAATAATGAACATTCTGATAAATCGTCAATGATGATTTTGTCACTGGAAATTGTTCTTTGTTTTTCAATGGAAGTCCCAGCAGATTGCTTCACTTTCACTTTTTCATGCTTGTTTCTTTTGTGTTTAGTCACATTCGAATTATTTACTGCCAAGTTGCTATCACAGACATCAGCACTATTTAATGTCTCTAACGTTGATGTGACATTTGCAAAAAATCTGCAATCCAAAAAAAAAAAAAATTAAAAATACAGAGGAAACTCTATTCATTCCTTTTTGTAAAGAAAATCACATATGCTTACTTTTCATTTCACAAATATTTTTATCTTACTACTAGTATATAAAAATCAAGGTATGTGTATTTATATTCTTCTCACAAAACTTACCTGTCAATTCGTAGAAAATTTTCCTGCATCTTTTTATTCGCAATTTGAACAAGTTTTTCAATGTACTGAAATAAAGTATACACAAATATTAAAGAATGAGCAGTTTGGATTTAGAAAATGTATGTAATAGGTTAACAAATGTCATTTTTACATTTTTACCTTATATGTTACCAGGAGTTCTCCATCCAGTGATAAAGGGACCTCCAAACCATGGGTACTTCTTACAGCCTGGAAAGATATATGTATACATTTCAAGTGACTGTTATCATTACCAGGTACACAGGCCAATTTACAGTGTAAATTACATAAACATCTTAACCCCACATCACCAAATCTTTGTGTAAAGCTTAACAGTCAGAATTAATTGATCAAAATCAATATTAGCATGCTGGTTGTGAATTGAATTTGGTTGGAACAGGGGTTGGAACTCTAATTCTCTCAACTTTTAAAAATTCAAGCTGATACAGAACACTGGTGAATTTTATAAATACATTTCAGAAAAGAGAATTCTTGATTATTGTTCTTTGCTGATCAACATTACAAGAGCTTAACTACCTGTATACTAATAATTACCACAATTATCTTTCCTTTATTTCCAAGACTGATGCCAGAATTTCGAAATCCTGATGCCACAGCACAACTTAGCTGCAATTTAAAAAGTGAAATGATATGTAAAGCAACTCAAGATAAATTTTCAATGGACAAATTCTGTTTCTGTTGCCTACACTTACCATAGACTGGGCACTACTTAGAGACTTGCACTGAACATGTAAAACAAAGGGCTCAAACTTGAATACCGAATCTCCATTCAAGAACTGAAGTCCTGCAATCTGGAAATGGAATAAACAAAATTGTGTTGAAAATTGCAAAATATTAAATTATTATAATTGAATTACTGCTACCGATAATTATTTTTTTAAATCAAGGATTATCTTTGAATATAGATACATATATATTTATTAAAAAGATAAAATTGGTAGTGACTGCTTTAATGGAAATAAATTGATGGGTAATAGCTTCTGCAGGCAAAACAGATCCATTCACTAGTATTCTTTAATTTCACAATATTTCCTTTATTATAACATCATCCCTACAAATTACATGTAAAGACAATAAATATACTTTCTCTTCAACAATAGATACTCACAGCTGCATCGTACTCTGCTTCGTCATGTGTTGTATACAACCATTTGCAACCTTTCTTCTTCACAGATGTGTCACCTCCTTTTTTCTAAAATAAGTTACAGGGATAATAAATAAACAAGGAAGAAAAATATATACTGTAACTTTTTATAAAAATGAAATGTGACGAATAAATATATATATCAACATGATTTAATATTGCCTCGGAGAAATAGCTAGGACTACAGACTAGGAATCAAATACAGCCACTTGAACTACAGTGCCTCCCAAAACAAATCTCCTTCAAAATATGCTTATAGATTTCACTGTAAGAAGCTGTTACTGTTTAATTTCTTAAGGTCACAATAAGGTGGTATGGGACACCTGTCAATATTAATGTGGATAAAAGATAGTTTATATAATCACAAGACTTTTACCCATTTAATATTTTTAAATATTACAATATTTGACAAAAAAATATGTTTTAAATTTTTTTCGAAATATCCCTAGCTGCAATAATGTAGACCTTTTCCAAATTTTTGTATATTCGATGTTTACCTGAGTAAGAAAAAAAAAATGGGAGAGGGCTACGTTCTTGACACAATTAACATGATTAAGATTTGTTATTCAACATTTTCCATTGTGTTGTAATGCTATAGCCCATAAGGTGTGTTGCATGGGGTGTACATGTAGCTCTTGTAATTATAATTAGATAGTGCAACCGCACTTCCGAGTTTTCGTATTGAGATAAACCTAGGGTTTAAGGGGAGTGGAGTGCCAGTGGACTGAAAACCCTTGGCTACCATTGATGATTTCATCAGAAGTTGCAACATATTTTATCATTGTGAAACGATCATATGACTATTTTTTATTTCTTTTAAAAAATTAAAATCATTTCATTGCATTGATCAGTCACAGGGGCTTGTCACGCACTTTTTGTCTTCTTACTATGTGACCACCCCTATACTATAAAATATACATTCATAGTAAAGGGGTGGCCACATTGTTATTAAGAAAACAAAAAGTTCGTGAGCAGTGATGAGGGCATCAGCTGTGCATACATTGTACATGTACACATATCGCATAGCCCCCTAACTCCGTCACTACCCTAACTCCGTCACTTTCGAGAAACTCCTCGCCGTTTGAAATCAAGTACGCTTATGACGTCATTTTTTACATGTCAAAAATCTTCAATCAAATGTCAACAATTTGCAACGGTTAAATTTAAGAATGTGTCAAAAAATAACAGAATTACACCATGTTCATTTTAGGCACCATTAATTGTGTGAAATCAGCTAAAATGTTTTCACGGGTGCACTAAAATATCGATATTTCTGACATGCGGGCCCATTCGATCATTTACGTTGTTCAGCCATTTTTAGAGAGGTCAAGATGAAACATTTCACATGTAATTCATTTTTGATTAAGGTAATTAATACATTTTTTTTCAGTCCGCAATAGCCTTTATGCACTACTCTTGATGAAAACGTCAAACCGCTCATGCCGATACTTTTGCCTTATACAGGGTATAGATATATCCGGTATATCGCTATTTAGAATATGCTACATTTCTAAAAATGTAATAAATAAATAATATAATAAGAAATATATTAATTAATGATATAAAATATTTGAAATATGTAAGGACATAAATCAAACGGCATCCATACATTCTGAAAAGGCCATTGTGATTGTTGTTACATGGACCCATTTTTTATTTTGGCGATCATTTCATTTCGATGAAATTAAATACAATTTAAATTGTATGCACCATTCTTACTTATTATAACTTGGACAAGATACAAATGGAGTTTTAACTAAATTGTTAATGTGTCTCCATTCCCTGCCATATCATAGAGCATGTGGGTGACGGAGTTAGGTTCATAAGATATAATAACCACGCGTGATAAACGTCGAATTCAGAGGGCTTATTTGAATAAAAATAAAAATATTTTTGTTAATAATTTTATAAATTATATTGTTTCAGATTATATTTAGTGATTGCAAATGATAAAAATCACAAAAAATAATTTACAGAGAAACGCAGGAGGTTTTCTGCTTGTGGTGACGGAGTTTGGGTACTCGGGGAGGATTCGGGGATATACTTACACTGTCATCAAAAATGATTATTCTACCAGAACAGGAGCTCGTGGTGAAGAAATCAGTCGATGTGTTTAAAAGAGCGACTAGAGCATGTATCTTTTCATCAATTGAACCCTTCCTGCTCAAATCTACCCCACTCAATGCTCTCTCCTTGTCACGATCGAAATTGTTCATGTTCTTCTATCAATGTCAATACACTGTTTTAAAATCCAATATAAAATATAATGAACTAAAGAGTTTTACTGATCAAATATAAAATGCAGATCGGATTAAGGACTATTAAATCCGGGAAAATATGTAAGTGCAATGGATTCTTAATCTCCAAATATCTACGGTTTGTAAATAATCATATCAACATAATCATCAATGTTAAGTATATTTAAAAAATTTTGTAAGCTGTTGACTTTCATCTGGTTTTGACAAAACTTGCATGTTTTCTGTTGTGTTGCTGGAGGGTTTTTTTCAGTTCATTGAGATCTTCATCAGGAAGCCAGTCCATGAAATTTTTATGAATTACAAATAGGTTTATTATATAACCTTTGGTGTGGATTTGTATTCACCATGCAAAGAGGAAGGGAAATCAGTGGGTAAAAGTTAACGGCGAGACAATGATTATTTGTATGCATTTTTGATGCATGCGTGTTATGACATAAAGTTTGGTTCAATGTCTCGAGATAGCTGTAGTTACTTCATTGTAGTATGTCATCCCCCCCCCCCCTTCAGAAAAAAATGATAATAAATTCTTTTAACTTGAGTATATGAAGATGATTCATACCTAAATTTTTCTTTATTTTGGTATACACTTAAATTTTCTATTTTATTTTAACTACGTGTATATAACCCTCTTTTAATGGCCAAACGGTTGTCGTCTCTCTAAAGAAGGCAACATTTAATAACTTAAATTTTGCAAATCTTGATTTTCACTTTTACAACTGGTTGAATTTTTTTTGTAATCATTCTTACCATATATCCACTTATCATTCTTAATGCAAGTAGATGCATAGGAATTTAGAGGTTGCGATCATTTCAGAATAAAATACATTTATACATGTACATGCAGTGGCGTATAGCTTTCATTGAAGCACGGAAGCACGTGCTTCCACATTGTTTTGTAAAAAAAAAAATTAAAGGCAAATAAAAAAATTACGTACTTAAAATATTATAAATTGAACAGAAATAAATCAATATAAATAAAATTGGTAAAAATTTTGAATAATTTCAAAACGCAGTTAGTTGAGTGTAATGTGACGATTGAAAACTCATGACAGGTCAACCATGCTTTCCACGAGACTTTCAAGTCTCTCGGTACTACATGCGTACAAACAGTGGTCTATAGACACAAAGTCATTGACTCTTTTGCGTTAAAGAAAACACGAAGACTGGGCTTCCTCTTTGATAAAGATAATTAAAGTTATACAATAAATTTTGTCATGTAAAAATGGTTTTTTTTATTTGTGTGTTTCGTGAAATGAAAAAAAAATATTTATTGGCATAAGTCTAAAGAAATTAACAATACTAAATTACATATACGCTGCATAATTTTTAAAGAAAAATATCGCATGAAAAGCCTAATTTTGCACAAAAAATATATTTACAATTGAAGAAATGTATATTGGAGAAATTAAAAAAACCTATTGATATTAATTGTGAAAAATGCGTCAGCTTCTACCCTGGACCATTGGGGGCCTCAGGGCGGCCCCCAAAACCCCTGCCCTGCTGTGGCACAGTGCATGCATGTTATTCTACCCTACGCTACGCCACTGACATGTATATAAACCGCGAAATATTGTAACACATGTAGGCATCCGTAACAGTTAATACCCATAAGAAACACTATTAGTTTTGGTTCTGACTGCCGCACGTAGCATCGTTTTTGAAAGGGGGGGGGGGGGCCAGACTCATCCAAAAAATCTTGACAAGCAAAAAAAAAAAAAAAAAAAAAAAATGAAAAATTAAGACTTTCCAACTTTCCCAAAATCTTCAAAATCCTATTCCGGGGGGGGGGGGGCGTAATATATTACTTCAATTTCAATCCTAATTTCTTTATTTTTTACATCCTCCAAAATAGGGGGGGGGGGCAACTCCATGATAATTCAATTTTTTATATGTAAATTTTAAAAAAATTACTTGCTGCAAGAAAAAGTGGGGGGGGGGGGGGCAGGCCCCCCCCCCCCCCCCTGGCCGCCCCTGATGCTACGTGCCTGGTTAAAGTTCATCGAAGGTGAGGCGGACCTTTGTATATACGGGGGTGCATTTTAAAAAAAATCTTCTTCTTAAAGTAATTTAGCATAAATCATCCTTATGGAAAGGAAAATATAAATTATGTTCCAAATTTCAGCTACAACGTCGAACTAATCCGACACGTAAATGTCTACAGTGACATTGCATGGTGACAATCTAGCCGCTTTCGAAGTTCGACAGTGCGAGTCATGCAACAATTTCAGCCAGGTGGCCATGGTTTAGAGTATGCTAGATGAGTTAAATATTTTGTACTTTCCGTTTGTTATAGAAACGTCTCTAGACTAGACTTCTGAAGTATTCCCGAGCAACATTCATATGCTGTTTGGTATGCGTATTTATTTATAAATCAATTTTTCTTTAACTCTGCCTGCGTTTATGATGAATCATATACATTGTATATTAATTTCTGTCTATTTTGGTAAACCCTTAAATCAATGGGAACACGTAATGGCTCTCTGATGTAATGAAGTAATTGTCTATACCCCCAGTTCGTTCTGTCTGTCCCGATCATCTGCAGATTTACTGCCTCAAATACCGGTACCTACACGTATAGCCTCAGCTCCCTGGGTTTCTTATCTAACTGTTACTTTTTTAAAAACCTTTATTCAATTCGTTTCTTTTAATATCTATCTGTTCACTATCAACTTTCAGACATGTCTTTAATTCAGTCCTTATTTTTTTTTTTACATGTACATAGAGAAAAGTACAATTTACTCTTCATTATGAAAATTCGTTTGTATGTTCATATAAAAATTACACTATTTTGAGATGCATGTACGTCTAAAATTCTTACATTCTTTACTTCTTTTAACTGACGAAAGGATTAAGGAGAAGGTTACTGGGGTTACTGAACACAGAGAGAGAGAGAGAGAGAGAGAGAGAGAGAGAGAGAGAGAGAGAGAGAGAGAGAGAGAGAGAGAGAGAGAGAGAGAGAGTTGGCATTTGATACTTTTGAATACAATAAATTGAAAATTTAAATGCACCCGTTCAATAACGAACGCTCTTATAAGACAATATATGCAATTCAGCCACGAAGGAAACGCTAGTTAAATGTCATTTAATTAATATAATCCAGACTGGTTTGTTCAGTGTCGGTAACCCGTTGCAGTCTACTGGGCTATTGGAAACACAATGATCAAATCGAACCTGTGTGATTTAGTTTAATCCATAACAAGATATATATACACTTATAAAACGTACAATGGATAAAAGCATCGCGTAATACATACACATGTTACTTCTAATGTATATAATCTACAAGACTTAGTCCATTTTTTTTCACTTATACAGAGCTAGTATACACAACTGAAGAGATCAAAGCCAAGTAGCATTGTAGCCATTGTAGCTACTGGGAGTCATTAACTGTAATACTGAAATGCATTGTTACCAGTTCTGTTTAACCACTTCTTTTGGAACACATGATTTCAAATTGCTAGAAGTAACGCGTGTTATGAGTTTCAAAAGAGTTTATACTTCATGTCGAAGCTTTATATCGAAACCTGAAGTGGTTCTACTTTGGCACTGTCGGTTTGGGGGACTAGTTGGTCACCAGAGGGTGCGGACTGCACCTCCTTCCGGTCATGCAACGTTTTAGTTGTTCCCGTCAACATCTCGTGGAATGTCAGCGTCTTCTCGGGAAACGTCACGTGTCTGTTGACACTTGACGCTTTTTTCATGCCGTCTGCTTCTTGCGAATCGCCAAGAACATGACCAGCTACGGAGGTGCTTTTGAAGCTATAGGAAAACATAGTATTACTTCGGTCTTCTCGGTCAAAAAGTGTCCTTCTAGTATGCAGAATTCTTGGATTTACCGAGTTTGTAAAATTACGACGAGAGTGGCGACTTGTTACATCGGAAGTTGCGCGTGATATACCCTTACTCTTGGTTGACACTAAACTAGTTGCTGAATTCTGCTCCGGGCGATCTTTTTCGATTTCGCGATCTTTTCCAACAATGAATTTCTGTTGTTCTTCGGTTAAAGTCGGTTTGGGGAAATATCTTCCTGGAACTTGCTTGCTCTGTTGCAGTGCGGGGCGGAGTACCAAGGATCCTTTTTTGTCCTTATCTCTAGTTAAGGTTGTCCTTCCGTCGGAAAATACTGTGATGTTCACTGGGGTGCATGACGCGTTGAAGGTTGAATCCCTGGTTTCTGGCCTTGGGGTTGGCCCCATGTTCTTCGTGTAAGAGTCCACAAGCTTCGGAGGACCTTTGATTTTAACCAATATCGACAACGGAAGAAGCCGCTTCTCCTTGGTAATACCCTTCCGGAATTCACTGTTCTGTGGTCGTTTTTGTAAAATGTCCCAATTCCTTGGAGTCCGCAGTGGTATACACGTAGTCAGATCTAAAACAGAGGTCATTTTTTTTTACCACGAAAGTTTCTTGTTAAATATAAAAATCCATTGGCTCAAAGCCGTACATTTTCGTTGACTTTAAAAACTGTGAAACGAGGTGTAAGAATTTAACAAAACTGAATTCTTGGGCGAGGATTGTCTAGAAATTCTCGCTGTTTCCATGCTGTTTTTGGCTGCTCTGCGCCAAGACGATTCGTTTGTGTATGGCCCTCTAATCCTAATCCCCTGACCTCAAAAACTGGTGCAATGAAATTCAACAGACGAAAATCACTAACAATTAATCCTGTCGGAATAAAGAACAACTCTTACAATCCGAACAATACGGCGAGTTAAATAAGAAATATCGATAGGCGAGAGGAGATACTAAGGTTTGAACAGAACACTTTCATTAATATATCCAAAACGTCTAACGGGCTCTCCAAAACACATAGATCACTATCCAAAGATACTAAACCCTGACCAAAAAAATAGCTTTGAATTGAATTTATTCTTTAAATTTTTATTTCTAGTATTATGTCTACTCTTATTATTGGAGATTTAAATTTACTTATTGAAAGCGTGTCGCAATTGTTGCGCGCCACTATTATCAAAAACAGAAAAAAACCCATTCACTCTTTCATATCATTAATGGTATTTCGAGGTTTGTCAATATTGTTCCAAGAGAGAAAAAGAATGAAATGAGCTTGCTTTTTTCTCCTTTTGTTTCCTTACCTAGTTATTATGGCGGACGTGTGGCTGTTGGACGTGCATCTACTAACATTTTGGCAACACATATATGTAAATCGTGCATGCATACAAATATATGTAAAGGCTATGAATCATTTTGGTATTGAAATTAATATACATTTTTAGCTATAGTGACAGTGTCTCTGAAACAACTTTCATATAGATCTTTATATTTATGTTACGTTATATCTGTTCATAATTGAGATTAGTCGAGATCGGGAATGTATATTTCTTGTTGCTTTTAATAAATATATATGTATGTAAGGCCATTTAGATTGAGTTTGGGAGAGGGTCCAACTGACCGTTATTAAGATTGAACGCAGATCTTTGAACAACGGTATCACATACAGCAATGATTTTCAGACTCATATACAGAGAGAGAGAGAGAGAGAGAGAGAGAGAGAGAGAGAGGGGGGGGGGCTTTTTTTGTGAGGAAATGACAACAATTCTTTTTAAACATACCCCTTTCTCTTCTCCTATTCTCAACCATTGCTGCTTCTTGTGGTGTCGGTTGGGGGGGGGGGGGGTATTTGACTTGTTCTGGAAACACTGTCAATATTCATCAAATCTCTAAAGAATTTATCGTATTGTTTATTGCAGCAGCTGACAAGTTCTTCTTAGGATGTAATTTACTAATTATCACTGATTTATTCGCTCGACGAATTACATGTAGACCTAGATATATGAACTTAATTATTAAAGACCTTGAAAAAATAATTATTTTGGTATACAAGTTTATTTTTTGGGTCTTTTTCTTCTTTTCGCAACTGATGTACAATATACATGTACAAGTTTGCTGAATAAAATTCATTCACTTTTTCTTTTCAAATTTCAATCTGGGCGTCAATTTGTATTTATTGGAAATTTTAACAGAATATTTCCTTTTAACATGTTCAAGGGCTGTACAAAGTCGGCTCATGGGGAAAGTGGAGGGGAGCATTTTCATTTCTCTCAACTTGTAGCACTCTCGGACCCCATTTTAGAACTTGAACTGTATTATTTATCATACTTCATTAGAGAAACAAGAGCTTGTGGAGGTAGAGGCTACGTTTGCGACTGCTTTCGGAAATCTGTAAACTTTATTTGAAAAATTTAAACGTTTTTAATGTACATTATGTGCACGGGCACCTGACGTATTACATTTTTCTCATGATATAAAAAATACTCCCCTTACCTATAAATAAACACTTGTATTATTAGGTAAGCGGAGTAATTTTTATATTAAAATTTTATGAAGTCAGATGCCTTTGATTATGTGTGATTTTGTTATTTTCATAACGTTATGTTTAATATTGTTCATAACTTATGCAGTTTTTACGGAAAAAAGTCTTCCGACAATTACTTTGTTTACACTTCGCATTGAGTGATCCGGTATATAGGCGCTCAAAAATATTAGCGATGATTTCACCAATATTGTAAATAATCAGTGTATTTCGCAAGAATGTTTTTAATTTGAATTGATCAGATTGTTTTTTAAACAGATGAACTTACGAATATTTCCACTGAAACTTTTAGCAATCGAAGTCCATAGCAGACGACATCATCTTACCGACAGTGACGTAAATAATTCAGACCTGGAGGGAGTGTAATGAAGTCAGGTAATTGTACACGTGTATACATGATTAATGAAAAAGTTGGGTTTAAAATGCTGTACGTAAAATTATTTAGTATGTATTGAATATCATTATTGTAGATGGATTTTTCCATTCAAACAGGCATGCATTGTATATGATATGTTTACCACTTCTATAGATCCATACTTTTTCACAGAGTATGGACAAGGAGTGGTAAACATGTGACCGTCCCAGTTTATATTTGTATTCATTTTTGTATGTCTTGATATTCATAAATATGTATGATTGAAGAACAATACATTGATTTAGGGAAAATGAATGAATTTCTTCATACCTAGTCCTGGAAAAGAATATGACAAGAATTGCAACTAATTTCTTACCTGGATTAAACTTGAAAGATTTAAATTGACTTCTTAGGACCATTCAGAGTTTTGTGGAACACCTTTCACAACTTAATGGGACATGGTGAATTTGATGATTTGTTGTTTGATTTTAATGTTTTTTCTGTTATTGTACATGTTGTAAGTGTTTGAATTTTATGATTTTTTTTTACGTCTTCCTCAGGAAATGGATTCCTTACTCTTACTTGGAATTTTAGTTGCAATATTGGTCATAATATTTCTTCTGATGCAAATGTACCGACACTACCGGCTACAGCACTATGAGGTTCCAGCAAGAGACATCACAAAGGGACACAAGTTCTTCATGGTGGACCAGTTTCCAGAGCAGACCTATTGCAATGTGGATCACAATAAAATCAAACATGGTGCTTGCTGTGACAGTTGTGGTATTTGTGTCGATGATCACAACATGAAGGAAGCCAATAAAAAGATCCCTTGCAAACCAGTGGCCGTTGCAGGTTCTAAGCTTGAACATCACTGGGTGCAAGGTAATCTCCCTTTGTACAGCAAATGTGCAACGTGTTGGGAAGACTGTGGGACAATGCCTCATATCTGTGATAAAAAATGTGCTTGGTGCCAACAAACTATCCATGAAGGGTGCTCTCCTAAGTCAGACTTTTGTGATTTAGGACCAAACAAAACTGCCATCATCCCCCCAACCTGTATCAAGTTGAAGAGTGTGGGAATAAAAGTAAGGAAACATCTAGTCATCAAAGAAGCCTCCATTCCTGATATTGAGAACTGGAGTCCTCTTATTGTGATAGGCAATAGAAAAAGTGGCAATAATGATGGAGATTACATACTACGTTCTTTCAAGACTCTTTTGAATCCCACCCAGGTGAATATATACAAATGTATTTTGATTGAAAAATAGAATTATGCCAACTAGTGCATTGAAAAACCTCAATATTTACCAGTACATGTACTAACTTTTGAAAAAAGTGTAATCACTATATATACAACATTATAATACTGTAGTTAAA
Source organism: Magallana gigas (assembly GCF_902806645.1). Taxonomy (NCBI): domain Eukaryota; kingdom Metazoa; phylum Mollusca; class Bivalvia; order Ostreida; family Ostreidae; genus Magallana; species Magallana gigas. The sequence continues at coordinate 31,688,010 of NC_047568.1, forward strand.
ATTTAGAAAGTTTACAACTATTACATGAATCTTGTTTGTATGAGATATTATGTATTGAGAAAATGTGATGACTTTGATTTGATGTGCTATCCTACAGGTGATAGATCTGAATGACGATTCCCCAGAAAATGCATTAGAATGGTGTCGACTACTCCCGACCGTCACATTCAGGGTGTTGGTCTGTGGTGGAGATGGGACCATTGGCTGGGTGCTGAATGCAATAGAATCCTTAAAATTACAGGTAATGCTACATGTCATTGGTATTAGTTTAAGGTACTGTATGCAGGTTTATTTCCCCCTGTGTCATATTTGATTTCTCACGTATTGTTGTTCTGTGGTTTCATCAATATTTGTCGGTCGACATCCATTTTTGTGGATTGAATGAAAATTGCAGTTTCAAGGATACATAAATTTATGGACATTGATCCTATCAATACTATGTATTAATAAAATCAGTACTATGTATTAATAAAAATTGCAACAAAAACTCAACCACAAAATACACAAAAATTGGTATTCAGTTGATATCGATGAAGATACAGTATTTTAAATTCACCCTTAAAATGATGTGTCAAAAAAGATCAAATATGTAACATATAAAATCAAGTTACAGAATACTGTATATTCATTTTTTTTTGGGGGGGGGGGGGGGGGGGGGACCGTGTCACAAAATTGTGAAAATAGAAAAAAAGTGTAACTTTTTTACATGTATTTGCATCAGTCATTTTTTGTGATTTTAAAAGTTCCTAATAGCAAACAATACCAGATTTAAGTCCTTGGAGTTGAACTTTAATTCAAACAATTTGAAGAAAATTTCTCAAATATTCATCAGTTATTCAACTGATTTTATTTTATTTAAGCAGTTAATAGTTCAGAATACATATTTATACAGCATACAACAAATTAAAGATTTATCTGTATATCACCAACAGTTATTATTTCATTTTATAGATTGATTGATGTAAATTTTGATTACCCGGTAGAAGGTTTCAGAACATGAAGATTCATTTTAGTGGAATGATGATAATTTCAAGCAAATATGAAATGATATTTGAATTGTTTGATTTGCAGATTCCACCACAAGTCGCCATCTTGCCACTTGGGACTGGAAACGATCTGTCACGTGTGTTGGGTTGGGGGGAGGGATACACTCATGAAGATCTAGATGTCAATGATTTCATGAGGCAACTACAGCAGGCAAAGCCTGTGAAACTGGATAGGTAAATCATTTATGAAACACAATTTTATAAAATTTCATATCTCTAAGTGTTTACAAAGAAATGAATTCTAACTTCAACCAAAAAAAATGTCTTAACTCTGCTGTAACTTAAGTATGAATAAAAAATCAAGATCTTCTGTTGTTAGTTTAGAATAAGAATGTAATGGGGTATTTATTAATTGAGATTTTTTTCTTTTATTTCAGATGGGCTGTTCGAGTTATCAATACAAAGAAAGTGATAGGAAAAACAAAGAAAGTATGTGTTTAATTTGTGTGACATGTTTTTGCTCAATGACTTTATATTATCGGTATTAATCAAAGCATAGAACATATTCAAGGTGAAAATTTACTCAAAAGTAACCATGACAAATATTACTCGTATATGATACCCTTAACAGAGAATATGGTGATAGCCTTAAGGAATATAGAAGCATAAATGTTGGTGATCTTACAACATGTTATGAAGGTGTTGATACTTACACGTAAAAGGAAGTTATCTACACTTTCCACTTAATTTAAGATAAGACGATGAAGCATCAGTACAAAGTAGTTTTTCTGTGAAACGCAATGATATGTTTTGATTAATCAAATTCATTGATTTGATAGATAATTAAGATTAATTGGGATTAATAGGTGTGTTTTGTGGGTGTGTTTACTATGTATGTTATTTAGAAATGCACAACACATCTTGATTGTCAGCGACATATATTTACCTCGGTATATGCTGATTTTGATTGACATTTCCTGAATCACTTTGTAGATGATAATGAATAACTATTGCTCTATGGGTGTGGATGCACTAGTGACTTTAAACTTTCACAGACAGAGGGAATCCAAACCGTGGCTATTTGCACACAGACTCATTAATAAGGTACCCTCTCTCTCTCTCTCTCTCTCTCTCTCTCTCTGTATTTAATGACATACTAACTTTTGAAATGAATTTCCATATAATTCATTTCTTTTAAATTGTGATAAGGGACATTCCTCAGAGAATTATTAATGTAGATGAAAGTACTTCTTATTAAAAAAATAATTACCATTAAGAAAAATTGCAGACCAGAATCAGTCACTTTTTTCTGTTGTATCATGCTGTTACACAACATTATCATGAAAAATTAATTGTATTAGATTATAGTTTATTTAATTGTTTACTATAAACATGGAGTTGCCATATACTGTAGTGAAAGCCCATTGTTAAATTTACCAATTCGAGTTATCTCTCTTTGTTTAATACCCATTTCAACTCATACGACTGCCTCTGTTTACTTTTCAACATGTATAGGCTTACATTTTTCTAGAAATATTAAATATTAGATAATTTTCAGAGAAAAAATTGATAAGCATTTCAATCATTATTTAAAAAAGCTAAGATTCTTGAATACTTTCAAGTACACATGGAATTATTTGATTTGTAACATGTATTGTTTCTACATAATGAACCCGATTGAATTTTATGATTTTTCAGACACGAGGTAAAATCAGTTCTTGATTATATATGTACATGTAGTAATTGATTAGATAAGTAATTAAAATAGTATGTGCGTTGAAATAATATCTTTTTGTCAGTCATATTGTTATTATAATGATCTCCAAATTAGACAAAGAACAAAGAATAGCCCTGTCTTAAAATAGATACTAGTACATTTACTTAATTTCTTCAGTTAAAAAACATAATAATGTTTGTTAGATGTCCAAACTTTTAAATAAATCTTTGACATCTTATGGTATTGTTTTGATCATATTTTTTTATCAACCAATAAATACGTTGCAGAAGATTTTGAGGACAAATGTTTTGCATACACGCACACTATAGTTAACAGTTATATCCAGTTCGATTCTTCAAAAGAATATCCATTTCGCTGTTTATGTTCCGTCTTGAAACTCTAATGAATATCTTTCAAACATAATAAACCCTGTTACTTGTAACGATAAGGTCTGTTGAAACTAAAGAGAAAAAGTTCTCACAGTGGTGAAGTATGGAAATGACAGTTATAACGCGAGTAAAGTCGGTTAAACCTCGGACCACCATTGTCATCTCCCGCCAAAATCCGGAGTGGAACGTTCGAACGGAACTCTGTGAACTCTCACTTAGCCATCGATACTTAATGTTTATTTACCGTTCTTAATTGAAAGCATAACCTACTCGGTGGGAAATTGTACCACATTATGACAGAATAAAAAATGAAGTAGCGTTTTATGATGTGATGTGTATTAAAAAGGGGGCGGATTCGTCCTGCAAACAAACAAATAAAAAATATTCGAACTCTTAATGTTAGAGGTGGAGTGACGATTTTATTCCCATTATCAAATTCTTCCGCTGTAAAAAGTACTGTTTTGCACCCATTTTACAAATTGGTTTAAGAGTTTTCTTTGTTTTTGGAGCTTTTTTTGTTTGTTGAGTTTTAGAATTGGGTTGGAGAATAGTACTTGAAGTGTAAAAAGTCACATAATTCATGTAATTTTTTCGGGAGGGGGTGTTTGGTTTTTAACTTTTTAAATACCCTGCCGCAAAAAAGTAAGGAAGTCTTTCTTTCTCGTCTCACTTATTTCCATGATACAAAACAGGCTGAGAAAGTTTGAATTGGTTTACAGCTGAGATTTTAATCGGACGATATTTCAAGCCATGTTTCCATATTTTCCTATTAATCGCCGTAATTTGGATTCGGAGTACATCATTAAAATCCAGAAAAAATCCAGCCGTAACACATTCGTGAAATAAAACAGATACACAAAGTTCGCGTCGTCCGGATCGCGAAATACTGAAAACTGACCTTATAACTAATATATCAAAGGCAAGCCTAATAACCCATTTTCATATTATTTCAATTAAATTTGGATTTGAATATTTCTGCACCGTTCCTGTGCATTTTTTCGGCCTGCGTTTGTATATACATATGGTTTATATAACGGTTAGCACAAGCGTAAACATCAGGCGCATGTTTTCGATGACACCGACAACCCTCACTGCAAGTTCTCAAGGAAGATGACACGAAAATGAGGGGTTTTGAAGAAAAACTGTTCCATCGGTGATTGTGGGTTGTCATTTTTTTTTACTGTGCTCAGATCTAGAACTTCAAGGCCCCGGCGAGAGACGGCTGGGAGAGGCTGGTGACAGATGGATGGGTTTCGGGGGAGTTGCCCGTCGTTAGAAGCTGGCAAATTTCACTTATTAAGAAGCCGGTGGGGGGTTTCAATTTTGATGCGATTTGCAGAGAACTACTTTTTTTTTGCACGTTCTACCACATATTTTTAAAAAACCACAGAAAAGCACAACAGATTAATATGAAAAGAAAAATTACAGTAAACTTTGGGTTGATTTTTACTTTTGGTTGTTTTTTATTTTAGAATAATTTTTTTGTCTTTTTAGTATTATTTTTTTCTTTTGATTTGCAAATAAAGTTAAGCGCTCCTTAAAATATGATTGAGCGTAATGGACTATGATTGAGCGTAATGGAACGTTATTTACAGCAAAGCTAATATTCTTTGACTGGCTACATAAAGAGATACATGTACGTGTACAAACACCGTCACCTGTGTGAAACAGAGTAGCCCTTGGACCGCACGAATCCATAATGACAACTACTGCTTTTGTTTATTTCTTTAATTTTACCAATAATTAGACCATGTCTTTGATGTGACCCCCCATCCCATAGATCTATATCTCTCACCCCACAGAATCAAACAAAAACTCGCTGCTTCCCTCGATGCTATCTATGCTGTCGAAGCGACTTCGTGTAAATGAAAGTGGTTTCAAGGGGAGATAAGATTCCAATAATCTTGTATATACTTCGATGAAGGGTTTGCTGAAAAAAATGAGTGATTTTTTTCCCACAAGAAATATGACTTTGTCACTATAGTGTACGTGCGAGGGAATCAAATCTCGCGAATTCTTGATCTTGGCGATATTTCTGAAGGACGTATAGCATCTGTTCTTGTTTGCATTTCAGGAAATTTATCAGCGACCAAATAAAAATTAGAACATTTCTAAGAGATTCATTGAACTAAACATAATTTTTTGAAAGAAAAAAAATCATAATTTTAGAAATGGTATGCTCTCTCATTCAAATGCATGTAAATGTTCATTATTTTATAGAATATCAGAGATTATTATACAGCACGTGTCACATTCCGTAAACATGTATTACGAGATCCTGAATGCACGTTTTGTCGATACAAGTAGTTTTTGGGGGGGGAAATGATACAAACTGCACTATCATATAACCCAACTGTCTTTTTCGATGTTATTACAATAACATTTTCTCTCTTATAGCTGTGCTACTTTTACTATGGGACCAAGGATGTTTTAGAAAATGAGTGTAAAAACTTGCATAAAAAAATTAAGGTAACTACTGCCTGAAACATATATTGATTTATAAGTACATCATAAAAATAATAATTTGAAATGCAAATAGTCTTTATTATAATTTTATATATGTACATGTAGATACTTAAGATATTCACCATGGATATAATTTGTATTTTGTTGATGAGGTGGAACTGGACGGACAACTGATTGAGCTGCCAGAGATTGAAGCGATAGTCATCCTGAACATCAGTAGCTGGGGTGGGGGATGCCAGCCCTGGGGGGCGGGCCATGACGAAAACAATCAATTAAAACCGGCAAGGTATGGAAAATAAGTGTATGCTCTGTGGGCAGACCTTATGCAAGTGATGAGGTCTTTGGAACCATTGGCTTTTGTACCTTTATGTTTTTATTAAACGAGAGAGAGAGAGAGAGAGAGAGAGAGAGAGAGAGAGAGAGAGAGAGAGAGAGAGAGAGAGAGAGAGAGAGAGAGAGAGAGAGAGAGAATAATCGCGACTTCTATCAGGAAAAATTACTACGTGTAGTTATTTGTGATAGGACTAGACTGGACAGCGGAACCACAGGGAAAAAACACGAAAACAAAACAGCAGAATGAATGAACATGTTCTAAATGATTGGGATTATATACGACATATAAAAAGAAAAAAATGCTATAACTTCGACTCTGATTACAAGAAATGTCTCATATTTGCATATTGACATTGAAATTAATCAGGAAGCATTATTCCGAGGTATTTAGTCCGGGTTTTTTTCTTTTTGCACAGAGACCATAAATTTGACTACATAAACAATTGCCACATTGATGTAGAATAAACAGTTTATGCAACATCTGTGTCGGGGCACTTAATTTATGTCCCAAACTGAAATATCTACACCATATGTCCTTCGCTGATAGAAGGGAAATTCCCATCCCCGTCAACCTCGGCGTGTCGGGGTTGCGATTCTCACTGGTATCAAATAATACTTTTCTCTCTATCTGATAAACAGATAAATGGCTTTATCTTGAGACTGCAACTGCACTGCATCTCAAAGCTCTTTGTCTCCTTTACCCAGCCTTCTTTTTTTCTTTACTACAAATCCTTGAGAAATTTCAACATGAGTAATGATATTTGACAATGGTAATGGGATTTGGGGAAAAAAGACGATTTGTTAAAGCTGCTCAAAAGTGACATTACTGGAAATGATGGAGACGTCAGAGCTTTAACTTATATGATAATCTGCTGCAAGGAAACGGGTTTATTTGGTAATCTGTCGCAATCAGGATTCTACAGATGATGCTGCATGTATGTCGGCAATATAAGAACACTAGGGAATACAGTGCAGCCCTTACAAGGGACCCTTAAAATGATAATACTGGAAGACTGTACATGTCCATGACACGCGAACTGCACTATTTGATAATCTACTGCAAGGAAACGGGTTTATTTGGTAATCTGTCGCAATCAGGATTCTACAGATGATGCTGCATGTATGTCGGCAATATAAGAACACTAGGGAATACAGTGCAGCCCTTACAAGGGACCCTTAAAATGATAATACTGGAAGACTGTACATGTCCATGACACGCGAACTGCACTATTTGATAATCTGCTGCAAGGAAACGGGTTTATTTGATAATCTGCCGTTATCAGGATTCTACAGATGATGCTGCATGTATGTCGGCAATATAAGAACACTAGGGAATAAAGTGCAGCCCCTTGCAAGGGACCCTTAAAATAATAACACTGGAAGATTGTACATGTCCGTGACACGCGAACTGCACTATTTAAGATTCGGGTCTCGTAGCACGTAAAGTGTTAAATCATGGCGGGAGTTAGTTTATAGTCCTAGATTCCGACGGTTTGTTATATAAATCTTTAGATATTGTGCAGAAGTAGCCATATTTTTTGCGAGCGTAAATACTTTTGACTTTTGAATGGCATTTGAACAAGATTTTCCCAGGCCCAGAGAGAACGTAAAGACGGTGGGAAACTTTCACGTGTCATGCCGACCTGATATATACTCTGATTCTTATTTATGTCATTTCTATAAGTCAGTGAGATTCGGGTCCTTAAGTCGGACCCCCGGGGCCTGTCATAACACTCGACGGAAAAGTAATATACAGTGTATGTATACTGGGTCATGAGGAAAACGGGGTTAGGAAAACACCCGGTGCGAATTTGCATGTCTCTAATTTTGCCAATTTTTACAAAATGCAAAGTTTATCCAGTTTTTATGGACTTTCAAAAATATAATTGAACACGTAGATTACGGAAATTGTGTTTTATTTTCCAAAGATTTCCTAGAGCAGGTTTACTAGTTTTGCTTTTTTTTTTTTTTATTTCAAAAGGTGTCATTCAGTAAAAGATTTAGCATTAATGGAGTGCACTCAAAGAGAAGTCCCGCTTTTTGCACAACAAATTGTATAAAATAAGTAATAAATGAAAAATAGAATAAATTGTGCATGAATTACATTGTACGACGATTTTTTTCCATAAACTTAAGATTTAGTGGCCTAACCTTTTGTTCATGTTGTAGTGAATTGTACTATTCACCTCTTAAAAGTTGCAGCTTTTAAGAAGAAATCAAGAAGGGTGTTAATTTTCTGTCCTTTTTTATAAACTTTTAAAAAGTATTCCCTTTGACTTGTGAGGAAAACGAGATGAAGACCGGTTGGTGACCTCAAAGTTCAAGGTCAAAGGAATGTGATTTGTAATGTTCAAGGTCATTTATAAAAAGCAATGTAATATTCTAGGTCATTTTGCATTACTCAAGGTCAGTTATCAAGAAAGTTCAAGGTCAAATCATCATAGTTGTCATTGTTAGTGTTCAATATCACCAACCGTGGTGTATTATTAAGCGTTTCCGCTAATCTGAATCTTGATATGACGTAAAAAAAAAAACCCCGATCAATCATAATGTCTAACAATCTCGTCTTGTTTGCGCTACAGTTTCAACGATGGTATGCTGGAGGTGATGGGCATATACTCGTCCTTTCACATCGCCCAGCTTCAGGTGGGCCTAGCTGACCCTATCAGACTCGGTCAGGCCAAGATTGTCAAGGTAAGAGCACACAGTGCAAGCTTATTAAATATATCTGCAAGGCAGCGTTGTGGGAAAGTGCAAAGGTATTACAGGTAAAAAGAAAACAGGTGTGATATTTTTATCCAGGTGTTAGTCACACCCCCGTAAACCTACTTGTCCACCAGGACCTATGTGGTTTTGTTTGGATTTATTTTGGTTTGTTTTGCAGAAATTTCCCACAAGCACGCCCCGTAAATTAAATTTTCCAAAAAAAGAAATAGCAATGAACAAATTCATTTAAAGATTTTGGTATTGCAATCTCTATGTTTAGGTGGAGATGGTGTTAGAAAGTCATATCAAATTAAAGTCAGTATTATTTAATGTAATAATTTCTATTTTATTTATTAAGAAAATGACAAGTTTGTGTATTTTTACCTGTAGATTAGTTTGAGCGGGGGTAAAGTACCGATGCAGGTGGATGGAGAGCCGTGGGAGCAGCCCCACCCCGCCGAGTTAATCCTGACCTCCCATAGCCAGGCCACCATGCTGTCCACTGCCTAGGAATATAACTCCTCTGTGATAAGTCCCATTTGATGTTAATTGTAAATTTATTAGCATGTACTGTAGAAGACAAATCATTCGTGGCTTTTTTTTGGTTGTAATGACGATTACTATGATAAAACGCAGGTGATTACCAGCAGGACTGAGGTGACTCATGTTAAAGGATATGGAACAATGTTTTGGGTTATTTCCCTTAGGAAGTTCCAGCTACGTTGACCAACAGCAGAATGACTGGTCTGTCTTTTAAGGAGGCCGGTTAGTCAACAATTTAACCATCAAATCTTCCTTGAATTTTTTTAAAGGAATTTTTAAAGCTGTAAACTATTATTCGGTAAAGAAAAATTCCATATACTTTCGCTTTAAATTTTTAATTTTGAATACTTTTATCTTTAAATAGAGCTCTTCGTTTTAGGGAGACCAATGTAGTCTTAAAAATAGCCACGACCGTCCAGCCCTCTTAGTAGAGTAAAACGATGCGTACATTTTTTTCTTTTAAAAGCACAATTAAGTATTAAATTAATATAAATAAAAAATGAATGTTCGTAAGGAGTATAAGTGTATAATGTTTGAAGATTCCGTCACTTCAAAAGAAATATGTCCACGTATTTTATTTTATTTTTAATGAAATACTAGTACCGCAGGAGCAAAAAGCCTTTCATTGTAGATCTCGTATTACTTAATGTGTTGTCTGTCCTCAATGGAGAAATGTCTTCTTTTTACATGAAAAGGCGAACGAGAAGATGCCATTTATCATTATAGTCCTCTGTCGTGTAATTATATGGCATGAAATGGAGCATCCTCTGTGTGTTGAAATGACTAGACAATTTTTTACCTTACTTTTATAGATGTACTTTAACAATATATGAAACATTCTCAGATTGGACATTGAAACGGCAAGGTCACGATTATGGTCAAAATTTATTGTTCCGTTTTTGATGTTCACAGTGCTCTAGTAAGGCATTTTTAGTAGTCAACCAATAAAAACGATAGTTTTGATTCCTGCACTTTGAATTCAAAGGTATATAATTTTTCCGTATACATGTAGTCTATATCTTGATGATATCTTTATTTTCCCTGAATTAAAAAAAATACTTGTAAGTTTTGTCGCATTTTTTGACACCATCTTAAAATTTAAAACTTTTATATTTCAATACAAAAAACTCCCCCCTCTCCATCTTCCCAAGTCAAGGGTTTCTGATCCGCACTCTCCTCACAAACGGTGAACTCAGTGGACCGAAAACGCTTGGCTAGCGAAGATGCCCCTCTCTTACTGTCTCTCTTTGACACTATATATTTCGTGTTTATGTAATCGACATTTTATTGTCTGATGTTTTTGTATTTTAAATCTAAATAGTTACTTCATGTACGTACATAAAATTGTTCTTAGCAATTTTCTTTTTCCATAACATTTTTTGTCTCAATTTTATTTTATTTTTAAAAGAATGTATATTGTTTTATTGATATCTCCACGGACACCCACCATAGGAATATGAACTGCACAGTCTCTGTTTGATAGAGCAGTATTATTATTTATGTTATAGTATATTTAATTGCATTGTTGATGTGTCCCTTGGATACCATTATTCCTTCTTTTATATTTTGTATATTTATTTAATCATTATTTATTTAACACATTCCTATTTTATGGTTTTATTTTTCTCTTTTATTATATTTATCTTTTATTTTTCGTATTTGCAATATGTACACGTTCACTGTTTGTCCTTGTTGAGACGATAAATCAATGGCTCTATCCAATATTCCTCATTGGCATTGGGAAATTAGTTCACTTTTATTTGTTTTGTATTTCAATAAAACATTATTACAATTGCCTGCCAATGCTGTTATAATACTCTTGGTTTTTTCGTCATTTAGAATATACCATGTTTTATAGTATTAGTTAATGCAATCAGTTTTGTTTCGTGTAGACTTTCAGTGAATCAGGACCTTTTAAGGCACAATGGTCACGTGATAATCACAGATCATATATCCAAGAAATGGCAAATGTTTTAAACAGCCACACATATTTTCATGAAAGTTTGAAGGCTTTCACAATTGAAAAGACAAAACTGCGTAACACTTGTCTACCTTACTTATTAATTAATATAATTACGTATTTTATACTTATGTCACAATGTATTCTACTCTAGTCTCGCACGATTGATATCCTGATTAAGATACCATTAAGTGTCCAATCCTGTAGTATAACATATTCTGTATAACGTCTTAAAGTTTTAATACTTACTGTCGTATATAATGGAAGTACTTGCAATATTCATATACCATGCATTCATAATTGATACTCTTAAACAACAGTGTTTTGTCTATAATTTTTCATGTTAAATCCAGCCTTTGTTCCCATATATGTAGATTAAGTAATCTTCTAGTTGTTAATTCAACATGTAATTGATTTTGTACTTTTATTCACGGATATTTCAACTTCAATTTTTCCCTCTTTAACCTTTTTATCCATTTTAAATTTATTTCAATTGGAATTCTCTACGGCGGGTTTCCGACGAGCTCTGTTTTATCAGTTTTTATCTCGAACTGCATTTGATTATCTATGAAAATGACGGAAGCAAAGTTATAGAAGAGATAACAAATCTGCTAGCAATTGGCCTCTCTTTTTATTTTTATTTTTTATTTGCAAATGAACACATTTCGAAAATTAATCTGGTTGTTAGGGTTGACTTATTACAGTAATTCATCTTCTCTCCTCTTCTCTCCTCCTATGTTCTCTGTTACACTTTCTGACAGTTTACTGGCGTTAGGATGGAAAGGCTAAAGGCTATACTGTCATGGTTATGCTCTTATTGCTTGAAGTGGGCTGCTAAAGATAGAAGAATTATGGTCAAGAAAATTTTTTCTCAAGATTATGTTTCGTTATTTTTTTTTATGTTATCTTTGTGATCGAGATACTTTGATTTTCCTCTTCAAAACTCTTTGTTCAATTTGAAAATTGACTTTGAGCTTTTGACTTTGAATTAAAAACCGACTTTTTTGGGGGGGGGGTCATAGTTAACTTGGATACTAGTATACTACCATGATACCTTGTCAGATTTATATATCTATGTAATTATCATGCTAATACTTTGTCATGACATGTATGTAAATGTTGATTGTGAAATTGTTATGTTTCATACGTTATAGCTGCGTGAATTAGAAAATAAAAGTAAGAGAAACTACAAAGAATTGCAGTCTTTCTATATTTTTTTTTATATTTTCCACCAAAAAAATTGTTTGAATGTCTTCATACTTGTGTCATATTAAAGCTGGATGTCCATTCATCTCTCTTTGGTTTGTCAACAATATTCCTTTTTTTTTATTGTACTTCGATAAAAACCATCAATAATCGAAATTGTATTTATTGAAGATTTACATATGAGTAAAATGTAGAACTTACATTTAGTGATATTGTTTTAAGCTATAAAAGGGTAGAAACTTCTTCATGTACACTGTATATAAGGCTTCAGCGTTACGGTAGAATCAATTATATTGAAGTAGCGTTGTTTTCTCAATCGCTATGGGATTTTTTTTTTTAGCTCGCCCGAGCTGAAAGCTCAGGTTTTCTGATCACTTTTTGTCCGCTGTCCGTCTGTCTGTCTGTAAACTTTTTACATTTTCGACTTCTTCTCCAGAACCACTGGGCCAGTTTCTACCAAACTTGGCACAACGCATCATTGGGTGAAGGGGATTTAAGTTTGTTAAAATGAAGGGGAGCTAATTAGGATTTATTGAAAATTTGTTGATATTTTTCAAAAATCTTCTTCTCTTTGGCCAGAAAAGCTGAAACTTGTGTTGAAGCATCCTCAGATAGTGTAGATTAAAGTTTGTTCAAATCATGGTCCCCGGGGGTATGGTGGGGCCACAATGATGTGTGTTTGATGTGAGATTTTAAAAGATTAGTGCGAATGTTTCTCGACTTGTTGGAATACTGCTGCCGTCATAGGCAAAATCCCATCTTGAGCCCTGGACCGGTAAATGTCCGAGTAAAAATAAACTGGCGACTTCGAGAGATAAATGACGTATATCTCCGCTATTTTAAGACCCATCGACTTGAAATTCGGCGTGAGTGTATCTTAGACATTACTTTTCTAAAAAAAAATACATGCATATTTCAAGTGTTATAAAAAATAATTGATTTATTATTTTTTTTTAAAGCGAGCTGGTAGTTTTTTATCTGGGTCGGAGTTCGACCCCTTTCTTTATTTATGGTTACATTAAAATTAATGTTAAAACGGGCTTGGCATCTGTGGATCTACATGTATAATATACTACATTGTCCAGATAGTTTGTATTATGACTCCGTTAAGCTGATTTTACCATACCTAATGTTGCTCAGGTGAGCGATGTGGCTCATGGGCCTCTTGTTCATTTTATATTCTATGATTTTTGTCTAATAGGTATGGCATATCGACTTATAAAAATTAAAATATAAAAAGCTATAATGTAACAAAGATTAGTAAAACTTTGTAGTGTCGGTGATTAGGCAAACTATAGTCTGTAAATTGTTTCATTGGGTATCAATGATTGGAGACAGAATACTAACAATCATGTTTATTTTTTTATCGTTCATTTTGAATTACCAATAATGCTTTTATTACCATACAGTTTAACTATTCTTGTGATTTAAATTTGCAATGTCATTATGATATCAATATTTATTACCTTTTTGTATTGTTATAAATTTGCTTGCAACGGAAATGGTACAGACCTCCTTCCAAAATCAAAGGAAAATTTGATCAGCTGAAATAAGGTTCATCGTTGCTTTTAACTCTCATTTCATTTCATGGTATTTTTATGTAAATAGATAATTGTTCTTGTAGTATTGAACTACATATGATTTACTAGGATATTAGACTATGAAATAAAAACAACAAAGTGGTGCATTTTGAACGTGAATCATCTCTATTTTACAATCGTGAATTCTGCATCCAACTTTATTTATATCCGGTTCAGCGCCATCTAAGCATAATCAGAAATTTATTCACCCCCAAACAATTTAGGACCATCTTATTTCATATACAAAACCTTCATGACAGGATACAACTAATTATAAATACTTAAAGTTATAGTACATGAAATATGATTACACATTGTATAAAGTCATGTTATTGGTGTCAATAATTTTATTTTATATTCATCAACCAACACTACCATCAACTTCTTCCAACTTTTAATTTCCAATGTATTTTGACGAATTAGAACCATTTTATAAAGACCTTGGACTTTCGGTAGGATGTAAGTATCTATTTCTTGCATCAAAACAAGTTAAACTCACGCTGGTTTCAAGCGAAATATGCACAGATCGCGTAGTCTCTGTTAGAAAGCCTGACAAATCTTGTTGATTTCAAAGAGCCATGGCTCAGTGGCCAGCAATGAAATAGACAGGCCTACGTCATTGCTGTTTGACACAACTACCCAAAGTCCAAGCTCCTGTTAAAATGGTTTTATGAAATTGGCCAGTATACCCCTATCTCCTTGACTTAAAGCAAGTAATTATACCAGGATATGCACGATAGTAAATAAATATCAAAAGGAGATGATACACTGTATTATATGAGATGGAATGGGAGGGAGAACTTTTGTAAGAGATGCATTAATCTGAGGGACCGGTCGTTGTATCTGTTCTGACATATACAATGAAATAATTTGTCATTTTAAGACCATTTGTCATGTGAATTTCGGAATAAAATTGCTGCGCATTAAGGGATTTTCACGGTCTCTGAACGGTGGTGACTCGGTTTAATGTCTCTCTGATTTGATGTCGGTCAGAGATTTTTATTCACTGTAGTATGAATTAACGAAGATAATCCAATTTAATTAAATCCCAACGGAAAAAAACTTGGCAAAAGATAGTCAATGAAAGATTTGTCCATTTTGATTTGAACTATAATTGGATCTTGAAGGAAAAGTTTGCTTTGGTTAAGATAATACTCGCTAATTAATCAACGTTGAATAAAATGTTGCCAAATTGTGCTTTGTGATCTTCAACAAACGGCATCGCCAGCAAATTATTCAAGCCTTTTCATGCGTTTATGTTGTTTTAAGGTTGTGTTAAAACTTTAACGTTAAACTTTACATGCAATTAGTCGTCTATTTGCAAAATGTATTGAACGAGAAACTGTTTAATATTAATTCATAAAACGAATTTTTTTTAGATTATCAAAAAAAAAACAAAACTACCCTTCTTTATTTCTTTTCTCTTTCCTTTTTATGATTTGTTTTACTCTTAAATATGTTCACGAACTGACATCGATAAGTGCGAACATGCGAAAATCAAAAACGTTAGCATGCTATTGCTAAATACATAAATCAGATACATGCTAACAGCCGCGGTGTCCTAGCATTTTCTCCGTGATTCACCGCCGCGGCAGGTCCCCGCCATATGATATTCCTTCCTGAAGTGCTTATTATATAATGAGACAATTAGGGAGAGCTGTAGTTGTCATATTGTATATTCTATATTTACACCCATCCAGTAAATTCAAATTTTTCAACAATTATGAAAGTTTTCATGTATACCATAAGATGGGGCTTTCAAATAGGAATCACACTAAGTGTTTGTATTGCTTGATGACTCTGAGAGCCATTCATACATGAAGCTCCAAGTTTGAACCCCTAACAAGCATCTCGGTTTGAAAACTGGGCCTTATAACTTAGATTAACTTAATTCTGATCTCAGTCTTACTTTGTAAGTTCATAATATGACGCCTGCCCAGTTAGTAGCAAAGGAACATGCATAAATGATCAAAATTGAATTAAATGTTTTGACTGAATTAGACTTCATATTGTAATTTTAAGTAACACTAGAATTAGACGTCAGTTCGTCTAATTCAGTCAAATGACTCTCAGTATAGAAAAAATAGAATCTCGATGAGATGTAAAACAGCACACACACATTTAATACAATTTTGATCATTTATGCATGTTCCTTTGCTACTAGCTGGACAGGTATCATACACATGTCCTGACCAACATTGCTTTTTATGTTCACAAGCTTCTATTTCATGTTCAGTTTTTTAGGTATTTTCCAGTTTTACGTCATTCGCAAGGTATACAATACTTTCTTCTCCAAAATGCATACATTTAAAGCTTATCTATATGTACATACAGTATTATATAGATTCTTCTGTCCTAACATTTTAGTTCAAATTTGCATCATATCCTATAAACGCTAACCATATATCTATTAGTGCATGCCAACATTGTAAATATATGCTGGTATTATGCAACTAAAATTTGTTTGCATGCTTTTCTTCGCTGACATCGTACCATTTTATAAGTATAATATGCCACTTTTTTGTACATAAACTAATACCCGTACTTATTTCACACGTAATTTCAACAACCCGATAAATTCCCAAATCCTTCTCAATATTTTTTTTTAAAATTGCAATTGGTCTTGCCCTCAAATTTCAATGATTAATTTTTCTTTCTCATGTCAAAAATACATATAAATCATAGGCTTAAAAAAGAAATACTTTTAAGAAATAAGAATTCGTTCAGGTGGAATTAATTTTGACAAACCATTTAACGTTCCTTAGATCACTTTTAAAACGTGTCTTAATGGGGAAAAAATGTCACAAATGTTAATGTGTCTAATTTGTTAGTTACTCGTCGGTTCGTATCAATAGAGGGCCGTGAAATATGATATTGCTCCATTTTGAACTGTTCGATGCTGTTCAATGGTTTTTTTATTTTGTGGAAAAAGCCCTGAAAAGGTGTTAGCGTGCTTTGATATGATCAAGTTATTAGTTTTCCTTTTAATATCTAGGTACATTACCATCGTAAGTGTACTTGTATCTACCCGTGAGCTGTTTATATTTGCTGGGAGGTTTAACCATAATCGACTTTTGGGTTATTATATCATTTTCTTGGCCACTGCCTTATCATAACATTCCGTTCCCTATAACTTTGCTGAAAGTTCCATTGAACTAATTTAATGAAAGAAGATAAAATCTAAATTTTCAGTGAGAAAATTTGGATGCTGGGTTGTTGTTTGCTGATGTTTTTGTTTATTTTTTGGTCTTCCCAAGTATGTTGTTATTTGACATTGCATTTTCTGTCGTAGAAAGTTTTTGTTCAGCCTGCAGAGAGGGGGGTGTCTTGCTTGCGAAAACCCATCATAGTATCTCCACTCGCCTGTTCAATGAAGAGAAAATTAAATGAAAACAATCAATAGTAGGTACATGTACATTGTAATGACCACAGTGTGAAATGAGACTAAATTGACGCCAATCATCCTATTACTTGCATACACATGTACATATACATTTAAACTGTGCTTGTGCTACACATGCAAGTACAATTTCAAAATTTATGTAAATTTTTAAAAAAAAATTAAAGAAAAACACCATAAATTTGACAGTTGATATAACTATGAATGTATGATTAGAGGTAGCTTCAGATACACAGTTTGATCTCGATTATCATGATACTATAGGGCAGGTGTAAGTTTTTCAGTAGTAAAATGCAGGTTTGAAAGTTGGGAAAAAATGCTTTCCTGACCAACTTTCATGGTTCATGTAACTTTTATTTGGATTTGAAACATAAGGCTAGTTTCAGCAATAGAGCCTGATCTTGTCGATCCTACCTCACTCAAACTTGCGATAACCTTACGAAAACTAACACTGGAGTAACTGTTCATAGCACTATCTAGCTAGGTGCATTGTACATATTATCACACCAGCGAGCGTCCCTTAATGACTGTGGCTGGGGGACTTCTGAAGGTGACCGAGTAGTACTTTGGTTAAGAATACGAGAAGAAATTTATGTAGGCAAAATTTACAAAATTGTATGGAAACTTGAAACCGGAATTCAGAATAATTGATAAATTATTCCACCCATCTCTCTCTTTCTCTCTCTCTCTCTCTCTCTCTCTCTCTCTCTCTCTCTCTCTCTCTCTCTCTGAATTTTAAAGTTTGTATTTTACAGAAATTATATTTAAAAGAGGTACTACAGAGAGTTTTAAAGAAACTAAATCGATGGTATTTGTTGAAAAACCTTTGATTATTTCAAAAGCAAAAAAAGAAAAACGATTTCTTGATTAATAAAAAAAAAGAAATTTTAAGTCGATACATTGCACTTCTAAAACATCCCAGGAAATATAAATGTCCATATCTTTATATATAATCCGCATAATATCAAAAAGATTCTTAAACTGAAACGGCGAACAAATCGTTCAAGCTATTAAAACAGGCATGCAATTACACCTATGGCGTGTTTAATCTTCTCTGGCTGAGGAAAATTAAATTTTATATCATTTTAAAAGCAATATAATTTATTAGCTCCTCTGATAACAGATTTTTTTTTCTTCACAACAATAACTAGAAACGCTACCTTCAAACCATATACTAACGTTTTGACAAATTCAAACACAATTTTGAAATTGCTTTGAAAATGTTACGTATTTGATGTGCAGTCATTTTTGTTACAATTATCATTAAATGGCAATAATTGCACAAATTTGAAACAATTTTCTGAAATAAAAGGACAATTTTCTTTTTTCGTTTTTGTATTGCAGATAGGTATGCAATGATAGTAGAACATAAGCTGGGGCTCTAAGCAAGTTAGATTAGTTAAAAGAAAACAAACATGAACTTTTGACAAGTTTGTTAGACCCTCGTCCAAATCACAAAAACAATATTTGGTCAAGGTTTACCCTCTGAAAACCCACATAATTTGTTTAGACAATACGGTGGCCACAGATATATCGGTATATACGTGTAAGTGTGTACAAACAGACCTAGATTACTTCTCTGCTATCTTCTTATCATCATATTGAGCTCTTCAAAAACAGATATAAAGGCTTTACGAAACATCTTTTTACAGATTTCAAAGGTGAAGCCTTCAGCTAATTACTACCCTAACAAGTCAATTCATCAGACGGCCATGCTGGTATCCGACAACGCCATGATAAGATAAGGATGGCTGGAGCTCTGAACCGTACAGTGGCCCCAGTAATTGGTGACATCGTCAGGAGGGTGGAAAAGGAAAAAAGTTCGAATCGGGTCGGACGAGAATCGTATCATCTTGATGTGAGATGAAGTCACTGGAACTATCTTGTCAGAAGATCGTTTTCCCGCGAGCATTGTCGTGTGGCGTGTTAACTTTAACTTTCCTTCTCAATTTTTATCTTTTGCTCTGGAGAATGAATTCGCCGTGGTTGACTTGTTTTGTTAACATATAGGTAAAAGGAATGTTGGACGTCTAAGTAACCTTTTTATTCCAGGATACAGCAAGACTTTCATTACCCCTCTGGAGTCGAGTTTCCTGTGTCCGTCCGCATACCCCTCCCCCCTCTCTCTTCACTGTCTCCCTTGTTGAATTCAGTACTCTTACATGAGTACTGTCACTTCTTCTCTATTTGATTATATACTATATGCATCGATTAAAATTTCACTGGAAAGCAACAATTTATAGTGTGCATGTCTATAATGTTCCCTTCTTCAGCATGCTTGAGACTCGTCGCGAAATACGTTTGACTTGGCGCCGCGCAAACTATAGCATCTATTGTTAAATTTTTCCAAGGTCCAAAGGAGCCTAGAGTCGGTAACCGATGCCCTCACTTGTAGGAGCATAATGTCCCCCAGTTTTCAAGATAGGGGTCAAGATCCTACTGTTTCATAATTCATTGAGCTACTTGATACCATACTCGACCAATCAGTACCCGGCTTTTTGTTGTTTATGATGCTAGTTTTTATTTCCCTCTTTTAATAACTGTGTCATGTCCTTTATTTTGCTTTGCGAATACCGATCATTGACTATTTTATAAAAACTTGTACTAGCAACTTATTCTTAATATGCTTCTAATGCTGCCACTGGCAACAACAAAAAGGCATACACTTGGGGAAGAATTTGAAGATATCAACTTTCAGATACCCTTCGAATTACTTGTAAATGTAATCGTAAAATGTGGAATTGCTATGCGGAACACGGCCTCTTTATGAGTCAGTCTTAATAACTCGTGTTTATTTTCAATTAGAAAGATTCAAATAGTAAGATCGAAATTATACCAAACACGAAGGGAATTCGATACATAGATTGTTTGTGCTGATCTGACACAAATGAGTCACGGAAAAATAAAAGTAGATACTCTGTAATTTTGTACTAACCCAATTACGGGTCATTTTCTTGAGTAAAATTATCGATTTTCCAAAGATTTAAAAAGCATTCTAATTTCAGACATAAAATGTCAATACAGAGAATTGAAAAGACATAGATTACTCGGCGAACTGAAATCTCTGAAAGTGTCGGGAATGAATGCGCCTAGTGTTTGTAAATCTGGATATCATGCACACAAAAAACCCTTTCTATGATTCTCTTGACAGCGAGGTTTCGAGGAGATTTCTGAAGATTTGGTTATTGACATTGAAGGGCTTCTGATGTTTATTTTACACGTTGAATTTCAAGTTTATCTGAGTTTTTGATGTCAACAAACATGGCAATGATTAATATACCGTAACATTTGTTCTCAGTTTTTTTTTCATTTTGAAATCTCGAAAATTAATTCCAAAAATAGAGTGGCGAAAAGGATATTTCTTCTCTATGCATGAACTTTTCAAAATTTGCACTGCTAGGATGTCTTTTTACTGTCTTTTGGTATTCATGTTTTCAAAACATGACAAAAAGGGTTTTGCCATCCCTATGGGTTTCTAACCTTTCGATCGTTTCGGATGTAAATTCGCCCCGGTTCTGGCAGAATTTTGCGTTTTGTCAGCACTAAAACTACGGCGATGAGACGGACTCAAGAGCTAGGCAAATTAAAATAATGCGGCAAAAATTCGGTATCGTATCACTTTCCTCCTGGCTGAAGAGTTCTGCACTTGAAAAATATAGAGAACAATAATGAAAACGCCATTTGCATGTGTTTTTAATAAAATTTGACGGCTAAACTCTTGTTTCTTGAAGTGGAGAGATTGTGTATCTATGAAATGTTTTTATTGTCAAATAAAGATCACTTTTCTGAAGAGACTCCTACCTTGATTTTGGTTTTTGCTGGATGAGGAGGAATTCGTTATGAATCTTAAGCTTTCTAGTTGGACGCCTTCAATGTTATTAGAGACAAGATATAAAATTCTTTCCACATTTATATTCGTTTCTTCATGTGGACCGAGAATACGTATGGCTCGTTTGACTTTCATTCACCCTGACTTCATTTTTCACTCGGGTGACTATCGTTTCATCGGAAACTATATTGAAGGGTCAGCGAAATGTGTCAGCTGCTTTTCTCTACATATACCTCAACCATATATTCCTTAGAATTTCATTTTATAATCACTTGAAAAATACTCAATTTTACAAATAAAAGGCATATATTTCTCGCTAGATTTGATTTCCCCCTCTTTTTTTAGTTACCTATTTCGTATTGAATTAGTATTTATTCTCCAGATGAAAAGAATTGCTTATATATAGATAGAATTTAAACCGGTAGAAGATCTATATTAATATGTAGATTTATAAACCTTTATTTTTTCACTCGGCTCTCTATAATACGCCAATGAAGATTATACTGTTCTTTAATAATACGTGTGTAAAGTCCCGGGGCGTTTTTAAAAAATCCCTGTTTCAACCAGACAAACGCACACACGAAAGTTCACGTGGTCCTGCGCGTACAAATGAATTCCCTGAGGCAATGCATGTTTATTTTGATATCTGTTTTTACAAACATTTCTGTTTTGGTTAAAGTGCAAACCTAGTAGAATAGTTCTTTAGAACTGATCGGTGTTTGTTTATTATTGCCAGTTTCACAGACAACCAAAAGCACTGTAAGCCCTTTATATGTATGATCTGAAAGGATTGTCAACATACTATTTACAATCAACTATTATTGTAACAAAATTAAAAAAAAAAAAAGGATTATTTATTTAATATCACTTGGTCATTTCTTGCACGTTGTTTGTCTTGCTTTGTATTCAATGCCTAAAGAATCTCAATGGTTGTGTCCCAAATCATTGCATCTTTTGGATACATTAAAATTCTTAAATAACGGTTTAATACTTCAACCGTTGGTGAATTTTTTTTTATCTTTGTCATTAATTTGATATTCTTTCTTTCAAGAATGCATATTTTGTTCCTTACAAATGTGGAACTTTATATCCCAATATCACCAGTATAAAATTATCATAGATTTGCAAATGTTTTTTTTTTCTAATGACAAAGAAAGAAAATTACAATGTTTAATGATCACAAACATTTTGATATTTTTAATGATTTTATTTCACCTTTTAAACAATATAACAAAATTTTAACAATAGATATCAGCACAATGTGGAATGTAAACAATTAACCTTTTTTTCAAAGTTCATGTATAATACTGAAAACGTCATAAGCAAACAACACTGATTTCTCAGTCCATACGTGTAATTTTCATATTTGAACGAGAAGCCACTGTTTAATGGATGAATTAAGCATTTATAGTCAATGATTTGAACACATTACAGAGAAAAACGAGATCGTCATTTTGTGAAGTGAAATTGTGATTTTTTTCAGTTGTCTCTTAGACGGTTCCAAGTCGGTTTTTCTTTTCTCTTTGTTAAGTCATGTACATGTTCACATCAAGCAGTAAACAGGTTGTGGTTGGTCCATTGCACCAATACGCAGTATCACAGTCAGAAGCCTTATATGGTACGAATCAAAATGTGGTCCCTTTTCGCCTTGTATATTTTGACTTTGCATTCTTCACGAATGTCTTTTTGAACTATATTTCACTCCTATGCATTGCACAATGCCATTTGTATTGTCTGAGATCATTACAGCATAATGTATGTATGGAGTCCATATGACCACGTCACAGGACTAGCGGGCATTCCATTCTGCCTTCGCGAAGAGCAATATTTGCGATATTTTCCCAATCTGACAAGTATGGAGAACAGGTCTTAGCCAGTTCGCCAAACCTGACACTGCCGGTGATGAGGAAAATTCCTCGTCCATTTCTCACTTGACACTTCTTCGGGACTACTATTTTGCCATATTGCTGCTGAATGTCTGTATTGGTCCGGAAGTGTAGTGCGCCCAACTTCCGGACAACGCGTGTCACCTTAAATTCTACTTCCGATTTTTCATCCTCGTCTCTGTTTCTGACTCGTCCCATTTCACCAATGAAGACTACAATTAATAAAGAATCCATTATTATATGAAAGATGTATTTTATACAAAAACAAATTAACTCAAGTATGATAGAATTAAACTGTGTCTATTACATATGTAGTTCCGTGACTTGATGCGAGTGAATTTATAAATAATTGTACAATTTCAGAACTTTGATGGCTAGATGATATTCAGGGTGATTGAATCTTGCAAACATGTGAAAATGACAATGTTTCTATATGAACTGTTTGCTAGTATCATATTGTACGTATTTGTTTATAGTATTTCATGAAATGTAAACTCAAATGAAAATTTTAATGGAATAGTTTTCAAAACTGGATATATGCGCTTACCAAAATCACTGGTGCAGTAGGACCTGATTAGCTCTTCAGTATCACATGGTC
This sequence comes from Magallana gigas, assembly GCF_902806645.1. Taxonomy (NCBI): domain Eukaryota; kingdom Metazoa; phylum Mollusca; class Bivalvia; order Ostreida; family Ostreidae; genus Magallana; species Magallana gigas. The sequence continues at coordinate 31,711,609 of NC_047568.1, forward strand.
TACAATCTGTAAAAGAAAAAAAAGTCGAATTATGAAAGAGTTTAACAGGCGGAAAACACATGATAGAAGGGTCTGGTTCAAAGATGACCCCGTGATTGTAAGTATTGTGGAACGTTATCTTTGTCTGCAAAATTGAGCAAACTTATTGAGATCTGGACAAGCGGGTGTGTTTGACTGGCATAGAAACAAAATCTCGTTTTTTAAAGATCCTTTTTAAAGATTTGAAGGTACTTAAACAAACCAAGGCCGTTCGTTACAAACTTTCTTATTCACTGTTATATTGAAAGGTGTTCGAGATTAGACGGATAAGAGGGCAGAAGGGCTTATCAGCGGGGACATCGCTTTATAATCTCGGTTTTGTTTTCAAAGTCCTTTTTTCTTGATTTCCCCTTGTCCTGCTTCACTAGCTTGGGATTACGTGCAAGCACCGTCAGAAAGTCGTCAAATGTTGTTGAACAAAAAAGAAACAGAAAAAAACCCATTTGATTTGTTTTAGGCGATAAGAAGTCTGTTTTGTTCTCCTGGACTTTCCACAAAGCACAGTTGGAGGCTTGTCGAAGTTCAAACAAACAGAAGCCAAGGGGGGGAAATCACTTTTTCTTTCGCTGTCATGTGTCATGTTTTGCTTTAATTATCAGATGAGGACACATAACAATTTTCTACCCACAGTGAAGTTGTTTTCGTGCCTCTATTTGTTTACGCTTCCTGTCTCGTTGCTATCAGTTTGTATTTTTTTTACTCAAAACAAGTATCATTTTACTGAGTTTTCTGGTTCAACTTATGCATTAATTATGAAAACTCCTTTTCAGCTCACAAGAGATTTTCGGACACCCAGTATTACTTCTGTCTGCGAATTGATACTTTGCTTTGTTAAGTTGTTTAAAAGCCGTGTATCACTTAACATAATTTGCATTCCATGTCTGGGGACTATACCCGTCTTCATAAGTTTTTTGCGCGAAAGAAGATAATGATTTCTGTACTTTTTCCATTTTCTTTTTAAGTGGATATCACCCGGGTTAAAGGTTTAAGCGGCCATATTGCTCAACCAAGGTACATATCAATTATTAGCTATCTTGTGTTGGACGAAACATATGCCTGAACTACAAGTGTTACCAGATAGGGGAAAATTACGTAATTAAAAAAGATCTATCTAGTCTCGTTAAAACTGCTCAAGCGCAAAAACTGTGTGTTGTTGGTCCTTACACACAAAGACGCCTTTTCGATAAACGAATTCTCCCCATCATTAAAAGGGTATCAAATAGCCAGTAGGGTTGCTGCCGAAGAAGACATAAAAATAAGCTGGAGTTATCAAGGTTACCAAATGCAACGGTGTTTGTTTAATGTTGCACAGCCCAAAAGCTCTTTTAGACGGTACCTAAAGACGTGTGGCAACAAGAAATTCTTCATAACGGAACTGTGTAATACAGCCAAAGAAATCACTCTGCAAAAAATAAATATTGGTACTTTTGAATCTCCCAGAGTGTTTCCTTTCAGCTTAAGGACTATCAGTATCATGAATTTTAAATTCAACTCCCCCCAAAAATTCCGCTTGCTTGTTTGATGATTTTCTATTGCAGCCCCTGACACTGTTTTTGTTGTCTGTTTGATCGCCGTGTGACAATATTTGCACACTGACTTGACAAAGTTCGCAATACGTAGCCCCCCAGAGCACAGATTCACAATTGCTGATTAAATACTCATGTAAGATTAGCTCTAGCGAAGCCGAAACAAGATCCCCTTCATCCCAAAAGAATGATTTGCTAATGTATTGACTTTGTTACATGCTTATCCCATTAGCATAGGTTGTTACGCCAAAGGTTTCACAATTTTCTGTATAATGGCATAATGTTTCTTTTACTCGATTAATTCGCCGCAAATTCTATTGAAAAATGTACACACAATCAGAAAATTGGATGAAATTTGATTCTGTTTGAGTATCTTGGCTTTTGCTCGAAATGAGCTAAATTCTGTGCCAAAATGATCGACTTTAGCAATGGTAAAAACCCGACAAAAGTGAATAAGGTGTCGACTTTCCAAACACAAAATTGGTCATTTGTATGAAGAAAGGTCCATAGAGGAAATCTAATCTGACTGGGCGCAGGTCGATTTATTGTTCATCAGAGTAAACCTTTGTATTGTCCTATACACGGCTGCGTATGGCAGGTCGCACCTCTCGCGCTGATAACTTCTTGATTTGTGTTTCTTACAAGGTTGCTTATACACCTGAGCGCGGAGGAAGTCGGACAATAAAGTGGACCACTGGGTATCTCTTCCCCCTGCTTGCGTGTCAAGACCTGAAACACTTTTCATAATATACAAAGAAAAGGGTCGATTTTTCTATCCCTATTCATCTTTTTGTCAACAAATGATCAATAAGACCTCGCTCCCTTCCTTTACCTATACAGCAACAAGTCAAGGCCCGAGCTAGAGAGGAGAGAGACACAGGTACTCGTCCCTAGGTTATATTTATCGCGTCACACGGGTCTGGACCCCCTTTACTGATGCTTTATAGAAGTCCTACTGATTAGACTGTCTACTGTAATCCACTTTATCAAACTTTGTAACGAACGGTATGCTAGGTTTTTATCTTTTTGTTTGCTAATAAAAGAAACGCCGATACTAGGATACTTGTAAATACGAGACTGGATGTATTCAAGTTACCTAGGAATTGAGTTTTAAGGCCAGGATTATGATGATGACTCACGGGGGTCAAAGAATTCCACATTTGACACCGAATTTACAATAGTGATCCTTTGAGATACATCTAAAAGCAATCCTTACCCTCCAAGCTATTTTGTAAATGCTGCGGAGTCTTTCTCTCTAATACATACTCTAACTTCATTCTAGGAAATCCAGACATGTCATGTGTTCTCTCTGGTTCTAAATATAGCAGGACGGGAGTGTTCGAATACATGCAATGCTCGCTAGTCCTGCCATTGACACTAAATAATGGCTTGAGCAATGATGACTGAGGCAGACTGCCTGCAAAATGAGATTTAGTGTTCTTCCACGACTCTTGAGACACTTTAATTTTCACATTTTCTGTCTGTATTTTGAAGCAGGCTTCATATAGTCCGCCAGTCGTATAACTTAGTTCTAACACGTAAAGCTCCATAAGGGCTGATCCATTCGATGCTCCCCGCGTTGCACAGAGTGTTGATATTCCGCACTCCTGGTACTTCTGTATCCAAGTCACTGAAAAAGAAAGAAAAGGAATGTTTAAATCTATTCTTTACATCTAACATATTTTCAATAGAATCTTATTTAGAAAATCTATAATGCACTACATATTATAGTGACGCTTACAAATCAAATGTAAATGTACAAAAACAGATAATATGGTAACGAAACGAATGCTTAATATCTATACAAAATTCATGCACGCTGAACCCGAGTTTTGTTCTTTTAAAAAAAACAGGTGTTTAGGTGTTTATGTTTTGCAGACAGAATGTGACTAGATATTCTGACGTTTGAAATTGTAGACGATGCATCAAAAAATGAAAAGGCGTATGGAAATCAGTGTCGCATCTTCCTTTTTCTTTGTGCTATATACCATCAATATCCCTAGGTGCGTTGGGCCGTCAAATCTTGAATATATACATCTAAGGTATATATAATGATATACTTCTCGCATTCCTCTTTTCACTTTTTGAATCCATATGATATATTGTGGTTTGTCTGACGGGTTCCTGATTTAGCCTAATTTGCATGTTCTTTGTGTAATCGCCACATCTTCTTAGACTTCCTAGCACGTACTGATAATAGGAATTTATATATGGCCCCCAGAAATAGTCCCGTCTGTCACGGGTTTTTTTCTTTCTCGCCATCCTAACCTGATGCTTACCCCTAGAAAACGTTAAAACGAGATAAAACTCAATTAGATGGGAGAGTTACATTGGTACTACTCCCTCATTAAGGTGGTAAATTCTTTCTTTTCAAATTGCAGAGAACACTTAAGTTGCCATGTCTGATTACCAGGCGCGGCGGGATTTGGATGTACCCGTATGTAAAAGGTCGACCACACAAATGCTTGCCGATGATAAGTAGGTACATTACGAAAGGGGGGCTCTTCCCGTGATAAGAGACCTTAATAATACCGTCCCCTAGAGATTAATGACAATAAAATCATCAGCACACAGCAATGCCGATTAAACTGCAAATCTCTCCTATTGACAAGACTCGGTGCATACCTAAGGCACCGGCTTTGCGGGCCGCAAGAGGATTTGCTATTTAGACTCGAAACTTTTCATTTGAAATGTGAAAAATTGAAATTCTATTATGCTACATAGCATAAGGGGGATAAGGTAGGAAGGGTTGCCGTGATATCGAGATGTTAGGGTTGTTACGTGCATGAATCTGGGAGAGTAATTTGTTGCCTTCATATCCAGGGTTTCCTAAGATTGGCTGTCACTTCAATAGGGTTTTGTGTTGACATGAGAACAGGACTCCCATCAAGACGTGTTGTTTAATATGTCCGGCTACAATTTGTGTTTCCTATAGGCCTCTTGTTTTATCAACAAGCTCATGATTTATCAAGTTTGAACTCATTGTTTGCTCAGAGGAGCTTACACAATTTACAATATGACGTTCAAAAGATTCAAATCTGGTGTGTGAATCATTGGACTGAAATCGATTTCATTTCCCTTTCTTGCAAGAAAGATATAAATTCTCCTGCCGAACCTTAGGAGTACCTGTTGTAAGGGTATTTTAATATTACAATGTTATAGCAAAATCCGCTCGCATTTCTCCCTGCAATTGTCAATGCTCGTGGCAGATAATTAAACAACTACTAAGGTAAAATTATGACGATGACTTATATGATTTGATTTAAAATATATGGGTTATAATTATCTTAAAACTCTACAAAATTTGGCTCTATGTCCTGCACTTTGATAGAATATTTTAAATGTCATAACTGTGTAGACTCAACACATTAATAATATCTGAAGGATCAAAGGAGTTGGTGTTTTAGCAATATGCGTTATGTAAATCAGATCAAGATTTAAAACCGAAATAAATATGTAAATGCTCTAACGATCGTCATGGGCCGAGGAACCCTTTGCAAGCACCTGAGAGGATTTAATTAGAATTGCCAATATACACCTCGCCATTAAAATGAAATAACAAATAAGTATTCTACATGCGTGCCCGCCTGTCTGAAGTTTGGCGAACTGCCCAGCGTATTGTCAGCGAGACCAAACGAAGAAAAAATTAATTTTTTTTCGTACTTTACCTACTTAATTTACATACAAATTAACATATTTTGGTTTATATGTACATTCCATACGAGAACTGTCTTTTTCCACATGTATTTTTTTTTCAATTCAATAAATGACATTGAAGGGAAGTTGTATGCAGAAAAATTGCGGCAACAAAATTACCCAAATTACTAGTATCCAAAAGGTCGGGATTCGAGCGTGCAAATGAGAAGCAATGAGAGGCGTGAAAATGAATTTTGTCAAATTGGGATGAATTACCTGATAGAACAGTCACACAGGTCACACACTTTAGCAAGACATCCGTGAAGATATACAATCACTGTACACAGTAAGTAACGTTGGAACTCGTAAACCGAGAACAACCGCATCGTGAAATCCAAATCACACTTTTTATTAACAAGGCACCATTATCCACTGAAGATTCTGCACATTTTCATGAAAACAAAACAATTTTGTACTCTTGTATATTGGTGTAGATCCAGATCTGTGAAAGACGGTGTACGCATTCAGGCTTATTTACCTAAAATCTGACAAGTGGTTTTTCAATACTTACTACTATAGTGATGACAGCCAATCGTAGCGCGGCTTGACACGCGCAATCACTGAAGTGGGCGGAGTTAACGAGTTTAGATACGCCCGCTTCACCTGATGCGCACTTACCTGAGTGACATGTCTTTGGCATTTTGAGTGAATAATATTATTCCCTGTCAAGAATATTAGAAAATGTAATCACTCACACAAACAATTTGGGCAATACACAGAACTGCAGGTGTAAAACGCTTTAGAAATTACGAGCTTCAGCAGTTTTGTCGAAACAAAAATTTAATTTATTACGCATATTTTTTCTATCAATTCATATATGATAAATGTGATACACTGGCTAATGAATTATTTCTTTAAATATGTTATGCAAAAAGCAAGAACTAGAATACATACGTTACGTATATAAACATTCATCATCATAGTGTTGTTTGTCGTTTCTTTTGGTAATTTCTGGTGTTTTTTTTTTTTCCGGAGGACCTGTGGTTTTTCATCTACAGTGGACGAAGTTAAAATTTAATTAAAAAGCTAGGGTGCGTTTCGTGCGGATGGGTGTTTCTGTGTATTTTGTACTGTGATATTTTCGGTTCATATGACATAATTCTTTAGTCGCCATTGCTCGCGTGTTCTCCTAAATCGTCGCGCCTAATGTCATCCAAACCTTCCCTCCTTAAACGCAAATCAGCAGGGCGTGACTGGAAATAAAGATCTTGTGTATATATCTACAAAAAATAAACAAAATTAATATTGCCATGCCATTTGTAATTACTTATTACAACATACAGGTTGCTCCATCTGGTGGTTTTGTCCTCCATTTTTTACTGGCGAGACTATATATTTTGACCTTCAAAATTTCTAAAGATCATTGTACATCACATGGTTTTCATTCCTTTTTCCACCTCTTTTTTTTTTTTTAAATTTCTTTCTCTCTTTTTTTTGTATCATACATTTACCACTAAACATTTTGCACCTGTCGTTAATTTCCTAAACGCAGATTTTACGCCCTGAATTTGATACCTATATAACCGTGCAGTTTGTCGATCCATACCGCTGGTTTCCTTTTACAAAAAGAGGAAGAAATAGTGTATCATATTTTTTTTCTTCTTAATATATACGTTATTCACCATCGACACTCTGTATATATATGTAGGTAATACATTTTAGTAACATCTGCGGATAGATACTTCTATATGCACTGATCATGTGTAAATGATATTCTGCATGTAAACTGAGGAAAGTGCACGTGATTTTTTGGCCATTATAAAGATATACTATTCAAATGGGGGGGGGGGGGGGTGTGTAGAAAGCAAGCAATCTTATGTATCGGAATTAAAATGAAATTTGTGCAAAAATAAATTGCCCTATTTCCCTATTCGACTTAATGAATCGTGTGTTATTGATGTAATTTTGAGGTTCGCAGAGAGAACGAGAGAGAGAGAGAGAGAGAGAGAGAGAGAGAGATTTGACGAGAAACGTTTGCTTTACTATTTAGTTTCGCGCAAAAAAACATTTCCCGCCAAATATTATCTAAAAAATGTACGACATTCTAAACTCCACAAAGAACAAGAAACAGACGATAATTGCCACCGACAAAACACGACCAAAAAAATGAGTTCGACAATTTTCTCAAGCTAGATGTGGTAGGTGATTATATCGTGTGAAGTCTCGGTAGATGGTCAATATAAGTCTTTTGAATCTGGCCATCTTCTGCTTAATAAAATCGAGACGAAACACAGGCATTTTACATACGATCATTTCTTCTCACGGAGATTTCTCTGTTACCTACTGGCCAGAACTTGGTGATTTTTACCCCTAATGATCTCTCTCCGTCATACCGTGGAAGAATAGGGAAATAGAAAGATTTTATGCCAAATTAATGTCTGTTTTATTTTTCCGTGAATCGGAAAATCGGATTAACATCGATTTAAAATTGTCTCTAAGCATATGGCACTATAAAATAAAGTACAGAGTGTGAAAAAGTTCTGAGAGAGAGAGAGAGAGAGAGAGAGAGAGAGAGAGAGAGAGAGAGAGAGAGAGAGAGAGATTAAAAGTAAACTTCTGGTCAACCGCAAGTGAAAACGCGTTGTTAACAATAACACACAAGTTTTCCCTCTAATAAGTCCAGCAAACGAATGCAAGTGGTCATATTTTGCCTTTGATTTAAATCATTGTTCCGATCAAGACCTCTTTATCGATTTTATGCTACGAAAAATTGAAAATTCAATGGGTTCAGTATATTTCCTTTATAAATAAATCGGGTCAGCTGTGTATACGTAGATTTAACGGGATACGTCTGAACAACAACCGCAAAGTAAATACATTATCAGAGCGCTGAGGGTAGTTTCCTTTCCCTTTTCATCGGGGGACACGACACTTTGAAAATATTTAAACAATTTTAAAGAAGTGAACAAAAACAGGTGATCGATATGTATTCATAGGTATATATGAAGCGACGTCTTGAACTGACCAAAGGTAAAGTGTCAGTTCACGTGTATAGGACAAAGAAAATCATGCGGCCTCGTCCAGGGCTGGAGAAATGTAATTGAATACGGACATTTAGAACATTAAATTCTTGTTTTTGAAGAACACCTGTGTCCACAAAATAAAGAGAACCCCCCGTTTGCTTAATTATATACTGCTGCATCCCGATCGACATTAAAGGGGGCTGATGAGGACACTTATTCCATTGTGTCTGGGTAACAACCCTCTCTGGTCAGGCAATTGTGTATTGTTCAACGTTGCCCAAGACACTGGGTACTTAAAGACCATAGCGGATTAAACCGTTCAGTATTCATAATGGGCAGGAAAAATGATACATGCCATATTGAGATTTGTTCTTTATAACAATTGCACGACGCAAAGAAGATGCGATCCCCATTCTTTATTATCGCGGAGTTTAATGCAACTGTCACGTTTGAGAAATAAATTTTTTTTGCAGTCTATCATTTTCTTAATTGTGCATGAATTTGCAAGACGTTGCCTAAACACATAATAAGATATTAGCCACCACTTTGATACAAAAATGACCAAGACAACGCCTCCATTTTACGACTATAATGACCACCTTTCTTGTAATGTACACCGCGCTTCTCCGATATTTACGACGCCGAGAAGTACACGGGTTTTAGGGGGGTTGAAAAGATATTTTACATCTGTCCTAAGCTGTTAAACATGCCATCAGAACTCAGAATGACAGTTAATGTATCTGTGAAAATAAAACCCAAGCTAATTAAGTCATGACATTCCTAAAGAATCTGCAAAAACAAACATCTTTTATCGGGTTCCCAGCGGCGTGGTTTCGGCCCTCTGGCATCAAGTGCCCAGGACATAAGGAAAGACACATGTTTTCGCGATAGAGTTACGGACTTGCATTTTCCAGATGGGGGTATTTTTCCTAATTTTACCGTTTGCTGGAGAGCCGAATGACAGTAGTGACCCGTACAACACCCCAACCTCCAGTACTGTACAAAAAAAAATGCCATTAAAAAAATGAAATATGTCTCTTATTTTGTTAACTATATATTGACTAATTAATTTGGAAACCATCACCATATTATTATATATTATGTAAAAGCAAACTGTAAGCGAAACTACACGGTTGATATGCATCATCAGAATTTTTATCCAAAGAGAAATGAAACACTTCGCACTAACCTCAAAATCCTACTGGGGGGGGGGGGGGGGGGGGGTGATTACGCTCTTCCAATTTTGAACTATAATTTCCGTTTCAATATATCCAAAATTTATATAATACATGCATGTTAAAAATAAAACAGGGAGAGGTCAATTTTCCTTAGAAATTGACTGATATTTTATATTTTTATATATTGTTATACGGAAAAAACCCTTTTATAAGCAAAAACGGGATTGACTCACCCTTCTGGTACATGTACGCTCTGTTTTTTTAATTTTCAATTTCTCGATTAAAAAAATATATTATGAACAATAATAAATCGTTTATGCACTAGGCTTAAATTTCACTACAAGCTGATATTCATATTTAACCTACCCGGCTGTGCCATCTTTTCTTTTTATAATACATTAATTCCTTGTTGTTATTTTAGTAGAGAAAAAAGAAATATTTTCATTGGTGCTTGTTTTATACGGTTGGTTTATTTGCTATAAGCCCACTTTATGAAACAAGCGTCTGTAATTTCAACGTGATATGCCCGTGCGCTGTGCCTTTCAAAATTAATTTGATCGGGATCGGGATTTTTAGGGTTTTTTTTTCGCCCGAATTACCTCAGTTTATAATTTGACAACAAACCGAGTTCACTCGGAGTTGCAAACATTTTAGCTAAAAAATTCAAAACGATAATTTGTCACAATACCTACGTTGAACGAATATTTAATAGGGTTGTTAACAATTGTTTTACCGTATGACAGATGTGGTAAGTGTAAATTTCAAACGTTTTATTAATAATTGTTATGATCGTGACATTCATTCTATTGGCAATAGTGGTGGATTTGTCACAGTTTCATTGACATTGTGTTTGTACAATTCTCCCTGCTATGCTTGTAGAGTATTATCATACCTGTATACAATGGTGATAAATGGATAGATGATTGCCTTAGGTCGTGGAGACTCAAAATTTTAATGGGAAATTGGAAGTGTCCATTTTTAATGATGGTTCAACAGTAAGTATTAGTTTGAATTATTACTAAAATATTTACATCAATATAGGAGCACTTGTAAATAGTTGTAAGGCATACTAAAGAATTGGTTAAGTTCGTTTTAAGATTACCATCTTCATCACTTTCTGTTGATTTCACATGCATAATATATTTGCATGTACTTTTTGGTGAAGAAGAAGTACGATCAGTATATGACAAAAATTCAAAGATCTTTTCTTTCACTAATTTTCTCTTTATATGTGGAGAAAATGACACAAATGAAAATCTTTACTGTAATTAAAGAAATGAATATAGTCTGTCCATAGATGTAATTTTTTTGTTGACTTATAGACAAATTACAGTACACATGTAATATGTTCAGAATACCATATTGTTTTCTCGACATGAATATCAGGATATAGTATGATGTGACACATTTATAGTATTTTAGTAGATGTAATTCTGAACATATTTACAAGTATACAGTTTCCTTGTCATTGCTAAGTAAATGTACATATTAAATGAGGTAATCCAAATTCGATAATCTTAACAAACAAATTAAGGTTAGGAATTTTAATCAAATGTAGGATGGCACTATTTCTAAACTGGAAGAATGGAGGGAAACCTTGAGAGAGAAGTCTATATCAGTGACTCTTGGTGGCCACACTTCAGATCCAAGAGGAGGCATGTATTTTCCAACTCTTTATCAGATTAGAAAATCCTTAAAAAAATGACGCATATGATGTATTTTCAACCATTCTATTTTAACAGTGGGTTATGCTAAGAATCAAGCTGTGGAACAGAGCAGCGGAGTCTATCTGTGTTTTCAGGACATTGTAAGTTTTACCAAAATATGTCTCTTCTATGAACAATGCAAAATAATACCGGTATGTGTAGTATTATTTGTTTTGATTCAATCCATTGTCATTGATTATCAGGCACTGTTCCATTATTTGAAGGATGATGTGATGTCACCAGACCGAGTGTCTAAACAGTATCAGGCCGCTAGATCAGAGCAGAACAGTGTAAGATTAATGTTAACACATATCATCCTGACTTTTTTCAGCTACTTCCTTTCTTGTGACCATGTAATCTGGTCAAAATTACAGGCTGGTATTGGCATATTACCAGTTCTTGCCGAGTACCATTTCTCGCCAGTGCATTGTTACGTCATTTTATCAACACATAAAATTATATACGAAAAATGATGTAACAAAGCACTGACACACCAGTACAGTTAATAAAGGATGTTTAAGCTAGCATGTTTCGAGGAGGAGACTTTTGTCAGACACAATATGTGTGCGTCAATTTTTATAAAATATTAGTATTAAATAATTAAATCTCAGAATGTTATCAAAATGGAAGGAAATGGGTTATAACTACAGAAGTTGGTTTAGACATTAAGTTTTTTGTAATAGTAATTTCATATTTCTCTGAATACATGTACCAGTACTTGTTTGATATACAGATGTCAGAAAACATTGTTTTTGCCCATCAATTAATACTTTCCCACCTTTTTTATAGATCATAGGTAGCAAGTTCCACAGGGAACCGGAGGGCTCCACAGAGAGGTTTACTAAATGGGCCAATACTCTGTCACAGGACCAGCTGTACTCTCAGGCAAGGTCATCTAGCTTTTAAATGCTGTATTTCCTGAATATACTGCAGCATAGTTTTTTGGCACCATTTTGCAGTTTCATCTCAACTGCAAAGAAATTTGATAGCAAAAAGTTGTTTTATATTGTTTTTATAATCATCAAATAAAATGCTGCAAAAATTAAACCCTGCAAAAATTAAATATATCTACCAGTATTTTGAAATCAAAGAGCAAAATTTACACCTGCAAAAAAAACCCAAACTAGTTTTACAGTATTGGTCTTATAGTTGGTGCTACAATGCACACTCATAATAAATGCATCCCAGCTAAAGTAATTCAAAGAGAATCTTTCACTAGCCCCTGTAGCAGATTGGGCCATAAGGACCATGGATATTGGCCTGTTAAGCTTAGAAATAGAGCACCTGACTAATGAAACAAGAGTACCTGCATGTACAAATCTTGGTACAGTGTTATATTTTCATCATGTGTTTGCTTTTTATTACTTCTCTCCAACTCAACAATTACTTATAAAATTGATGTATGATTTTCTTCTCTTTAAGAGAGCAAAGAATCTTTTGCTACAAGCCTAAAAAAATGTTAAACTCCATCGATTTCTGTAGTAAAACGTTTACAAGGACATTTTGAATTCACTGTATCAGTGCTCTCAAGAGGGTCAAGTTCATGTGGTTTGATCTTGATATAATTTCGTTTTTGTGGATTGAATTGTTTATTGAATCTGACTTTGTTACTCTACCGATCAGCTGACGTTTCTCCTGCCTCTTGCCACTTCACTTGTCGGCATGGAACAAGTATTTTGATAAATAGGTTTTAATGATCTAATTGGCTTTCTGGAATTACTCAAGTTAACATGTATTGCAAATTTTACTGGCATGTGTGACAAGAAACATGCAATGAATTGACAGAAACACAAAACAGCCGAGTCTGACATAAGTTTGGAGTCGGGGATGATGGTGTCTGCGAAACATGTGACAAGGTCTCCAATTTCCATTGGCAACCATGCTGAGCAAGATCGGTGTCACTTGAATGCTTGACAAAAACTCTCCTTGACAGTCTGTCATAGAATGCTGCAGTAAGAAGATTAATGAAACTGTATATAGTAATTTAATTTTTGGTCACACGGACAGAAGAAGAAGAAAAAAATGTGCACAATCAAGATTCGGCGTGTTATGTAATGCAAACAATTGCCTAACTTGGCAGGGTTTTTGTGATTGATGCTGGTCTTTGAAAAACGACACCTTTTGTAAGATTAGTTTTTTGTTTCTTTTGTAGATTTATACGTCGCATGGGCCTACCCTCATCATGCCTACCTGGTTTTGTCATCGATCTGTTTACAACAAAGCTGGCGGCTTCAGTGAGGGTGGAAAAGTGGGTCTAGATTTACCACTCAGATTTATACTCCCCTCTCGATTTGTTTTCAGATCTGAAACCCAAATCTTTGAACAAAGCAAGCTCTTTGTTTATTTTAGTTTGCTATAACAAAATAATATGAATATGATATGATATTGGTCTTGAATTTGTTTAAAAGATCCGAAAACTAGATTTGAAAAAAAAAATAGTGAAAAGAAAGAGAGAAAGAAATAATTTTTAGTAGCTGAATAAAAAACTCTTTGTGTAAAATAGTTTTCATTTTGACATGATATAGTTATACAAAAAACCTAACATATACATGTAATACTGTATGTTTTTTTCGAAGCAAAAGTTTTGACCATGTAAAAGATATGCTTACTTTATATTCCATTTCTGTTGTACCAAAAAACTTGTATGTATTCCTTACATACCTAGTATAGACCTAGTATAGACAAGAGAATAATGGATGCCTAAGATTGAATGACATTTCATCATGAACAAAATACATGTACCTGTCATACCATATCAAGAAATTGCTTTCATTCTTATATACATACATTTATGGGCTTGGAATACCTATAGAGTATTAATATTTGTTGGGGATCATTTTATTTTCAAACTATTTACCGGTATATGGATGCATGTTTAAATATTATATATGGTTTTACTGCATGTATACAGGGAAATTTTGTCCCGGCTGTTTTATTTTCACTCCTTTCTCCCTTATTGTCAGCCGGTGAATTTAAGACTTGGCGAATTTCAATGTTTCAAATCATATTTTTCTAAAGATGCTGTGTCTGGGCGAATTCAAGACAGGGTGAAGCTGTTTGCAGGTGTAGAAGGGCGAAAATTACACGGGGCGAAAATAAGCCTGTATCTATATTTGTTAGTACATGTATTACAGTAGTGTTCATAGATTTACTGTTTCAAAGACACATAACTTTGTAGACAGTAAAATAAAAATTAACCTCTTTGTTCTAACTTTGATGAACATTTGAAAATGTTATATAATGGCTCAACAACAAAATTTCCGAAAATTAGCATTTAACGAATACTGTAATCAAACTTTTATTTGGAGGCAAGAAAATTTTATTAGGTTTGTTAGAACCATCTGTGTTGGGAATATTTCTTGCTGTAAACCAGTCCACATTTATCTTACCTGCTAATTTAATTAAGATTTTAAACACAGGGCTAATATTGTGAAAAATTACAGGTAATCACTTCAAACCATTTTATCACTAGTCAACTAGTGCAAAATTAAATTTGGCGCAAACAAATATGGGTTTACAGTAATGATGAAATAATAGTAATGTGTTGTTTTCTATACATTATATCTTACAAATCTCGGATTTTTACACTAGGGTGTTCCAGAAGATCTGATCTTTTTCCTGCGCCATTTGGAGCTGGGTGGGGGACTGTGTCGCGTGGACGCAGATCTTCTCATGTACAGGTACCACCCAGGGGCCACCACATTCTCCATACACGAGTAAGTGTCTGTTATTATCATCCACATACAGTGTATGTGTCCAAGTAATACACACAATCATGCTCATACAAAGTATCAAAATCAAAATGGAAATGTAGTACAATTTGATGAATCTATTAATCTCTTTGATAAACTGGGATAAACTATTGGCATACATGTACATGCATTGGTAGCTGCATTATTTTGTACTCTGTCTGCCCTTATAAATATTTAAGTAGAATACTTTGATCTAATTATTTTATTTTTGTGTAAATATTCATTATAAGTTTATCAAAAGGGACACATATGAAATAGACAATTTTGATTATTTTTTCCAGAGATACCATATGGGAAATAAGAATGGAATATATCCAGAAACAGGTCCTAGACAAGTGGGAGTCATTTACAATCTGGAATGCTGGGAAACAAGGAAAGAAATTCTACAGAAATCTGTCGACGACCAATCAGAGGAAGGTATGCTATTCTCTAATGAACAAAGTGAATAAGTATTAATTCTTTTTTAATACCAAAACAGAAGATGTATTTATCATGTTATATAATTAAAGGAGCTTATGTCAAGGGCACTGCGATGTTATGATAAAAAATTTTGGAATTGTTGGTAATTTATTGACTACAAACTTACAGTTAAATTTTTATTTACAGATGCTTGCTTCTTATAATTTCCCTTTAAAATTGTCAATCATAGTATTTATAATTTGTATGCATGCATTTTAAATGGTTAAATTTTATTCCTTGAAATTAGTTACCTGATGCAGTAAAGAAAAACTAAACATCAAAAGCTTTATATGGTGAAATAATACTTGACTTAATGGTACAAGTGTATACATGTGCTGATAAAGACTTATGTTCTTGACTGCATGGCAAATGGTTGTGTTCTTTTTATAAGAATTCTTGGCTTTCAATTATTAAATGTATAGAGAACAAAGAAATGAAAACAGTCTGGAGAATGACCAACATATTTTACTTTTGTGAAATGTTGTTTACAAATTTAAACACATTGGTTTGATTGTTGAACAAATCAGTGTGGATGTCAGATTTGACATTTAAAAGTTAAATAGCTGTTCAAGAATAGGCTTCTAAATGCGTCAAAGTGTAATCAAGGAAAATCATTGCCTTGAGAAGATTGAAACAGCCGAAATTCTCACTTTCATAAACTTTATTTCACTTGACAGGTATTTGTGAAAGTTAAAGATTGGTTTTTGTTAGGAAAGTTTTGTTGTTAAGTAATTTTCTTAACAAATTTAAAGTAGAATTACCACAATTCAAAGTCCAGATCGACCCCAAGTTGATGTTACAAAAGAAGAACAGGAAGATGATTAATTAGATTTCAATTGCAGCAGCCATTAAATAAAATCCTGAGAGAACACCTTGGAAAATCTGTTAATGTGTTTGTATTGATTTAAAGGATTCTCTCCCGCATTTTGTTGGCAGGTTAAATAGTCCTCCGCTTGTAATGAGTTTGAATTGGGATTTGTTTTGTTGGCACTTGTATGCATTTGCTGGCATTTCTGCAAAGAATGTTGTTTGAGTTCAATTTAAAGACTATCGTATTGAAATTTTTCTCTCCTGCTGCAATCATTATGTGTGTGTGGAGAGAGGGAGAGACAGACAGACAGACAGACTTTTCAATTGCAAGATCTTGGGATAAAAGTTTCCCATTTGATGACCTTCATACCAGAAAACAAATACAAGTACTCAAATTTTTGCTTTTGATTAATGTGCATTAAATGTTCTGATTGAATAGAAAAAGAAACCGACAAAAATATTTTGTAACAGTAAATGGATTTTATTTTATTGGGATGGTTTAGATAATAAAGTTGATAGCAATCAATTTCCTTTTTGTATGCTAGCTTCATTATGTACATTTCATCAGAGGTCAGAGGCTAACATTTTATGTAAATTTGAATCTCATCAATTCCTCTCATTCACACATGCAGTGGGAGAAAATCTTTCAAACAACAGTTATGACATTTCAAGAGTAGGAAATTATCAACATTTTCAAGGATATTTTCACCGTTCAACACTATGATAATATAAAGTTTTTGTATATTTTATGGTCGTAATTGAATTTGACATGCAAATAAAAATATACATGAATCAAACTAACTGTACATCAGTTGTGCATGAATTTTTTAACCGCTATTTCCCAATGGTGCTTGCATACCTTTTTATTCAAGTGTTTTTGTTTTTTTAAAAACAGATGTAAAAATGATTAGGAATGATAAAACTGATAAAAAAATTGTTTGACGACACAGCTAGTGTTGTGGGATTGGTAATTTATGTCTGAAGAGGATAATAATGGGGTCGTTTTTTTTTTATACCTTTTAAAAGTTTTGAATTGGGTGAATAATGGATTCACCTTGTCTGTCTGTCCATCCATCTTTCCATCTGTAGACATACCGGTAATTCTATGTGGACCCGTTTTTAGAAACTAGTGCATGAATTCCTTGTGAAAATTTGCTTACATAACCCTTCATCATGATAGAGAAACATGCACTTGCTATTTTCATGTTAACCAGACAATTTTTTCTCATTTTATGTGTTTTTCAACTTTATGGAATTTGTCATATGTTTATTTAAAAGATTTTGTAGTGACATGATATTTCACAGAAGCTAATGTGTAATTTAAGAAATGGGTATAATGGAATCATATTAAGTCCATCTGACTATATCTCTCAGTTAGTCAAACTGTCTGTCCACTTGTTTGTCTGTTTCTCCAAATTTCATGTCTGGTCTATAGCTTTTATGAGACGTAAAATCATTTAAGGTTTATACTTGGCACAAAGGTTGCCTGTGACCTGAGAGTAAGTTATTCCCTTTATAAACCTGAGGTCATTGACAAAGGTCAATGTCATTTCATTACCAATTTGGCAGTTTTCCAAAATATGCTATAATGGGGGTGTGAGTCCTTTTTAGAAAGTCATGATTTTTTCTCTGTCTCTTTTAAGACTGGCTTATTTTCTTATATACCTGGTTTACTCTCATATTTTTGTTGAATAAATCAATGGTTTCCACCATGTTTCAACAATAATACCGAAAATAATGTGCGGTTATGATTTTTTAAGCCAAACCTTTGAATAATTTTTGCAATTTTTGGCATAATTTTTCTTTATGTGAAGGTGCATATGAAATTTATAAAGAAATACAACTGTGCTGGTACTTTTATAAATTTAAAAAAATTTCTCCTTTAATGTACAAAAGTAAGAGTCATGTTTCTTAAATACATTTGCACTTTAGATATTCAATTTTTTCAGAAAAAAATCATTAAAATGTATTTTTCTTCAAGGGTCATAGGGAATTTTAATGCAAAGGCAAAGTCATACACAATAAATTTCAACCTCCATAAAGATATGACAGCCACATTAGCACATGTGACAGTAAAACCAAATGGAATGCAGAATAAAATCTAGATAAAACTCATAAAAAAGAAACTCTGAAAAATTTGTAGATTGAATTCAGATGCATTTTATTATCGAGTTTTTGGTTTTCTTTCAGTAAAGGATTGCTATAGAAGGATTCAGAGTTGGAGGGTGGCTGGGGGTAACATACCGTATTTTAAACATAATTTATCAATAATGGAATACAATGGAAACTCATGAAGAGCCGAAGTATACCATGTATGTAAAAGTCCAGACACACAAACATATGCAAATGGCCCCCTCATTTCAAGAAAGGAAATTCAGGGGCATGTGTATTTAACAACTGACCTTGTAAAAACTCCCTAACATGAAAGCCCCTCCTGCGATAACATCTGTAAATTAGATTTATCTTGCAGTTTCAAATTTGTCCAGGCGAATCAAATGAATTGGCTATGGCGTGGTCAAGCAAAAATGGAGAGGGGGATAAGTAGGCCCTTGTCTGACACCAGGTGAACTTTACCTGTGCTTACCTGAACTAATGAGGATAAATATGGTTGTAAATTTGGTCAGATTTTGTCATTTTCAGGTATATTGGTAAATAGTGTCATGCCTTCTGGAAATGAGATAAAGGACATTAACATTTTTATAGGAGCTTCCAAGTTCTTTTTGCCGAAGTTTGATGGTTGTTGAAAAAAGTTGAAGAGTTATTGTCTAATGTTTCAGAGGGTCTCGTTGCAATCTTGACAGTAACCTGTGAGATTTATTGCAGGGAACAAGTTTTGAACACATCTGTAACTCACAAACTTATATATAAAAAAAAAAGATTTACATTTCTTTCATTCTTGCTTTCAGCAATTTCAATCATGATATTTTATTTAATTTTTTTTAATACTTTTTCCAATGAATGGCATTTGATAAACAGGTGAAAGAGTGCAGAGATGTGAAATAAATGCATTTCATGAGTAAAAATATATATTTAGTGTAACTGATCAAACTCAAGATCTCCTAATGTAAATGGTTTTGACTAATTCAGTAGTATTACATGTAGGTACAGCAGAAATATGAATGTTATAGCTGCTCTGAGTATTGTTTTAAGTAACTGGGGAAACACAATGTTCATAAATTCCTTTCTCATTTGAACAAAGTCATAAATTGAAGTTTTTCAATCAAATTTTGAAGTGTGTCCAGGTTATTGATTCAATCATTTGGAATTATGTCCACGTGGATTTTAATTTAACACTGACCAGGCCAAAGTTTATGTGTACATTGTGTTTTGTATCTGACCTTAAGACACATGTTGCCAGGGACCTCCCAGTATCAGAACTAAGGAAACTTTCCTGCCAAGAACACAGACCGTTTTTATTAATACTTAAACATTCATATGAAAAAAAGGCTATAAAGTATTCAATATCCATCTTTTTTTTTACTGTTGTTGGCAAATTTAAAGGACAAGGGCTATAGCAACACAATGTATGGCCATTTGATTTCATTTTGATTTCGCCCAAATTAGATTCATAAGGTCATTTTTTTTAATACTGTCTCAACCCAAGTATCAAATGCTGAGGTTTTATATTGGAGATGTTAATGTGATGCGAAGATTGAAATTTGATGATGCGTATCAATTAAATATTCCAACGAACCTGTCGTCTTGTTAAATTAGCTGTCGGTTATGGAACCTGACTCAAAGACAGCTTTAGATCTGCTATTGTGAAATCGTTACAAAAGAGATATCTTCTTGAATTCTCTGTGTGCTTTATTTGAATTTTTTGCCAAGCAAAATTTTAATAGAGGGATTATAAAACTTAATACTTTTTTCTCTATCTATTCATCATTCAGTGTCAAAATTGTATTTAGAATTCACAACTTTATACAAAACTATCAGATGAGGAGGAAGCATAAAATCTGAGGCACAGAAGTGGAAGGCCTTCGATACAAGACTCCATTGAGCCAAGCTCTTCTGCAGACATACTTGATTTGAACCATTCACTGTTTTAGAATTGAACAAAAGTAACAAGACTACAATTTGGAAGATTATGAAAGTTGAACAAGTTTATTCTCTGCGTGACGTTTTTTATGAAGGTCTTGGAAACGAAGCTTTTTCGTTTCTGATCGTGTTTAATGGTAAATAAGATTATATTTCATTCACCAGAGTGAGTTTAAAAGCATCTTTTGTTAAGCTGTGATTTTTTGTCATACTTTAAAGATACACATGATGAGAGGGTTTGAAAAAGTGTTGTTTGCACAGAGTGACTTTATAACCCAGTTTTCTAAATTGTAAATTCATATTTTTCATACAGGTGCTTTAAGTATTGTATAACTGTTTATCTGATATGATTTAAAAAAAAATTTATTGTAACAGTAACTTTGATTGGCTGGATATGGGTAATCTAACTTCTTTATGATGAATGTGCAGCAAGCCCCCCCCCCCCCCCCCCCCCCCCCCCAATGTTTTATTTCAAGTGTCAATTCACATAACGGTACTGTATATAGGGTTACAGTATTTTTGCCCCATGTAATTTTTGCCCTTCTACACTTGCAAACAGTTTCGCCCGGTCTTGAAATCGCCCAGACACAGTTGTATTTAAGAAAGATGATTTGAGACATTAGAATTCGCCCATGCTGCAAGTCTTAAATTTGCCTGCTGACAACAAGGGCGAAAGGAGCGAAACATAACAGGGTGGTGGGAGGGGGTGGAGAGTATTTCCCTCTAAACAGTATTCTCCAATATTTTTGAAAAATAGGGAGGGGGAGTTTGAATACTCAGTAGGCCATTTGGTAGGCATGTACTCAAATCTATAGGTGTAGAAGAAGAATGAGAGCAACTTCAGCTCTGGGATATTTATTGTTTCCATACTTCTGTATATGATATATGTATTTAATTATGAAATGGCTACTGAAATTAGTAAATGAACAATTTAGACACTTTAAAATATATTGCAAATAAGCTCTTTACTAGCCAGACGATAGCAAACGAAACATGATGAGAACAAAATTATTCAATTGTATTTCCTAATTTGTTCTTGGAGATAACATTTTTCCTGCATGATTCAAAATCATGAATGAAGTTAATTTTCTAGTTAAAACAAATAAACGTCATTGCGAAATATATGTTACATAATTTGTCAATTGATTCATACTTTTAATAATCCAGGAATAATTACTTAATATAGAGATGCTTTAATCTTTTACAGTCATCTGGGTTTTTTCTATATGCAAAATAGCCACAAAAGATCTAAAAATTATATAATTATGATTATTTAATTCACAAGAAATGCATTGATGTGGTTTACAGCTTGTCTATTAGAAAAAATTCCATGATCATGTTTGGGCTAGCTCATTTTGAATCCAAAATGTCAATGGTTTGATACCGATTTAATAGCAAAAGTGGTGCTAACATTTATTTCAAAATGCATTAAAAGTAATTTTCTGATAAATTAATCTGCCCATAAATGTCTTGTTGCTGGGGCGAATTAGGAATATTGATGTGCAGTATATTCTCCTCGACTGGACAAGAGAGATCCGATTTCATTGACTTTTCTTTCTGGTCACTTGATTTACACTGTGGCCGTCTGGTCAGAAATTACTGGTTCACCCCCGACCTTAACAGGGACAATTGGCTGACCCCTCGGACAGTTCCTTTTGAGAGCCAGTACCCCCAAATCACAACCTGTAAAGTGAACCAATTAACTTTCTAATATCAGGTTAGCATTAGAATGGGGACCTTTAATGATCCTGAAATTATTCCACGATATCATGAATTTGCAAGAAGAGATTTACAATTTTTTTCCCCCTGCATAAATGAAAGGAAAACAGAATTTGGAAAGCATTGGGAAAAATTTGCAAGGTATTGAATTAGGACATATCGCTTGGCCAAGTAGCTTGCACCATCTGCTGGTCAACCATCAGGGCTCATATTACAGTCTGCGCTCTATCGTGATATATGGGAATCCGTTTTATGGCTTAAAACCCATTTATAAGCTCTCTTATTCTGCAGTATGCTAGTTCCAGTTTATCTTGGGCTTTTGTGCCATTGTATAAACCTTTCCCCCTCCTGAAGTATTTAGGTCCCTCCTAAGCAAGTTTTTGTTCCTTCCTATCTGAGACCTCCGTTTGATGTCTAAGATACCTGTAAATTATTTCCCTGATAAGGTGTTTTGAATGCGATTAGATTCAATTATCTCATTTTAATTTGGAAATTCCTTAGCTTCAGGAACACTTTTTTGGCCTTTGTTGAATCAAAAGTGGGGCAAATTAAAGTTTTGACTGTAGGAGTTAACCAGACAACATGTAACTTTTCACATTCAAGTCTGAAATTTTACAAGTGTTCTCCATATTTGAATTCTGAAAAATTTCGCAGTAAAAACAACAAAACCATTATGTTTTATGGTCACTTCAGTTGAAATAATTTTAGATTTGGCTCATGGAAACCATGAATATCACTATACACAAGGAGAATATTTAAATAAAGTATTTAAAGAATCAGAAAAACAAATTTTGAATAACAATTTACATTTACTACTCATATCTCAAATGAAATGTTGCTCATGTTTTCATGCAAATAAAAATAATAACTTTTAAATTACGGTAATGCATTATCATGATGAATGTGACAATTCTACTCAATTCAAAATTGAATTTTGACTGGCCAACGGAAAAGCTCGCTATTGAAGGGAAAAAAACAGTTTTTAAAAAGGAAAACTATTTGGTTATGCCACATGAAAAAAATCAAATAAATTGATGAGCAATGTTTAAATGGACATTTTATTCAGCAGTTACAGTCTAATGTGCCATCATTTTTATGATCGAGTGGCGTTGTTTGGGGATATTTTATTGATGATGGATAGGTTGTTCAAAGGGAGACATGCCTCAAAAAATCTAATGTATAAAGGGGTAATATGCAACGAGCCATTTTATTTCCATTTAAATATTGCTTAAAAATATGGGCAGTCGTAAAGCAAGCCTTGAACAGGGATTTTTTTTTTTGGCTCTTAATGATAGATTTAAAGAAGGAGAAAAAATTGGAGGGAAGTGTTCCATCAAGTACACTATTATTATCTCCATTCATGTAATGATTAAGGTTTTAATCAACTTTTAAACAAGATTGAGGTTCGTTTCAGTTAAAATGCTTTAAAGTGCTTTGTTGGGTCTTTTAATGATGACCGTACATTAGGAAATGCATTAGTTTGAAGATTAGGTTTTGATTGAACATATTGAAACTGCTTTATATCATTAGATTGGAAATAGGATTTTTATTGCGCTTTCATGAACTTTTTTTTTAAATTTCAAAATTTAAGTACATCATTGTATTCCACAAACTTTTATAGCTTGTTTATGATTGTGAGGGGAGTGCAAAATTTAGACCTCAGATTTTTTTCTTTTTTAGAGAAGCTTTTAAAAAATATCATCCCTTTAAATCAATATACTTTTGCTGGCACTTAAAAAAAGATGAATGATCTGAAGATTATTTTATATGCACTGGTAATGATGTTTTCTGTTATTTTGATGAAATGCGATGTCTGAGTGTTTGCGTTTTTGAAGAAATTTGCATTTGAATCGAAATCAAAAAAATTGGACACTACCCAATTAATCATGCAATATTAACTAAAGATAAATTTCAAACACGGGCATTGACAAGGATTTTTTAGTGCATATAAGTAGAAATTATATTTTCAATTTCAATTGCTTAATACAATGTAGCACATGTTGTCTAAGGTAATTGTATTAATAAAGTAGGATGAGATATGAAAACATTTTACAAGATGTGCTGGCATAGAAAATCTCTTATTCAGTTTTTCAATTAAAAAAATTTGAGTGTTGGCTTAAACTTTTAAAGCACTTTATGTTCTAGGTAAAACCTCAAGTTAATGGCTCACTTAATTTGATATTGTGATTGGCTTGCAAAAATTGTGTCATTTCTGATATGTAATGTTCTGCCAAAGAATGCAAATATATGAGACAAATGGATGAAAAATTCTTCTCTTAATTTGCTATATCTGTTGTACAAACCATTTTAATGAATGAATCCAACATAGCCTGAAACATTTATTAAATACTGATTTATGGGGGCTAAAATTGAATCTCATCATACAGAAATCCTATTTTGATGTATATATGCATACTCCTTGGTAGGACACCAAACGTTACACAATGTGTCGCCATATAAAAAAAGAAAAGAAAAGAAAAACTACAAGAACTTGACAAATCAGTTAGTTGTTATCTTTTTCTAGGTAATCTGAGACAACATGTAAAAAACGAAATTCTTTTCCTAATTTCTTTCTGTGTTGAAAAAAAAGCAAGAGTTGGCTTTTGTGTGTGTGAAAAATGAAATCAGGTAAATCAGTGAACTCCTTTGAAAATCTGAAGTCGTAGGGATCTGGTATCGCTTTCCAGTGCCAAAAGAGGTAAAAGTCATTCTGTGGTTAAAGTTACATGAATGTTCTCGATCTAATTGGGGGTCATTAAAGTTCTTCCTTATCCCCAATCGATGCATGAACAGTTGACATCTACGTAAAACGGGAATTGATCAGATTTCAAACTGTACTTTAGAACACAATGCGTTTTATTGAGCCATGATGAATGTCATAAACAAGATTCAAGTTGCTCGAGCAATTTTCAAGCCTTCATTTGCCGGAGTAGGTGGTCCGATTATTGTACACCTATGATAGGGCATTGTATGGTTTTGTCACAACCTCGGAATCTAACAAGGATTTTGTCTTTTCTTCAGTCTGACCTTTGACATTGGGTTGTCCATCATTTACCTGTTAAAGGTAGAAAGAACACTTTCCTTACAAGAAGAGTCATGCACTGTTGTAAACCTGATACAGAAGTGATCTGCAGTTACTTTTCATTGATAATGATACCTGTACCAGTTCAGGATTTAATTGCTTTGCTAATTGTCATGGTTATGTTTTCAGAATTTTGGCAATTTTTGGAAATATTTGGATTGTAAAAATAAAAAAAAAACCAGACCTGTATACTTCTGGTAAAAAAATCTGGACCTTACATTTTTACAATCAAGCCAGACTAAAATATTGTCTGACCTGATTTTTTTTCCATCAATTTTAGACTACCGGTAATTAAAATTATGTTTTGACGAGGTATGTTATGGTAATTCTTCTCAGTCTCATTGAACGACCTCAAAGCAGAAAATTTGATGAAAACTATTTATTCCACCAAAGATATATCAATCTCAGTACACATATGCTAGTATTTTATTATTTCTAATTCAAAACAATAGGCAGCTGATAAATACTTAATTAGGCTTGATCTATGTAAAATGGGTGCAAGTTTTTCTTAAAAAATACAACCCAGATTGAAAATTCTAAATCTCGATTTAAAATTAATTAAGTCAGTTATTTCCTAGTATCTCTAATATTTATTTAATATACAGTACTTATAGTTTTACCTTCTTTTATTTTTCAATTTTTGAAATATTTTTTGTACCTTTTGATAGAGTTAATATGATTTTGCTTTTCTAATCTTTATATGCCTTATATAATTCACAGGTTGCAGCGTTCTGTGATGTAGATCCAAAAAAGATCAAGTGTGGAGCATACATTTATCATGAATCCAAGGTCAGTATAAATTATATAAAAAGAAAAGAAACCTGCACACACATAATAGTATAATTTATATAGAGTTAAAAAAATACATCTGAGGTTTTAATTTTTGGATCGAGACTCTATCCTCCACTTTCACCCTGTTGATTTTAATGTGATCCACACAAAACTCATTGACCACATGTGTAATGTACAGTGATTTAGGTTTTAGAAGACTAACGATGGTTCAGTCTGAGAATTTAGTAGCAACTCTAATTAACTTGTTAGCTTTCAACTGTTATAAAGAATGACAGGATAGAGAACCCTGTGTGCAAAAAACATGAAGAAATAGCTACAGGGCATCAGAGGCGAGCAAGATGGTGTCAACATAAACATTTCTATCAAATTAAACACCTATAACTCCCAGGGAGGCAGTGGGTTCATAATTTGTATAGAAAATTATAACAATAAAAAATTCATATTTCACCCCCAGAACCCTAGGAGGTTGTTAAAACTTGTGATAAGGAAATAATGGCAGGAATTTGAAGAAAGATTTGGACTTGTTGTATGGAACAGAGGTCTAATGAAAATTTGACTTCTGCTCCGCTGGGTGACAAAGGTGTCCCCGTGGTCCGTGTTTCTGCACTGCACAAAGCTGTGCATTGTCATGGTGTCCCATATCAAACAAATATTTGGAGGCTCATTTCTGTAAGGCACCAAAACTCTGTCTGATCTTGTCCGAGAAAAAAAGCCATTGTTCTTTTGATGAAAAACCACCGAACATTAAGAGATCACAATGAGAACCATTTATGTCAAGGGTAGAGGGGAAAAAAATGCCATCTGAATTTTGCTGAATGTGTTAACATCTTTGTGTATGCAGGGTCAGCCCCTAACTGTTTGCATAGATTTTCTTCCACCCTGACAGTTCTATACTGGAGTATTGACAATTCATTACGACCATCAAACCTGTGATTCTCTTCTTTTCTGTTTACAGGAAAAGATCAAACCAACAGTACCAATTGTGCATTTCCAATCTGCCAAACCCCCTTTCATTATCTGCATGAAATTGGTAAGAAGATTGGGTCACTCGAGAGAATGACAGTTTTGGAGTGGTTATTCATGTGTCTCAGTTTTAGATCGAGAAAAGGAACAATAGTTCCAATTACTGTCAAAATGTTTGCCATCTAATTTGTGTCAGTTGCAACTTGTGTATATAATACACATAGGTAAAGTAAATTGGGAGTTTTGAAACTACCTCTTCCTTCTTTTGGGACAAATTTACATGCTTAAATGTTCATTAAAAGGTAACATTGAGACCTTTAAATTGAAAAAAAAGGTGTCGTGCATTGATGAACATTTGCAAAATAAGAATGTCAATCAATTTTTGCATTTTATATCAATACTATCAGCTATATTTATGAAAATTTAGTTATCTAATGGTTTTTTTTTTGGTTAAAAATTTTACAGGATTTGACTGGAGGAGAATTTGAGAAGAATTTGGCCTCACTGAATCTCAAAGAGGGAGTTGATTTCTTCCACTTCAACTAGGCTAAGCTAGAATACATTAAAATGCAAATAACTTTGGGATGTTTGATGGATATACTCCTGCAAGATCCCAGGGTGGAGAAAAAAATATGTAAAATACTGGTATACTCTGAATAATGTTGCCTCTAAATAAAAAGAAAATACTACTTTAAGGATTAACTTAATTTATCTGTAGAGGACATTTAACAGTCAGAGGCTTTATCTGTAGCTATGTGTAAATTAGCATTTATAGAAGTGTTTCCCACAAATCGTCTATGAAATGCTGATGTGGACTGTTTGAATGAAAATTCCCGTGAAAGAAGTTGTCAGATCAATAAACATATAAAACAATAAATAAAATAATATGTATTTGATCTATGGTAATTACTCTCATGACCTCTTTAGAAGACAATGCACCTGTAAGTTAATTAAGACATGTGAACACCTCAAAAGGCCTCTCTTTAATGAAGGAGATTAAAATGATATGCATTTTAAAGGACTGTGTTGTGTGACCTTAACCTCTGATTAAGAAACTTGCATCAAGGTCATCATCAAAATCACTGGAGAAACAAGAGGCCCATGGGCCCCATCGCTCACCTTAGGAACAAATAGGTATGATAAAATCAGCTTAATGGAGTCATAATACAAATTATCTGGACAATGTAGTTAAATACATGTAAATCTGTATAAATAGAATTCCATTTTCCCCCTGGATATTCTTATGTTTATAATCAAGTCCCTTTTCTTACAGGATGATTTTAAAGTCATTTCACATGTTGAGCAATGCAGTTTTAAAAGGATACTTAACAATCATTTATATATGGGATATAAACCTACATCAAACTCTGAACCCCTTGTGAGGCCCAAGAATTGTCCAGGAGCCAAAGTCTAAACAATTTTAAAAAATATGCAATGTGTCAAAATGCTTGCATATAAGTAAATCAATATAATATAACATTGTTTTTGTTTTTGTGTAAATAATTAAAATGCGAATAAACGCGTTAGTTTTGCGATTTAAGACGAAACTTAAATATAAATACTAATACTAAATAATATTGTCTTTCATAAAAAAAACTACTACTGGTGGAAAAACTGCTCTACAACACCAGACCCCCCCCCCCTCCCCCAAAGCCGCGAATGGGTACTTAGTATTAAAAAATTAAATGCAATAATATCTTCGTTTCTTCAGGTACAAGCAGTTTCTTATTATGATAAAGAGGTAAGACATATAATACCGATATCTCATAAATCCAAATTATCTTAGTCAATTGTTTTTAAAATGACTTTATATTATATTGTCTGAAAAATTATAGCCTTCATTGATTAGGAGGTTTTCTTGACTATACATACAATTCGGTTTGAAATATGAAAACCAAAACACTTGTTTATTTTGAATTAATTACGATATCTGATGTTTGTTGCACAAACAATGTAGGAAATAGCAATGATCGATGCAGGTGTAGGATGAACTTAAAATTACAACAGAACTAAAGTTAAAGTGAAAATAATTAAAATGTTTTTATTTGTGACTGAAACGGCGCGAAAAGTTTTGACATTCTAGTGACTAATACGCCACAACGAGAGACTAAAACGCCCCATCACACAAACTGGATTCATTTTCCAAATATCATTGATGTGTTTTGTGTGGCTAAATGTCGCCCTCGAGTCGGTTTCAAGCACATTGTCAGAAACCTTTATGATAATTCGCTGAAATCACAACAGAACAACGTTTTGAAGGATTAATAACTTAAGGTTTATTTAGCTGTGACTAAAACGCCACTATAGTTTCGATAGTCTGGTGACTAAAACGCCACAAATAACAGTGTCCTGTAGCCG
The DNA here is from genome assembly GCF_902806645.1 of Magallana gigas. Lineage (NCBI taxonomy): Eukaryota > Metazoa > Mollusca > Bivalvia > Ostreida > Ostreidae > Magallana > Magallana gigas. Next base: position 31,740,690 of record NC_047568.1, read on the forward strand.
CAGAGACTAAAACGGCACAATTAGGTACTGTAGACAGTGACTAAAACGCCACACAAAGTCTTGGTTGGATAAACAAGTCCTCATTTGCCGCCCTGAAACTTCAACATGAAAAAATCCTTTGGTTCGCCTGATCCAAACACATTCCTCAGTGCCATTGCGATTCTCTCATGTATCCTTGGTTTTCTGAACGAGAACGGGGTGACTGCCTTTGGAGTCACGTGGTCAGGGTTTGTCTGTTTCCTGGTCCTTGTTCCGCTGTCGTTACTTTCTTCAGACTGCGCTGAATTCGTTTGATCTAAAATACAGAAAAAACAGAACTACAGAATTATATAATAAGAAAATGTTTACGCAAACATTATATTTCCTTGCATAATAATATCAAGAAAACTAAGTCCTTCATCTGGCAATCTAGAAATTTATTTACATGTATTCTCCTAGACCATAAATTAGTACACATTGAAATTGGCAGAGGTACATATTCAATATAATATTTTCAATATTACATAGTATTACGTTGAATATTGTCTCCTCGGTGTTATGGAGAATCCTTTCGTATTTCTCAGCGGCCTTTTCCATTCCTAAACATCAGATTAATTCTTTAATCCATTCTTAAATAATTGATATTCTACGTGATATTAAAAAAAAAACCCGATCAAACACAGCATGTAATTCTGTGTGTCTTTAACCATAGTTTTACATGTACCCACCATTGTTGACCAGGGACAGGAGATGCTGCCCCCACATTCTCTGGATGGTGGTCAAGTCCGTCTCTGTCACTGTGTTTTTCTTCAACGCCTCCATGAAGAGAAACGCAAACAGGATGTACTTCCTTTGTTGATCTGAAATCAATCAATCAAACAATCAATTAAACAATAGAAACAATGCGAGTGATGATTTTGAATAACCGAGGTATCATATTATAATAGATGTAATAGATATACGAACCAGCAATTTCTGTATTCTTGGAATAAGAAAATCCACCAAAATGACCGATGTTCTCTTTTCCGTACAGAAAAATTAAAATCTGCAGGATGTGTTTTCTCTTCGCGGATTATAAAGCGTAAACTGCCCCAAACCATTTTATATCGTATAAAACTAAAAAATATTACATTCATTCCTTAAGGTCAAGATCTAGTAAATGAAAGGTGCCTACAGGTTTATGAAATTCAAGATATAAATTCTTTTAATAATGCTTCATAACAATATCTTTGTTTCATAGGGTGTACCGGGGCTTAAATTATTTTAAAACACGATGAAAAATCATGTTTTAAACAACAATTTTCTATGAAATATGAAGGATAAAAGTAACAAATCTCAGAGTTTTGTCCATTTTAGGCTAATGAAATGTATCTAGAATGCCTACAGTCTCTCCAAAAACGGCATTAAACAAGATCTTGACCTCCTCTTTAAAATAATGTCAAATTGAATATAGGTACCGGGACTATTTTTCCCATGATTAAATATAGAATGTCAAAATATTGTTTTATTTTCTACATAATTCCTTTAAAGCCGTAAAATACAGGAAAAGATTCAGCAAATCAATTATGACGTCATAATGGTTCCAACACCTGAAAGACACTCTGGAATCATTTACTAGATCTTGACCTTAAGGTAGCTCGCGGGTTTACCTGCTTGTGAGAAAACCTACCTTGAAAATTTGTCCACGTGATCCATAGGTTTTATAGTTTTATTTCTAAAATTTATTTAAGATTCGTCTGCGCGGTAATAATGTTATTGTGTTTCAAATACAGTGTCATTAATAAAATCAAGCAATATGGAAAGCCATAGCTGCCTTAAGGTCAATTTCATATTATATGAACTGGTATTTCATTTATATGCAATAGTAATATAATTATATGCAGTGGTAACATCTTTATATGCAGTGGTAACATCATTATATGCAGTGGTAACATCATTATATACTATTATTTCACCATTATATTCAGGGGTAAAATCTTTATATGAAGTGGTAACATCATTACGTTATGTCGTAAGATCATTATGTGCAGTAGTTTATTCATTATATGCTATGAATAAATCTTTATATGATATGATAAACTCATTTCATACAGAGCTAAACTCATAATGAACTATTGTTCAATCGTTATGTTATATGGTACACTCTTCATGTGCAGTTGCAAAATCCTTTTATGCAATTGCAACTTCTTGACATTATGTGTTAAGTTCATTATATGCAGTACTAACATCATGTTATGGTGTTTTAAAACCATTATGTATGGTGGTAAAACCTTTATGTATTGTGGTGAAAGCTTTACATGCAATTGTAAATCCTTTATATGATGTGACAATTTTATAATATGCCGTTGTTGAGTCATTATATTATGAGGTCAGTTCTTTACATGATGTGATCATTTCATTATCTGGAGTGGTAACTTCTTTATATGCAGTCGTAACTCTTTATGATGAGGTTGTAAACTGGTTCTCGCTGAAAAGTTTTAATGGGGAAGAGGTCCAGTTTTATTTTTAAAAAGATGCCGCGTTTGTTGTGACGATGCAGAGAGAGAGAGAGAGAGAGAGAGAGAGAGAGAGAGAGAGAGAGAGAGAGAGAGAGAGAGAGAGAGAGAGAGAGAGAGAGAGAGAGAGAGAGAGAGAGAGAGAGAGAGAGATTATCTGTACTTTAAGATTGATATCATAATATCAATCATTGAATCCATTTTGTGTGAAAAATCGAATGTATTATTAGTAGAGTATGCTTTTAATTTAAGAGTAAAAGAAATTACAAAAAATGAAGCAAGCGTTTTAAAATCCAAGTCGAAAGACCTTTGTTTCAATGTACCAGGTAGATGCTACTCCTCGCTGATTAATGCCTCCAACACAAAAGGAATAGACAGATTTTTATTCATAGACATAAATAAAAATTATTTTTCATTTTTCTTAAAATTAATTTGATTTTAAAGAAATAATAAAGAAATTGGTTGGTTTTAACCTCTTTTTATGGTTGTTTCATCCACTGTATAAAATTTAAGCTCAACGGGCATGTATTTTTGTATTTTAAATCCTACAAAGAAGGTGTTGCAGTTCCTGTGCTATTTTCCATAAAGCTGTTGCAGATATCTTCATATCATTTTTATAGGACCATTTTATACGCGGATCAATACAAAATTTTCGGGGGGGGGGGGGGCATCGTCGGAACCCACGGGTTTTCTATCCGTTACACTGCTTTATAGAAAACCCGTGGGTTCCGACGATGGGGGGGGGGGTGCGATGAATACTGAAGTTTGCCGAAGGGGTGGGGAGAGGTGGGTCCGAGGCAAATTTTTGGTAATTTCATGGACATTTTAAGAAATTTTAATTTTTCTGGGGCGGGGTCCTCCCCGCGACTAACCCCCACCCCCGTTCAAGACCCCCAAGCATTAAACAAATTGTAAAATGGTTTCACTGAAAAATGTGACTGGTTTCATGGCATATCCGATTTTTGTTTCAAAGAGGCATATTTTTAAAGATTAAACTTCGAGAAAACCCTCCGAAGTTAAAAAACGGTGTTTTAAATCTTAGCAAACTTCATCGTGTCTAGTATAGCCGAGTGGTTACGCAGGATGTCCGAATAATCACCGAGACTAACTGCTTGGTATTTTTAAAATCAATTTTTGAAAAGGTAATACCCCTATTCCGATGGTTTTGAAAATAAATGATGTCGGGATAAATAAGTTTCAAAACGCTTGTCATTGTAATATTTTACATGTGTACTGATTTTTTCAACGTTACCGACTTTGTTCACATTATAAACATTTGTAGCTGCAGATCTGTAGCTCTCTGGTTGAAAAAATTCGGAAAGACAAAATTCGGATAGACAAATTGTCTATCCGAATTTTTTCAACCAGAGAGCTACAGATCTGCAGCTAAAACATTTGCTGCTGAACGAGGAAGTAACACATTAATCGATAAAGTTAATGTATTTTTTTTTTGTAAAATAAGTCGTTTTCAAAATATATATACATATTGTTCGACATCGTTAAAAGCAAGCCGTGCAATAATGTATGAATCAGCAAAATACGGACAAGCTTGTTCTAAGCACCACGGTTTATATGGATGCTATTAAAATTATTTTAAATAACGATCAAGAGCCAAGTAACTCCTCAATTTAAACGTTTTTGAAGAGACAGAATTAGATTTATTAATTCAAAAAGCTCCAAAGAATTACATACATATTTAAAACACGATAGCAAGTAGAAATCAAATTGTTCTATGTTAATATCAAGATACATAAAGTGATCTTCCTAACTGTATGCGCGGATCTAGAAGCAGAGGGGGGTATTAAATTTCTACAAAGTACAATCATTTTTTGAAATTTATTTTACTTTTAAAATTAAACGCCTACTCGACTAAAAATTCATTCGATTTATCACACATCGATGTATCAAGAACAGAGAAAATATCTCTCTCTCTCTCTCTCTCTCTCTCTCTCTCTCTCTCTCTCTCTCTCTCTCTCTCTCTCTCTCTCTCTCTCCAAAACAAACGACAAGTTGACCAGGAAATGTGCATCGTCACAATGAACGCGGCATCTTTTTAAAAATAAAACTGGACCTCCTCCCCATTAAAACTTTTCAGCGAGAACCAGTTTACAACCTCATCATAAAGAGTTACGACTGCATATAAAGAAGTTACCACTCCAGATAATGAAATGATCACATCATGTAAAGAACTGACCTCATAATATAATGACTCAACAACGGCATATTATAAAATTGTCACATCATATAAAGGATTTACAATTGCATGCAAAGCTTTCACCACAATACATAAAGGTTTTACCACCATACATAATGGTTTTAATACACCATAACATGATGTTAGTACTGCATATAATGAACTTATCACCTAATGCAAAGAAGTTGCATTGCATAAAAGGATTTTGCAACTGCACATGAAGAGGGTACCATATAACATAACGATTGAATAATAGTTCATTATGAGTTTAGCTCTGTGTGAAATGAGTTTATCATATCATATAAAGATTTATTCATAGCATATAATGAATAAACTACTGCACATAATGATCTTACGACATAACGTAATGATGTTACCACTTCATATAAAGATTTTACCCCTGAATATAATGGTGAAATAATAGTATATAATGATGTTAGCACTGCATATAATGATGTTAGCACTGCATATAATGATATTACTATTGCATATAAAAAATATACCAATTCATATAATATGAAATTGACCTTAAGGCAGCTATGGCATTCCATAAAGCAACGCCATTTCAATGAAATATATAGTAAAATGCACATTTTAACCGAGAAACGCATTACAAAACTATGCTCCAAACTTTTAAACGATTCAGACGAAATTAATCATACTCAACACAAAAACAGAGGAGATAATTATGAATCAATTCATAAAAAAATATTAGTATGTGTTCTCGGCCAATTTTTGGCAAAAAAACTTTTAAGATTTAAAAGATTTCTCAAAACCTTATATTTTCATTACGACGCTAGCCTGACGTCATCATTTCCTTACTTCTTAGAACACCAAAATTGGAATGCATTTATTGATAAGACTATAGTTGTTTAACACATTTTAGAACATGTAAATGCTTATTAGACATTATTGTGAATGTTATCAAATGCAGTTAATGTAAGGCTGTAAAGATACAGAAAATTGCTATTTTTGTTTTTATGAAACTCTGAGTCAATCAATGCAAAAATAAAATGGTAGGCAACTACTGACATTATAAGTAAGTAATCGAATAAAACAGTTATCTCAAGCCAAAAGAAATTTAAGAATTTAATCGGTAGTACAGATTACGGAAGTTATAATTGTAAAAAAAAAAGCGAAGTTAATGCATTCATTCTATTTTAAAACATGACTTTAAATGGAAGAGTTCTAACGCACACTCATTCTTTATCTTTATAGAACAAAATGTGACAATGTATGTGGCATCTTTAAATTTTCAGCACATGATATTATAAATCTTTGTATAAACAGTCATAAACCGCATATAAGCTTTTTAAAGTATTTTCTTTTATACTTCTAAATATCTCATTTGTCATTTTAAAAAAAAAATATGAATTTACTATGACGGTCAACTCTTTACATCGATTCCTATTGTGACGTCAGCAAACCCGCGAGCTACGTTAATTGAATCCTTGCAATTGATTTTGCCGTGTGTTTATCTGTCGATTGACAACGATAATAGTTCGCAACGTTTGTGACGTCATGATATTATGATGCGTTAAAAGACGACGTTACGAGGTTAGAAAAAGAGAACCGTTTCGTGCAGGTTCCGAATTTTATTTTTCCGGAGGGGGGGGGGGGGGTTAAATTTGGTTGTGTCTTTGTACATTTGGAGATTTGAAACTGTAAGGTAATTTGGAGATCAATGAAGTGTTATTGTATTTCAACAAATAAAACACAAATGTACATTATATTTACCATCACTCAATTGGTCTGACGTAAGGAACATTACCGAAAGGCACCAACCCCATCTTTCAAAAAAAAAATCTGGAAAAGAAACAGAAATAGAGACTTTAGCAAATTTAATATTATGTACGCTGAGAGTTTAAAAGTTTTAACAATAATTATTTCTAAATTTAAATTTTTTACTTCACAAGTCATGATCAGTTGGGCAAACGGGCTTAATTTCATCAACCGTCTGGATATGTTTGTGAAATGTTGTTAATGTTTGACCAATATTATATTCTGCTTGAATTTTGTTTTAATGAGTCTTTCTTTTAACTCAGTATTTTGTGTTTAAAGACCAGGTTTTTTTCAAATACGTCGATTTTATATTCTCTTAATAATTAAATATTTGTAAATTATAGTGTAACTCATGACCACAAGATTCTACTAAAGTCTAAATAAGAAAAGGGCTGAAGTAATTAAATGGAAGTAAGAAACTGCATACTATAGTAATTTCGGAAACGGACCGAGAATTTATTGTTTTTATTTCTCTCGTGACGTCGTCTTTTAACGCATCATAGTATCGTGACGTCACAAACGTTGCGAACTATTATCGTTGTCAATAGACTGATAAACACACGCTCTTTTTGGAGATATCAATTACTGATTGAAAGATGGAGAAAAGTGGATTTGAGGCTCGATTGCACTCACTGTTGGTAGACTACTTGTCCTCCACAAACACACGGACAATGACGCCTGTGGTTAGTAGAAGATTCAACATTTATATTACAAATAAAGTTCTAAGGACAACCAAAAAAAAACTGTGCTGTCTTTTTATATGACGTAAAATATATCTTTGCTATTTTCACCTTATTTTGCAGAAAAAACACATCCTGCAGATTTTAATCTTTCTGTACGGAAAAGAGAACATTGGTCATTTTGGTGGATTTTCTTATTCCAAGAATACAGAAGTTGCTGGTTCGTATATCTATTACACCTCTTATAGTATGATACCTCGGTAACTCAAAATCATAATTCGCGTCGTTATCGGTTGATTGATTGTTCGATTGATTGATTTATTTCAGATCAACAAAGGAAGTACATCCTGTTTGCGTTTCTCTTCATGGAGGCGTTGAAGAAAAACACAGTGACAGAGACGGACTTGACCACCCACCAGAGAATGTGGGGGCAGCATCTCCTGTCCCTGGTGAACAATGGTACGTACATGTAAAATATGGTTAAAGACACGCAGTATTACATGCTGTGTTTGATCGCGTTTTTTATATCACTTAGAATATCAATTATTTAAGAATGGATTAAAGAATTAGTCTTCATTTTTTAAATTGATGTTTAGGAATGGAAAAGGCCGCTGAGAGATACGAGAGGATTCTCCATGACAGCGAGGAGACAATATTCAATGTATGTAAAGTATTCCTTTCAATTGTTTATTTATGGGGTGATTAGATGGAGAAGCATTGCTTCATCTATTCAGCCCATTAAATCATCAATTCATCATATATTTAGTCTCTCTCTCGAAATTTATTTAGTGCCTTAAGACAGGTGTCGGAATCGGGGGGGGGGGGGGCTTAGCCACCCCTCCCCACTTTTTTGCAAAATTTGGCATAACCATAACCATAATCCCTTTTTCTGGCTTGTCAACATTTCTGATGAGTCTAGCCCCAACCCACCCTCCACTCTCAATTTACTTCCGACACCACTGCTTAAAGCAATATGAGCTGTATTTTTTAGAATTTCATTTTGCTGTAAAAACCTGCTAGTATGCAGTCTTCATGTAACTTAAACTTTTATGATAAATAAGGTTGAAAAAAATCATTAATTTTTGTCAGAGGAAAGATATATCTTCTAAGGAACATATAGCAAATCAATTTTTGTACAGGACGACAATAATTCAATTTCGCTCCAATTAAGGCTTCTTAACGGCCCTTTTCATAAAATTTTGGTGAAAAGAAAGTTTAAAACCATGATATTTTTGTCATTTTAGTAGAAAATAACATTTTCGTTAAAAAAAATTTCATCATGAAAATTGCAGCTCATATTGCTTTAAAATCACCCGCTGAAAACGAAGGCGAAAATAAAATGGGGCGAATATTTCCCTGTATATAGTATGCCTATATCATTCAACAAAATGCGCAACATATTTATCTCAATCTTGTAGATAAAACGATTTCAACGCAATCTCAGAAAAGTCCGTGGAACAGGGACAGAAAGCCAGATAAAATCTGACCACGTGACACCAAAGGCAGTCACCCTGTTCTCGTTCAGAAAACCAAGGATACACGAGAGGATCACGATGGCACTAAGGAATGTGTTTGGGTCAGGCGAACCGGAGGATTTTTTCATGTTGAAGTTTCAGGACGGCCAATAAAGACTGGTTTATCCAACCAAGACTTTGTGTGGCGTTTAAGTCACTGCCTGCAGTAACTAATTGTGGCGTTTTAGTCTCTGCGGCTACATGCCACTGTTAATTGTGGCGTTTTAGTCACCAGACTATCGAAACTTTAGTGGCGTTTTAGTCACCAAACTTTTTGTGGCGTTTTATATTTTGTCACTAAACTGGCTAAACCTTTTGTGGCGTTTTAGTCACAGTTAAAATAAACCTTAAGTTATCAATCCTCTAACGTTTTGTTCTGTTGTAATATCAGCGAATTACCATACATGTATGAATTTCTATAACTGACGATGTGCTTAAAACTGTCTCAAAATCATCATTTAGACACAGAAAACACATCAATGATATTCTGAAAATGATTCTAGCCTTTGTTTTAGATACTTTTAAACGGTATGATTAGATCGTTTCGGAGTTGTTTTTTTTAATTTGGTTTAACATGTATACGTTCCATGAATAGGGGTTACGAGGTCCATAACAGAAAAAAAAATCCTAAAACTGTACTTGAAATTTAACGAATTACAAGAGGCACATGGGCCACATAGCTCACCTGAGGAACACTAGGTATGATAAAATCAGCTTAATGGTTTCATCATACATGTACAAACCATCTGGACAATGAAGTATAATACGCGTAGATCCTGTATAAATAAAAATACATTTCCCCTGGATATTGTTGTGTTTATAACCGAGTCCCTTTACTAACAGAATGATTTCATAGTCATATAACATGTTGGGCAATGCAGTTCTCAAAAAGATTCATATATATATGATATAAACCTACATCAAACTCTGAACCCCTTGTGAGGCCCACGAATCGTCCAGGGGTCAAAGTCTAAACAATTTTCAAAAATCAGCAATATTTTTCAATGCTTGCATATAAGTAAAAAAAATTATTATTTCAGTTTTTGTAAATAATTAAAATGTTTTCCTTTGTAAAATTGGATCCCCAATGTGGCCCCTTTCTACTTCTCAAGATTCTGATTTGAACGTATTAGAATCTTCATTATCTGAGGTTGCTTTCACTAAAGTTACATGTTTCTATGCGAATGGCTTTCTTCAAGATTTTTCTCTATGTATTCCTATGTAAACTTTTGTCCCACCCCCACAACTTTGTGACCCTACCATACCCCCAGGGATCATAATTTGAACAAACTTAAATCTACTATACTTGATGATGCTTCCACACAAGTTTCAGCATTTCTGGCCAATAGGGTTCTGAGAAAAAAGATTTTTTTTTATACATGTATATTCCTATGTAAAAGTTCAACCCCCCAATTGTGGCCATACCCTACCCTCCAGGGATAATGATTTTCACAATTTGAATCTATACTACCTGAGGATGCTTCCACTTAAGTTTACTCAATACTAGTATATTCCTATGTAAAAATTCGACCCCATTATGGCTCCACCCTACCCTCGGGAGGGGGGTCATGATTTTTTTACTTTGGGGGGGGGGGGGGGAAGAATCTACACTACCTGGGAATGCTTTCACATAAGTTTAAGCGTTCCTGGCCAAATGGTTCCCGAAGGCAATATTTTTGAAATTTTCTTAAAATATTTAAATAATTGCTAATTATCTCCCTTAGAAAAAGGGTGTGATCCTTAATTTAACTTTATACAATGTATCCCCTTTGTGTAAGAGTGTTTTGTGCCAATTTTGGTTGAAATTGGTCCAGTGTTTCTAAAGAGGATATGTTGAAAAAGTTTAAGGACAGACGGAGGACAAAATGTGGTCAGAAAAGCTCATTTGCGTTTTCAGCTTAGGTGAGCTAAAAAATGTGGTCTTGACTTGGAATGGCCTTTACATGTACCTTTGACATAAATTTACTGCTAAACCTCTACCCCAAAACAGAGTCTTTGTATGAAGTTTGAGCCAATAGGAGCAAAATTGGTACAAGCAAGATTTAACAGAATGAGCTTTTAAGAAAAGAGCTTCAAGGAAAATCACTACTTTCTCTCCCCAACAAACACCAAAAATAATGAATGAAAGTATTGATAAGGTGCACATATTTATTTCACAGTGTTAATTGAATAAAGAAAATAGATCAAACAAAAACAGGAACCAATTTTAGGCAACATTCTTATTACTAAAGCTGATTTAAAGTTTTTCACCAATTAATCACACCAAAATACTTATCAAAGACATAATTTGATTTATGCTTAGAATCTGAATAATCAATTGAAGAGAAAAATTAAAATCATACATGTTACATGTATAGTACTGGTCAATTCAAACATTTTCAATACCAGGTATTCCAATGAAATTTGGTAATCCACATAATGCACACACAGTTTACTTCTGCTATCTGAAATAGCAAATTCTCCCCAACTTCACATTATTGTTTTCAGTTGTTACACAAGCATAATAAACAGCATTAGACATACCGGTCTTTCAGTATCTCTCTCTAAATTTGATCTTATTCATAGCTTTCTTTGAGCATCAATGGCAAAACAATGCAACAATGATCGCAAAATCCACACAAAAAAATCTTTTTTTCAAGGTTATAATAAACCTTTCACATCAGAAAATAATATTCAATCAACCTTTCATTATGAAATAACAAGTCGTCGGCTGTTCCCTAACCAGACTACAGGAACTTCAACCTGTGTCAGCCTGGTCCTGACCTCTGCAAAAGAAAATCCCCCTCCCCTCCACCCTCCCCTATTTTTTGGAGACAAATCAATCATTTGGGATATCCTGTCTTCATCAGCAATCTTTTTCAAATGTAGGTCATTTTTCCTACATTCGCTGTAACTGTCAAAGTACAGGATTTTATGAAAAATAAATATTTTTTTTCTTTTCTCTTGCAGAGTGAATCAGACATGTTATTTCCAATATCTAAACCTGCCAATATTGGATTATATATTGGAGGTTTTTCATAATGCACATATATATAATAATCATGATCAAATATGATCAAAGAAAGACTTCCAACTTGTTCACATTTCATAAAATACATAAACTGGATGTTACAATATGCAATTGTAATATTAGGTCATACTCTTGTACTAAATATGGCAACATACAATAGTTAAATAATGGTCTTTTAATACTGTTCATCACAAAATAGCCCTGCATCTTCAAATCAGTTATCAAACTGAAAATTAAACATAGATTTGTTGAGGAAAAAAAAAAATAAACTAACAATTTCCATTTCTTTGGATCACAGAACAAAAGACACCAAAACCATGCAAGTTTCTTGCAAAACGTGAAGTTAATCATATGTGTACAACCTACACAATTTGTTAACTGAATTATTGATTCCCTATATCCATAGGGACTGTAAACTTGGCCGCAATGCGTGGCTTGCGTGGAGATTTCCTTGGAGATTCTGACTTGTCACTCAGAGTGCTGGAATCGGATTTGGTGGAGCTGGTCTCCAAAGGAAGCTCTTGTCGAAACATGTCGTCGTAGGACATTTCATCAGCTGCTGCACAGGAATGCTCCAGCCTTTTCCCTCCGCCTGGGTTTTTGGATGGTAGGTGAAGGGCCTGAAGTATCTGCTTGGCAGCCAGTTCTTGTAGAGGGGTGGAGGACTGATACCCTTGAGTGGTTCTTCCACTTCCATCCACATTTTCCTGCCTAGATTTAAATCCCTCCACAGCTCTTTGTTGACTAGATTCTTTTGCACCTTTCACATCTTCAGACAGGTTCTTTTTGAACTGATCCATCTCGTTCTCGTTAATTTTCCACCATCCGCTGCCTTTGATGAGGTCCAAGAGTTCCTGACTAGCAGACTTTTTCTCCTCCTTGGATCCCGGTTCAGTAGAGGGGGGCCTGGAGATAAGACACTGGGCAGCTAGTTGTAACAGCTCTGAGGTTGGAGTTCTACAGAGAGGAGTCTTCTGGCCCTTCTTTTCCTCCTCACTTATCATCCACATTCTCTCCGTTAAATCTGCAATGGAAATACCAATGCATTCAAATATTATCTTGAAATTGTAATGTTTATGAACAATTTAATGATATAAAAGTTGAAATAGTGTTCACACCCAACAGAAAATTAATGTGTCCAAATACCTGCTATATTTTCAAACTTCATGAGATCTAGTTGTTTGGCAATAGGGTGGAGATCTGGTGAGGGTATGGCAGAAGGAACAGGTGCCCCCAGCAGATCTACAGAGGATCTTGATGACGAGTGCTTCATAATGTCTTCAACTAAAACACCATAAAAATTTATACTACAAATACATACAATATACGTTTAATATGTACAAAGGATACCAACAAAATTATCAAGTTTACAAATGCTATGACTTTCAAAATGTGAAGTAGTTTAAAAAGGGCTGTATGGTTTTGGCCATTTTAAACTATATTAAAGGGGCATGGTGACGCACAAATGCCATGGTTAAGCAAATATCGAATTTTTACATGATTTCCACACATTTTATATATCATATGAAAAGATGAACTTTTGAAAAATTACGGTGTTCTAAAGTAAATAAATCAAATTAGAAAGAGAAAAATAGAATTACGCGTTGGGCCAACACATAAATATAGAGTTTTCCTTCTGCTTCATAGCCACGCAAGCGCAGGGGAATGTAAATACTACAGCGTGGCATACATTGTGAGCCAGAAACCTCTCATTGAAACATGATGTCTTCAAGAACTATATACTTATTAAGATGCATTCTCTAGGAATGCATATTTCTTACCACAGACATCAAATAGCTTTAAATTCAAATTCTTTTATCAGTGTGTCAATCCCATTGTAACTATTTTTAGTCAGAAATCACAATCACGTGACACTAAACCAATGTCCAAGACAACTCGGTTTGTTTACATGTGCAATTTCCGGATGAGTTTTAATGACCTTTAAATTAATAGCTGATGACTTATGATGCGTTAAACCTTCCGTATGATGAAATTTCGTGTATCTCTTTTTATTTTGTTGTCATAATTAAAAAGTAAAACATCTATTTTTAGTAACCGTGCCACTTTAAGTATCAAACTCCAAATACCTTCAGGATGAGTATCAGTGACTCCTGAGTCACTAGACTGAGTATCTGATTCAGCAGATGGTGACAGCCTGACTATTCCAGGGATTGGTGACATGCTCCCTACAAGAAACAATCAAGTACTTATTTTCTCAGTATCTTTAATTGATATCAATGAAGCAAATGAAATTTAATTCATGTGGACACATACCTGAAAATTCTTCTGCAAGCAGCACGTACTTCCTCTGCCCTTTCCCTCCAAAGTCCACAATGTGTGGAATAGCCTGCAGCAGAGATTCTATTGTAGGATAGCCGTACAGAGCAGGTTTAATCTCAATGCCAAAGTTTTCCTTGAAGGCAGATGCAAAATGGGACACATTTATCTGGGAGTGTTTGTGAAGGAGGATACGGGTGTCCCTTGCAAAGGTCTGGAGGGCGGTCAGGCTAATGACCCCAGATTCATCGTCTCCAGTCACCTACAAAACAGTCAAAGGGAGGCAACTCTTAAAACAGAATTACTCTAAAGGGAAATAACTCTACCTCATTTTGCATAATTTTTAAAAAAAATTTCATTAAATACACTGTACATGACAATATACAAATTAAATACTGTGAAATCATTAGATTTCGTGATGGCTCAATTTTCGTGAAATTCATGGGTACCTCTCATCCACAAATTAACATCCTCCATGAATTAAAAAAATTAGTGTTTTATATCATATGTCCTTATGTTGGTATAAAAGAATACACAAAATTACGTCCCCACAAACCTGTAAAAATTAACCAATCCACAAAAATTGGCCCTCACAGTTTTTAATGATTTCACAGTATCTGCAGCATTAACTTTCATGACGTCAGCTTTAAATGGCTACGAAACACAAACTAAAGTCCTTAATTACCTGTACATAGTCAAGCAATTCCTCTTTGATGTGGTTAATGTTGCATTCTGTTCCGTGCATGGACAGGTAGCGGCTACAGAGCTCCATCAGGGGCAGGCTGCCCCCGCTCTGGTCCATCAATAGCTGCAGCACCTGCTTGGCCAGTGGAGGAATGGTGCTGCGATCTGTCAACATCACATACTTACAGCGGTTGATCATCTCCACCTAAAACAAAACAAAATAAACATATATTTATTTGGGTAGTTTTTATACACAAGCTTTCAAAAGAAAACTTCTCAATGTCATAACTGAAGCCTCCTGACTAACAATTCTATAAAGTTTAAGACTTCAGTCATAAAACTGGATTTCTGTCAATCAATATTTTAAAACTTGTAATTCTTGGCTGAGCTACCTTCACAACATGCTTCAGTTTGTTAAGAAGCTCTTCCTCCGAGTCCACTCCAAAGTCATGTAGTGGAATGTTGAAGCCATAGTGACAGGTGAAGGCAGACATGAGGTGATGTAGGGGGACACACTCATTCTTCTGAACCTTTAGGAGCCCCACAATTTGTTCCGCCAAGATTTTACGCAACTCGGGCTCCGTGAGGTGAATCAATCTCTCCTCACCCTCCTCCTCAATCTGTAACAGGAAAATTCATTTTGGATTCATTTTTATTGAAATCATGGTGTCTCTGTTGGACATTTATCTCCCATACAAACACTGAATTTCATAAAATGTTTACAGTTTTCTAACCATTCTAGAGATCAATAAAATACATGAACAAGTAAATTAATTACATAATTCAAACTCACATCCACAACATGAGGTATGGATTCAAACAGATCCAGAAGTTTACTGAATCCATAGTCAGACACCCTGCACTGCCTCCCAAAGTGATGGTGGTAGGCCGGAATGAACTTGTTGAACGGCATCCGACACTGTGGGTTGTGCTTCAGCAGGTCCACCACTTCCAATGCAAACTGTTTAGTTCTTTCTATCTCCTCTGGACTCTGGTCTGTGTAATTTAATGTGAGAATTTATATTTGTGTTTATTTTAAGTAGTTACATGACATGAATATTGAAACACAAATTTTATTAACCACTCTTCTCGATCCACTCTGCTCCCTACCCTATATGGGTAGAGATGTGGTTATTGAAAATGACATAAATGAATACATGTACATGTTAACAGTGTATAAACAATATGATATAATAATACTAATGATTTAATGTTTCATACAACTCACCTTTCCTTGGCAGAGTTACAATGCCATCTCTTCCTTCATTTGAAATCTGCAATTAAAAAATTAAGCAAATATTTCAACAAGTGAAAAGCTGTCAATGTGACAGCAAACCGGGTTTTCTTTTATGTAAACTGTATCCATAATCCATGTCAACCCTTATCCAGTGAAATGGAGTACCTTACATGTATATGCAACATTTTGCCAAAAAATGACTAAGTTCAAAAGCTAGTATTTTTTTTTATAAATTATCGGAAATCAAAATCCTAGCAATATGCACACCTCTGATATATGTACAATTGATCTGCAAAAGAACAACTTCCTATCTTGAGAACTGTAGGAGGAGTTATCCGTACAATGAGGGTACCCTATATGCAATATTGTGCCAAAAAATGACTAAGTTCAAAAGCTGGTAATTTTTCGATAAATTATCGGAAATCAAAATCCTAGCAATATGCACACCTCTGATATATGTACAATTGATCTGCAAAAGAACAACTTCCTATCTTGAGAACTGTAGGAGGAGTTATCCGTACAATGAGGGTACCCTATATGCAACATTTTGCCAAAAAATGACTAAGTTCAAAAGCTGGTATTTTTTCGATAAATTATCGGAAATCAAAATCCTAGCAATATGCACACCTCTGATATATGTACAATTGATCTGCAAAAGAACAACTTCCTATCTTGAAAACTGTAGGAGGAGTTATCCGTACAATGAGGGTACCCTTTTGGCAGCCGCCCGCCCGCCCGCCATCCGTCCTTTTCACCATTTTAATAACCGGATTTTTCCGTTGGAAAACCCGGTTAATAAAAACCAACAAAGGCTCATCTTTTTTAATATATTATTAATTAGATATGCAACTTTAGTCGCTAGGCTGATTCTGCTGACACTATTTACCACAATAGAAGTAGCAGGCAGTTCAGATAACAGATCGTCCAGGTCAGCCATTCCATACTCGGACACATCAAACCGCTTGTTAAATGCCAGCGCTGTGAAGAAAATAAAGATCCTATAAGATATGGAAGTCTTAAAATATGTACGGTATATTGTGACGTTTTTTTTCTTTTGAAATCAACAATAAATTCAGATGTAAATCATGTACCGGTATAACACATTTTCTATTTCTCTCTTCCTGATCAATGCTGTAGTCATGCATTTGAAAACCCAGTAGGGCATTTACAATTTTTCTGTACAACACCTTTTAAAAAGCATGCTATGGGAAAATATACATGTAGTACGAATTAAAAATTTCAAAGTTTCAATATTTTTTTAATTATAATTTTATACAACACTTTCATTTCCATGAATATCTTGAAGAGCCCCATAACATCTTTATAAAGCCTAGCATATTGGGTTACTGAGTATTACACAATCAGTTAATACTGATGGGATCCACACTCACTGAAAGCCTCGGGGATGGCAGAGACAGTCAGTTGTTTCCCTGGTTGAGTCTTGAGAATCTTTGTAAGGTCTGATGTAAACCTCCTCAGCTGTGCCTTATGACTCAATGTCAGCATCTTTCTGTCTCCTGTACCTAGGACCTAAATCCAAAACATTACATATGGGTTAGATATGCAGAACTCAGTACATGTAACATTTAAATGGTCTGATCAGAAATTTTTGAAACTGAATATCATATAGGAGCAATAAACAATACTGGTAATCCCAGAGAAAGCTCTCCCTCTTGCTTATGGACAAATACCAGCAAACAAAATGTCAGCATTTTAAATACAATTCCTTTTAGATAAGTCATTATTACTTAGCAAAATTTTAAACAAATGAAGAGCAAGATGATAACCGATCATAAAACCCACCTGAACAACATGAGGGATAGCTTCGAATAAATCCTTGAGACGATTGTAGCCGTAGTCTGCCACGCGGCACTGCCTGCCGAAGAAATGGTGATAGGACGGGATGAACTTGCTGAATGGCATGCGACATTGAGGCGACTGCTTCAATAAGTCCACCATCTCACGGCTAATCTGGCTCAACTGCTGACTCAGGAGTGGGCTAGTGCAGGTCCGGCTCTGTTCTGCTGCAATACATAATGCACAGAACTTGATGCATATTACAGAACTTTAAGGTTGAAATGAATGTATTGACATTTAATTAACTCATATTTCTGTCTGAAAATTTTAAAAGGGTCCTACTTATTTTCCAAATAATTCATTGGCAGAAATTTTAGTAGACTTTGCAAAATACATAGTTTGGAGGATAAATGAATTTGTGGTCAAAGACTTTATAAATACAAATGGTTGTTGTTTTGCTTATTTTAATGGACACTTGATTTTTGTGGATCTGCTGAACAATGACGTCCAGTATACTGGTGCTCAGCAAATATTGATAAAACCACAGTTGACAAAATTTTTTAAAAAATCATTAAAAAGACAGGAAGCCAAATATAAACAATATAAATATAGTACAATATAAATCCATTGATTTTAAGAATTCTCAACAATGTGATGTCACATATTATATGATCATATCAATGCATAATTGTGACTGTAAAAGCATTTATAAGAATAAACATAAAATACACACCAATCTGAGATGGGGGTTTATTTTCTGCCCACTGAATCTTTTTTACACCTGAGCTGGACACCTGAATCTGGATACCTGGAACACAGCTGATCAGGTGTTCCAGAGGCACGCCCCCGTCCATGGCATCAGGGATAGGCGAAAACTCTGCCCCATAGCAGGCAGGAAAACTATAATTGCAAACATCAAGGTGACCTTAAATTACATTTCTCTATGAATCCTTTACTAATTGTGAAGTTTCTGGCAGTCCAGTTTCATCCTAGATTTTAGAGATCACATGATTGAACAAACCTCATGAGTGGCATGTTTCCTTCATGAGTAAGAAGCAAGGTATGAACATCGGCAGCGAATGTTTTGAGGCGCACTCTGACCAAGGGGAGCATGCATCTATTGACAGCCTCAGCATAAGTCACGGACCCCTCAGGACAGTGTTTTGGGCAGGCGGGCTGTTCCAGGATTTCGTTCACATCCCCCTCCCCTGGGTCAGAGGTGGGGGTGGTGGAGGTGGGAGGGTAAGAGTTGGCCAGGTACACCATTCTACCGGCCCCTCCCTGCTCTCGAATCTCTATTGTGTCCCTCATCTTGTATAATTCAGACACACTGATGGTCCTGTGGTATCTTAGAAAAATAAAAAAGTTCATATTACTGGTACATGTACACATTGTCTCAGTTTCAGCTTGCAGAACAATCCTTAGATCATACATGGAAGAGCATTATTTTCTTTGACACTGACATTTTTTATTTTATGCAACAAAGAAAATGTCCAAATTACAAATTACATATAAACCTGTAAATAAGAATAAAATTTCTTTTACCTTTTATCAAAGAGCTCAATAAATTTGAATAAAGGCAAAACATTTCCTTTTGCTTCTGAGAGTAAAGCCACAGCTTCCATTCTGCAAATGCAAAAATGATTTAAACTGAAAATAATGTACAGAAAACAAACAGATTAATAAAATCATTGACAAATGAAAATCAGTTATACATGCATTTCATTACAAGCTATATATAAGGGAGCTGGTATTACAGCACTAGTGAATATCCGAAACTCATTTTTTTGGCAATTATAAATTTTTTTAAAAATTGAAACAAGTGGCCCATGGGCCACATCGCTCACCTGAGCAACAATGGCAAACTACATTGACTTAACACACTTTACGGTCAGACGCGACCTATCTTCCATTATTTTCTATTTTTTCCTATCTCATCAATGTGAAGATTTCCACCAAGTAATTCCATAATTATATTTTCCTGTTATATGATACTTTTTTTCATTTAGATATAAAGTGTTCAATTGAAAATATATGCTATGACTTTATTTATAAGCATTCAAATACATTTTGCATGATATTTTAAGGAAAATTCTAAATATTATAGCTCTAAAAATAGCCTGGTAATAAACCTTGAATTTTTTGGAATTAACAGGTTTAAATGTAAATAAATAAGGAATAATTTATCAAGGAAAATTTTTATAAAATTGAGGAACGTCTCGTGGGTCCTTAAAGGTCATATGAAACGATATCCTGACCATATTGAGTTATATACGGGAATGAGTTCATAAGTGCCCATTTAATAAGACTGACATTGTTTTTTGGATATTTTATGCAAAATGTGAGCGCCACAGTCGATCAAAATTACTTAATCGGGAAAAGGAACATTGACTTACGCGGCTTACCTCCCTTGCTTATGACGTCAGTAAGACCCAATCGCCTTATAAAGCTATGTTGTGAATACAAATATCCATGTCATTTTGCAGCATTTTAAAAGAAAAAAAATACTATTTTATATAAAAACTTGTATAATTATACAATAATCAACCACGTCAGTATTTTTTCTCTCAAGAAATGAAATCGTGTGCGTTTTTATTTACATGTAATAGCGTGTACATAATGATATTCAGTTTCGAGACTGGAGGGAGAATAAATGATTTTCTTCATAGATCCACATGCAAGTATAATATAATTTTAATATAAGCATATTTATATGTTTTATTTTGATCTTTTTAATGAAATTGACAAATTCAAAAATAAATCTGATCGTTTTTTCCCATTTGCACGTTCATGCAATTCATTAAGATTTTTTTTCTAAACAACTTGTAGGCCTCATTGTGCCTCATTCGCTTCACGATTATATTGTTTGTTTCACTTTCAAATTCACAAATATGTTACCATTCAATTATTTTTAGTCTAAGAGAAATTTCTTCAAATGTTTTGTTTTTGAAACGTGTACGTGAATGTGCGGTGTTTTGATTTTAAAACGTGTATGTGCGGTGTTCACTCACAGATCCCTTTTATCTCACATTCTTCCGCAATGTTTTCTTTCGTTTTTTTTTATCATTATTGATGCTTGTTCTTAATAAAATCTGTTGATTATCTTCACATTCGTTCACAACTATTTTTATCAAACAACCGATTTTTTTACCGATACATTTCTAAATCCTTAAATGCCATATTTCCGCGATCTAATTTAATAAAACGTTAATACACGTGTACACAAAGTATTTTCTAAAGATATTGCTACATGTATATATCAATAAGTCAGAAATTTATATTATTTCGAAATAAAATTTAAGAATAATTTTGCGGCATTTTATAGCAGCTCTTAAATACAAACTATGTACACAATGCCTCAAACATTTTCATTGGCCTGCCTTATATACTTTTTTATGTGACAAAATAAATTAAATCAATTTAAATGCTTTAATTCCTTTTAAATGTAGCTCAATCATTATACGTACCGAAGAAGAAAATGATGTTTCTATTTCAAAAGGACAAGGATAATTCATTAATCAGATGTAAATGTTGGAGCATTTCTTTCGTTAAATTTCCACTCCAGTACGGGATCTTCATCATGATTTTACTTTTGTGAGAAGCTGATATTAGATTCATTCATTAACGACCAATTAAAACTAAGTCATCTGTAGGCTACTACGAAATTAAATGATCTCATTTGAAAAGAAAGACACGTTCATATATGCAAAAATTACTTAAATTTAGTCGATAAACTACTGTAAAATTACACTAGTTTTATGCATTGTTTACATCGGTGGGTCTTCGTGACGTCATAAATCCACAAAATCAAGAACGATAAGCGGGCAAGAATTTTTTCAGGTGCTCAGTTTCCACGGTTATTTCTCAGTAATGCAAAAGCAAAAAAATCTTACATCATGTATTTTAACATTTGTTTATACCAAGCTTTATATTCATGAAAGAAAATCATAGTGTTAAAAATCGTTTCACATGACCTTTAAATAATCAAGAACAGTAAAATTTAATATTTAGCAAAGTTAAGTACCATGATAATTTTCTGACCTAAAACTCAATATTTTATAAAGGGGTAGGGGTGAAAATATATTGCGATATATTAATTATATATAACACCGGTATATTATTTCCTACAGTTTTTGCACATATGTGAACAGTATTAGCTCATTTAAGATAAAAAAAAAAAATCATACATTTCCTAAGACGTATATCAGTTAAAAAATCAGCACCCATTGTGGGCCTACCTTATTGTGTGTAATCATAATTTGAACATTTTGAATCTACACAATTAAAGGATGCCAACATTTTATTTCATTAATATGTTGTCTTAGAGGCCATGCAATGCATATTTATTTTATATGATGAAAATACTGGAAAAGGTAGTTACCATTTACCTGCAATATTTCTTGTTTGGTATATTGGTACTTAAGAAAAAAAATATCGAACTTAAATTAGTGTAATTTTCATTTTCCACATCTAAGTGAATATTTTTAGTGTGTTTATTTAAGATGTCAAGCTCTATGAATATACAATGCAGATGAGATACATTTCATTTTCACAGCTGATATCTCATAATTATGTGAAAGTTAACAAAGATTGACGGACAGAGAATCGCCAGCTAGTCTGGAAGGCAGTACGCAGTGTTAGAACTCTGTGGCAAAGGTTGCTAAGGCTACAGTAAAAAACTTAATTGGTCTTCCCTTAAAGATTTGATTACCTGTAAACTTGTGTGACGTTTTATATCCTTACTCACTTGATCGATGAAAACATTTGACTGGAAAATGTTGTCACATGATGTGTTAAAAAGCTATATAATTTAATGTATTGTCAGGCATACAGGTATCAGTTCTGTACTAAGGCCCATTAATTATTTCATATTCCCTCAAAAACAACAAACGGCTACAAACCAAGAAGATTTTCTGCTGCAATATTTTCTTTAAAATAATGATAATGCACGGATATCCTCATAATTATAATGTGTCAGAACTGTTTAAAAGAAGTTTTTATTTACTCGTTTGAAAAATACCAAAATTGTTTTCAGATTTCAAATAATTTATCAAATGAGAAAGGACCCCAGAAAGTACGTGTAGTTATAGCACATCATCCTTTTGATTTTTCTGTACACAAGTATATAAAGTTTAGCAAGACAATTCCAATGATCAACAAACATTTCAGCGTCAGTGGTAGAATGATAGGCAACTTTTAAAAACTTATCCAATTTGTTTAATTTCATTTTTTAAATGCATTCATACATTATATAGATAAAATGTTTTGTAACTGAGTTAGCCAGGTGACACAAAATCAGTTTATGCACTGTGTATTTTGGAGAAATTAGTCCTACCCTATGACCCAATTACAACAGTTTTTAGTTTTGAAGATAACTGTAAACAAACGGTTTTGCATTAATTTGGCAGAGTTATTAAATAATTACAAGTTACCTTCTAATTGTAGTATCAACAAGAAATGTAATGATTATCGATTGTAATTTTAAATGCACGGTATATGTGTTTGCATCACCCGTATTTATAACCTCTAAAGATAAAACAGTCGCTGGTGATTATATCACAACAGGGTTTAACTGAGACTGTGAAAACGTCTTTTCAAATTCATAAACATCTTTTTATTGTCTTTGGGTTTAATTTACACGATTATGAACTAGGAATACATGGCTACTTTAAATTCTCTTTCGGAAGAAATTCCGGCGAAGTTACCGATCAAAAATCGATTATTTCAACCAAAGTCGCTCCCTTGTTTGATCCTTGTTGACACAATTAGAAATTAATAAACAATAAAAACAGAGGGAAGTGCACTTTAGTACGTTGTTAATGCATCAGATTTTATCATTTTCGCAGGTAAACAATCAACTGCCTATATAACGAAGTCTACGTTCCAAATACAAGGCAATTGTTTCCCAAGTTAAAAAGCAAAATGAAATGAAAAAATCAAAACAAGCTAAAACCACCCTCACAAGTGAAAATGACAACGCGTTGAAATATTTAACCTCAATTTACTTCACAATAATCGGCACCAATGTTATTTCCATGTTTCATAGATTATATTCGCACGTGAACTGTTGCACAACAAACTGCCAGCTTCAAACAAAGAACCTCGTTTTCGAGATGCGGTAGACTGGCGATGCCTGTCATAAGACCAGTCTATCGCAATGAATTGCCAGTCTACGATATATGGAATAACGAGCCATTCTTTATAAGTATTT
Source organism: Magallana gigas (assembly GCF_902806645.1). Lineage (NCBI taxonomy): Eukaryota > Metazoa > Mollusca > Bivalvia > Ostreida > Ostreidae > Magallana > Magallana gigas. Next base: position 31,764,550 of record NC_047568.1, read on the forward strand.
TCGCAATTATCTCAAATTTGGAACAAAATTCGCCTATAATTTTTGCAATTTATATTTTCCTTTCCCTAAGGATGATTTATGCTAAATTACGTTAAGATTAACTCAGTAGTTCTTGAGAAGAAGATTATTTAAAATGCACCCCCCTTTTTTACAGTTTCGAGGTTTTCTCCGCTTTGAATACAACCTGGCCTTTTATTTTTGCAATTTATATTCACCTTCTTATAAGGATGATTTGTGCCAAATTTGGTTAAATTTGGCCAAGTGGTTTTAGAGAAGAAGATCAAAATGTAAAAAGTTTACAGACGGACGGACAGACGGACGGACGGACGGACAGACGGACGACGGACAACGGGTGATCAGAAAAGCTCACTTGAGCTTTCAGCTCAGGTGAGCTAAAAAAGTACCGTAATGTCTCGTGTATAATATGCACTCGTGTATAATACGCACCCCCAAAGTTGACCAAAAAATGGCGAAAAAACAGCAGGTCCTATGTATAACACGCACCCAAAAAATGGTAAAATCAACGGCAGACATTTTCCCCCAAACTATCGATGTTTCATGTTAATTTTATAATCCATGCGCAATTTCTTTAATTTTGAGATCGGAACATAGCACAGACGATGAAAATCGACGGCCGCCATTTTCCCAAATAACTATCGATGTTTAATGATGATTTTTTAACCCAAGCGTAATTACTGTAATTTCGTGATCGGAACATGGCCTAAGCGATATTAGAGTCAAAGTTCTTACACTTTTAATTAAAAAGGACGGTACGATTTACATGGGCGGTATCAAATATCATTTGACACTTCGTAAAGAGTTTCTTACAACATCGGAGAAGTAGAAGATCATCATACGTAGAGAAGAACGGCAACCGAGCTTAGTGCTTAAAAGTAATAATGTTTGCAGACATAAACCAGAAATTATTTAATTGATTAATTATAGTCAAACCCTATGATTGTTGTTTAAATAAACATTGTGAAGAAACATTCGTATGTCGTATATCGTCATTATCAAGTCGTACAAATGATCGATGTAATTTTAGCAGTGTCTATGTAAAACAATAACGTTTAACTGCATAACGGGACACAAAGTAATTAAGTTTAATAAAATCAGAATAATTGCTTATCTACATGCACTTGAAAACACCCTGTGAAGTCCGACACCAGAGAGGTGCATGCTTCTGACACCGGAAATTGTTAAACAAACATTGACCACGCGCCGAGTCAACAGGTGGCTGCTTACGTAATGGCGAATACACTGGCGATATTTAAACTTGTTTGATGCAAGAAATAGTGTTAAGAGAGGATAAATATTTCAATACATGGGGAAAAAAATTAAGAATAAGGTATTTCTGATGCAGTAAATTTAGTATACACTCATTCAATTTGCATAACACGTTATATCGGTAGTCACTACTCCCGTGGTTTCAAGAATCACGGCTTGAAAAAATGGGGTACAATTTTGGTCCTATGTATAACACGCACCCCCCACTTTTGATCAAATTTTGGCTGAAAAAAGTGCGTGTTATACACGCGACATTACGGTACATTGTATTACAACATGCATACAAGTCCTAATTGCCTGAATAAAGTCTAAAATATTATGCTCATGATAACTGAGAGTGAATAACGACTACATGCCAACCTTGTACTGGAAGCAGGACGCTGTGTTTCTTCATTCTTCAGCGTAACATGGATCCTTTTGTAGCCAATCTTCTTGCGGTGGAATTGTGAGATGGCGAATCTGGCCTCCTCTATACTGGGGACCTTCACCATTCCAAGACTTGTGTTATCTGGCTGAGTCTTAACATGCACATTCAAAACCTACAGAAATAACAAAATTAATAACTTTTTAATATAAGTACCCAGTACAACTCACTAAGCAAAAAACAATTTGAAGTACACATAGTAAAAGGTGTTTGGATTCAAGGATAACCAAAATTTCCGATTACTGCAAGAATACTGATGGCATTCAAGGCAAAACAAATAGATACAGTGAAGATATAGATTTCAACTATAAGTATGTGACTCTTGAATGAACATGAAAACATGCTAGTATCAACAGACAAAAAAACTACATTCATTCACTTTAGACAATAACATACCCTGACATGGGGATGGAACGTGGTGAACAGAATCTTCCTCCATTCCTTGGCACTGATGTTGTAGTCTAGGTTGGACACCATTAACTCTACCGGTCCAGTCAATGAGTCCCAGTCCCCCTGATCTATCTCGATGGAGGAACTACTGGTCGAGCTGGGACACGGGGAGGGACTCGTGATTGGTTGAAAAGTGTATCCACTCTTGTCATTGTAATCCCTATCTGATGGATAATTCCCGTAATTTTCCCTGTTTCTGTGATCGTACGTCGGATGCATGTATTCGTTTTGGTATCCATTGTGCTGGTTGTTTCTGCGATAGTTCTGCGAGTTACTCTCATACAGACTGCGATACGAACTGTAGCTGGTGAAGCTACGATTATGCTGGGAGCCGTAGTGATAGAAACTGTTGGACACGTTGTAACCATGGTAATTATTGTAGTCGTCCTGATGATGGTGGTGGTTGGGGTAATTGTGGCGGTTTTGATAACCGTGGTAGTAATTGTAGTGGGAGTAAAATGGTTCAGGAGGAGTGTGGTCCTCAGACTGCCACTGCTCCTCCTGGTACAGCTGCTGCTGCAACATGAGGACGTGGCGACTCCCTTTGTTATCCTTAGAAAACTTGTCCACAACATTCTGTATCTTCGCGGATGATGCTACGTCTTTGTCGTTAGAATAGACAAGGTCCCTGGATTCTGATTTCATTTTTGTGTCCTTTCCCGACTCTGCTAATGTTTTCTTTTCATCCGATCTAGATTTTGGATTATTTTTTGACCTTGTATTCTTTGAGCCTGACTGTGAAGTAGGGGATGGTACTTTTGATGAATTTGTACCTGAAACACAAGTTAATAAGTACAGGTACAAAAGATACTAACTTATGTATTAAAAATTTTTAATTTTCATGCTGTGTTTGGCTCTACAAATCTGCAAATTATTCAACAGCCACAGTCCAATGCACTACAAAGACTTCCTACCATCAGAAAGACATGACATGCAGCACAAGTTTCTTTATGATCAAAATTCACAATAATGCTGTTAAAAAATTCTCAGTCATTTTTTTTGTTGGTAAAAGTTGCAACCAGTCACAATTTCAGACACACAGAAATCACTCACCATTGCTGATGTTAGAGTTTGTCTGGGAGGCTTGAGGAAAGTCCACTTTAATTTTGTTTCCATAAACATCCTCACCCTCCATTCTAGTCCTTGCTCTGAAAGAAATGTGTTCAGGTGTCTGATCAGGACTCACAGTGAGCTTGTTTCTGATTGGTTAAAAGTGATCAGGTATGGGTAAATTGAAGTTATCTCTCTTGGGAAGTGTGTTTGATTGGTATTCTATAGCAGTCCAAATACAAGAGACTTTTTTTGACTTTTTTGATTGGTAAAAAGTAATCAAGTATGTAAGTATTGGAGTTATTTCTCTTGAGAAGCATGTTTTGATATTCTCTGACCATAAAATTTAAAATGAATGAAAGAGTTATTTTTATTGCAAACATAAAGATTCATAATTAATATTTATTCTACATTTCTCTTACATTACATAATTAACAATGTTTTAAATAATAAAAATCTTCCTTTTGTTTGAGAAACATAATTTTGAAAAATTGAATTCCATTAATATGCTTCTACATGTATAAATGTCAACCATTACTACTTTTAAACCTAAAGATGTTTACACTACCCGTACTTAATTTCTCTATGGTTATTTACCACATGTTAATGAGAATTACAGGCACAAACATGTACACTGTACATAAGAAAACACTTTACTATGAATATTTCTTCTTTCAAAAATGCTTGAAACAATGTTCACTATGCAACAATGCAGTTGTATTAATTTGTAAATAAATGATAAAGGCCTTCAACAACAAGCTACAGAAATTACGGCTTACAAGACCTAATAAGGCGAAGTAAGTTTAGATCCAAAATGCAACTATACGGAATGCTTCCAACAAAAAAATAATTATTATTAAATCACAATATAGAAATTCATTTACCATTAAACAAGTTTGTAGCTGAAATAAAATTTTCTTGTTTATAAAATTAAATTCCCTATGCTTCAAAACTGACAAAACATCAGTATTTTTACCCAGTCATGGAAAAAAAGTTTCACTAAAATTTTATAACTTTTAAGTAAAATGCAATTTGATTGGAGATGTGAATGTTACGTAGTAGACAAAAAATATTTGTGAGAGAATTTAGCCTCTCATTTGGGAGAGTGGTTGGATGTGTCCAATTTTACATTTTAAAGCTTTTTCATTGAAGTCTCTCACAAGATGCGAGAGGGTTAACAGATATGCCTATCACAAAATTGATTTCACAACGATAAAGCTTCAGATACCTGATCTGCAAGTCATGAGTTTGAAACCCACTTGAGATTTTACCATTCTTGCATTTTCTAAAAATGAGTATTATGGACAACATGAGCAAGTATTATACATTATGAAAATTCAGAGTTTTGACCAAGGAGACAGTGCCTCAAATAGCTGCAGACAGAGCAGGGTGGAGATCTACATGGCACAGAAAAGATTGGGTGTTAAGAAAAAAATTTAAACAGTGATTTATTTTTGAATTTAATGTCCTTTCAACCATAGTAATATATTCAGGTGTCCTTTACATTGTATTATATTAAATACACACATGATGTTTAACTTCATAAAATGTACGAGGGTCAATCAAAAAATACGAAGACTTTTGTCATAGCTATGTTACTTAATGTCATATAATTACTAAATTTGGTAGACATAATTTAGCAATATTTTCAAACAATTTGCAAGAAAAAAAGTTTATAAATTCCTTTATTTCTAAGAATAATGTAGAATCTAATCCTGCAAAAATGAGGTCACGGCGCACGGTCAAAATTTGTGTTATGTCAACAATAAACCATATAATGTTGAAGGTAATATCGCTATAAATTAGGCTTAAAACCAAACAATATTGAAACCTCAAATTAAGTATAATCATGGTATTCTATGTACCAAATAATGACGGGATAAATTGTTTTGTCAAACAGATATTAGTAACTAAAGACAGATAGTCCTCTTTAGAATTGACTAAAATCATCGACGTCGCCGGACGTCACGGCGCAACGAGAAGTACAAACAAAATGGATTTAACTTGGAATAAAGCCGATACAAGCTGTGAAAATGCTAAATGGTACAAAAATAAGTCAACAATTATTTGCAAGTTTGTGTTTAGCTGTAATAAATTTTGTGAGGGTGATGGTAATTGTATTTTGAATATAAAACAGTTCAAATGAGATTAGATAATCTGTAAATATTTGGTCAGAAAATAAGTAACGGCAACCGACGTTCAGGGTTATCCTTACTGTAAACTAAGAGATACACGATTAGAAAATGAAAACTTCGAAGAACTAACTTATAATTCTCGAACAAATGTGTGCAAATAAGATGTTAAGTGGTTCAGTGCCATTTTAAATTGTAAGGAGAAAGGCACAAGAGACTAACCGTGATATAAAGATGAGGTATATCTATAAACGGTGCGTGTTTAATCTTGACGTCATGTTTTGAACGTTACCGTGCGCCGTAGTGACAAAACATGTTGTTTCTAAAAAGGGGTAACAAAAATACCATTTCACCAAATGGACTAAAACTTCGCAAATCAATAACATAAGTGTTGGTGCACAGATTAATCTGTTAAATATGACTTTCATGAAAAATATATGATAGACAGCCACATTGTCTTCGTATTTTTTGATTGACCCTCGTATCAATGTTATTTTGACATATCTTTATCTTTTTAACACCAAAGCTGGTTCATTTAGCACAAAAATGTACCAGTAAAATATCTGTATATCGGTACATGCATTATCAAGCCAAAAAAAATATTTCTACCTGTCATTCAATAAAATCTTGACCCCCTAGGTCACCACCCCATTTTACAAGCAAACCAAAGCAATCACCACAAAATAACATATTTCAATAACTTGTTTTAATATTTCAGTTACTTGTTTCAATATTTCAGTAGCTTGTTACATACTTTGAAGCATCATTGTGACACTTGAAGCGTAAGACAGCAACATCCTTGCAAACAGAGACTACGCGTCCCCCACAATTCTCAGACAGCTTTTTCAGGCGACTTTGTATTTTCTTTTCATAAACACCGCTAGGCAAGTTGGTTACCTCTAGATCTAATCCGCCTTCATCAACCTGGAAGAAAAGTCATTTGAAAGTTATTTCTATCAAAGACATGTATCAGTATTTGTCCATAGTATGTACAATAATATATTCAAGCTTATATCCCTTTTTTTGTTCCATATGTGACAATACTCAAGTTTTATCCTCCTTGTATCAAGACATGTGAGAAGGTTCTATACAAGTACTCAGTTCTATTCAAGACATGTGAGAAGGTTCTATACAAGTACTCAGTTCTATTCTAATACACATGCTTTTGTATTTTTAAGATTTTATGTAGCTGAATGGATAATTGTAAAATGAATATCATTTCAGAGTCAGCATGTTATCAATACATGTATGTGTAAAAATACCGTACTCGTAAACAAATTTTTTCTTAGTGAAATCAAAAGAAACTTACAACTTCTGCCTGGCGTTTAGGTAGGTCTTTAACTAATTCCTCATAGAGGATGCTTTTTGTGGCACAGATTTTAAGCGCCTCCGACACTCTGCGGCTGTGTATAAGAACAACATCATACTTTTTTCTGTGTCTTAAATCCGATAAATCAGCAGCGAAATTAACGTCAGCTGAAAAAGAAATCTTTTCTATTCAAAACTAAGCAACCCTCAATAATTAAAACAACAATGTACATGAATGAGATATTAAAATATTTAAAACATCAGGATTCTCATTCTTCTCAGCTGCAGATAAAAAAATATCAACACTTTATATCGCCTCTATACTTACAAGAAACAAGAACTACAGTTGCAGGTGGAGAATGGGTGTCTGAAAATCTTCTCAAACTCTGTCGAATTTTGTCATCAGCAGCATTTTTACTGGTTGCAGTGATGTGAACAACATTTACCTTAAAGTAATGAAGTTTACATTTTTTAATAGAGAAATTGAGACTCTCCTCTGTTGATAACATGTCTTATACTTTGCAGGGTTCCCCATCGTTAATACTGGTGAATGTTTTTTGAGCTCAAATAAATTTGTCATATATTGAGAGATTAAATCAACAGGTGGGATAAAAATGTTTAATTGAACATTACTTCTCAGTAATATATTAATAGTAATCTCACTAATTCAATATATTCTCCTATTTCATGAAGACCCTGAAAACCTGTTGAATCTTAACCAGGTACTGTGTATTTCATTGCGGTGCAGAGAAATTTATGGTGAAATTAAATACATGTACATGTATTAATGTACGTTGTATCAAAAAAATTATGTGGAACTTATACACAGTAAAATTTTTCATGATATTCAAGTCTTCAAATTTGACAATTATTTTTTGTACATGAATTTATGTACATAAATGTACCGGTATATATAAGGCTTTACATTTACCTGGGCAGCATTAAGTTCTTGGATGATGTCCTTGCTTTCTTTGCTGGTGTCACAAACACACATAAACTCTACCTCCCGATGGTCTACGAACAGAGTGTCTCGAATGATCTGAACAACAGAGAGGGCAGATTTCCATCTGGGAACTGAGCAATTTTCAATATCCCAGAAGACACCAATCGGTGGGAGGCTGTTCGACATACTGAACTAAATGTCTGAAGGAAATCAAGATTTCTTTTAAGTTATGAATAAAACTTTAAAAATGTAGGAATTCATTATTTTTTTTTCTTGCTTTGAATTTACAGGCTATGTTGAAATTTAGACTTTTCTTGATTATTCAGAGTAAATGTGTAAAATATCGATTTGAGTCTTCTGACTGTGTTGATAAATTACATGTAATATCAAACTCATGGAACATATTTTCTCATTAAATGGGGGATAAAAATAAAACGTTATCTAAAATTGTATGCCAAATTGAAAAGCTTAAAAAAAAATTAAAAATGTTTCACATACTTACGTTAAAATAGTATAAAGCAGCAGAAAGCATAAATGGTGAAGTTTGGGATATAATTTCATTCTAAAACTTAAAAGATGGTGGGGTTAAAAAAATGAAGTCTCATTCCAGCACCATCAACAGCCATACTTAAGGCTAGCCTCCCTGTAAAATAAAAATACATTAAAAGTATGTCAATACCATAACAAAGGAATAAAATAACAGCACTGTTTTGTAAAGAAAGGGGATATGGATTGTTAAAATATTGCTTACGCAATTAAACAAACAACCGTCATAGCTGTGAAATAAGATAAGATATTCAAAAGTAAATGAAAATTTGACAATTCATGTATTAGCATGAAAAGAATAGAAATTGAGGAAGTCTATTTTAAACAATAAATAGGGTAAATAAACCTACCTTCGAAACTACATTTTCCCACAGTTTCTTTCAAAACACCAACTGAAAACCGGAAGTTACACAAATAATTAAAAAAAAAGGTAAGTCGTACGATGGTTGACTTGTTACTTATAAGTTAAAATACCAGTTTAGACCCATTTATTCTATTCAAGAAACTGGGGGTTTTTCCTCCGCAAGGTGCTGTATAAATTCTTATATAGTATGTTAAAATTGTCATGGTGCATTTCAATCATTATTTGATTTGATGTATTGTGGAGATTTTTAAATATTTTCGAACCAAGATACAAAATGGTTTAATCATAAAAGATAATAATGCTGGTAAAATTAAGATTAGTTGATAATGTGTAGATTCAAATTATTGTGAAAGGATATAGCAATTGTGCAATTTGGGTGTAGATGCGTGAAATAATTATTTTGGTAATATTGATGTGGGGTGTATCATACGGCTTTCCATTACTGTGTAAAAATCATTGATATTAATATGTAAACGGTGTGACCGTTGGACCGAGCGCAGAATTAACACAGTTCAGTTTGTTTTGTGTAAAACAAAATTTATTTGAAACGCACACAGTAGGATCCGCCTGGTTGCCTACTCAAATCATAAGCCAAAATTTAACTAAATGTCGCGTGCTCAGTCTACATTATGACGTCATGTTTCAGACGTAAAACGTACACGTTTTGTCTTCGGAAATAGCCGAAGAGAGTTACATTATTCCGAACTTTTTTTTAATTTCTTCTTTCATTGCTTATCAATTTAGTTCATATAAACGCCGCGGTAATACCGAGCGCAGCGAGAGGCGGGCGAAGCCCGCCTCGCGAAGCGAGGATTAATGGTAACACGTATATATAAGAAAATCATTGAAAATGAAAGTTGAATCAGGGGTACTAAGGCCAAAAAAAATTTCTTCCAGCACTGGGCGCCGCCATATTGGCAGCCATTTTGTTTTTAAAAAGTTAGTTCGATCATTGATTGATTGGTACTTATCGATGTTTATCGCCCTTAGACTCGATTAAATAAGTTCTAGTGTTTCAATAGAAGGTTATTTGAATTAAAAGAAATTAAAAAGGAAACCAGATAAGTTTAGTAGTGCTTCAATCAAGAAACACGACTTGTTCTGTGTATGTCTTATCAAATTATCAGATGGAAAATAAAAACATTAACATCAACTGATCAAGAAACTGATCTTTTAGATACTTAATAAAATATTTGATTTTATTACAGCGGCATTCATATGAATTTAATTGATGAACAATATGAAAGAAGAAATAAAAACAACTTTGGAATCACGTAACTCTCTTCGGCTATTTCCGAAGACAAAACTTGAACGTTTTACGTCTGAAATATGACGTCACAATGTAGACTGAGCACGCGACGTTTAGTTAAACTTCGGCTAATGATAATTTTATGTGTAGGCAACCAAGCGGATCCTACTGTGTGCGTTTCAAATAAATTTTGTTCTACAAAAATCAAATTCAACTGTGTTAAAGCTGCGCTCGGTCCAACGGTCACACCGTTTACATATTAAATATGAATACTTTATTCAGTATCTAAAATTTCAGTCCCCTGATCTTAATATTTTTATTTTCCATCTAATAATTTGATAAGACATACACAGAACTAGTCGTGTTTCTTGATTAAAGCACTGTTGAAACTTATCTGGTGTCCTCTTTTATTTCTTTTAATTCATATTACCTTCAATTTAAATACTGGAACATTTTAATCGAGTTTAGGGGCAACAAACATCGATAAGTACCGGTCAAACAATGATCGAATTAACTTTCTAAAAACAAAATGGCTGCCAATATGGCGGCGCCCATGGCTGGAAGAAAATTTTTTTGGCCTTAGTACCCCTGATTCAACTTTCATTTTTCAATGATTTTTTTATATATACGTGTTACCATTAATCCTCGCTTCGCGAGGCGGGCTTCGCCCGCCTCTCGCTGCGCTCGGTAATATGTTTTACGGTGTAACCGTTAGGAGGGCGGAGCCAATATAATCGGGGCTAGATCAGTACATCTCTGGCATCATAAATTGTTTTGTTTGGACTCTAATCTTATTGCTTGTTAAATTTGTTCAAGCCCGGTCCTGATATGCTATAGACTATATACTCTGCCCCAGGTTACTGTCTCCATCACATTTTGACAATGTTATAGAAACGTACACAGCTAAAAGAAATACAATTGAAATCCTTCATTAAAACATCTTTTTTTTTACTCATAGATTTCACAGGAAAGAAAAATGTATCAGTTGCAATACAAATCTCCATAGATTCTTATTTAACAGCGGCTTTTTCAGCCGAACAAGTCAGAGAGAGAGAGAGAGGGGGGGGGGGATTCATATATACAAAAACCTGTAAACAAATTTTCATTCTGATATGAAAATAAATATTCTTGTTTGAACCCTGAAATATTTCTTCTTCCTAAGCCAAGGATTTTTGATCCACACCACTCCTGGAGATCACAAACCCTTGGCTAGCAAATTATAGGGATATTTATGAATAACTAATAATGAATCAAAAAATCTTGGGACAGGTAAAAATTATTTTGATTATCAATATACATGTGTATTATTTTGATGTCTTATTGTCTAGTCTGAAGTAATTTATTATACATATATTGGATAATACCTGGCTGCAGCTACATGTAGTATCTACATCGCAGATCTCTGGATAATTTCTCAGCATGAAGAATTTTAACTTTTTACTCCGGACCCTTATTTTAAATGTATGCATAAAACATGAATTAAAGAGTAATTTTTAAAAAATAAGAAAATCAATTTATCTTGAGAATATTTCACTTGTATGGAGAGATATTAAGTTATTTTTGGTCCCTAAATTCGCTAAAATTTGTCATCCAAACACTGAATTATTAAACTTTCAATGATTGGTTTGTGCATTAAAACTATAGAATTGAGATAGTACCCTAGCTAATTCACATCATAAGGTGCAAATGATGTCCTTCATGTATATTGTACATACCGGGGTGTATAATTTAATTTGAGTTTGTCTGACAAATGTCTTACATTAAGTGTTCAATGCATATTTGTGATTGTGAATACAGATCAGTACTTCCTATTATAAATAATTTTTAAGCATTTATAATGCATATTACTCCAAATAATCTCCCTATTTGCTTTATTTTTATGGCGGTTTGGGAGTAATTTGAACATTTATTGTATTTTTTAATCATATACATCTACATAGTTTAGTTACACATTTTTTTTGGGGGGGGGGGGGGGGTGTGAATTAGAATGGGGAAATATTTTACAATGTGTCTGTTAAAGATTAGGATGTCTACAAAATTAAGTTTTGATTATCTTTTATTTTGTATTGAATTAGTTAATGGTCGTAACTTAATTTTTTTTTAATTTTGATAATTAATTTAAATTCTGGGTACGAAATGACCTGGGTATGAGTATGTTAGGCTACGATTTGAGATGAAACCTCAAAACGAAATTTCAAATTGAAAGTTGGAGAAAAATCGTCTTTGGTGCTTTCAAATAGTAATCAGAAAGCAAATTTAATTCAAATACATGATATTATATTTTAATAACAATGAATTAAAACTGTTTCACTGTTGAAACACGTTTTTTGTCCAATCAGATATCCTGAAATTCATTTGATCGGATCTAATGCAACTGTTGAAAGTTGTAGCAAAACGAAATTTTGTTTTCTTAATTAGGAATTTTTTTTTAAGAACACACTAGGTAAGTTTGAATGTATTTATCACTCATTAAACAAAGCTGATAAATTATCACCAAACGTGAAGTTAGTACGAGATTCAAATTCAACATGGATGCCGGTGATGTCACTGCGCGTGAAGTTATTCTTTTTTCCTCCATCTTGGAAAAGTTTTTCAACTTCATAGGTATAGAGTGTAATTTCTATTTTTAGACATATATACACGTGTTGTCTATAGGGAGAGCTTCGCTCTCACGGGCCCTTCGGGCCCGTGAGAGGGCTTCGCCCTCTATAATACAGAATACTGGCTAAATTTGCACTTAGTATGGAGTGGACTTATCTCAAAGGATTTTTTTTTTAAATTGAATGAATAAATGTTGGTTTTTTGTTTTTTTTTTGTTTTTTTTTTTTTGTTTTTTCTCAAACCATATCAATGGTACATGAGGTACAAAAAACTGAAATATTTACAAATGTACAAATGCAGGGTCAAGTTAAGAAGAGTACAGAAATAAAATAAATCGAGCTAATATTTCTTCTTCTTTTTTTGGGACAAATATAGACATTTTTTTAATAAATCAATATCTATGGTATTCATAAGATTCCCAAATTTATAAGTGTTAACATTTGATAAGTATTTTTCCTCATTTCATTTGTTGCGGAATAAAGAAAATGCCTGACATTCCATAACATAGTGGTATTCGTCACCCAAAGTGTTTTTATTACATAATCATGCAAGTTCTGTGACATCTTTTTATTTCACTCCATTTTCCAGATTCAATATTGGTAATTTATGATTATAGGTTCTAAATTTTCGAAATATGACTCTTAAATCGTTTGAAAGTTTCTTAAATTTCCTGTCCAAAGCTTTTCTTGAAAATTCTGTAATTCAAACATTTGGGTGAATTTTCTGCATTTCTGAACCAATCTTGTAAAAACTGATTTATAAGCGTTTCTTTAGCAACAGATTTTAGCCAGTTGATACTAGAAAAAAACCTTTCATTGATCCAGACATACAAAAGACCACATGAGTTAAGTATATCTATGTTATTGTAAGTATTAACCATGGGAGCATTAACGAACCCTCAGAAAAACATTTATGAAAATAGCGATACATTACATGCGTAAGTTTACAGTCATATCGCCAAGTTTCCCCATAAACCATACAATTTGGGATACTAGACTTAATATGCAATACAGATTTTAAAAATCTTAAATGGACTTTCTGGATTCAGGTCGTGTCTGTCCGTGTCATGCCGACAAGTAACGATCGGCTAGTGATCTAACTGTTTACAGCATTATGCCTAATTGATATTAAGAATGCAGAAACTCGCATTACTCAGAGGCCCCACTTTGAGATATTAATTAATCACAACACCTTTATGTCTGTCACGTGTTAATACATTGTACTAGATGAGGATGAAACAACTTCGCACAGTTCGGATGGAGTACGTGAAGTCCGAAACCAGGAAAATATAACATACACCAGACCACAAGAAGAAAAAAATACCCGCAAGGATTCTCAAATCAATCAAAAGGTATGAATACAGATGACAAAATAGCTGTGTTTTTCAATATTATTATTATTTTTTCATTTAATACAAAAAAATAAGAAACCATATTGACAAACTTTAAAATAAAATCTTGCTTATTGGTCAAATCTTTAAAAAAAAATTATGATAATTTTGATTATGTTTATTTGTAATTTTCCTGTAAAACTGTTTATCATATTTTGCTGAACCTTATTCTAGAATGATCATATACGTCAGACTGTAATTGTTTAAAGGTACATATGAAATTTTTCACTATTGTATTTTTGAAAAAAAAATTCGTTTATCTTGATTAATAATTAAAAAAAAAATGGTTCAGGAGAAAGTAAATTGAGGTTTATTTATAGGGGATGTGAAACTTTTAATTGTAAGTAAGAGTAATTAAGTGTTTTAAATTTCAAAGCATGTGCATTTTGGTACATACATGTAACACCATGGAAATTTGCGGATTTCGGATTCAAACCTACGGACTCAAGAAAAAAAAAAGTATATCGATAATTTTCATATAATATTACTACATAATTAAATAAGCTAAAAATGACGTTTATTTGCCACTTGATAAAATTGCATGGTTAAAAAAAAAGATTAAAGAATTAATATATGATTATATTTTAAAAAGATTACGTATAATTTTACGTGGATATCAAATATAAATAAAGTTTACTCTAAAAATCTTCCACAACCGATCATCCAACGTCAGAAGAGCCAACAACAACAACAACAACAACAACAGAAGAAGAAGAAGAAACAAAACAGTCGACAACTGATTCAGTCTCAACGTTATTATTTTCCTTTTTGTTTGTATTGTTTTACTGGGGTTTTCTTGGTGGGTGGGTGGCTGGGATTTTGATTTGGGCAGGATGAGAGGGGGTGTAGTGAAATCAGTATATCAGGTTTTGATGGGAATCGCCTCCGATTGTAAATCTCAACAATATCAATCTGCATTTTGTATGAGGTACATGACAACGCATTTCTGGTTTCTGTTTATAATTTTAAAATAGAGAATATGTCGGCTTTTGATAATTCCAGTTCTAATCCAGTTGTTGTTCTCGAGTCTTGATTTATTATGACACGTTAGGGACCATACTATTAGAATGCATATCATGATTACTGAGTCCTCCAACTACAGTGTATTTGATTGTATTTAACCGCAGTCATGCAAAATAAAATTCCTATGAATATTTTAAAAGGCGATATTATAATCACTTATTATACTGCCTGGCCCATACTTGTTTGTGTATGTCAGTGACTTTGTACTGGACCCAGGGGAGAGGTTCCGAGATCATATATGACCGTTGCCAAGTGTATGAAACATTATTGGCTATTTTCGAGCAACAACTACTTGTTGCGAATTAAGCCTTTAATTCATCTTTCAGGAATAAAAATAATTGATGTTGTCGAATGCCATTATCTTTGAAACGATCTTGAGTGAATGAAACAGAGAGAATTTTTATCCACGGATTTTGCGGACATTTTGCCAATTTTGGTGACCTCATGCATTCTGCAGTAGCTTTTTTATATAATATAATGTAATGTACATTCAAACATAGCAATTCATTACGCTTCCATTGGTGTTTTTTTGAATTTCCTAAGTAACCACTGAAATACATTAGGAATCGGACTCTATCCGCAACAAAAGGCATCATTGACAAAAAATCAATTATTCAATCTCATAAAATCTTAAATTGCAAATGATGTAAATTAATCAAATGGATTGGTTTTGTTTTTCACTTAAAAGTATTTTATAGCTGTCGGAATCAAAGGTATCTGAATTAATCGTAGACCGGTTCTAATGCATATTGTACATGTGCGATTTGAATAAAAAAAATATTATTTCATATCTTAGACGAATGGTTTTGTGAAAAACACTGGATTTCTGTAGGCAGTAAAAGCAATTTGGATAACATACCGATCCGTTAACGTTATCCAAATATTTTTAATAATTTTCTGTATCCTGATATACAGAGCTCTTTCACTTTAGGAGATTAATATGGTCCAAAAATGGCCAAGACCATCCAACCCTCCTGAAACTGCTTTCAAATGCATTGTTTAGCTTATTAATTGTCAACGTGTATTCGTTCATTTATTAAGTCTTTTTTTTTTTTATAATTATATATTTTTGAAGTTGAGTCTGTCTGAAAGTTCTTTTTAAAACTTTAGGTACACTTAGAGAGCATGAACTTCATGGACTACACCGGCTAGTGTCCCCCATGTACACTATGCAGTCTAATCGTGGGCCAACTTTATACTTCAGTTTATCGTTGCCATGAATATATATACTTGTATTGTTTCTATGAAAAGGGCTATTAATCAAAATGATATTTTTGTTCATGATTAAATAGAAGTTCTCATCAATTCTTTCAGATGGCTATGTACAACGACAAAACGTCTACTACATCCTTGAAGGAAATGCTGAAATCTATGGCCGAAAATTCCTCCATCCACGGAGTTTCCAGATGGGTGACCTCTAAATATTGGTATCAGCGCGTGCTCTGGATTCTGGTGTTTTTAGGGGCCACCGGAGGGATGAGTTACCAATTGTCTCTTTTATTCAAATCTTTCCGTTCTTACCCTGTGAAGGCCTCCGTGGATCTCAGGTTTTCTTCCCTCCCGTTCCCGGCTGTATCTCTGTGCAATATGAACCCTATTAAACTATCAAAGTTGAGTCTTACTAACAAAGATACACAGAATGTGATCAATGTGAGTATCTCACAGAGAGAGAGAGAGAGAGAGAGAGAGAGAGAGAGAGAGAGAGAGAGAGAGAGAGAGAGAGAGAGAGTAAACAATTCGTTAAGAGGTTCATGCGAGCTAATATTTTTTCTGCAATGCTCGATATCTTTATACCTGCATAAGCCACCAAAGAAATTTTTTTATTGCATGTTCAAATGAAAAACAGTGTTTCCGACGATGTTTATCCCTACCGATAACATGTACAATCAAATTATCAATTTGAGTATAAAAGAAAGATGTAAATATACACAATGAAATGCTTTCTTTGATGATTCATGCGGGTTATGAAGGTTGCGATCATTGCAGAAAAAAATTACATAACCCGCTTTATATGTAATTGTTTTCTATAATGATCGCTACCTTCATTTCAAACCCGTATGAATCATCAAAGAAAGCATTTCATTTTGTATATTTACAACTTTCTTTTAACAAATTAATAAATATTAATCGATTGTAAAAAGTAAATAGAATCCACTAAATTACTGTAAATGTACATCAGTACGTTAGCTTAAAGAAACAGTCAAATCCTCTCCTATAGGAATTTGAGTGTGACATCATCATGGTTATTTCGTGCAGTCAGTGAGTTTTCTTAGGTCGCTGCAGGTTTCGACCAATCGATAAACGGGATTTGTAGATTTTAGTCTGGCTGTTTCTATAGAGCTATAAATTAGAACCATTTTAATAAGACCTTGGACTTTGGGTAGTTGTGCCAAACCGGGCAATGAGAGAAAGACCTGTCTATCTATTGCTGGCCACTCAACCATGGCTCTTTGAAATCAACAAGAATTAAAGCTAAGACTATGCAATCGGTGTATATTACGCTTGAAACCGCATCATTTTTAACTAGTTTTGACGCAAGAAAGAGATATCTACGTCCAACCAAAAGTCCAAGGTCTTATTTAAATGGTTCTAACTATAAGTTTCCGTAAGAAATAGATGGAATCATATTATTCGTTTAACTTGATTCAAGATTTTTTCCAACTATTTTTGAATCTCTGACAGGGTACCAATCCTTCATTGTGGAGTAGAAAGAAAAGAAGTCTTCACGCCAAATCAAATAAATGGCGCCGTCCGATATCAAATCAACACAACACTGGCATCTATGGACTGGGGGCCTCAAGAAGAGAAAGAAAACAAAAGGTGTTTTCGCCTTCTTTGTCTTCAAAGTCAAGAAGAAGAAAGAGACTGAAACGAAGTTTGTCTGGAGCATCCGATGGATTATTGGGAGATAATACGAACACAGTCAGTTCTTATCACACCAGTACATCGGGATACTCCGGTAGCGGTTCGGGGGATTACGGCAGCGGTTCGGGAGACTCTGGTAGTGGTTCGGGAGATTACGCCAGTGGTTCGGGAGACTACGGTAGTGGTTCGGGAGATCATTATCATGGTAGTGGGTCGGGAGATTATGCTAGCGATGGCACTTGGTCATATTTCCAAGATTATAAAGAAGAGCTGACCCACTATGTCCAAGACGAATGGAATCAAAGAGTGTCTCAATTTCAAGAAGAATTTCAGAAAAATCCAAGGTACATAGCATTCTTTTGTGAATTAAAAGAAGGTTTTGGAAACCGATACCATGCATATAAATGTAGCATATAGATCTAAATGATCATTGCATAAAGAAAAGATGATTGGTGCAGAGTTTTTCTTGATATCATTCAATGCTTTAATTTAAAAAAAAATAATTCTTTGTTCTTAAATTTTGACTTGTTTACTTGGGCAACTAACCTTCACAACTAAATTTGCGTATTTCTTTTTAATATTTTAAATTTCTTACTCAGAATTACATGTACTAGTATTTATTTCACATTTTCTTCAGCGACACCAGAGAAAAAGTGGGCCACTCCATTTCCGACATGATTGTATCTTGTGCTTTCAACGGAAACGAATGCTACGAAAAGTATTCATAGTCCAAATTGAATTATTTTTCTATAATGTCAGATAAAATGTTACCTTTTGTATTGCTTAATACCAACTTTTTTTAGCATAATTAGAAAGTAAATGTAATCTTATGAAAATGTTTATTAGCATACTTAGAAATGAATTTTTTTTAAAAATTGCACTTACAAATGTAAATGATTAATTCAAGTATGAAACTTGAATTTTTAAAGAAAATGATTTTGTTTGCGACATATGCTTGAATCTTAATTTGCATTCCAGCAACTTCACCCTGTTTCAGTCTCTGGAATATGGCAACTGTTACACATTTCAGGACAGTTCTTATATAACAAAGCGATCGGGACCACTGTTAGGTTTGTACATGTCCATTTTATTAACTGAGTACTGTTCCTGTCAGCAATTATTCATAATCATTTAGTACGTGTACAATAAAACATGTATACCATTGTCTATAAAAATCAACAAGAAAAATTTTTTTTTTGGATAAAGCAGTACATTATCTTTAATGACTATTCCTAAAAAATGTTTGAAGTAATTGGGTAGACGTGTAACTTAATGGTAGCGCTTGATGTGACAGAAGGAAGCTTGATGAAAGTGGTAATGATGAGATGATGAGGAACTTTAATTAGACAAAAAACCCACTATACAATAAAACATATTTCACACAAACTGCTATACATTCTTATCCTTTTTAGGTCTTCGCTTAAACTTGAATATTGAAACCAATGAATACGTTGCCGATTATATGGACGCATTTGGACTGAGATTAGTAATTCACGAACCCGGGACGTTCCCCTTTCCGGAAGAGGAAGGATTCACTCTGAATCCTCGATATGAAACAACCATCGGAATGAGATTAGTAAGTTTTGATTTATTTTTTTATTATTCATAAGTTCTTTATACATTTTTATGGTGTCACACGCCAAACTTAATCTATTTGAAGTATATCATTTGATAAAGATAAAATTTCCCAAGAACGTGTTCGAATATAGAGATTTTTTAACTAAGATGATAGAAATCCTGCTTATGTTTCAAGGTATCTTATCGAAGAGCATCAGAACCTCATGGTCAGTGCGAATCTGGAAAAGACTTCATAAAAATGTTTGGGATACGCTACACAATACCGGTAATTTTTTGTCATATTAATGTAATATTTGAAATAATAATTTTTTTTTTTTATAAAAGTCATCAACACATACTGCTGGTTTCTTGATAATTGGTCGATGACACGTCAATGTAATCAATAAACTTTACCCTGTGCATCTAATTGAAATTGTTTTGAATAGATTGCAATTAATTAAAATAAGTACTGATTTATATTCCCGCGAACCAATTTTCGTAAATTAACGTTAATCTGGGTTTACAACTTCAATCGCTGTTATCGACAAAGCCAAACTCAAACATGATTTTTAGGTCAATGTTTATGGAGACTTATGTTTATGGCTTAAGAATTAGGTTTACTCAGGGGCGCCAAAAACCACTGTTAGGAACGAAAACCTGCTAATTGTACATTGTAGCCCTATAATAGTAGTGCTATTTTTCACTTTAGGTCAGTGACATATTTTTCATACTAAACACAGTAAAAATATTTTTTTGGAAATCTCAAAGCCTGAGTAAACGTAATCAATTACAAAAGTTTCCATAAAGTCAACAAATTCTTAGAATCTACTACTAGCGATAATGATTGTTGTTACACATGCCTGCTTTAATAAAATCAACCAATTCTACCACTAACAATAATAATTATTTTTTTACAGGCCTGCTTAAAGCTGTGTCGACAGAGAGAAATAATTAAGCAGTGTGGATGTATTCCTTCCAACTCCAACGTCAACGGCTTTCTTCCTCTGCTGCCCCTCTGTTCAAATTCGACTGGTTTGTACATACTTCTGTTCTTGCAATGATTTTTTAAAGACACTTAGTCCAATTCGTAAAAGCAGCTCTAGCTTAAAAAACTTACTATCATTTTACATAAGAATGTCTATTTCGAAGATACAAAAGGGTATTAAATAAATATTAATCATGATTTGCATTTCTTAAGGAAATTAATATAGAAAGGAAAATAATCTGAGAATATATAAAAGGGTTATGTATCGATTAAAATTAAGTATCAGCATATAAAATAAGATTTGATGAAATACTTAGCATGCACACAATCAAGAAAAGTTGTTTTATAACCATTTTCAGATCATGAATCTTGCCAGGAATATTTGAACTTCAAGCTGGAAAACAACTTGATTAGCTGTGATTGCCGAAGTCCCTGCAAGTAGGTTTACCTTTCTTTTTTTGTGATCGAAGTTTAGCGTCATTTGACGTCATCATCGTCGTCTGCTGCATTTAAATTGACTTCTCATGTTTTAAAATTTTATTCTTGAAATTTTTTTTTTTTGGGGGGGGGGGGGAAATCGGCTGTATATTTTTCCATCTTATAATAAGATATGAAATATAATTGAAGTTCAAATTGAAATTTTTAAAACAGCAAAATTGCAACATCCTTGTTTGGCCCCAATTAAAAAATAAACACGAGTGTAAATATTTAACTGATTTAAGGAAAAAATGTATACATGGTATTTCTTTTTTTTCCCCCAAACAGGCAGTTAGTCTACGACACAAGCTTGTCTGGCCGTTCCTGGCCCAGTAAAAAGTTCTTGGTAAGGTATACCGTTTATGTCCTGTGGTGCTATTAAGTATAATCTATGCGTGCAGACGTGCATTTTAATTTGTCGATTTCAATCTCGAAGAAATATCCAAAATTTTCACAGATTTACAGGGAAAGAGAATTACAATGAATGAACCATTATTGTTTGAGGTACATACATGTCGGGATATAAGTGCCAAAACCCATGAAAGCCTTGATATTTACCAGGATTTTTGAAAATTTGGAAGTATCTTAATTGTCCTCGGGGTAATAAAACTAAGACGATGTCATTCTTTTTCCGCTGTGATTATCCTAGTGCAATCATTTTTGTGAGAATGAGACTAATCTCGGTTTGGATTATTGACACCGTAGACAAAGCACGCGCAGTTATTAATATGAACATAATTATATATGAATTGGCCATGCTTTAATTTTGTTGAAATTTCAGACAGAGAACATCATGAAAAAAATTTGCTCGGAAACTGGTGTAAAATGGTATTTCGAAGCAGACTGCGTCAAAGTGAACAGCAATATATTGCTGGACGCCGCCGCCATAGAAAGGTCGGGTTTTAAAGTAAATTCATACTCCGTTTTAAACGAACATGTATTAGTATATATATTGATCGTTAAAACTACAGTTTACATATTTCTATTATGCACCGTAAAAATTATTACAAAAATACCTCTGCTCGTTTTCTATTTCATTTGTTCTTGGTATAATAAGTGCATATTTGACTTGAGGTCAGCATTGATTTCCTCTTTTGTTTATGCATCAATATGATAGGTTCGTTGTATAAATTATAAATACTGTTCAAGATTTGGTATACTTGCAAATATTAATTCATCGCTCCATTTGAATGCAAGATATTTAATTTTAGACAATTAGTAATTTCAATACACAACAATATTCGGAACACTAAAAACAACATTTTACTATCTTTTACTGCATGACTATGTTTGTATACTTATGAAGATTATTATACATGATTATTTTTTATAAATATGTTCCTCTTGTATCAACGTATTTGGTTTAAGTGAAAAAACTGAACTTAACCTTAAGCTAGCATCTTTAATTACACACGATTTCTTACCCCCCACCCACATGATTAATAAGAATAATCCTTCATTTTGGATTTTTAAATCTTATTCCAGAATCTCAGGAAATTTCCTGAAAGTTGTCATTTATTACGAAGATTTGAATTACGAAGAAATAAAGGAAGAACCAATGTATGATGTAAGTACTTTTAAGTACTGGTACTAAAAATTGAGAGAGGAAAAAAAAACATGGAAAAAAAAGTAAGAATCAGATTTAACCAGTCATTTCATATTTTTTTTTATTCTTTAAAGGGGTTCCAGTTTATTTCTGACATTGGAGGTGCGCTTGGTCTGTTTATGGGAGCTTCAATTTTGAGCTTTGTGGAGGTTTTTCAGTTTCTGATCGAAATTCTAAATCTCCTGAGGAATAAATTTTTCGCGAAACGTGACCCGGCCCTAACGCCGGTGACTGAACTGTCGTTTCGTGACCCCCTCGCAGGGAAGGGGGAGAAAGAAAAAAGTATTGGACATTTTTAGAGAGCAAACTGCTGTCTTTATAGTTTAGTTATTTTTTTAAAGATCGATTTACGTTTTGCAGTAATGTACATATATTTGTGGTGTTTGAATTTAATGCAATAGAAATGAATTGTATGAAGAGCTGTTTGAGAATTGAATTTGTTTACTTTACAAATATACATGCATAATTATACGTTATTTGGCTGTTCAATTTTTAATGAAATGCGAGTTTTTAATCAATAAAACGTTGCAAACGGTTTAACACTAATTTTGATGTTTTGTAATGTGTGTGGTATTTGGCAATTTACAATTTCTATATTTTATAGTCGATAAATTTATGGGTTTTTTTTCTTCTATTTTATGCAAGATTGATTCAATTTGAAAATGGAATATTAATGATCAACACCACACGTGTATTAAAAAATATAAAGATTACCTGTATGACAAAGCCAATATACCATGAAATGAAGTATACATATGAAAAGCATTATAGTTAAAGTAAAAATCAAAGAACCAGATAATTATGTCAGCGCCAAAGTGACATTTTGGCACCTATCTATAGGGTGCAGTACTTTGAACATCTATCGAACAAATATATATAGTATTTAGACCATTGCCTTCATGCAAGCGGTTTATTTGCATCACTTATTGATATACATTATTGTGCTTAAAGCTTACACATGATCCTTATTTCATGTCAGTATATTACACAAGTATCTTAACTGATTTTAGTTCACATAAGCTTTTGGTTTCATGCAGACCTTTGTGGAAAAAATCCCTGTCCATACTATATATTTTCATTTTCTTTAGAACTGATTCTTGCTTCACGTTTTCCTTTATCAACTTATCAACAAAGGATACAAATCCTAGAATATTGATTGAACTATTTTAACAAGAGCTTGGATTTTGGGTAGATGTGCCAAACAGCAATGTGACGTAGGCCTGTCTATTTCATTGATAGCCATGACTCTTTGAAATCAATAAGATTTGTCTGGCTTTTGAGCTAAGACTACGCAATCAGTGCATATTTCGCTTTAAGCCGCGTCATTTTTAACTTGTTTTGACGCAAGAAATAGATAGCTACGTCCAACCGAAAGTCCAAGGTCTTGTTAAAATGGTTCTTCTTGGTTTTTCGTGCATATATATTCACCCTCCTCATTATTTGATTGTGGTCAGAGTGATTAATGTTTCGCCTCTATGCTTCAGCCATTATTTTTATTGGTTTTTATTTAATAGGGGTTAATGTCGATACACTTTCATGTCGTCAAAGCCAACGAAACAAAATGCCAAAAGCATAAGAAAACAAAATGACCCATTCCACTGTTATACATGTAAGACCGAAACAAGCATCATTAATTATTACGCTAATATTTGTTTATCAGAACACGATGGATAATGACCGGCATCTATAACGGAAATGCCCCCAGAAACAAAGTTTCGGTCGATTTTTGGTTAAAAAAGAAAAATAGTCGCATGTTTTATACGTTGTATATACATTTACTTTTTCATTACTCTTTTCATCATTTTTATTGTTATCGGGAACACAATGGACACTATGTCTTTGGTTATTTGGCAATATGCTTACTGAAACTGGTTCACAAAGACTGTTAACGATTTAAAACAATTTAATCATAATAGACGTGCGGATAGATGAGGTCGGTTATGAAATAATCTGAAAAAAGTCAGGGATATAATAAAATTATAAGTAAGTATTTTTTTTAATTAATTTGTAATTGCCATTTTTTTCACTGAAATTGATATTTAATGTTCATGTGCTTATAAAAAGTTTCACAGGATAGCTGTTTATTAGCGCATTACAATAAATGAAACTTTACATGATATATTGGCCATATTTAAATTTCCATATTTTAAAATAGCTTAATGATTGATATGCATTAAAGCCGTACCTGTAGAATACATAAATGTATCAATGAATATGAATAATTAAAAAAAACTCGACTGAATCTTAATTATGAGAGCATCGCAGTTAATCATTTTTCTTTTTAAAAACTGTTAGAAGCAAATGCATGGGTAATGGTTAACTGAATTCATAATATGTTGATCGTAAATGGTAAACTGGAACTGTTTGTGCATAGATCAATATGATAACCGTTATAATTAGAAAAAAGACTAACGCATGTAAGGTTAATTAAACCAATTTGTATCAGTATTGTAGTATATTCTGGTAACTTGTAACTTATGTCTTTCATAGGTACTCGAAGCATTAAAGCTTTGATATAGCGAGAAGAAGGAAAACCCTGGTTCGAATCTTTAGTGGCTTATATTTACATTCACTTTCTTTCCTCTTATTAAATTGCATTGATAGATTTGAGTGATATTTACGCATAACACAGAAGACCCAATCACCAAATCTGGTGCGGATGAATACATTCAGTCTTCCTTCAGAACATGACTGACTCTCCTCCCGACTTCAAACCGGATCACGACCTGATATTATACTTGGGCTGATTAATATTTCATGGATGTAAATATTTTTTAAGATTTAAATGAATTCAATTAATTAATTTCTTAGTATATACCAAAAATAAATTCATCAAATTACAGAATGAAAATAAAATTGTGTTATTAGAATTTAAAACGCTGTGCACTATTTTTGTCAGCATAATTTGGCTGTTGCAATGGCTCTTCCGTTAATTGCGCATTACTCGTTGAATAAGGCTGAGATTTTTTAAAATAAATCATATTTGCGGAAAGAGAACAAATGTTAAAAAACGTAAATATAAGCATTGAATCATTATTTTTTGAAAGATGTGGTCTCATAACTGCAACGGTGTGTGCAAACAAATTTTCATAACGCGCTAGCGCGCGTTATTCAATTTGTATGCACACACCGTTGCAGTTATGAGACCACGTCTTTCAAAAAATAATGATTCAATGCTTAAATATATATCCATAAACCATAATAAATGTATTATGTTTATAAACTTGTGATTATCTCTACATATTTAAGTGCTTTCTTTTTTATGTAATTGTGAACAAAGAAAAAACGTTTTTCTACAATTTCAAAACTGACATTAAATTATTCTCTCACACCACATTAAAAAACCACTAAAAAAGAAAAATTAAAACATTCAATGAATAAATTTGATATGACTTATGAAGTTTCAACACGCGCATTTTAATTTGATTTTTAAATAAAATAAGTGTTCTAAAACATCGTCATATTTTCCCCATATTCTCCCATAATCTATCCCTATCAGAAGCCACATGAATTTTCTTTCCATACATATGAAAAATTACAAGGATGAGCATACGATATTACAGTAGTCAAATGATTAATTCTAAAATTTTATCGGGTTTTAAAAATTTTAACCCTTTTTATAATACACCAGAAAACTAAATAATTCCAATTATTGTAAAATGAGAAACTAACAAAGAAGGAAACATGTAAACATTCATGACGTCTTTGCTTAACAAGAGTTTAAAAAACCCAGAATTAGAGCCATTTTAACAGGAGTTTGGACTTTTAATAGTTTTGTCAAACAGCAATGTGACGTAGACCTGTCTATTTCATTGCTGGCCTTTCAGCCATGGCTCTTTGAAATCAACAAGATTTGTCTGGCTTTTGAGCTAAGACTACGCAATCTGTGTATATTTCACTTGAAAACAGCGTCATTTTTAACTTGTTTTGACACAAGAAAAAGATAGTTACATGCCACTTAAGTCCAAGGTCATGTTAAAATGTCATCACCTGTCTTTCGGCATAATAAACAATTTATTGCATGATGGTAAGGGAGGTATGAAGATTTATCCCCTCCCAGAAAATTCATATTTCCCTTGAGGAATAATTTGTATAATATTTTTAAAAAAATTATTCAGTAAATATGAACAAAGCCTTAGGCAAATTCGAATTCATAACCTGAGGTTCGTAAGTCCGATATTTTAACCACTGAGCTATGATGCTATTAGATCAAGTATACTGATGCAAACAATCAAACAACGTGTTTGCCATCTTGTGACGAAGTGTCAAGATAAGTATAGGTATTAGTAAAGTACATTAAAATCATATTACATGCATAACGTTCAAAGTAAGAGGGATTCGATACAAAATACGATATTCACCACAATTTTTTAAATTTAGAACAGTTAAACTATGACGGTGGCTGATCCCTCCGTGAAGGAGGTGTTGACGGCTATGGCAGAGTCTTCGTCCATCCACGGTGTTTCAAGATGGGTGACCTCCACGCACTGGTACCAGAGGGCACTGTGGTTGCTTGTTTTTCTTGGGGCCACCGGTGGTGCCTTCTACCAACTAAGCCGTTTGTATATATCATACACCTCCTACCCCGTCAAAACCTCAATGGAACTAGAATTTTCCAGTCTTACGTTTCCGGCTGTTTCGTTTTGCAACATGAACCCTATTAAGACTACCAAACTGTCTCTTACAACAAATGAAACTCAGAAGGCACTGCAAGTAAGCATTTTCAAATTACATGCATTAGCTTATTTTCTTTGACGGCGTTAATCCGATCTGCAGTGGTCATGTGTATGCTTCATGTAGGACCAAAAGATTATTTAAAACATATCCATCGACAAGACCAAAAAGAACCATTTTAACAAGACCTTGGACTTTCGGTAGGACGTAGCTATATAATTCTTGCGTCAAAACAAGAATGACGCAGTTTCAAGCGAATAACTAGTATACACCGATTGCGTAGTCTTAGCTCAAAAGCCAGACAAATCTTGTTGATTTCAGACAGCAGTGGCTGAGTGGGTGACATTGAAATAGACAGGCCTACGTCTCACTGCTGTTTGACACAACTACCCAAAGTCCAAGCTCTTGTTAAAATGGTTCTAAGTGTAGCTTGTAGAATCTGTTTAAAACCATGCAGACTATGGTTTGTTTGTTTGTTTGTTCGGTTCTTGGTTCTCTTAGTTGTTTTTTGGTCGCAATTACTGTTGGCAGCAATGATACATATTTACATCCACCAAGTATGATTCACTCTATTTCTTACGGAAATTAATTGTAATTCATTCATAGCTCATTCATAACAGGACTGAAATCCTCACGCCTCGTTTATTGATTGGTTAAAACAATCAGCAACATAAAGAACGTAACGGGCTGCACGAAATAATCATGACGATATGCCAGACTCAAATTCTCATACAAGACAATTAGGCCGTTTCTTTTAACTAACGTAGTGCATTAACAATAGTTTAGATAATTTCCCTACTTTTTACAATCAGTTTAATAATTTGTTGAAAGAAAGATGTAAATATAAACAATAGAACGGGGTTTTTTTTGGTGATTCATGCGGGATATGAAGGTAGCGACGATTGTAATTATTTTTTTTACATAACTCGCGTTAGCGGGTTATGTATTTTTTTTTCTTTGCAATGTCGCCACCTTCATATCCCGCATGAATCACCAAAGATAGCATTTTACTGTTTAAGTAGCTGATTAAAAATCAGCAAAGATGTACGGCATCAAAATTTAATTACATGTGTTTTAAAAACGAGAGATTTTTCTCAATGTTTTTACATGGACCTGAACAAATGTCAAACAGGGAACAATTATCTCTATCAAAACGCCCCCTCCAAAAATGGCCAAAATCTTGACGTTATGTAGATTATGTTTATTACGTTAACAATCTAAACAGAAAAGTATTTTTGAAACCATCAAAGGTTCAATAAAAAGATGATTTTTTGAAATATCAAAATCCGTGCCCCATAAGAAAGTTAATTTATGCAGTAAGTATTGGTCCGAAACTTTCAATTCAGTTCAATTCAGTTTATTTCGCTCACACCATGGAATGGTACATGAGGTCAATCATTATATACAGTTCAAAAGTCAGAGGTACATTGTATAAATGAATAGATAAGTAGTAAATAAATAGTAAATAAGCATAAATATACAATATATACAATGAAGATAGGAAAAAGTATAATAATGGAGGACAGACTATTATATCAAACTGTATATTTTGATAATAAAATAACATAATTTTTTCAGGTTTGTAGCATTTGAACAAGACATAAGTTCACAAAACTTAATAGTATTTGGCGCTGACCAGTATTTTTCATCAAGATATTTACGTCTAAATGTCAATAGTTCTTTACATTCCAGAATATAATGAAATTCGTCAGCAATTTGACCAGAATTACACAGTTTACACACTCTTTGGTTTAAAGGTGTATTGTACCATCTCCCAGTCTCCACTGGGAGATGGTGATTTGAAGTTCTAAATTTCATAAAAACCTTTCTGAGCCTAAGTGGCAATATATTAATGTAATTTTCATAATTAAAATTTTTCTTAAAAATCTTGTAAATTTGCCCTTTTGACGAGTCATTAATGTCACTAGACCATTTTTGGATATATTGGTCTTGTAACCTTTGTTTTACAATTGTAGAAATCCACTTTACATTTACAATATTTTGTTCATACCAAATATTTGAAAAACCACACATATCTAAAATATTTTTAACACCTACAATCCAAGAGTTTGACATATTTCCCCTTTGATATTGCAAGACCAAAAACTTATATAAAACAGATACAATTTTGCTTTCGGAGTTTGTAAATAACTTTGACTGGCCTTTGTGTCGTAATTGATTAATTAATTAGAAACTCAATTATTACTCCATCTCCCCCCCCCCCCCAAAAAAAAAACACTTTTACAAATTCTTTTTTGCTCACAGACCAGGAGTAAGAGAAGCTTGGATCCTCAAAATATTAATGTCCCATCCGACTCAAAGCCGTTCAAAGTCGATCGAAAGGGGAGAAAAAATGGCAGATGCAAGAACCCTGTTTTAGATTTACGAGATGTTATTCGCAGGATCAGAAAGAGAAGAAATGCAATGGCGACTACCACTCCTTCCTTCTCGTCAGGAACAACAACTTCGAATGATCAATGGGTGACGGATGCGAATGGTAACTGGTATTTCTTTGAATTTTTACCTGACATGACTGGCGTACAAGATGAGTGGAATTCAAGAGTTGAAACATTCAGGACGGAATTTCAAGATAATGACTTGTAAGGGTTTTTCTTTTCATAATGCATATTCGTACAATTGTACACGTGTATTTGATTTACTTATTACTATGAATAAACGCCATAGTTAAAGGCCGGTTCTGGGGTATAAATAGCAGCCAATCGGGGGAATGGAGGAAATTTCAATTTTCTTGCCACTCTTCACTTCAGGGGATATTTTTTCAAATTTATACAAATATCACCAATTACCACTTTAAGACAGTTGTTGTGTATATAAAGTTATGTGTTCTGCATTTGAAAATACATATTATTTACTTCAAATGTATGTAATAAGGGAGAATTAATCATTTAAAATTCTGAAGTGACACTGATTTTCAAATTTGCCCATTTTGATTGACAGCAGAGGTTTGTTTACATTACACCGGAAGCTCTAATCTCCACAGACGCATTCAAAATGGTTGCTAATAAGATTATGTCTTAATCATCCTACCTCAGCAAAGAGAGAAAGAGTGAAGTCCAATAAATCCATTTATTTAATAAATAAAGAACACATACACTGCATGTACGCGTCAATGTGCATCCTGCTGAGTCCGGCTGTTATCTCCTGACCACTGCTCTTAGCACAGTTTACACGAACCTTTCAGTGACCAGATAAGAATCCAGTGCAGATGTAATTTTCACAAAAACAAATTCCAATAAAAACAAATTTTGAACAAAATTTTCTGATTTAAATAAAAATAATGTGTATAATTATATTGTTTTTAATTTAAAAAAAAATAATACTGTCACTGCCAACGGTGTCCCATGTATGGGATATTTTTTGGGTTGGGAAACCAAACTCGCACCAAGTTGACAACACATTCTGGTAGAATGTCCCTACGATGGCTTGCAACATTGGTAAACATTTGGCGGGATGCAGAGATTAGAGCTTCCGGTGTAATGTAAACAAACCTCTGCTGTCAATCAAAATGGGCAAATTTGAAAATCAGTGTCACTTCAGAATTTTAAATGATTAATTCTCCCTTATTACATACATTTGAAGTAAATAATATGTATTTTCAAATGCAGAACACATAACTTTATATACAAAACAACTATCTTAAAGTGGTAATTGGTGATATTTGTATAAATTTGAAAAAATATCCCCTGAAGTGAAGAGTGGCAAGAAAATTGAAATTTCCTCCATTTCCCCGATTGGCTGCTATTTATACCCCAGAACCGGCCTTTAAGTAAATGTTTCATAAATATAGATATTCATGCATATCATTGATTTTCATTGGCGTTGTTTTAGATTTACGAGAGAAGAGGTGGGTCATTCCATATCGGACATGCTGGTATCCTGTGCATTCAATGGAAATCTCTGCTATAAAGAGTAAGCAAGAGTAAAATTTTACATATAAAAAAATCATGACTTATTCTAATGTGTAAATAGCGCATTCTACTAATCGTTAAAATTCTTCTAATTTAGAGTTATTATTTGCAGAAATTTCACCTTGTTTCAGTCTCTGGAATATGGCAACTGTTATACATTTGAAGGCGAGTCGTATGTATCAAGGCGATCAGGACCTAATATGGGTTAGTAGCCTACATGTAAATAACAGCGATGAAGACAAAGTTTGTGCAGCACTGTGCACCAAATCCTTTAAATTCTTTGGAACCGATTTCATGAATTCTTTTGTTTTCTAACATTGTGACAGCTCAGCTATCAGAACTAGTAACACTCGTTATACAAAAATTATTACGAGAATAGTTGATATTCTACGATCAACAAATGTCTATAGATTGATAGACATCACTACTGGATGATTACGTGTGCAATTATAAACACGTCCATCAAATTTAACAAAACATGTGCGAGATCGACTTTCCATGTGATGGCCGCCATTGTTTGTACGATGTCGCATGTGGGTCAAATATAGACATGCTGATAGCAGTTTTCAATCACGAAGATAATAAACACCACCTACCTCCATCGAAGTTTTATTACTTGTTCATATTGTTTTCCATAATATTAATTACTGGCACACGGTAATATTACTTAAAATCCATTATTTAATTCCACTATATAATTCAATTGGGGATGCAGCGTTTCCGGTTTGGTAATGTTACCAATTCGACGTCATCTGTGGTAAACGTCATCAGATCATATTGGTGATCCCGCATATCCGGTTAAAATACTATATATATATACGTGCATTCCCGCATTTGGACACAATTGGGGTTTGGGTTTTTATGGAAATTACACCTACTTACGAAACAGTAAGTCTGAGAAAGTATTCGGGTGCCAGTTTATTACTTGCTGAAATACCTCTAAATGATTTATTTAGGCCCTGGGATTTATTCACTTACCAATTCTATATTTCCAAGGGGAGTCTATGTACTTAAAAGTATAACCTGTGATTCGTTTGTAAATTAAATTCATCAGTTAGAATTATCGGTCTTTGTCTTCTCTTTTCGTTTATTGTCATGCATTAAAACTCATCAAAAGAAACTGCGCTCGGGTACGTTACAAACATGTTCATAGAGACTAAGGTTTTTGGAATTCGCTTTTACGAATGATTTATGAGGATTTATGAAGATCGGTTTTCAAAGCGGTGATTGATGATATTTGTAAAATAGGAGAGAGTCGCGAACGGAATATACACACGGAATTGAGTCAACGCGAATTCAACTGATTTTCTCTGCTTCTGTATTTTTTACCTTTACGTTTATTAGTGTATATTCATGACATAACGGTTGTCTCAGAATGGTATAAGATATGTGGTGAATGAAATTGGAAGCTCTGCAAAAAATACGACACGTTTATAATACAAGCTTCATATTCAAGCTAGTAATACAAAGGTTGCAAACTTTGTAGGAATACGGATGGTATTGGTCGATCCCCTGATTTTTCACAAATAAGTGTTGAAAATTTTTGTAATTCACTTCAACAGGTCTACGACTGGTTTTAAACATTGAGACGAAAGAGTATATAGAAAACTACATGGACGCCCCCGGAATTAGATTGGTAATACATCAGCGAGGAACTCTGCCTTTTCCGGAAGAAGAGGGTATCACCCTTAATCCTAATTATGAAACCTCAATTGGAATGAGAATGGTACATATATACTAGTGTCCCCTTATATACTTCTGCTCTAAGTAATATTTCAATGGATACTATACCAGTGCATTAAAACTGCTTTTATTTTTTCATGTGCATTGTGGAAACGCACATTGAAAAAAATTACGCACTTTGAAAAACATTTTCAAAGTGCGTTTAATTTGGGACAATATAAACGCACTTTGAAAATTTTTTTCAAAGTGCATTTAGAACAATTTAACGCACTTTGAATGTTTTTTCAAAGTGCATTTAGAACAATTTAACGCACTTTGAATTTTTTTTCGAAGTGCATTTAGAACAATTTAACGCACTTTGAATTTTTTTTCAAAGTGCATTATGACAATACATCATTTTTTATCATCAAAACACATAACACACTGTAAAAAATGTATAAATCACAAAGTATGGGCCTCTTTCTTAACTGATTTCGTATTTAGTCAGATTAAGTGTTTATATTTATTGTAATAGCAGTATACAAATATTCTCATATGTACGATTATTTTTTTTTCAAAAACAATGCCCCAATTATTTTATTTATATGTGTACATCTATTGTCTTAATTAGCAATCGATCCATCGAGCTTCTGAGCCATATGGTTCTTGTGATACTGGCGAAGAATTTTTCAATCTGTTTGGAATCGGCTACACTGTACCAGTACGTATCAACCTTTACACAATGGGCGACAATTAAAAGTTTCGATAAAACAAATTGATTTGCGTAATAACGAGCATATCCATTCGAACGCTCATTTTTTCTCATTCAGGCTTGCTTAAAACTCTGTCGACAAACAGAAATACTTAAGAGGTGCAACTGTAGGCCTTCCACTACAAGCCTGGATCTCGGCATCGCAGATATGAAGAAATACAAATCCTGCCTGGATAAAGACTGTATGCTTATTACATCGTAAATTAAACTGATTCTCAGATCCTCAGGCTCTAAGTATCAATGTCATTTAAGATGCATTTGTATATCTTCTTTGTATGTAAGTTAAATTAAAAGAAAGATACGACCATAGAAATGCAGGTTATATCACATATCAACGACACCAGAAAATATTTTTCATATTTTTAAGGATGCTTGGTTGTCCAACAGATTAACCATAAGATCTTCTTTAAATTTTAGCATATGGTTTTATTTTCGTTATAAACTAACATTCAGTAAAGAAACACTAAAAAATTCAGCCGTAAAATTTGATTATTTTCCTTATAATGAATGCAATGAATTACATGTAAATTAAAATTTTTAATATATTTCACGGAACCTGTAATTATGCTCAATCGGTTGATATATTAACTGATCCTACAAAAATGATACTGTACTAATTTTTTTTTAAGCCTATGCATTCTATCATGAAAATAATTAATGCATGAACTGCATCAACCTGTGATCTATTTTAAACATCAAAATTTGGTTATTGCTGATTCAGAGTTTCATTTTAAATACTAGTAGCTGTTTAGGGTTTAGATGTAATAGAATATGTTTATTTATAGTAACAGAGATGTCGAGTGATTACATGTGTATTTCTGATTCTCTAATGTTTAACAAATCTGACTAAATATGACAAAATGAAAATTAATTAATTGAGTATTTAAAACAATCTTATTCCTTGTTCTTACAGTAGCTAACCTAAATCATAGATAGCCAATATTTTATTTTTTTTGCAGATACTATAACCTGCGAAGATTTTGTTATCAACAGCATTGAACAAAATCGTATTTCCTGCAATTGCCGAAGTCCGTGCAAGTTTGTATATTTATTTGTCAGATCTATATTTAGATTGTTTTTTTTTTCACTATTCTTACATGCAATGTATTCATATCACGTTTTTAATATGAAAATATGTGTACATGTGAAGGTTTTCTTGTAGGTTTACAATATAAAACCCCCCAAAAAGGAGAAAACGAAAATTGGAATGAACCCTTTTTTTAATTTAGAATGTCAAAACTCTAATTCTTTTTTTTTTACAGCCAAAACGTATATAAAACAAGTTTATCTGGAAGAAAGTGGCCAAATAAGATATATTTGGTAAGTCTATAATTAATAAGGTTATTAGTCTCCTACCGTTGAAAACAGGGGGCACTACTGTCGATCAGTCAGTAAGTCCCTTCTTCTAGATAATTTCTCATAATAGTTTGGTAAATTGATTTGAAACTTGCTCTGTGGCTTTATAATGAGAAACTTCAGAACAAATTTGGGGCTATTTTTTTTAAGATTAATAAAAAAAAATGATGGAGAAATTAAGTTTTTACTTCACACAAAGATTGCTTATGACCTTAGAGTGTTTCATGGTATATATCCAATATTTCTTATGGAGAATCATTGAATCATTGAAAGTTCTTGCTTAACTCAAAGATTGTTTATGACATGAGGGTTTGTCAGGACTTTGACCCAAAGTAATTTGAGCAAGTTCAAGGTCATTGGAAAGAACTATATCCTCTTATTGAGAAACATTGGACGTTTCTACTTCACACAATGACTGCTTATGACCAGAGGGTGTGTCTTAAGTTTGACCCAGGTTCAGTTGTGCAAGTTCAAGGGCATTGTTTAAAAATTGCTTAATTCCTGTCCAAGCCATTTCTTGTAATAGAAAATGATTAGAAGCTAAAATTTGACACAAAGATTTGCTCGTGACCTGTAAATATGTCCTGATCATGAGCTTTAGTCATTTTTGTAAGTTCATGGTCACTATAAGAAAATGGTGGATCCATTACTTTCCAATAGAGAAATACCGATACTTGAGGGTTTTTTTTTAGCAGAGAATCGTTTGTGAGCTTGCTCACAGTACGTCTATGTCATACTCTCTGAATGCTTGTTTTTACTGTTCTAATTTTAGCATACAATATAGAACTAGTGTTTGTATTATGATTTCATTTCTAAGACAGATAGATACAGAGTCAACAAACGGAAATACTAGTATTAATTATACTCTGTCCAAAGTTTCTGCCACCATCTTTTCTGCCCCCCCCCCCCATACTTTTTTGCGCAGCAAAGAATTTTCCTAAATTTACATACAAAAAATTGAATTAACATGGAGTTGCCCCCCCCCCCCCCTACTTTTCTGTGACCATGTAAAAATTGAATAGAAAATAAGGAAATAAACAGTGGAATTGAATTGAAAAGTTTACTTGCTCACTCCATCCCCGCCACCCCCAACCCCTGGAATAGGATTTTCAGATTTTGGAAAGTAACATTTTTTTTCTTTATTTTTTGCTTGTCAAGATTTTTTTTGGATGAGTCTGCCCCCCCCCCCCCCCCACTTTCAAAAATGATGCTACGTGCCTGATAATACTAGTGATAGTCACCTCTTTTATCAGGTGGTCTATAAAACTTAACCCCATACCCTCTAAAATATTCTCATTTCAAGCCTTTATTTGTTAATATCCATAGAAACTTTTTTTTCCCAGGAAGGAAACCTATTACCAGCAGTGTGTGGGACCTCTAAGAATATAACGTACTTCAAAACTGTGTGTAACGGTGCTCCGATAACACCAACTGACCTGGCATGGTTAGAAATAACAAGATTACATATTTTCAAGATTTTTAAATATTTGGAACAATTATAACAAAGAGATGACAATTCAGTTGTGCCATTTAAATTGAAGAGAAAGATTGAATAGAAAGATATCTTTTGTCCTTTTTGGGGAAAATAATAATTTAATATCAATTTGAATTAGGTTGGAGGAAAATTTTCTTAAAGCAGTGATATACTACGAAGATTTGAATTTCGAGAAAATATCAGAGGAACCATTGTATGATGTAAGTGAAATTTTTGATGGCGTTTTCAGATATTATTGACATCCGTCACAGCTTTTAATGTAATTTTTAACTTTAATAAGTTAAAAATAAGTAAAGAACACATGTGGCAACGCACTTTGAAAAAATTACGCACTTTAGAGTTC
Organism: Magallana gigas; assembly: GCF_902806645.1. NCBI lineage: Eukaryota > Metazoa > Mollusca > Bivalvia > Ostreida > Ostreidae > Magallana > Magallana gigas. The sequence continues at coordinate 31,801,038 of NC_047568.1, forward strand.
AGTTCTTAATATGCAATTATTAACTAGATATAAAGGCAAATTTTAAATTCATCAGTCCGTCTGGGTGTTAAAACTTTTTACATTTGTAAATATTTCTCTAAATTTATTGAAACCAAGATAATGATTTTTCGATCGTTCTAACGCTTTGATGCAATCTGATGACGTTTTGCTGCTGACTGGTTTGTCGGTCCAAAATGCATGTTTTTTCCATGCCTACAAAAGTATAAAATATACTTTTGCTCTACAATTTATTTCACTTTTGATTTTAATATAACCATCATATATCTGTTCTTATACCTTTTCGACAGGGATACCAGCTGATCTCGGATGTAGGGGGTGCTCTGGGTCTGTTCATGGGTGCCTCTATTCTAAGTTTCGTGGAGGTTCTGCAGTTTATCATTGAACTGATTAATTTCCTACGTCATAAAATTGCAGCGAGAAGATCGAGGAAAACAGTCGTTACCAGTTTCAAGGCTGTCAGTGATATGAAAGACAGTAAAGCATGATTACATGTATCTCTATAAAATCAATCGGTTTGGACTACAGTTTTATTCAAAGTACTGCGCTTTGCGCTATTGTAGAGATCTATATTTTAATCAGATTGCTCTAATACATATAATCGTCATGCACGGATCTAGAAGGGAGTGGTCGGAGGGGGAGGGAGGGGGCGGACCCCGCTCCCTTGCAAAATTCAAATTTCTCTAAATTACATTATAAAATTACCAAAATTATGCAAACTCAAATAACCGTCGGACTCCCCCCCCCCCCCCCCCCCCCCTCCTCCCCCCCCCCCCCCGCCCCCCCGCAGGAAGATTTTCTGGATCCGCGCATGATTCGTTAACAACATTCGTGTTTCCATGTTAATACATGTATGTCTTTTTCCATTTTAATAAGACTGTGTGGCGAGCAAATCGTCCTCTTTGAACTGTTTCGTGTTTCATATTTTTTGTACTTGTGTGATATATAATTTCGTTATCGGTTATTATATAACTCTCGATTCCGTCGCTGATATCTACATGTATTTATACTTGTAATATCATGTTGTATGCATTGTATATAATACCATTTAAATTGTATGACATTTATATATAACTTGAGTTTATAAACTGTTGTATACTGTCACATATTTTGTGATTTGTAATATTATAAACTGATGATATGCAAATGAACATATGTTATAAATCTTAAAATATATACGTGACCTTTAGGGAGAGCAACAAAAAAAAACCCACGTATTTCTAGCGATGTTTTTCATTTGAATTACATGTACATGTATCTACAAATCTGATTTTATAAAATTAATATGTTGTGTTTCTCCCAAATATTGGAGATTTTTAATCATATCCCCGTTTTATTTTTGTGAAATAAGATCATTTTTTATTGTTACATTTTATTATCGCTCTTACCATTTTGATTTTCTCAATTATGTCAACACTTGCGCCAGTAACGAGTTTATATGCATATTGTACGCATGTAGTATGTGCACTTGCAAAGAATTTTCCTTTCCAAATTATCAGGAAAACTCTTTTTAAATCTTTCCTATATGAAGTTCAGAAGGTAGAATGGCTATTATTTTTTTTAGTTTAGGGATAATAAGTATAGAAAAACCAAACTCGATGTACCCCGGTGTGTTATATTTACTTATTTATTGGTTGTGAGTGTGATACATGTATCTCTTTCATCAAACCCACATCTTCCCAGGCCAAGGGTTTCTGATCCGCTCCGCTTTGCAAGATGTCAAACCCTATGAATAAGAAATTTTCCCCAGGGTAAAACCCAAGTAAAATTTTAACCCCAAAAGTAAACCAGGGGTTTAGTTGGGGTTTACCCTGGTGTAAGGTTGGGTCTGATCGGTACTGTAAATAATGGACGTTTCCATAACGAAAGAATAAATGACCGTCTTTTTGTACTTTGTGCGTAACCTTGTACTGAAGATGAAAACATTTCCTTTTACATTGCACTTTTTATGAAAATCTGAAACAGAAATTTCTTAAATGTTTAACCCCGTGCAATTTGATAACACTGTCGTGTTGTGAATTTTGAATTTAACATGCCATGTTGTAAGTTTTGTATTTACTGCCACCCGGTAAATTCAAAATTTACCACAAGACAATACTAGATGCATTTAATTGTTTCATTCAGCAATGATAACCCCGGCCTTTAAAACTGCTAGATCTATTAATTATTAAACCTTGCCTACCAACTGAAAAAATCTACAAAAGTAAATTTGTTTTAATAAAAAATGTATTTATCTTAAATGATATAAACATTGTCCATATGTAAACGTATGTATTTTTTTAATTGCAAAGAAATTTAGAAATCATATTAAGTGATTTATAGATATAAGGGGCTGAGATCCGGGTGTAATTGTTAATTTTCATATAAAAATATATATTTTGTACATGTATTCTGAATGTCTTGTAAATATGCACAATTTAAGAAAAAATGACTTAGGTTTACTCACTTCTTTAAATATATAAGTTTATTCTGTAATCTTGATATTTGAACTTTATAAAATATTTAAGAATAAATATCATGAACCTCAATAAAGCTGGTCCTGCGTACTGTACGTTTGAATAACATTATCCAGATATATAATCAATTCTTTTCTAAACTAAATATAAAATAATAATTTTAAAAAATGTACATTATTATGTATTTTTGGTATTATATTATGAATATTGTAAAATTCGAAACATTGAAAGTCGAAAAATTGAAATACTTAAAGCGGATTAAGATAATTAGATATTTTATAGTAAAATTTAGGACGATGTCGGCAATGTTGTTCTGGGACTACTTTTACACTAACCAAAATTGAAAATAGAATACATAGGCGATCTAGATTTTGCAGGAAATAAGGCGAGTTGTATATTCGGTTGGTGAGTTTACTTTATGCAATATTTTAACACAAGTGTATATAGTTAAAGAATAGAAATTTTTTTTGGTGAACACGCTCTATAAATTTAGATAACTATCCTATAACATATTGTTCGAATTTCCTCTGATTACATCAAAATTTATTATAAAATTAATGTCCTCAGTAGGTTTAATTGACCAGTGTTTAGATTTGATAGGGAAACAATCTTCTCTTTTTTAATTATATTTTCTTTATTTCATTATGCATCAACTTAATAGCAACAACACTGAAAATTTTTATATAGTTTGCTCTCAGCGGTGCTCAGCTTTGTTAGGGTTTTGCTAAAACGCGGAACGGAAAACTGAACGGAATAGAAAAATCTGAAATAATGTGGTATAGAGGATATATTTTATTTATATTTACGTAGAATTATATAAAAAAATTAATGATATGAGTTTCTTCATTCTGAAAATGTATGATTTCATGAACATGAACTTGCATTGACCATATTCTCTTTTTAGAAGAGGACAGGGATAGCCTACATCCACTTCTCTTCGCAAGCCCTCATATTTTGATCAGCCTTTGATCAGATTTTGGCCTGCCCCCCCCCCCCCCCTCCCCCTACTACCTTCAAAAACGATGCTACGTGCCTGTTGTCAATTGTTGGTATTCCATGGTATTCCCTGATGTGTTAGTTTAGTTTTCACTACCATTTATTGAATACATATATTTCCAGATAAATAATAATCAAATGCCTTTGACACTGCGAATTCAAAGCTGTTACGTACGCTATGTAATATGTGTTATCAGCTTTTCGAGAAAATTCGAGATGATTAATACTAGTAAGATGTGTACACTCAGTTTTGGAATTACCAGATTACGCTGCTAATTTATGAACATACCCTGTAAATGTTTGATATCATTTGACTCTCCAGATATTAAAAGATACAAAAAATTCTTTCATTTAAGCAATCTTAGCTCCACGTGAAATTCCGTTTGACGGGCCATGTTTTGTAAACCCGAATTTCCCGTAGAGCTACAGTCCGTCCTGCAGCTAAAACATTCTAATTAATTAAAACTAAATGCTTCAAAAGTAATTTCATAAATATTGACCCATGATACGCACTTTAATCGGCTAAAATACTTTTATATCTTAATATGTATAGAAAGTATATAACGATTATAAAGTATAACTTCAAAAACTTGTTCATAAATATTAGTATTCATTTGATAATTAATGTCTCCAAATTTCTACTAGTTTCAGGAATAGAAAAAAAAAGATGAAGTTATCCTTAATAAAAACGCAAATCAAGAATAAACATGTTGTGGAGGCATATGAAAGACTGGAGTCCAGCGGAAACTTGAAACAGTTAATTTTTTCCACCCTATCAGAATTTGGAAATTTAAAACACTACTCTGCGTTCATCAACGAAGACAATGTATTACAAGGCGTATCGAACCTAATGAATATGGTTAAGAAACTTAATAATCAAAGTGAAAGGTTCCACGGCCATGTAGTTGTACGAGAACTTGACACGCTGTTGAATTCTTGCTTTCAATTTTGGATTAAAGAGCCAGTGGAAACGCCACATTCGGTTCAAAAGGAGGCAACATTACCCATAACTCCTGTTGATTCAGAGGCCAGAGAACAAAATGATGGTGTCGACTGCAGCTTTAATGATACATGTACCTCCCAGTTCTTTCCTTCAAGAATTAGAAACAGTTATGTCTTGGAAACATTTCGCCTGAAGAAAGGAGATGCCCTGAAAACCCATGAATATTTGTGTAAATGGGCAGGCTTATCGCCTGAAAAAGTCCATATGATTAACTTTACAAAAGCCATGAAGAATGTTGTCCGAAAAGCAGATGAATTGAAAGACAGAGATGTTGCACAGCTTAATTCTTTCTTGAAGGAATTTTTCAAATTTCCATTAGTGGCGGAGACGAAAGGCCAGGGTAAGTTTACCGCAAAAAAAAATGTGTTAGTAATGTATCAGCATCTTTTAAATATAAAAATACACTGTAATTAATTTTTTTGTTTGACCGATTAACAGCGAGAATGTTCTTGAGTATATTTTTACATTGTACATATGCATGTGTCAGAATATTTCTGTAAAACGCGCCATTTTATGATATTAAATTAAAGTGTTCATATAATATTTGATATTTTTCCTTTTATCTTATTTTCAGAAGAGCAAATATTGACAGATTCTTTGATAAAAACTCGGATTAAGAATAAATATGTTATGGAGGCATATGAACGATTGAAGGCAAGGGAAAATTTGAAACAGTTGATATATTCAAGTCTATCCGATTTGGGAAATTTTGCGCATTACTCTGAATTCATCGATGAAGACAATGTATTTCAAGGTGTAATGAACATGATGGAAATGGTTAAAAAACTACAGGGCCAAAAGTCAAGGTCCAAAAGAGTTTACAAGAGTTTACAAGAGCTTGACATATTTATGAATTCAAACTTTCAATTTTGGATCAGGAAACCTGTAGAAAGAGAGACTGCAATGTGTGAAGGCATAGTTGAAAATGATACATTTTCTGAAAATTTACTAGTGATAAATGAAGATACAAGTGAGATGTCAATGGTTTCTTCAAATCGAGTAGAGAATTATTGTAAACCAAGTGACAACCATGTCGGAACTAAAGCAAAGACTAAACGGCAAATGTAAAGCTAAACATGACCCAGCGATGTTCCACTACTCAAATATCAGAATAGGTCATGTAATAGAAACATTTCGATTGAAAAAAGATGATGGCTTGAAAACCCACGACTGTTTGTGTAAGTGGGAAGGTATAGCTCCCGAAAAGGTTCACGTCCAGGACTTCATTGAAAATGTAAACAACATTGTAAGAAAAGCTGATGCATTAAAAAGGACGGACATTGCGCTGTATAAGTCTTTCATGAAGGAGTTTTTCAAATTCCCCCTCCTAGAGACGTTAGAAAGCGACAGGGTGCCACGGAAAGGAAGAAAGTCGAAGTGCAAGAAAACTGAAAGAAGAACATTTAGAGAAGAAATCGGAGGATTCTCCAAATAAATCGGACGGAGACACTGATAAAAGGACTAGAGAAGGGGGCGAGAATGAAACAACACATGAAGAAAATGGACCTTCAGAAAATGATGAACGAAAGGGGAAGAAAAGAACTAAACAAAATACGAATGAGACAACACATGAAGAAAATGGAACTTCAGAAAATGATGAACGAAAGGGGAAGAAAAGAACTAAACGAAATACGAATGATGATTCAGCTGTCAGTGATGTGATCGTGAAGCAAACGATTACTAAACCCAAGCATAGAACAATGTTACAAAAGAAAAGATCGAAACAAGCCATGCTAGAACTGCAATTGAAAATGAAACTTCAATACCAAACAAAACTAAAACATCTGATTAAAAGACAGAACAGTATTATAGTCAAACAAAGAAAACAAATACTGGCGCTGAAACGGAGACGAACAAGGGCCCCAACCGATAGTGTGAGCAAAGGGGTTCAATGTAGCCTGATTTCAGCTACACCAAAAACTGTCTTAGTGAGAGTGTTGAAAACTTAAAAGATGCTGTGGCGTTGCTCAGTTTCAATATTATATATAGATAGGTAACATAAAGTGATTTGAAACGAAATATTTATGTATAATACACCTATGAACTTGAACGATTTTTTTTACTATTATGTACATACCAGTAGCTATGTCGTTTATTTAATGTATATGAGCCTTTTTGAGGCTCTTTTTGAATGCAATTGAGGGCAGTGTATTCTTGGCTGTGGTGATGTAATATCTATGAGAATTTGCTGATTATAATTTGATAATTAAAAACAAATTTGTTGAAACGGACACGAATTATTCTTCTCTTGAAATTGGATTGCACATAATAATATCCGTTTAATAATAAATAAAAAATAATATTTTAAACCGGATTTACTTTTAGCTTCATTGCACGAAGAGTACAGATTGTAACTGAGATGCAATACAGGTGTGTTCGCTTTCTTCTATACGAATTTTTAGAAACTAATGAAGTTAATGGCGTACCAAACGTTCCCCAATTTTAGATATTTTTCATAAAAGATTATCCGTTATTTGTATGCATTTTAACCTGTTTATGCCCAAAAGTTCAAGGTACCGCTAGGATATGTTTGATGTTAGAATATTTTGGGATTTTCCATGTATAAGAATGCAATGAAATGCAATTGAGTGCTTATGATTAAAGTCATAGTAAATATGAAATTTTCCATTGAAACTTTTTATCCAAATAGAAAAATGTCATATAACATGGAATATAATTGTTGAATTACGTAATGGAAATCTTAACATCTGCGGAGATACATGTAAGAAACTTTTTAAAGAATAATGGAAGATAAGCCATGCACGTCTGACTATAACAGTTGTTACTTTCTGGACAAGTCGACAACTAGAATTCGTTGAAAACGAGGCCTAAACAGAAAAGGTGATAGTCAGATTGTTTCTTACAGAATATTAGGCCCCACCGACATCTATACATGTTTTCAGAGCTGCAAAAGGTTAAAAATGTTGACCATTTGCATACTTTTAAATATTTTGACTATAATTGGTCACCTAATCGTCGGAAAGAAGGTATGATAAATTATACTGAAAGCAAACGTGTTGTTGTCCGAATATCTGACGTTTTACTGGCTTTTTGTTTTTAACTACTTTGATATTTTACTTTTCCTGGCATACGGTTTGATGAGAGAGAGAGAGAGAGAGAGAGAGAGAGAGAGAGCATAACTTAAAGTATATGAATTATATAAGTGAAACTTGTTGCAGAGGGTATAAAATACTCTACAGTAAGAATAATATTCGAATATATCATTTATGAAAGAACGGCGGCGTAACAATTGCGTACTTCGTTTACCCAAATCCAGTTTGCGTACGGTTTACTTTTTTGTGTGAACTGCTTACTTCCGGTATAATCAATGGACAAGTTTGTTGTTAGAAAAAAGAGAGAAGATGTAATAGAAATATCCTCTGGAAAAACAGATAAAGGGTTAAAACAAGCGACAATTGATTCTTTAAAGGTATGAGGTGTATGTCAGTTTTAGTATGTAGAATTATAGATTATTGATGCTCATTACATGTACCCTACTTTATCATGCTTATAGTGCATAATTAAACATGTATATCTTTAAGGGAGTTGTGGTTGTTGAAGATATTAAAAGAGCTAAGGCTATTTTGAAAGAGCCAAATACAACAGTTGAACAGATGATAGAGTGCTTGTCTGGACTGGAGAAGAAGATACCCTCAAGGAAAGTCTTATTGGAAACAAAAATAGGTAAAATTGTTTTAGCTCTACTGAGACTATATAAAAGCAATCCGATTAAAATCAAATCTTTACATGCCCAATTGATTATATTGTTCCGTGAAGGACCTTAATGCATTAAGAATCAAAATGAAAGGAACAGGTTTTATTGTAACCAGAATGATAACTCATTTACTGTACACGTACATGCATGTATGTTTAATTAATACAGATGTACATATGAACTTTTTAAATATTTTTTATTTTGAACCAAATGCCCTCAATTTAAAAATCAATTTGTCACATTCCAGCGCAGTACCAGCAATCTTGATTAAAATCAGATCCTCGATCCCCTCCTTGTTTTTCTATTGTTGCTGCATTAGGATCTGTAGAAACCACACTTGAGGTCACCACCTGGTGAACTTTATTTTGACCACTGAAATCGTCGGTTCCATTCCTCAGTTACATTTTTTGGAAAGTTATGTCAATACAATCTTTGGATTCTTATATCAACTTATGCTCCTTCTCTAGCTCGCTGATACTGAAAGATTCAGCATGTCCCATCTCTTCGTCATACGACTCCATTTTTTGTTTGTAACCCAAAATTATGGTAACTATTTCTAACACTTACGCTGATTAGCTAAAATAACTCATGAATGTTCTTAAATCAAAATTCACCAGGAGATGACCTCAAGCAGGGTTTCTTCAGATCCTCATGTAGCGACAATAGAAAAACAAGGAGTGGATCGAGGATCTGATTTTAATCAAGATTGGCGCAGTATGTTACCAGATCCAAATTCAACAACCCTCTACCATGACTTTGATTAATACACCATTATGTAAACCTTTTTCCACCAGTTTTGAAATTTTGCATAAAGTTACTAATTTTCTTTAAAAAAATATTTAGTGTTGGCATGAATGCACATTTTGAAAATATTTCCAAAGATTCATTTCTTTGCTTTCTGATGTCGAATAATGTTATTGATGTGTGATTTTATACATGTATAACTCATAACTTTGGCAGGAAATGTTATTAATAAATTGAGGAAGCATGAAAATGATGAGATTCGCAAACATGCCAGACAAGTGTATGTGAAATGGAAGACTCACTTTGTTGAACACCGAGATAGGCCTCAGATAGAGGTGCAGTGTGATCTCAAGACGGAGAAAACCAGGAAAGCTGGACGGAAATTCATCTCAGAAGCATTAGAGGTAACAAAACCACACTGAATTTTTTATCTGTTGATCAGTGTTACTAATACGTACAACTTTTAGTCAAAATTATCCAGTGTTAATATGGATATGGGTAGATGAGATTGACTATTGATAAAAAAATATGTGTTAATCTTATAAAGTGAAGAAAACCTTCCCTGTTTGTCAGATAGCAGAATTCTTCATTGTCTGACCAATATCACACAGAAACTTTTTGTCGTAATTTTGATCTCTGCCTTTAAAAAAAATGAATAACACGTAAGCCTTTTTCAGAATAAGGAATAAAATCAATTCTAACCCCATTCTGTGACCTGCAGAATCTGTGTTTTGAAAAAAAACCCAGAAATGAACTGATTTACAAAATTTGCTTTTATTTTAGTTGCAGTCTGAAAAGGGATTACCAGAAATCATCGAAAGAGAAGTATTTCATGTCAACAACAGGTTTTTAAGCAGTCGCTACAAGAGGACTATGAGAAACATTTGGTTTAAATTGAAAAATGATCAAACTGTGAAGGCACAAGTGTTGGATTCGTCATTATCTGTCCAAGAACTAGTACAACAATGCTCTCCTACAGGGGGGCTTTCTTGACCCCTTGGCAATTGTAGATTTTTTTTTGTAATTTTTTGTAATTTTCGAAGTTGACAGAGATTGTACAAAACAAAAAACTTTTCTTCTCAGTGAATACTAGTATCTTGATCTCTTTATATATAATTTTTTAAAGCATTTTAAAGATATGCAAAAAAGTGTATTTTACGAACATACTAAAACTTTTACATCATTGTTTTATTTTTTAAGCCATTGCTAAATTTTATGATTTGGGTCTTAATTTGTTGTCATATTAGACATTGTATTTCAATGATTTTTTAATCAGTGTGTTCAGTTTAAGTTGCTGTCAATTTCTATTGAATTTGTGAATAAATCTTATTTAATAGTAAATTAAATATCAAAAACTTTTAAAGCAATTAGATTTATTTCATTTGTTTTGCTTTGTAAACGAAACGATGGGAATGCGCTCATGGGGGGGGGGGGGGGGGGGGGGTCAGGACACCCCAAACCCTTCTTTGAACATTAAAATTCATACTTACAATTTCACATGAAAAACCTGCCAGAAATAGGCCTGTGACACCCACCCCCCCCCCCCAAAAAAAAAAACCCCTCAGAAAACATTGAATATAAAGTATTCCTTGACCCCCTCCCTCAAACCCCCACCCTTCCAAAAAAAATATATGGATATGCGCAAGGTACGCTCGGATGTTGTGAATTGAAGTGGCTTATTTGTAAGAGCATTTAGCAGAAGATATCATTCATCAGTCGCACGGTCGGGTATTAATTCCAACTTTTAGGGAAATTTTGTTGTCTTCAATCATATTTTTGTATAAACTAAAAGCCTTAAATTTTTGTCCCTATTTAAAAATATATATATCTTGATATTTTTGTATAAACTAAAAGCCTTAAATTTTTGTCCCTGTTTTAAAATATATATATATCTTTATTAGCTTTTGCAACAAGTGTCAAATTTATCAGCGTCACATTACTTGCTATGAAATAAGGAAAGTTAGCGATAGCGCTTGCATGTACATTTCTACGTACAACTTTGAATTGTTCCCACATATCTCTTATTTCAAGTGATTTAGTGTCCCTTCGAACACGATAAAGAACGCAAGAATGGAAAATGCAAAAGTAAATTCTTAATTGGTGTTGTCCGCGGGTTTTGGATATTTTGAAGAATTTGTTGCTGTTAATCAACCTTTGGTTGTATAGACTGAATATTTAAATCTACCGGGTACGATCCCCTCTACTTTGGTTAATTCATAGCTCTATAGAAACAGACAGAATGAAATCTACACGGCCCGTTTACCTATTGGTCGAAACCTGCAGCACCCTAAGAAAAATCGCGGGCACGGAATAATCATGATGATGTCAGACTCAAATTCCCATAGGAGACGATTTTGTTGTTTCTTTTAATCAACTAACGTACTGATGTATATTATAACACTGATTTAGTTCATTTTACTTACTTTTTACGATAAATTTATTAATTTGTCAAAAGAAAGAGATGTAAATAAAAACAATAAAAAGCTTTCTTTGATGATTCCTACGGATTATGAAGGTAGCGATCATTGCAGAATTTTTTTTACAAAATCCGCTAACGCGGGTTATGTATTTTTTCTGCAATGGCGCTACCTTCATAACCCGCGTGAATCGCCAAAGGTTAAACAATCCCTCTAAAATAGCTAAATACTAAATCATGGAAAAGTAATGAAATTATGCATATTCATAAAGTATCCCCTTTTTTCTTAGCAAGATGGAATAGAAATATACAAGTCATTATTGCAGACACTCTCTGATGAAGTACGGGTACATTTACCAATAAACTGAAGATAGTTCGATACAATCAATTTTTATTCTCGTATACAAGTAAAATGACAAAGGAAAAATAACTAATGAAAATATAATATATTTCTGATGCTGAGACAACATGGGTTAAAAGTAATCATAGAAATTAAAAATATATGTACAGATTTATAATAAGAATAAATTCACATGTACATGAACCAGCATGATTCATTGATAGAACGACCCACAATGCAATTGGGTATTTTCTTGTTCAAAAAGAGTTGTTGCTACGTGCATCACCGTTAGACCACACTTTCTGCTGTTTGACTGTTCGGGGCGGAACTCGACTGACTATGTACTGAAGCATTGTTCCCTCGGTAAATCTTCATCCGAAGTCTGGTGTACATATGACGAAATGTCTGCTTGAATTTCTGGTTCATGAATCCGTAAATGATCGGGTTCACTGCTGAATTCGTGAACCCGATGACCTGAACGACAAGACTCACCAGGCGGAAGTTCTCATAGGGTACGTAATGATAAAAGCGGTAAATATGAACGGCGAAGAATGGTAACCAGCTTAAGAGAAAGATGAGAACGATCACAATCAACATTCGTATGATGCTCTTCTTCTGCTTCAAGGATTTCTCCCAGTCATGGGAGTCCCCGATCGGTTTCCTAATCCACAACTGATGGGCGATCTTGCCGTAAGCAAACAACATTATTCCGATTGGTACACAGTAAAATACGGTGAATTGTACCAGAGTGTGGGCCTCTTCCAACGCTTTGGTCTCGTAGTGTTCCACACAAACCTCCACGAGCGCCAATCCCGGAAGCTCGTTGATTACTTTCAGACGTTTCCCAATCCTTTGAATAACCAGGAATGGGGAGGATACTGCGAGTGCCAAGATCCAAATGGCGATCATAACCACCACCACGCGGGTGGTTTTCTTCAGGTACCGCATCTTTAGGGGATGACAAATGGCATAGTATCTGTAAAATGGATAGAATGCATGTGAGAAAGAGTTTATTGTTGTGTACATAACCATGCTACATTCATTGTAATGTATTGGAATGGATAGAAGGTATGTATGGTCATAAACGTTTTGCTGTGAATTGTATTGTAAATCGTGTTGGATTTATTTTTTAAAATATACTTGTATATGTATTATAGCTGGTAAACTTTTTTTTTTTTTATGTATATTGTATCGTAAATCGCGTTGGAGATATTTTTAAAAATAAATATGCATTATAGCTGGTAAACTTTTACATTCATACATGTATTTTCAAGATGCACTATAGAGGAAGAAGAATTCCCTTTAACTCCTGATACCCATCATCATTACAAGTATCAAAACCTCTCATCTATTATGATTAATGAAGACGGGAACTCCCCCCAAAATACTCTTCAGATTATCTCCCAATTATTATACGTGCGTTTGTGGGAGTAAACCATTCTCTGTGTTATTTCGATAACCACTATTCAACAGGTGAACTTTTTCCACCCATTCCGATGTTTAGATTAAAGATTTACCCGCGGACAGAACGGAAACTCAATTGTTTACCACCACGAGGCCAAGTTTTTTAAAGTATTTGTTGAATTTAGGATCGGAACCTTCGTTACATTTTCCGTATCTAATGATCCCAGCCAATTTTTTTTGGATAGAATCGTAATTAAGTTCTTCAACTATTTGCCCATTTTAATTCATTTCAGTACGGGAGAATCGAACATAATTTATAAAAAAAATTACGAACTGTCATCGGGCGATTATTATCTCTTAAAATGCTCAAAGTTATTGCCGGTATTTTTCCCCTCACGTATGCATTGTCTACGCCCTTTACTAAATCATTTAGTGAACATCAGTGAAAATTTAAAAAAAAAAGAAGGAGCTGAGTCCAGCTGTGGAACCTTTACATTTTTCTTCCACTATCAAGATGTCGGTACTGGTTTTTCGAGTTCATTGACGGCGCGAGATAACAATAAAGTATTACAGGCATTTCTAATCACCTCCTCCACGGCGCGATGCAACATCTTTGACGTTAATTTGAGCCCCCCTTCTTGAAGCACCCCGAAGGCAGGGGGACATAAAATATAAAAATCTGTACAGATATTAAAACTGATGCAACCAGTGTGGTAGTAATAAAGTTTGAAATTGTATTCAGGTTGAACAGGACACGCTATTGCTCCCCACTTGTTGACTGATAACGTAAACACTTTACACGTTTCATAAGACTCTAAAAAACAGATGTGTGTAGTATCATATTGGTGACATACCATATCCTTTTGGTTATTTTAAAAGATCAGACTCGACCATTATTAAGATAAGAAACCTGTAAATGCTGATTAGTATATCTCACCCAAACGTCAATGTAGGTTTGCAAAGGTTCATTTTTTTTTTGTATGCAGTTGCTTATATAATCGAATCTTATCGAAATAGGCGATGAATCGGTTTTATGACATGCATATGTTGTGATTTTGATTGTCTCGGATACTGTTAAAGTTGTTAATCTTAAATCCGCCCCTTTAATACATAAACTCCTATTTTACAGTTACCAGATGAGCACTATTAATCAAAACTTCAATTTTCAGGGTATTTTTATTCTTTCAATTTAATCTATCAATGCCATGAAATTATGCTTATACATTTGGCAAATTTAAAATTTGAACAGTCAAACAAAAAATTCTGAGATATTGATCTTTATGATACTTGTATACCAAGCGAGGAATTAAAATTTAGGTCAAAATTTCTTGACTTATGTTTCCAAGTTTTTCTCAAAAACACTGCTTAGTCAACAAAACAGAACCCCTTTTTCAGAAGATAAAAATCAAGCCAAACTTTGCAATTGGGATTTAGAGCACAACACTTTGGCAAAGAATAATTTTGAGTTTTGCCGAATTTTACAAAAATCAAAATCCATATGACGGATAAAACCTTTTTAAAAAACTGTTAAATCTTTAGATACAGGTCTTCGTTCTGGGGAACAGGCTGTTGGCATATATACCAAATTTTTGTAAACTTTACCGGAAAAAAGGTACACCATATGAAAGAAACCTTCATACAGTATGTACGGTGGTAGCTTACCGACTCCTTTTTTACATTTCCTCTTCCAATACCCTCTAGAGAGGGCTTATCGACCCGTGATTTAGTGATTTAACCTCCGCAGAATCAGGAATCCCCCTGCTTGTAGATTTTGTCTTATCTTTGCCACACACCGATTTGACGACTTTTCAATTTCAACCAATTACACTGGCATTTGCTTACTATTAACTAGAATTTTGTTAGATTACATCGAATTGAACATCCTACATAACATAAAAAGATAAGTTTACTATTTTTGATATATTGATCAGATGAACACGTTTAAATTTAGATGAATTAAAATGCGTCACACACGCTAAAGCACTAAACGGGAGGATCTGAATGAAAAATAAAATTTGTTGTCAGTGCATATTAGAAAATTCGATGAAAAATAAGCATTTATTGAAGAAACTTGTACATGCATAAGATGCACATGTATCAGAATCTGGTTTTTGATAATTCTTAGAGATAGAATTTGTGTGGCCAAGTCAGAACATTAACTAAACACTTTTCTATTTAGCAAAAATATTTTACGCATGTGACCCTATGACGTCACTCTGGGGATTACTGCTGTTCAGCTGCAACGATGCAGCCACCAGAAGTTAACGTAGTGCACGTGAATTGTGTTTGTTGATCGACGCAATTCTAGTAAATGTGTTATATTTCTAATTAGTCAATATTCAGTTCCTTAATTATAATTAAGTTACTTTCTTCTGTTGCCTGTTTCGTATGCATGGAATAAGATAAAGAAAGTTTAAAAGTTTGAAAGGTAGAACAGAAATGGTTTTGGCAATGTCTGATGGCGAGGGACATTTCGCTGAATGAATCATATCCTCTAACTTTATACATTAATTAATTTTATTAATTGATGCCTTTGTCATTTACATGGTAATATTCTTAAATGTCTGACCGATCTAGGTTTTGAAAGTTTGTTCATACTTCGAATTTCTTAGCATTGAAAGTTTCTAATTATCTCAGCTTACGTGCAGTGTAATTTTTCATTTTCTTAACGAACAGTCATGTGAATTTCTGACGCCAGTAAAAATTTAAAACAGTTTATCCAGTGGTTAGGTTTTCTAGTACAAATCCGGAACATCATGACTGAATGCACACATTCCAATGGTATGACTATTATTATCAATACATTTGATATTTATATCCCAACACATCAAAACTAATAACTTCTTTTATTTATAGATGTTTGTACCAGATTCCGTGGTTACCTTGCTGGAGAATCCGTTTTTTCACAAAACCCCCAGAGATGGTATCAAAGCAGATTTTTTAAAGTTTCAAATACACAAAAAGAAAGGTTTTGTGGCAACATTAAGTAAATCTGTGCTTATCTGTTTGGTTTTATTATTTTTCTTTCAAAAATCTAAAATTGCTGAATTGATTTTTGGCTATTAGCTAAAGCCGGTACATTCTTTACGACCAAAAAGGTTAAAACTATGTATATTTTAAACTGCATCATTCCGTAAGATTTGTGAAGAGGTTTCATTTGAGTGAAAATTGCAATCGAAATATCAACAACGAGAAAAGAAATTACAACTTTGATTTACAACAAAATGATATTGAATGATGATTTTTATGCGAAAACAATTTCAAATTGTCCTATTCATATTTTAAAAAAAACATGCAATTCAATAAAGAATATGTCTTATTACTAAGAAATGTTGATAAGTGACATACAAGATGCACAAGGCCTATTTCATTTTCTTCTTTTCACATATAATTTTCTCGTATTTTAAATGTTTTAAAAGAGTTATTTTTTACTGAATTAAAGAAAAACACATTTATTTTAACCAAAAAAAGATATTTTCGCAAATGAAATATTTTATCTTTATGGATTGGAAGTTTAAGAATATGTCTGTTTAAGAATAATTAAATTGCAATTTTGATAGGATACTCTATATCATTTGAATTTACAAGAATATGATTGTTACATTAATATCAAAGATATCTTAAATAATCTAAATGAATCTTTCTTGCAAGTCTTCAACTAGCTTTTGCCAAGAGAGATAAAAGATTTTATTAATGACATTTTTAGAACAACAAAATGCATTTATAGCTTTCAATGAACTCTAATTCAAAAAACTTACAGAAAAATAGACTTTTGTAATAAAAGAATGTTTACGAACTTACGGGGGTGTCAATTTGATTAAAATGAGATTCTCGATCCGCTCCTTATTCGAGGTGTAGCGACAATAGAAAAGTAAGGAGCGGATCTTAAACAGATTGGTGAGGATGTAAAAGATGGAACATTGAATAACCTCTACTAAGAATAATTTATGCTCATATTTATGCATTATTTAAAATTAAAATTAAAATGAGAAAACATGATGTTGGATAAATATATATATTTATTTTTACGCGACCAGAATATTGTATTACACCTCTGTTCACACTTTTATGTATACAACTTTTAAAATTAACACTAGATCAAGATAAGGGGATCAACTTTAAAAATAACAGACGTGAATACTTGATATCTTCCAACTAGAAAACATTTTTATTAAATTTAAAGCTTCCAAAAAATGCTTTTATGTACGTACCAGGTATATGACTGTAAAATTAAATTACTACTAATAGTAAACAAAACAAATTAATAACTAATGTTTGCAATTAAAGGCATATAAGAAGACCAATCTATAAGGGACTGCATGCTCAACAGATAGATCAAAATGAGCATCTTACATGTGCATATACAAAGCTTTTTTTTATCTTATTAATCCTCCTGGCAAGAATTAGTGAAACATTGACTGGCAGTCCCCCTATCCCTTCCTTTAATATTTGATTCGATACGGTCCTTTACTACCAATTAATTGTTCATTATACATGTAATCAAAAGTTAAAAGAGTAGGTTTTGTCATAATGACGAGTGCATCACATTTACAGAATGCTTGACCTTTCATATATAGGTCTGGCCCAAAAGAATGCTTCATCATCTAATTAAACAAAAACACTAGATAGTGTCTGGTCACAAAGCATGTTTGACCAATGTGGGATAAATTTTATATAAGGTCTTGCCTGACTTAAGAAAATAGCCATAAAAAATGTTAATACTATACCTTTCTAGAGCTACAGCCGTCAAGGTCATGATGCTGGCGATTACATTAACACTCGTGGCAAAGGACACAAACTTACAGAGGATCTCCCCGTGCGTCCATTCTCCATTAAAGTTATATAGTAAACCGAGAGGAATATTGAACCCGGAAATAAAAATGTCACTGATGGCGAGGCTGATCAGAAACATGTTGGTCACGTTTCGTAGAGACTTGTTACCCAGGATGACAAAAATGACCAGAGTGTTTCCAGAGAGTGCAAAGAGCATAATAATGGAATACACCACAGTGAAAATTATCTTGATATGTCCAGGAACTGGTGGTGGGATAAAGTGATCTGGATGAGGTGTAAAATAATCCGAATTATTATCCGGAAGATAATAGTCGTACATGTTGTAGTATGTTGAGTAATTCATCATGCCTGGCTGCAAATCCATAAGGAATAGTTAAAACAACTCTACAGGCCGGAAATCTGAAGTCTTGATGTTAAAGGCTCGCTCTCCAAGAGTCGTCTGGCAAAATTATGCGATTTTTATAGAAAAAAATAATACGGCAGATGTATATTATCTGGTCTCATCTAAATTATTGGTAGAGGAGTAACCGATCTGTTTACATATGAAACTTTGTTGCTTGCCGAATCTATCTACGGTTACTTCCCATTCTGATAACCACTCCTATCAATGCTAACCTCGCTATCACATACGCGCAAAAAAAATCCCCTCAGCAGTGTCGTGCAAGAATTCCTTATAGACGAAACCAGTCATTTTCAAAAATTTTGAGAATAAAAAGATGAGACACTCTATGAGTTTTGACGCGAGATTAGCGCAAATCACGAGACTAAAACAGAACTGTGTGTGATAACGGCCGAGTAAATACCGTTAATAAGCTAGTTTCCGCTAACTATCAGCGACTGATGTCAGATTGTTCGGGGTCGTGTAGATTGTTTAAAGTCTATTAGGAAAACTGTTTGGATTCGGCAATGGGTAATTGAAATATTTCAAAACGGAGAGAGAGAGTCGTTGTAATACTTCAGATTTGTTATTCAAAAATATTCAGCGACCCTTGATCAATTTCTGTTCTTTTAGAAAAAGAATTAAAGAAAATTAATTGATTTCACATTTTTTTTTTATCATTGAAGGTAAATATATATAATAAGCATTTATTGAAGTTATGGCATATGCCAATAATTATTTGGAAATGTTGCAACCACATCAAAATATTGAAAAAAAAGAGAGAGAAAGAGAATTAAAAACAATGCTTTGGCAGTCATAATGTAATTAGTCCAATGCATCAACAGTATATAGTAGAAAAAAATAAAAACGTTTGTCACAGTGACATAATCATGAAGACCACATGCACATATTACATGTATCATTTATTAACTATTTAATTTAGACAAATTTTCATCGTCAAATTGAAATACACGTCAGTTTTAAAGACGTAATATTCTGTTCATAAATTGCTCATTTACGTCGATAATTACAACCCATCACCATTTCTTTCTCATGGATTGCAGGACAAAATGTGAAACAAAAGAGAAGAAGAGAAAGTCTATCACAACAGGAAAACAAAAGAAACCAGATGAACGCATTAAAAAAAACTTGATTGCAGTAAAACCGGTATTTAGCGATTAATGTAAGCATATGATTTATCAGCAATACTCAGGGCTATGGGAGGGATTCTGGAAGAGGTAATTATGATTTAATTGCAGATGTTTCTAAGCGAACACCCTCAAATGCTTAACCACACTCTCGACAGTCTCATCATTAGATCTAAACATCTGTCCACACTAATGATTGGGCAACGAAACAAAATGTATTTTACAAAAATGCACATGCCTTGGAGAGAAAACAAAGTTCAAGGCGTTTGTTAAAACTAGGCTGAAGATTTATCGAAGACATCATTTTATTTTAACACTTAATTTGATGTTGAATTATTGTCACTTCTTGTATTTAAGTTTTTATATCGCCATGTTCTTTTATTAAAAGTGATGAACAGTTGAATCCGATTTATATCATTTTTCAGTTACAGCACAGTAAGGGTTTTGAGGTCGCCGGGAAGTGGTTCTTCACGATGTAGAAGAGTCTAATCTGACTTGATTTAAATCGGTTCCTGGGGTGAAAATACGCGCTTTTGATTTTCTCAATGTGGCCAAAGAATGCAGTTGCATCATCTTTCTAGTTAACAGGAATAGTTGCATCATTACCATTAACAGTTGCATCATCTTTTTAAAAAAAATTACATGGATCGCGCCTGCTTAATTACAATGCGTTCATTTTGATTCATAATATCTAATTAAAGGAATGTATTATAACTTACATGTCAAATTGAAGTTTATTGATTATTTCAGTGGGAAGCGTTTAAAATATTAATTTGTACATTACTTCCTTACGCACGTTGGAGAGACTAAAATTGGATTGTACTGTTACAGATTGTAAACGCTACACGTGTATTTTTTTTCTTCTCCAAGACGCATCTCGGGAATGAACAGTAGTTTTACGCACAATTTTACACCGTACGCATTTAATACAAAATATCACTTTGATTTGCAATTGAAATTAAAATTTACTGTGTATTTGCTCATGTTTCTCAGCAGTTCTTTATAAAAATCTAGAAACGGCAAGTTTCTCTAAAGAAAGCATATTTTGATTCTTGTTAAAACCTCAGCAAACGTATAAACGTAGCAAAAAAAAAAAAGGGGGGGGGGGGGGGGTGATGAGGGACGATGTGACAGCGAATGACCCTAAAGTGTGTTTAATGGGTAGATAATATGTGAGACCTAAACGTCTTTAATTTGACATACTTGATTCAAAGATACTTTAAGTTCAGCAGAAAAGCCATAGACGAATAATTATATGATTGATAATTCCCGTTTCTGGAGGTCTAATGATATACAATTCAAATCTTTTCTGTCCGCCAGCAACTGTGGAGTGATCTTAGGAGATTGATGTAGGGGGTCATTGAAGAGAAAGTGGTTCGAACTTAATCATGCAGTCCAAATATACTTTTTGTAAAAAAGACAATATTTGGTTAGGTCTAAACTCTGCCCCCTTTTTATACAACCTTTAAAAATCATATTATATTATGCACTGTCAGATATTGTAATAATATATAAAACAATTATTTATTTACATTTGAAGATATGTTTCCTTATATGAACTTATAGAATATCGAAAACGTTCAATTCTGTATGAACTTTTTTCATGACGTCACAATGATCATAGTAGGCGCTTAACGCTTGTCGCTTGGATTATTATAAACCTAAAATCTTGGTAATTTTAACAATTCTGATCCATTTGTCTTTTTCAAACGTAAATATAAGTAATAAACACCAATGTTTAAAAGTTCATCGGGATATGAACTTGGTTGGTACGTGATCAATTCTTCTGAGAAGCCCTTTGGGTTTCACAGGATGTGATCTCGTGATCAACCAAGTTTATATCCCGGTGAACTTTTAACTTGCTGTTTATTTCTTACAGAAGTTTGAGAACATCGTTCATTCCTAGTTTTTTCATGACGTCACTAAATGGGCCATTTCCCACCCTTTCTCAGGAAATAAAAATTTTGTCTTACTAGGAACTACTATATTACTTAGTATAATTATAGTATATAGCGCAAGGTTGATACAGGACCATTTTCACATGTATAATTGATCGTAAATTTTGTACATCATAGTAAGAAATACTTAATCCATTAACCTTTTTATTGTTTTAATGATAAATAAAGAAAGGTTATTAACATTAAAGTTCATTAAAATCATTTATTCATTATCAGGCAACGCCAATCATATACGACTACATTGCTTACAACAGAGTGAAATTAGATACCTTTTGGAAAAAAAACTCCCAAAACCTAAAACAAAACCACACCTAGGTGGGAAAAAATATCAAGGAAGGATGCGAACAAAGAAGATCTGTGGCAATTAAAACTGATAGAAGATAAAACTTTGACAGAAATCAGTCCTTGTACCACTGTTAATTGACCGATTGGTGAATTCTTCTGCTGTTGCGAAACTCGCAGAGCTTATCAAGAATATCTTCGCATTATTAGTTTTATCTAGAGCTCAAACCCGTCCATTAAATTGTTCTCAGTCGTTTTGTCTTAGATGATTGATGTGATGTTGATATTGCTGTCATTAACATCACCGGCAAAGTTGTAAATTCAAATGTTTTGTTGAATCTGTTTTGTTAAAGGTTGTATTAAAGAAAAAAAAAGGAAAAAGGAAAAATCAAATTTCTCGAATTAGAAGCTCAGTTAAATAAAAAAATCTTATGATAAGGTAATGGTATGAATAAAAAAATCCTTTTTATTTTTCAACACACTGATGTTCTTTTTGTTGAATTTGATGCATTGTTTTCTACTTGCACGTGTCTCTTCATCGCTTGGAAAATAGTCAGAGCGCAATAGGATAAAAACAACAACCAAGAAAGCAACCTTTAACTTACCTCATCTATCTATAAACCTTTGTCATAGTTTTTAACATTCTAGAAAAATGCATTGAGCAAGAAAGAAACAAAAGAACAAGAATATAAACATGCCCCGGTCAAGGTAATTGGCGAATAAATGCAAACTTAATGAAATAGTTAATTGGTGCTTCCTTGAGAAGAAACAATTTTATTGCTGTGAATGATAGATATTGTACCAGATTCCTTGGAAATTGTTTACATTGAAGACATGTGTTTTTTCTTGTTTTTCAAAGAGTATTTATTTAGCTTTGTGAATGAAACTGTGGCCTAGCATTCCCAAAATGCTTGTACATGTAGTACACAAGAGAGTTTTGTAGATCAAGGTCGAAACGGCTTAATCCGGTTTGATACGGTGATAATCTTTTTAGAATTAATTTCGAGTCTCTGGAGCTAAAAAATATTTTTAAAACAGAACCCACAGAAACTAAAGTCTAGACCTATCATTATTACTAATTACTCGCCCTAATATAATTACAGTGTATATGTGAAGTTTAAAAAAACCCAGTTATCAATTATTAAAAAAAACAATTCAGTTCCATTATATTTTTTTCCAAGCCTCTTATCCATGTTTGCAAAGAGATTACTGGTATGTGCACGTGCTTTGTTTTCCCTCAAAACCATGCAATCAATCTGATATATACTATTTAAAATCAAGATTGCATCATATTTTTAAAAAACGAAAAAAAAAGATTTATCTTGTCAAGATTGTTTCTTTATTCAAGATTATAATCCACAGGATTCAAATTGTGAATGTTCAGATAATGTTAGTATTTACACAAATTTACTGCGCGAAATCAACATGAAACCAACACATAGCAACAATATGAATTGTTGCTGATGACATGTAAACAAGATGGAATGAAATACCAAATATATATATATATATATATAGGCACTGAATCGGGATCCCACGGACTATCATAATCTATAACAGAACTAGTGGAAAGTTAAAAGGTACATTCATAATTACTATTTACTAGCAAGTTTTTTTTTCTGGAAGTTAAAATGAACTTTTATCGTTTTAGTCAAAAGTATTATTTGGGTACTGGTATCATTTTCTGTGACCTGAATAAGACACCATACAATGCTATCGAATAAGTCATACACACAGAACTTTTCCAACGCCGATTGACGTAACATGAGTTGTAAAATTTTGATACTAGCAACTAATCTATCCCTTTTCTCTTTAAATGTAGATAAATTAATTAATAATAATCTCTTCCCGGATTAATGAAAGGTTTAGTTTTGACTTTTCTTATCAACTATGTCAGAAAGTCAGAAATCCCATATCACTGCACGCCCGGGACTAATCAAGCTAAGATTCCCACAAAACGGGAATTTTGACCATAAGCACGTTTTTCAGATATAAGAAATATTAATTTTTTTGTATTTCTTTCATTTTGATTTCCACCCTGATTAGCATCAGTCATATATTTCATAAAACGACAGATAACAGGCTTAAAAAATTATTTACATTCAACAGATAGATCGAGAGAATTAATCATTCTCTTAAAAAACCCCTCATGCAATCTTTCTTTCTTTTTTCCCCCTACTAAGACGTGTAAATGCAGAAGACTTACGAGAAAAAATTAAATAAATAGCTTTTGAATCTGTAAATAAAAGAGTCGCTTTCTTGTGAAAGAATTTATCTTAATGTTATGTCAGAAAACTGATTTGTGTCAAAGTACTCAATTAATATCTGAATTTATTATAGTGTACTGATATCTCTCTGCGGAGCAGTGGTGACGTGGGGAATTGATAGCGAGCAAATCGGCGTCTCTAGATATCGCACGTAAAAGATTGATGTATACCACGAATTTATATGATAAATTTATAACGATATGTGTGTACGCTCTCCGCCGTATCTTTATGCACGACTTATATTCCTTCCTGCTAATTGTCAAATCACGCATGCCGAATATCAGAAAATTCCGAAAATTTGACTTTATACCCTCACCGCAGTGTGGCGCTGTCTCCAGCGAATATTCAAGAAGACCTCAGTTTGTATAGAAAAGTTGGAAATGGTTGTATTGTTAGAATCCTTCAGTAGGTTAATTACACTGAAATATTAAAATGAATTTAGTTTGTTTTCAAAGAGCTTTATGGTTACCCTTTAAGCCTTAGCTGTTTAGTATAATAATTTATATTCTAAGATCATGTTTATGTCATATGTAAAACTACTTTAAGTGGTGGCTATATAGTTTCAGATGTCCAAAATATTGTAAATATTGTATATACAAAATATTGTAAATTCTACATTTTAAAAAAATTACTTTACATTCACAAATATTCTTAATATTTATAAAAAAAAATTGTGCATAAGAATATTTTCAAAGTGTTACCATGGTAAATATACAGCACTTCTCAAATAATTTTTTTTTTTGATTTATGCAAACATTATTAATTTATATTTTAAATCTTGCTGCGATTTTGCAATAACGACAATACACGTTAGAATTAATTACCTTTAGTGTGATGCCAAGTGAGAAAATTACGAAAACAGATACATGTATTTCAAGGTATTTTTTGTGAAGAATTTCATTCATACCTGTAATTTTATATTATATATTGGGATGACCTCACGTGTCTTCAACTTTCATTGTTCAAAATCAGTTGAGGATGACTTTAAGCAAAAAGAACGGCTATGAAGTTTTCAGATCAGTTCAGATCAGCTCATTTATTCTCTCAAAACCGTGTTTACAAATGGCAATAGAGGTACATCATATATGTAATATATTTACATAGATACAAAGTCTGAATGAACACAGCTGACTCATTTTGCATAAGATCTTATAAATTTTGGTAATGAAAATACATAGTTATTTTATTTTTAAAAAGAGTTGGTATTCATCAATAGATTACAAAACTTAATATTTAGTTGGACATAGTATTTTCGTGCTAAAAAAATGTAAAAGTGAAATTCGTCCCCAATTTGGTTATTCTTTCCGGACGCAAATTTTTCCAGCGACCAACCGCTATCGGAGGGCGATGTTTATTTGTTCTAAATTTCACAAGAATATTTCTAAATTTTCTTTAAAAAAATATGATATTTAAACAAAGCAAACTTCGTTTAAAAAATTCTGGAACTAATTCAAAAATAAAGAATTCCCCCATGATCAAGTACATGTAAGGGTTGTTACACAGCTCGACGAGGGCGAGTTGCGCGACCGAGGCAACCGTGCTGCAATCATTTTGTCGCATGGTCTTTGTTTCTCGATTAAATGATAGGACTTAATAGGGTTTTATTGGTAGGGACTGTAATTAGATACACAGTTACACTGTTCTGAGATATATTCACTCTGGTTAAAGCTTAAAGTGATAGCAAAAATGGTACTGACCAATGGTTTTCTTTCCGGGTTTTTAACACACTCTGAAGAACACAAGAAAGGTGGGGTATTGCTACCTAGGACAAGTGGGTCCGTGATATGTCCTATGGAAATGACTCTCAAAGTTGACATGAGCTTAAAAACCCAATGATAGGTCCAAAGATTAATAGATTAACACTTCCCATTCAATTTGAGGTTATCATGATATGGGACCATGCGACAATGACAAGTATTTTTGAAAATGCTTTATGAAAATAAAAAGTATTATGAATCTGAAAAAGCTACATACGAGGGTCAATCAAAAAATACGAAGACTTTTGTCATAGCTATGTTACTTAACGTCATATCATTACTAAATTTGGTAGACATAATTTAGCAATAGTTTCAAACAATTTGCAAGAATTTTTTTTAATAAATTCCTTAATTTCTAAGAATTATTTAGAATCTAATCCTGCAAAAATGAGGTCACGGCGCACGGTCAAAATTTGTTTTATGTCAACAATAAACCATATAATGTTGAAAGTAATATCTCTATAGATTGGGCTTAAAATCAAAAAATATTGAAACCTCAAATTAAGTATTGTCATGGTATTTTATGTTCCAAATAATGACGGGATATGTTGTTTTGTCGAACAGATATTAGTAACTAAAGACAGATAGTCCTCTTTAGAATTGACTAAAAACATCGACGTCGACGGACGTCACGGCGCAACGAGAAGTACAATCAAAATGGATTTAACTCAGGAAAAAGCCGATACAAGCTATGAAAATGCTCAATGGTGCAAAAAATAAGTCAGCTATTATTTGCAAGTTTGTGTTTAACTGTAATGAATTTTGTGGGGGTGGTGGAAATTGTATTTTGATTATAAAACAGTCCGAAAGAGAGTAGAATATCTGTAAATATTTGGTAAAAAAAAAGTAACGTCAACCGACGTTCAGGGTTATCCTTACTGTAAACTAATAGATACATGGTTAGAAAATGAAAACTTTGAAGAACTAACTTCTGATTCTTGAACAAATGTGTGCAAATAAGATGTTAAGTGGTTCAGTACCATTTTAAATTGTAAGGAGAAAGGCACAAGAGACTAAGCGTGATATAAAGATGGGATATATTGACGTTATGTTTTGAACGTTACCGTGCGCCGTGGTGACTAAACATGTTGTTTTTAAAAAGGGGTAACAAAAATACCGTTCCACCAAATGGACTAAAACTTCGCATATCAATAACATAAGTGTAGGTGCACAGATTAATCTGTTAAGTATGACTTTAATGAAAAATATATGATAGACAGCCACATTGTCTTCGTATTTTTTGATTGACCCTTGTAGATGTCCAAATAAAGGCGGATTCCAACCAATTGAACTCCCCATATCAAATTAAATTAGCGATATTATTACCGCTAATTTAAAGCTGCATGGTCCGATTTTTTCGCTATCATAGTATCTAATAATTATCTTAAATTATCTTAGAAAGTTTTAGATTTTCGCCTACTTACACCAGCAGATATTCAAAGTAAATAAAATAATTTCTTTATGGAAACACAAAAATCAAACTAAACTGCATCATGGGAATGTTTAGAAAAGGGGACCGTTTGGTTTCGATCGTGCCCGCATGATTAGGTTTATTCAACCCGCATATTATGCATCAATTGTAAACAAGGCAAATTTCAGAGTATGAGTTTGTACTCAAGAAAGTATCCTAACATCTAAGCCTAATCTAGCCTAGATTCGGAGGGCCTCCGATTGTGTCAGCACATCGTAAGGCTTCGAAAACCAGGGTATTCTTGACCAGTGAACAATATCCACTATGCTGGTGAGACCCCGAGAGGTGAACACTACTCACGAGGCTAGGGACGCCTTATCTACTTATTAATAAGTTCCCGAGGCCTTCAAATGGTGCAAACACTTCGGAAGGTTTCGGGATCCAGGGTACGCTTGATCAGTAAAAACCACTCACTAGACTTGGACACTCCGATCGACGAACACTACTCACTGGGCTAGGCAAGTCTGAACTAGCACATCTCCCAAGGCCTTCCGATTGTGAAAGCACTTCGGAAGGCTTCGAAAGGCTTCGAGAAACAACACACACTTTTAACACTACTCACTAGTTTCACCAGTCAACGGTTTGGAGGCGCCTTATCTAACATAGCTCCCAAGGCTTTCCGATTGGGCAAGCACTTTGGAAGGCTTCGGTAATCAGGGTACACTTGATCAGTAAACACTACTCAATGGGCTGGAGAGACCCCGATTGATGAACACTACTCACTGGGCTAGAGACGCCTGATCTAACATAGCTCCCAAAGCCTTCCGATTGGGCAAGCACTTCGGAAGGCTTCGGGAATCATGGTACACTTGATCAGTGAACGATACTCACTAGACTGGGGAGACCCCGATTGATGAAAACTAATCACTGGACTGGAGACGCCTGATCTAACATAGCTTCTGAGGCCTTCCGATTGGGCAAGCACTTCGGAAGGTCTCGGGAATCATGGTAAACTTGATAGGTGAACACTACTCACTAGGCTGGAGAGACCCCGATTGATGAACACTACTCCCTGGGTTAGAGACGCCTGATCTAACATAGCTCCCGAGGCTTTCCGATTGGGCAAGCACTTAGTAAGGCTTCGGGAATCAGGGTACACTTGATCAGTGAACACTACTCACTAGGCTGGGGAGAACCCGATTGATGAACACTTCTCACTGGGCTAGAGACGCCTGATCTAACATAGCTCCCGAGGCCTTCCGATTGGGCAAGCACTTCGAAAGGCTTCGGGAATCAGGGTACACTTGATCAGTGAACGCTACTCACTAGGCTGGGGAGACCCCGATTGATGAACACTAATCACTGGACTGGAGACGCCTGATCTAACATAGCTTCCGAGGCCTTCCGATTGGGCAAGCACTTCGGAAGGTCTCGGGAATCATGGTACACTTGATAGGTGAACACTACTCACTAGGCTGGGGAGACCCCGATTGATGAACACTACTCACTGGGCTAGATACGCCTGATCTAACATAGCTCCCAAGGCCTTCCGATTGGGCAAGGAATTCGGAAGGCTTCGGGAATCAGGGTACACTTGATCAGTGAACACTACTCACTAGGTTGGAGACACCCCGATTGATGAACACTATTCACTGGGCTAGAGACGCCTGATCTACCATAGCTCCCGAGGCTTTCCGATTGAGCTAGCACTTCGGAAGGCTTCGGGAATCAGAGTACACTTGATCAGTGAACACTACTCACTAGGCCTGGGAGACCCCGATTGATGAACACTACTCACTGGGCTGGAGACGCCTAAACTAACATAGCTTCCGAGGCCTTCCGATTGGGCAAGCACTTCGGAAGGTCTTGGAAATCATGGTACACTTGATAGGTGAACACTACTCACTAGGCTGGGGAGACCCCGATTGATGAACACTACTCACTGGGCTAGAGACGCCTGATCTAACATAGCTTCCGAGGCCTTCCGATTGGGCAAGCACTTCGGAAGGTTTCGGGAATCATGGTACACTTGATAGGTGAACACTACTCACTAGGCTTGGGAGACCCCGAATGATGAACACTACTCACTGGGCTAGGGGCGCCTGATCTAACATAGCTCCTGAGGCCTTCCAGTTGTTCAGGCACATCGGAAGTCCTCGAGAAACAACATACGCTTGATAGCTGAACACTTCTCACTAGGCTGGGGACAAATGTATGTATTATTGATCACTAATCCCTTTGCCATACTCAATCCAATTTATCGGTGATACACTACTCATTAGGTGAACACATACACACATACACACATACACAAATACACTTGAACTGATATATATATCTGTACAACTGTACTTATGATAAAATAGCACAAATCAATGCACTTTATTGTGCCTTCATTACCAATGTACTCATTTCTAAGAGTTTGGCCCACTGTAAACACTTTAATGATGTTGAAAAAGGATTAAACATTTTTTACCAGGCATGGTAATTATTTCTTTGCATATTTTGATTGGATATATAATGAATTACAAATGAACCAGTGTTGATTGGGTGTGAACTATTATTTTGAAGGGGAAAACACATTTTAAGCTGCGAATCCGGTATTTTTTCGAGGTTGCAAAAACTGAATCAAAGTGCACTATAAATGTCATTATATACATGTACACTATACATACCTGCAAGTTTAATGGCCTTAAATTGTTAATAAAAACATGAAAAAGGGATTGCAATTAATTTTAGTGATGATTTGCTTTTATAAATACATGTAGAAATCAAAAGAATTATGTGATGTTTGATTGGGGAACAGTCGTTGCTATAATTGCTTTGATAGTGTAAACATGTTAGCTCCAAGAGCATGAAAAATATATTCGCAACATATAAATATTTTAGTTCAATTTGATTTTTTTACATATCGGTTTTTAAATTTTAACAATAATTAGATCGATTAAACCATAAAAACACTCAGCAAAAATAGGGAAACCCTTAGTGTATTTAATCAAAGATGTGAACTTTTCAGAGTTGCCTTGGTTTTTTTTTTTTTTTTTTTTTCAAATTACCATGATAGCAAAATGTGTCAGATGTTGTAAATACAAATATAAGGATATTTTTTTGTTTTAATGAAAACCTATTTGGTATTTTTTTTAGAAACACACTTTAAAATTTACAACGTGTTTTGTTCATTCTTAAGATTTTGATTTGCCCACCAATGTTTTACTTTAATTTGAAAATTAATTAAGTATCCGTTATCGTAGCAACGGATATTCTAGTTGAAATAATAGTGATTGATAACAGAGTTTTATTAGTAAATGTCAAAATATTAATTAGGTGATGAAATTTTCAACTTTTTCTTTATACATATTCTAATTTCATTTATCTTCAATAGAATGACTAAAAATGTATTTGATGCCATAGCTATATCCGAAAGAGACTCATAGAGTGAAAAGTGATTTATCTACATTAGTTCCACTTTTTGTGCAGAAAGGTTAAGTTAGATGCGTCGTAGCGCGGAAAGAAGCATATAGACCCTGAATGTTTGTTTTGAATTTTGATAAAGCTGTGTGTATATTAAACAAAATACTTAAGAAAAAAATGTTAGACCTTTTATCGCAGGATCCAACCTCCTTAAGCATTAATGCATGCAATATAAAGAAATTCGATGACTACGCGTGCTTAAAACTTTAGTTTTTACGTGAAAGTGTTCTTTAAAAACTATTACATAGGTGCTGTTGTTATGAACATTTTCTAACCGCGCGCACAAGTTTGTATGAAAATGTGCTAATATTATCAATGTAATCTACAAAACTCAAAAAGTTGCCCTGAATCAAATGCTTTGATCTTTTTTTTAAAGTCCTGGAAATTCATATTCCAAATAAAAATTCATCTTATACGGAAAATGAAAAAAGAATCTCACTTATCCAGAAAAATGATCTGTTCTTCCATTATAGTCAAATTATTTCAATTCCATCGCCTGAAAACAAAACAATTTAGACGACATGCATCAATTTTTTTATCCGACAAAACGTACCGGAACTGATTTTTATGAAATATTTGACACTGCAAATCATTCCTGATTTATAGAACTTTAATTTTAATTTCCTTTTCACTTTAAAACAAAAAATATAATATACCGGATAAAAAAAACGTCATCTAAGTTGTATGACCCAGACCCAAATTCTAAGAACTAGGTCAATGAACAGTTGTAGCGCTTGTTTTTATGTTTGTATTTACGGTATGCAAAATGTTGATTTCAAGTGTAATATGTTGATAAAAAAAATCATAATACTGTCCTTTACATAGGGTACAACTTATCACAAACTCTACCTAGAGGCTAGTAAAGTTTAGTTTATCATGATACAATAAAACTGGGGGGGGGGGGAATCAAACAAAATCAAAAAAAATGTTTTGGTGAATTTGTCAAGACCTTGTTCAAGTACAAGACGGCTTTGCACGTACGATTTGAACTATATTCATGCATGTTAACCCGATAAGATAAGATAAAGTTGAGTGGGAAAAAAAATTATATGAATAAATGGTAACTGCATCTGATCAAGATATACCCCGACGCAATCAATGGAGAAAACTTGTCTACAATGTTCTACTATAGGTCGGTCCTTTAGTGCGAGAGTTGACTGTACCGAAACTACCGCCATTCCGAACATTTTTTATTGATAATTTTTTTTCCCAAATACATTGGTTACGTGTGAGGTGTAACAATTTTTTTTCAGTTCTTTTTAAATATATAAAGTTCACTTAAAAGTTTGAAGGTGACAGCGTGATTTTGGCGATAATGTTCGATTCAAAGTTCAATTTCAATAAAGTGCATTTTTGTAAATAGAAATTCCACATTGTTGTTAATAGTACATGTGCGAGTCGTGAACAAAATGAAATATCAAATCTCTTTCATTTTCTTATTCCTCAAAAAAAATTAATTTAATGAAGTCAAAACAAAACTGTTTAGAAAGTATTTATTGAGTAAATACAAATTTCAATCTAAACATTTGGAATGTAAAATTTACATGCAATTTACATTTCGTTAACATATTAAAAAGATTAATTTGCTATAACATATAATTAATTGAACACTTTATAAGAAATTGGAGACATAGAATGAATTGGTTAATTGGTTTCTTGAGCTTTTATTCATTTACCAAAGGTGTGGCTTTCTGTTCCACCGTGTCCGTACCCTGCAAAAGAACGCAAGAAAAGTCAAACTATTGTAAAAATTGTTCTGTTATTACGGATAATACGTCTGCATGTATTCCTTCCTTTACTATTTTTGAATTAGTAGTTAAGAATTTAAAATGCAATTTGCCAAAATGCAAATTTGGACAGATGATAAAATTGTCCTTCACAAAAATTTAGATCATTTGGGAATCAAATTTTGTACTCATTGGGAATCAAATTTTGTACTGTACAAATTTTGATTCCCAATGATCTAAATTTTTGTAAAGGAAAAAATATTGACACTTTTGTTGACTGAAACAGAATCTTTCTGATATAAAATTAATATTTATCAATGAAATCTATAAAAAAAATACAAAAGATTTTGAAGAAAGTTTTTTTAACTATTCGTAAATCAATAACATATAAAAAAAGCTCTCTCCTCTCTCTCTCTCTCTCTCTCTCTCTCTCTCTCTCTCTTTTTTTGAAGATGGTAGGTTTATTAATTTTACCTTTCGGTCCAAACAATGCCGAATAACACGGATTATGGCAATATGGTTTTCCTTCTCTCTGAAAAGAAAAAAATATAAATGCATTACACTTAATCTATTTCTTTGAATACAATGTACAACTTTTATTTCAGTTGTCCGAAAATTTAAAAAAAATATTGAAATAGAATTGACGCATTTTAATGTAATCAAATTTTTGAACAAATTTCCATAATATATGTGCAAGATAAATGCGTTCTTTTAATTAATGCAAATATTATTTATCTTTTGAATGATTACTTCCACGCATTCGCTTAATTAAAGCTGAATGAAATAATGTAGATATATAGATAACGATTTGGTTGTCATAAACCAGTTAATTTCTGTTGATAAAATTTATCCGTATACTGAAATGTACTAAATATTGTATATTTTCATGTCAAATTGAAACTATCGTGTTAATTCTGGAAATACAGTGTATTTGTGTTAGCTAACGAATCATTCATTGTTGAAAATTCATTAACAGTTCTAATTTGTGATGCAATTTTTTCTAATAAAAGTCAACCTCAGTTTTAAAATGGCATTCTTGTTTTCCGTATGTACTTTTCTTGTTTGAACATGCATTTGTATCATTTAAATGCACTTCTGTTCATAAATTGAGCTTATGTGTGTGTGTGTGTGTGTGTATATATATATATATATATATATATATATATATATATATATATATATATATATATATATATATATATATATATATATATATATCTGTGTGTGTGTGTGTGTGTGGGTGTGTGTGTGTGTGTTACTTAGACAACGTTAGGACGGAATAAACTATTTATTTTATCGAGTCAAAATGATCGATTTTTAGAATGATTGATAATCATATACTGTGTGTCAGCCACGTTTTTATTGGACTGTCTCTCTGAATTCAAATATTAAAGGTGTTTTCCCAATAGATTGCAAAAAAGAGAATGAGAAAAATAAGAAGTCAAATTTTTTTCTGTTATTTTCACCGAAAGAACTCTGAGAGAGACGGATGGATACATGTTTTTAGTCTTAATAGAGGCGTTAAAGGAATGATGTAGTGAACGAAATGACAGACTGAGCGTTCTCTGACCGTAGTCAAGATTGATATTCATATATTAAAATACCTCAGCGTGGCTCCCAGAAGCTAATGTCTTGCCGCACTTTGCACACTTCAGACACGCTCGATGCCAGTCCTTCCCAATGGAGGAAACCTTCTCAGCTATATAAAAAAAATTCAAACCCTCTTAAAAAATTTCATCAGTTCCTTAAAGTACAACCAAATGTAAACCAAATATTTTTTCCCTGAATACATCGTGAACTCTTTATAAATTTGAACCAAGCCTTTATCTGACATCTTCTGAAATGACACCCGTTTACCTATCCCTTCCTTCTACCAGCGGCGGGTTTTTTTCTTTCTCTTTTTGACTAGTTTTTTGCAACAGCTTCGTTAAAATAGCATGGTGTCAGTGGGAAAATTACCACGTCCTGATAAGAATGATAATCAAGTGATTTTTTGGGTATATAAGAGGTAGTCATATTTAATTCCATGATAACTATATAATTCATTACATTGCTCGATGTTATCAGAATGATATGCAACTTTTTAATTTCTTTATCATTTGGGTGGTTCTCTTGTTATCTGCCCCTGATATGAAGTTTATGAATTTATGACAATTCTGACCTGCCACATGTAACCTTCGATTTAAAATACCTGAAATGAATTTTCGCAAGCTTCCAGCTATCTCCTCGCGGTTGAATGTCACATAAAACATCCCCCCGTTCCATCCCCCAAACCCCCCGATCTCACACATATGTTTATTTACGCTTGAAAAAAGGATATATCTCTTTTTTTTATTACTTTGATTTACTCCTCATGAAAGTTCCTAAATTATATCGGCATAACTAGCACATAGTGCCATTTTGCTATAGAACAAATTCCATTGTAAATACCAAGGACAATGGATGTTTTGTGTGCAATTTCACAGCAAACAATCAAGAACGGAAGTTGCAATTGTATTTTGCAATTTACATATTTTCTTCCCTTTTGAGATTAGTTAATTTCTCAGTTACACATTATATTAGACTAAGAAAGAAATAGCAAGCACATTATTATTTTGTTCTTGCGTATGCTAGTATTATTTACTTCCCTTTCCTTTGTGTAGGATTACTATAATCTGTTAAATACTTGTGCATATGCCGTAATCGCAATGCATTCTTAAACATACATTAGTTATTCTTTCCTTCTCTATTCTTTAAAGGATATATTCTCCGACTGTTACATTATTTGCTCGAAATTACTCGTTAAAATATTACTGCCTATGGATATTTTTTCAATCTAAAATTTCTGAGTCTAGTAACTATGAAAATCCCATAAAAGTAAATAAAAATGCCCGCTACTTTGGAAGAATGTTCAGCGCATGTAATTAATCACAACATGTTATCATTGTTGAAGCGCTTTGCAAGTTGCTTGTCGTCATCGCATTAAAAAAATTGAAAAATAAAACAGTTTTATATACATGCATGCACAATGATAAATGATGGGAAAGGAGATAGCACGGTTCAGTAATATCGACACCGTATTACAGTCTTATGCGCACCCCCCTTCCCACACTCATACAAGATTCCACTACAAAAGATCAAAAGTCATATCCGCATTTATCATTTCCCTAATTTCTGATTAGACGTCAGACATTTATAAATACTTCTTTAAATGATAAGATGTGAAATCTCCAATTACAGACACGTAGCATCAGACTTTTTCCTTTAAATTTCAATATAGAATATTGAATTTTGAAATTTTGTAGAGAGTGTCCGACACACTTTTACGGGAGTATTTTAACAAAAAATACAAAGAAAAATTTGACTTTACTTCAATAAAATTTTAGAGTACTATGAAGAACACCCCACCCACTACGGTCAGTTTAGTATTTGGGCGATTGGCGAAGATTTTTTAAAGGCTTGTCAAGATTGCGGGTAAGCCTCCGCCCCACCCCTTTCAAAACGATGCTACATGTAGTCCCCTGTGCATTTAATATATGTTCTGTGTATTAGTAACGAGGAATAAGAGAGAGAGAGAGAGAGAGAGAGAGAGAGAGAGAGAGAGAGAGAGAGAGAGAGAGACTCTTCTTCTGAAAATGAATTGGATTAAAAGAAATAAATGCGCTTTAAGCAGGTTTGTTCTCAAGATATTTTGATAAAAGATTCCACTGTTGAATTAATATTCAAATGTTGTTTTAGTTTGTTTTTATAGAATGGCAAACAAAATCCCAATATATGTGTACCCTCAGAGGTCGAAGCCCTTTGCTGTGGTATTTTATCATCGAGCCCACCAAAAGAATGTCAACTGCTATAATAATAGTCTAATACTGCATCGTGGGTTTTATGGAAAGTAAATAGCTTTGTAAACTCGATTATACCTCAAGCGGCAACCGGTTGCTAAACAGGGACCGGTTTTATCTCATACTTCCAATTAACTTTCTTGTTGTTGCTTCACTTGACATCACAAGTATTTCAAAGTTTCAGCTCAAACTTCTTTTTTAACAATAATACCAAATTTATATTTTAATATTTTTATAATGAGAAACCACAGGCTTTTCCACCTGCGTTGAATTAAAGTTTTTATTGACTGTTCTCGGATTTATTGATCGCCTAGCTAATATACATATTATGATTTACAACCATATCCTGCCCGCAATGACTCACTGAAGAAATGAACTTCACAAAATTTACGCCTGTCGAACAAGGAGAAACGCCCATCTTCAGTTAGAGCATTATTTCACGGGATGCCTCGCCAAGTATACATCTTCATATTAAATTAAAGATTAGCTATCTTATCAATGTTTTCAAAAATAAACTATCTATTCGGAGCATCAATATTTCTGCCGTAAATCTGCTATTTACATTTCATTCATCTTGCGATACTCACGATCAAGATATGAACCTGTTATTCATTACACAACCACTATACAAATAGCATTCAATTTGACCGTAAGCGCAAACTTCCTTATAAGGCATTTTACGATGAATAAAAAAAATAAATCGACAAGAATACTAAATGTACGAATTACTAATACCTACCAAAGTACACCTCTTTGTTGCACGTTGGACACTTAGGCATGGTGAATTTCTTCAACGGGGTAAACACTGCTACTGCTGTCTGATGGCTTTTGGTTTTCAACTGTCACCAACTGTTTGTGTACTGTCGCCCGAGATGAGAAAATCTACGGCAGATCCTGTGTAACATAAACCAAATAAGTACAACTAAATTCCGTTTCCTTGGTTTCAGGATGTCCAGACCAAGTGGCAATTGAAAGATAATTAATATGACAACATTTTAACCAAATTAAATCGTCCAATTAAAATTTCAAAATCTTTTATGATCTTATAAAATATATATATTAACTTTAAAAAAGAGTCATTTAGAATTATTTGATGCCAATTATACCCACTTGAATAGTAAGGTATTTACTCATTCGTTTATTGCTTCCTCATAAGATTATTACAAATAATTAGAATTAATTAATTATATAAATATCAGCAAGTATGACAGACCTGTAAGTTCAAAGAAAAAAGAGAAAACATTGCTATGTAGGATAAAGATACATATGTATGTCTAAATACGTCACATAGAATATAAAGTGCCACGCCCATCGTCTCAAGCCACGGTCCGGGGTCCGCTTAGCTCTCTCCTACCCGGCTATATAGGTTAGAATCTTTAATTTTTTGGTTGTGGATTTTGCGACGATGCACCGTGCAATACACAAGAAAAGTTAAAAAATTTATTGTATTACTGTTTCCAACGCCAAAAAATAAAATCTAAAGGCCAAATCCCCCCCCCCCCCCGTTTCACTCCAAAACTATCCCCTAACAATATAGACATGGGTGATGAGTATATGTCACTGAGAACACTTATTGCCCTGTGTGTAGGGTGTCGGGAGTCCGAATCTTAGAGATAATAGACTTTGTTAAACACGTTTTATAAATCATTGGTTTAAGATTAAAAGACTGGGATCTTTTTTTTCGTGAAACTCGTGTCTAACCCCCCCCCCCCCCCCGATCGGCATTTGCTCAAAATGCTTGAAATTGCTTCAGGAGAACTACCGGGTCATATCCGTATCTTTATTGCAGTAACCCTCTGTACGTTGAGGTAAATGTAACATATTCAATTTTTTCAGAAATGAAACAACTTTACATGTAAGTTGAATAACTTCATATAATTAAAATTATGTCTTTAATGTCCTTCGTAGTTTTACAACTGTTTGTAAATAATTCAGTATTCATTTACTCACTTTGCACACGACACTTTCACAGCCTCGCCCTTTATGTATTGAATCAATGGGAAGCCAAGGTGATAGGTCTACCTGTGTGACGGAAAGGTAACAAATTACTTCTGATAAAAGCCTGCTGTTGTGGGTATACCCATGGCGGGAAACCTTTTCATTACCCGTCCTCTTTCATCTCGTTGAAAAAAATAACTAATCTTTTTTTAATTGGCCTTTTACATCAAACGAATAGACCATAAAGTAATGGAGAATTTGATATCCTGCATAACTCTTTTTTTTTACAAACATATTCGTTCCAAAACTTTATATGTATATTTATCAAAATAACTTCATCCCTCGGTTACCCTTTTAAGCATAACCATCTACACCTACGCATGTTGTCCTATACCCTCCCACATCGCATAATTTCACGCAGAGCTGATACGAGCCTCTGTTAAAACATGTTTAACAGCCATAAAAAGCCATCTGTATATTGTTTTCCCCCTTGTAGACCGTAACTCTTCTGGATATATCTGAATATTGCGATACCCCTCGTTTTATATCTTGTTAATTTAAACGATGCATCGAAGAACAAAGAAACAGTCATTAAACAGGCAATGTGACATCTTACAGTTGCTGGAAGAGAGAGAGAGAGAGAGAGAGAGAGAGAGAGAGAGAGAGAGAGAGAGAGAGAGAGAGAGAGAGAGAGAGAGAGAGAGAGAGAGAGAGAGAGAGAGAGAGAGAGAGAGAGAGAGAGAGAGAGAGAAAGAGAGAGAGAGAGAGAGAGAGAGAGAGAGAGTATGAGTATAATGTGGCACAATGTTGCAAATTTGTATACTTTGTTGTATAGTATGTATTGTACTAGAACCATTTTAACAAGAGCTTTGATTTTAAGTAATCGTGTCAAACAGCAATGTGACGTAGGCCTGTATGTCTATATCATTGCTGGCCACTGGTCATGGCTCTTTGAAATCAACAAGATTTGTCTTGCTTTTGAGCAAAGGCTACGCAATCTGTGCATATTTCATTTGAAGCCGATTTGATGCAAGAATTAGATAGTTGCACCTATCGAAAGTCCACGGTCTTGTTAAAATGGCTCTAACTTGTTTTGATGCAAGATTTATATATTAGTGACATCCAAGGTCTTGTTAAAATGGCTATAATTACATCTACTAGTTTATATAGCAACCAAAAAACCATATTTTCCTGCCTTTAAACACAGCACTATTGAGTAACGGTTATAAAAACACCCCGTTGCCAGTGACTACCAGTTTTAATATTGTCCGATCGGATTTCTGTTATAATTGCGATAAGACGTGCAGAATTCTGTCAGGAAAAATGAAATGCAGTTTTTGTTTTAGTTGATCACAACACCTCAAGCATTTCGCACAGGTAAATTACCTGTAGATTCGTTCAAGGTATATTGATTACTTCTAACTTTTGACACATTTCTCAGCCTTTTCAAAGGTGGTGTTATGGCGAAATGGTAAAATTGAGTTTATTCACGTTTGAATATGACACAAATCTTACGAAAGCCCCCACTCCCTCCCCCTTATTTTAATTGTAACACAAAGTCAAATGATAATTAAAATGGGTAGAGCAACAAACAAGATATGGAAGGGAGAAATCAATAATTTGAAATTTGTAAGAACATATTTAAATTACCTTCAGTTGTTTTCATATAACTTCACAAAATATAAACATCATATGCATATTACTAGAAGATTTTTTTGTCTCAAGTTTGATTGTCATCAAATTGCAATCATTGTCTTCAATCTATGGTATGGCACTAATAGATTAACGATATT
The DNA here is from genome assembly GCF_902806645.1 of Magallana gigas. Lineage (NCBI taxonomy): Eukaryota > Metazoa > Mollusca > Bivalvia > Ostreida > Ostreidae > Magallana > Magallana gigas. Next base: position 31,840,873 of record NC_047568.1, read on the forward strand.
GCAATTTCTTAAATTATATCCACTGTGTTCTTCAAAATCAGATTTTTTCTATCAATGAAGTGTAAAATTGCACCCCTTCCGTTATTTATACATCTCGCTCCCTGACTTCAAGCATTAATTAAAAGATTGAAATCCTATATACGGGTGTGCTTCTTCTACAAATTCTCTCAATTTTACAAAATATTTTTCTATAAGTAAAATATTTTAGCCCATAGTTAAACTTCCTCTCTATAAAAAAGCTTTGGTGTTTCTTCTTTACATACCGTTACAAAACGGTTTAAATTAATACAAATATTCTCGTAATTTTCTTTATACTATCATGCTCTAGTGCTCATATAACAATTTCATAAACCAACTATTTCTTTAAAAAAAATCAAAACTTTTTACACCGTCGAAAACTCACGGTGATTATCTCAAACGTTTACAGATATGGACCATTTCAATAATTTTATTCTCGGTTTTGTGAATTATCATAATTTACGCCTTATTCTAATTTATTCTTGCTAGGAAAAGTATTCGTTCAAAATCACCTAAACCATAAACGTGTGTTCATTATAGTAAACATTGATGTCCATAGTCCATTAAACATTGATGTCCATAGTCCGTAAACATTGATGTTCGTAGTCCATAAACATTGATGTCCATAGTAGATAAACATTGATGTCCATAGTCGATAAACATTGATGTCCATAGTCCATAAACATTGATGTCCATAGTCCATAAACATTGATGTCCATAGTCTATAAACATTGATGTCCATAGTCCATAAACATTGATGTTCATAGTCCATAAACATAATATGATCTTTTAAGGATTGAAAATGAAAACTTCAACGTGGTGATCGTTAAATATTCATTTTTTTTCATACAACTGTCCATATGTTCAGTGATGTTTGGTTTATGATGTCAATAAATTCATGGTAACTATGCACTTCGAAACATATGCACTTCTAACTATGAATTTATTGTCGTCATAAACTGCAAACTCTGAAAAAATGATACGACTGAAAAAAAATTGTTCAGTTTTAGATAATATCGACCAATTTAAAGGCATCGCAAAGACTCATCTGTGATTTGCCTTTTGTACAATTTGATTGTATAACCTTAACACAAAATTTGATACACATGACATAAATAACTAGTATACACTGCTGTTACAAATATTTGATATCTACACATTTTGCACGACCGACACGACCAGAATAAAAGATGTGAATCTAATTTTCAGTGTGCGTAACCAACATCTATTAATTTAGGAATCAAAAATTAGCTATTTTGAAACCGGTGATAAGTACATTATTACAATGTAAATAAATTCAATACCATCGTATGCATCATTTTGTTTTTATTCCACAACCCTCACATACTCTTTGAATAGTGTTGCAGGAACGATAACTTTGGATAATGTTAGAACGAATGTCTAAATAAATATACAATCATGTATAAATGACCGCAAAACCATAATCTTATCATACGAACAACTTTTAAAAACGAACAACAGTTTTAAAAGTAAACAATAATATAATACTTAAAATTATATTGTCATTGCCTGGAACATGCAATTGAAAATTTTCAGGAGCCACTGCTTCGGAATTTTTAAAGGTAATAATAAACAAATTTAATATCAATTTCTCTGTTTTTTTTAGAATTAATTTTAAATGATAGTAAAATAAAGGTATCTATTGAAAAAGGTAATAATTAAAAGGTATTAAAAGGTATTTATTAAAAAAAATATTCATTATTGTTACGGTAGCTTTATGAAGAAATCTTCACATTGAATTCTGACTTATTTAGCCATCCCTACCCATAACCTTTACCCAAGAGAAAAAACTAATTCCTTCTTGGAATTTGAATTCTTATATGTGTCATACACTGTACTTTGATATTTGGTTTTTTTTTTATGTATCGATTAATAAAACTTGAAAGTATGAAAAGTACATGTAAAACATGCATGTGCGTGTTTTATCAAGATATTTACAAATCAAAATAAATGTAATAAGGGGTTACATGCATGTATGTCCACTACATATTACAGTTATCAACAACTACGTGTATCTACACCGTACTAAAAACTGTCTTGTTCATTCATAACAGCAGAAAATCTAGAATTTATTTTGAATTGTTATTGAGTCTAAAACTTCTGCAATTAATCTTTGCCAAGAATAAATAAACTACATAAGATAGAACACACGCTCAAATTTGTAAAAAAAAATATATATGTTTATATGTACATTATAATTAAATTGAATTGATTTGAAATATATGTGAATTTTTAAAATAAAGTAACATCGTTTTTTACATAAGAGCTTTATAATATAACCAAGGGGGAAAAATTGTTAATTTACAAACACATCTTTAAGCACGTGCATGCTTGAGAATAGACACGGATAGCTTTATAGAGTATATATGTAGATTTAAAACTTTTCAAGTACATGCTTGTCCCAAAATTTACATCTTAGTAATACGTACTACCTCTGTTTTGCCATTTGCAGACGTTACAAACACACGATTTTTACAGAAAAGGCGCTTAAACTCATTCTGAAAAGCCTTATTCAAAAACGTGTAAATTACAGGATTGACGCAAGAATTTGCATATCCAATCAGTTTTAGAATTGCGCTTTTTATTCGAAAAGACTCGTTTTCATTGATAACAAATTCCCTGTAGAGATGGAAAGTAAAGAAAGGCAGCCATAACGCAGCAAACGACAAGAACAGCATTATAAGCATTTTGATCACTCTTTTCTTCTGCTTGATGTTGCGTTCGTGATGACGTGGATTTTCCTCTACATCGCCAATAGGGTGGTGGATCCAAAGTCGATGTCCTATTCGGCCGTAACTGAACGCCATGATCAGAACCGGAAGTAGATAAAAACACGTGTACGTCACAGCTGTGTATATACGGCTACCGTATTCATTTGGGAAGAACTCAGCGCAGATGAACTTGAAACCATCCATGATAAAGACACCATCAACAGACTTCACATTTACTCTTTTATCAAGTTTCTGAAATACTAAATTTGGAGAAGGAACACACAATGAAACACACCATACCGACAGTATGATCATTTTTGCCGACCCTCTGTTGTGGATGACATTGGCGAACCCTATTTCACAAATGACTGCATACCTATCAAAAACGAATAGGTATGTATATAATGTGGAATATGTTACCAGATGGTTCATCAACTAAACTCAGTTTAAAATTAATACCAGTACAGGGATAATAAGAAATGAAGTTTACTTCTATATTTATATTATATGAAATGATTTCGATGAAAAGATGATGATATCAAGAAGTGTTTAATAAACGTTGATGTTTTCCATATATTAAATATTGCGCGTATAAGGGGCTACGTATGGTTAAAAAACACTGTAGCCAAAAACTTAAATACTTGTGAATTTAAATATAAGATTTATCCGCATTCTAATTTCTCAAATCGAAGAAAATGAAGTATACCTGTCAATGGCAATGAAAAGCAAAGTTAGAATACTAGCTACGACAGTTACTCCTTCAATGTATGCCGTAAATTTGCAAAGAAATGATCCAAAGTTCCCAGTCGCCATCCAGTCATTGGCTACAATATGGTACAGTTGAAAAGGCATGTTCAGGGTTGCGATCATCAGGTCACTGCTGGCCAATGATATAATGTAAATGTCGGTCAACGCTCGCGCTTTTTTCACAACACCGATCAGTCCAAGCACCAAAGAATTCCCTAAAACTGCCAAAATTATAATGAGAATATACAATGCCATGAACACTTCTAATGAAGCTTTAGGCAACGGCGCGGGTAAAATGGTTTTCCTGTCTATGGTAATACTATATAACGGCGAATTGCATATATTCCGCAATTGCAACAGAAAAGAGCTATTGGAATTGTTCGTTTTTCCGCTGGCATGATGACACAGCCTCGCAAAGATGGAAAAGTCTAGCGATGGCTGCCTTTCTCCGTTGTTGTTTGATATATTTACATTTCCCAAAAATGGCGAATAAGATGGGGCTTGTGTTAAATTCATTGTTGCAGCGTGCCGAGAAATATCAGAATGACACTACAGCATCCCGACGGCTCAGTTTTGTCTCGCTTTCGCTCCAAGCTGACGTCTTCTATTTGACGACATTGTTGGGTTGATTAATGGTCAAACTATTGTCGATATCAACCAATGCAAACAGGTTGTTTTCATAATTGTCTGTAATTTATCTTGCAGATTTGATATTTTTCTATTCATGAAATCTGATTTTATTTGTAGTGTAGCACGACACCTGTCATATTTCTTAGAATGATTGTGTGTATCTAAGAAGTGATACAGATTTGTGATTGTCTAGTTTGATGAGCAACAGATGTGTTGAACTTTTTGCTGTGGCAAAATGACCAAAGACATTACCATAGCATTGACGCTAATCCCAAAATTGAATATTTGTCTTCAAGACTATTATATATAGTCCAAATAATGGAATTCATTAATGTGTTAGGTGCAAAATATTGCCAATTATTGTACTGAAGTAAATATGGAATATGACAAAGCAGTTCGAAGGTACATTGTATATTCATTATAAAAAAAAAACTTGGATGATTTCAATTTGTTTTATACACAGTCAAATGACGTTAAGATTTTTCTCTTCATAAATGTGAAGTAAGGTAATTCCCATAATAATAACCTTATCCTTATGTAAAACGAAAATAACTTGCTATAAAAATACTATGAAATGTGTATTGTTAAATTGAAGTGCCTGTGGTTTTATTGTGAAATACATTGTACATGTACTTATTTTTCAAACTTCAAGGTTGCTAATCTTGGCAAATGCAGAGCTGGTTCTTCCTCCGACATTGTACAGCATTAATTAATGACAAGGAAGATGATTTTCTGATAATACCTGCTACTAGAAGTTTATATAAACGTTTTCATACATCGTCAAAATGATATTTTAGAATATTAGTTCCAACAAGTTTTCTGTTGGAATTATTATTTTGAACGATAAGTAACTGAAATAATGACAAATCTTTAGAATTTGAGATTCGGCTAATTTAATATTTACTTTGATTATAATTAACCATAATGATTGTAGAGATGCAGTATTTTTTTTTTGCACATTCCAAAAATCAATATAACTAAATCTGCCCAGAGAGAAAATAGAATAAACAAATCAAATCCTAAGCTAGGAAAGACGCTCCAATGATGATTTGGTGATCCTGACTTCCATTTCAACTTTAGACTTCCATATGAAAATGGTAATTCCTACATACATTATTTTAAATAAGTTGTTTTCTTCAGGAAAATTTAATTTTTCTACACTGTAACGAACAGAATTTAAATTCCATTTCGTTTAAACTCTACAAGAATTCAAATTCTGAAGGTAGTCGTTCTAAATCTATTATACATATATAATAAAGCAAGAAACCAATTCATTTTTAACATAAACGCATAAGCAACAAAAATATAAGTGGCGATGGCATGCAGATTTAGAGTACTTTGCATCTTTTATATACATTCCCTTCCTGGAACCATCATAAACGGAACACAAAATGTATTGTAAAAGATGTCGATGTGAGGGTGAAGCATGTCCCATGTTTCATTGGAGCATTTCACAAGGAGGGGTGCCTATATGAAACGAGGTTCATTTTTTAGCGCAATCCTCACCATCTACTACTTCAGATTTTTCTAAGTGATTCACCAGAAACCAGTCCTTTGTCTTTCTTCGAGTTTTGCTGTCTACATTTTTCTTGATTCCAGCTCCAACGGAAAACGAACCCTTTTCCGAAAACACACAACGGTCTTTTTTGTCCTGTACGTTAAATTCAGCTAAAAATATATTTGATTCTAGTTCTTGTGTTTGAATGGGACAAATAAAATAATCGTCTATTAGAATTTTTGTTTGTGCCGGATTTTTACAGGTGTTCGGTTTAACTCTAATACTGTCTTGTCTTTCGTCAGGGCGTGTTTTACCCCGTTTGGCTTTGCATCCCCCGTTTCTGATCTTAACCGAGATTAAAGCATCGAGTTTGTCTAAAAATGATCTTCTTTTCTCTTCCACTTTTTCCGATTTCTTCACGATAACAACAATAAAAGAGTGTTTCCTCCTGTTTCGAGTCTTGGCATATTTAGGAAGTCTTCCATCGAATAGCTCATACGTCGGTTTCTTAAAATTGTTTATCCTTACAAATATGACGTGTTTATCGACGAAATCCTCGTATAGATCTCTTTTTGTGCGATGAACTGGGCTACCTTTGAAAAAAAAATGTTCGTATTCATTGTTTGAGGGTAATGGTCTTTTATGTTCCATAGAAATAACTGTGCGATTTTCAGAGGAGATGATATTTAGAACTAAAGTATGTTTCAACTTAATTTGAAAACGTTCGATTTTTTCCTAGGAAATGTATAAAATGTTTTCTTTTGAACCAAGTAGAAAGACGTCGACAGTCTGTTTAGCCTACGTTCGTCCGTCCGTCTGTCGTCTGTCCGTTCGATTTCATGATGTAGGTAATGGTGTATAGTGACCTTTTTGGAATAAAGATCAAGATCGAAAATTTTGTGTATAATAGTAGACAGATCAGGACTCAGATTCTCCTAAAGTTTTAAGTTTCAAGATATGATTGTAATTGTTAATTTCAGCTTTTAAATTTGAGCAATTTTTTGGTTTATTTTTATATAGATACAGTCTAAAAATGGCCACGACCAACATGCCCGTTTAATGCTTCTAAAGTGTTTATATTTTATTTCAGATCTAGGTATTCATTACTGTACAGAACCCGGAAATAAAATAAATGTACTTGGGGTCTTCCAATGCAGTGTCGAATAAATGGAAATTAATTTAAACTTGGTTGAAAATTGACAACTTAATTGATAACAATACGTAAAGTGATGTTTATAACAATTATAATACATTTACATTTTTGAATATGGACGGTTAGAGGAAATGATGTTGGGGTTTTTTCCGGCGGCATCGATCTTCACCACCCATTATAGTTACAATATGCGATTTAAAGGTTACAATAATTACCGGTATACACACGACTCATAAATCTACAAAGTTTCAATTATATTTTAATTAAAAATTAATACATATGTATGCTTAGAAATATGCTATGGAAGATGACTAAACATTACATGGTACTTTTTGTATAAACCACGAAAATGTACCACTTACATGTCATTGAATTGACCAACAAAAAATAGATCAGGAAAGACACAAATAGAGGACAGGCGATCTTCATCTCTTGTGCTTATCTGAAGAATAAAATACACTACAAAATATCTTAATTGGATATATGGATAGCATTACATTTTCCATGTGCATGTACTACACTGAAGTGTTTGTTTTTAATCTGATCTTGGTCTATTTCTGATAAAATTAAGGAATAAGGAATCATTCTTTGAGTATTATGAGGTGATAATTTTGGTTGGGGTCTTGGTCAAATCCAATAAAGCGCGAACTTTTTTTTAAAAAGAATTTGACCACTCTCCGACCGAAATTATCGGCTCATAATATTCAAAGAGTGATTCCTTATTACTCATATTTACATTATTTTTCGCAACTTTACGATATAATATTAAAATATTGACATGTTTATGCGATTTTCATTTCTTTCAGTTATGCAAACCCCGCTTTCGTCCCAACGATAGGTCATTTGAATTTATTGGACAGTAAATACAAAATCAATTCGTAGGGTTATCACAGATAAAGACACCAGAAAATGTAAATATCAAATTGTAAAACAAAATCAGGAAATACCGAATAATCTTTTGATATAAGACTCAAACAATTAAATACTTACATTATCCGAAAAACGTCAACCTTCAAGCGTTGCTGTACAACACAGTTCAAATAATTATATATTTCACATCCTTCCTTCCTTATGTTGTCCTCTCAATAGTGTGAAATAAAACAGTTCTTTTTAATTGTTTTTGCATACAAAATGGCCAAGGCTTGAACCTGATCAACAGTTCGTACATCTCTTTCCAAATTTTTCGTTTGAAACTCTTCTAAATATTGTTTATCTCTCCAATTTTTCATTCTAGTTTATTCGAAAAGTTGGCAAATGCATATAAACGGAAAAAAATATGGATGAAAGAGGGTTTTTTTCAAATTAATATCCTAAGTTCCAAGAGCATCAACTATCCTAGGCATTTTTAATCGCAAACTTACTACTACTAAAGTATATTAAAGTATTTAATGTGCCCTGTGGGTTAGATCATATCTGTAGCTTTTTCTAAGTAGTTCAAATATTCCTTCATAAATGAAATGAACTTTTTGATAAATCCAATTAGAAGGGACAGAGAAGCATAACTCTTACGGTATTTGAACACACTCCAAAAGCATTTATAGTGAGAATCTTCTATGTTAATTGGCCATGGGATATAGTTGTTAACGTAAAATAACTGTGTATATGATCATTTTAGTAAGTAAATAAAAAACAAGCTAACACAAACCCAAAATTTAAGAAACCATAAAACATTTTATTGCACAATTTTTGGAAGAAATCTCAAAACAAATCATTCATCTCCTCTCTTAAATTTCTCTCCCAAACTTGGGATTTTTTCTCTTGCTTCCTTTTATCTCTTTTACTAAGTGTTGAAGTTCTTGGTTTTCTTTCTCTGTATTTTTCAATTGCATTATGATCAAATGGTCCAAAATGTGTCACTTTGGCTTGTTTTCTAGTTGCCTTCTCCATTTCTCCTCCTAAACACTGCCTATCCCTTTTCAGCACGGTTTTCACAGGGTATCGTTGCCCTTGACCCCTTGACCCTAAACCTTTTTCTCCATCCCATCCACTTTTTAACATTAACTGGTAACCCCTATTGCCTGGCGGAATAAGAAAACTATCAGGTTTAGGTTTTAATTTCCTATTAAACAAATGAACAGTTGACGTTTCGTGATTTTCTCCTTCAGCTTGAGAAACATTTTTTTTACACACATCACAGAAATATTCCACGGTTTCTGTCTGCTGTTTATCTTGACGACCACATTTCACCCTGCTACCGTCAAATGTATAGATGAAATCGGCTAGATTTGTATGTCCTGCTTTCCTAGCTATGCACACAGCATCTCTTCTTTTCCTGTCCAGTATATGCCTATTTATTCCCTTTTTGAGGAGATATGAAACCACCTGCTCATTTCCACTGTGACTTGCACACATAAGAGCCGTCCATCCATATGAATCCACACAATTTATCTCTATTCCACTCTTTATACACTTCTTCACAACTCTAATGTCCCCATTTTGAGCTGCTTTCAAAAAATCACTCTCACTGAACAATAAACCAGATGATTGGGAGATTTTACCTTCAGTTGTATGATTTTCTCCAGCTACATTACACGTAAAATTTGGAACTTTGTAAGTTTGCCTGGTTTCATTGCTATTAACAGACTCAGCTATTAAATTTTCATAAAACTGTCTTGCTTCTTCCCCAGTCCTTTCAGGTTTTCTTCTCTCTGTGCTTTTGGTGTGCTTTGTTTCTTTTTCTGAACTTTCTGGCACAAAATATACTACTTTTTCCATGTCTGCTTATGGCCTGTAAAAGCAAAATGAGTCAGTTAGAGTCAGGCAACTAAGAACTTATTAATGTACATAGCTACATGTATATTTGATCAAACTACTACAGAAGCACATCAAAATTACCATATTCTTTAGACTAAGCAGGGTTGTCTCTAAGACCCGGGAGACGGGGAATTCCCCCGCCTAAAGTGACGTAATTATTATTGCATTTCAAACACAATCTAGCTATAAGGTAGACCTCCAGATCCCCTTCTACTTTTTTATTTCTCCCTTCTACTTCAATTTTTAGAGACAACCCTGCTAAGTGACCTGTTTTCACTTAAAGTGTCTTTAATTTTGTTGGAGAATATTCATGGTTTTGGAATTTTTAATTGATGCATGTTATATTTAAAAAGAACATTTAATAGGGTATGAAGATTGTGTGCACCCTTGTCACTGTGGTAAAGATGATGCAATTTTTTATTCATCGGTAAAAAAGAGAATCCAGAATGAACAAAAACTTATCCTCATTTGGTCGATATAATTAGCCGGCGGTACATAGCTTTACTCAAAGGAATCCAAAAGAAAACCATAAGGAACCTCAACGGGAACCCAATGGGTCTGTTACCCTCATTACCCCTGTAACCCTGTTTCAGAACAGAGATTTGTATAGAAACAAGAGTCTGTTACCCTTGTTACCCCTGTCTCGACCATAATTTAGTAAAGAACCAGGGTCAGTTACCCTCGTTACCCTTGTTATCCTGTTGAACATAGATACATCTGTACATAGCTAGAGATCCTTGCTCCCCTGATTTAGACAAATTTGTTATATTTGTTTTAACAATTCACTTTAGCAAAGATATACCGTGCCCTAATGTGACTGTCCCTATGAATCATAATATTTCGTTCTTGGTGTAACCGGGTTACAGAATGATCAATTGACGCACTGGGAAACTGTACTGGATTAAAGACTTATCTAAAAATTCGACTGAAAATTACATGTATCTTAGCCAGCTGCTTGCGAGAATCGTCAAGCCGTCCTGCTGACGTCAACTCGACGAATCTCGCTAAGCCTTAGATCGTGACAATATTATTTACTTTACGCATCACATGCTTGTCTGAATTACCAAGCAATTAAATAAATTTATAAATAATATTCCACTTACACAAAGAGACAACCTAAAGTGGCCAAACAATAGACATAGCTACAGGATACTCATACTGATACTGTCAGTCCAAATTTCTCATCTTGACGCTTTAACAAAACGCACTGATAACTATGATGTGATCAGGAGCGGTGCAACGATTTGCTCAAAAGAACCATAAAAAGTAGCTACTATGTGTATATCTCAATGATCGTTGTAAATTTAAAAACAAAATTAGACTATATGTAAATAACTGTGGTATTTCTGATGTCTTTTTTACATGAATAAACTTTATTTTTTAGACAAAACAATTTACGGCGTTAATTTTACAATATTTGTGATTAATTAATTATAACCGGACAATCAAAGATCATGCATGTCATGTATTCCAAAAATATATAACGTTCTGCCATAAACATTAATTTTTATTTCGAATTTGGATTGCCCGGAATGTGTTCATGCAATGGATTTAGGTATTGTTAATTTCTTTACATGTGCGGGTCCAAAAAATCCCCCGGGGTGGGGGTGGGGTGGGTTGTCTGAGGCATATTTTTGGTAATTTAGAACGTAATATAAAGAAATTTGAATGATTTGCATTTCTATATAAAACACCAAACCTCCTGATTAAACATGTTTTAAAAAGCAAATATATACATGTAGTTCTCAAATAATGAAAGTTCTATTAAAATTCAGATAGTCAGTTTTGATAATGAAATAAGACATCGTTAATCTATTTTAATATCAAATGAATACTATAGATTTTTTTTTTCATTTTGCTCATCTTAATTAATAAATTAGAATTACACCTTCCGTTTTTTCTATGTACATTCACTGAATGCTGGTGAACCCGGCACCTGGTAAACCCGGCACCTGGTGAACTCGGCACCGAGAATAGTGAACTCGGCATCCGGTAAACTCGGCACCTGGTAAACTTGGCACCTGGTAAACTCGGCATCTGGTGAATTTGGCATTTGCATAGTATTCATTTATCTCTTTGTTTATAGACACACATTTAAAAAAAAAATTGATTACACAATGTATACGACTGTATCTTTATCATGGAAATGTCTGTTTATGAAGAAAGGTGAGTTTTTCAATGTAACTTATTACTTACGACCACATTTATCAACAGATACGAAATAATTCACTAGCTACTGGCTTAACATATATTTTGAATTGATATAATTTATGTAAGAATTAATCTTTCTAAATATGAAAATTTTATGAACATTTGCACATTTGGTTGTTATATGACCAGTTTAGTTTCATCTTGGCGCGATGTTCTTCACATTCATCAATGAGCATATCAGAGGCGCTCCCAAGCTAATTACGGTCGGAGAAAATAGGCCTAGTTAAAAGATGAATTGAGACAATTAATCCATATAACCATATTATTGCTAAATGTAGTAAAAATACTTACAATAATTACTATAGGCAGAAATAATTAAAAGGAGACAGATTGAATATCAGAAATGATTATTTTGTGGTTTTTTAGATCATTTTCTTATCATGTCCTTAATTTCTTGCAGTATGTTTACTACATTTTTTTTTACCATTAAAGAGCAAATTTTTCACTTGCCACTGAAATTATTGATACTGTGTGAACTATAATATTGCTTGTAGTTGTATATTCAATTAACTCATTTTGCAATTTTGTCTAATTTAATTCATTAAAATCCTTTCAAGAACAACAACAATTATTATATTCTTAGCTACATCCATCTTTTTATTCATTATGAACATAGGCACAACGAATAACAAAAACAGTAATAGCAATTTTGATTAAAAAAAAATTTAATAAAACAAAACAAAATATTTTAAATGCAGTGACAATAACAAACATACTTTATAAGTTAAAGACATTTTTACATTACAAGATGCACATTTCACAAAGGGGGGCACAGCTGTCGATATCACGATATCTGAACGAATCAAATGTTCAAAGCTGGTGGTCCATTAATAGAAGCACAGCCTGTTAACAGTTAACTCGCATTGATCGATCTTTCACAGTAGTTGTTCCAAAGCTTGAAGACACGACCTTCCACCTGTAATGTCCTCTTCCTTTGGAACCTCTGCATCTTCCCTTCAGATACCATCTTCATCTGCACTGTGATGTTTGTCGCTTCCCGATGCAGAACAAGAAGAAGATGGTAAAAGGGAACCGATCCCCTGGTGACAACACTGGTGTTTAGGCGGTTGTGCCACCCCCCCCCCCCCCCCCCCCACATCATTGTTCGTCCGGATGGACGTCATGAACACACTCCAGTGATGGATCTTGAAGATTGAAGAACGGATCCACGTCCTGTAGACATAGTCCATCACTGGAGCAAGAACCTCTGGTGCACGCCCATCCAGACGTAGGAAGGTCTCCTAAAACTACAATTGCATGAAAATAAATACTTTTTTTCTAATTTATATTCAAGATACTGGCAGATTTGAATAGTCACAAATCTAATTATTTTTGTTGAAAACATTTTGCTTATTTTTATTTATTTTATATATCTAGTTCATCCTTTCATACATGTAATGCTACATGTAATATTAGATAACATTAACTTTCTTAAAATTACTACATTTATCAAATATCTACATACTGGTGTAATTTAAGCCTGAATGTCATTACACTTGCTACAATTCTATACATACAAATATATATATATATACACTATAAATGTGATTATTTAGAAAGAAAGAAGCATTTGTACACTTGTTTTTAAGAAAGACACAAAAAAATTATATAAAACTATACTTATGATATGAACTGCCAGTTTTTCTTTCAGGGAAAATATCCAATCATGGAAATCATTTGCAGGCAATTAAAGGATATGTTGTTTGGTACTTACGTTGGATAACTTGTAAAATGCTTTTTCAGGCGTAAACAGAATTCAATATGGTATCTTATTGTTACAGTACATTTTCATGAATTTAAACAATAGCCTTTGTGAATTTACGTTTTAACTTAATGCCACATTCCATGTGTTTTCATTAATAATTATCAGAGAGAGAGAGGGGGTGGTGGGGGGGGGGGGGGGGGGGAGAGAGAGGGAGAGAGAGCGAGAGTTCAAAAACAGTCTTGCGCTAATCAGAGATAAAATACATTCTTAGAATTTATACTTTGACAAGTATTTTTGTGTTGCAGCACAAGTATCAAGACAAAGGTTAACTTCCTAGATAGAAGATTGAGAATCAGTTGTTTTCAACATATTTTCATTGATTGTTGAATAGTTTTGAAATTTCATGCATTTTTCCAAAAGTGTAATTGATTGTAGAAAGTTAATACAATGTATTACAAGACGTGTAAATTCAGTAGCATTGATGGTTGGGTTATACAGTGTAAATTTATATATTTTCCTAATTTTAGTGATCTTAAACTAGCTATATTGCATAGTGCCTTGATCATATAATTAAAATATTTAAATATTTCATAAATACTCAATAAATAGTAAGAATCTATTGGTGATGTCTTAATAAGTTTCATATTAATCATACATGTAGATATGGGAATCAAGTATAAACTTTATATTTAAAATTGTATATATTTAAAGTATATAAACTCTTTTTTATTTAATATACTCTATTTTAATAAATGTCATCTATTTAAAAATAATCAATTGATGTGGTGCCTTGATCATAAAATTAAAATATTTCATAAATATCAAGTTCCATAAATAGTCGGAGTCTAATGGTAATATCTTAATTAAGTTTCATAATTATACATGTAGATATTATTTTATTCAAGTGAACTTTATAAATCTACAAACAATTAATATATGCATAGTTATTACATATTTACTTTCTTTCCAAATTTGTTATTTTAAATATATGTGTTTATAATGTAAAAAATATATTTTACTTACCACCCGTTGCTGTTGTCTTCTTGAGGTCGCAAGAAAGGTGACATTGGGGAGCCCATGTGTTGACAGGGTCTCTTCATTAACCTCCTCATAATTAGTATCTCACCCCTTCTATGTGTACGGGTAATACACCGTCAAATAGCACCTGGTAGCCCCTTCCATGTATACTAGGAATACCCCGCTGTCATCTTGTTGTTTTAGCAATTTAAACAAGGTACACACTGGATAACGCATGCTTAAGTACAGTACCTTTGATGTTGTGTATACGTAATTATATTACTGTTCTAAATAGGAAATAAATTAATATGTTTACAAATCTACCTTATTTCTTCGTTTTTATATTTAATTATTATATTATATCATATATATCCTCTTTGTATTAGTTGTTTTTAACTGCTTTTATTCACGGAATACGTGAAATTTTTATTTGTCACAATTGCATCATGGTTTTGTGTTTCTTCAATGTTTTTTTTTTATATCTGAGTTATGATAATAAAAAACATAGGTAATCACAGATTACAAAGCTCACCGAGACGAGGCATCAACTTTATGAGGCATCACCTTTAAAACCACCTTCATCATATGATATGAAAATCATAGTTAATGATCTTGGATATTCATGGATACTGTTTTGACACAATATCGTATATCATATGTAAAAAAATTGTATGATAATCCTATGTTCATTTCATACATTATTATAAGATACAATGTTTATCAATACAATAATATAAAATATGATATTGCATCCAATGATACTTACAATATATATCATTTAATACAATATAATACTGTAATAAATATTGATGCAATATGATTTTGTAACATATAATATGACATTGTATCGTGTTATACATTATTGTATTTAATCACATAATACAATATCATAATATCTAATATAAATACAATATAGCATTATTTGATACTATATCATATCACATAATACATCACAATATTGTAACATATGATATTATATTGTATAATATAGTATAATTTTGTATTGTATGATATTGTATCATATTTGATACACAATATTGTATCATATGATACAATATAATTTGATAAAACATTGTTTCATATCATATGATACAATATCATCTGATACAGTACGATATTATATAATACAATATCATTTTATACAATATCATATCATATGATACAATATCATATTATACAATATCATATTATATGATATCTTATAATATCATATAATACAATTTCATGTATTATATAACAATATATTATATAAACCAATATCATATTATACAATATTGTATCATACGATATGCTATAATTATAATATACAATATCGTATCATATGATACAATATCATATATTGCAATATAATATGAAACAATATCATTCGATAAAATAATATATTATACAATATCATATTCTACAATATTGTATAATAATATACAATACTATACATAACAATATCATAATACAATATCATATAATAATGTACAAAAAAATTGATACAATATCATATCATATCATATAACTTTTTACAATATAATGTATGATATTACATTGTATCATATAAAACAATAGTGTATCATATCATAGAATACTATATCATAGGAATCATGTTAAATCATTTAACAACAAACACATCTATCAAGCAGGTTTGAGTGAGGTAGGAGAATTTTTAGCATCCTTGATAATGGAGATCAGGCTCTGCATCTGAAGCTACCTCTGCAATTCATTTATATTATAGTTAAATCAATTATGCAAGCTATTATCTATAAAACATGTAACCTGTTCCAAAAAACTAAACCTCATCCAGCATCCGAAACCTATGGCTCAGATTCAGCATTCAAGCCTGTCAGATGCATCAGTATCATGAGATGCATCATCCCTGCAAGTTTGGTGATGTAAGGACCAGTAATAACTAAGATATAATCATCAGAGGGCACCTGCTCTAAAAACTTTAACCAGCTCTTAAAACCTTAACCTCATCCAGCATCCGAAACCTATGGCTCAGATTCAGCATTCATGCCTGTCAGGTGCATCAGTATCGTAAGACGCACCATCCTTGCAAGTTTGGTGAAGTTAGGACCAGAAATAACTAAGATATATTTTTTAGCATCCTTGATAATGGAGATCAGGCTCTGCATCTGAAGCTACCTCTGCCATTCATTTATATTATAGTTAGATCATATATGCAAGTTTGAAATAGTGCTATTACCTACATATATTAAACATGTGACCTGTTCCAAAAAAACTAAACCTCATCCAGCATCCGAAACCTATGGCTCAGATTCAGCATTCAAGCCTGTCAGGTGCATCAGTATCATAAGACACACCATCCATGTAAGTTTGGTAAAGTTAGGACCAGTAATAACTAAGATATGATCATCAGAGGGCACCTGCTCTAAAAACTTTAACCAGCTCTTAAAACCTTAACCTCATCCAGCATCCGAAACCTATGGCTCAGATTCAGCATTCAAGCCTGTCAGGTGCATCAGTATCATAAGACGCACCATCTATGCAAGTTTGGTGAAGTTGGGACCAGTAGTAACTTAGAAATGGCTATCAAAGGGCACCTGCAACAAAAACTTTCACCTGCTCGAAAAACCTAACTTCATCTAGCATCCGAAACCTTCGGCTCAGATTCAGCATTCAAGCCTGTCAGGTGCAAAAGTATCATAAGACACACCATCCATGCAAGTTTGGTGAAGTAAGGACCAGTAGTAAGTAAGATATAATCATCAGAGGGCACCTGCTCCAAAAACTTTAACCAGCTCTAAAAACCTTAACCTCATCCAGCATCCGAAACCTATGGCTCAGATTCAGCATTCAAGCCTGTCAGGTGCATCAGTATCATAAGACACACCATCTATGCAAGTTTGGTGAAGTTTGGACCAGTAGTAACTTAGAAATGGCTATCAAAGGGCACCTGCAACAAAAACTTTAACCTGCTCCAAACACCTTAACCTCCTCCAGCATCTGAAATTCATGGCCCAGATTCAGCATCCAAGTCTCTCAAGTCCATTAGTAGGTCCAGATGCATCATTCATGCAAGTTTGGTGAAGATAGGACAAGTAATAAGTTAGATACAGGACCTGCAACAAAAACTTTAACCAGGTCCGGACGCCGACGCCGACGCCGACGCCGACGCCGAGGGTATAGCATAAGCTCCCCCCGACTTCGTCTCGGTGAGCTAAAAACGAGTTTGTATTCCTTCTATGTTTATTTAAAGTTATGATAAGAAAAAAATATCGAGGTGCCGAGTTCACAAGATTCCTGATGCCGAGTTTACCAGGTGCCGAGTTTACCAGGTGCCGACTTCACTATTTACGCAGGTGCCAAATTCACCAGGTGCCGAGTTCACTTGTTACCCATTCACTGAGTATTTTCTCCTCTGTTTACTAAAAAACCCATTGTGATTCATAGCACTACTGGAACTGACAGGACTGAAATCTAAGATACTCAGTTTTAACCAAATTATCGATCGACCCAACCCTTCAGCAACTACTATATATACATATCTTGTAATGTATACAGCCGTGTAATTTTCGCCTTTCTACACTTGCAAACGGTTTCGCGCCGTCTTGAATATTTGCCCATGCAGACATAGAAATAATTTCAGACATTGGAATCCGCCCAGTCTTAACTGAGCATAACGCGATGGTGCATTTTTTCTGCAATGCTCGCTACACGTACCTTCATACTCGAATGAACCACAAAAAAGCATCTTATTACATGTATTTAATTGAATACTTAATATTTTCATATGCTAATTGCAGAGAAATAAAAACATGTACAGTTTTTCTATCGTTTTTGGTGAAAAGTCTCGACAAGGAAAATAATCAAGATTTTATGATATAAACATAACTTATTGATGCCAATATCGTCGTTCTTTCAGGTAATTAGTACCTTTCCAACTGTTGCTATTGGAAGTAATAAACATCATGGCGTCTGCCATGGACATTCGAGCCGATTCGGTTTTGGAGGGCCATAGGCCCTCTTTATTAGAGGTTATTGAAGACAAAAACAGAGCACTCAATAAGGTAACGAGTTTCAGGATTTCCCTTAAACAACACAGTGTAAAGAAGTCCTAAATATTACGGTATCATATCGTAAATATTGGATTTTCCACGTTCGCGCCTACTAGCAGGTGTTCTTTTTCCGGGTCAAGCTCCGCGAGCACAAATCAATGGAATGTAAACATGCTTGTTTGTTTTGAAAATTAACATCTGTGTGTTCAATATAAGGGTCCTGATATAGAAATTTATGTAGAATTCACAAATTTTTAAGAATTTGAACATGTGTTTACATGTACATGCAATCCTTATACAAAATACATTACGTTATATATACATGCAGTGCCATAGATAAAGATAGGTATTCATTTTGACAGCAGCAAAAACAAACTCAAAGAAGATATATTAATCCTGCAACTATCCCTTGCACTGAGTCATTGACCAAATAAAGGTAACCCTATTAAGCAAAGTATCTATTGTCAATGCTCCAATATAGCTGTATTTATCTGACGTTCATTGTCACATCATCTTTTTTGTGTCCTTTATGCCATGGTGTCATGGTTGGACAGCAGATATTCAGCAAAATATGTCAAAAATAGCTCATTTGAGGCATAAAATTTGATATTATCTTGCAGATTAAACAAAATACATGGTAACTGTCCTAAAAACTAAGCGATATTTGGGCAAGGGTAAGAAAACATGAAAAAGGGGTTGCTGAGCCCTCTTCACATTTTTGACCAGGGGCCATGTTTTCTTACCCTCACCCAAATAATGCTTATATTTCAAGACAGTAATCGTTTATTTTAGATATAATCCATTCCACAGAAAAAGCTTTTAAAGAATTGGTTATTTGGACATGTAGGTGCAGTGATAATTGTTACGAAAAATGAAAGTTTATATTCAACTGAGATGAATGCGACTCAACTGAGATGAATGCGACTCAACTAAATGGTACAAAATAAATGAATTTGCTATGAACTTTAACAAATTCTTAATGACTAAAACCATCCCAGCCACTGTTTATTGGATGAAAATTTTTTTTAATGTTTTTTATGCCTTAAAAATGTATTTTTAAACACCAGATTGCACAAAATATCGGAATTAAATAATGTAAGATTTTTATGAAATTGTTGGACTTGCAAAGGTTTATAATTTTTTTTTTTTCACAGGAGTAGGCAGTTCAAGATATAAGTTTTTCTTCATGACTTGAATCACTTTAAAATAATTCCTTAGAGATCAATGTAAATAAATGATTAGATAAGTAGTAACAATATTATCAAACATTAATTCTCAAACCTGCTACATACACTGTATTAGAAAAATATTTTGAGGAAATTTAATATTTGTTTCTTCATCTTGGCCAATACAGCTTTTTAAAATCAAGATCAAGCTTTGACTTGTATAGGTAAAAAACAAGACAGGCAATAGCATTTAAATTTCATGATCAGTAAGACTTCATTATAGTGAATAATTAAATACCTGTAACCTAGCTTGTTGCGATTTCAAAAAGTAAAAACTCAAGGCAAATCGCAAACCTAAATTTATATCAAATACTGTGGATTCCTAATTGAGCACAAGGAATTTATATCTGCTAAAATTTTCTAAAATCTCACCTTTATTTTTCTGACATTTGTGAACTACCAGTATATGAAAATATATAAAGTTTAGTGCTTGCAAGTTTATACCCATGCAGTTTAACACAAAACGGCAAATTTGTGGAACCAAGTTCCGGTACTCACATTAACTAAAAATTCACAAGACAACAATTTCTTTCATATCTTGATCATAAATTTCTACAAATTTTAAAAATAATGATGTGAGACTAAAAGACTTAAACACATCCATGTTCAATATCTACTCCGTAGTTAATATGATATCATATGTTGAACCTTTTGGGGGGTTATTTGTAATCCCACCATAAATCAAAATATACAGCTTCGTAAATACTTAAATGTTCACTTCACCCCTTGATTAAATACTTGCAAGGCCAAGTATATGATGTATTACCAGGTAATCAGAATACTTGTATTTAGTATATGTCTCGATCACTCAAATGTAGAAAAATTGTTCCAGTATCCATGCATTCCATTATTAGTCAAAGAAAATTATTCCTCATTTGATGCTACCTTTCTATAGCTGGTTTAAAAATTTAGATTAATTTAATGGCATTTTATTGCAAGAGAGAAATTGAATATCATGTATATAGATTATATCATATACTTATATAGAAAATATACTATACTATTTTCCTCCCTGTGCAATATAAACCAAACATTTGCATAATCTTGTGTAATTATTAACCCTAAGGGTGTGTATAATGAAATTGGTCATATGGGTTGACAAATTTTAGATGTGTATTGACAGGGCGGAAAAAAGTATATATATTTTCTGTACATGAAGTAAAGTACCATACAATTAATACCGTATGTGTTTTGTAATGTAATGTGCAGAAATCACAATGCTATAATCTATATAAAGATTAGTGATATTGTAATGACACAAAGTCTTCATTTAAAAGAATTTGAAATCTAATCTTTATGCAAAAGTATAGAAATGTAAACACTTTTAAGTAGCAGTAACTATCTCTGTAAATTAGCTTTAAAGGATCTTTACAGAAAATTCAGCTTTTTCAAAGTTTTTTACTAAGAGTGGAAATTTTGAAAATTCATTAATAACAAAATAAAAGATTTCTTTAGTTTTGAATTCCTAGAATTGAGCTTAATATTTTCAAAACTCTGGAAAAATTATTATTCACCTTAATAATTTAATTTTCTGTATACTTGTCTAATTTGTTTCCGAATTCAAAAAAAAAAAACATGATAAAGAAATATAATGAATATACTTACTTGTCCTTGCTGAATCATTATATAATTATAAATGTCTAACTATGAAATAAAAAGTTATCCGTCCTTTCACAATATCCTCAGAGAAATTGAAACTTTAATGTTAATACAGGTGTATTTTATGGACCCCATGCAGGTAAACATCAAATCTTGTGCACATAGTAAAGTTTCAAGACTCCATTGTAAAGTGTGATTAGATAATAGTGAGATGTTGATATGCATTCAATGCCAAAGAAAAGTGGGAGAGTTTTAATCATTGTATTGGGGCTATTTGAGCAATGTAGTTGGGTTGTTCTTGTTAAACATACTTGAAAGGAACCAAAACCTGTACATATTTACATAGTTTTCTTGAGTAAATAATCCAATATTTAAAGCAATTGCATCTGATAAAATATGGGCTGGAACTCCAATTTATTGATTACAAGTGTCCAAGAGAGATATTCAGGTTGCCCAGGTACACAGTGTGTATACTGTTGGTTACGGATATTGAAGTAACATATATTTTGGAGCGGAAGTGAATGAGAGTGGTCTACTTAAATTTCCAAATATGGCTGAAGGTCAGGATCTATCCAAGATGGATGCCTCAGAGATAGATATTGCTGAGGATGAGTCTGATGGTCAAAAATCTCCCACAAGTCGGAGGAAAAAAGTGAAAAAAGTCTCCATAGTCAAATCCAAGAAACAAACAGACAAGAGATTTGATTGGCCAAAAAAGAGTTACTTTGAAATTCTTTGTCAAGAGGGAAATGAAATGGTTAGGATAAATGGATGCTGAGCTAATTAACTTGTTTCCAAAGGGGTTTCGCTGGAAATTAATGTGTTTGTTTTGATAGTTTTACCATTTATTAATGGTGCATCAATTTCTTTTACAGAAAAATCTTGTGCACAGAGTTGTAATCATTGGAAAACTGAAGGAGGATGCAGATAGGAGTGAAGTTGGAAGTAAGTGTGAATAATTTATTCATACTCGGCATATATTAAAATTTAAAAAAATATTTTTTTAACTGTTGATATTATGTTTTGAAAGTATACACATTCACACTGCTTGATCTTTTTAGATTAGTAAAAGAGAAAAAAGAAACCCATGTTTTCATGCAATGCTAATATAACAGCTCATAAAATTTGAAGAATTTATAAATTAATTACCGGTAAATCATGCTTGCTGGTTTATCATAAAACTGACATGATGCATTGTAAGTTTTGGAAATTATACTTATTATTGGAACTTATATTTTAGACTATCATGAGCAACTCTTAAAGAATCTGCAGAATACGAACCAAACAGAGCCAATCACCGGCCTCTTATTGGTCTACATGAAACACCTGGTCCATGTCATGGAGGTCAGTATGTCACATGACCATTTCTTTCTCGTTTTTTCTGGATACCTTTCTACGTACTATTCCCTCCTCTTCCCACCCCCCCCCCCCCTAAAAAAAAATAATAACTACCAGTATACATTTCATTGATCAGTCTGATATTTAAAAATTTAGTTTATCAAAGATACATACAACAGTTCACCGATAAATTCATTAAAAAAATAAAATGAGCCTTATGATTTGTTTTACCTTCTTTATTTATACTTTCTAACAGTGTTCAGCAGATGCAATCATGGCTGTGGTACGGGACATGAAGGAGAGCAAAAGCTCACCGAAAGGATTCCTGGAAAATTCGAAAATTTTAGTGATTTCTCATGACATTCAGAACCGTTTGTACCAGCAGTGGAGTTTCAGACAGTTAGACATTGTAGCTGCGCGCATCGAAAGCATTGATTCTAACGAATCAACAGATAAAGTAGTGATAGACCTTGTCACCCAGCTACTGAAGCTGGGCAATGCTCTGGCCAAAACCCCCAAAGTAAGTCACATGATCTAAAAGATCGGAAAAATAAATTTGATTGATAGTTCTTAGATATAGAGTGCATAGATTTTAGCTTTATTTTCTAATGTACATTTACATTGTATTTCATATATCTGTAATTAATTCTTAAGCTAAAACTTACATAATTGTCAATAATTTATAATTATTCTTTGTTATTTTTTAGTTAAATTTGAAAAATGTTATGGACTCTCTACATGAAAAGCTTCCTGACCTATTACCACAACAAGGTAGGTAGGAGAGAGAGAGAGAGAGAGAGAGAGAGAGAGAGAGAGAGAGAGAGAGAGAGAGATCATTTCATTCCTGAGGGAGAGATTAATTTATTTAAGAGAGACATCAGAGAGAGAGAGAGAGAGAGAGAGAGCACGCAGTCATGTCCTTCATGGTTATTTTTTTCTAAACAATGATTTTTTCCCTGGCTGATTTTATATTTGAATTATAAATTTAATATTTCTTATGTTAGCTGTCCTGCATTACTTGATGGAGGATGAAGACCCCTGCATGATAACACTAGAAGAATACATTAATCTGGAGGAACAGCCTTTTGATGTGGTTCTCGAAAGTGGTAAGTTCTGGGATTCAAAGTCCTATCTGTGATGCTTCATGTGTGAAATCAGTATGCTGTAAAATAAAATTATAAGCTTTGAACATAATATTTTGAGAAATTTATTGCTTTATTTAAATAAATGTGTTTTCTTTTGCCCTGCTACTGTTGTTCCAGTCCTTGCATGTTATTTATGAAAAATTATTTTGATAACTATAAATTTATACATGAATTTACCCCAACTGCATGTATCCTATTAAAAAAACTCCAAATTAATCAGTAAATGAGATGTACACGTTTGTACTGTCATTCTGTCCAAATTATCTACTTTATACATATTCTATTGATTTATACATGTACTTTGTAAAAGTTCATCATCAGAAACCCACAATGTAGTGAGGAATGAAGCATATTATCTTACAAATGTGTGTTTCGATCTGCAATAATACCTTAAGTTTATTTTAAATTTTGTATGAATGAATTAGAAACTCTATCAAATTTGACCCGCTTTTATTTTGGAAGATATTTGACACTTAAAGAGACTATTGAGAGGCCATGAATGATAAATGTGTACATATTGAATTGAGCCTGGTTATTTTTAACTCAAATGAAATTTCCTTTCACATGTACATGCGTTTGTGCTCAGATGTACATGTTTTTAACATACCTTAATTTGCTTAATATTTTGTCTTTTTCTCATTACAGAAGGTAACTGCATGTTTAATTAATTTAAAAGTATCTTGTAATAATACAAAAGTGTTTAACAGTTCTGCACCAAGTTATCTTGATATCAATTATCAAATAATTTAAATAAGCTTTTAGAGTTCAAAATCATTTTTTTAATTTAGGTGAAATAAATTGAAAGATAAATTTAGGTGAAATAAATTGATAGATAAATTTAGGTGAAATAAATTGAAAGATAACTTGGTGTGCTGGTTCACATTTAAATCACCATTAAGTTGTCTACTGGTACCATAGAGAGCTTTGAATGTCTCGATTCACAAGAAAAGAAGGGTCGGAGTATTAAATTCTGTTCAGGGGCTTTCTGTTTCATGAAATAGCTTACGCTGAAGATCCAATTTTTTTTTTCCTTATTTGGCTTTACTTTCAATACTTCTTAGTACATGTACCGCAAAGTTGCTTCTCAAGAGGTTTTTCGTTACCAGCTTTTTAAAAGATTTACTGAAATCCAAAAACAGAATAAGTTTTTTTGGCTGTTATAAGTTATTTTTGTTCAATTGGGACCTGCATGTTTTCAGGTGAAGTACACTGGCATATAAAGATGGATTCTAAATTATCTGCTCTTTGCTTGACCTTATGAATTTGCATGCATCTGTACATTTTACGATGAATACAGTTTTGTGCCAATTATTGGACATTCAGAGTTCTCCATTAATGTAACTTTTTATGATAATAAGATTATATCTACCAAATCCAAGTTGAAATTTTGAGCACTTTTCACAGTATGCACTATATATACATGCTGGTCTTCAAAATGTACTTACAAAGTCATAATGATTCTACCGGTAGTTTTAATTACTGGGCATATTCTATTGCTAACTTTGGTTGTGACTTGTCCAATACATATATTAGTAATGTCAAATACATGTACATGTTTTAGTAAACTTTTGTCAAATACATGTTTTAGTAAACTTTTAAACTTGTTCGAATTCTTCTTTGAAACTATATATACGTACAGTCAATCATGTCTAAATTTGGCATGCAACATAGGGAAAGGAGAACACGTGAATTGTGAAACTCATGTTCTCACTCTTAAGAGGTCCCATAATTTGGATAAAATCTGTTAAGAATAAATTTTTAAAAATATTCATCTCAGAGCTACTCCTAATTTACATTTGGCAGACAAGGCATTTAACCCTCTTTCCCAACCCACTTTCAGTTCTCAATACGCCAAACTGTTTTGAATACTGGTATTCCCCATACTCCCCTTCTCTCTCTTTTTTTTTAAAAACCTAAACCTATGGATGATTACAATTGTGGCCAGTTAGATAATCACTAGAATGACAGTGCTTCCAAAGGTTTTCATACCCCATCCCCTCCTACAAATATATGGATCCTCCACAAGACTGTCTTACAAGTATACTTGGGTGACCATAAAGGCCCACAGACCTCTTGTGCATTTGTCCAAAGAATCATTAGACAAGTATTAGCCACTATTAGGTGATACAATATATACCTAGTCTATCACCTTTGTTTGCTGATAATACCTGGTCAAATCAATCTCAACATTTACAAATTTTATAAATTTTAATTTACTGATATTAGAAAAAGAATATATTTTGTTCTGTTAAAAAAAAAAATCAAAATAATACTAGTATGAATTTTGGATTAAAACATAGATTGGTAATCCTTTAGTTAATTCTTTAATTAAATTTCAGTAATGTTACAGAGAATTTTTTTTTTGGCAAGATCAGCATGTCTATTGTGTAAAAAAAAAATATTATTGGTGGTGGCCATCTTTATTCCAATTAAGGCTGAAATAATTGTAAACCTCCCCAGAAAACAATCACTCCATGTACCCTTGTTTTAGCACCCGATTCACTGGACGTTACTTAATATGGTACTGGTATGTCACTATGGTTACCATTCTATGCATGTCACCAATCAATATCCTCCAAAAGCATGGTTCTGGGTTGCATTTTCTGCATTTAGTGAAGTGCATACACCTTGCATGAATTTATTGTCATTTTTTTATTACAGAAGTTACTAAATTGAGAAAAAAAAAATCTGTAATATTATCATCATATATCTATGCACTCAATTCATGATTTATTTAAATTTGTTATTTTCTTTCTTAAAATTGAAAGATCGAAAATCAACTAACCTGAAAACTCTTGGTCAGAAATATATAAACTTCTGTAAAGTAATACTTTCAATTTTGAATTATTATTTACTGGTAAAGAAATGATTTAACCTCAATTCAATGTACATACAAATGCATCTTCATTTACATTTCTTTATTTGTTTTCTCTTTCAGAGTTAGTTTGGCCTCTTCCCACCAGGCTATTCCCATACAAGTAGACAACTCCACAGAAATTTTGAATACTGACACAATAAATGAAAGACACTGTCACATCCTGAGACCAAAAAAAGAAATACCAACTTGGAATGAACAAGACAGGACATTATTTTTTTTCATTGTTATTTTGTTTAAACGTTTATACTTCTTATTTGTCTGTACTGGCACTGTACCAGTTATCGGCTAAAATTTAACGTTTTCTTTTCGTATTTCCTTATTTCTTGATATTTCTTGATAACAACTGACATACTTTAAATGGTGAACTTCCTATTTATTCATCTGCTTGAATATATCATTAATTAGAACCGAAAAACATCTTGTTTTCTGATTTTTAGCACGCCCCGAATTTGCCGAGTTTTCACGATTTACTGTACCAGTTATCGGCTTCGTGATAATAACGTAGTAAAATTCCTGTACATGTTGATTTTATACTCTGCAAAATGTGATTTGAATTATGCCCCTTGTGGGGTCAGACTAAAGGTCGTAGGGGTTATGACACATAAACAAACCTCATAAAATTATGCGTTTGTTATCATACGGTAATTACACAATATCGTTGACTATGTAATACATAATTGTGCAACCAGGCGTTCAACTGCGCTATGAATCTCTCGGAAAGAAGAGAATAGAAGAGAATTCCTTTTGTTTATACATGTTATATGTATTGATATTATATGTCAAATAAAAGAAGGGATATAATAATGTATTACAACGAGGTAATATTCTATTTTTAACTTATTACGTCACATTCCCCACTGCTAAAAGTGCAAAGATGTAAATCAGCGGTAAACAATGATCGTTTAAGCTCATGTTTAAAACATATTCAAGAAAGTTTTCAAGCAAACTAAATTTTCTTCATTCGAAACAGACGACTAAATTAAAAAATTTCGGAAAGTCGCGTGCTATTAAACCGAACTCTATGTTTAGCCGATAACTGGTCTTAGCCGATAACTGGTACAGTACCAGTACTGTATTTATGACATTAAATTTTTCTGTAAATATCAGATATTTTTCATTTGATTACACCAAGATGGACACACTCGCACCCGACATTATATATTTTTCTCATAATAAAAAATATATACATGTACATTATTAGGTAGAGGATATTTATTTTTCAATTTATTATATAATATTAGGTAGAGGGTATATTTTATTGTGAGAAAATATTTAATGTCAGGTGCCTTTGGATGGATGTATTAATATTATATTAAATTTAATATTTCACGGGGACCAAATGTTGAACAAGATGGGAAATAATATATTTACTGACATATTTAAGCAAATCATGCAGGCACTGTGCAATTAGTAAAAATTTCCACATCTAAATGCAGTAAGAGTTTTCCTTCGAAGGGAGAGAACTTCACAACAGAAATACCATATTCCCCCAAGACTGATAAACAATAACAGTTTAAAATAGTAGTTCACAAATTTAATTTTAGATGAAAAAATATTTTGACATCATGTACAATATCAAACAAATAATGATACAGTATATGCATTAGCAATGAGCATAGATCCCATAAATGATTCGATTGCATGAGCATTTTAATTTTTTTTTTTCTAAACATTCATTTAATGCTTTCCTCTAAATAAAAAGACAGTTCACAAACATACCTTCATGAAGATATGTATAAAATTACACTGTGTTCAATAAGGAAAAAATACAACAGATTTCCATTGTATGGCAAATAAGAACACAGTTATCGATCGCCTCCCCTCCCTTTAAAACCTCCTCTAGATCTTCCCCCTCTTGAAAAAGACCCACCTCTTGAACCAGAAAATGAATGGCCACCACGTGAAAAAGATCCCCCTCTCCCCTGCTGGCCCCCTCTGTTCCCAGACCCTGACCCCCGGTTGCCAGACCCTCCCCTGGAGCCTGACCCCCCTCTACCACCCCCACGCCCATCTGAGGACCCACCCTGACCCTTATTTTTGGGTGTGGGTGACTTTGGTCGAAGTCTCTCAATCTCTTCAGAGCATCCCGTCAGGAAGTCGTTGGGATTTTTGTTAAAGTATCCAGAATACACATTGGCATCGAAGTTTGAACTAGTCAGCTCTGGCCCCACGGTCAACCACCCAGCTCTGATCGTGTCATCCCGCCCAAAGACGTGGAGACGACGTTTGCCGAGACAGAAATGCTCCATGATGTGAAAGATTTCCACTGGTTTGCTTTTGCTGCCGTACTCAGTCTCTTCATCAATAATCAGATCAATGTCCACATTGGCGTGGATGAAATCTCCATCAGTGCTTCTTTTCACTGTTCCCTTTATTCCCATCAAACAATGTTCCTTTAATATATAATGATCACTATATACTTGTCATCTCATAATATTAGTAAAATCGAGTCTAGAATAGATTATCAAAATGCCATTGAAACAGAAACACCCGTCTATTAGACCTAAAAAAAACAATCTACCTTAAGCTTGTTTGAAATCTCACTTTTTCAATGCTACAAAGTTTTTCAACATCTATCGGCTGTGTTACAATTGCATGTAACGAGGGACTTTCAGTTTGTAAAAAAATTATTGATTTTTTTTTTTTTAGAAGTTCTGACATGTTCATCGAAAGGAATAAACACACGTTACTTTCAGCTTGTAAAATATTACTGGATTACATTTTTGGTGAAGTTCTGACATGTACATCTAAAGAAATGAACACACATTGCTTTCAGTTTGTGAAAAATTATTGAGTAATTTTTTTAAAAGAAATTCTGACATGTGCATCTGAAGGAATGAACACATCTTGAGATTTTGATTTATATTATCTGTACGCTACCTTAGTTCTCTGTAGGACAGCAGAGGGATCCAGGGCCCTCTTCTCCAGTGGGTTTTTGATGTTGGTTTTAATCCAACAGATGTCTTCACATCGCCGAAATCCCCATTTTTTCAAACACTGAAAACATACACCATAGGCATTATAAAAACTATGATACCAAGGTAGCCAAAAGTTGGCTGAATACTGAATTGCAAGTAATGTTTTCAGAAGGATTTAAATTGACTAGTTTGAATTTAATGAGTGTGCACATAAACATATAATGGTATATAAATTGAAAAATGCTTTACTCTTTTCGGTTGATTTAATTTATTAGAAAGCTACAATTTAGATCTGTTGGGAATTTATTTTACCTTTCTTCCCCTCTCAAGTCCATCTGCATTCCCACACCAAATCCACAGGAAGGATCTCTGGGCAGCCACGGCGTGAATATTCAGATTCTCAATCTGATTACAAAACAATATTTATTGGTCAAAGTTATTAAATTTTCGTGAACAATATAAAAGAAAAAAAATTTGTACATACGTGAATAAAAATATCTTCAATTTCGAGACATGGCAATTTTTTTTTATTTATTTTTGATCCTTTATATTGGTATAATCATTCCAATAAAGCAGAAGCATTCATATTTCCTCCATTAAAAGCATTTTAAGGGAGATAACTCTCAAGTTCATATGAACATTGTGATCAAGCATCTTTGCAAAATTTAATAAATGATGAAAGAAAATAGTCATGCAACTTTGCATACTTATTATTTTGCCACTTATTAATATGAGTGTATTCAATTTGGCTGCACAATCTTATCTACTTATAATTTTTGACATAAATCAGCTTCCACTATAGCAAATATAATGCTATTAATAATGTTATGCACTTATTTATTTATACAAAAATTCAGAAATGCGCAAAATTTAAAATAGACTAACAGGTTGGAAAATCAATTTTTGCCAGATATCATAAGCACTGAATATAAAATGTCTACAGTATATTTATATACCTCGTCCCAGCTCCAGTACTTGTCATAGACAGCGCCTGACCTCTGGTATTCCTCCAGAGGGGGCTCTATCAACATGACGTCAAACTTGCAGCCAATCTCACTCAGGTCAAACTCCTGAAGGTCACACTTTAAGTACCTGAAATCAAGAGGAAGATTTATTGCAGACAATAGATTTATTGTTCCTTTAATTCTATTTAAATGCTAACTTTTTTTCTGAAAATTTGTGTTCCATTTTCAATGGCTTCTTGATTTAGAATACATGTACCGGTACATGCACATGATACATATGTGTATCATAGAATATCATACTGTTGTTTTTAAACTCAATCCAAGGTATCAGCTGAGTGAATGGTATTTACCCAAGTCTATAAAACACAAGGGCTAATACCAAGGCCAAAATCAAACAACAGTGTAATGTTCATATCATATACCGGTACCTGAAACCAAAAATATATCAGTACATGTATTCTTAATATCAAATACAAAATGTGATTTATTAAAGAAGTAATAAATATACTTATTTTGCAGTACATTCAAAACTCATTTATTTTTATGCTTTATAAATGTGTTTGGCTTTAAAAGTTGTGGGACTCGGTTATTTGACAAACCATTGTAATTTGATGTTAAGAAAGGGGTCAGTGATGACACATTTTTGATCCAGAATTCAAATTTATGTAAGAAAAATTCTATCCTATGGTCAAGATCTAGAAAATGTTTTCAGAGTGTCTTTTTGGTGCTAGAATCAATACATGTATTGTATGACGTTATAATTGATTTGAAGAATTTTTTCCCGTCCTTTACAGCTTTAAAGGAATTATGTAGAAAGTTTAAGAATTTCAGGACATTTTAAGTTTATAATTGTTGGAAAAGTAATCCTGATACCTATATTCAATTTGACATCATTTTAAAGAGGTCAATAGCTCACATTCTGTGTTTCTCAATCCATCATAACTTAAACACTGACTGAATTTAAATTGAGAGCTTGCTATTGTTCTTAGTTCACAACTATTGCTCGAGTTACCTCTTTTTCAATCTTGCTTAGATACTTATTATTAATTGTGCTATTCAAAAAAAAAGATTTTTCAGTTTTATCAATAAAAAGTTCCCAACATAAGATACAATGCGAAACCTTTTTACCTGATATTTTATCATTATTTTACAATTTTTATCAAATTTAATAATGGAGAATTAACAATTTTGAATTTGAGGGTGATACAGTCCCTTGACGACAAGCTGAGATGGAGATATTTAGCTCTGATGGCAATACAGCCCTTATATAGATTTTGGTTGCTGTCTCACCTTCCAGTTGCTAGCTGTCTCGCTAGTCAAAAACATGTGTATCAAAGCTGATACACTAAATGGTTTATGATATAGTTATGTACTTACATAGGGGGCGTGTTAGTTGTCGATATAAGCTCATCTTTCAAACGAATCAGTTCACGTAGCTTTGGATACTCCTCAAATCTGTTGGCAAGGCCTAGATGTGCAAAGAACAAAAATTAACTTATTAATTTACAAGTACATAGCTTTAATACACGTACATAAATACCTGTTTGCTACAAAAAAGTAAATGTCACAATTCTGATATTGCAACCATCAACCATCTACATTTAAATGATATATACCGGTAAAAAAAAAAAACAAGAGGCCCATGGGCCACATCGCTCACCTGAGGAACAATAGGTATGATAAAATCAGCTTAATGGAGTCATAATACAAACTATCTGGACAATGTACAATAATACATGTTGATCCTGTATAAATAAAATCCATTTTTCCCCTGGATATTCTTATGTTTATAATAATCTTTTCTAACAGGATGATTTTATAGTCATATCATATGTTGAGTATTGCAGTTCTCAAAAAGATCCTTAACAATTGTTTATATATGGGATATAAACGTACATAAACTCTGAACCTTCTTGTGAGGCCAAAGAATTGTCCTGGGGCCAAAGTTTTAACAATTATAAAGAATCATCTGGCTGATTAGTTTCTGAGAAGAAGATTTTTAAAGATTTACCATATATATTCCTTTGTTAAACTTTGACCCCCCCATTGTGGCCCCACCCTACCCCTGGGGATCATGATTTTCACAACTTTGAATTTACACTACCTGAGGACGCTTCCACACAAGTTTAAGCTTTCCTGGCTGATTAGTTTCTGAGAAGAAGATTTTTAAAGATTTACTCTATATATTCCTATGTAAAACTTTGACCTTCTATTGTGGCCCCACCCTATTCTCGTGGGGTCATGATTTTCACAACTATGAATCTACACTACCTGATGATGCTTCCACACAAGTGTCAGCTTTACTGGCTGATTAGTTTCTGAGAAGAAGATTTTTAAAGATTTACTCTATATATTCTTATGTAAAACTTAGATCCCCCATTGTGGCCCCACCCTACCCCCGGAGGTCATGATTTTCACAACTATGAATCTACACTACCTGATGATGCTTCCACACAAGTGTCAGCTTTACTGGCTGATGAGTTTCTGAGAAGAAGATTTTTAAAGATTTACTCTATATATTCCTATGTAAAACTTAGATCCCCCATTGTGGCCCCACCCTACCCCCGGGGGTCATGATTTTCACAACTTTGATTCTACACTACCTGAAGATGCTTTCACACAATTGTCAGCTTTCCTGGCTGATTAGTTTCTAAGAAGAAGATTTTTAAAGATTTACTCTATATATTCCTATGTAAAACTTCGACACCCCATTGTGGCCCCACCCTACCCCCGGGGATCATGATTTTCACAACTATGAATTTACACTAACTGAGGATGTTTCCACACAAGTTTCAGCTTTCCTGGCTGATTAGTTTCTGAGAAGAAGTTTTTTAAAGATTTACTTTATATATTCCTATGTAAAACTTCGACACCCCATTGTGGCCCCACCCTACCCCCGGGGATCATGATTTTCACAATTTTGAATCTACACTACCTGAGGATGCTTCCACACAAGTGTCAGCTTTACTGGCTGATTAGTTTCTGAGAAGAAGATTTTTAAAGATTTACTCTATATATTCCTATGTAAAACTTCGATCCCCCATTGTGGCCCCACCCTGCCCCCGGGGGTCATGATTTTCACAACTATGAATCTACACTACCTGAGGATGCTTCCACACAAGTTTCAGCTTTCCTGACTGATTAGTTTCTGAGAAGAAGATTTTTAAAGATTTACTCTATATATTCCTATGTAAAACTTCGACCCCCCATTGTGGCCCCACCCTACCCTCGGGGGTCATGATTTTCACAACTATGAATCTACACTACCTGAGGATGCTTTCACACAAGTTTCAGCTTTCCTGGTCTTATGGTTCATGAGAAGAAGATTTTTAAAGATTTACTCTGTATATTCCTATGTTAAATTTCGACCCCCCATTGTGGCCCCACCCTACCCCCGGGGGTCATGATTTTCACAAATTAGAATTTACACTACCTGAGGATGCTTCCATACAAGTTTCAGCTTTCCTGGTCTTATGGTTAATGAGAAGAAGATTTTTAAAGATTTACTCTATATATTCCTATGTAAAACTTCGACCCCCCATTGTGGCCCCATCCTACCCCCGGGGGTCATGATTTTCACAAATTAGAATCTACACTACCTGAGGATGCTTCCACACAAGTTTCAGCTTTCCTGGTCTTATGGTTCATGAGAAGAAGATTTTTGAAAATTTCTCGAAAATTTTCATAAATTCCTAATTATCTCCCTTTGCAAAAGGGCGTGATCCTTAATTTTCACAAATTTAAATCCCCTTAGGCTAAGGATGCTTTGTGCCAAGTTTGGTTGAAATTGGCCCAGTGGTTCTTGAGAAGATGTTGAAAATGTGAAAAGTTTACAGACAGACGAACGGACGGACAGACAGACGGACAGACAGACGGACGACAGACAAAATGTGATCAGAATAGCTCACTTGAGCTTTCAGCTCAGGTGAGCTAAAAATTGTATTTAAGATTTCAAAAATTATTATAGAGAATGTCAACTGTTGACTTAACACTATTAATTAAATTGTACAAATAACAAATTTGAAGCCAAAGGCAAAGAAAAAATCACAGTGTTTCTTGAATAATCATGTCCAGAAACAAACAATCAGTTGCAAGAGGTTATGGATAGACCAATACTTTTGCAGGAGATTTTAGTCTCTAACTGGGAGATTGAATGAATGTGGGAGATTTTAGAGCCATTCGCTGGAGTCTCCCGAAAATGTGAGAGAGGGTTTAGAGACGTGTTTGTACCTGTGTCTCGGATGAAGTTCTGAGGTCTTTCTCCAGTATCCACAAAGTTCTGGCAGTAATCATTGTGTGGGTTGGCACTTTGTGTACCCTGAAAGAAAGAAAGAAAAAGCACCTTAAAAGCATGTATATCTCTTAAAGCTGTCCTATTGTAATCAAAACTATATGTACATATTTTTAAAGGGTGCATTATCTGTAGTGATTGCAACCAAGTTTTTTTTTTTCTTAAGATTAAGATCTTACTCTTTTACCACATTGTGCTTTAATTCATACAAAAAATCAAATGTCGATTTACCAGTGTGCAGAACCAACCTTCAAAAATGTACTGGAATCTTTGTAAAACTCATCTTCTTGGTCAACGCCATTCTGAAATCAAATCAGTTTGTTTGAAAACCTTTAAAAACAATAATCATTTTAAAATACTCATAAAAGCTATGAAAAATTGCATGATATTAGTTTTCCTGGTACAAGTATAATTTACAATGATTTTTCTTAGATTTTGTCAGTGTGTCTAATATCAATTATTTATAAATAAGCATGAATAAATGATTCCATTTGAACTGGATTTTTTTTTTTGGTTACCTCAGAAGAAGTATTAGATTTCTTGTCAGTGGATTCTTTCACTTTTTCATCTTTACTGTCATCTGTCTTTGTCTTCTTTGTAGAAACTGCTCCACTGTCTCTACGGATAGTTGAAAAAAATTCTACGATTATGGTGCATCTAAAATATACTTTGTACAAGTGTGTTGGCATCAACTCATTATTTTTATCTGTATGTATAAAGAATTACCATTAGATCCATTAAAAAAAACCCTGGTTTTACCACTTTGACAAAACATTACAATTCCAAGTGAAATTGATTTTTTTTCAATGGCAGCTACTATCATTCACAGAATGCTGGAGAAAACGTACCCAGGAGAAAACGTACCCAATTTATAGGGTACGTTTTCTCCAGGAGAAAATGTACCCAGGTACGTTTTCTCCAAGAGAAAACGTACCCTATGGAAATAATAAATAATGGTTTTCATAGATATTTCTTAAATGAAATAAAATAAAATATACAATGAACATTTGTATCATTTGTTGCTGTAGTTTTTAAATGCATAGTCACCATGGTCACATGGTACTTAAATTATTGAGACAATAATTTGTAACATACACATACACGAACGTGGCCTGAGCAGTTTAATTAGTCGACAATTAATCCACCATAAACGAAACTGTTAAATAATTAGTTTTTATTGCAATCTCATTTGGAGAACTAAATGACGAGTATCTCAAGAAGTCGATATCGCATTTTTTAAAACATTTTTTTTGAAAATTATCTATAAAACAAAGTTGCTTAATAAAACCAAGTCCAAGTCTTTTAAATATTTGTTTGAATCATATATATGGAAACTACTACGAGATGTAATATTCAACAGTCAATTTGCTTCCAACGCCACTGACATGTATAATGTGTGGAGAGTGAATATTTCTACCTCCTGCGCGGGGAGGCAGTAAATAATATTACATAATAATAACTCCTCAGGTATTTAATTTATTATCACTATAATTAAAATCAGGGGATCTCGCATAGAGAAACTCGAATCGGTAAGGCTACCGATAAATGGATAATTAGAAGAAGTAGACTGATAACACTTTATGACAGGTCATTATTTTGCACTAAAATAAAAGTTGCTACAATTATTATAAAGATATCATTCATAAAATGAATATATTTCTATACATCTATGCATTGAAATATGCATTATAGTAGCATTTGAAAATTATTTAAAATGTCCAAATTATAAAGTATTAAATTTATTTACCTATGGATTATCTATGAATTTCTTACATTTCTGTATATTTTTTATGCAAAATAGTATTTAAAAGTATTAAAAACTATTAAGTAGTATAATTATGATTTTCATAGGGTACGTTTTCTCCAGGAGAAAATGTACACGGGTACGTTTTCTCCTGGAGAAAACGTACCCTAGAGATTGGGTACGTTTTCTCCTGGGTACGTTTTCTCCCGGGTACGTTTTCTCCTGATACCCATTCACATATAAACAGGCTGGGACCAATCACCCAAATGGGCTATTATAGCCCATTTGGGATATAATATCCCAAATGGGATATAAATTTGAAGTGCAAAGTGATAAACAGATTAATACCCCTGGCTTTTCTTTTTCGCAGCTGCATCTTCTTTTATGTTGAGTACTTCTTTCAAACCATCTGGGCCTTCTACACCAAGCTTTGATTTAAAATATGAATACAGAAATCTTTAATTCAATGTTATAAAAAGGTACTTAGCAGTGCTTACACCCACCTTTCCTCTTGAATACAATATTCGCTCAACTTATTTTTTTTTTCATTACTTTATATTAAAATTACATTCTTGGAAGGGACAGCCTATGTTGATGAACATTTTAACATAGACGCCACACATAACATTCAATAGAGAATCGATTGAATTTTGCTCAACTAAATAAAACCATCTAAACGAATTCTTAAGACATCCAATAAAAGCCAAAAAATCTTACTGCTTTGGCAAGTAGCTCTTTTCTTTTAAGGGAACGCTCTTTCAGTTCTTTAAGACGATCACCCATCTTTATTTTTTATTCAGTCTACTTTCGGTTTGCAATATAAGTTAGCTTGTTCTTGTAATATTCGCATCAGCTGGGACATCATAGCTTTTTTGAAACAAAAAAGCAATAAACATTCGAAATAATCGGTATGTTGCGATGACAATTTGGTTTAAATAAAAAAAAAATCCGACCGATGTTTAATCAAATATCTACAAGTAATGAAAATGGTAAGCAATTTTAGATTTTCTTCGTTTAATTTTTAAAATTTTACACTACAGTACCGATCAGACCCAACCTAACACCACAGTAAACCCAACTAAACCCCGGGTTTACTTTTTGGGTTTACCTGGGGTTTACTCTGGGTTTACTATTTGAAAATTTGGGTCCACTCGGGGTTTACTTTGGGTTTACTCGGGGTTTACTTTGGGTTTTCTTTGAAATTGCTTTTGGGGTTTACTTTGGGTTTACTCGGGGTTTACTTTGGGTTTTCTTTGAAATTGCTTTTGAGGTCAACTGTATGCACTGAAGTGTGAAGCAGACTAGTATTTTATCTTACCATCCTAGTGCCTATAATTCCAACCCTTTGTATATTCCGAATACACAGTTAGCGTCTGCTTTCAGGGGTATACTTCTGATTGGGTTTACTCTCTGGGTTTACTCTGGGTCCACTCTAGTAAACCCGAAGTAAACACAGAAAGTAAGCCCAGGGTTTAGTTGGGGTTTACTTTCTGTTAGGTTGGGTCTGATCGGTACTGTACTTGACCAAAGATATGCTTTTTTTTTTTTTTGAAAAGTAAAAATTTTATATAAGTCCCAGAGGGATTCGAACTCATGACTTCAGATTTATAGCTAACGTTCTACAGTAACCCATTTCGCTACTCTGTTATAATTAGGTATCAATTTTGGGAAAGAGAAAAAAATATAAAATCATGCTTGATTATATTGTTTCCATGGGAAATACACCACAATATGGAGGCATGCCATACCACCTTTAGATGTAAGTATATGTTTATGAAATGAAACTTCAGGCTGTTTATTACATTAACATTATCAATTTTCCCGAAATTTTGTAAAACGTCCATTTTGAAGACTCGTAAATTTCTGTAAAAATTTGGAGGCATGATAATATCATTAAAATTCTAATTATTAATCAGTAAATTTATTATCATCCACGAAACATAATCTAAAACTGTACTTGTGAATTGAAATTTCAAAAAACTTCCCAGTCAAGAAAAAAAAATTAGAAAAGAATTTAACCTTCTCGCCAAGAAAATTTCAAATACAATTGTAGAAAATATTATTTGAATAATTGAATTTTAGATGCAAGAGATAGTCTCAGGGGATAAACATGCGATATTGGCAGGTGATATCAACGTCATAACAGGAACCAACATGGACATGTTTAAATATTGACAATGAAAGGACTTATCAATTTGTTGAATATTGACTATGGAAGAAATTATCAGTTTGGTGAATTGTTTGAAACCACGGGGGAAGAAATGTCATCTATTAATAATAACTTATGATCATAAAGTTCAGTCAACACTATTAAAATTGAAGCAGCATTTCAGAGACTTACATTAGCAGTATAGTTGACTAGTAGTACTAGTAGTTTATTGGCGTATACATTAGCGATGCTGTTAACCAGATGATTGAGTCTGATGTGTGATCGACGGTTTCAATCAGGGTTTGAATTCATAATTTATATAATTCAATATAAAATTTAAAAACTCTTTTTACAATTCTAAAATAATAAAAAGGCTAGTGGAGAAGATATTAGAGATGAGTAGATGAGTACACATCAGCTGATCATGATGTCAGACTTCGTAAAATGAATATTCAGTTGTATCATCTGGTAATTTACCCCTGTCCCCCTATTCCCTATCTTGTTTAGAAAGGGGAAAAACATGCCCGTATACAAAAACAAGGATGAAAAAATCTACAAAATTATTGTCAGACATACTGAAAAACATTTTACTTTAACTTTTCAATTCTTATGTAAGTACGGACAAGTTTGAAGTATTGAACAAGAATCAAAGACAGGAGTACCCAGTCATTCATTTTAACAGTGATTCATTTTCATAACAAATTATCTCATTCAAACTTCAAATAAAAGCTTCAGAGTATGTTTGAAGATTTTGAAAATGCTTTGGATAACGTCTAGTGAAAAGCATTATAGTTATTTATGTTGGCATAGTTCTGCCACCTATTTATTCTCTAGATGATTATGCTGGCTTGTCTCATATATCTTTTACAACTGGCTTTAACAAATCTCATAAATTACAAAGTGGTTAAAATACTTTGCTCTTAAAATATCCGCGTATCGATGTAAAATGGTTTTGAGATTTTACAATAAATGAATGATTATTCTAACAAATAAAACTTGATACACAGAATTCGCAAAAAGAAATCAATAACCAAACCCTTGTTGTTTTGTTAATCATGTTTCCTAACAGCAATTACAGGTAAATGATTTTTTATTTATTAGATAATATTGTATTATTCCTATCAATATCCGTTAAAAAAGACCCATATGAATATGGAAAGCTTTTCTTTAACTATACCTGGTATTAACCTCTTTAAATTGATCTTTCTTATACCGAAACCTTGTTGAATCACGAAATCGTAAGGAAGAAGGAAGTATAGTACAGAGAGGTTAACGAGAACTGATAAGTAGGAACAGTCTTTTAAGAGTGTCTGTGATACACAAGAAAATTCCCAGGTTCTCGCGTCATTGCAACTGATGAATGAAAGTTGACATTAGATGCATAACGGT
This sequence comes from Magallana gigas, assembly GCF_902806645.1. Classification (NCBI taxonomy): domain Eukaryota; kingdom Metazoa; phylum Mollusca; class Bivalvia; order Ostreida; family Ostreidae; genus Magallana; species Magallana gigas. Next base: position 31,880,987 of record NC_047568.1, read on the forward strand.
ATCTGACTGTTTATCAAATGTTTGTCCTACCTCTATGCTTACTAATGTATTGGCTTATTACACGTAATGAAGGGGTGTGTATAACATTAGGTAGCGCTATATTATTTACCAAATAACTAAAACTATTTCACAGAGCAAAGAGAGAGAGAGAGAGAGAGAGAGAGAGAGAGAGAGAGAGAGAGAGAGAGAGAGAGGGGGGGACGAGAGAGAGAGAGAGAGAGATTAAGGGACATGATTGCAATGTACTTTTACAGAGACAGTTTCCAATGAGCCTATACTTCGTAAGATGATTGCAATGTGCCTGCTGCGCATTACAACGCCTGGCAGAGTGTTGTCAAGAGAAATAGGGGTCATGTACTCTAGTGAGTTGTACTAAATATACTGATCAGAATATTTATAATCATTCCAAATAATTATAAATTACGCTCAAGAATTATTCGCATGCATACAGACAAGTTTCGCGCAACTAGCATAGCTGCCTAAAATTGCCTCTCACTCAGAATGTCTCTGTATTAATCTGTATACATCTTTGTGAATACTAGTATTTACTTGGTTTTACAAACCTCTATTTCCAATATCAGCATAATTGGTTACATATTAATCAATCTCGATGTTGACAATGTATGCAAGAGTTAATATCTCACACCAGAACAAAAGATTGGCCTAATGATAATTGACGAGTCTTGTGCGTAAGCATTGTGATTCCAAGGAACATGATATTTATTAAAAATTCACTTGCATGGCACGCTCATCGTGCAAAACCACCGTTCTGTTTCATCACTGTTTAACGATGATCGAGTTTTTCGTATAATCATTAAATGATAAGTAGAAACGTTTTTACACATTCACAAAATTATGTCAAGTACTTACATGTATGATATCAAGTTTATATTTAAAGCAAAGAAATTAGACCGAGGGATCGATAAATATCAAGTATATGTATATTTTTTCCATTGACACCGAGAAAAGTTTCTCAATATTGGCTAAGTGTGCAGGGCGGAGGGCGAATGCGATTGAAGATTGAGATATATATACATTTCGAATCAAAAGAACAACTGACAATGACGTATCGGAAGTGTCTGCTGTATGTGTTCGGATTTATCTGTATCATCTTTATAAAGAAAACACGTGGATGCTGTGTCAAGTTAGAAATGTGTTGCATTTGAATCCTAGAGCCAAAGAAAGCAGACCACACGTTTTGTTTCTCGCCAAAATGTATCATCGGTCAGCGCTCCTTATCTCGTAATGCGCGAATTAAGTGGCCCGTTTTATAAGAAGCGAAGGGTAATGGTGTTGTGTTGACTGAAAATAAATGAATTTTTAAAAAGTCAATAAAGTTATGCAATGATCATATAAGTAAAATGATACAGTATATTATTGATTTTATTTCAAATCAAATTTAGTTAAAGGATTTAGAAAATGCAAAAAATAAGAAAATATCGTTTTATGCTAGTTTTGTGAAATCTAATTTAGCGTATTCGCTAATTCAAAAAAGGTAACGTTGCTGTGTATAAATAGTTTATATAGGGTACTATTTCAAAAGGTTCCATAAACTCAACTATTGTGTTACCGGAATCTCTAAAGCCTGAATAAACATTAAGCGGTTCAGTTTAATAGCACTGAGAATGTCTGCACTTAAAAATCTAATGTTACAAAAATCTATACCAATTTACGAGAAGAGTGTTAAAATACATTATAAGCAGACATTTTATTTTGACACGTTTGCCTGAAATGTTACAACCACAGAGTATATTTGCCAATAGCTCTAAATCTAACGTTTTGTGAGATTGCAATTTAGTTTCTAGGCATCTTCTTGCGATCACTTTGCACCAGTCATCAAAAAGTAAAGTGGGGAGGGGGGGGGGGCGCAGCAGGTTTCACATTGAAGATTCTTGTCATTCACTTGATTCTCAAGGATCTAAATTTGATTTTTGTAAAGGACACTAATAATTTTAAAAATCCAAACCGCTGTACTCAATACATGGAAGATATATTTATTTTCACAACTGGTCTGCCGCACAATCCATCATTTAATCGTAGTAAATGAATTAAAAGTAACTTAAAGTTTATATTCTCTTTGAAAGGAACTTTATTGGATAAGAACTCAACAATTGAAAATTAACAGTCAACAAATTGCATAAAGTTTAAACCTTATGATTACACCCAGGAAGTTTTCAATTAATCGAGAATGTACCGGTATCCGTCTTGTATATGCATAAATATCTGGAAAAGGTTTGGAAATACAATTCTAGTACGTGTACATTTTTCATGTTTTGTCTTCAAATGTCAAAATTTGTCTTCATATTCTGACGCAATGAATAGCTCTTAATTCTTAAGAAGAACACACTCAAGTAATTATAGATTTCAAATAAAAATGTCGGGTTAACAAATAGTACTTATTCAGCGGAAAAAATTTACAACAACTTTTACAGAGAACGATCTGTCAAGTGTGTTCTCGCGTGACGACAAGGAAAACAGGGTATCCCTGTATGCTCATGCTGCAAGGGGAGAGGTATGCTGGAGATTTATCACGATCCGTCATCTGCTTCCTGTTTGCTAACACCCTATGACGACAGAACAGCTACCTGATCTTACCAGTGCTACTCAGTCAGTGCATATAATTCTGCAACATCAGATTGATTCTTGATATAGAATCATAAAACTCTAATTGTTTTAAAGTTGCTCATTTCAATCTAACAAACAAATTTAAGTAATCACATACAAATGTACATGTATTTGGTTAAAAAAAAAACCCTCAAAAACATCTTTCTTCAATATTCACATTATATCAATTTTTGATATCATTAGAAAAATAAATTAACAGAAAAAAAAATCAGGTGTCATGGTTGTTCATCGGATGATGGTAGTCTGTGTTTGTATTGAATTGAACTAAACTTTCTGACAGGAATATTGGATTTATTCGTTCGCACCTCTGTTCCAACACGATGGAGTTTTCTCATCGGCCTGGCACTTCCGTTAAGCGTCGTTGTTGCTTTGAGAGATTTACTGGAACACGAATTGTTGTTAAATGAAGTTTGTCTGTTGAGCATGGTGGTCCGTCGGTAGATGACACTGTCATATGTTGAAAGGCTGTATGTTCGAATCATCAAGTTCCGAAGGCAATGGCTCCATGGAAACCAGTTGTGCATAAGCACAACTAAATCTGCCTGGAAAATGAAATAAAAGAATTTTTTTGAAAGAAGTATGATTACGATAGGATGATTTGTTATATACAAAATCATTTAACTTCTTCAAAGAATTATTTTTCTTTGCGGATTATTGTATACAAGGAAATTTTCGCCCCCGTTTTTTTCGCCGGCCCTTTTGCCCTCTTTGTCAGCGGGCGAATTCCAATGTTCCAAGTTATCTCTTTAGTACACAAGCATATCTTAGCGAATTTAAGACGGCGCAAAACCGAATGCAAATGTTGAAGGGGGAAAATAACACGGGGCGAAAATAACACTGTATACAGCATCACAGAAGTGCGGTATGTATACGGCAGATGCATCATCCTATATGACTACTGCGACAGTGGGTCGGTTCAATAGAACTAGTCTGAATAAAAGACGAAACTCATTAGCAGTTGAGAAACGATACATGTACTAATGGTAACTTGGACCTTTTTTTTCAACAAACATTACCATCCTTACCCCTAGGATAGATCACTGGAAGTCTTTTCAGCTTAATGCAAAACTTCGAGAATTATAGCCTTGTTGAATAATAAATCAAAATGGTGTACATTTAGAGAGCAATTAAAATATTGATATTAATGACAGAACTGAATTTCTATGGCGCCAGGAACATAACTAAGCGCGATATATCAAATGAATGTAGACGTCTTATATACAATATTTATGCAGGTCGTCTATCTCCTATGACATAAAAGACGCGATTATTACACTATCCAAATTTCTTATACCCAGTTGCAAGTGATTATCTCTGAGACGAGCCTTATTTACGATGACATATATCATAATCAATTTAACATGTAACTAATGTACGTTTAGCTTGCAGAAAACACTTGCACTGTGTACAAAATACACACGCATGCTGATACGAAGGAGTTCCATTGTCTTCTATAAGCATGGGAAAATAACAACACAACTAACCAAAACAACAAATCCATTTCCCCGTGTTTTTTCTTTATACAACAGTGCACGTGAAATTGTTAATATTGATGTCTCTAGGAAAACAGACAGTTTGGATTACCACGTGTAGTCACGTACACTTAGCAATACTGTTGATGGATATATCAACTGCAGTTCCAAAGATATCCGTATCGTGCGTTTATCGCCTTTACTTCTTTATCACAACTTTTTGAATTTGTCAGGATTTGTATATTTTTCCATGACTCAATAGGAATGCCTGTATAACAGCTATTGTGTATCCTGGCGAGACTGTGCGTTTCGATGATTTTACAATAAGGTGTTTTCTTTGTTGTTCCATAGACATAAGATAGCGGATCTTGCATAAAAATACACAAAAATGTGTAATTATTTTTCTTGCAAACTTTTTATTACCTTATTTCTTTTTCTTTCTTTCTTTTTAGTCATTAAGATGAAACAATCGAAAAATCTATGGCATGATACATATTTACGGAAGAGCCAGTACACATTTTAAATTTAACACTAGTCCATATTTTGACTAGGTCATAACGTTGGCTTGCTAATTTTAATACAAAATGTAATCCGCAGTTACATATATGCAGAAGAGCATTAGTATATACAGAAAATATCTGAAGATATGTACGAAAAAGTTGATGGATGATATACGTACGACATACGAATAATAACAAATATCACACATGTACCTGTACTAATATCCAAGGGTATTAAAGGGACATGGTCACGATTTTGGTCAAATTTTATTTTTCTGTTTTTATTATTTACAGTGCTTAATGAATGCATTTCTAATGAACAAATGAAATTTGCGTGCCAGTCGTTGAGTTTTAGCCAAGATACAGGGCTCGCAATTCTTCGTCATGTAAACAGGGCTCGTGCCCTGTTTTTGTTTACATATCCTCTTATTTATTTTAAGCATTAACTAACAGTTCCTAACGATTAAAACATTACGTTTGTGTTTAAAATTAGAATTTTCACTTCAACATTCAAAATGTAAACAAAAGCTTTGTTTACATAGCGAAGGATTGTAAGCTCTGTAACTCGCTTATAACTCAACAAATGACACTCAAATTTTGGTTGCCTTTTTAAAATGCCTTACGAAAGCATTGTACACACTTAATCGAAAAAATAATTTTTGATCAAAATCGTGACCATGCCCCTTTAAGATGCATGGATAAGATATGAAATATGTGTTTGCATATTAATTTTTTTTATCATTTTAAGAATATGATACGTCTTTCATTCTGTAAATGAACGTGAGCCAGTTTTAGTCAATAAATTGATTTTCACGAAAAAGAGTGCACGTTTTTCTCAATCAAATATTTTCAGCACATTTTACTTCCTCATTCTTACGATTTCTCTTTTCAACACAACCATTTAATATGCATGTTTGTTTAAAAGTGACGAAAACATAATTTCTTTTTGTATAATGTACTTAGAATGAACGAATAATTACAAATCGTTCTGCAATCTAGCTATTTTTCTTTACCTTTTCAAGTGCATATGCATTTTCGGTTTAGGAGGAAACCAACTGCAACCTATTTGATTTCTGCATCGATACTTTTCAAGTTAATTCTTTTAATTCTGAAATGGGAGGGTTAAATGTTGTTTGGTATGAATCTTCTTTTATCACCTCACAGATAACGGTACAATGCTGTTAGTGGATAACTGTTTATAACGGAGCCAGAAGTGGCGAAACGGGATATAGCGCTTCAATAAAGCAAACTCCGATGAACTTGATAACAATATTAATACTTTGTCTTAGGTGCTGTGCTGCTAGATGTGCACGAATCAGATTTAATGTCGATATGGCGATTTCTTATAGCAATAAAGATATGTTTTTTTTCGCGATTTCTTAAGCATATTTGAGGAGTTTGGTAAGCTAATAAATCTTTATCTACACAACAACACTGGAAATACTGCGCATAAAGATGCCTAATCCCAATGCTATGTTCTATAGAACCCACTGCATAAAGTCAAACAAAATCTTATCGATGATGTTTTCATTCATGACACCTGTTATGTCAGAAAAAACTATTTTCAAACGTCCACCACCCCCCCCCCCCTCCCCTCAAGTTTCAATCCCCCCTTATGCATTGTTTTAACAAATAAATAACAAATTTCATAAAACAGTCGTACAGAACAGAATACATATGTGTTGTTTAACATACATCATCATGGCTGTTTGTCTTTGACCTGTATTGCATTTACATGTATGTACGGTAAGGATATTTATGACCTGTTACATAATAAATAATTACTACATTCATATGCTCATTGCGTTTGAAAAACCGAGATAGAGGAGGAATGTAGTTTAACGATCTCATCTTGATGATCGTTATGAGCCATAATGGATGTCATTTGGCAAAATAGGTCAGGGATGGACAAGAAGACCTCATTAATACTGATAGCGATCGTTTCTAAACCATAATGTGAACGGATCACAAACCTGCACATTTCGTGAGAAAATCTAAATAAAAGTGAAATGTTTAGTCTGTAATTTTTGAGATATTTTATTTTTAAGCGCTTACTCGTTATTCGTAGACTAAAATGAATACTTTTTTTTCAAAATTAGTTGCATGCAGAAGCAATCCATTCATTCAGTCAATATATAAATTTATACCGAATGCATTAAGCTTAAATCACAGCAAATATGTGAAACATATTTGCAATGTGAAAATCTGCTGAAGTGTTATTTTCATACCCTGAATGTTTCATTGGTAAATCCATATATGATTGGGTTTGCAAAGCTGTTGCTCATGGCTAACCAATGGGCGCCCAGAAATAGGGCGAGTTTTTGTTGGTGCGGAACATCTTTAAAAACTTCGGTAAAGTCTCCTATGAGATTGAACAAGTGGAGAGGCAACCAACAGATTCCAAACATCACAACGACAATGACTAACATTTTGACGACCTGAAATGAGAGGAAAGAAAATCGGTAACCATGCAAAAAAACAGGAGCTATAGAGCATCAAGTACACTGCAAAATTGTTTGTTTGTAAACAAAACTTCAAAATTTCAACATGTATATAATGAATGCTGCAACTAATGTCCGATCAATTCGGTTTGTAATTCTGTTATCCATTCATCTACTCGTTGTTCTATGTTGTTTATTTCGATATGTTTTAGCTTTGAATATCGTTCTTTTGTGTTCAAACAAAAATATTTCTTGATTTGTTTTGATGCAATAGGTTTATTTTTATGTTGTAGCTGCAAATGCTGACGTCACAATTCCCAAAGTTCGGTACGAACAACTTAAATGTCTGATTGTTGAATTTAAGATGTAATTTGATGCAGAACATTTATTCAGGACAAAGTTTCTCCCTAAACTGCGTTAATGTTTCCATTATTAACAGTGTATCGTAAAACGTGAAATGCAGTAGTAATTCAGGCTTTCAATTGATAAAGCCTTTGCCAACATCAACTGTTTTATCTTTTATCCAGATAATTTCGAACGATGTTAAAAGAATCCAATTTACATTAAACCGTTTAATCTTTACTCAAAGAACAAACTTTAATTTTAGTGTTGAACGGATGGTTAGCGCGTGTGTCATTAAATCTACAATCTTAGATATTTTCATTGCCGTTTCCTTTGCTAAGTGACACACGAAAATTTCTGATAGATATTATTAAGCAAGATTATAATGATTATCGAAAACAATCGAATCTGTCTATAAAAAATGACAAAAAACCTTGAACAAATTGTCTTATCTTTCCTCAGTACAGAAAAGCTCTTGGCCTTTGATATTTGAGAATTGAAAAAAAACTGCGACTAATGTTGATATCTCTTAGATTAACCATGCAATATAATATTGCGATTTTATTTGTGATTCTTTGCTATATCTAAATAACCTACTCGTGTTTCGGCAAATAGAATAAGCAGCTTACTGTTTGTTTCAGAACAGATTCATTTACACTCTAAAAGTTTCCTAGGCTAGAATTTTCATTGCAAAAATATGACGAAACTTTGCAATCAAAGGTTGTATACACACTCTTTGTTTTAAAATACATGTTTCCCATTTTGAATAATAATTCAAGAATTTGCAATAACTATAACGACATATCAAACCCATCATATTATATATATATGTGTATATTACATTTACATACAAAACTCTATATGTCTAAGTGAGAAGACATCATGTATAACATGACCATCCTTGCTGAGACGCGCAAGTAAAGAAGTGACATTAAATCAATTAATCAAGGCCATTCGATATGATTTATGTATTCAATTTGATTAATAGTTTTCCGTTCTGTGGACATTTTCAGGAGCACAGACAGACTTCATCATTTGAAACCCTTCTAAATAATATCTTCTGGGATAGTGTAGCCGAGTCGTTCTATTTATTCTAAGTGTCAAGACAAAGAATTCTAGCGGCTTTTCCCCCGTGGCAATAGCGTGTCGGATTCAAAGACATGAATATGGTTAGAAATTAATTTACATTGCGGGACTGAATTATGTATTGGATGCGGTATCATGGAGACGATTAAGCGAAAAAAAAGGGTTGGGGGGGGGGGGGGGGGGTTGTTACACACAGATATTTTCAAAAGAGCTTTACGTTGTTAACAATTCATGTTATTCATATCACATTGTTACATCCTTAAAGAGATTTTGCTTTCAATTATTTTAGGCAAATCACATCTGAAATAAAAAAAATTGTAAGCGTATACAAATTCTGGGCATACCGATTCACTTTATATATTCAGTAAGTGTATTAAAACAGTGAACGCATCATTCAGTGTTATGCCATGCCTCTCAATTTTCCCTATTTCCAGGTTAATACCAGAAGTTCTGTTCTGTCCATGTGTTTAATATATCTTGCGTGGCATGACAACATTTTTTCAATCTTTTATGCCCTCTTAGCATGCATGTTTTCTTCGAAATTCGGACTCGCATACAGTATCTTAAATTTAGCAGGCATTAATTGCCCTATTTCACTTCGATAAGATAAAGTGTTTGATTATTTTATTTTTTTAAACCTTTAACTGGATTTTAAAGAAGTTGCTGTTTAGAAAACTATTTAACTAAAAGAGATTCCAAGAATAAAAAAACAAATCCGATAATTCAAATGTTCACATCATTGGTTGTTTATTCTTCTCGATCTTAACTTTAAGAGGAACTATATATTCATATTATCGACTGATCAAATTCAGAATTACGTATAATGATAAATAAAAATCAGCTTTAGCAAACATATTTCTTGAAATACATGCATATGAGATCTCTGGTTCTTCCGGCATGATTAATTTATCATATTAGAACGACTAGTGATATCTGGAGTATTCTTATTCTCTATGCCAAACAAAATATAAACTTGTTAACAAAACTGCATTGCTATAAGAAAAGTATACTTATGCTGGAAACCTTTTCCCATTCGCAAACAAAATTAAAACGACGACTCCTTTTCGTTTGCAAGTACTTGCAGGTTGCGAATATTTGTAGTTGGAAACCAACAACAAATCCATGAAAACACACTATAATACATAATTGAAAAATGAGGCCTTACATGTTATAATTAATAATCTACAAATATTTGTAGTCGAAAAGCACTTTGATATCAGTCATATTAGCAAAACAATGCTATTGCTTATCAAATCTGGTCTACAGCAATGAATCTCGAACGTTAGATTAGGACAGCATTCTAGTATCGATGGTGAAAGACTGCGAAGAACGTAGCCGTTTAAATAGATCAAGAAGTTAACTCGATAAAATTTGATGGATGTGAAAATATAATAAACATGGAAACGTGGATGGGTCTGGATCAGAACTATATAGACAGTATGATAGACAGTCTACAACGACGCATCGCGACACAGGGGTCTCTGACTGATTATCAACATTATGCATTTTGAACTCAGTGGTTCTATATTCATTCATTTGTTTCAAAATGATGATATTGTTGCAAATTGAAAAATAAAACGACTTAAATTAAAATCCGGATTTTTTTGCACTTTACTATAGTTCTGCCAGAGATTTTAAATTGAAAAATGGTAACCCTGAATTTCCATCCTGTATCATTAAGAGACACTCGTAGATTGCTCTCCATCTCTTTGTGTAAATCTTTTGATAACGTTGCAATCGAAGCTCAGATTCAGTTTATACACCATTTTAATGAGAGACCATTTTTCAACCAGATGACAAATCGAAAAGAATTCAGACAGTAACTCTCTGAGAACTTCTGACATTGAGAGAATAAAAAAAATCATTGATTCTAACCAAACAATCAATTATGTTCTTTCTTTAGGGTTACTCGATGCATTCAAGAGAGCACTAAAATTCTCTTTGGCACGTCATAATTTGACTAATGACTTTAAAATAGACCAGAAAGAGTAGGGCTATCATATCATTCTGACGTTGGTTTAATAGAGTGAAAGAAAAATAAGCACACAAGTTTGACTGATTGGAAAGCACCAGATCCAATGATACAGAGCAACTTCTTGGTTGGTACTTCAGAAATCTCCCAAATTATCACAGCTGCGTTATTTGTGGAATTGTGAAAAGCAATCACACAACAGGTGAGAAAATGGGTGAGAAAGCGTACCCACAATTTGATAATTGGAAACTTAAGAAATTACGAGGAGGGAGGGAAAAAAATGAATAAAATAACACAAGAAAAAGTAAATCGACAGGAAAGAATGCCATGGAGCTTCGTTAAAAGATAACATTGGGAAAAAACCCCCAGGAATAGTTTCTGATTGTAAAAAAAAATATATATTAATTGTAGCATTCTGTGTGTAATTAGGCGTCGTCAAGAACCATGTCTTGTTACAATCAATCTTACAATATTGGTGTGGAGAGCTTTAAGGTTATCATTGCAAATCCCTGAGGAACATTTGCTCTGATCTTATATTTAAGTGATGCTAAAGGATACACCAGCAACAGTACCCTATACAAGGGGAATATCAATATATTTTAATAAAAACCTTTTATCAACCCGAGGCAGGAAATATCAGTGGGCTGATATTGATGTTTTGGGTTGATACAGGTTTACCCTGTGTGATAGAGAAAAGGGCACCCATTATACCGATAAAGCATATGTCGTCATCACACTCATTACATTTGCTCAAAAAACAACTATATGATACCAAGTTTACCATTAAAGAAACCCACATTGATATCAAATTGAAATTAGATATTATATACAATGTATGTTACTATGAAAAATATTAATAAAAAAATGGAGGGAACAAATTGGTTATTGATAGAATTAACAAAAATAGTTAAAGTCTTTTTCAATGTTTTCTCGGTACGTAAGTACCAGCTAATACTACGAATAAAATTGAATCAGTTTTCCAGTCAGTAAAGTTTTAATTTTCACTTCGATCAAATGATTAAAAAATATAGCACATGTATTAATAAAAAAAATTGTGTTCCAAATAAAAAAAAAGAGTTCCGAAATGAGGTTTTCCACAATGTATATCGCCCATCAAATCCATATCTTTATCAGACGAGAAGCTGATCTGGATATTGTAAAGTAAGCTGTATCATGTAAAAAAACATGCATTGATTATGAAATGTATTCATCAATATCAACCAATAAAGTATATGCATTTGGAGGTGACATTTTACATCACTTTACGCCCTACTCAAGCTTGCTTGCTCATAGCTCAAAATGACTCCACCATTTCCTGAAATATGTAAGAAGGATCTTGTCGTGACGGTATCTACTATGCCAAGGGATCTTATTTTAGAAAAATTTTTGGTTTCATGCAAGGGGGAGGAGGAGGTGTGGGGGGGGGGGGGGGCTGGCCCTAACCCCACCTTTTCTAGCAGCGGACATTTTTCTTCAATTCACATATTAAATATTGATTTATCATTGGGTTACCCCCCCCCCCCCGGGCCCCCCAACTTTTATGGGAGCAGGTAACAAATGGAAGTGAAGCTAAATGAATGCTACGCAGCCTCCACCCAAAAGCCTTTGTGTTAAAAAACTAACAACTACCCCCAAATAAAATGAAAACAAAACAAGTCCTTGTTTATATCGACAACCAACTATTGGAATCAAATTGCTCAACCTTTTTGCAATTTTCTATCAAACCTCTAATGTGAAATTAATGTTGCAAAATGCAAATTAACTGGTAAGTTTCAATATTTAAAACCTTACCTGAAAACAGAAAAAGAAATTGATGGTGATTGATTTAAGAGAAGAAGAAAAAATGAGTTTGTTCTTGAATTTATAGCAATCTTTAAGAACTCAAATGAAAATAAGCAATAATTAAAAGAAAAATCGGGAAAAAAGCAATTTTGAAAAAGAAGAATCGGGAAAAATGTATTATCATAAAGCTTGTATACTAGTACGAAGGACTGCGGGACACATTTTTTCGTGTTCTTGCTCGACGTACATCTTATATAGGCGATAAGCTTCATTCTCTGTCACGATATATTTCACACAGCAGAGAAACTACCTCAAACAGTCTTAATCTGACTGCAACACGGCAAAATTACAATGACACGTCTCTCTGTATCGCGATTCTATCACCAGTGAGCAATGGATACTTACACGTTTGGTGTTCTAGAGTTTTGGGAACTGTCCAATTCCTGATAGAGGTTTTGGAAAGCAAGCGTACTATAATGATAAGCAGACTGTGACAAGACAATCAGTGTTATTGACATTCACTGCTGCTTGTGTATTACTTTAATTTCGCTGCAAATACTGGTTATTTCGGGGAAAATTATTATGTACTTATACATGCTCCTGAAGTAGATACATTATATAGTATACTAGTCAGTTCACACCCCCACACTAATTAGTGATAAGTTCAAGAGAATTATACTAATTCGCGATCGTTTAATTCGATGACATGTCAACATCCCAAAAACTTTTCTTCATACTTTAATTAAACAATTTGATTTAGCTTGCTTTCTTCACTGATTGATTGATCGTCAATATCCCAGCAAGATGCGTTTTGTTCAGATTCATGAAGATATCTTTATATAGGATTAAGCACCATGCCCACTGAATAAGTATAATAAGATTTTTCGATGGCAAAAGACCTTCCTGCCGAAAAAATGAAATTTTAGAAAAGATAAAAGACCTCTAAAATAACAAATGAAATGATGTTTATAATAGAATATTGTATCAGAATCAATGTAAACTTGAATAGATCTTAAAAATTTTCGCACACTATGTAAGTTTAAATTGTTTGTTACCCTAACAGTAAACTCCGCGTCTATCATATTTGCATCAACTGAATTAGTTGTGTTTCACATTAAAGTCGTTGAAATGGGCTATTAAGACAAAAACAAAAATTAATCGCACATCTATATGCTCAAAGTAAAAGCCCAAATGCATTTGCAACATCGGTGGAGAAATGTCAAACATATTTTTTCTGCTTTGAATTCAATAGAACACAAAGAATGTCCCTCAATCAAGCCTTATCAATCGACAAATATGTAAATTTGTACTTTCATTAATATTGGCCATCAAAGCATCGCAACATGGGCCGATTTAAAAAAAATATTTCTACGTTTCTAGAAATAAAAAAAAGCCTTTGGCCAGAAAATATGAAATTAACAAAACATGTTATCTATTGATGTTGCTTTATAACTTTTGCAAATACTACAATTACTCTTTTAACTCGCTTGCAATTTTCTGCGGGAACAGAATTGAACTTTAACACCTTTGTTCTTTAATATCCGATATTGACTGCAAACCGAGTTTTTCTCTCTTTGATGGAACAAGGGGTGGAGATGTAGATCAATTTTCTGGTCTAACTATTTGCGCAAACATTTGCTATGGAACTATTTTTTTTCAACTTATGACAAATCATCACATAATTCTGATACTAGTATTAGTTTTATTTTTATCACAACTTGATCAGCGTTTGTCCATTCAATCTCTGCAACTTAGATTAAAGAGTGCTAATAAAGAAAAAACTGCCTTTATTTCATCAATTACTACAGTACTTGTCTACTTGTACTTGAAAAGGCTATTTGTAATAAAAACTTAATCAAATGTTTCGCTTCAATCCACCTTGTTCTACTTATCATTTGAGTTTTCGCCATTGCTCATTCAGGTTTTTTTTTCACTGTACTAGATTTTGGTTAAACAAGCCAATAAAACGTTTCATCAAAAACATCTTAACGATACACATTAAGTACATTTTAATTTATCAGATCTCAAGTATTGTCGGAAGTACTTAAGTAAACTATCTCGCACTTTGACAGAGCCTATTTTCCAAACATTTTTTTTCTTTCTTTAAAATTTTTCTGGCATATGCGTTTTTTAAGACAATTTCATTAAGGTTACTAAGTATTCAATCAGCCACAAAATATATCTTTTTCTAGGAGATTTTTTTCTGGTATCGATATATTTAAGGTACAGTCAAGAGTAAGTAGATTTATATTTTTTTGGTTGTTTTATTTCATCATAAATATTCTGAGACTTTAATCGGTGTATCAATTTTATAAACTTGCATGATATAAATTAATGGATGTATATGAAGGATATCGACCTCACGGTTTAGTTTCTGTTGTTTTTACAATCGTTTATTTGTAACCAAAACATGAACACCTCCTTAAACTGCTAATTTCAAGATTCTTAATTCTTTCAATTGTCTTCTTCACAGCATTCTAAATATAATAGGATCTTAAACAAATATAGGATCGCATTTCGTCGACGGAAATGAATTTTGACGTTCTTAGCGCAAAGAGATTACTGACGCGTTATGTACTGTCGGTTTCGTCAGGGAAAAAAAACTGAACACACGTTCAGTAATAAATTGGTATATTAACGTGTCAAAACCAAAGACAACGCCTGAAATCGAAAGTGCACATAAAATTTTTGTTGAAAATGAGCGAATATTGCTCTTACTGTTGCAGTGAAATGTATGTAGGGCACCGTTTAGTAGGTTTATTGGGGGAATATATGAACTTGTTCTGCTCACGTTTGTGTTTTGGATACAAAAAGAGAAATGCACATCGTTTTTAATATCCTAGTTCTTTCTTAATTAAAACATACCTCTATTCATTTCTTTCAGAGAAAACGATAACAAAATTGGCATTATGCCGATTTTTTCCTCTAATTTTTGTATGTACTTCTTGATTTTTTGTACTAAGAATATGCTTAAAACTGATGATTCAAGGAGATTGACTTATCAATGCAAAATATTCTAATATGAATTCTAAAATCGCTTAAGAAAGTATTTCTGTAATTGAGTTTTAAATTCATGTTGCACTTTTTGACCTTCTTCGGTAGACTTGCAGGTGATTTATCAAATTCTACATTGAATAAAAAAGAACCGTATAACATAAATTTCATAAGCTTCATATATAACAGGAATTCTCGGAAGCATAATGTGTTATTTTATTTCTATAAAAAATTGCCTAATGTGAGAGATTTATCAATTTAATCGTTGATGCAAGGTTTGAGCGTCAGTTTTCATTTGAAATTATCAACGTTTTTCATTATAAACCTTTATAATGCTAAGAATCTCTTATGTAGAGATAACAGCGCATTGTTCGGGTTAAAAATAAAGGGAAAAACCCTTTGTGAGTCAAAACTCCTGGAAAAAAGTTTATTGCAGTGGTAAAGAAGGGGGGGGGGGGGGGTGGAGGAAAACATCTTCATGGACATTCTACACATATACTAGTACACATCTTGTTCAAGATCTGGCTGTAGATACAACATGCCTGCTGTCCTACTGTGATGTTGTGAGGTTCTACAACCTCCATCTCCGGACTTCAAACGAATTCGAGCGAGGCATGCCATTCTTTATTTTACTGAGATACATACTCACGCACGAAATGACCATAATATTAAGTGTCCGGGGAAATGAAATGATCACGGAAAATACATAAATAACGGACTGAAGTTGTGGTTTTTTTTTTATCCATGTACATGTATAGGTGAACCTATGATCTTTAAAGAACAGTGCAATGTTGTTGGTGAACTTTGATACCTTTCTTGTTGGCCTATGCATTTTACATGTATATATGCTCTGATAGTGTGTGCTTATCGCCGAGATAAATACCTTAATTTTCGATCGAAGTTGATGTCTATCTCTTTCATAATGTTTATTTCCCGGGGCCGTCCGCTTCCAAAGCATTATTCCAACTACGGTGTATGTAAGTAGAAGAATAAGTAAAGGAAACATGTAGGTCAAAATCATCACAAAGACAGTGTACAGTGGACGTGAACTAGGGTGGGGCCATTCCTCGTTGCAAATGACTCTGCCCTTGTAGATGGACGACCGTCCGATAAAAAACTGCACGGCCGAAAGTGCAAACGCGCACAGCCAGACCAATGCAATTACGTATTTTCCCCGTCGGTACGTAATTCTGGAATGCAACGGAAATGAGACCGCCATAAACCTATCAATTCCAATTGCGACATTAGTAAATACACTTCCACATACGGAAAAAATTTGAAAAAATAACACAATTGGACACAAGGGGGCTGTAAACACCCAGTAGCCCATAATGCTGTCAGCAAAGGTGAAAGGCATACAAAAGGCTGCCATAATTAAGTCGGATGCTGCAAGGTTGATTAGGAAGAGTCTAAGGTCTGTTCTCGAACGTCGACCTTTCACAAAGACCAATACCACCAAAATATTGCCACCCAAGGACAGAAAAGTTGTTATGGCATACAGAAATATTAATCCTATTAAGGCATCTATGGATAACTTATCTTCATCATCCGAATGAATCGTTGAGGGAAACGAGTTGATTTCGGAATCGTTACACAATTTTGACATATTCAAAGTTCCATTTAAACAGGTAAAATAAAAAGAAATATTTGCTGTAAAGTTTTCACCATTAGTCGATTCCATATTTCTCTGTAAGAATTGAATTTGCAGCAAGCTTAAATTCTTCTGGATATCACATTATGCGCTTAATTCATTCCTCCCCTAAATACATCTGTCTTGTCTCCGAGCGCTCTCTAAGGAATGAGACGTACAGTCTCCGTGATAAATAAAGAATTCTCGAAAAATACGTAATCCTTTAACTTCTGATTAACAATTAATGGACCAAAATATACACAAATAGAAAAGAGACTGCAAAAAAAATTTAGTACTGTCATTGAAACCCCAAAGCTATAATCTCTGGTTAAGGCGCTCCATCGATCACGTGGGATGAAGCCGTCATAGTTTGGTTTTGGACCACCAGTTTCGCCCGACCTGTAGGAGAATGCTATCCTCACCAGCAGACATTCCTCCCCGCAGTTAAATGCGTGATATATCCATCAGAGAGTAAACGATACTAATTATTATCATTGTTCAGGTTGTAAGCCACTTCCAAGCTTCCGAGCGAGAGGTGCCTTGTCAATAATCAGCAACCAAGCGTGCTCACTTTTTGATCAAAAAATGGCTATTTATCTTAAACACAACGAGACAAAGTATACATGGTTGTTTTGACTTCCGATAGATTTATGTCCGTTTCTTGTTTATTTTAACATGTATTATGCTCAACAGTTTCTAAAGCCTCTTAGATGTTTCTATTCACCTGCATAAATAATAACGACAAAACTATTCAACTCCGGGGTGCCTGCCGCCGTTACGTGAAGTTCACATGCCGGAAATTAGAGGCGATATTTACATTAAATTTCCTACATATGTAATATATGTACCATGGCCACTTGAGTGCGACTTTCTGATATGATTAATAGTTTTCAGTTTACACGGAAAACATGATAAGTATAAATTCTTCCAGGTTTTTCTTAACAATAATTAAATTGTTCCTCATATCATAAGTGTGTGGACATTTGGGTAAAAATTGTATTGTAAGCAAATTGTAAGCAGATTTATTTCCCTCACCCTCTTTGCATTTTGATATAAACAAACAATATTTTCCAATCATTTAATTCAGGTTTATCTGGTTTCATTTTCTATAAGAACAAAAAAATGAATCTTTTGCCGCAAATAAAAACCTTTATAAAAGATTCATATACATCTTGAAGAACATGTAAACAGATTTGCATCAATTCCAAGTGTTCATTTTATTATTTTGTACTTGACACTTCAAAGTTGCCCCTTACTTATTATTACCATTTAGAAGTGTCCTGGTATTTTTTACACTTAGAGTTGATTTGTTAGAATTTACACTAGCACGTGTCTGTCTATGGGAGCTACTTAAATGTGATCGTCTTGAACTCAGACTTCCGGTTTGGTTTGACCTGAATGACACTGCCCACGAACGATGGGAGTTAAATGGCGACGACTTGGAAACGCTGGCATAGCGCGAGGCCATATGTCCGAACCTTTGGTTTCTGTAAGGAAGGTAACTTCTCAAACAACAGCAGCAGCAAGGGAAACAGGAATATACGAGAGCAACAAGATCGTTCTGCAATAAAGAAATAAAAACAAAAGTTATAAAACTGTGCAGACGAAGTGAAGATTGATGACTTTTTTTTATTGATCAAAGGTCAAATTTTCCTTGAATTGATTGGATGAATTGAATTTGTTGTAAAACGCCCGAGGAAGTTTTTTTTTATTTATTCTTGAAGTACTCAAATAAAAGCATCATGTATTCATTTGAAATCAAGCGTATTGTAGTGACTAATTGGGTTTTATAAACGAACCAAGAACTAGTTGTTTACCAGCCACTCCGAATAAAACAAAGTAAACATCCTGGATCATTTCTTCAAACCGTTTTATTGAACTCAATAATTATAATGGAAATCTTTAAAAAAGACGACGAATATTTTGGACACGGCAGCTTAGTTTGCTTTGCATTTTTAGAACCTGTAGTCTCTTGGGTATTGAACTGTGCGGTTGCTGTATCTAAAGGATTCCCTCAGATCCTTCATCAACATTCGAACGACGCACAAAGCGATACATACAAAAATTCTTGGAAGCAGGCAGATAGCTTGTTCTTCAGGAACCGGAAACGATGATGCTTCACTCAGCCAATTTGTTATAGCCATGGAAGGTCGGTGATCTTTAAACACGGTGAAGTAAAAACAATTGTCCAAGTTACTCTCCATTGATCTTGGTATAATGATGTACACAAGCGCAGATCAATGAAAGGGGGTTGTGATTGATTCAAGATATTTTTCTTTTGTTATAGATTGAGTTGAATATAGAAATAAAGGGGATGTGTGGGTTAGGGAAGTTGCTATTATGTTTTGCAACAATTGCAGTTTTATTTTTATTTATTTATTTTTATTTTTTATAAAGTTTGATTGAAATTTTTCCTTCTCTCGAAAATACTTCTTGTGTATGAGAGAGAAAGAAAGACATAAATAAAAAATAAAATAAATTGATACCTGTTCCTTTTGTAAGGATGAAAAATTTTGCTATCCGCTGTGCCATCCGTCGGACGTACGTTAGCCTTGTTGATGCAGTTTTACTAGGGCTTTCTATTATTTTACTATAATTTTTTGCATAGACAGACTAACAAAATGAAAGACAAAAGAACAGTCATGAAAAAAAATGTCCCCAATCTCTGCCCACGAGGCGAAAATTAAATAAATATGTGCCATGAATTGCATCAGCAGGCGGCTAAAACGTCATAGAGATTCATTTATCCTTGTAAACATTACTCATAAATAGAACCTAATCAGATATAATTTCACAGAATAAAATTCGTTTATGATTGTTTGGAACTCTGGAGTAAAATCATTAAGTATATTTCTTTCTTTTTTTTTCTCAATAGAAACCATAAAAACAGTATTAATTGCATTTCATAACAAGGCCTCTTAAGTATCGAGAGACATTTATTTTTGCTAATGCATTCACGAACGAACTGAAATGATTCTTAATATGAGAAAAGATTCCAAAGTTTTAGGTTCGTACCAAAAAAACCCCTCAAAATATATTTAGATGACGAAGACTACTTCGATTTCCTGTAACTTATACTACGCAAAGCTCTAGCAAGAATAAGAAAGACAAAAATTCCACAGACAGATATCTCAAAAAATAGCAGAGACAAATCAATTCCTTTCGGACTTTTAACTGAGGTGTCGGATTGGTTTTCCGTTCAAACCTATTTATGCTTTTTTATAGAGAGAAAGAGAGAGAGAGAGAGAGAGAGAGAGAGAGAGAGAGAGAGAGAGAGAGAGAGAGGAGAGAGAGAGTGTGTCGAAGTGGAATAACGATAAATGGTCGTTAATCAATGTTGTTTGTCGTATGTTTTGGCAAAAAATGGGAATCAATAGTGTGAACGATACGATTAACCTAGAATTTTTTTTGTCAGGGAGGAGGGGGTGGAATTGAATTATGTCGGTGAAGAGGCAAAGGTTTTGAAAAAGGAACAGCTGAGTCTTCAAATATTAGAGATTATTTTGTTTGTACTATACTGTTACCGATATCAATTCATTCCGACAACAATCTAAGAAAGCGAATAGCTATTGCATCTAAGAGGCGCAGCTATTTTCATGTAGTTTAGCACTATTATAATTGAATCTATTCTACCGACATACACTTTGCGCCAATAATTTACATTCGGTGCAGAATTGTTTCACAAAATTATGGAGACGCTATTTCGAAACTAACGTTTAAGAAGGCGTAGAGAAACACACTGTCATCTTTAATGTAACGTGTCATGAATAACAAGAAAAATATGTCAATGTGACAGCAAACCGGGTTTTCTTTTGTGTGAACAATACTTATTATCCATTTGTCAACCCTAAATTGATCTATCCCAAGAAATGCGTTACCCTATATGCAATATTTTGCCAAAAATAACCAAGTTCAACAGGTGGTATTTTTTTTCTCTCAATAAATCATCAAAATTCAAACTCCAAATACTATGCACATTTCTAATATATGTACAATTGATCTGCAAAACAACATCTATCTTGAAAACTGTAGGAGGAGTTATCCTGCAATAGAGCTACCCTATATGCAGTATTATGCGAAAAAAAAAAAATTACCAATTTTAACAGGTGGTATTTTTTCAAAAGTTATCATAAACCAAAATTCATGTACGACCTAATATGTACATCTCTAATAAATATACAATTGATCTGCAAAACAACAACTTCCTATCATAAAAACTGTAAGAAGAGTTATCTGTACGATAGGGGTACCCTTTTGGCAGCCGCCCCTCCCCTTATTTCACCATTTTAAAAGCCGGATTTTTTCCTTTCGAACACCCGTTTAAAATGGAGTTAAATAACTGTACAGTTAGATGAAGGATTTCCTTAGATTTTTATTGAGCATTTGCTTGCTGTGAGTTTGTCGAAGGATTCGCTAAGTATGTGTTTGATGTAGAATTTGCGTTCTATTGAACGATATGAACACCTTGAATTTGACAAAGGATTTTATCTTATTGGTCTGAAAAGGCATGATAAATTCCAATGAAAGATTGTAAAAAATGTCCTCGTCAATGGAAAAATAAATATATAAAATATGATACATGTATCTGATCTAACACATGGCGTATTTAACACAAAAAAAAACAAGTAAAAATCATCCTCATTCATAGAAATGAAAAATGGAATTAAAACATAACTTTTCGAATAAATGTATCATGTCAATTTACAATATCATGTATCTTTTGACAATCATAAATTAATAATAAGTCAAAGTCTTCATACATGTATATGTTATTTATTTTACCGGTTAAAATTGTTCTGTAAAGGTTTTTAGCCATAAAAGCGTTTCTTGATAAAAGGTATCCTATACGTTGCTTTGACTGTGCATTGCATTGCATGTAAACTACAACCAAATTCATGATTTGGGACCATGACTTAAGTAAATGATGAATAGGTTTGATCGAGGATTTGATAAAGGATTTGTGGAATTTCAGATATAGATCTAAGCAGCGAAAAAGTGTCTTTTTTGCTGGATCGAACATTTCGTTTAATTTAAAGGGGGAAGGAAACTAAGTATATGTTGTTAAATTAATCAATTAATTATCATCTACTATAATTGTAAATTGTATTTAATTATTTTCATTAAAAACCCCGGAACAGTGAATAAAGTAAGATAACTGGTCGCTTAATTTAAATTTCCCGCCGCTCTGGGATCGGAGCTACCATTAAACTTCAATCTATGACGTCACATCATCTATTCGGTTTGTTTTATTTTACATTAATATTTCGTAATGTTAGTATAACTACATTTTATTTAGTTTTTGAATTATTTAATAAAAATAATTCATATTTTTGGTTTTTAATACAAGAGTTCTACATATGTCAGCCTCCTGTAAATACGATTTCTCTAACTTCAAACGTGCATTAAAGCTTAATTATGTACATGTAGTTTATTTTCAAAACAGCATGATCAGGTGATAATTTAAACCACTTTATTAGTATGAATAAAATATAATTTTGAATTTCCTTCCCTTTTAATCTATATCAATCTTCCAAGCACAGTATTTGATCCCTAGACGAGAAGTTAAAAAGAAATATGCAGGAAAATCAAGAATATTTCTCTTTTGGGGATGAGGAGAATAGATTGGTCACCTGAGAATTGAGCAAAAATGTAATCGTTTTATGGTTTACAGAGTGCCAGAATCAATACTAATATCTAAATGTAACGATGTGGAAATTGTAAAAAAAATAAATGAGGTCGTTCACTTAAATTAAACTAATGTTCGATAAATTACAAAAAACATCGAACGACCCAGATTTCATTGAAGTCAAATGCACACATGCGTAGTTGAGGCATGTGACCAATCCACAATGAAAGCAGAACAAACAAGGAAGATGATGCTAATATAGGTCGCGTTCATTCGTGACTTCGTTTTATCTCTCATTGCGATCACGAAAGCACCGTTAAAAGAAATTTATATTTCTTTACCTCCATCCCATACAGCAGAATATTATCGCCAGATTAATGTGTAATGTGAATAAATCGCTATCACGCATTATAGACAAGGGATTACTATGCCCTTGTATTAGACCCGCACAAGTGAACTTTTACACTTTGTAAGCGGACACTCCTGCATACGCACGCTGTGGACGAAATGTTGCTAATTATTGAACGTTATCAACAGTAGCTCGCCAAGATCTGGATATTCAATTGTGATTATTGACAAATGCCTTGGGATTAGGGTGATATATGACCTTAAGTGTCACAGGAATGGTTGTATCATTCGTATAAAATCCTTTAACAGATTAATTTGCCAATTCCTTTTTATTGGCGAGAAGGAAATCTGAGAAAAAAGTCGATGCTTAAAAACATACACAAATGTTTTCTTTATTTTTTCTTTTAAAAAGTCCGCATTTCTTTTTCTATTCATCTGTTTATCTGTCCCTCTCTGTCTCTCTATCTATTTATCTACTAACTAGATAGATATATAACTAGATAGATTAATAACTAGATAGATAGATAGATATGTTTATAACAGTTACTGTATTGGACATTTAAGGATTACAGAGGCCATACATATTATCAAAGTATTTAATCTTTGTAATCAAACGATTGTGATATCTATTAAAAATTAGACACTTAAATGACTTGTTTTGATATCTAATAAATTTTAAAATTTATAAAAGACACGAATTAATGAAATCATATTTGTTGGGATTTTCTTGCAATTTTTTGTTTTACCTTTCTAACGTACTTTGAAATGATAGTTAATTTTAATATTTAAAATGCTGAATATATTTTTAAGAAATTCCAAGACTTCCAAGACGAAATTAAAAAAAAAATACATTTTCATTTCTTATAGAAGTTTGATTGCCTTCAATTGATCATGAACTTTTAGTAAAAGAGTTGTCTTTCTTACATTCATCATATTGAATTAAAATAATTTCGACCATTCGAAGACAAAATAACCAATCAAAGTGGTCCGTAGAGAAATCGTGCATTTCTTCATGAAACAGAAGCTTGCAAGTCTTTTAAGCGCAAGAAACACAAGCCTGACCGTAAATTACCATCAAGCAAAACGAAACAATGGATGCGAGCAGACGTGCCATACTCCTGAGAAATATTTTTTAATCTTCAGTCTGACTATCTAGTGTCAGAAAAAAAAATAAAACTGACATTGGGGATAATGAGCTTTCATCCACTAAAACGTTTGTATGAATTATGATGCCATTGTTCTAAAAGAATCAAAACGAAATTAAAGCTAACCAGAAGACAATCATCAGCACATATTTAAATGTGCATATTACTGGCATGTCCTAGACGAACAGTTTAAAAAAGAGATTGGATTTATCTTAATTACATGAACTTTCTATATCTCCCTCTTCGTTCAAATTATTAATGAAAATGTTATACACTAGCATTTTAATCTACTGCCCAAGATAAAACAGGACTACACAACGCAGTATATCTTGAATCACGAGTAGGAATGTATGGTACAAGTAGCTCCGAAGAGAAAACGTGAAATTATGATGATTGTCAACTGCTGTGTGTTTTAACTTGAATATAATAAAACATTCGTTGATTAAGACAATAAATTCATTATATTTAAAAAACGTCCACGCATTGCTTTTGAATGTTAGCTTATTACTGAACGCTGTTGTATCATTTTGTGGATGACTTTGGAAATAATTGCCATTACAAATTAAGAATAAAACTTGAGAGGAAGTTGTGATAAACGATTTTGAAAATTGCTTACTATTAGGCATTACAAATGGGTGTTGTTTTTCGCTGTTTATATTTGCGTTTTTGGTATTTCTTCTATGAATTTAAGAAAAACTTCTTTAACTATCGAGCAAGATTGAGACTTAGCAGATGTTATTCAAACTACAATTGCACTCCTACATGTTCTATTAAATTCAAAAGAAAAACGACGAAAAACACAATTTTTCATCCCCGCCGCAAAACTCTAAACTCAAACGAAATGACATAAATGCTGAAAAAATATGGAAAGCATTGACCTGAAATGGATGTTGCACCTAAATATTTTCTCAGTAATATAAATTACATAAGGACGTTGGGATAAATAGTGAAATATTTGGTAGCACAAGCAATTTTACCCGAAATATGGAGTTTGTAAAGCTGTATATGATTGGATTGGCAAAACTGTTGGCCATGGCTAACCAGTGTGCTGATATGTAAATGGCGGCAATGTTGTCGTCTGCTCGGCTAGATGTTTCGGTCCGGAAGTTCAATATCACATTTAAGATATGAAGTGGCATCCAGCAGACCCCAAACATAGCAACGACAACGATGAGCATCTTAACAACCTGTCAGGAAGAAAGTGAGTAGGATTAAGCAATGGTGATTGAGTATTTAGAATAGAGTAAATCACTACTAAACCGACCCAGTCTGTTTGCACTGTTCTGTGGGTCAAAGATAAAATATGGTCATTTATATGTTGGCTCTGTATACTAACCAGGGGCAATAAACTTTTGATAGCCGTGTAAGAAGTTGACATAGTAAAATAGAAAAAAAAGTTGGTTTTATAAAGCATCGATAAGAACTTGTCGTGTTTCTAAAATAACTACTTGAAGACGATTCAGGCAAATCTTAAGAATAACGTTTCCTCAATTTACAGTAAATCTTTGCCCCAATCGACAAAAGCAATCAAGGTTTCCTATCGGATATTGGTTTCCTTAAGCTAGCAGATCGTCTGGGACATTACGACCCGTTTTTTTCTTGTCTGCAAAATGTTTCAATTTTACTTCGATAAAAATATTTTTTTTTTAAAAGAATGGTAAATGTATGATGGTTTACATTATTTTAGGGCTCATAAGGCTGAACAGAGATAATCCGCTGTTAATGTACTTTACAGCTTAGATGTCAACTTTATGATATTTCTGTTCTACATTATCCATTATCATATAATTCTAAAAATATATGAGTACTATATGTTTGTAAAAATAGATTTTGAAATAAAACCGGAAGCCCCCCCCCCCGGTGGCTCCTGTCCTGTTTACTATAATCAATTTGCAATGTGCAAAACCTTCACCATGTTAGGGTTCTGTATTAAATACTACTTTTATGTCTCTGGATAAATAAATGTATGAAAGGGTCAGCCATGAATCAGGATTTAAACTTTTTTTATGACAGTATGAAAAATTAACATGGAACGGTGAATTTAAATGTATTTTTTTTTTAATTTTGTGTTTTGTTTTTCTAACCCTTTTCTTCAGACAATTCAATTCTAATTACTGTATATACAAGAATCATGAAATGATTTTCAATTATTTCAAACTTTAAATTGAAATTAAAAAAAAAAGTTTTCCTCACGATACATCGTTGGGTCAAAACGATGGTCGGTAAAAGGTTAGACTACTGACAAGCAGATCCAAAGTTCGAATATGAGACTTGTTTTTTTTTTTTTTTTTATTGTTTTTTTTTTAATGCAAGTCCCCTGCCCCAAAGTTATTTCTAATGTTATTTTGAATTAGCACTTATGCAAGAGTATTATATCTTTTACGAACACGCTAGTTTGTGATTTTTGAGAGCGTGGAACTCTTTTCGTATCAACTGTCCCGGATTCCTTCCTTCCATAAGTACAAAGGGTTGTACTATAGCGTTTTTTCCACCGGAATAACTGCGGCGATAAATTCGTTTGTCATTTTTTCATTAATGAATAGAGAAACTTAATTGCCGGGCCTACGAACTGCCATTTATCAGTGGATCTCACAATTAGAATAAAAGCATACTCAGCACTCTATTATAGAGACGCTTTTTAATTCATTACATGCATTTAATCGGTAAAAGTTCCCGCTCGAACACTCCAAAAATACAATAATAGAATGAGTGCTTTTAAATACGACATGGAATTAACGTTGTAGATTACTTTTTGTTATGGTTGTATTATGTTTAGAATTAATATTGATTGTATTAGGCTGTTTCAGATGCATGTTTCACGGACTTTTTATATCTGATGTTCCATTTGACATGTATGAAAATTTCAATATGGTACACGTCCAGCTTGGAAGTCTTTTTTTTTTACAAATTGGAAAAAATACTTTCACACAACCTCTTTAACATTGTTCAACTTTTTTATGGTATTTTATATAGAATTAAAAAAAAAACTAACGCAGATAGCAGAAAACAATTGATTTCTTAATCATATTAAATAAAAAAAATCATATCGATACGAGCACAAAACATGACCTTGTTTTTAAAATCGAAATAGATATGTAGTAAATGGTTTAGTTATTACTTGAAAAAAGTAAAGACAAATTACAATTTCGCAATTGAACAGTTCTCCAAGAGAAAAATGAGAAAAAGTAAATAAGAAATTCTTCAATGTTCATAACTTTCATTAAAAGATAAAATTGATCGACGACAAACTTAAATGAAACTGAAAATGAAAGTAAATCAAAATTCTCTGCGTGCAAAATCTAATTGGAAAAGGAAGACAAAATCTGAAAATTATCGACCCAACTCATCATTGTACTGGAGAATTAACTTTTATGTCTGCCAACTTTCAACATTACAGCCCGCTTTATCAGAGCGTCAACTATTCATGTATATCAATCAATAATGACATATTCCATCATTACCTCAGAGTCGCTTATATACATGAAATGATATCACCAACAAGGGAGTATGAAGTTCTCGGATTCAGGGTGAAACAAGTTTCCGTCGGCGAGCTTTACATGTATTTACGACATTACGTTGTTCATTGATTCTGATATCGCAACCTGTCAAGCTTGATTGAATTATTAAATGCAATTTTGAATAAATTGTTACATAACAGTGAGCATTATCGTTAATCATTGTTTCAATATTTACAAAATATAATTCATTTTCATCTAAAAAAAAATACATTTTGTTTGATTTTAGGTAAAGCTTCTGGTCTTTAAATCAATTGGGGAGAAGTGATTAGACAGATGGTTAGTAATGATGTAGTGGGTTCATATCCTTACTCAGCGTCTCAGAAAAATTGAGTGTTATCTCTAGATCTTTTGCATTATATATTTGTATAATTTTAATGGATCTAAATTTGATTCTTAGAAAGTAAGATATAACAAACATGACTCACCACTGGCATCTTGTTAACTTGGTTTACATATGTCTTCATTATTATTTTATGTGCAGTGTATTAAAAATTTCAAAAATTAATCTTCAATCCGACATTAAAGTTACGGTCTTATGATTAAGATTAATAAAGAATAGTAACAAATTTACTGGAATTTTGCTCATGAAGTATTTGCAAAAAATATTTCTTGTAGACATTTTTTTGAGGTTTTTATGTACATCGCTTCGCCAGTCAGGTACTTTTAATTTCAGTTTTGTCCCTCAAAATATATGAAATAAAACATTCAAAGTTTTTATAGCATTAATTAAACTTGTTTGGAATTTAATGCATCCAATACCATTGAGAGATTTTTTAAAGGGGACAGAGTGGGGGCACAGGAAAATGCTCCTTGCAATATTAAATAGTCGTGTCTTATGAGTGAATAATTGACTGTGTAAGTATAACATGAACACTTGTATACCAGGCTAATAAAATATTTCATTTAAATGCAAGATGCAAAGCAGAGGAGAACAAGTCTTGGAAATAAGCTTGATTTAATACAAGTGATCTAAGGCTTATTAAAAGAAAATATTTGGAAAACAAATCCTCTGAACCGTGTCAAGTTACTTACTAGTACCCGCTAACTGTGTGAAAAACTTTTTTTCAAATGGGATACAACTTCTTACCGTTCTTTGTTTAAAAAAAAAACCCAGCAAAACACGATTTTGTTTTATTCTAATTTGCTCACATTCAAAACAATAGATGGTTTTCTTTGACAAATGTGGTGGCAATTTGGTTTTATCTTAAAAGTTGGTTTTTTTTTCAAATTATCTTGCATTCACAGAACTGTCACATATTCTAAACTATATTTTTATACATCTTTATAGAATATTATTCTCTCCAACATCTATGACCAAAGAGAATACATAATAATGAATAGTCTTTATTACTTTAAAATACATTATTTTTTCAGAAGTTTTCTATACTTGAATGCAATCTTTCCCTCCCCAAAGACATACAAGTTTCATCCTTCGCGTTATTGGATGGTCCTCCGCCGTACAAATGAGAAAACATCAGTAAAAAGCCTTCGGTTCAGCTTCAAATTTGTAAAATCATTTAAGACACGATTTAAAAAGTTCTAAGCTTTATTCTACTGACGTGGGTGAATGACATTCAAGTAAAAAAGAGTTAGGAACAACCACACCGCCCCCCCCCCCCGAAAAACAATGCATTTACTGGCGGGAAATACATGTAATAAGAAGTGCAAAAGTTTCGGAATCTACAAGACATTGTTCCATTAAGAATATTTTGGAAGTTAAACGAGTTTCTTCAAGAACTCAATATGGTTCTTTCGTTTAGAAGTTTGAACCAGTAATAAGTAATTAAACACATATTTTAAAATAAGGTTTAACAAATGTTGCTCAAACGATGGTTTACTTTGCCCGATGGTGATTCGGCCTGTTGTTCATATACGGGACCATTTCAATGAAAGTGTCACTGATCATACTTCAATGGTTGGTTTTTGGTAGACGAAATAGATAAAATACTATTCATAAACTAAAATACAACGTTTATACAACGTTGTAGATTTGCGTCATAAAATACTAGTATAAAAACTTATTTGATTTAAAAAATACAAGAGAATATAAATGAATCATATCTACCTGATTTCAGTAATTTACATATATTTGGTATGTTTTTGCTCAAAATGTAAACTTATAACAAAAAAAAATGTTTTCTTCCCATTTTCTCTTCCAAATTGCTGAAACGCGTGATTCAAAATGTTAATCGCAGATTTTCGTGTGAAAACAAATCTGATTAGAACAGTTGTAAGGTTTCTTTGAAATCATAGCTCAAAGCGAGAGATTAAGGCAAGATAAGTTAAAAAAGGATGGACCGGTATTAACTTGAAAGCATGACCTTAATGTAGCGTTTCACTTGTTTTAGGCTAAAATGACGTCAACAACATCTTTTTATAACAATTGTTATTACATATAATATTTTATAGCGACTGTTGTTCTAGCTTATCATATATAACAAGATGTAATAACAAAAATGTTTCACTAGTAGTCTTTTTAATGCAGCTCGGACAAACTAATTGAAGTATGTAAAAACCACAGGGCTTAACTCCCTTTTCAACAACGTTTGCCAATTCATTATTAAATTAAAGAAACGTTTTGAAATCAAAAGGAAAAAAAAATTGAAAAAATAATCGTCATTTATTCCTTTAAACCTAAAGTTCTTAATTGGTTTTCACCTATAAAATTTCCACATTAGGAATACCTTTAATTGCATCAAAATTTAAAATTCCTTGCAGGCCACCGCAACACTTTTTTCCTCCAAATGATATATCTCAAAAACAACGCCAGTAGTTAGTTCTATACCAGTGTATTGGCTATTTCTGGTATATAATATCATAACCATCAGACCAATGCATATGATGAAGTATGTTTGGGCAAAACTGAAATAAAGATCTACAGGGACGACTTGAACATAAGATATATCATTCAAAATCACCTATTTCTACATTTATGCGTTACTGTATTGATTCTTACTTACAAAATGACTGTCATCAGCCATCAGGACTTTTTCCCTTGACAATCAACCTCCTTAGCGTAACAAAATAATATATATATATATATATATATATATATATATATATATATATATATATATATATATATATATATATATATATATATATATATATATATACATGTACTATCCTCAAAAGTTCCCAATCTTCTGAATGGAGAAACTTTTTGAGGCATTTTAATTAATTGGTCATTTTTCAGAGGACGGTTATTAATATCCTTGGTTTTACGTTGACGGTGCTTGGTTTCCGATTTCTTTGCTCAGATGTTATCTATTTTGGAAAAACGTAAGATGTTGGTTCAGCTGATTTCTTTCTCCTAATCCAGAGACTTCCGCCTTCATATCTTTTTTTAATCTTTCGATAAATTTGAGTTTTTGTAATGTTTAATACGGATGTGCCAGTGATTAATAAAGAGGAGCCCTCAAGGTTAATTACAATTCGAAGTAGTACAGAACCGTAAACCAATTTAATGAATACAATATAATTAAATTCAGAGCTCCATTGAATGAAAATCATGTGAAACAATTTTGCTGATATGTGTGCCGATGTTTTGTATCAAAATACTGTACATTGTAAAAATAAAATATGAAAATCTTCTAATGTTTATTTTATATATCCTCCATATTCAACATAGGGAGAGTCAACGCCTATTTAAATCAATCTGTTGCAGTTCTGTCAGCATATCTGTCGCTGATATTTGATAAAAAGCTACTCGAGCACGAACGAAAAAAAAAATTAGGGGGAAAATAAATCATTGATTTTATTTTTAATGGGTTAAGATTGAATTTCCCCTTAAAAATACTTTTGCCGCAAAGCAAATTGCTCATCTGAGGATAGTAAAATAAAATAAAATACTGAAGCAACATTGATTTCTGTTTTAGCACTAAACTTGACACTTACTTAAAGGTACATTATTACGAACTTAAAACTTAGAACACGCTAATTTGTTGTTAATTTATAAAAAAAAAAAAAAATTTAAAACTAAAATGAGAACAATAATGAAGCGGTGATTTGTTAACTGGAGTTTCTTTTCATACGTGTACACAGAAGTGTACGAATTCATGCTAATATGTGTAAAAGAAATAAATAATTAAAGCACTATCAATATATGCCTTAGCCTGAGGGAAAAATAGGAATCGGGTTCGTTAAAATGACGTTACATCAAATATTACCGACTACAATGACTCATTTGTTTAAACTGACACAACAATCAACTTCCTGTTTAGTGGTTTTTCATTTAGAATTACTTTATATACAGAAATTAACCGCTTTTCATGTAGTTTACAGATAATAGTATGAAGAATGCTTGCACATTATTTACCTTTACTTTTGCCCGCAGCTGCATAAGGTCTCGCACGTGATCCCTGTTGCCGGGCGATGTCCTCCTCCATAGAAATATGCCGACAATGGAGTAGGATATGATCAGAACCAGCAGAGGTAAAGCATAGGTCAAGACAAATATCAAAATGGTAAAGATTTGGTTATGTCGGCTGCTCGGCCAAACTTCTTGGCACTGGTATCTTTCTCCGTCGAGTTTTACCTTTCCAACCGGGGCCACCATGCATGCCAAAATAAGAGACATGAGCCAGATGAACAGAAGAACCAGTTTAGTCCGAGATTTGGACCGCTTGCATTTTAATGGGTACAGCACAACTAAAAGTCGGTCAATCCCGATTGCAACATTTATAAAGACACTAGCAGACACAGATAAAGTTTGCATGAATATGACAATTGGGCACATGGGGTCAGAAAATATCCAGGACCTAAAGACTACATCACCAAATGTGAAAGGCATGCAAAACACTGCCATTATCAAGTCTGCAACCGCCAAATTCACGAGGTAAGGCCGTAGGTCTGTTTTAGATTGTCTACCTTTGAAGAAAACTAAAATTACCATTACATTTCCAAAAACCGAGAAAATTGTTGTCGCGGCGTAAAGACATGATAACGTAATAACCCATGTCAAAGAAAATTGTAGTTCGTGCATTCCTTGCTCTGAACAATTCAAAATTGGTGGAACATCCGTGCAGTTCATTGTTTCATTCATGAGCGACTTGTACATAATGACTCCGGAATTACTACAGATCCTGAACTATTCCCAGATAAGCTAGCTGTTGCGATGGTTTCATTCACGACAGATGACGTTTTACATAAGAGGACACCCACGTTTGTCAAACGGCAATCAATGCATGGGTCTCCGAAAGACGCCGATACAAATGAGATCCAAACTATGTACAAAGCTGTTCTGTTATGTACATTGCAGATAATTGACTTTCACAATTTTAGGTTTATATCGAACATTTTGCCTAGATGCAAATAAAACCACAAAATCTCTAGTAACTGTGATTTTAAAAAAATATTTATACATTTTGCCGCTGGTGCCCAGATCTGTAATAATATTAGTAAATTAGCCAAATCTGGTTTTTCACTGACGTTTGGCTTATCGATAATCAATTACAGGTAACGCTTCCGTTTTGCGGCTTTTGCCACTCATAAAGCTGCTTTAAACAATCTATACACATCATGTACACTACATAATAAAAAGGAATAGAAAATCTTATTTCAAATTTTAAAAGATAAAGCTTTTTCTAGGAACTGGAGAATCAATATCGATGTAAACAAGAATTTCTATTTGATAATAACAAGGCATCTACTTTCTTGACCAATGGCTATCTGTTCGTGTCATTTTGTATTCCTATTAACAGAGGAAAATCAGATGGTAAGTCATTTCAATGCTTAACCTGTTGGAAGTTATATCTTTTTTTTCTATTTCAGATGCAACTTTTTTATAAAACGGAAATTGACGCGGATTAAAGAGCCGTTACGTCTGAGGGGCAGTCTAAAGTGCTCCGCTGTTAATTTAGTATTAAAATAGATGCGATAATGCCCGATTTAGTACAATTTCACAGTAATAACATCAATACTAGCCATTTTTTTCTATTTTCAGTATATATATTAGATAATATAAATAAATTATTCACATGCTTTTATATTCGGAGGCGTTTGCACTTGCACATCTTAGTGTTCAAAATAGCGCGTTTTGTAAAGCAATTAATAAAAAAAAACATTTTTATTGTTTTAATAATCAAAGAAACATTTTATTTTTATCAAGTAGGATCGATAAAGATATTTCTTTTCTGGCAATCCTTATAATAGATGAACATACCCTCTTTGACGCAAAATGACACTTAGATTCAAGTCATGCAGTCATTTCTACCATCCCATCGACATAAATTTGATCGATTCTAACCATCTACACCTTCTCAGAGCTTGTAACTATATATAATAAAAGTGCCACTGAATAAAAAAACTGACGTACGTTTTTGAAGATAAGACATTTTTATAATTGCTAAAAGCTTTTTGTACGAAAGCCGAGAAGGATCATTCGAGATTCGAGATTCAAAATACGAGATTCGAAATACGAGATTCGAGATTCGAAATTCGAGATTCAATATCTAAATTAACCAATCAAATCATGGATCTGAAACCTGTATCCTAGCAACATCAAACTGTTCTAAATAAAGATCATTCGTACATGATCTTTCCTACAAATAAATGTCTTAATAGCTCTTATATAGTGGTTATGAAATGGTTGAATTAACATTGATGAATTAACCCCACACAGTATAAACAATTAAATTAGAAATAACAATGTTGGCTTTGCGAATCTAAGTGGTTTTGTTTGCTCTGTATGTATTTCCCCCCAAACAATTTTAACCCGAAGTGTATTCGCCCCAACTGTGTAAAACTCGGCTCGCGAAGAAAGATCTGTTTAATGTAAATGTTTTAGCTATGAAACGAAACTCAATGAAATAATCGACATGTCAAAATATAGGTTATGATAAAGTTTTCAACCATAGAAGATATAATGATTTACAACCTCAAAGACAAAAATCCAGATAAGAATAGTGTATTGTAGGGTATGGCAATGCCATTGTCGATATATGAGAGAGAGAGAGAGAGAGAGAGAGAGAGAGAGAGAGAGAGAGAGAGAGACAGACAGACAGACAGACAGACAGACAGACACAGAGAGAGTTTTGTAGTGTCAAATTCAGTTTTGATTTAGAATTTGAAATTGATTTGATTTGTTACAAGCATATATAGACAATAATTAAGCCTCTAAAAGGAGAAAAGAGAGGAGGTAGCTAGGGTAGGGCAGACCAACTAGCAAGCTTTAATTTTAACGGTGTTAGCGCACCTGTGATTTACATCGACTCTCTCTCTCTCTCTCTCTCTCTCTCTCTCTCTCTCTCTCATCACCTAGCATTTCCTTTTCCGTGAGCGGGTTTGGGGTATTTGTGATGTCTTACATTAGCTAGCAAAAATGATAAAAAAAACATGAAATTTTCTTTAAATTGTGTGGGGATGTTTTACTCCAATAATCTGTTTTCAGTATATACATTTCAAGAGGGGGGGGGGGGGGGGGGGGGGCTATATAGTCCTAATTAGTTTGCCAGTTATTCTGTCCCCACTTTGTTTTCTCTTCGTTTTCCAGGTTTTTTTTATTTGGCTCGGCAAATTAATATAAAACTTTCTGTGTAGCTCCATAACGATGCACTGTAGATAAATTATGAGTAGGTTTACTTTTGATAAACAGGTGTTGTATAGCAGTTTTTCCCCCATAGTAGCTTCTCCCCCCGGAAAACCTACTATATAGTAGACTTTCCCCCTGGGGGGAAAAGCTACTATATAGTAGCTTTTCCCCCATAGTAGGATTTCTCTCTCGCGTTTTTGGATCAGATTTTATAAAAAATATTTATGGAAACCCAGTAAGGATTAAAATCAATGTTTCTACACTTCCAGGTTGTATATCTGCATCCATCTGTCAGGTTAAGTTTCGTTTTGCCGATTTATTATTTTTATAGACAATGCCGAAAATTGAACATGTGTATAATGGAATAATACGTAGAACTTAATTAAATTAGGTAATTAATTGAAAAAGTACTTGGTTTCACAAGATATACACTTACGTGTATATGTGAGTGAAAATGATTTGAGAATTTTGTAATAAATCTATCACTCCGTCTGCAAATTTTATTCAAGCTAAACCCCTGTTTTAGAGAAATTTTGTTTCCGATGTTTAAAATCCTATTATAATGAATATAGTGCATATTCTTTAGGGTGCCATATCTCATAAACTAGAGATAACCACATCACCATATATTTACAGTGGCAGTGGTTAACAACTTGTTGATGACTCTAAAAATTTGAGCCCTCAGGGTAGGGGCCCTCATTGTTTCAGGGCCCGATGTTTAAAACCCCATTATAATGATTGAATAGTGATTTATAAGTGGGGGCCCGAATATCAAATTATAGAGATGACCACTTAACCATATTTTCTCAGTGGTAGTGGTATAGCACTAGTATATGACCCTTAAAGTTTTAGTCCCCAGGGTAGGGGCCCTTAATGTTTCCAAGCCCGATCTTTAAAATCCAATTATTACGAATAGTGTATTTTTTAGGGCTATATATCTAAAAAAAAAAAAAAAAAAAAAAAAAAAAAACTAGAGATGACAACATCAGCATATTTTTACGGTCATTAGAAAGTAAAAGCATCATTTGAAAATACACACTCACTTCTATATTTCCTTATCAAAATGGTTAAAAACTACGTTTAATTCTGCTTTTCTTTTTAAATTTACGAGCAAAAATATAAAAAAAGGTACGCGGGTAAAATCATTATTTTTCAAAACATTTAATCAATTCATAAGATGACTAATGATATAATAAATAACTAAATAAATAAATCAATGACTTTTTATTCATGAAAGTAGCAACCGAAAAATTGTATATTTATAAATCACTTTGCAAAATAAAAAGCGGGAAATTTTGCAGGCAGTGAATGATAATATTTACATAAGGTTAGTTAAGGCTCCATTTCACATTTTCCAGAGTGACCATCAAAGATACCGACTTTGTTCTGGTTGTAAAGTTACATTACAAAAATCTTTACATCATAAAACCTCGCGTTTCGTTAAAATTGTGCTTAAAGACATGAGTATGAATATGCGTGACTTTAAAACAAAATTGTAAACACTAACTTTACACATGCCTTTAATACATAATCAATTAAAATACCCCTTACCCATGATTTAGAAACCCATCAATCGAAGTAAAACATTTCAGTTCCTCATCATATCATTGCACCCTTTCTCTCGTTTGATATTTAGAAGTAGAAATATACGATTATATTTAAGATCGTCAATTCTACCGGTATTAAATTATTCTTATTCCCTTCCTCTACAAAATTAAGTCAAATTTAGTCAGTTTCCTGGGAGGAGCTTATACATAGATGATAGTACATGGGAAAAATAGAGTTCCAAACCGGCATATTTTCATTCAAATGTATTCTGACGTGTTCTGTGAAAATGTCAATGTCATAACGTCGAAGTCAAAACTGTAGATAAACATCGATTGGATGAAAAAGATTCGAGGTATTCTGAAATCCATGTAAAAGGTGTTGCAAAAAGGTGCAACAAAAGGTGAAATAAATGGTGACGACACGGGAATGTTATGAAGGAGCGTGCCTTTGTTCATATCAGGGTTGAACAAACCATGTATTTTATTCTATGCATTAATAAATGCCATAATCATCCTCTTATTATTGCCACGAATGGTCCGCCATAAACATGACCGGAATTTTAAAAAAGGGGGAAAATCTACTATGTAGTAGGTTTTCCGTGGGGGTAATCTGGCTATAAAAAGAGGGAAAACCCACTATATAGTCAGCTTTCCGTGGGGGAAAAACTGCTATATAGCCATTCTTCCGGGGGGAAAAACTGCTATATAGCCATTTTTCCGGGGGGAAAGATGGCTAGGGGGAAAAGGCACTATATAACACAGGTACATATCCGTACTTGATTTTTGATTTGACTCTTATAATCGGATTTAATATTCCAATAAATATAGGGTAGGAAAGAGAAGACGGGACTTTTTTGCGCATATCCTACTGTACCATTCATTCAACACAGGTATTAGCACTCATCGAGTTCGACTTGCTTTCCTTTTTTTCATCCACTGGATTTAAAGCTATTAATTTTTGAAAATATTTTGAATTTATGGCCTGATTATATATAAATAAGAGCTGCGCTGGTGCATCTATTTACCCAAATGGACCAAAATATAACCAAATGAATCTAAAAAATTTGACAAAATTAGTTTTAAACGTACGACACTTTTTCAATTCTAATCGGGTATGTCCTTTAGAAAAATCTTGAACCACACACATTTTAGCAAACAATACGACAATTGTTTCATTTTTTTATGGGGAGGGAGGTGGTGCCGGTAAAGGACATGTATTGCTTGTGGCAGTTGTGCTATACTCTCATTTGTTATATTAGGTAATACTACATATTGATATAAAATGAAAGTTTCCAATTAAACTGTACATAGCTTCTATCATGCATTTTGACCCGTGCGATAGTTTAAAACAATTTTCAAAGCATTTAATGTAATTCAACCGATCATTTTTGAAATTTAATTTTCTGGATCCCCGCCTGATATGTCAGCCTTCTTGTACATGTATATTAGAATTACATGTACGTTGACCATATGTACACATTAACATAATCGGCTATGTTATGGGACGATACCATTTTTTATCAATGTTTTTGCAGGATATGTAACAAATAACAGTCTATTTGTTGGTTTTTGCTTTGATTATTTAAGATAATTTGCCGCCATCTTTTATGCATTCCACACACCACTCACAGTTTCTTTATTTGGTGTTCTGTGTGTATGGCGACAAATTGGTAAATTTGCACCACTCACCCCTTGTACATGTAGCTTCATCCTGATTACATTTTATCTGGCTAAGTGTAATGTAGTAGTATATTAAATACACACATCTTTGTTTGCAGTGCTTATTTACATCTTTAGAGATTTACTTACAAAAAAAGTAAACATTTGTATGACTTATATGTAATTATTGTCAATTTTGGTGCGGGGGGGGGGGGGGGGGGGGGGTAGGAAACTACGGAGAAACTTAACTTGGCTGTGAAACATATGCTTTTATTCTTTCTTGTTGATATATCAATGAATGAATTATAACAAAATACATGTACAACAATTAATTTTGAAATATTCATGCACAATCAAATTTTTAAAAAGTTTTACTGTTCTCTGCACAAGAAATCGGCAATGTGAACAAATTGCCACCCTATCATCCCTACCTTTAATTGTAGAGAGTAGGTATCCTTCTATATTGAAAACAATTCCAAAAGTAAGACTCATAATAAGTTGTTTACTGAGGAAAAGGAAAAAAAAATGTATTTATTATTAATTCCGTATGATGTGATAATATCTCAATGATTTGTTTATAATCATAGTACTAGTGTATCACTGTATGCATACATAAAAACGATAAGAAATGCTTATATTTATTAGTGAAACAGGACAGATTATTTATATTTAGATTATTTAGATACATGTACTAATCTTCATGCGGGGATCTAGAAAGAAGGGGGTAAGGGGATCTGGACCCCCTCCTCGGGAAAATTGGAGCTTATTAAATTTACATTGATAGTAAAATTTTTTAAAATTGGCCTAGGACCCCCTACAGAAAAAATTAGCTACGCTTATGAAGTTCTCTACCATAACCGCATTTTTACACAAAAGGGGTGAATAAACCCGGGTTTTAAACTATTACTGGTGGTGAAATACCCCAGGGTTCAAACGCATCAGGTGGAAATGCACCAGGGCAAACAAAATCACTTAGATCCGCGAAGCACACTGCATTATTACTAGTCTACTTAGATATTCTGTGTAAAAGTAAATACACATAATTATTTAGTTAGGTAGGGAGAAGTGAACATAGCATTTATTAAGAGCTATTAAGACATTTATTTGTAGGAAAGAGCATGTACGAATGATCTTTATTTAGAACAGTTTGATGTTGCTAGGATACAGGTTTCAGATCCATGATTTGATTGGTTAATTTAGATATTGAATCTCGAATTTCGAATCTCGAATCTCGTATTTCGAATCTCGTATTTTGAATCTCGAATCTCGAATGATCCTTCTCGGCTTTCGTATTTTTGATATACTATTCACTATGAAAAATTATACAATCACAAAACGAATTATTTCATTTAAAAGAAACATGTGATCATGTTATGCAGAGATCTGTTTCCGGGTGAACAATGAGCACATCTGAAATCGGTTTGGGTACAAACTTTTGATTAATTCCGTCAAAAAGTGTATGTATGTTTTCATGGTTTTTTTTTAGCATCAGCCTGCGGGTTTCTTCAACATCAACGATATTGAGTAGTTGTGCAGTAATATCATGTGGATGATATAATAGAATGTTGAAATAAGCAAGACTGGTCAAATGTGGACTAGAAAAACATGCAGTGTGATCAAAGCATTCATGTTTTCTGGTAATTCAACCATTCATTAATACGGAAGCCCATTTAGGACCTATCAAAAAATATTTTTCAATTTGATATAACGAATTCTTGAATTTGTTAAAACGAATTTAAATCGTTATAACGAATTGTTGAATCCGTTATAACGAATTAAATTTGTTATAACAAATTTTAGGAATTCGTTATAACGAATTTTATCTGTTATAACAAATTCGCTCAATTCGTTATTTCAAATATTGAAATCTGTTTTAACAAATTAAATTTGAAATAACGAATTCTTGAATTCGTAATTTCAAAGTTTTAATTCGTAATTTCGGTTTTTTAAAATCGGTTATAACCATTTTCCATCCAAATTGTGGTAACAAATTTCATATTTTGGTGAACAAATTAAACGGGGCGGACTTCATTTGTCCCATATCGGCGTACGGCGAAATGGCAAATGAAGTAAACCGGCGTAAAAACAAAAATGGATGAATATATTGTCACAGCTGTTGGTGTAACCATGGTAACAGATGTAACAATTCTAGTAGATATCTTTCTTTATCGGCTTTGTTAGAATTCCTGCATACATATAAACAAAATATTTAAGAACTGTTAAATATGTAGCAATGCAATTTCACCAAAAATACCAGGATATACAGATTTGTTTCGACGGGTTTCTGCGCAAACTTCCAAAAATTTGTTTAATTAATGCTATCAATCAATGATCATGCTGATTTATTAACATATATCTGCATTTATCATCTCATTACATCACCAAACCGTGAGATTTCGCCATACTTAAAAAAATACCGGTCTAGTATAGAATTTATTAAAGATAAGGAATCATTCTTTGAGTATTAATAGTCTCAGGTGATTTTGGCCAGGGCGTGCTCAAATCCAATAAAGCTCGAAGGGCTTTATTATAGATTTGAACAGGGTATGACCCAAATTATCACCTCATAATATTCAAAGAATGATTCTTTATTACTTATATTTACAATGTATATTACTTCCAATTTCTACGCTTTAAAACAACAATCTAAAACCACTGGGTTTTTTTAATGTATAACACATGCTATGAATTATTACGCAGCACAGCCAATACTGTTTTTCGTTATGCTGTAGGACATTCGCTCATATTTTATGAAATTATTGCGCTATAGGTTTCGAAATTGATTCGTAATGTTATCACAGTAAAGGACACTTAAATATATAAATATGATATTTTATATGATGTAGCCACGCATTATAACCAGGATATGAGCATTTGTGAACTAACTTTCCATCGGAACGATGTATAGAATAGGCTTTTTTATGTAAGATAACCAGGCACTATAACCAGGATATGCACATGTGTGTACCAACTTTTCATCTGGATCGGCTAACGTTTGGGAGGAAATTCGAGAGCTATTTGGAGGAACTTTGAACTGATATTTGCGCAATTCAAAAAAGGATTGAAAAATTCGATTTTTACATTATAAATGTTCATTAAAAGGAATGTTATGTACATAAGATTTACACCAAAATGTTGATTTAATATTAGTATTTGAGAGAACAATAAAGAGCAATGTTACAGGAAAACAACAACAGGCACTTAGCATCGGAGTGGGGGAGGGGTTGTAGAGTGGGGCAGGGGGACGAGACTACCCTTTTCAGCAAACGTTTTCTCGCAACAAACATTTTTCTTGAATTTACTTATAAAAGGTAAATTAACATAGAGTCCCTCCCAATGTTTGGGACCAGGTAGAAACTGAAATGAAAGGGAGGGGAAAAAACTGTAAAATTGAAGTTAAAGGTACACTTAACCCCCGGGTTTTTTTTTCTTTACAAGTCAAGATTGTTTGGATGAGTCTGTACCCTCTCCACTTCTCTACGATGCTCAATACGCGCTTAAACAAAATATCATGGTTTCGTTAATACATGTATACTTTTATGTTAAGATTTTATATAAATCAATATTATCTCGTGCATTGGGCCATTCACCAGGTTCTTAGTCCAGAATTAAAAAAACACCAAGGCTAGGAGGGGAGATAGGAAAAAATTATTTTGATTTTCTTTTTCTCAGGAGTTATTTGAGGGGGGTATTAGGGGTGAGCAAGTCCCTTAACCCTTGTAGATCATTCAATGACCAATCACCAGAGTCTGTATATACTTAACCAGGGTCTGTACAAGTATCACCAGGGTCATTATCCCCATCAATAGAGTATGTGTGCCCATCACCAGGGTCTGTAAATTTATGATTACCAAGGCCAGAGTACGTATTACCAGAGTTTGTAAGTCTATCACCAGAGTCAGAGTACATATCAACAAGCCCTGTGTACCCATCACCAGGGTCTGTAAATCTATCAGCAGGGTCATTTTACCTATGATTAATGTCTTTTTTCCCTTCATCGGGGTCTTAATATGTATCATATGTATCACCATGGTCTGTAAATCTACAAGCAGGGTCTTAGTACCTAACAACAGAGTCTGAACACCAATAACCCGGGTCAGTATTCCCGTCGCCAGGCTCTCACTACCTACTAGTATCACCAGGGTCAGAGTACGTATCAATATGCAGTGTCTGTGTTCCCATCACCTGGGTCAGCATACAAATAACCTGGGTCAGTGTACGTATCATCAGGGTCAGTGTACGTATCTTCAGGGTCAGTGTTCATATCACCAGGGTCTGTATACCCATAACCTGGGTCAGTATTACGATTATCAGGATGTCTTTATCTACTACCAGGGTCAGTGAACGTTTCACCAGGGTCTTTGTGCCCAAT
Organism: Magallana gigas; assembly: GCF_902806645.1. Taxonomy (NCBI): domain Eukaryota; kingdom Metazoa; phylum Mollusca; class Bivalvia; order Ostreida; family Ostreidae; genus Magallana; species Magallana gigas. Next base: position 31,923,577 of record NC_047568.1, read on the forward strand.
ACCAAGTCAGTAGATCCATCACCAGGGTCTTGATGCATATCACCAAGGTCAGTATACATATCACCAGGGTCTGGGTGCCCATTACCAGGGTCTCAAAACCTATATTGTGATAAATATTGAGACCCAGGTGATGGGTATACTGACTCTGGTTATGCATATACATGTACAGACCCTTGTAACATATACATTAACGTTGGTTATAGATATACTGACCCTGGTGATGGGTATACTGATTCAAGATATAGGTATACACACGCTAGTGATGTGCACTCTGACCCTATTCATAAATACTAGTATATAGACCCTGGTAATAGGCATATAGACCATGGTGAAACGTACACTGACCCTGGTGATAGGCATTGAGACCCTCATGATGGTTATGGGGATTTCTGGTTATTGGTAAACAGACCCTGGTGATGAGCACAAAGACACATTAACCCTCGTGATAGGTACTGGGACCCTGGTGTCCTGGTGATGGGTATACTGAATCTGGTTATGCGTATACAGACCCTGGTGATTTGTACACCGACCCTGGTAATATGTACTCTGACCCTGGTGATGGGTATACAGACCCTGGTGATGGGTACACAGACCTTGGTGATGGGTACACAGACCTTGGTAAGGAGTTATGGACAGGGCTACATGGGTTGGTGTCCTGACCACACATCCCCATTCCCAATAACTCCTGAAAAGAAAAACAAATTAATAATCCCTCTCTAGTACAGTCCAGATACAGTACCATTGGTTTATATATACATGTAAACCCAATTTTTTCTTACTTGTATAAGTAAGGTAACCGTGATATTTTGTTCAGGCAGGTGGCATTGTAAAACAGAGGGAGTGGGGTGGGAAAATTGCCAACAAATTCTTGACAAGAAAAAAAATTATTTTTCAAAAATTTGAAAATCCTTCACCGTTAGGGTAGCTATAGAAATGCTAAGTTTACCTCAAACTTGAATTTCACTGATTATTTCCTCCCCTTCAGTTCAATTTTTTTTACATCCGCCGAAAGTGCTATGGAGGGGGGGGGGCAACTGCATGGGGACAGGTCTCCCCCTGCCACTCCCAACCACCCACCCGTTTGAAGCTAATTATAAGTGTCTATTGTTTTCCTGAAACATTGCCTTCATTGTCCTCTAAAATATCATCTTCGCTAGCCAAGGGTTTTCGGTCCACTTTATGGGGAGCAAAAAGGACCGAAAACCCTTGGCTAGCGAAGATGCTAAAATATTTTAGTAACTTTTTTCAGTGTAAACCAAAGTTACATAACATTCCTATAACTTTTAATGACTATATGTCAGGTTTACTTTACTGTGATAACATAACAAATCAATTTTGAAACCTATAGCGCAATTATTTCATAAAAAATGAGCGACACAAATGTCCTACAGCATAACGAAAAACAGTATTAACTGCGCCGCGTAATAATACTTAGCATGTGTTATGCATTAAGAAACAGTATTGGAAATAATATAAATATAAGTGATAAAGAATCATTCTTGGAATAGTATGAGTTGATAATTTCGGCCAGACCGTGGTCAAATCTATTATAAAGTCCTTCGAGCTTTATTAGATTTGAACACTCTCCGGCCAAAATTACCTGAGACTAGTAATATTCAAAGAATGATTCCTTATTCTTAAATCAATTTTATACCAGACCGGTATTTTTTTTAAGTATGGCGTAATCTCACGGTTTGGTGATGTAATGAGATGATAAATGCAGATATATGTTAATAAATCAGCATGTTTTTTGATTGAAAGCATTAATTAAACAATGTTTTGGAAGTTTGTGCAGAAACCCGTCGAAAAAATCTGTATATCCTGGTATTTTTGGTGAAATTGCATTGCTAAATATATAACAGTTCTTAAATATTTTGTTTCTATCTACTGTATGTAGGAATTCTAACAAAGCCGATAAAGAAAGATATCTTCTGTAATTGTCACATCTGTTACCATGGTTACACCAACAGCTGTGACAATATGTTCATCTCTTTTTGTTTTTACGCCGGTTTACTTCATTTACCATTTCGCCGTACGCCGATATGGGACAAATGAAGTCCGCCCCGTTTAATTTGTTCACCAAAATATGAAATTTTTTACCACAATTTGGATGAAAATAGGTTATAACCGATTTAAAAATACCGAAATTACGAATTAAAACTTTGAAATTACGAATTCAAGAATTCGTTATTTCAAATTTAATTTGTTATAACAGATTTCAATATTTGAAATAACGAATTGAGCGAATTCGTTATAACAGATTAAACTTGTTATAACGAATTCCTAAAATTTGTTATAACAAATTTAATTCGTTATAACGGATTCAACAATTTGTTATAACGATTTAAATTCGTTTTAACAAACTCAAGAATTCGTTATATCAAATTGAAAAATATTTTTTGATAGGTCCTATATGGGCTTCCGTACATTAACGTAAAAAAGCAGCTGGTTTTTTTAAATTTCCAAACTTGAATAAACATGTGGCGAGTCGCAAGGAAAAATACAAAAAGAGGTGCAGAGCAAACACACCTCTAAAAAAATTAGAGGAAGGATCAGATGTCATGGAGGAGTGAGCATTCTCTGCTGACCGGTCACACCCGCCGTGTGCTATTTGTCGTAATCGGGGAAAATATCAAGGATCTCAATGAAAGAATGACCCCTTGCCTCCACACTTAGTTTTCTGTTCTGTATTAGTTGAGCGAATATTTAGAAGGACATCGATCGAGGTTCATGACTGTCAAACATACTTGACTCAGTTTTGACTGATGACAAGTTGGCCGAGTGGAATCGTCCAAGTTATTGGAGAAAAAAGTCGAACATATGAAAACACTGCAGACGCACAAAAAAGTGACCAAAGAGGTTCATTGAATTCAGGGTTTCAGTTGACAAATAGATTGTTCGAAGTTCTAGGTTTGATTTATTACGTCTTTACATTTGTCAACAAAAACTGACTTAATATATGATAACAAAAACCTTTTCCCAATTTGATTACTATATGCAAAGACAACGGTATGTGTATAGAAAACTTGAGGAAACATTATTATTTCAGACCGATGATTTAGGTAAACAAGATAACATTTTTAAAATATACATACATATACATGATTTTAAGCCAGTTTTCTGTAGAGTCATTTGAATTCCTGGGTGCCAATTTCGTTTACTAATGTTTCACTTTTTTCACGTTCGTCGTGCCGCCATTTCGAATTTTTTACTCACATGATAAAACCAGATGCAAAAGAGGCCACATCACTCACCCGAGCATCAATAGCCTCTACATGGATCAAATCAGCTTTATGGAGTCAAATACAAAATATAATTATGGTGTTTTAATGATGGTTGTTTCAAATATTTAGATAAGAAGTATATTTAATTATTATGATACTTATGGTAGTACATAATACATGTATAACAAATCGTAGCATTGCATTTAATATATAAGAATACTTATTATACAGATTTTACATAGATTCCTCTGCTAATTTTTGAACCGCTCCAGAGACCCAATTTTTTTTTTTTGGGGGGGGGGGTGTCATAGTTTAAGAAACTTAAATCTAATCTATATTCTTAATCTTAAGTTAAACTTTTAACTCTTACTGGGGCCCCCAGTAATGGTTTTCTATATTAAACTTTGAAATTCTTCTTATGTCCAAGAATGGTCAAGTGGTCAGCAATATTCATTTGAGAATCGATTCAAAACATGTCACTCAAGATGTAAAAAAAGTATGAAGATTTTTAGATACAAAATACCCAAGGGGACAAATTCTGCAAGATTTGAACACATTTGAATTAACACTTCTTCCTTCTACAAAGTTTGCAGCTTTAAATTTCAGGCCAGATTGTTTTGAGAGGAATTAATATTGTATTATAGGTTTTTAAAATATTTCCATGTAAAAATTCATAGAACTTTATTACCAGGCGAACATTATTTCAGTATCAGCTAAAATAGGAAGATATAGTGAGATACTTAATAGTTTATGATATGGGGTTTTTGCTCCAATAAGTAGATTCTTTTGTCATCTGGGCACACGGCATCTCAGGTAAAGTTATAAACAATTTTTATTACTAGATCAACACGTAAGGATAAATGTAAGAGTAGCGCTCCATTCCTTAGATGTAATGGTGCCAAGGTTCCAAATGACAATGGAATCACTTGAAAGGTGCATTGTGAATTATTATGAAAAATACACAAGCAAGTGTCCGGACATAAAACTATGCGATGCATTTTATCTTCGTCCACTTTCCCAGCCAACAGAAAACCAAGGGTTCTCTGCTTAACCCCTTGACAGGCATAAACTTGCAAACTGTTGTCTCAGACATTTGCAAGGAAGGTGGATTACATTGATTTGGAAGCAACCAACTACTCTTTACGTGCGTCCGCAGCTATTTGAATTTATCATGCTGGTGTAGACGAGCACATTATATCAGAAGTAACTGGACAAAGATTAGATGCAATACGAAACTATAAGTGAACAACATCAACGCAGAAAAGAAACGTGAGATAATTCAAGGGAAGAAAGACAGCGATAGCGGCAGCAAAATTCGAAAGTATACGGACGATTAGTTATATATGTGACTGCAAATGTTACTGTCTATAAAAACTTAATATTGCATTTGCATTCTTATAGGAAGTAGAATTTATTCAAAAACTTGTACGTGAAAAAAATAAATCACTCGCTGTGGCCTTCAATTCAACATTCAGGTTTATCGACGACGTATTATCAATTAACAATTGTTATTTTCATACTTACGTCGACTCGATATATCCCAGTGAACTTGAAATAAAAGATACCATAGAGTCTGTATCACCTGTTCTATATTTGGATATTTTGCTGGACATGAACATTGATGGTAACCTAACAACAAAACTTTATGATAAACGCAATGACTTCAATTTTTCTATAGTCAACCTTCTTACTTATGTAGCAATATACCTTCATCACCTGCATATGGTGTTTTTGTCTCAGTTGATTCGATAAGCAAGGGCATGCTCTTCGTATGAACAGTTTCTAAGACGAAGCAAGCTACTGACAAACAAGTTGATAAAAGAGGACTATCAACAGTCTCGCTTGAAGTCATCTTTTCGTAAGTTCTAGGGTCGATACAACGACCTTGTCAGCAAATAATTCTACTGGGTCGCATGCTGACTGACGTTTTTCATACTAATTTAATCACCTAATTGTCTACGGACTTTTCGGATTATTTTTCCCCGATTATGACAAAAAGCACACGGCGGATTGACCGGTCAGCAGAGGATGCTCACTCCCCCTAGGCACCTGAGCCTACCTCTATGGAGGACCGGAGAGATATTCATAACCTGGATCAAGCAGCTAGATAAGAAGATGAAGAGAAAGAAGAGGAAAATAGCGCTAGTCATCAACAACTGCCCAGCCCACCCAAAGATTCTCGGACTGCAGTCCATAGAGCTCGTTTTCCTGCCACAAAACACTACATTAAAAACCCAGCGTATGGACCAGGGGATTATCCAGAACCTTAAAGTTCACTACAGGAAAAGAGTTCTGGTGCGCTACATCTCTGCCATCGACAGAAAAGAAACACCGCACATCTCCGTCTTGCATGCCCTTCACATGCTGATTCAAGCATGCAACAGCGTCACAGAGAAGACCATCTCTAACTGCTTCAGACATGCAGACTTCACTCCCAGCAGCCCCCCAGAGGAAGACGACGACTTTGACCTCGACGACGACATCCCCTTCTCCAGACTACGAGAGCACGGCCTCACCCCCGATGTCCTGCAGCAGTTCGCCGACGCCGATCACGAACTACAGACATGTGCTGAACTGACAGATGAAGATATCCTAGAGGAGGTTAGGATGAACAATTTAAAGAGCCCGAAGCTACACCCTCTGATGAAAACGACCCTGATGACCGACCGGCCCCTGTACCTACCATGGACGAAGTTCTCCGAGCTTGCGACACTATCCGCGCCTATCTTCAGAACCGTCCAGACAGCGGCGACTTACTCGTGATATTCAACAAAGTGTGTGATCTTGTGAGCAGAAACAACTTTAGCCGTAATTCATCCCACAAGTCTCGTATTACAAACTTTTTTGAGTGTCTGCAGCGCCTGTGTTGAACCAGTGACTGTGATTGTGTTTGTAGTAAAATGCTAATTGTACCAGATACATTTATGTTTTGACATTTGTTTTGTGTGTTTAAAAAATATTCATTATGAACACATGTCTTTGATATCGTTTATTCATTCTAAATATTTATGTTGTAAATTGATGAATTGTCATTTTTATGTCATCGTAAATGAAAACGATATTTATATTGAATAAATACATGTATTATGACAATATACAATATTCTTAGTTTTATTCAGTTTAAAACTGCGTTACATTTTAAATATTTAGCATATAATTTTCTTAATTATATTCCTTTCTTAACATCTTGATCCAATATATTCACCTAGAAAACACAAAGAAACGTCGTTGTTACAAGTTCATGTGCAACTTAGGCATTAAAATGAAGAGTTAAATCATAACATCCGGTTAGACTAAATTTAAAACCCGAAAGCCAACCCGGAAAATTCCGGACTCTTGAAACATCGAACTCCCGTGGACTTCGAGTTATCAAGAGTTACCTGTAATATTAAAACAGACCAAAATTTTTGAAATTAAGTTATAAGTGTAATCCTTTACTAGAAATGAATCGAAGAAGGTCAGGAATATAGAAATCAAATTAGCAAAACCTGCAAGCGTACATGAATAAAAAACAAACTGAGCCACATACGACTAGTGATGCAAGATCTCATATTATGCCAGTGTGTGAAATTAACAAAATGCATGAAATAGCCCAAAGGACTATCCCACTTAGATTTGGGATAGACCTATGAAAAATGGGATAGTCCACAAGTATCAACAACAAATTTTTTTATCAACATGAATTTATTCATATTCATACTCAATCTCGTATTCAGCAATTTGCCATGCGTCCTTATGCATGACAGAAGTTTTGTGAGTTCTAATAGCATCAGTTCTCAAGTTTGATGTGCCGTTAAGCCATGACAATGATCCAGGATGCAGTGTCCCTTGGGGATTTTTGTAGAATTCTTGACAAACCTCGCACCACATTTTCTTTTCACTCTCATCGTATTTGAGCCACGATCTGCCCACCTGCCAATGTTTGTGGAAAGCACGATGTCTTACTTTGTCTTCATACCTTTTTCTTTTCTCCTTTTCCATATCTGTTTTGCACTTTCCATCAGTTTTGTGCTTTTTAACAATATTCTCTGCAGTTAAATACTTCAGCATGGCGGATGTACACAATGACAAACAGCAAGATTTAGGTAAATATAGTTACACAATATAAAATATGTTCAAAATTCTCCTTAATGTTGAAATTAATAACTATATTAAACAAAGTTAGTCTAAAAAACATAACTTGGAAATTATTTATTCTGATTTTCTTTTTATTCCGATTCAATAATAAAAAAAGTTATTTTGTTAAATCTCGTTTTAAACACTTTAAACACAAATTTCTGGTTGATCCTATGCCTGGTCGGTCCGTCTATATCCTCATCTTTGCCTGGTCCGTCTACGTCCTCATCATTGCCTGGTATGTCTAGATCCTCATCGTTGCCCGGTACGTCTTGATCCGCATCTTTGCCCGGTGCGTCTATATCTGCATCATTGCCCGGTGCGTCTACATCCTCATCATTGCCTGGTACGTCTAGATCCGCACCATTGCCCGGTGCGTCTAGATCCTCATCATTGCCCAGTGCGTCTATATCTGCATCTTTGCCCGGTACGTCTAGATCCGCATCTTTGCCCGTTGCGTCTAGATCCTCATCATTGCCCGGTGCCTCTAGATCCTCGACTTTGCCTGGTACGTCTAGATCCTTGTCTTTTCCCGACACGTCTAGATCTGCATCATTGCCTCGTGCGTCTAGATCCTCATCATTGCCCGGTCCGTCTACATCCTCATCTTTGCCTGGTCCATCTACATCCTCATTATTGCCTGGTACGTCTATATCTGCATCTTTGCCCGGTACGTCTAGATCCGCATCTTTGCCCGGTGCGTCTAGGTCCTCGTCTTTGCCCGATACGTGTATATCTGCATCTTTGCCCGGCGCGTCTAGATCTTCATCTTTGCCCGGTACGTCTAGATCCGCATCTTCGCCCGTTGCGTCTAGATCCTCATCATTGCCCGGTGCCTCTAGATCCTCGTCTTTGCCTGGTACGTCTAGATCCTCGTCTTTTCCCGACACGTCTAGATCTGCATCATTGCCTCGTGCGTCTAGATCCTCATCATTGCCCGGTCCGTCTACATCCTCATCTTTGCCTGGTACGTCTAGATCTTCATAATTGCCCGGTACGTCTAGATCCTCATCATTTCCCGATGCGTCTAGATCTTCAACTTTGCTCGGTACGCCTGGATCCACATTTTTGCCCGGTACTCTACACCCGGTACGACTGGTCCTTTATCTACGCCTGGTTCTTATAGATTCACATTCATAAAATGTCTACCTACAAATGTTTAATTTGAATCTGCGTCACACTCGAAAGGACTCGCAAAATGTCACTTCTTTGCATTATGCACGTAAATCAAGGGGCTTATAATGTATTTATTACACGTACAGTCCCAAAGCTTTTAGAAGCTTTGGTACTCTGACGAGTCTGATCAATTTAAATTAAATATCTGAAGAACTCTTTTCTTGTTTATTCTTTTCAAATGTCATTCTAAACAGTGATTAAAACAGTTCCTTTACTGGCTAAAATGAATTAAATTCTGCATTTTTAAATTTTGAAAACGTTTCGTCAATTATGTCGTCAAGTATTGCTACTGAATATCTTGAGATTATTTAGAAAACATAGAAAATTTTATTTATTGAAACTTCATTAAATTTTGTAAAATTAATCGTAGAAATACTATAATGTACAAGAAAACTACATGCTTATATATCCTACTTTTAAAAACAAAATCGATTCAACGTACCCGTAGTAAAAAATCAAATTCAGTAAAAAAAAAATCGTCAATACATTAAATATTCTTCAACGTTAACTTTCGTTTTTGACATGTTCCCTGATCTCAAAGGCCCACAATCCTCTGTCGGGTGTCTTAGGTTCCAAAAATGTTCAGTATGGGGATGCAAGAAGGTCGTATCATTGGATCATGACTTCCATGTAAGTAGGATAATTCCGTCTGTGTATTTCAATATACGACATACAAAAAATTTCAAAGACTCCTTTTATAACGAACTTCTCTACGTAACCGTGAAAAACAAGATGTTTCAAGTCTCTTCGTGGATATTAGCCTTTCAGAATGTTGAATTGGAGAGATACATGTAGAAAGGAGAAAGTACATACATGTATATATGTGTGCGAGAATCATAAGAGATGCATGCTTTGGTGAAATTGTTGAGAGTGCTAGATAAGAACTGTAGGAGTGAGATAAGAAGTGTAATGCCAACTTGTCAAACTTTATGCTTTCCTTGAGTCCTAATCCGGAAGTCAACAATATCTGTTTCAGGTTGGTGATTAGGGCTCCACTCTGTGGGTGCCCTATAATGATGAGTTTGTCCGTCCGTCCTCCCGTTCGTCTGTCTGCCCGAGCTTGCTTGTCAGGAGCATATCTTCTCTCCCCTTGGCCAAATATGACTTCATCCAAAGAGTGCCATTTGGTTAAGGGTGTTCAGTGCTCTTGAACCGTGTTTCTATATGCAAGTCTAAGCTTAAGGTCATAGCAGAACTGTATGAAAAATCCTTTCCGTAGCAAACTACTCTCCGTTCTCTCTCCTTGTCCCAATCTAGCTCATACTTCACTAACAGAGTGCCTATGCTTAAAGAGTGGTCAGTGACCTTGAACTAAGTTTCAGGATCAACTGTAAAGGTCGTACCAGAATGATATTTTAAAAAACCTTGTCCGGAGCTTATGTCATACATGTTTCTACTCTTCACTTAGCCTTATTTGACTCATACTTCACATAAACAGAACTTTAAGGTTAATGGTGTGCAGTAACCTTGAACCAAGTCAATGTGAAGGTCATAGCAGATGTCTTTATAATCCAACATAGACGTAGATAAGTTATAGGTCTAGGTCATAGTAGCCGCATGAGAAAATTTATTTTGCACCATTACGAAGATCCTATGGAATTTGTAGCCCTCTCCAATATTTATATCTGAGGTTTACTGGAGAGGGCTACAAATTCCATAGGATCTTCGTAATGGTGCAAAATAATTTTTTTCATGTGGCTGACTTCGGTCTGAAAAGGTGTTTTTTTTATACTTGACTTCTTTCAGATAAAATGATTTTTTAATTCAGGTTGATCAAACTAACCTTATTTAATTAAAACCAGATAAAACACATCAGCATGTTTACCAATCGTCTTTTTCAGCAGCCATGACAGTTCACGCGTGATTTTACGGGATTTACGTTTCAAGATTTGATGGGCTTGATAACGTGAATGTAAGTGTAAATAAGCGATCTTACTTCGTTCTCTCACTAAAACATTCAAGGAAATGATATATAATGGACCCCTCATCCAAGCATACCGGATGTGATGGATGATGGACATTCTTTGAGTACAGCCGGAGGCTGAGGAGTATCAATAGCATATTTCTTGACCAATTAAATGCGGGCTCGCTATTCAAAGAATTTAAAACCCATGTGACCTCACTAGTATAAATTACCACCGCCATGCTTAAATCGCTCATAATTTAAAGCAAATTTATTGTCAATGCATAAGTATCAAGAGAGGCGGGGAAAATAAATTCATGTCCTAATCCATGTTATCACATGGGTGGGAAAGTTGATACTATTCAGCCTCCGGCTGTACTCCAAGAATGTCCTTCATCCATCACATCTGGGGTATTCTTGGATGAGGGGTCCATTCTTTTCATACAGCCTTCGGCATAAAGGAGTATCAATAGCATGTTTAAAGAATTGACATAAATTGAATCAAATTGTTTATTAGGAATAATCACATCAATCACAATTTAATACACCATTCATAAAAGAGTTGGAATCATTATTATTATCAACGTCTCTGAAGTAAAATCTCCTGACGTTCTTTGATGAGGACCAGTCTCCAGTGCTCAGAATGTTCGATAAAGACACACCAGAGCTGCAGGGACGGATGCTCAACGAATTGAATGTGCCTTAAAAGTACTAATGTCTATTCCTGCACTTTCCATCACACATTTAAAAGGGGCATGGTCACGATTTTGGTCAAATTCCATTTTTCTGTTTTTATTATTTACAATGCTTTAGAAATGCATTCCTAATGATCAAATGGCATTTAATAGTCATTCGTGGAGTGATAAGCAAGATTCAGGGCTTACAATTCTTTGTCATGTTAACAAGGCCCGTGCCCTGTTTTTGTTTACATAGGTTCAATATACCAGTGAAACCCTTTTTCAAGCTGATTTGTCTATCTTTTTATTCATTATAAGCATAAATAAACAGTTTCTAACTTTAAACACATTCATTTTAGGTCTAAAACTGGAATTTTCACCTCAACATTCAAAATGTAAACAAACGCGTTGTTTACATAGCAAAGAATTTCAAGCCCTGTAATTTACTTATTACTCAACGAATGATTCTCAAATTTCGGTCGCCTATTAAAAATGCCTTACTGAAGCATTGTAAATATTAAAATCGAAAAAATAATTTTTGACCAAAATCGTGACCATGCCCCTTTAATCCACCTAGCTACAGTACTTGTGGAAATTTTATTAAAGTTCTTAAACGAGACGAGAAGTTGATCACACTTGCGGTTTTTACTTGTTCGTTTGATATATTCCTGTAAAGTACACAACACAAATTTTGTCATCCTTGAATCTTTCAAGAGCAATAGAAAAAGACTTTCCTGGTCTAGATGTCTTAAGTAATGATGAAAAATAAAAAACAACTAAAAGTCATGTTCCTAATATTCAAGTTTACAAGAGTTTGTGCTCTATCTGCTGTTGATAATGCTAAAAGTGTACATAACTTCCAGGATAGATGCTTCATGTCTAATGAATCCAAAGGAAAAAAGAGATTTTAAATATTTAAGAACTATACTCACATCCCATGTAAATTTATATCTTGGCAGGTTTGGTCTTAAATTAAACAAGCCTTTCATAAATTTAGTAAGTAAGGGTGAATTTTTATTCCAACTTTGGTCTAATAATGATAGAGTTTGAGTAACAGCTACTTTGTGAGTATTAATACACGAGTAAGACTTTCCATCTTTGAATAACATAAACAAGTAAGACATCAAATCCTTTTCAGATGTTTCATATACACTTTTGTTTCGTTTATAATACCAAAAAATAAATTTCCGCCATGCAAGGTCATATTGTTTTTGTGTTGATCCTCTCCATGAAGACAGTATGACAAACTTAACGTTTTTTGGAAATCCTTTATCCTGCAAGGATTTCCAGAGAAAACTGCGGCGGCTAGAGTAATTTTCTTGTTCAAAGGATGGTTTCTTTTTCCTTCTGTCATCAGATCTGCATGTCTTGGCAGTCTAACTGGAATAAAAACAATTATTGATAGTAAAAGTGGAAACCAAGTTTGGGATCGCCAGACAGGAAAAACAATTGCTTTTTCTACCCAATCTTCCCTAATTTTATTAAAAATTCTTCCTAATAAATGAAAAGGAGGAAAAATATAGGGCATCAATCCTGTCCAAAGAAAAGTAAATGCATCAATTTTCCATGCATTGGGACTAAAACACCAAGACACATATTTGTGAATTTTATAGTTTTCATCCGATGCAAAAAGATCAACATCTGGACAAAAAAACTGAATTTCTGATTTTAAACTCCATTCACAGGATGTAGAAGTTTCCCTAGAATAATAATCTGCCACTTCATTTAATTTCCCAGGAAGATACTGACATGTTATCCATATATTCCTTGTACAACACCATTTCCAAAAATTTTTTGCTAAAGAATCCATATCTTTTGATACCGTTCCACCCATATTATTTACATAAGAGATGGCTGTTTTATTGTCACACTTTGTGCCTACATGAACATTGGTTTCCTCATCTATAAAGTATTGCAATGCAAAAAATATGGCCAATAATTTCAAGTAATTGATATGGAACTTTTTCTCATGTTCTGACCAATTTCTGCTTAAATGACCTGTTTTAAAAACTGCACCCATTCCATTACAAGAGGCATCAGATTCTATCCATCTATAGGCAATAAACGAATAGGTTTACCATTTTTCTATTTCAATATTCTCTATCTACCAAACAATTTCTTTTTTTCTTTTATCTGATTTTATGATTCCATCATATTTATCATCATTCTCATTCAGTGCCCTAACTTTGTCCCTTTCTAAAGCTCTGTAATAAAGGGGTCCAATTGAAATTGCATTGAATGCATGTACAATGAGTCCAATGAATGCTGCCACCTCTCTTATACTAATACAGTCTTCCTGCAATATACTTTCAGCAGCATTTTTTATTTTATCTATTTTGTCTCTTGGTAAAAATACCTGTAGCCTGCATTGCTATATGAACCTCTATTAAATTTGTCCCTCTTGTATTTATCAAAATCTGATAACTCTTTTATTTTCTTTTGTATATCAGGGCCAAACAAAAAATCTGTTACTGGTTGAGTGGCATTGCACATGTCAGAAAACTTATTTGGCAAAACTTTTCTCCAAAAGAAATCTCCTTTTTTGGGACAATTGATACACAGAGTTACAGAGTACAATAACTGCATGTTTTATCAAATTTCTAACTTCCTTCAAGTTCTCATTTGACTTTGACATTTCAGCTATTTTAAGCAAAGGAACAATCTCTGTTGCTATAGTTGTGTGAACGGCTTGAAAACCAGAGTCTCTACTTTGAGCAGATTTTGGCATAATATTCCAGATATCTGGATTTACCCGTGGAGCTAACAAATATGTACAATTAGCTGGTTGGGGATGACTTTCAATTATATTCTCTGTTTCACCTTCTTTAGTACAGAGAGTGTTCACCATGTTTGCTAATTTATCATCAACATTCTTTCCTTTTTTATCTGACGAAAACCATTTTGGAATATCCCAGTCATTATCTACTTCTTTTTCTTGTTCAACTGATTCTTTATCATTCATGAAAAAGTCAAAATCATTTTCATCATTTATACTTGAGCCTTCATGCTCATTATTATTGACATCAGGTCAACACTCTCTTGTTCTAACTGATCTAATCTTTCTTTCTGCAGATTATAAATGCACCCAATTATGTCATTAATTCCCATCATTTCTTTGAATTTGTCAATATTTTCAGTGTCCATATTCAATATGCCTTTTTATTTTTCTTTGCTTTCGTGGCAGTTTTGCTCTTGGCAACTTTTACGTTTGCCACCTTTGTTACATGCTTAAGACGGCTTCGCCGTCGAAGTTGAAGGCCCTTGTTAATTATCATTGTGTATTGCAGAACCTGCAGTTGACCTTATTTCTTTCATTTTAGAGGCGAGTCTTTTTTCTGCCTCTCTAATGTCCTCACTATCAAAACCCTCAAAAGACTCATCACCCGAGTCTGCCATAATTGATAAAACGTCAGAATTTTCTGTCGAGGACATGCATGTAAGTTTCAACAACAAACTCGTCTCACGTGTATCATATGAAAACACCCAGACCACGTCTGAGAAACAATAACACACTTTGAAAGTAAAACGTGTATAAAACACTCTAAGTTAAGACATCGTCTTAACTCAAATTTTAATCAAAAAATTCTCCGATAATACCTTATAGCCCGCACAACGTGCGCCAAGAAAAATATGAGCGATTTAAGCATGGCGGTGGTTATTTATACTAATGAGGTCACATGGGTTTTAAATTCTTTGAATAGCGAAACCCAAATTTAATTGGTCAAGAAATATGCTATTGATACTCTGATATGCCGAAGGCTGTATGAAAAGAATGAAAAATTCATATTTACCGCGTTTATTGTCCCCCGCCGCAATGCGGAGCGGGGACATAGAAATGCCGGGCGTCCGTCCGTAGGTCCGTCCGTCACACTTTTTTGTAAGCGCTCTCATGCCTACAAATTTTGACGGATTTTCATTAAATTTATACCAAATGTTTATACCACTAATACCTTGGTCAAGTTCCTAAATCAGCCTTGGTCGATAGACTCGATACTAGTATACTGCTTGACCGGCGGGGGACCCAGGGATTCTATTCTTGTTATGCTTAAAATAGGAGAATTCCTATATTCAGTTCAAGATCCGCTCCTGATCATGAATTCTCATTGGCTGTCCCAAAAAAAACCGATCAAGGTTAGTAAGCAATGCGGACCAATTCAACCTGCATTGTTGACATACACGAAAAATAACCGATATATGGACTAGACTTGATATTTTTGGATTAATCTATGTCATACACAATTACAATGTTTGAGTTCAGGTAAGAAATGCAAATAATACATTAACGTTTTGTAATTCATATAATTCAAAACTAAAACAATCTTTGCATTCGTTGAAATACAAATCTGTAATGTAACACAAATATATGTTATTGGCATTTATATATAATTTGAACCGAAATCGTTGCGGGATTGCATCACTCCCGAACTTGCACAATTACGGAGATTCTATAGAGTTGTAGCCCTCTCCAAAAAAAAATAATAATAGGAGAGGGCTACATTATTGCAGCTAAGGTGAAAGCAAAACTCTCTAAAATGAATGCTTTTCATCCTTTTGTCCATTCTTTACGAGACCATTTGAAATGGTCACTATCTCAATGTTGTCTAGTTTAGTTTTCAAATTAAAATTTATATGCTATTGCGAATAATTATTACTATACAGATTTTAGGACTTTTCACACTCTGCAAATAAGTTTTTATCCTACATATTATAATGCGGCTCTGATTTGATAACATTGTATTTTTAAACCAAAAAGTGAAATACAGGCAACTGTGGCCTTTGTGTGCTCGATCCTCCAAAATGAAGTCTTGCGTGGTTTTCATTTTGTGCCTGATCCCAAACAGGGTAAAAATAATCAAAAACTTACAGAACCTGTACAGATGATCTGAAACTAATATTTTATATATAATATTATTTTTTTTCTTTCTATTTTGATGAATTTTGTATAAATAAAATGTGTTTTGTGATATTTTACAGCAAAAGTGAGAGGGTTTGTAGTGTGCGTAGATTAGAGAAAGATGAGAGTCATCTATGCAAACAGAAAATTGAATAGAGCAGGGGAACGTGTTTAAAACGTGTTTAAAAGTAAGTACTAAACATTTGTTCCTAGGTGGTCAGCATCAAGATGTCAGATTATGCAGACAAAGTATTGACTGTTCCTCACTTCTTCGATTACTGATCGAGATGGAAAAAGCTTGATTCGAAGCTCGTTTGCGCTCACTCTTAGTGGACACACAGTATTATTCAGGAACCAAAAGATACAATTGAATTAAATTATCATTGATATATATTTTCCTTCATTTAGCCATTTACTATTGTATCATTTTCATGCTTATATTTAAGAGGGAAAACCGGAGACTTCAAGAAGATAATGCCATTGTTCGACTTTTCTGCCTTAGTTATCTTTTATTATGAAAACGTTGTACACGGAATGCCAAGACAAGAAAAACCCCCAGACTTTTATGTTTGATATAAGGTACAGTAATGTTAATTAGAAGCCCAATGTATATGTATGTTGGTAAATAGCTCCAGAAATCGAAATATATTATTAAAAGAGTTTTAGTGTGCTTTTGTATTTTTTTTTCTCAAAATCAACATTCTTCTGAATTTTACTTTGGTCTCGACTCACACATTTTGAACTTTTTTATTTTATTTCGACCCAAATATTTCGAAAAAAAATCCATTCAACAGAAAATTAAAAATTATGACCCGTAAACTATCTATTATAATATTCTGCCATCTTTCTTCGAGTGAGTGTAAGAGTAGATGCCATCTTTTTTAGCGGGGCATCGCAATTCACAACACACAAAAAAGCTTAAGTAACATCGAAAAACCAAAAAAGTAGGTATACAACTCCAAATAACGGATCAGTAAAGGATGTTAGCAGTATATATTAACGTACTGTTACCAGGTCTTGTCACATGGAGGCCTCCTTTAAAACGAGCCATATTATTTATTACGGGCAATTAGTAAAAATATGAATTGTATTACAATAATGAATGGAAAATATATACAATGTTTTGACGATTACATAGAGATGTTAACCCAATTTTTTCAGCCACACCACCAAGAAAAGCTTGTTGAGTATTTTCCATCAAAACTCACACAACAGTTGTGATCCATTTGTCACAAACGTCACATAATGTAATGTTGTCAAATTAATCTGGCAATAAACATTCTCCGGCACAGTTTTTAGCCGGGCTTTGCTGAAAGCAGAGCCCTGGCTGTAGGCAGGCAAATTGCCAATGATACTATAAATAGCACAACTTCCAACGTAAACAAAACACCGAGCAACGTCAAAGTAAAAGCTTCCGCTATACCAAATAGTTACACAGAGAGCCATGTTTTGTCAAATTTATTGGGTTTTTTTTTGTTTGCGAATAAATTTAGCGTTGAATTTTTCTCCTTCCTTATTAATTATTGTTCTTATTTTCATTTATAGCTGATAACAAAACAATTCAGTCGCTCTCTGGCGCATTTCCGACATTAAAAGCATAAGAGAGAGAGAGGAGAGAGAGAGAGAGATTGCCAGTTTTTACTTCAATATATGCTTAATGACACATCAAAAGAGCCCGGCTTTCAGTACTACTTTAGTACTTTGATTAATATTTGTAATCTTTATTTCTTTGTTAAGACTCGAACGCCTAGGAGGGTTTATTGCTTCTCTTTTAGGAAATGGCGTCAAATTTCCACTTTCAGAACATTGATACAAATGTTCTATCATCTTTGGCGTGTCCAAGGTGGTTAGTGTTAGTTGGCATTTCTTAATTTTTTAAGAGGACAGAAGTTAGTTAGAAATGCGATGACAAACACCCAACATTTTCACCGCGCTCATGAATGACCTCGTTATTGTCTTCATTTATTGGTTCGGTTAGTGATACATCATCCGTTTCCGTTTCAATGTTTCCAGCGTTATTTTTGGTGTAGAGATTGATTAAAGGGTAAAACCGTTAACTTTTGAAGACATGTTTCCGACACTGTTCGCAACCGAGGACGTTTGAGAGCTGAGCTTGGTGTACTGGAAACGGGAAGAGTTTGAATGTTGGAAATTTCGATCTTGCTCTTGATAGATGAGTTGGGAGCCGTTTTTACCTTTTTGTCGCAATCTTCAACGCCGATGGACAACTTTCCAGTGATTATATGTCAGCAAATCACCAACGCTGCATTTCGTATTCTCCAAGCACCAATTTCAGGCTCCGGTTTTCAGATCTTCTTTCATTTGCTGATAAAGTCGCAAACTGGCAAACTCCATAATTAAAAAAAAAACATCGCATCAAATTCAGTTTGTCTTCTGCTTGTTATAGCTGTTTCAACTGGCGAAAGTGAAAAATTGACATCGTCAAACTTAGCCCTGCTCTTTTTCAGCTTATAAATAAGTCCGTTTTGATATGGTTCCAAGATATTGCTAATTTAAGGTTAGGTAGAACCTCAGACAAAACAATGATAAACAATTTTTCTGTCGACCACATAGACGTTTTTTTCTATCTACTATCTTTGGCATCAGTAATTTAATTTTTACTCCAAAAGTTGTCATGAAGATTTTGAGACTTTCTATCATGAAGGCTACTGGAACTGTATTTCCATCTTATTTAGAAATTTACGCTAACGCATTGTTGTTGTTTTTTTAAATATAAAAATAGAATCATAATTATTCAAAGATATTGATTTATTTGATAACTTTTTCAACATATTTCATATTGGATAATTCTTGTGGTTTTTTTTCGTAATTGAAACATATATTGCGTCTAGATTTATTCTCTTGATTACCCTCCTTTTTTTTAACCTGGACCGGATAATTATATATCAGGTAGGAGGATTGCTGGAACGCACGGCTTTGCGAGATAAAGAATGTCATTATCGTATAAGGGGTTTGATGTTTATGATTATGAATTCACAATATTTGTATTGCCATGCCACTAAGTTTGGGAATTCCTTAAATCATTCTTTATATATTCCCAAAGTTTTGGGATTAACATATATATCGTCTGAGGTGCTAAATTCGTTACGGTCCTAGAGTCGTGTCCCTTTTGTTTTCTTCGCGTATCTCGCGAGATTTGGATCAAGGCTGCACATTCCGTGAGAATTTTTTTTTACTACGATATGTGACGTCACTTCAGATTATACAGCAGCCGATAATGCGATCAAAACAGGTAACACTTTTTGTTTAAATTGTTATCTTCAACTATTTGCTAAGGTTACTTATTCTTAAATAAAGATTAAGACAAAAATGGACAAATGCACGTCTAAACCTAATATTTCAGAATATAACAGCGGTTGTTTCTTTGTTGACATCCAGTCAATGAAAGTTATGTGATCTACTTGAAATGTTCAAGACCTACCACAGATAAAATTAAATTACGAGAATTAAAGTTCCTTATAGCGTTTTAATTCTGTTTTAATACAGATTGTATATTCCCAACAGATCTCACAAATGCCTGCAAAATTGTTAAGGAACGTGATATTTTAGTGAAAAAAGGCATCAAGGATATCTGAAGTGCCAGATACTACTCTCAGAGATAGAGTTTTGCAAAAAGATGATGCAGAGATTTCAGGTTTTTTTTAAAAAGAGTCCGGTGTTATTGTTTAACTGTTTTTTATATTGTTAAATTTATTAAATATTATTAATTAATTTTCATAATTTGTTATAATGTGCAATTCATTATTGTTAGCACTTTTGTCTATTACAAACAAATGTTTAGATTGCTGGCCTTATAGTTTTGTTTATATCTGACCTCACGGCTCTAGGACCAGTTTTCAAAATAGCTGCCTCCACTTCTTTGTTGCCCACACTGCTCACTTATCTATATATTAAATAAAAAATAATGAATACAGTGTAAGGCTTTACGAAGAAATAGATGTAATTTAGGTATGTTATAAATAATTTAGTGCCACAATTTTCATTAAGTGATTAAAATGGCAGATATTCTTAGGGTAACGATTCGTGGACCTCCGATGATATATTGAATAAATTGAAGATACTTTCTTATTAAATCCTTACTTTGAGTTTTCTATGATGCCAATATACAGACTTGGGATACCCCCATGTTGGGTATAGTATCCCGAATTATCAAGATAAAACCCAATAATAGTGTTATAGAATTCGTACCAAAGTACTTTTGTTATACATCACAAAAATAGCAAAAGTTGATGCATTTAGATATCTTCCAAAGATCTCTTTTAGTAAACTTTTTCCAGGAATTTTTAATGGTTTACTACTACTTTGACAAGCTTTCTTGCAAAAAATTAGGGCACCTTACCAGGCATTTCTGCAAAATACTAGACAATTTCCTGTATAATCTTCTTGAAAATACACTTGAATTGTTGATATAAAAATAAATGCATCCACAGCACAGCGATATTCACTATATTAGAACTATATCTCCTCCGGGGCGGTGCTTTGAACTCACGACCTCTAGAACCTATACGCTTCTGGCAGTGAGCGGCCACGGTTCTAACCACTCGGCCATCTAGACATATAACCAGGTCAAGTAAATTTTGATCATTTTTAAAGTATTTATAAAATTAATATTTTTTATCGGAACTCTTTATTACGAGGAGATACAAAAAAGATTCTCGAGGAACGTGTCGTCTGACCTTAAAAAAACAGATGGTAGATTTGAGTGCGTGAATTTGCAAATGAAGGAAGAACTACGTCATGTTTACGTCATGAATATGACGTCATAAACATGCCATTATCTAAGTTGTGGCTGCTTTGGTGAAATACCCGTATATTAAGTAATTATAGAAGAGTAGAGTCATGTTTCTATGTATCACTATAAAATTCTGGGATATTGGGGCCGATTTTGGCTCTTACTGTCCTAGCTCTTTGTTACAGAAAAAAATAGAGAATACATACAAGTGATTAAATTAAAGCGACGGAACAAATTTGTTCCGTATCATCATTTCAAAATGGAAACTTTAGAAAAGATCTTGGTTTAAATCTGGGTTTTTTTTTTAAAGAAATATTTTAGAAAATGAAAAAAATTCTGAGGAAAGAAGTATTGTACCGATGTAATGCACCATTTCTCCTTGGGCAAAAATAATACATCGGTACAATAATTCTTTCTTTACTCCTCGAGTTTTCGCCAAAATTATAAAACACAATTTTTACACAAAATAGGAAAAAGCAATTGATCTTATTAAGTACCATTAATATTAATTTCATCGTTGATAAGATTATATTTTTAAGTAAAGAAAATTAATCTGCCCTAATTCCCAAAATTATAAAATATGCTTATCAACAGACAAGACCATTTTCTTCCATTCTTTTATATCTGATTGAGGGGGAGACTGTTTGTCTTACCGGTTGCCATTTCTTTTTCATTCACCTCTTTTAAAGTACGCCCTCATCACGACATGACATTAATGCTATGGATAGTTTAACAGACGGTTGGACAAACTCTAGGCTATGGAAACATGACTAAAATCTCATGAAATGGGACAGTAATCTTATTTAACATCGGTTTAGGCAAAACTATTTATTTAGCACTAGTCTCAAAACATATGCTGTATCTTAAATTCCATTGCGTTATGCAACGGACACACAATTTATCTTAATCATCTTGGAAATAAGATACAACTTAAAACCATTGTGACAAACGCGCTGATACAGCTTATCTCCATTTTTCAAAAATGACATCTATATCTCCTGAAGTCCAATCCAGAACTTCCTTTAAATTGAGATACTTGTACAAAATACTGATGAAAGCATTTGAAACACACTGCCTTCCTCGACTCCATTCTGGAAATATACTGAAACCTGGTGAAAATTACCAAAAACACTCTTTTCAACATCACTGCTACCACAAGCACCCTTTTGTTGTTTCTTCCTTTCATTAGAACAAGAAGGTAATATATATCTCTTTGGCATATTGGTTTAAATTTCTAAAACAAAACTCCCTCATAATAATTTGATACACTGAACATACACATATAAATACGCCCTTCCCTTTTATTGATATATGTCAGAAAAATAATATGATAGGATTTGGCAAAAACCTGATTGTCTTTTCGTCTCCTATAAGCAGTTTTCTTCGAATGTAAATGAAACTTGATGACGCTATCGTGTATGAATAATTAAGTGTACGAAGAGTAAAACTAATGAATTATCACACGAAAATTTGTGAGGTATTCGTATACAAATTGTTCTTATAGTACTTAAAGTATCCATTAATTAAAAGGTATAAAACAAACGAACTATTTTTCATCCATTATTTTAAAAGGTAAAAAACAAACAATGAACTATTTTTCATTTTACTCAATTGCAAAGCGGTTTCACGCCACGGTGTCAGTCTCGTCAAGAGCACTACTTTTAAAAGCACGTTTCGTTACAAAACATACACTCATTATACTCCAGATATCTATCTAGAATTAAATAAGAATTTGAATAGAAAATTTGGGATTGATATTATTAACATCATATCCATCTTTTCGTGTATTTTATCAACATCGATTAACACGGATTATTTGAACGCGGAATACAAAATTGACATTATATTGAGAAGTTTGCCCCACACAGATTAATTTTGCGTTGAGCTTGCGTGACAGCCTAGGGAAGTTGAACATAGCTCAACTCCCAATAACAACAACAAATTTGGCTATCTTTACTTAGGGAAACACTTACGTTTAAAAGATATACCAAAATAAGCTATGTTTTGCAATTATAATTAACTTCAACTTAGATTAATATACTACAATGTTTTAAAGCAACCTTTTGGTTCTTTGATAGTTTTTCTTTAGTTTGCATTTATGTGTTTTGGCCAATAACTAATGAAATGAATAAGTTGCATGTAAACATTTTTTGTCGAGAGTAACAAAGTAAAACACCAAAGTTAACCAGCTGTATCAAATTTTGTTCTTGGTTATCAAACCTAGTGGTACAAACCATTTATCTCCTTATCAAAGATTATTATACTTGGACGTTCATTTTATTAACTTGCAGAAACTTTTTTTTTCTTCATAAAATTCATACAAATAAACAAAGGATTCCTTATTGACTTGTACACTGGAGCGATCGATATAATGCATCTTCTCTTTGTATAATTAAGTATATGATTTTTGTTTTAAGCTAATCTAAGGAGATACTCGTCACTAAAATTATATCACAAAGGATTTGAAGAATCGCGATGTGATCATAATTACTGAAACGAAAATCACACGGGATTTGAAGAAAAATGCAATGTTGCATAATGTCACGTTTTTGAGGAGTGAGACATTGACAGTGTAAGGCATCCCCCTTTATACAACACGTTTTAGGATTTATTTTTTTTACACATTTGAATAAATAATATCACGTTATTGAGGAACGGCATATTAACAACATTGTCAAGTTAAAGCTTCAAGATCTCTTCTTTGTATTACATGTTTAAAAAGGATTTTTTTTTTATTACAAAATGAAATTAACTTCCTGATTTTTGAACAACCGGGGTAGTGAATTACTTTTTCACAATCGATAAACGTTTTAAAATACTCTTTCGATTATACCAGACCATTTGTTTAAGTACATTTAGAGCAAACAATAAATACTGGGGTTGTAAACTGAGAAATCAAAAAGTAATCATGTGAAATGGAAAAATCAAACACTGTAACTCCGAGACTCGTAAATAAAAATTTCAACGCAGGTCAATTGGTGATGTTAGAGAAGAAATATGATCTTTACTGTTGTAGAAACCTTGCTTGAAGCTACTTGATCTTATAAAGTGATCTGTGAACGTTGTCCTTTAAAGTACATTGATAGCGGTGGAATCTGTGTTTAGAATTCTGTTGTTGCATCTCTCTCTTTCATCAAGGCCTATAAAACCGAGTAGAATGTCCGTACTATAAAGGTTTACAAACTCGGTTAGCGTTACCTCAATTCAATAAAAATAAAACATTATACTCATCATTACTTCCTCTTGTGTAACACTGAATTGGTAAAACTTGAAGGAACATTTTTTCAAACAGACCTTTTTCGTTTCAAGTGACATCTTTTTTTTTACTTTAGAATTTTAATATGTAATAATACAAATATTTTTTGGCTACAATTATATCTTAAGATAGCAATGCACATCCTACTTGGATTAAAAATAGGGAAACTGTAAATAAAATTAAGGTCTCGAACATTAAATCTTTTGCTTCAAGTCTGAAATGTTGATTAAAACTTGTTCTGTGGTTAAACTTGTAAGCTTTTAAGATATTGAAAATGTTTCTGGACAAACTAAGGGTGGCCAAATTTTACAAAATCGTTTGTATTTGTATAAACACATGCAACGCAACTGCTTTTGTACATGGTACAAATAAATTCGTGTAATTTGCTAAAAATATCATTTTACATCTATAGAAATATCAGTGGGAAAACTGAGGAAAAAAATGAATAAAGACCTACATGTAGTAACAAGATATCTGTGAGCCAATGCTCACTAGTGATACCCCCGCTCTGATGTGAATATGCAAATATGCAAAGTCGACATTTAACAGGAGGTTGACGTCTGATTGGTTAAAAAAAATATCCCACGATATGGCATGCCTATACAAATACTGTGTAAAAATTTCAAGCATCTGCGATAAACAGTTGCTGAAAATTCTTTGACAAAATTTTGTTTGAAAATTTTTGCTAAAAATAAACAAAGTCGTCATTTAACAGGAAGTTGACGTCTGATTGGTACAAAAATATATCCCACGATATGGCATGCCTATACAAACATTGTGTAAAAATTTCAAGAATCTGCGATAAATAGTTGCTGAGATAAATGCGACAAATATTTTTGTTACGGACGGACAGACAGACACACAAGGGTAAAACAGTTTACCCCCTCTCCTTCGGAGCGGAGGTATTAAAATGGTGACAGAAAACCTGAAAAGGAGAACCATGGTTCCGGTAAGAATATTTCGAAGCGCAGACTTGGAGAAGAGGACTATCCATGACATACAGTTGAAGGACGGTTTCACTCTAGCAACTGTCAGATTTGGTAGAAAAGAGAGCCATGATCACCTAGAAATTTGAGAAGTAACATGAATTCAAGGTAACCACAGCTACAAGAATCACTTAGTCATGATGCAAAATAGAAGAGTAACATGACTCTGTAAAATAAAACTTAGATATTTAATAAGCAGATTCATTGGATAGTACTCATTTATCTACAAATGATACATTAATACAAAAACTACAATAAAAGTAAATTACTTTGGCCAGCCGAATATTTTTATTTAGATTCTACAGATCAGGTACAATAGAGAAAAAAACTCTAACAAATTTACGAAAGACGAATAGGGCCACATAAAAAAATATTTTTATCTCGTAATTACGAGAAATGATCTCGTTATTACGAGTTAATTATCTTGTTATAACGAGAAAAGATCTCGTTATTACGAGTAAATTATCTCGTTATAACGAGAAAGATCTCGTTATTACGAAAAAAGATTTATATAAATTGTGCATTTCTGAAAACACCTCCAAATCGACTGGTTCACTCTTTCAATAAACGTTAATTCAATTCTGATTAATGTTTAAATAACACCGGACATTATTCATTAATTTTTAAATGAAATGATCGGATTTGACATTTAACTAATATGAATAAGTGGAAAGAACTTCATGTAATTCTCATTTCATCTTATATATATTATAATTCCACTCCGAATTAAATACCAGGTAGCCCTTGTCGTAAAAACACAATTCTATTGTTACAGTTGACTTTAATGACTATGTAGTTTCAATCATTGATATACAGGATTTACCTGAATTGTGTTCATACACAACCTATATGTATATTGAAAATAATTGATTTTGTATATCAACATTTTGGAGTCTGAAAACAAATTACATGTATCCTTCTAATCAATATATAGTTCAATCAATTCATCAATCAACCTGCTTTGCTCCTTCTTCTGAAATTTCGTTAAAACTGATTGGTCCGATTTTATATCAAATTCTGTTTATGCTACTAATGCTAAGTATGTGTATAATAAAAGACATTGCAGTAGTTCATACACTTGACATAAACAGAATAGAATAATGAAACGCACCATTTTGAAAAGATCTTTTTTCGTAATAACGAGATCTTTTCTCGTAATTACGAGATAATTAACTCGTAATAACGAGATCTTTTCTCGTTATAACGAGATAACTAAGTCGTAATAACGAGATCTTTTCTCGTAATTACGAGAAAATTAACTCGTAATAACGAGATCTTTTCTCGTTATAACGAGATAATCAACTCGTAATAACGAGATCTCTTCTCGTAATTACGAGAAAATTAACTCGTAATAACGAGATCTTTTCTCGTAATTACGAGATAAAAATATTTTTTTATGTGGCCCTATTCGTCTTTCGTACAAATTAGAATATAGAACCAAGAAAGTTTAAAATCTTTAAACTTCACTGAAAATTTTACTTATAAACATGTCATTGTCATTTTGACAAGAACACAAACATTTGGAATAAGTAATCACATGAATATTTGTAAGTCATCGGTTATCTAGTAAATTTTTCTGAAAATTGTTGTGTTCAGTGATTAGTTTTGTAAATCTGTGTTAAGTGATTAGTTTTGTAAATTTCTATATACACCTTGGAAGATGTTATATACATATAGGCAATTACCATCACTCACTCGCACCGTTTTTCAAAGTTATTATCCGGGCTATTTCATGGCTGGTGCAATGCAAAATCCACGTATACTTTCTATTTTGGGTTGTGTATTGACACTTGAAGCAGTAGAGGGGGCGTTTCAAAACAGATAATCTGAACATTTGCAAACACTTGGGAGAGAGGATAGATTTTTTATCCCTGCCCGCTACTTTAAATATCCAACCATGCAATTGGAATTTATTAAATCAATTTTAATGAATAAGTTAAGAGAATTAGAAAATATCAATAACAAACCGTCAACCATCTTAAAAATCCATAAAACTAAATACAAACTCAAAGCAGAGTAACACGGACCTCCAAAAAGATAGAGATAGGATCAGGTGCCTAGGAGGAGTGGGCATCAATTAAATAACAGTCAGACAAAATATATACAAAAATGAGAAAAAAATATGGTTCAACATATTAAGCATTGTATCATATTAATGTGTAGAGTATTAATTCCCGCGCTTGAACGCAGGCATTTGATTTGAAAGGACATGGTGATGCAATGGCTGCACGTAGCATTGAAAAGTCCCGTTGACTTCAATCTTGTTTAATTAAATCGTCTCTTATACACTGTTATTAACGCAGCCAGTTAACGGAATATGTTTGGAATATTCACTTAATTTTATCAAAAAATCTTCGATGTTGATTTAATCAAAACATGATTAATTCTAATGACTTGTTTTCACTTGCACTCTGCGGAACACTCCGATGTCGGAGACGAGGTTTCGAGTCAAGGTAGGTACTGGCACGATATATCCATGCTGGCGTTGTTGACGGTTATGAGCACCAAAAAATAAACATACCCGAATCTAAACGGAAAAATCCACACTTAATAATGAAAATGACCAGAATAACAATCCTACCTTACAATAATTGAAAATTAATAACGAGCGTTGTATGCTTTAATATGCTAGCAGAAGATCCATTCCGTCATATCTACAGTCAAATAGAAAGAGACGTAACCCTTAGTTAATTATAAGAGTTGATTTTCTTGCCATACTCGAACATTGCAATATTTTAACACGTCGGACAAAAATAGATGTATCTGTTTATTTGTGGCGATAGTAAAATCAAGGAATTTCTTTTTTTTTTTTTTAATTTTCGAAAAAATATAATTTTTCACTAATATGCTGCTGAGAAGATGCCTGATTCGTGACTAGTCAATCTGTCTTGTATATCACCGGACTGGTGTAGACAAACAAACATCGCTTCAAAAGTGGGTAATTCGTAGGAAAACTAACAAGGGTGGGCGCCATCTTGCATATCACCTCGCTTCATAAGATAATTTCTCATTTATAGTCTGTCCCAAGTTATAGCTTCCATCACTTTTAGATGATTGTTAATTAAATTACACATACCTGTGAAAGAAATACAGTTGAAATTGATAAAATGGAAAAATATCGTATTATCCAAGATACTTTCATTGACACATTATTATTTTTCACACATATAAGTTCTCAGGAACGAAAACATATTGCCACGAGTTGAATTGAGTTCAGAAACAGTTACAGTAAAGGATATAATTCTATGCTGTTCACGAAGTCAATAAACTTTGACTGACTGACTGTTGAGTTTATCAATATACATAAAAGATGTTTCATAAATTTTCAGAAAAGGTGTTATTTCGGCAGTCCGCGCACACATCATTTGGTACTAATCAGCGCCTGGGTGAGCATGTCCTAGTCGTTCCAGTATGTCTTTAAGAAAAACATCTGAATCTTTACAATAGCCAGACATGTATACATCTGAATAATGTAGGGGGTTGGGGGGGGGGGGGGGGTAATCTGACGTGAAGAACTTAATGTCTTGTAATCTTTGTGGACTTGGAGGTCTCTGAATTTTTCACTTGCAATCACCGGATGTACATGGACTTTTTATTTTGATAACAGCAAATAAGAATGCTCCAACATAGATACATAATTCAGTTTTTCCTGCTTTACAATTACAAGGTGGATTTTCAATTTGACCAGTTTTATTAATGATTACATGAGGCTGTAATGGTCATAAATTTTCCCATCATTTTTTTAAAATGCCCCATACTTCATCTACATCTGTTGCAATAACACTATATGTATCATTAACATGATCCACTTTCGTACTCCAAAGAAAATGTTCATCACAAGGTCATATAGCTTTCTTGAGCTGCCTTTTGCACTTCTTAAATTTGCCCGAAAGTGGGTCTTTTGAATATATAAAATAATTAAGAATGTCATCTTGCTTACTATCTAGACAATTCTCTGGTCAGTTCCTACCATCAATCTTTAAGTGTTGAAGGATTAGGCACATATTCATCATCACTATCTGAACTGTCACTCTGTTTCACCAAGTTAATTACTCTAAATACCCTTTCCACTAGGATGTCTTTATTTCAAAACTCTGTCTGTCAAAAATCTGTTTTCTTCCATGCATGTTATCAGTTTTTCAGTTGTTAAGGAAATGTCACTTGTTTTCCCAAACACTAAATCTGTATCACTCATTCTGCAAATAAATTATACAATTATGTAGTTTTTATTCAAATTAAGAAGCTTTTATTTGCATATGTCCTATCATATCTTATCATAAAATGTGTGGACCCTTTGCCTAATGAAAATTGAATACAAACAAGGCGTTTTTCCCAAACTTACCACCATGCAGCATGACCTGAATACTAGTATGTTTTTATTGTGTCATATAAAACAATAGAATGTTAACTATGACATGTTAACAAACCTACATTTATGCTACACTATAAATAGTAAAATCACGCATTATTTTATATATCTTAAGCGTTTTCCATTGATCCCTATTCTCCCTGTCAATCTGTATTATGTCTGAATTTGCCTAAATTATTCAATACACGTCGGTTAAATTCATTGTTATACACAATCCGATATTCCTCCAACACTTGTGATGCCTGAACCCGCATACGCCATATTATAAAAACCGGGATTAGAGACTGGTCAGAGGAATCTTGGACCATGTACATAGAACCCACAGTCCATCGCATCCGACAATTGTCCATTTTCTTTCATCACTTGTTGTCTCATTCTTTATAGTTTTAAAAACATCTTTCAATTATTCAAAAGAGCAAGAGTTCTTTGCCACAGGGTTGCTCATGATAACAGTTGCCTTACCTGCGTTATGGTGCTCAACGAAGCTGAATGAGTCTATTTGTATCTGAGATGTAAGAAATTGATCTTATTCTCTCTTTCTCTTTCCCCTCACACCTTCCTCGATGGTATCTTTTGGTCCAGTCAGTCCTACAGTGTGGTGTTCTAGTACCCTCATAATTTTATTATCAATGAAATCCATGCGTAATTTGCGAAATACATCGGAGAATTTATCTAAATAATTTGAAAATTTTTGAAAGACGAAGATAAGAAACATGATGAGGAAATGGGTAGTTATTGCTGACAAGATAGTTTTTATCATAAATAACTCGCCACCTTCTTGTTAGGATTTGATTATTAACAATAAAGGTTATCAAATCCTCAATATTACTGATACACACTGGATCCGCTCCCTGCTGGGCTATCTATGATAGGACTTATTGGAACTTCCGCCCGGACCTGCCACTGTGTTCATAGTGCAAATAGCTTTGCTTTTAAAAAAGTAATATAAAATCAAATTTTTACTAAAAGTAAATGGCAAAATAATCTTTGACGAAATTAAGGAATATATTTGCTCTAACGCAAAAATTACTGCCGCTTTCTGTTTTTCTGAAAGATCTTTAATATTAATTTTGCACCCCGATATTATACAAAGAAAACTGACAACCATGTGATTTCTGTCCTTTAACCATTCAGAATTATCCAAAGACTGCAAATAATGAATGTATTTTAAGCATAGCTGTCGACTGTCTTCTTCTATGGCTTTTTTCTCATCCTTGAGCGTATTTCCGTCTATTGCGTTTTCCTTCAAAATATATGGTTTAAAGTTGATTGTGAAAGCTTTCTATAATCTATTTTTGTGTGAACATTTCAGAATTCCCCGAATTAAAAGATGTTTTGCCCAAATTTCTTTTCTGCTCATGTAGAAATTCTGAAAGTAATTTAAAAATTCTTGATTAGATTCCTGAATTTTTTTTTCAACAATTCCTGGACACAACCAGAGAATAGATTTTTAGACTGTGCTTGTATACAAGCACATAATTATACATATCTGCTTGTAGTTCTTAATCCTTAATTAGTTGTCGAATCTTTTTTTTACCCATTTTCTTGAACATGCCAATGACAAAGAAAATGTTTATGGTCCCCATCCCAAACTTTCATTGTCGTCATCTGTCATCAGTATATTAACTTTAGTATTAGAAGCTTTCATTCTGACCAAGTTGAAAAAAAATGACAGATATTACACCCTCGCCATGTCTATTGCTTACATAAAATGCCACAGGCAAACAATGCCAAAATTCATCTAAAACCAAAAGAGTTATCAATATAAAAGAATAAACATTTTGTCTTGTGGGTTGAATCCATACAAAGTATAAGTGAAGCAAACAAGATATCTGTGAGCCAATGCTCACTAGTGATACCCCCGCTCTGATGTGAATATGCAAAATAAGCAAACTTGACATTTAACAGAAAGCTGGCATCCGATTGGTACAGAAATATATCCCACAATATGGCATGCCAAAACAAAAAGTGTGTTAAAATTTCAAGCATCTGCGATAAATAGCTGCTGAGAAATCTTTGAGGAAAATTTGTTTGAAAATTTTGGCTAAAAATAAATAAAATCATTATTTAACAGGAAGTTGACGTCCGATTGATACAAAAATATATCCCACAATATGGCATGCCAAAATAAATAGTGTGTTAAAATTTCAAGCATCTGCGATAAACAGCTGCTGAGAAATCATTGACGGAAATTTGTTTGAAAATTTTGGCTAAAAATAAATAAAGTACTCATTAAACAGGAAGTTGACGTCCGATTGGTACAAAAATACATCCCACGATATAGCATGCCTATACAAAAACTGTGTAAAAATTTCAAGCATCTGCGATAAACAGTTGCTGAGAATTCTTTGAAAAAATTTTGTTTGAACATTTTTGCTAAAAATAAACAAAGTCGTCATTTAACAGGAAGTTGATTGATACAAAAATATATCCCACGATATGGCATGCCTATACAAATATTATGTAAAAATTTCAAGCATCTGCAATAAATAGTTGCTGAGAAATCTTTGACGAAAATCTGTTTGAAAATTTTGGCTAAAAATAAACAAAGTACTCATTAAACAGGAAGTTGACGTCCGATTGGTACACAAATATATCCCACGATATGGCATGCCTTAACAAAGACTGTGTAAAAATTTCAAGCATCTGCGATAAATAGTTGCTGAGATAAATGCAACAGAAATTTTTGTTACGGACGGACAGACAGACACACAAGGGTAAAACAGTATACCCCCCTCTCCTTCGGAGCGGGGGTATAATTATCGAAATATTTAAAGTTGTTTGGTTATTATTGCGACCATAAACTCTTCTTCCTTTAGACCTGTCGACGGATCGTCAATGTTTTGCTGTTTATACACTAATACTGGATTGTATATTTCATTTCTTACTTCATTAACTTTCAAAAAGGTTAAAGTCGCGTCGTCAGAATGTTTCGTTAAAGTTAAATTGTAAATAGTTTTCCTATCCAACAAATGATAGTATTTTAATTTAATGATGTCGTCATGTTCGTTGCGTTCACCTACATTTTTTCGTATTCTGTCCAGTATAGTGTCAATTGGTATTTTCTGTGCTTACATTATACAAATCTTAGATTTGACAGAATCTTGTAAAGGCAGGAATTTGCTTTCTTCAAGGGACAATGAGTGTGTATCCGACTTAAAATACTTTACCTGAACAGATCCATCTGACTGAATTTTAAGAGACAACATCGATGGATACAATTCTTGAATTTTGCAAGACCCTTTAATATTCTCTTTGCGTTTTCTTTTATAACTTTTTTTTTTACCCTTTTTCAAGTGAATACGTTTGACCCCCATCCCTGTAACACACAAAAGTATAGGACTGACAGCCATCTTTATTTACTGATTTTGCCGCTGCTTTACATACCTACATTGTACCTGTATTTTAATATACTCCTGCTCTTTTAAACTGTTCAAAAAATCAATACCTTTCAACTATACATGCTCCATGAAAATTTCGAAGATGATCAACTAATGTAGCCACATTATGAATCTTCAAAGCACATGTGGATATACAACATAGTATTTCTTGGCCATGTTCTTGCCCATGAGCCGTCTTTTGGTGACGCATCATAGTTACTTTGTCTTAGAAACTTCTGTAGCACCTAGGGCGTTTTGTATAAGACTTTGAACCATCACTTTTGTCAACATACTGTCTACCATATGAATGCTCAGTATTTTGATTTTGTACTTTGTGGCTTTGAATATCTTCCAGCGGATCTAAGTGGTTTGCAAGATTTTGCATTAGATCTCCAATTCCAATTGCTTTACCGGTATTATTGTCTGAAACGCAGGCAGTGTTTTGTGATGACCTAGTTGGAGCTGTGTGATTCTTTAATGCTGGATTTTATATTAATGATTATTTAATGCCCACTACCATTCCGTGTCGAAACCAAATGAATAATATTATCCGAGTTGTGAAAATTGCGTTCTTAAGTCTTCACCACTGGATTTTGAGAGTCCCCTTCAATAGTCACAGGTAAGTTTCAATACTGTTAACAAAGCTAGTATGAATTCTTGCCCAGCCAGAGTTCTTAATTGTCTTAAAAATTAGATACCTGGTAGTTTCTGTGTCGGTCATGGATAATCCATTTTCTCAATACAAAGAAAACCGGGTCATCTCAGTTTTCCTGGATGTTATTCACAGACAATTCTCTCAATGCATAATGATCGTCTTTAATATCATACAAACCAAAACTAACAGAACAAAACAAAGAGTTGCCATGTCCCTGAATATGACCCTTTACAAACCGCACTGATGTAAATATTCATCCTGTTGAATTACTTGCCTTTGGTGTTCATCAACATTTTGAAGCTCTATTGTGTGATTTTTAATTATTTATTTCAAAATGTTTTCTGTTGACTGAAGTTCCTTAGAAAACAGAAGGTATTTGAAATAAATATGATGCAATAAATTTATTCCCAATATTTTCTACGTAAGCAACAGAAGAAATTTAAAACAGTGATGGGAACTTAACCCACGTCTTAGACTGTCAATTAAACTACCTGTCCTGATGTTAGTTTGTTGCAGCAAAATATTTTTTTATGTTAGAAAGTTGCAAAGAATGCTTTGAACTGTATTATTGTATCACTATGAATGATCTTACACCATCACCAGCATTCAATAAGTATTTTCAAGACAAAGAAATCATCCTTTGTTTGAAACAGCATACACTGTAAAAAATATTTTACATGTACCATTCAAATGACCATGGGAACTTATTAAATTATTTTAATAAAAGGAAAATCATTCTACAGCTTAAATACCTCCCTAAAATAATGTTAAAAAAATTCGAATTCCAAGAAAAATGTGCATTAAAAGGGTGCAAAGTAAATACATGTACGAGGGTTGTCAGAAAAGTTCGCGGACAAAGTAGTTTACGGAATGTATGACGTATGTTTTATTAAATGACTATCCATTGAAAATAAGTATACAAAAAATTATCTGAGTTTAATATTTTTTTCAAAATATACAGTGATGTTTACTTTGCATGACTCAGATTTACGGAGCACCACTTCTTACCTCCACCTCGTCGTGATGTTAAATAACGGAAAGGCAAACCTGTTCCTTTTCAAGGTAGACACCTTTCCGTTCCACACACCTTTTATGTCATTTAACCCATCTATAAAATGCACATTCATACCATTCTTTGTCAAGTTTTTGTATAATGTCTTGTGTGGCATATCAAAGATCATTTAGGTCCGACAATCTCTGTTCATGCAGTTTCAACTTTAGATAGGAAATAAAGCGAAATCCGTATTTGAAAGACCCGGGCTGTATGGGTGTTATGGTTCTCAGAATATCGGTTTTTCCACTTTAAACCTCTGATTCCAATTGTAAACCTTTCTTCTATAAAAATACACACGTATGGGTTATTTCCGGTAGCATACAAGAACTTTCTGGTTTTCATTGGAGATGTTCTGCTTGCACACAAATTTTAATGACGGCCCGTGCTCCAAGGAGTCCTTTGACGTTAACGTTTGTTTGTTGAACCAATTTTAAAGCGTCGGTGGTCCATATTCGGCGATAAAATGGTCAAATATTCTTCAAATTGAAACTTTCATAAGTTTTTTGACGTCATATGAAATATCGTGCATTTTTATGCGGTAAAACGGTACAGTGTTTTTATTTAAGAAAAATGATTACAAAATATAGAAAAAAAATCTGACTTAATCCGTGAAGCATATCATATCATAATAAATAAGCTGTATTTTTTTTTATGATGCATTTCACAAAACTTGCATCAGAACCCAAATCTTCTTCATAACCCGGCAATAAATTCAAACATCTTCATTAAAGTTACTATTCCAATCTTCTCAGCAACAAATTTGTTGCTCAATCATGAAAACATAACAAGAGGTACATGTGCCACATTCCTCACATGAGCAATTATAAAATCATCTTTATGGAGTCATTATTCAAAATATATGGACAATGTAGTATAATAATCATTTAGCAAAATATTTAATTTAATCTTTATGTTAAATATTGAGTCCTATTTATAATAGAATGACTTCATAGCCATATCACATATTGGGCATTGCAGTCCTCAATACGATCTTAAACATAAAGCCTTCATCAAGCTTGGAACCCTTTGTAGGGCCCAAAAATTGTCAAGGGGCCAGTCTTAGCAATTATGAATGTTGTGCATTTTGGCATATTGTCAAATCCCGCAAAATTATAAAGTCCGTCGACATTTTCCTAATTGTTCCCCGCCGCAACGCGTAGCGGGGACATAGAAATGCCGGGCGTGTGTCCGTGCGTCCTTGCGTCACACTTTTTTGTAAGCGCTCTCATGCCTACAAATTTTGACGGATTAAATGTATACCAAATGTTTATACCACTATTACCTTGGTCAAGTTCGAAAATCAGCATTGGTCAATACTTTTTGTTGGAGTTATGGGACTTTGACCGCAATAATGACTCCGTTTTATCCAAAAATTGACCTTGTAAGCGCTCTCATGCCTACAAATTTTGACGGATTTTCATTAAATTTATACCAAATTATTATACCACTAATACTTTGGTCAAGTTCGAAAATCAGCATTGGTCGATACTTTTTGTTGGAGTTATGGTACTTTGACCACAATAATGACTCCGTTTTATCCAAAAAATGACCTTGTAAGCGCTCTCATCCCTACAAATTTTGACGGATTTACATGAAATTTATACCAAATTATTATACCACTAATACCTTGGTCAAGTTCCTAAATCAGCCTTGGTCGATGCTAGTATACTGCTTGACCGGCGGGGGACCCAGGAATTTTATTCTTGTTTATGTTAAAAAAATGTTGCAATCTAGATTTTGTCAATTCTGTAAACCGACCGCCATTAAAAAAAACCCAGACTGCTTATAATTAGAGAGAGTTATCTCCCGTTATCCAGCAACTTATCAATCGGCCTTTGCGGGATATCCAATAACTGCTCAATGATCATTGCTTTAAACAACAGTGAATTTAAATTCAAACTAGCAAGTCATTTCAGTTTATACCGTTAAGTTTTGTTATAATATTTTTTGACCAAAATTAGATCAAAAGCAGGGGTTGCGTATTATACTTCACCTCAATTATTTTAAATACTGCGGGAGTAAGACAGCCGATACCGTTTGTAATGCGCATTGTATGGTAATGGTTTCAGTTACAGAGTAACATTTTATTATGTGAAAATTATGAAGGTTTATTACACTCCTGTATATTTGAATATTTATCGTTTCAGTTCTCGCCATTACGTAATCAGCCACCTGTTGACTTGTTTGATAGACAATTTCCGGTGAATCATGCACTTGTCGTGTTAATTGGGTGTTAGAAAATTTATATATTACGATGATTTGATTGAAAGATTATTTTTAGTTTACGTATTCCGTTATGCAATGAAGAAGCCTTGTACCAAGTTTGGTTGAATTTTGCTCAGTGATCCAAGCGAAAAGTAAAAAAATTGATAAGTTTACATGACAGGTGATCAGAAAGCTTAATGTATTTATCTTAAAGCTGGTGTCAACATTCTACACTTTTCTAGATCTTTTCTGATGGCGAAGATAATCCAGAGAGCACACTTTTGTATGGCGAGACTACGTTTTACCTATTGAAAAATACAAAAACCAAGGCATTTTATAAAGGCGTGTGGGTTCCTGTAGGTATGCTCTCGAGATTTGGTCAAAAGACAACAGACTTTCTACATCATTAAAATATGAATTGCAGTTTCCCTTGATTTATTTAAAGGGAAAGGTCAGGTATAACACATCTCTAGTGAAATAGATAAACAAAAGTTTGTTTAAAACATCCACCATATACTTTATCTCATGATCTCATCTTAAGCCATCAAACTTGGTTTAATTATCTGGTCAGAGTTAAATCTCCTGCAAGTGCATGGAGGCTGCCATGATAGCATCTCTGTGACGTCAGCATACCACTTCGATAAACTGACCCACTTATTGTATAACATAACTCTGCAAGAATGGCGCAAGAAAATACATTTGGGAGAGTACCTTATGCATTTAAATCTGAATATACTGAAGAAGTTGAAAATCTGCCTGCCAATAATAAATCATTAAGTCCAATTATTCCAACATTAGAGGAATGGTGTTCCTGTAGACAGTTTGAGGTCATGCCCACTGCCGAGGAATGCATGTGTTGTAAACATTGCGATTATACAATAGAAAATATGGGAGAGATAGGTTGTATAACTGACCATGACCAATTTGATCTTCTAATTCTTAATCCAGATGTTCTTTCCATTACTATTATTCAATTTATGATGTTTAATAAACAACAAGGATGTGTAACTTCCCTAGACACTGACCACACATGTGAACTGATAAGAACTGTGAATGGGGTATGCTGACATCACAGAACATTTGGAAGTTTTCGGGATGCTGGGATAAAACCCGATGATAAGCCACAACATATTTAACTCTAAACAGTGGAGAGCATCAAAATGGCAGCTCCCATGACTTTGTCAAACTTTGATATTCAATCAGTGATTGTTGCTGAATTATGATCATGTTAAGAAGAATTTTGTGGTTGACATTATTTTTATGGTAAATATAAATATTTCAACTCTTGTTTACTTTTGCCTGACCTTTCCCTTTAATAGATTTATCAATCTGGCTTGCTGTTAGTCTCTCTGCTCCACCACTTAAAATGCGAATAATGTAATATAGAACAAAGGGCATTGGAATTTTAAGTCATAAATGGCTTTCATGATTAAATGCGTTCTGCCTTTTTTTGTTGGGGAGGATAATAATCAATATGTGATTTAAATTTTTCCCAATTTGACAAAAATGTCGATGATTTTTCCCCATTGAGAGGGACCCGGTCCTTGTACCAAAAAGTGCTGTGACGGCCCTTTTTGCATCACATAATAAATTAACGAAAGAATGCATGAAAATGTTTATATAATGGCATAAGTTGCTGATTGAATTAAGATGTAATGAACTAAATCAACAACACCAAAACCAGTATGAAAGTAATAAATGTAAGACAAATATAATAAAAATTCTTAATTTGATAAACTTCTGTTATATTTGTCAAAATTTATCTACGCTTAACCTTACCAAAAGGTCAGCGGTAGATGGCCCAGGTCCTCAGTCCCAAGAAACACGTCTGTACGGATGCAGAACAAGGGTATAAAGGCGATGATCAGTGCTCAGCTGTAATTGAGCTGTATTGATAAATGGCCCCGATCCCGATGTAAATACCACACTTCTTTATCTTTGACTAAAATTACATTTACCTATATGTATATCTATATGTGTGTATTTTCAGTTGATAACACTGGAAGTTTTTTGTTAAAGACAACACATGATTACTGGCATCAAATTCAGGGCCAGCTTTACCTGACTGGTACGGAGTGTGATTTAGTGATATGGACAACCACAGACATGCAGATTGTAAGAATTGTAAAAGACTAGATGTGGGCCCCAAACATTTCTGCCATGATAGAACTTTTATTTCATGGTGTTTTTGGAAGTAAATCAGGTTAGTTATTTCACTGATGCGATAAGATCATATGATGAGCATTCTTAGTTATTAATTCTGTAAATAAAAGAATACTACTTGTCAAGTTAAAACATTTCTAATATCTTTAACAGCATAATTATTTAAATTTCGTATTTATCTGCAATTTCCTTAAGAAATGGTGCCTGAAGGTTTACGAGACAACAGCATAACTGGAATATTTTAGTAGACGTGTCGATATTAAGCAGGAATGTGATTAAGAATTTCATAGTTTTTGATGCGCTCATTTTCTCTCTCAACATGAATCCAGGCTTTTCCTATCTTGTAGCATAATATTGCCTCCTCCTTGGTAAAGTATGCTTTGTGTGATAGAAATGGTGGAATATTCAAAAAGACACCAGAAGGAAGTTTGTCATAGATGTTAAAACCCTTATCGGCTAATATGAGATCTCCTGCTTTTAGCTGTTGCAACACTCTACAGTGATCAACGATGGCTGCATCTGAAGTTGACCCAGGGTACAAGTTAGATGAGAACACAAGTGCACTATTGGGAGATACACTTGTGCCTGCCTTGACAGTTTGTCTGCTCTTATAACTACTGTAGGACAGGGACTGCGAGTTTATGTCAGATGGCACATCTTGAATAGTCTCGGTAGCATCCATAGCTATTCTTCAAACGAACTCTTCAAAGGACTGGGGCTTCAAGCGTCTGCACTTTATCTGACTTGGAATACCCTTTTCCTTAAGATTTCATGCAAGACTGAAACATAAGTGTTAATGATATTTGAAACAGTCAGTGATTTTTCTACACTAAATTTGGGTCCGATATCGGCCCTTTCCCTTAGCAAAAATTATCGAATTTTTCCCAAATTTATCAACATTTTTTCCCAATTCAATCGATAAAAATTTTTCATTAAATTTTGCACATCGATAATGACGATCGGAATTTTTTTCGTACGATTTGGCAAGCCTCCATTTATTCTTCGTCGGTCAAGCGCTCTTATATATGCCATTATATATATATATATATATATATATATATATATAGACCTTTCAAGCGCTTTTTAAACAATGATGTAAACGTGATTTGTGAGGGGTCATACTAAAATTTCTTCTGTATTTAGTTTCTCTAAACCAAATTAAAGGTCCTGGCATAAAAAAATTATTTTATGATGATTAATTAGATCAAAATTAATTAAAATATGCGAATTACCTGACAGCAGGTTAACTCGTAGATAGATTTCGTACGCCTGCCGAGAAAATATGCACGCCTGCCGCTTATTTAATGGGTTTTTAAAAAAATTTCTTTTATATTTTACCTAAGGTAACCATATCAGTGATCATGCAAATACAAGCTTGGCTTTAAACTCGTTTGTCATCTAAGAACTCGTATAAATCCGTGTTGGTATGTAAAGAGAGAATACTCGTGGCAGGCGTCTCCGACGCCCGCCGAGAGAAAACCATATGCCTGCCGTTTTACAAATAGATTATTTTAATTTGTTCTTGGGTATTTCAATTCAACCAGCTAAACTAATGATCATGATATAAAAAATCTGAGTTTATAGGAGGAAATTAACACAAAATCATTAAAAAATGCGAAAAGCAGGATAAGTCGTACGAAGAAATCCTACGCCTGCCGAGAAAATCTGCATGCCCTCCTTGTATCTATGCCCTTACTTTAAACCATTGTCTTTGAAATATTATTTTAATCAACTAGATAAACAATCTTAATAATAAAAATCTGGCTTGATACCAATTTGTCAACATAAAATCGAAAAAAATAATTCTCGTAGATATCAAGGAGAGATAACTCTTGGCTAAAGTTTTTTCGAGAAAATTGGCAAGACTTTTTCTTGTTCATTGCATTGTCTTACCAAGTTTTATGATCGTCATAAAAATATGGATCAAAGCCAACTTATAGGATCTTATACTTATAGGTATGTTAATTTCAAATGATATATTATTTTTAATATATAAGTTAATTAGTTGTGTACAACATCATGAACATGTAAAAGCACTTATAGTGATTAATAGGTCTTGCATATATTTCATAATGAATGAAGATCCATGATGCTTCAGATGTATTATGTTACATGATACAACTTTGATCTTCCCATAAATTTTTTTAATAAATAAACCCTTATTTAAATATATCAAGTTGGCAATTAATTATTTGCACCAATCAACATTCGCAATATAATTACTTTTCTACAAAGGTTTAAAATGATTCCACAGCCCATTCGTTCGTTTAATTAAAAAGACATCTCTAATTGAATTTGAATCTTCATCCCAAACAAATTGTCCTCTTACATTTATTCTTATACGTTGCAGACAAAAGCAGATTTTATGCATTTTTATCAGAGAGTTTCCCTTCAGCATTTTATTAAATTTGTACTATTTTATTCTTCACCATTCCACGACTAACCTTATGGCTACATAATGTTAAATTGTGACGTCATTTTGGGTAAGAATACAAGGTATAATATCAAAAATTTATTAAAAGAATATGATATCCACCATTAAAAAATGTGATAAAATACAAACATCACAATTGACTGACTAGATTTTAACAGTTGCAAATGGCTCCTGAATCTAGTTGTTCAAATTCAAGTTAATATATGATTGCAGCATCTACAGGAATGATCTCAGCCTAGATATGAACAGGAGCTATGTGTGCTTTAACATTTGTTTTATCTTAAGGATCCTTCGATCACTCCCTTTGGAAAAATTTGTAATACCGGTACAACTTACTAGAACTCTGCATGATCATTTTTCTATTCTTGAAAGATATGTGAAATTTAATCATGCATTTGACTTGAAACCGAGGAGGGGGGGGGGGGGGCGGTGGGTTAGTAGACTGAAGTTATACCCACTGCGCTATAAAGATAGACAACAACTTTCACATAACAAAAGGTTTTTAGAACTGACTGTTTAAGAGCATTTGAATTCATTTGGTAGATTTTGAGTTTGATGAAATATCATACATGAAAATATTAAATTATATTAAATATTCTTATAACATTTTCAATTATAATAATTTTGCTCTTATGCTGATTTAAGGATTAAAAATGAAGGCAAATTTGAACAACTGCATTTGGCCCTGTTACTTACCAGGGTACAATAGATGTGTGTTTTGTCAATAATGATTTGCACGTAAATTGATAGCAGGTTGGTAATCAAGGACGTTAGCCATATGGAAATATTTTACATGAATAATTTCTATATGTTTCCAGCTCTAGCCACGGGGAGGCCTCCTTTCTGTTAGGTGTAAGTAAAAAAGTCCAAAACAACCTAAAATTATTTTCTTAACTCATTCTTCACTTTGTTGAATGATTGTTAAAATAAAATTTACAGAAGCATGTGACCATACCATAATAATGCTGTTTCAGATGTAATTATTTAAAAGCATGGTCATTTAATTTAAAAATGAAATAGTACAGGCCTTTTGAAGGAAATCACTTTGAATTTCGGGGCTTTTTATAATTGACAGCCAAGCGAATTTGTAAAAATAAAAGTTCTAGTTGCTTCTTTATTTAGATGAATTCCATCATTTAGCCAAATGTGCTTTTTGGGTTTGACCAATCCCCTTAAATTCCAAAAATAATGTTTGTTGAATTTGAATAACATTTTCGTAGCCGAAGATTTATTTTATCCACTAACGAGTTGAACATCGGTTGTTGCATAGTATCTAGTCGCTGAAAAAGACTTCCAATATATACAATTTCAACAGATTTTATTTCTAAGAGAACTTCTAAAATGTTTTGTATTCCTGACACCACTTCTGAAACATTTGCTGAATTTAAATTTATGTCATTTTCCCCTATTTAAAGAAAAACTTTTGTAGGCCTAAAATTTTAACCGTACCTAGAATTTCACTGTGAATAAGAGAACATGTAGTTCCTTGCTTCTCGCTAAAAAAGTGGATAAAATGATTTGGCAAGTTAAAATGAAATGAACCTTCTAAAATACTGTCTTCCAAATGTTTTATGAAGCTATGACCCAATAATGCGACGCGCTCTTTTAATTTCTGGTTAGTCCGAGGAGGAGGAGAAGGAGATGGTGAACAGAGTGCAGTGGGTTCAGAGGGCTGAGGAGGAGAAGGAGATGATGTACATTGTGCAGCAGGTTCAGAGAGCTGATGAGGAGGAGAAGAAGAAGGAGATGATGTACATTGTTCATCAGGTTCAGAAAGCTGATGAGAAGGAGAAGAAGAAAAAGTTGATGTACATTGTGCAGCAGGTTCAGAGAGCTGATTAGGAGGAAAAGAAGGAGATGATGTACATTGTGCAGCAGGTTCAGAGAGCTGATTAGGAGGAAAAGAAGAAGGAGATGATGTACATTGTGCAGCAGGTTCAGAGAGCTGATGAGGAGGAGGAGGAGAAGAAGAAGGAGATGATGTACATTGTGCAGCAAGTTCAGAGAGCTGATGAGGAGGAGAAGAAGGAGATGTTGTACATAGTGCAGTGGGTTCAGAGGGCTGAGGAGGAAAAGAAGAAGGAGATAATGTACATTGTGCAGCAGGTTCAGAGAGCTGATGAGGAGGAGAAGAAGAAGGAGACGGTTAACAGAGTGCAGTGGGTTCAGAGGGCTGAGGAGGAGAGGAAGAAGGAGATGATGTACATAGTGCAGCAGGTTCAGAGAGTTGATAGAAGAAGAAGGAGTGCATTTGGTTTGGATGCAGGAGGAGAAGATGTTTTACAGAATGTGACAGAATGTGACAGAAGTGGTTTTTGTTGCACTGGTCGGATTCATCACATTTGATCGAAATTGCATTATGAGCTTCCCTTGATTGTTTTGACCCTGACCATTCCAACCACTGCCCCCAGAATAAGTCTGCTACATTGTGTATCAGCATCCTAGACTTTGTGCTAAGAAGGTAAATTCGAAACTGAGCACACTGTTTGTATTTTATGGCCAAAACTTGAAGCATTATTTTTTGTTTGATTGAGAACCAACGAGAAGTGGTTTTGACACGCTTAGAGAGTAATTTACTTTGTAAGGCTGTTGGAGCTGCCCGAATGAGATCTGCCAAATAAAAATCAGAATGCTCCACAGCCTTTAAATACTGATACAAATGTTCAGAACTTTGAAAAGTGAGATTTTGATAGGTCAGAAGACAAGGATAGAAATTAGAAAGAATATGGTTTGCCCCTTTAAAATGAATGGGGGAACAGGAGGATGCCGAAGAAAATTTACTGGAAGATGACAAGGAGACAGGAGAGAACAGGCAGAGACAGAGGAGGCCGAGAGAGAAGATGGTGAAGATGAGCCAGGAGAGCGGCAGGCAGACA
The DNA here is from genome assembly GCF_902806645.1 of Magallana gigas. Classification (NCBI taxonomy): domain Eukaryota; kingdom Metazoa; phylum Mollusca; class Bivalvia; order Ostreida; family Ostreidae; genus Magallana; species Magallana gigas. The sequence continues at coordinate 31,967,698 of NC_047568.1, forward strand.
GAGAGGAGGACGAGACAGAGGATGAAGAAGAAGACACAGGAGAGCAACAAGCAGACATAGAGGAGGCAGAGACAGAGGAGGCAGAGACAGAGGATGCAGAAGATGAGACATGAGAGTGACAGGCAGGCACAGAGGAGGCGAGGCAGAGGATGAGACAGGAGAGCTGCAGGCGGAGACAGAGGAGGCAGAGACAGAGGAGGCCGAGACAGAAGATGGAGAAGATGAGACAGGAGAGGGACAGGCAGAGACAGAGGAGGACGATTCACTCCCTATAAATTTTGACCTGGTGGACTCCCAATCTTCTTTAAGAGACCTGATCTCAGACTCTGCTTCTGGCCATATACCAGAAAATAATGAACTCCCCCTCTTGACAGTGACCTTTCTTTACAAGAGCCAGAAGCACATTCAACAGACATTGCTTATGACGTTTCATGACAGACCATTCTTATGCTAATCATAAGTTTGACAAAATATTTTCTGCTACCGAAGCAGATGACAATGGCAATGGTTCAGACATTGGACATGTTGGACAAGAAGAGGAATTGACTGATGAAATTTCTTTAACAAAAACTGGTCATGAGGACAGAATCAATGACTCTGCTTATCAAATTTTGGACATTAAACATACAAATACTTTAAATGGGAAATTTACTGACTTTGACAACTCTTTAAAAATTCTTTTGGACACAACTGTTGGATCTATACCTTGTGGTAAAAAAGAAAATGTTGATTTTGTTATTGACTATGACATGACATCAAAAAACAGAACATTTGTAGATAATTGCGGAGCATGGAACAAGCCCTCATTTAAAAATCATCACTATTTGGCTATAAATACTGGAAAATTTGCATAAATTCACAAAAAACAAAATCAGTTCTTCAAAAAATAGAAGGGTAATTTAGTTCTACTAGACCCTCAGCCAGATGTAAATTCTGTTGTTATCCTTTCGCGGTATCATTCAAAACACAGAAAAGACAAAAAATTTCAAAGGAGGGTTAGTTGTTTCCAGAATGTGCCAAAACGCAATGACCTACATATGATGTGTTTATTTAAATATATTGGCAATTACCCAGGGGAACAGATTCATGGAAATTCAAAAAGAACAAATCAACCATATATTCGTACAACTTTGGCTCAAAAATCTGCTATTTTAGAAGGGATTAAGCATGGCAAAAAACCATCAGCAATTGCCAAAGATCTGGAGAAAATTGATACCGAAAATTTATTGGACCTTAAGTCATTCAAAATTCAAAGTATAACCAAAATAAAAAACAGAGACCACCAAATTCAAATTCAAATAATATGGCAGATGACATTCAAACAATTTTAACATCCCTGCAACAAAATTCTTATATCCGCTGCGTAGTTGCCAATAATTGACAGCAAACCACCAAATATTGTATGTTACACTGACGAACAAATTGAAGACATGAGAAATTGCATGACAAATGACAGTGTGATTGGCATCGACAGGACATTCAATCTAGGGCCTTGTTTTCTCACAACTCTGGTTTATCAAAATTTCAATTTGATAAGAAAAGGTTCCTCAACCTCCCCAGTTATGCTTGGGCCTGTTTTCATCCATTGGAATGGACAGTTCTCAACATACTGTGAATTTTTCTCGAAAATAAGATCAGCTTTAGGCTTTCGATTTCCTGTTGAAAAAATTGTATTTGGCACTGATGAGGAACAAGCTATGGTTAATGCAGTCAAAACTATCTTTCCAAATTCTGAGCACATTTTATGTACTAGACATTTAAAAGAAAATGCTCAAAGAAACATGCTTAACCAAAAAATTTCTGAAAAAAATAGAAGTCAGGTTATTTCTGCGGTATTTGGACCAAATGGTTAACTTTACTCTGGTTCGCGAATGGAATTTTTAGAAAAAGAGAAAGAAATTTTCGAACAATTTAAGGACTAAGGATTAAGTATTTAGAAGAAAAACTTAATCCAACAATTAGAGAAAAGATTTCCCTCCCACGACTTAAAAATTCAATTATCCCACCAGACTGGAAAAATAACAACTGTGAATCAATGAATCATAAAATTAAAGATTTGGGGGACTAGAGCATTTCAAAAGTTCCAGAACTGGTAGAATGCCTCCAAAATATCCATGAAAGCCAGCTTTTGGAAATCCGTGGTGCCCTTCATGGTAGAGGAAATCATGAATTAGCAGATAGAGCAAAAATTCTTAGGGTCACTCATGAGTTTTGGCTAAGGATGGGCCGTCGAAAGAAATTCTTCTATAAATTCATAAAATTTAGGCCTCGTGTAAACACGGTCGAGTCTTCAGATGGCCTGCTAGAAATACCTACATGTACTTCTTCTCGGCTGGCTAAAAAACCGAGACAAGTCAAACGTATAAGAAATACTAAAACTCTGTCAATGAACAAGCGCCGTAAGATTTAGTATGACGGCTGACCTTGAAATGACCTAAGGGGTAGGAAAAGATTTTTGGGTTTTGTTTTTTTTTTTGGTCATTTTTTTTATTTCTCTCCCGCTTAGACAGGACCGAGTGAATAAAGAAATGATCTTTTTGGAGTAATAATTTAAGATAGGATAATTTTGGGGATTTTTTTTGGGTGTCATTTTCTTTATTTCTCTCCCGCTTAAACGGGACTGAGTGAATTAAGAGGTTGAATTGGAGGGGTTTTTCTTTTATATTTAATTTATAATGTTTATTTATTTATTTATTTTTTAAATTGTCCTTTAGTAGAACCACGTCCACGCCGTAGGACCTGGGAACACAAAATGTGTGGCTAGGAGTTCTACATCTTTTCATATGATGATATTATAAGATAAATAAATCGGAAATTTATTTTAATTTTTGGTTTCTGCTTTTTTTTCATCAGTTTCAAGATAAAAATATTTAATTTGAATTTATATTCAATATTCAAAAGCTTCATTTCCAAATAATTCTTATATATTTCATAGTAATTGAATGAGGCATAATGATTTGATTTATGTATTCAATTCAATTTGGCGTTTTGTTGTGGCATTTTTTTTTTTTTTTACAAATTTTACTGAAATTATGGCTTTACAACAAGGAGGCCTCCACGTGGCTAGAGCTACAAACATGTGGAAATTACGGATAAATGAAAATTCATAATTTCCACATGGCTAACGTCCTTTCTTATGAATGTTTCATGCTGTCATTTTATTTAAACTGTAACAACTAGAACACAGTAAATTTGTTAAAATCCCGATGTATATTATTTAAAATCAACTATATTTTCTATATAGGATTATGCATGTATAATACTTTATGATTACTATAATTGTATCATTCCTTCCTAAATTTCACAACAATGTTATAGATTGTATATTTCATTTAAAGACATTAATTCGAGTTTTAATCTAAATCGTTTGTATCAAATATTGACTATCTAAATAAATAAGTTCAAGTTTATGAAAAGACAAATAAATCCAACGATGTGTGTAGAGGCCTGTGTGCTACAAGTAAGCTTGTTATGTAACTGTCAATATCCTGGGTACCAGACATATACAAAAGGTGTGAACGTAACGGGTGTGTAAATTAATTATCAATGCCAACCCTCATGTGTGTGTATACACAACGATGGGAAAGTGTTTAAGTTGGGGACTAACACTCACCTAAACATACCCCCCCCCCCCCCCCCCCCCCCCACCTTACATTTACATTGATTTTGATCATAAACACACAAGAAATCATGTACACATACCATTTCCGTATAAAATCGCTTCGTATTGTCATTAGAACAATAAGATATTTAAACTAAGACCAATTCTGACTTAATCTTTATTTCCTGTGTATTAATTTGCTTCCTGTGTATAGCGATTAGCAACGTTCACGACCACAGGTAGACTGCAAGCCCCGGAGGCTTTCACACCTCTAATAATTAAGCCCCGCCCTCACCTGAGATTAACGGGTACGGGATGTTTTGCATCTATACATGTTTCGCGCTGAGATGGTTCGCACCTATTCTGTTTCTCGCTTAGATGGTTCGCACCTTCTTAATCTTTATGAAACATATACATGTAAATGTGAAGTATTTACGAAATAAAAATACTTAAGGGGTTTTTTTAAAATATTTTTTTAAGTGTCTGTATATGGCACAATATATTCAATTAACAGATTAATTAATGTTTTAATTAATAGAACAGTAAACCAGCGATAATTCGAAGACCATGCTAATTATTCTCTGAAATCACACCACAATTAGTTCATATAATTATTTGTACAACCAATTACGTCATTATGAATTATCAAGGTGCTCACAGCTTCATTAAGCAGCTCCTGGCATTGCCATTCCTACCATGGAATCACGTTGAGGATGTCTTCCGAGTGATGGAGGAACGAGCCCCCGCCAACCTCCAGCCACTCACGCAGTACGTCAGGGACCAGTGGATCCAAAATCCAGTTTTCCCCATCCGCTCCTGGAGTGTCTACCAGTTCGCCATCAGAACGAACAACGACGTAGAAGGTAATTAAAATAAAGAGAATTTCGCGTATACTAGATATTTAATTTGACATTAGTATGTAATGAGTAAACATTGAGTATGAATCGATATGATTATTCATTTCTTATAATGCTGGTCCCCCTTCTTCAGAGAGAGGCTGACATTGTCAAAACCAGGATTGCTGCATCGGATCTAGAGCGCGACGTCAGAAGAACCAGCCACCTGACGCAGCAGAAAATCACAGCAGCAGCAGACCGCTACATGGCTCAGGAAATCTCATCTGGAGCGTACTTGAAGATTTGTGGATCTATTTATGCTGCTCCATACGAGTGATATTTCGGTTGTGGTAGTGATACTGGATGGACCGATTGACTCTGTGATATGATTTCTTCGTTGTGATAATATATAACTAATGTGGTTTTGCCGTGTGACTAAAAACATTTGTGTCTGGTGAATTTGTATGTGTGATATTAGTGATTACATGTAATACAGTGGACAAAAATGTTTTCTTTGTTTTAAAATGTGAATTTGTTGACATAAAAAGAATTGAAATAAAGTAGAAATTGCGATCAAATTTTTTGTTTTAATGGGAAAAACATTAAGTTGGTGTTTCGTATATGAATATTTGGTCACTAAAGTATGATATCTATTAAAGCATTATCATGAATTCATGAATATATGAGAATGGAAAATATCAAACAATATCACGTATAACTTTCATTCAAGAGTAGTAAAAATGATATTTAATTATAGTGGATGCAAGGGCGGTAATGTAAAGCCTTTAAAAGCATAAAAGTTATTTAATTAAATTATCCCCACCTTTAGATCTGTGGGAATTAATTACATGCAATATAACACTCCTATAAAAATACAGGTAAATCTCAATTAATTGACAGACGGGCTATAATTGTTATCACAACACAATTAATACCCCTTGTTCTGAACCTAGAACGGCCATGGTTGCAAAGGCTTCATAAAAAACAACGAAGACGGTATCCTGGCGGTGCATATACAAATGCAAACACCGCTCAGTGTTTTTTATAACTTATTTCAATAGTTATATAGGTTTTAATTAATTTCAGAAGAATAATAACACTAGAAAAATATCTTAATACAGTGAGATATTTCGCTCCGAGAGAGAGGCGAATCATCTCAGCGCGAAACAGAATAGGTGCGAACCATCCCGGATTCAAATTTACCACCCGGTAAAAATGGTCGGCCTTTAAATGTTCAACAGAAAAAGTTCTATGAAGTCATAATATGCATGTCGTTAAAATGTAGACCCATGCTTTGAACTCCTTAGACGGAATTAAAATACCACAAGAACCACTCGCTTTAAGCTATCTATACGAGGATGATTAGTTTTAAGTCTTTAAAAATTTGCCCCATTTATTGTCAACATCCCAACGCTTTGATGGAATATTAAACATTGGTAAAATAAATAATTGTGTAAAGCAATTAATTAGCATGTACCTCAACAGACACTATTTAATTCAGATAGTTAACACTTTTTAATTAACCCTTGCTTTCTCTATTAGAACCGTTCACTGACAATGACAATGAACTTTATTTTCATAACTGAATTTACAGTGTACAGAAAATACTTATGTACAATATGTAAAACTACAATATATATAATAGATGAAAATCACTGGTACAGGCATGATGAAGGGTTAACAGATATAATTTAACCAAGAGAGCTAACTCTCTCAAATATAGTATCTAATAGTTTACAAATATTGGTAAGTTGGTTTATGTATGTGACATTATTTTACATTTGGATTTGTTATGAAATAATTCGGTAAACATATAACCCTTGAATTGGATATATGTATACATCAATACATTTGAAAAGGTAGTGAAATTCATTCCCAATTTCAAAAATTGCGCTTAGTATTTCGGTAACACAAGGGGAGTAAGGAAAAAAGAACGATAACTCTAAACCCATGTATTACACTATCCCCCTCCAACAAAAAATGTTCGCCCTCGAACATGATTAATATTATACTTCCAACCAAGATATGAAATTAAACAATATATACAAATTAAGACAACATTCAGATATACAACAATGAATAATACTCAATTAGAGAATAGCATGACAATTATAACACTATATGAAAGTCTCACTCTCAACTCTAATATCCCTGAAATGAAACGATATTCTCACATGTATACCAAGATAAATATACTTACACACTCATGGAACTACATATTATATATGAAAAATATCCAATGCAATAATTGCAAAGAAGAATACAACATATACATTTTATATACACATTAATTAAGACAGTTTATATACATCTTCTATGAGTCGTCTCACTCCAGGGTGATGGTTTGCTTTGTGGTCACTTGGGTAGATACATCTCGCTTCAGTGAAGGAAGGTGGTTTCCCGACTCCTCGGTTAGAGTGGCGGACTCCATGGTGACTCTGTAATGCGGATCAGGGCATATCGTGCTAGTCAACCGGTAAGTGCTTCCATCCGGAAAACGTAGCTCCTCCATCTTGGTAACGTAACAAGAGGAGGATGGTATCCAGGTAACAGAGCGACCAGCTGATCTACGTGCTTCTTTGTTGGCCCTCCTCAGCATGTTGGCAACAAAAGTGTTCTCAATCCCACTCGGAGCTCCAGCAAAGAATAACCGTGGATCCTTGGATAAGTCCAGTGATGATTTACTAAGATCCGAGCCCTGGCATGAATGAAGAACATAATCTGTTGCTGGAGGACAGGTTTCTACTGATGTCAAACCGGATGTCGCAAGAGGAGCAGATGACCCAGAGAGCACATAATCCTTCAATGGAGACACCAAGGGAAAGTCAGCTCCTAAACTGGCAATAAAAGAGCTGGTGGGTGACATAACTGAAGAAGAAGAAGCAGAAACAAGATTCATTGCAGACTCATCAAAAGGCGCAAAAACAGAAGCCACAGGGAAAGCAACATTCTCTTGTGGAACGCCAGCCGTCTCAGATGGAACAGCCACTTCATTCCTCACGGATGAAACACTGGTGGATGCAGGTGGAACAACGACACTCACCGCAGGAACACAGGTGGTTGCGGATGAAAAAGCATGGCTCTTTACTGGAGGAAGATCACTCACTGTAGGACTGGACCGCACAACTTTCCTGGGTGGCTCGAATGTCACTGGCTCATCATCTAACCCATACAAGTTTACTAAAGATGGACTCCCGTGCAGCGAAATTGACAGTGAGGGGCTCCTTAGAGGTGAGATGTCATTGGTGCAATTGCTATTTCTGGTTGTTTGTCCCATTTCTTTACATGATTGTTTTCTCGTAGATAACTGTTTTGTGGAATGCTGTTTTGCCTTTGGTGACGGGTACCTGGAAATTTTCCGAGGTTTATAGAGGAGAGTTGGACTGGTGGAACTTCGTTTTTCTTTTCTCGAATGGATAGTGTAACACACCTTGGTTCCTGGATGTCGTTGATCAAAATGACGTGTCATCAGGTACTTACGGGAACTTGGGAGATCATAACTGCATGTGTTGCATCTAATTATATCTCCGTGGACATCTTGGTGGTGGCGAATCATCTGTTTACGTGATGGATACGATTTATCACAAATTTGACAATCCCACCTGCAATCAATAAAATTAGTTTTGGCAATTGACCTGTCTGCATGTATAATCATAGTCTAGTTTAAAAATAATCTTCATTCAGGAACTATATCTTATTTTTTGGCATGTCTCTTGTTAAATTTCAGATAATCAATAACAGTTGGCTGCCAGTCTGGTGGGGACTCAAGAGATTGAACCTAGATCAGGTACAAGGCCAGGAACAGGGTCAGGATTTACTTTTTCCCATAATGAAAGAGATTTTAAAATTACTGCATTTTTATATCAGAATTTATTGCTGCTGCTCTGTCTGTCATACTTCAGTTCCTCTTCTCTTTTTCTTCTATCCGGCTAAAATAAAAAATATCTCTTCGAATACCTTAATTTATCATTTGGGTTGATCAGGCCCACTGGATAAATTAATTTCAACAAAGTGACATGTAGCCTCATGCACTCTAACCCATTGAAATAGTACAATATTATCAGACCCTTACACTCTGACCTATATTTTCATGTACTATCCCACAAATTCAATAATAACAACAACAACAAAAAGAGAAACAGCATTCACTTTTATTCCCGCATACCGGAACTGAATTTTATGAAAGACCAGCTTACTGAGGTTTATACCATTTTGCTGTTCTTCTGTCATTGTATGGTAGAAGACGATCTATATGGGTATATCCCTCTAACTATTTTTAGAATCGGTAGGACAACAAAGAAGTGCCTTTAAGCAAAATAGTCCCTATACTTGCAGAGTGTATATACATTTATTGGGACATTTTAAATCAGAATGCTTGACACATGTCAGAAAAGAGGATTTGCAATTTTTAAAACAAGTGTCAAAATTGAATTATCATTTGAAGAAAAGAATTGAAATTGTTTGATGTACACCCTTTCCAAAACTGAGAAATTCCCTACTTTTACTTTCATTTTCAGAGTTTTTCAATACAGACGCATTTTGCCGGAAAACGAATCTGACTTCAAACCACGAAATTTTAACAGGAAAGAGACAATTTGATGAGCTTTCATTCAAGAGGTCCCTCGTTGCTGAACGAAAATTAGGGCCGGAGCTATGAACCATAACGTTAACATTACCGCCTATGGAAAATGCATTAGTGGACTATACCCATATGATATATTTTTGCAACTGAGTTCCTTGACCGTTTTATCAGATATGTTGAATCGTCAATTTTCTTCATGACTACATATGGTCCTTTCCATCTGTAGGATAACTTCTGGCATACCCCCACTTCTATTGAAGTATCATGAAGCCATACTGCCTGTCCTTCTTTGTAACACTTTTTCTTTGCTCCAATGTCAATGTTTCTTTTGGTACAATGTGCTTCGCTTTAAATTCTCCCTCCCCAGTTTATGAATTTGGTGTAGTTTCTTTTTCAGGGTTGTAACATAATTTTCTCCATCCACATTACCAGCATTGCTATTCACAGGTTCTGGTATAACAGCTCTGAGAGGAATGGTAATTTCCCGACCTAGCATCATTGCATTTGGCGTTTGCCCAGTGCTAGAATGTACTGATGAACGGTAAGCCATTAATACTTGCGGAAGGAAGACATCCCATTGATCTTGATTTTTGTGACAGAATATTGATAACATATCACCCAAGGTTCTGTTAAATCATTCGACATTCCCATTTGATTGTGGATGATAACTTGTTGTTCTTGTTTTCTGAATTTGAAAAAGACTGCACATTTCCTGGAAGAGTTTAGATTCAAAATTTCTACCCTGGTCGGAATGGATTTGTAAAGGGGCTCCAAAATGACAAACAATTGTATCAACAAATGCTCTGGCAATAGTAGTTGCTTCTTGGTCTGGAAGGGCAACTGCCTCTGTCCATTTTGTAAAACAGTCTACCATAACTAGAACATACTTGTTTCCTTTTCGAGATAATGGTAAGGGACCAAGGATATCAACAGCAACTCTTTCCATTGGTTCTCCAACATGGTACGAGCCAAATGGGGCATGATTTTTCTTTTTTGACTGTTTCCGGGCTGCACAATTGTCACAAGGCAGACAGTAATCTATTACACAATCTTTCATTGATGGCCAGTAAAATCCTTGCTTGAGCCTCTCTAATGTCTTTTCAGTTCCAAGATGTCCAGCAGAGGGAATATCATGATGATAATGAAGAACTTCTTGCTGCAATAAATTGGGAACAATCAACTGATTCCAGGATGAAATACAATCATCATCTTCCCATCTACGGTAGAGAATGACAGACACAATACTTAATCTGTCCCACTGTCGCCATAATGTTTTAAGGCTGGCAGACTTGTTGGATATAGTTTGCCAAGGAGGTCTGGAACCTTCCTCTTTTGCAACTAAATTTGGACCAACATTAGGATCTTCCAACTGTTTTTGCCTGATATCTGCTGGATTCCACCCATCTAACTGTGACTGCAATTCTCGCAATCCTGAATTCTGAAGCTCCTGAGCTGCTTGTCCTCTAGTAACTACTCTTACAATTATGTCACTTTTGTTATGGGTAGGTGTTTGTTCCTGTACATCCTTATCCTGTCTTGCACAAACCTTGCAAGGATGCCTAGACAAAGCATCAGCATTGGTATACTTCCTACCAGGACGGTGAGTAATGGTGAGATTGTAATTACCTAATTCTTGGAGCCACCGTGCTAACTGTCCAGTAGGGTTCTTTAAATTCTTGACCCAACTTACTGCTGAGTTGTCAGTACGAAGAATTACTTCTTGGCCATACAGATATGAATGAAAATGTTTAAGAGCATTGCCAACTGCTAAAAGTTCTTTCCAAGTTACACAATATGACTGCTCGTACTTGTTCATACTTTTACTCCTATAGGCGATGACATGTTCCTGACCATTTTGTTCCTGTGATAAGACGGCACCTGTTACTAGATTTGAGGCATCTGTGTCAAGGATGAAGGATTTCCCAGGAAGAGGATATGCAAGAAGAGGAGATGACATCAGAGAGTTTTTAAGGGAATTGAATGCCTTTTGACAGTCCTCATTCCAAGTAAACTTAGAGTTTCCCTCACATAGTTTATGAAGGGGCCTGGCAATGTTAGCAAAACCTGAAACAAATCGCCTATAATAGGAACAAAGACCTAAAAGGGATCTCACTTCTTTGACTGTCTTTAATTTGGCACAGGCCAAATTCTTACTGCTTCTGTTTTGTCTGGATCTGTGTGAACACCCTTATCAGACACAACATGACCAAGAAACTTCACTGATTTCTGAAATAAATTGCATTTTGATGGTTTTAACTTTAGATTAGCATTCTTTAATCTTTGAAAAATATGCTCTAATCTTTTAAGACACTCAGTAAAAGATGGTCCAGGCACAATAATGTCGTCCATATATAGCAAGCATTCCTCCCATTGTAGTCCCCGCAACACATCTTCTAGGAGTCGACTGAGAGTACTAGGACTATTGCACAGGCCAAAAGGCATTACTTTAAAATGGAAAAGGCCAAGACTTGTAGAGAAGGCAGTCTTTTCCTTATGCTCCTCTGCCATTCCTATCTGCCAGAATCCTGAGTTGAGGTCCATGGAGCTAAACCACTTGGAGTTATCCAAGGCATCCAAACAATCATCCACTCGAGGGAGAGGGTAGGCATCCTTTATAGTCACATCATTCAGTTTCCTGTAGTCCACGCAAAATCTTGTTGAACCATCTTTCTTTGGGACAAGGACTATTGCACTGGACCAAGCACTCCGAGATGGCTCGATTATACCATTGTCCAGCATTTTCTGAACTTCCTCTTGTTCTGTTTTCTTTTTACCAATGGGAAGCCTCCGAGGTTGAGTTCTGATAGGGGCTGCATTTCCCGTTTCGATCCTATGCTCTACTCTATGAGTTCTGCCAATATCTTGATTATTCTTTGAAAAGACATCCTGGTACTGCCATGGTAAATCTTTCAGCTCTTCTAACTCTACCTCTGTCAAGTGCCCAGAACTCCTACAGAACAGATCTTCCAGATGTTTTGGGAATTCCTTGCCATCCTTTTCTGATTCCTTTATTATTGCACATCTCTGAGTCTCCTGAATTTCCTCTACCAAAGATCTACAAGTACCAAGATTAGTGTTTGGATACAACTTTATTTCTTCATTACAATCATTTACAATATTTGCTGCATGACAGTTTGATTTAGAGTCAATAACTCCAGGAGTTAATGTTATGCCTTTCTTCTCCATCAGTTTGATGGATGGTTCCGTAAGGGCTGTGTTGGAAAGACGATGAGCATTTGGGATGTCAACTGGAATCATCATTTGAGAACAGGCAGGAATTGTGACGGCTTCACTAACGTGCACTCTGCAGACCATTGCAGCTTGACCTCCTGTCCAACAGTCTATTGTATCATTACCTATGGATATTTGTAGATTTTGAAAGTCAATTTTGTGAACATATCCCAATAAGAAATCTTGACCTAAAATAGCATCTTGTGAAATGTCACACACAAGGGCTGGGATCATGTACGTGTCCTCTTTCAACTTTATACCTAGATCCATACTTCCATGGATCGTCAGATTGTTGCCATTCACATCCATCAGGCTACGTGATACCGCACTCAGTGGAAAGTCTTTGGTCTGGAGAGATTGATGAAGCTTGGCTGAAATCAGTGTTGATGTAGACCCACTGTCAACCAGGAATGTAACCACTTTACCCCCAATAGACCCTTCTACATAAAACCCGTTATCCCATATACCTAAGCTTTTGCTAGATAATCCCAGTCGCACATCAGCATGCTCTTGTCTATCCACCACATGCCCTTTTCCTTCCATCCCCTCATGGCCTACTGAGAGGACGGTCTCCCGTTTCCCTGGGAACCTTCCTGATATCTTGGTGCTTGGTATGCTCTTTGAGGAGGAGGCAGATATCTGTGGTCATTTCTCATGTTTGGACCCCTTCTATTCCTTGGGCAGTCCCTATAGAAATGGTCTGGCTGCTTACATAAGAAACATGATCTGTCGTTTGAGGTTTTATTCTTTTCTAGTTTTTTGATTCTTTCGATCAACTCATTAAACATTTTCTGAATTTCATTGTCCCGTATTGCTGATGTAGTTTCCTGGGTAACTGCTCGGATATTGGGCTTCTTCAGGGTTTGATCCCCCAGTATTCCCTCGAACCTCTCAATTATGTCTACTGCATCTGATACTGTTTCGCAGTTCCTGTCAATGCACCTGCATTTCATTTCTAGCGTGATTGTCTTGTATAGTTAGTTTAAGGCCAAAGCCTCCTGAGCTACCGAGCCTAGGCCAACATACGCCCTTTGAGCCATTTGCCTAAGATCATCCCCCAGTGCCGCTATAGATTCTCCAGACTGCCTTTTCCTAGATTCAAATCGTGCAAGCCATCTTTTTTGTTGTCTTAGACCACCGAACCTCTGGCTTAAAATCATTACAAGCAGATCGTAATTCTGTCTTTCTGATGCTGTTAAACTCATAAGAAATGTGCGTGCTGCACCTCTTAGACTAGCAGATAAAGCAAGAACTTTTTCTCTTTCATTCCAGTTTCCAAGCTCAGCGCATACCTGGAAATGACACTGGTACTCATCCCAATCATCGGTGCCATCATATATTTCTGGTTTCAAGGAAGGTGGGCGTCTGCAAGTGACACGTGAAAAAGGAGCCATTAATCTATCAACGTAGTCACCTTCATGCTCATCAGTAACATCCCCTTGACCCACATGAATGTCAGATTTTGAAATTTGTTCATCATGCTGCAGTTGCCCGTCATCAACTCTGGAATCAAACTGTACCTCTAAATCTGGAGAGTCTGTCATGTTTTACGTTGGGCTATTGATGTTTGGTTTTTTTTTTGTTTTTTGGGGTTTTTTTTAATTATTATTATTATTCGACAATAAAAAGTGAGTTGATTGATTGATTGATTTTATTTTTGAGTACAAAACGTAAAGTTCGATCGCTGGACCCTGTTGTCTTTCTTTCAGGATCCCACCGCTGCCACCAAAAATTGTAACGTGCCCGAGGATCAAGTAAAACACGGTTTAAAAGTTATAGAAATTTAATTGTGATTAAACAGCAATATAATTATAAATATGAACTGGTATATCTCTTGGAACTCTTGGTTGGTAAATGATTAAAGCAGCAAATAAATATAACACGGGTGTATTTTAAAAAAAGGGGGTGGGGGTTGTCAACTGGCACCCAACGTACGTATATAGATTTAGTAATTAATATTCCGTAAATGTTTGGTATCTGTATAACTGTTTCCCAAACTTACATTTTGTTCAGTTTTGCTGGTTGTTGCTTACTCTCTGTAGCCTACCGCTCGTTCTCTCCCTCTCTGTTAGATCTGCCTGCTATATATACTCTTCCTTGTCACCAATGTAAATAGTGACGTAGTACCCAAAACTACGTCACTGACTTTGGTGACTTTTACCAAACTCCCATTACCGGAAGTTCAGAGTTACCAATGTTTATGCGGTGCATGGAAAACTATTTTACGAGAAATTACGTTTGGTATGGGATGCCATCGATAATAAAACAGCATGGGGAAATATATGAATAACTAAGTTATGGTTAGCAGGTATGATTTGTTTACCAAGTCGAAAAAAGCGCTATTTAATGACATTTCTTATTCACCACATCACCAATCTGTAGCAATCGCCAACAAGTGCACCAACAATATCGCCAATTCAAATCACCAACAATCACCAACACGTTGTTGTAATTGATGTACCGTTTAATTAATGAATACATGTATTCAACTACAAATCATCTGCAACACAGCATTCAAAAATTGCGCTTAGTATTTCGGTAACACAAGGAGAGTAAGGAAAAAAGAACGATAACTCTAAACCCATGTATTACATAAGAATAAAATTATTGTAAATATCAGCGAGGGTTATTAATCGTGCCATCAACTACCGGATTTTTTGTATTTAAAATGCTCTTTCCGTAAAGCTCGGATTTTAAGTGGTCGTCGGAGAATTGTTTGTTATATTTTTTAATTTTATTATGCATTTAAGATAATCACAAGGAATGCATAAATTGTGAATTTTAACTCCCGGTGTCCGATCCAAGGAATATGTCCGATGCATGGTGAACTCACCCAAAATCAATTTGATCTGCGAGAGAGCAGTAGGCTACCAAAGTTATCGCGAAGGGGTTAACATAAGCTATCAAATCCCGGTTTGTACAGAATCTTGAAAAAGATTACAATTAAATTGAAGATTAATATAACATTTTACCCATATTTACAAGTGTAAATTATCAATTCCATGAAATCTTGGTTATACAAAATAAATCTTGAAAAAAAGTTAAAGACAGCTAAAATAAAATTTCAGTGAAATACAATTTTCAAGTTAAATCATTCATTCCTTCCACAGGAAAAAAAATACCTGACAAACTAGCTGCAGGACTGTAGCTCCCGGTCTGAAAAAATTCGGACCGGAAACTACAGATAATACTGTGGAATCATCAGAATTTGTGATGGCTCAAATTTCTTGGTATTCGTGGGAAGCCCTTCCCCATGAATTTACATCCTCAACGAAAAAAAAATTCAGAAAGAGTATTTTAAAATCCGATAGGAAATCTTATATCATATAGGAAAATTACCTGTCTGAATCAAATTCCTACTTGAATTACAAAAAGTTCATTATTTCCTGTAGGAAAATTATTTCTCCTATGAAAATTAATATTTTCCTAGTGATATCATTTTTCTTAAGGTAAATATCTTATCAGTCAGGTGAGACACACTAAAAACGTTGTTATATACTCTCTAGACAATGGCCTATCATTTGGTATTATTGTTTTTTACGTAACTGCATCTTAAGGGGGTGCAAAAATGCCACCTTGCCACTGGCATAATTATCTGGCACGGTGTTCATGTAAAACTGTGTATATATTTTTTTTATCTGTCGCTCAAAACTGAACATCGCTCGTAAATAGGCACTGTCCGCCATATTTCTCCCTCAGCACCGTTTTCCCTAAAACCGCTATATAAGAGCCACAGACCTCTTAACAGTTCAAAGTATTTCGCTGTGTGTGGACGTACATCTTGCCTTGTCGTGTTACACGGTCGCGATGAAAGTATAAAGATTTACTAACAGAATATGCACATAAAATAAGAATTAAATGCAGATTAAATGCAAAATCCAAAAACAGCGAAAGGCCACGAGTCTCAGGTGTGCAATCGGGTGTAACGAAATCGAAGGGTTTATGTATTGAAACTGAACACCGTTCGTAAATAGGCACTGTCACACAGATACTTGGTATATAAACCCTTCGATTTCGTTACACCCGATTGCACACCTGAAACTCGTGGCTGAAGTGTAGTATTCATTTCGTGGTCTTTGGAATTTGTGCACTTTATTCTTATTTTATGTGCATATTCAGTTGTAATTTATATTTTGACCAGTTTAATTGATGTTAGTATTCTCCTGGCTTGAAAAAAGTGCGTAAAACTTGAAAATTTCATCGCGACCGAGTAACACGGCGAGTCAAATTGTACGTCCACACAGGTGAGATCTCTACAGCAAAATACTTTATTCAAGGTGTTGTAGGGATAACGGTAGTGAGAAAAATATGGCGGACAGGGCGTATTTACGAGCGGTGTTCAGCATTAACGTTAAATCACTTGTCAAAGAGAAGTTTCGTAAATAACCGGGTATAATTACTATTGACGTTCAAAATGGTACAAAGAAGGAACATCTAATTCCGCTTACAAGTATAAGTGTGGGGAAACCATGGTAACTTAAACTTCCTGGAAGTCAACGCAACTCTGAATGTGCCGTTATGTGAAATTCGTAACTTACACTTATTTTGAATGAACAAGAAATATCCAAATCAAAGTCGACACAAAAACAACAAGCATTCTGAGAGTACACGTCTCCTACCGGTTTGTATTATTCTATGAAAGCTCCCAAGCACACAACTATTTCAGAGCTATTGTAAACGAGATGGCATGCTTTAATTAGAGATAAAAGAACAGAGGAAATAAAAACTATAAAGTTGATATAGAAATTAAATACAAAATAGGTAAAATAATACTCTTTATTTCACCTCCTGTAATTTCGCCAAGTCTATTCTGTATTCGCTGGTAAAAATTTGTGAAAACAATGCACTGTTATGCACAATATCATTTCTTACCGTCTTCTGTACCCCGAATCAAACCAAACAGTTAACCAGCCCAACCCGACAACAAACCCGATTGTAATAATAATACAAAAAAAACATGCCGATTAAATTTACAACACAATCCTTGACACTATTTTACAGAATTTATTTGTTTGTTAGAAATGATAAAAGAAATGGTCCAGGAAAAGGAATGGTACAAGTAACGCACGATATTATTACTAGCTACATACTGGCCTCGTTTATTCAATACACACCGAACCCGATAACGAACCCGAACATTAAAAAATTGGAATATAAAAAATAAATTTTCTCGAAAATATGTCAATCAGACGCTACAAAAGTGTAAACTTGATCTGTAGTTTGACATTTTGAAGCTGTTTGGTAAGTGTCATATTCCTCAAATGCATAAAGAAAAAAGTGTGGAAAACTGAAGTGGGACAGACAGACGGACAGACGGACTGACGGACGCAGAGGAAAGCTATAGTCCCCTCCGGTGAAACCGGTAGGGGACTAATAAGACACCAATAAACGATGTAAACATCATACTGCAACTAGCTATATAAAATCATAGTAAAACGGCACACGCACTTTACAACTGTCATGTTAGTTTTGTGTGAATTACATATTTATTTTTGGCAACAAGAGGAAAAACACCTGATGGATGTAAATATATAACTTAATATGAATTATTTCCAATTCCTTTGACCTTTTTTTTTTATAATTTTGCGTAAGGAAATTCTTTATTCTCAGAATGTACTGTATGGTTGTTTGATGATTGGCAGTATTTTTCAATCCAAAATTATTTCCCATTGCAGCAGAGCTTTTTTATGTTTTATGTATTTTCACTAGAGATTTACAGATTAATTATACCCCCCGCAAACAAAGTTTGGGGGGGGGGGGTATATAGGAATCACCTTGTCCGTCCGTCCGTCTGTCTGTGCAATCGTGTCCGGTCCATATCTTTCTTATGGAGAAACATTGGAAGTTCTTACTTCACACAAATATTGCTTATGACCTAAGGGTGTTTCATGACCTTGACCCAAGGTCATTAGGGCAAGGTCACTGTCAGAAAAAGTGCAAAATTCGTGTCCGGTCCATATCTTTCTTATAGAGAAACATTGGAAGTTCTTTCTTAACACAAAGATTGCTTATGACCTAAGGGTGTTTCATGACCTTGACCCAAGGTCATTCAGTCAAGGTCACTGGCAGAAAAAATGCAAAATTCGTGCCCGGTCCATATCTTTCTTATGGAGAAACATTGAAAGTTCTTACTTCACACAAAGATTGCTTATGACCTGAGGGTGTGTCATGACCTTGACATAAGGTCATTAGGGCAAGGTCAAGTTCACTGTCAGAAAAAGTGCATAATTCGTGAGCGGTCCATATCTTTCTTATTGAGAAGCATTGAATGTTCTAACTTCACACAAATACTGCTTATGACCAAAAGGTGTGTCATGACCTTGAACCAAGGTCAATTGAGGAAGTTCAATGTCATTGTTTCAAAAATGTTAAATTCTGTCTGTGTCATGTCTTGTATTAATGGAAATATTAGAAGCTAAAATTTGACACAAAGCTTGCTCTTCTCAGGCCACATAAAATTATTTTTAGATTTTCATTCCCGCCTCTCTCAAAATGGCCTGCCCCGATGAATTAATTTTTTTTTTGGGGGGGGGGGGGGAATATGTGGGGAAAAAATTGGAAAAAAATCGGGCTCAGTATACCAATAATTCAAAATGCTTGAATATAAATGGCTGCTTGACATGTGGATTTCGTTTGATTCGAGTCATGGTTGTTAACTGAAGGATGCAAATGTCCTCATGCATTAACAGTTAACTTAAAATAAAATGGAATTAAAGGATGGAAATTGGTTTGTTTACTCCTATTAGCATTAACAGTTTTAAAAAATAGAGCAGTTGTTATTTATAGAAAATGGACAGTAAATAGATTCATCCAATATTTTCTATAATAGCAAAAATACGTGCGTTATGATTTTTTTCTTAGCGGGGGGTATCAATTGTGAGCTTGCTCACAGTACCTCTAGTTATTTTTAACAACACCTGTTACATTGCAAGCAAGTAACACTAATGCCAAAGCCTGTCCGGTACTCGATAACCTCCCATTTTTCATTTTTTAATTCTTTTTTGTTCTTACTAGTAATCGACAATCGTTTCCAACATTTTGTGTTGATTTTCTTAATATGTAAACACAAACTTGTAGATTAAAAACAAATTCTACGATTTCCTCCTTAACTTTATGCCTTGAGAAATTTACAGGAATGATAATACGTTTTTGTTTTTGTTTGTTTGTTTGTTTTTTTTTTTTTGGTTTTCTTGGGGGGGGGATATAATGAGAAAAATATGACATCATTTATCCATTCAGAATATTTCGAAATCCCTCGCAGAATTTTTCAACATTATCATCCGGGTACCTTTTTGTCGCTTGCAGGGCAAACTCTCCATAGAGTTGTGTAATGAAGTGTTAGAGGGGGCGTATCAAAAGAGAAAAAAGTTACACTTATTTAATGTAACTTAATTAGTGTGAGTGGTATCTATGATTATCAACAGTGATGGAAACGGAAACTTACGATATAGTAAAATTGAAGGCTATACTGAGTCTTTTAGAATCCTTACAAAGAGAAACAACTCCAGTCATATTTTACAAAGTATTAACTTGACTTCATAACTTCGCAATGAGTACAATGTAAGTCGACATGAAGTCACTCAAAAAACACTATGATTGATGACCACAGAGTAGAATCCAGTTGTTGCGAATAAACATAAAACTGCTTCCCAGCGCCGATGCTTTATTCAATTATCCGGTGTAATGATGTTATCTGTTGCAGTAAACGGGTTTTTAACGAATACATTGTTTAGGACAAGCTAAAATGTATCTAATATAAATTTAAAAAAAAAAATTACATGCAAATATGATTTTTTTTCACAAGTCAGCCGAAAGGTACGAGGAATACTATTTCATAAGTTGTCGGGGGTTGTTTTTTACGAGCCAGTCAGTAGGTTTGTCTGTCATTCCGTCGGTCCTATTTTTTGTCAGAGCAAATGCTTTTAGACTGCTGCACACATTCTTAAGAAACATTGAGGGTTTTTAGAACACAATATGAACATATTACCATAAATTTCATTTTTCCTTTTATGACTTTTCTTGAAAATTTTCCTTTTTGACTATGACGTATGGTTATATATTACAAAATCGATACGTAGACTAATTGTTATCACAGGCAAAGATACTGGAAAATGTAAATATTTTTGGCTGAATCTTTCCCTTTTGAGCTTTCGTGTTTGATATAAAAGTGTAGATTCGAGGGAACTTTTCGTAAGTAACGTCCCTTTATTTGACCCCAATGCCCCCCGTATTTAATGCGCACCCTGTTAATATTTATTATGCATTCCAGTGTCAAGTTTGAGGGTAGGTATGTGGGCTAGATCACTCTTTTCCATGAATAAAAATAATATAGTGGATACGTTCAATCGGCGAATAGCAATTTACTTTACATGTAAAACTTTTCTTAATACCAGTAATTGATTTTTTTAACGTGCAAACAGCAAACATACTTCAGTATTAATCAAGTAATTTGGGATTTAACAAGGAACAATTTTCAAGCACGGTGTTAGAAGTACATTTTCAAATTACATTGTAAAACAGAATGTAATATATCATCAATAGCTCTACATAAAGAGCATAGTCTTTGTTATCGAAGATAACCGTAGTGTCCTTTACAAAAATTTAGATTATTGATAATTCTCCACCAATTATCCTATTTCCCGGAATGTCCGTAAGGATTTTACCGGCAATGTCCAGTCCAGAAAGGTTTGGGACGATTACCGACAATAAAATTAGCACCACCAATAAGGACCACTGTACAACTCGATCGACACTCGGCTATACTATAACCCGATCAACACTCGGGTGGTAGCCCTCAGTTTGGTAAAAGTAACCGAGCAAAGTCCAATCAGCGTTTCAACATTCATTCAGGATCTGACAGTAATTTTGATACAGATCGGTGATATCGGGACGGCTGTCCGATTCCGACTACTGTACAAAAGAATTTCAACAGTATATAAAACAAAAATTATATAACATGTGTAAAACGATAAATGAATAATAGCTCAGACCATGACACCTGAGTTAATCCTTAAGTAAATTACCTAGCCAATTAATTCCCTTTGAAGTATATAATGCCTGTAAATGCTTTTAGCAAAATAAAGATGACAGGTGAGGAAATTCAATTATCTAAAACTCTAAGACATTTGACGTTTTTACTATCATAAACGTAGATAAACGAGTAAATAAGATTAACCAACATTTGAACCTAACAAAAGCTTTTTCCAAACAATAGGCCATATTCAAACCCTGAGAAAGTATTTTGATTAAAATCGCGCTAAAATTTAGAAGAAAAACAAAATAAACAGAAGTAAAATCTTTGACACGATAATAGACAGAAGTCATTTGTTCGAAATTTAGTAAGCAGGTATAGTTGGGTATTTTCTGTGAATTGAGATACTTTTTAGAAATATTTAGAAACGGCGACAAAGATTTCATTTATCATTATATGAGGTTTTGTTTATTATTTCCATCAGCTTGATCTCCAGTGATCGATAGATGTTATCTCGACGAAATAGGAAGAAATCAAGAAACCTTCCAATTATCGGGGTATTTTCAGATCTAAGGAGTAAACGAATCGAAAAAAACACTTTGTTTCAAAAGTAAACGTTATGACGACTGATTTCTACGCAAGGATCAACTCTGATTTTATTCAATGAGAGAAGTTGAACTATGTATGTTTAACTTCCTTGTACTATTCTAAAGAAACGACAGAAATAACAAGAAAAGGTCCTTTTGACGGTGAAAATCATGGGATTAGAATCTGTGTGCAATTTTCAAGATATCCTTTGCCGTTTTGCCGCCGAAATTCTGATAAATTTTCATAGATTTAAAGAAACCAAATATGTGTGTCTCTTTTGTCTTTTATTGTATTTCTGTGTGATTAACATATGCAGCTGTCCTGTATCATTTTTAGTTGTCCAATGAGTAGACATTTTTTGGACAGCTACAGGTAATTTTTGGACGGAATGCAGGGCAATACGAGATTCACTGGTCTCTATTTAACAAAAAAATACGTTTCTGAAATAAATTAATTGAAATATTTCTCAAACACCCAAAATAATGGTTCAATAATTTGTTAAATTAAATTTTATTCCATTACCTTAAAGAAAAGTTAACGTCATACCTTTCATTTATTCAGGGCCGAAAAAATCGAGGTACAACGTCTTTTTTATAATTTCGAACCCTACATTTCAATAGTGTTCAATTGATTTAAGAATGTGTAACTTGTGTTCCGTTCATAAAAATGACATGAAATTTTAACATAACCATAACACGTCAATGTAAACCTTACAAATTTTATGATTATTAAAGTTCAAGTGCATATCAAGAGTCTAAGGTTAAAGGCGAAATTTTATGAATTTTCACCTCTTTCAAATAGTCTTACACCTTAAATAATCTAAAACCCACGGTTAAATTTTCATTATAATAATGGGATCATGACAATCTTAGTATTAAACTTTATACAAAGTTTAAAAATAACATTTTAAAAGTCCTTTAAGAGTTGCAAATTTTCGTTTTAAAAGATTATTCTCAGACACTATTCTTTCATGATATTACTTCAGACTTTACTTTAAGTTACCGGTGAGAATTTTCTGTGTCTTTCTGTAACAGAAATGTATTTTGTATAAATAGCAACACAATTATTAGTAAAAATTTAAAAGTAACATATTGGCGATAAAAAATTTACAAATTACATTTTATACTCTGCTAGAAGAAGGTTCAATAGGTAGGTCTTGAGACGATTTTGGCAAAAATTGTGAGGTCAGATTTCTACCTAATATTGTCAACACTTTGATTACACGGAATACTGTTTTACATTGATTGCTATGACATAATGATGAAAACAAACATTCTCAAAGATAAGAATTCCGACTGAAAGGAAGAGAGCTAATTCCTGGAAAATTAGATAAACAAAAGAGCAAATATGGTTCAATATTTGGTTATGATAACCGAATTCTACAATAAGCGACCTTTGCCTTATTCTCCTCATCTCGCGCTTCGTTTACTTTTGTGCAGTTGTATCGGCTATAAATGTCGACTTGTTCAATGTCATATTCGGTTTGATGGAAGAAATGTTGAAACAACGTGTTATCAGGCGAAAATAAATGGTTTGTTTACAAACATTGTAATAAAAGTCAGTTGGGAAACGGGGCCTCTCTCTGGGGCCAATGTACTTTCTTCGAAAAGACCAATTTAATCCATGAATAGCATAAACGAAGCTTTTAACAATGGTGAACAATTTTAATCTGTTTTGCATTATAGCTAAGCAGTCCTATGCATTGTAAAACCATCTTTCAGTTCAAAACGGATTGATTGATTAGTGTTAATGTTTTCTGGGAATTTTTCAGTAACATGGAGCCATTCAGGAACACAATTGGCTAAGAATATTTTTAACCTTAGACGCACTGTTTAACCCAAGAAAAGAGAGAAGAGAATTGCTAAATAATCCCATCCTGAACAATGCTATCAACAAAGAAATCATAATCATGAAAGTGATAAAGAAATCATGAAAAACGAATGTCTGATGTATTAAAGCAACAAAAATTCGACTTTATAATTACTGTTAGGTATAGTTATGAATTTTATGATAAGGAAATGATGGCTGGACTGTCATGGCCATTTTCAGACTACCTTATATATCTCCTTAAGAAGAAGAGCTCTGTATTAAAATTGTACAGTTGAAATAAATGGAATGTATCTTTACTTGATAATTATAGTGTACAGCCTAACAAATTATTTAAAAAAATATTCCTGGTTAATTTTGTTGACCACCAAGCCTCCTCATTATATTACTTAATCCGGTAGAGATTGTTTTATTTTTATGATTTGATATTTAAATATTCAAACGTAACTGTTTTTAGATGATACGACAACGACAATATTTTGATATACAGATTGGTAATGAAAAGAATTATAATTATATTAAAGCACAGTACATTGTTATACGAATGCTATCGATATTATGTACCTAGGATGTAGTACCAAGTCCGTCATAATTTAATTTGCAACGTTGTGGTCATCATTTTCTGTACTTTTCCACGTAATTCCTCATGTAACTATACAGATTGTAAAACTTTTTTCTGTCGATTGTAGATAATATTGTACGAATGTTATTTCATTGCAAAATTTTGATTTCATCGAGTTTGAACAATTCAAATTCCATTTGAAATGCAGCATCAAAACTTAGCAGTTTGATTTTCAAAAGCTTCATGTACAATGTGCCATGAATACAGGGATAATGTCTAGGTGTGTTAAAACCAACATTTCCTAGGTTTTCAACTTTCTTACTAAGTCGTAAGATACCACTCATCAATAGAAAGGAGATAAATTATTGTTTAATTTGGTACAAAGAGAATTACTTAATAGTGCGCCGCAAATTGTAATAAAAGTGTTGAAATCCACACTGCAAGACACTTCTCTTTCATAAGTTTTTGTATGTTAGGTTTACTGAAAATTTTCAATTTCCCAAATCAAACAAATATAAACGCAGCTTCTCTTAGCGTAAGACGTCTTTCATTCATTCTAGCGTCAAATACAACAATACTAGATAACGTAACAATGGTCTATTTCTTGCCTCGTCTTCCATATGTATTTTAAACATACTGTCTTAAAAACCGTTAGTGCCACTTGTAAACCTGTAAACATTTCATTTATATCCCATTCTTTCTATACTTTTAACGTGTTTAATTTTGGCTGTTCCGAGGTCTTAGCAAAATGTTTCAGTTGGCGGCTGCTCTGTCCCGAGGACCGACCCCACTTTTGGGGATATTTTGAAATATTCTCTAGCCGTGTTTTCTTGGTATTTTTTCAATGTTACCGGCCGTTGAAATACACTCACATTAAAATGTTATCGGAAAATTTATTGATTTACAGGTATAAATATATATAGATGCCATATTAAAGCACAAAACTATGTTGTCCATGGACTTTGGATGGTCCTCAATATTACTTAATATGACATGTATTTTAAATTCAATGCATTTAAACACGAAAACTTAAATTTCTAATAAATCAAATATCAAACCTAAGTACGATTATGTTAATCCTTGTGTCAACTTTGCAAATGTCTCTAATGTCTCTAATTTAAATTTGCGCGGCTTTTCCTTGCAAGAAAAACGATCAAATTATAAAGCGAACAAAAAATCAACGCGACCTAGATCGTTATTTTTAAGAAAAACATTTTCCTAAAACCATAAACGTTTAACCATTTATTAACAAACATGGAGATGCATTCGAAATGTATTTTTAGAGGGCAATTTTCCTAAAGCTGTTGTACTTAGGCTCTCTTAGTGGGGGATACTTGGTCCGTGGGTGTCCCTGTTGTTTTGCAACTCTCCCATGTCTTTAAATCCAAGAATTTCTTTTATCAAGATTGATTCCAAGATTTTTCACCATGGAAGAAAATTAAGCTGTATAATCAGTATCGCGATGACGGATCACGTACATTCACTGCGAATAATACGTTTGTGTTATTTTTGTTTAAAATGTAATTGAATTTTGTTACTAATCGGAAGTTATATGTATAAAAGAAATGTCAGAAGGTATTGATTTACACAATTTATAATGCTCGCAAATCGGTGTTGGAACATAAGTGTAAGTTACGAAGAGCGATAAACTCATGAATGAACAGAAATCCTGCCTATTTGTGAATGTGAGACAGAACAAGGGGAACTTTGATAACAGCTACCCCAAAGGAAATACCGACCTAGAATTCAAATATAGAAAACCTATGAAATCAAGATGTCACCATCAAACTATTTGTCATTAATGTTTTTATATCTGGGTCCCTTTTAAGTCGTTGTTACATCAATAAATCCACGCCGCACTTTTAAAGATAATCGAAATTCCTTTTCTAGAGCATAGTTTCAAACGAATATGTTACTGTGTATTTATTTTGCGTGTCGACTAAGTATTTTAACCTGAATAGTTTGCATTACAGTTAAACCTTGTGTTTGGATTTCTCTTTGCATTTAACGTTTAAAATAGAAAATTTGATCTCTCTGGAAACCAGACAACTCTTTAGCTTAGTTGTTTAGCGTTGATATTCAGCGTCTTTTAGTTGATATATTGGCTCGTACACAATATATCGATATCAGAGCTTTCAAAGGTGGATCTTTGTTCGTTATTCCTGACGCTTAAGTTTTTCTCGTTTGAATCCTTACGCTGAATGTAGTACCAGCTAAGCCCACCACCATCTAATCAATTGCAATGAAAACGAAAAATAATTTCAGGAGGACGGTAAGTTTGCTACTCTTCAAGGACGCGCAAAATTTCATTTTTTTTCAAGTCTCTTATTTATAACCCAATCGCTACCAACAACAAACATGTACAGTAAAAACATGTTTGCACGTCGTTCTCTTTTAACGGTTGACGCTCCGAGTCTGTTTTTGAAAGGCTGCAATCGAATGCTTCAAGTTACAGCTACCGGACGTAAGCGAAACAATAACAATATAAGCAGAGGCAATAAGCATAATTATATTTTCCCGCTTCTTCTCAATTACTTCCATGATCTTGTTTTGAACAGTGGATGTTAACTTTATTGAATAACAATTTTATTTGATTTCTTTATTTACTTTTACAGATTTAGCTACTAGTATCTGCGAAGAAAAGAATTATCTTCATGGCCATGATATGTCAAACGTTAAGTTACAATATTTGATCTTTTCCATTTAATTTTAATAATTTTCATTTGAAAGATTGTATAATTTTCGTTTGAATTTCAAATTTGTATTATTTCATTTCCATTTGCATTGTATTGTATAGTTTTTTTTTAATTTGTGCTGTTTGATTTTTTTATTCATGTAATTTCATTTTTGTATTGTATTTGTGATATGAATATTAATTTATTACAAATGTTGTATTGTGTGATCTTCATTTTGAATACGTATTGTAAAACTTCTTCAATTCTGTTGTACCTTAGAAATTGTTTAACTAGTATGAAGGATATTGATCATTAATTTAATCTTAATCAATCTAATTAACAAAATAATGCGTTTTATAAACGATGGTTCATCATGAATTATAACTAATTTAATTTCCTATCACTCATGCTAATGTATTTTGTAATTTACTTTGGAAGTTGATATGGTTTATTGATAAAGGGTTTTGCTTAATGTGCAGAAGACGCTTGCCTTTATAATGTGGGATCTGTTACAAATCCCTGTAACAGTTACTCCACTTATTAGATGGCTAAAAACCTCAAAGGGGCATGGTCACGATTTTGGTCAAATTTTATTTTTCTGTTTTTATTATTTACAATGCTTTATGAATGCATTTCTAATGATCAAATGAAATTTGGGTGCCAGTCGTTGAGTTTTAGGCAAGATACAGGGCTCGCAATTCTTCGTCATGTAAACAGGACTCGTGCCCTGTTTTTATTTACATAGGTTCAATTTACTAGTAAAAATCTTTTTTAAACTGATTTGTCTATCCTCTTATTCATTTTAAGCATGAATTAACAGTTCCTAACGATTAACACATTCATTTTGTGCTTAAAACTAGGATTTTCACTTCAACATTAAAAATGTAAACAAAAGCTTTGTTTACATAGCTAAGAATTGAAACTCTGTTACTCGCTTATAACTCAACAAATGACACTCAAATTTTGGTTACCTTTTTAAAATGCCTTACTGAAGCATTGTAAACACTTAAATCGAAAAAATAATTTTTGACCAAAATCGTGACCATGTCCCTTTAAGCGGTATGGAACACCTCTATGTTGTGATGTATTATTTATCGAAATAAACAATACAGTCAAGTACAATTTCACAACGAGTTTCTTCCAAAAACTGTCATCTAACAGCGTAGCGCAGTGGTTAGAAGGTTCAAAACAGATATGTTTGTCATGAGTTCGAATCCCGCTGGGGTTTTAGAATTTTTACATTTCCAAAATGAATTTTTTTTTATTGTTTTTGTTTTGTTTTGAAAATTCTAAACTGATGGAAATATTTCAATTATAATGTACTTTAATCCATATTAATATCAACAGAAGTCTCATACCACCGTAAATTGAAATCGCTTTTTTATAATTTGCTCAGTAAAAGTTCAGCTGTATGAATTGAAATTGCTTTGAAAACAGGTGTGCAGACGTTTGAAAAGTGTCAGCATTTTTAGATGCACTATTATTATAATATTATCTGTTCAACTACATCTAATGCATACGGATAATGAATGTCACTTTGATAAATACATAGCAGGTGCATCTTGAAAACCATCACTCCAGGTTTTGATAAATGTACGGTTCAAAATTTATCACATCCGTTTCAACTTTAATCCAATGATTCATACCCATCAAGCAATTCAAATTCTCAAAGAAGCCGGCCTTCGAATAATTCCAGTGGTATCATTCTGTCACGAAAGCGAAACGATTTTATCATGACTCTAATTTTATCTTGCAGTAACAATCGAACAAAAAGACATGTCCTGCTGATCTGTTAATGTCGATATTTGCATAACTGTCTGCTAACGGTACACGGCCAGTTATAAATGTCACACCAACGGATAAACTTTTCGTAATTTTTTACGTCTTACTAATATAAACCATAATAAAGACACCCCAATTAAGTTATTTTCTTATCGCAAAGCCAAAATAATAGATAACCCACATCAATATCGTTTCAGAGTGCTATTCGCACCCACACTAATCTTGTAGACATTGTCAGATTTTTCTGAATTTTATTTCGAAACTCGTCGACATTTGGTCAATGTGCGTGACTTTGTTTTGTGACTAGTCATGTTTTATGTAAGATTTTTTTTTGTAAAATGAAAAGGGTTTTATTTTATAACACTTTATTGAGGATTGTATTTTGAACTGTTTTTCGTGCAATTTACGGGTATTTCTTAGTGACGTTTTGTTAAGGATTACGTTTACTCAGAATTAAAAAAAAATTCTACTGATGATAATGAAAAACCATCTATTATGTGTTATATACATTTCATGGTAGTGTTATTTTTCACTTTCAAAAAAGTAGGTCAATGACCTACTTTTTGAATTCATGTCCATTGAATATTTTTGGAAAATTTAAGAAAAATCCATAAAATTTTACACTAAGACTGATATTTTCCAAATTGTGAAAAAAATACAAATTGCTAAACTCTTTTAAAAACGAAATAAAGTTTATGAATGGCAAAGACACCAAATAGATACAAAGCATTAAGTTTTCATTCACATTTTCTATAAATATTCCTGTCCGAATTTCCTCTATCGGTTTTTAAATTCCAACCCATTTTTTATTCAATTTTACAAAAAATTGAATGATGATAAAACTTAAACATTTATACTATTAAACTAGTATATTGACCTTAATCTGATTGCATAAAATTTATATGAGGTAAATGATCAAAATTTTGAGATATGGTGTATTTAATCGTTTTTAAGCATTTTTTAATATTTTTGTAGTATGTGCCATTCAATTATCTAAATGAAAAAGTAAGATAGCACCAAAAAATATGCAAAATTATGTTAACGAAAAAATAAAATCTTGACTTTAGATAATAAAGTACTACCAAAAATATTTTAGTGAAAAATATAATCCGAATTTCCTCTGTTTTGCAAAAAAGCACAACTTTGTTTGAGCTTAATTCCATAATATATTAAAAATATCGAACGTCATGTCAATAATAATTCATTTCATAAATACTTTTTTGTTTAAATCAAATTTTACGTATGGCATTGAACTTTGGAAGAATCCGAATTTGAGAACTCAAACCCTGAGTAAACGACGTCCTTAACAGGTGGCATTTTCCTCTTCTTTTCATTTGTTTTCTAGATGCACTGGGCCATATATAACCAATCTTTGTGCAAAGGATCCATATTGTAAGGGAATTCATAATTGTTGAAGTAAAGGTGAAACCCCTTTTCAAAAAGGAGAAAATCACGAAACAATGACAAAACGGTATAATTTATGTCTTAGAAATATTTTCAAAAAACCCTGCTCCAGTTAGGCCAATATTTATACCAGAGCTTGTATATGTAGTGAGGTTTCTAAATTGTTTAAACCGTGAAGCGAAATTCAAAGTACAACATATTATAGATTGATATTAGACTGATTCTGGGGCCCCAGAAGGGGTTCAACATGGTATAATTTATGGAAATGTATAAAAATCTTTTCATGAAAAAATACAATGCTAAGTTTAGTGCTATCACTATTTATTTCATGTGGTGTATACTACTCGGGTGAAAAACGTGTGCTCTTTCAAACGGGTGATGCATAAGCAAATACTTAAAACTATTTATGACTCAACCTCTCGCTTTAACGCTTAAGTTTTAGAAAATTTTCCTGTGTACTAGTATTTCACATCACTATCAAAAATTGATTAAAATTGGATTTTGTCGAATATTTAAATTAGAAAAATGTAGGAAATCATGTAGATGTGTAGTTAATTAAACTGCAAATGATATTAGCTATCAAGGAGTTAGGCCTTAAGGCTACATAATCCTGACGATACGATGAAAATAGAATGCTCTGGTTGCGTTTCTATACCCCAAAACTTACTGAATTGATATTTTCCCAAGATCTTTATTTAACCACAATTAAGCATCCTAGATAAATAATTTTACTTCGAATGAAGGAATTTGTTGAATAAAACATGAACAATTGTTCCTCGTTAGGATCAATTCTAATAAACGAGAATACGCAACTTTGTGCATGTCAAAAAACTTCACTATTCAGGTCTTCGTTTTTCCATTTAAGTGATTATAGAACATTTAACATTAGATCAACTATATTTATCTCTAAAATGACGTTCTTAATTGTATTGTGCAAGGTCACAATAACCGTGTAACATAACCTTGCTTATCAATGAGGTTAGTAAAAAAACTAGACACGATCTCGTTGCGAGCAACGAGGAGGTCTTCCGTCCGATTTTCAGAAGGTGATATGACGTCATCACTTTAATTTTCGATAACAAAACATGATCTGGAAATAAGAGTTGAGTATTAATGCTTTCCTGTCATGCTTTTTATAAGTTCTCTTACGTTGTTTTTTTAAATACTTGCATTTCCTTCAATTAAGAAAAGAGATAAACTTTAAAAGAACAAGCAAAATTACAACACTTTTTTATCTCAATTTTTGAGCCCTACCGAGCTCCGGCGTTTCTTGTGCTAGACAAACATGAATGCTTTCGTGCATATAAACAATCTTTTATCCATCATCCCTGAAATTTTGAAATCGATATCGTTTGTAGTTTATGAGAACACTCTTGGACAATCCAACCCCCTAAAAATCCTTTAAATGCAAATATCTCAAGAACGGAAATGACGTCATCAACCAAAAAAATTTCCGATAAGGTTCAGAACATAGTTAGTAAGTCATTTCGTGCAAATCGGTCGAGCCATTTCTGAGATATCGCGTGCACAAAAAGTGTTAAGAAAAAAAAGAAGAAGAAAAAGAATCCGAAGAATAACAATAAGGTCTTCCGTTGGAAACGGAAGACCCTAATAATTCGTGTCGACACGTCATTGAAGGGGCTGTCTCAAAAGCTTTATAATATAAATCAAATAGTATGAGATCAATAGAACAATTATAATTGTGTAATTTTATATTTGCTTAATTCAACTTCTTAAAAAAGCCTCGCAGATATATTCACCAATTCAACTCGTTCGATAAAGCAGATATTAAATCACACAGCATAGATTACCTCGTTATAAGCATCCTCATATCTTCATATCCTCTTATTTTAAGGTCACGGTGAGCTTTTGATAAATAGTTCACTGTTGTTCAGGTAAGCGATGTGGCCCATGGGCCTCTTGTTTTTCGGAAATATTGGGATTGCTTATGAAATACGAGGTAAATTGATTTTTAAATGGGATGGTTAAGCCCAACATTACGTTCAACTATAATAATTATTGCATTGTTTTTTTGCCTTCTGAAGGTCAGTGACTCTAATTCACTTAAAATTGATTACAAGATGTAGAAACATTTTGCAAAATCACATTCTGTTATACAACCTGAAGACCAGAAGAGAATATAATGCTTTCATTTTCAACCGTATTTAAAAGGAGGGATAAAATTACCAGTTTATCACCTTCCTTTTAATCCCATAATAAACAGGATTTTTTTCAAGGGACATTCTCAGTCAAAATATTTGGTGTGACATTTGTTTTTGTCCGACGGGCTGCATGTCGTAATAATCGCAAGTAATTGTTATTATCGAGTTATAATTCATTATCAACCCCATCTCGTACGATTATTTACGCCACATGTCTCCAACTTACTGAGGTTTAGATTTTACAATAGTTTACCGATTTGCCTTTTATTATCGTTCTAGCTAAAGGGGATCCATTTATCATATTCAGAACTTCTTTTTTTTATTCATAGCAGACTTGTAATTTGAGCGGCCTACTTATAGCACCGTCTTCTGTTATTGGAAATGGTCATTATAATATCGCTCCGATATTTTCAGGTCATCTGAGTCATTTAGCCACCTTCGTAGAGACAAGGTACCATTTTGGATAATTGATATTAACGCAAAAAATATATAATTTTTTCATAGCTTCTTTTGTTTGAGGCAAAAAAAATGATTATTTAATCTTGTGTTTGAAATTTGAATGAATAAAATATTAGAAATAGGGATATGAGAGTGTGGGCAAAAAAGATAAAATAACAGGTATTAAAGCATATAAGCCATTATATAAATAGTGCCTGTTTGGGAGGGTAACAGTTGAAGCGGAGGTTGACAACGGTTTTCTCGGGGTGTCAATTTCAACTGTTATCCTCCCAAACAGGCACTATTTATTTTATTATACTGAATTTCTACAATAGAGAATTCTACGGCGAACCGTGCGCGCATCATTTACGCGCATGTAACAATTCGTTGTGTTACCCGTTGCTAAGTGTGTTGCTAAGGCTGAGGGTAATAGAACGGATTATCAACTGCGTCTAAAACCAATCAGATTTCAGTATTTATCATGAAAGTATAATAATCGATTATAGAGTTTATTTAATCACTTATGTTTGTCCTCTCTATCCAAATCAGCACTTAGGTGGTGAAGTTGACGTTTTCGCTATCCTGTCTGGTATCCATATCTGGACCAGTGTCAGTGTCCATTAGAATTAGAACCATTTAAACAAGACCCTGGACTTTAGGTATAATGTAACTATGATATCTATTTCTTGCATCAAAACAAGTTGAAATTGACGCTGATTTAACGTGAAATAAACATAGATTGCGTAGTCTTAGCTTAAAAGCCAGACAAATCTTGTGTATTTCAAAGAGTCATAGCTGAGTGGGCTACATAAGCCTAAGTCACATTGCCGTTGAACATAACCTCCCAATGTCCAAGCTCTTGTTACAATGGTTCTAAAAATGTCTTTCTCCAACGATCCCCTCGGGGTCTTTTCTTCTTCGTATGTTTTCTCTTGTTGGTTAATAATCATCCACCTGCAATTGACTAGGGTAGAGGAGTGGTATTTTACTAGAAAATGCCAAGACAATAGTTTTATATAATATAAAAATATGTCATCTTTTCGCCATTCGGAACTCACTCGGAATACCTCACACTACTTTTCACCGTTATCATTCGGGCTATTTCATGGCTGATGCAATGCAAATATCCCCGAAGACTTTCCTTTTTGGGTTGTGTATTGAAATCTGTAGCGGTAGAGGGGGCGTTTCAAACCAGATAATCTGGACATTTTTCATATTAGTGGATGAACGTAGTTTGAGCACAAAGGCATTTATGATTACTAGTAATGAAATATCAAGCGAAAAGTGATGGAAGCAAAAACTCTGGACAGTGTATAGTATTGGGTTTTGTTTATAAAAATAGTTTTAATTAGCTCATCTGAATCGAATGTTTAAAATGTGTGACATATTTGATCTAATGTCTTTCCATCAGTATTATTATTGAAGAGCCTTGTGCATTTCTTAGAATAATTTGAGTAAAGTTAAAGCAGGATGTTTATAATTTCCCGTTCTAGTTTTGAAGAATTTTTTATCTACAACTTTTTTAAATTTGTAATCACCATGACCACTAAAATTTAGGAGTTACAGAAGGAGTATAAAATTTTAGGACAAATTACTTGGTCGCAAAATGCAAGTACTCTTAAAGTAAGCAGGGTGGGAAGTTTACAATTTGTTTATTTTCATAACAGATCAAATATTTCCTTCCATGTTTTGTCATATTTTCTCATCTTTAAATATCGAATCAATTTCTTTCCGGATACTGTAGGCTCCGATTTTATTAATTGCGAATCGAAATATTTATATCTCTCGAGCTTTATTTTTTTCTTTATAGGAATTATCAGGCATATTAAGGAAAGATAGGACTGTTATTTTGCCTGGTGTGGGTATTTTGCCATTGATTGATCGAATAAGGTACATGTACTCGATTTTTGGAAAAAGATGGTTATAGGTTTCAAAGGTAATGGACGTGCGTGAATATAAAATTAGTAGGATTTTATAAATCTGAACTCTGTCCTCTCTGCACATATACAGCCAATTCTAAGAAATATGTATGCAGCCTAATTTAACCCTCAGTCACAACTGGTCAAAAGCCTCAGTCACAACTGGCCGTACGTGTTTGGTGATCGTGCGTGTGCTACGGGTTTTGCCAGTCGTGGCTCTCGTGGTTAATCGTACCGTTAAAAATCGTATTGAAGTGATTGCGAGTGCAACGTAAGACAAACGGACGTTTGGCGTGCCAGTCGTAGGTGTCACGTACCATTTTCTTTAAAGAGGGTTGCCATTCGCAACGTGCGTTGCCCGTAGGAACCGTACTTCCGTCTTACGATTGTCGTGCACCAGACGTACATGTACGTTCGCCATTCCAACGGCAGTAATAACATTCGCGTCGTAGGTTACCTGCAAGTCAATCGTACCGACGTCTTTCTGTGCCCCAGACAGCCGCACGGACAATTGTTAGTTTTCACGTTAAAGAAATTTTTATCTAGACATGTACTGATATATATATATATATAAAGCACTGAATAGAATCAACAACACTAGGTATCTTTAAAGTGTCGGATCTAATATATAGATACTAAGCCAGTAAACTGAATATAAAAAGCACTAAAAATGGCTAACGACACGAACAATAGAAATTGTCAAATTTTCGGGACAACCAGTCCCTTCTTCAGGACCAAAAAATAAATTACATGAGTACAAAACAAAGAAAACAAAATCTAAAGCTACTACTAAACTACTTAAGAAACTATAAAAAAAAAAAAAAAAAAACAGGTACATTATAAACATATGTTCACATTCTTAAAGAAGGTGTTGCTACTGTCGCCGATCGCTCTAAAGTTATCAATCGACTGCCAACTTCACGCCTGATTAAGTTAATTAGCTAATTAAAATTGGCGTCCGAGTTAACTAATGAAAATTTGAACCTTCGTTGTTAACTCATACGGCACTTATGATATAGACTCGAATTTTGATTAAAAAGAGATAAAATTAAATGAAAATAAATAAATAAAATTAAGAAAAAATGATTTACAAATAAAAGGTAGTTAAGAAACTAATAAATGAATGGAAGAGGCACAGTTGACAGATTTCATGAAATTACTATGTGGGTGTCAGGTGATGTATGGCTATGAGACGTTCATTTTAGTGAAGTCCATTTGTTTGTTCATGCCATCAGGTCTGAATGATTTGATCTGTGCATCCAGAACTTTTCCTTGCTCTTCCTCTCCGCGTCTGTCCAATGAACATTATGGTCAATAACCAATACTGTCATGTCTTCCCATTTGTGGCCACTTGTATTAAAATGTTCTCCGACGGGCTCCTTGACTTTTTTGGTCTTTCTGGTAGAGCGGTGGTTGTTGATCCTTCTGCGGAGGTCACCTGTTTCACCGACGTATTGCTTAGAGCAGACTTTGCAACTGATGAGATAGATGCAGTTGTCTGTGCAACAAGAAGTGTTGCCAAATATCTTGTAGGTGCTTTATATATATATATATATATATATATATATATATATATATATATATATATATATATATACTGTAAGCAAGTAAATGTTGAAACGTCAAAAGAACTCTTAGAAAAAAAAGATTATTATTATGCAATTACTTCTTTGGTGATTAGACTAGCTAAACTGTTCGAGACAAATGAAGAATGTTTTGAAAATATAATTTATCTTTCATATCTAATTTCATGAAATATTGAAAACTTTTCTTAAATCTAAAAGAAAGTCTATGCAAAAATCTAATTTTAGCGAAGTGATTATCAGCTGATAATTTTTCTGGCCAATGTAATATCTTAAAATGATTTTACAATTTTGTTAACTATTGGTTGTACTTTACAATATCTTCGAGAGAAAAAAAACTTTGATGAAACTTTCAATTGAAAGTAAAATAAGCCACATCGAATTAATTTGCTTTTACATATGTTTTTATTAGAAGAGTGGCACCATTTACATTTCATGCATATTCTAAAAATTAAAATCAAAGTCTTTTCTGATATTCTGATTTTGATACAATTATGAAAACATTTTTATAAAGTGTTAATGGTCATATGAGATGATAATCAATTTTTTTTTTCAAAATGGAGAAAGTACTTAGGTTTGTTTATACAAATAAATATTACCATTCTCATGAAAACAACAATTCCTCCCATAGGATGTTTTGGAGTTTTTTGTGCTGTTGGTTTGTAATGTATGAAAAATATCGTTCTGCGCGTAAAGATCATTTTTCCTCTCCTTACTCCAAAATGTATATGATTCTATCTTATTACGCTTGCAGGTCGAAGTGATCGGGAAATCCTGTGCTTTTCTACTTCCACTGCTTCTAATATCTACTTCAATACCCAGTTTCTTCTTGTCCTGTTCTTTTTTCTTCGCCTTCCATCTTTTTGCCTTCCATCTTTTTGACAAAAAGAACGCATTTGTTTGTTTGATTTTGGTTAGTAGAGGGGATTGAATCTTTGATTTGATTTTCATGAATTGTAAAACTGCTGATTCTCTAATCCTTATAGTGTTTTTTAATAATCATTTTTAAGGTGGTATGGGACATCTCTCGATATTAATATGGATTAAAGTGAATTATAATTGAAATACTTTCACCGGCTTAGAATTTTCAAATTTTACAATACTTAACCACAAATAGCTTTTAAAAATATTTGGAGAGGTAAAAATTGTAAAACCCCATCAGGATTCGAACTCATGACTTACAGATTCGTAGTAAACCCTCTAAACCACTGCACAACGCTGATATGTGACAAAATTGGGAAAGTAACTACTTATATAATTACACTTGGTTTTATTGTTTATTTAGATAAATTATACTTCACAACATGAAAGTGTCCCATACCAGCTTAAATCTTGTTCACGGAGAATTCGCACGCCCAACGAGCAATTAGTGTGCGCATGACGTAAGTATGACGTACGTTTACTATTCGTTCAATTTATTACGGGCCGCCAGGAGGCGGTCCGTTATTTAATACACATTTAAATATTGTAACTGCGTTTCTGCTGGATAGTTTTTTTATGAATTAATATTATTCTCATTTTTATCAATTGAAAGTAAATTTGCATGTAGAGATATGTTTTATGCCTTTTAAAAATATTACATATTTTTTGTTTTGCTCGTAAATGAAAAGTTGGTCATAGATTTTTGTGTTAGATGCATTTTTATCGAGACTAATAGAATCATTCATTATTACGAGTGTGGGATAGTGAAATTCCACCGAGGGGACAAGATTCACTGTCTAGGACGAGGCTTTGCCGAGTCCTAGACCGTGAATCTTGGCCCCGAGGTGGAATTTCACTATCCCACACGAGTATATAATGATTGATTATTTTTCTCGCATTATATTAGCTTAAAAAATGATGTTTGACAACTTTCTGTTATGACGTTCAAAAGATTACTTTCGGTTTATCCCTCCGCGTGCTTCAAATAGTGCAAGTTAAATGAAAGCATACGACAGTTTTTTCAATTAAAATATGAAAAATTGTAATTAATTATGCAACACAATTACTTAATGGATAATCTCAATGCACTATTTTGCATTTCCCTACAGCAGACAACGTTTGTTTACGTTTTAAAACAGCGTAGTTATACACAGTGTAAGACAGAAAAATCTCACACTGCTGTCTCACACCGGACAAACTGATCTCACACCGGTGATAATGCGAGAATATAATATATTAGGAAAATTTCGGAGTTTTTCATTGTATCGGGATCCGTATACGGGACATACTAAAGACCTGAAATACTAAAGACTTGAATGACATGGACCTTTATATAAATGATGTATGTGAATTTCTATGTGCTGCGTCAAAAAAATTGACTTTGTGTGTGGATGTGGTAGAAAATTATCATGAAATGACATCCATTTCATTTTTTTTACGCAAAAATATGAAAAAAGCGAAAATTTGTATGGACCTGAAAATTTGAGCTAGCCTGATTTATTTTTAATTCTTTTGAAATAACAATGATTATCTTCATAAACTGTCGTGTAGATAAGATTCCATTTAGAAAAAATTATCGAACTCTATTCTTAATAATAATAGTAGAATGTCAAAATTCAAAACGAGTTGCTGAAAATATAATAATTACATGTAAATCTACCATTAAAATTAGTATAACCAACTCGTTATTTTCTTTGTGGTGTGTTTTATATGTAAACAACCAATGATGATTCATACAACAATTATATTTTTGCGGCCCATTTGACGCTTGCGTCAAAATGATTTCTTGTAAGTAAATGGTGAGCATATCCGACTTGCAGTCATTGTGGGCATAACGCAAGGAACAAGTGAGACCTCTTTACGTCATTCGTGCAATTTAAATCGTACAGTCATCTTACGGGTTCCTTGAGTGAAGCGCAAGTGCAGCGTACGTTTTCAGATCTCTCAAGGACACCACGGTGATTGTTGTGCATGTCCAACAGCTACTGTGCGTGCTTACGGGAAGCGTACGTCCTTCTAAAATCGTAAGATGCTTTTGCGTGTCTCGCAGGATTTTCATTAATTAAAATCCACCCGTAGATCGCCCATAGGAGCACGTACGACCATTCTCGATGAGTGCAGTATTTTTTTCATCCCATAACTCTTCCATTTCCACTTTCTGATCATTTACTTGCCAATATTCTTTGAGCCATGCACATGCGTTTCGAAAGAGTGTTCGGCTGGTACTCAAAGACGACAGATAAATGTAAATAATGTACATACCAATTGTTCCTTGCTGCAAAATAAATGTGCAAAACGCAGTCACTGTTACATATTGTCAATCGAATTACTCCATTCACTCTCAAAGCAAGGCAATATAAAGAAAACGCTTGTAAAATTGCGGAGCTTGTGTTTAAACGCACCTGTTGATCGCTGCCCTAACCAGAAGTGTAAATGGTGTCTTTTATTTAATAATAACATTTGTATAGTACATTGTAATTTGATGTGGATTTTTACTTTCAGTAGGAAACTTAGTCAGAACTTTTTCGAAGATAAGTTCAACAAATAGTGAACAAAAATGTAAAAGCATTTAAAGACAGAACATTGGCCAGGAAAATTATTATTTTATAATTACTTCGGTGAAAATAGGTTTTTTCGAGACTTCTTTCAGAGAATTTTTCAATCTTTTATGGTATAAGATACGAAAGATAAATGATGTTTTCAAAACATTCTTCATATGTGTCGGCCAGTTTAATTAGTTTAATTATCAAACTCCAAATGCAGAAAAAAATAGTCGTCTTTTTCTTAGAGTTCAATATTCACTTGTTTAAGGTAGATTCATTTCAGTACATGACTAAAGAAAAAAATCTTTATTTCATGTGAAAACTGATTAATACCCGTGCAGCTGTCGTGAGGTACAAAAAGACGCCGGTACCGTTAACTTGCAAATGACCTACGTCGCGGATGTTATAACTGCCGTCGCAAGACAAACGTACGTCTGGTGCATGGCAATCGTAAGACAGAAGTACAGTTCCAACGGGCAGTGTACATTGCGAGTGGCAACCCGGCTCCAAACAAAATTGTACGTGACACTTACGACTGGCACGTCAAACGTGCGTTTGTCTTACGTTACACTCTTAATCATTTCAATGCCGTTTTTAACGTTGCGATCAGCCACGTTAGCTACGACTGGCAAAACTCTTATCCACGATCACCAAACACGTACATTAACTTATTCTCAGAAGATAAATAACATAGGTAAGTAATTTTCCCGGGCTAAAATTTCTGACTGCATCAATGTTACTTGTTTGACAATGTCTATCTTTGGTACTACATGATACATAAGTGCTACTACCGTTTATGATGAGTGTAAATGGTTTTACTTTTATTTCCAAAAATAACGACTCAGTGTGTGTACGTGAGCTTAAAAACTCGGGGACTCGGAAATCGCGTGTCTTGCAATACGTAGTATAATCATGAAAGCACAGTTATTCCACCTATCCTCAATGAACAGCATACACTGAACTGTATTCCAACACACGCACTTTCACGGTTGTTGAATTGCTTTCGTTATAACCTTTAGTGTGCCTACAGTTCGATCTTTGTATATGAAAATGTCAGAAACTTTAAATACTTGACGTTCGTTTACTTGGCTTACTATAAAACATTTTTAGATTTTTTTTCTCTTTCTCGTTTGCCTGACATTGTTTAAAGTTTGCCAACACTTGCAACAAAGCAAACAATTCTCTTGCAGATTTAGTTGCAGCGACCAAAAATAATTCAACAGGGATGATGAGTTGGGAATGGCAAACTGCATGCTTATCCAAATTAATTGAGATGACCACGTATTAGAATTTTAAGAGCGCTTTCATTGTCAACCTATTATCAAAACGTCAATACCTGAAACACAAGCGATATATCTTATTCATCATAATGATTACATTACACACTTTGTCATTTTATTTAATTACTAGGTGGTTGTTTTATAAAATCTAAAGACGACAAAGTGATTATATTTGAAATAGGTTTACGATTAAAACCTACAGTATTGTACTCTCAAAAATTATACACCTTTTTTATCTCATAGTTTACCGGAAATATGAAGACTCCTTCGTGTATAGGTTTGCGAGGAAATTCAGAACTCAGATAAATTTTCAGTAAATGTTAAAACAAAATATTGAAACATCAAGCATTTTTAATTTCGTACACATCTTATCTTAAGGACACGACGTATGAAAAAATGACGAAATAGGTATAAAAACTAGTTATGTTCTTGTATTTGGCAAGATATTGCAGCAGAATGAAATCTGTCGAATGGATTTCTGTAGCTAGTTTTGTTTACAAGTGATATAAATTTTTCATTAACTACCAAAAATAAAGTTGAGTTGACACATTGCTTGATAAATCTGGACTTGCAGAGTATCGTTTTAACATTACCGTCTTAATATAGAATCAAGGTTGAAACGCAAACACCATTTAGTATTTCCAGACAATAAATAGGACATTTGTGATGGATTATCGATACATGTTCTCCTGCAATAAAACAGCTTATCACGAATTACTGCATCTGTCCAACTCGAGCTTGAGCGAGAATATAAAAAGTCGGTTATATGTTTCAAGATTTATCCCCCGCTTATAGTATAAGCAAAGAAAAAATGCATTGGAGCTCATATTAGTCCCCTACTGGAGGGTACTAAAGCTTTCTTTCGCGTCGGTCAGTCCGTCTGTCTGTCTGTCCCCACTTAAGTTTTACACACTTTTTTTTCATTATGCTTTTGAAGAATAATATGAAACTCGCTGAACAGCTTCAAAATGTCAAACAATAGAACAGGTTTATACTTTTGTTGCGTCTGGTCGACATATTATCGAGAAAGTTATTTTTTTACATTCTATTTTTTAACGATCGGGTTCGATGTGTACTGAATAAACGTTACACGTATGTGTTTAGTAATAATATCGTTACTTGTATCGTTACTTTTATCATTTCTAATAAACAAAGTTCTGTAAAATAGTGTCAATTATTGTGTTGTATATTTTATCGGCAGTTTTTAAATGGATTTTCGATATTGTTTGCTGCATGTGTTATAATTATTTTTCACAATGTCATACTATGCGAGATTAAAATTTCTGATCTGTGGTGGAATACATAACACACAAGGTCTCAAAATCTTAACATTCTCAATACAAAGGGTTACCGATAGGGGATGCGTATTGCTTATGCAATACTCTCAAAATGCTTGTTTGAAAAGATATAGAAGGTGACTGCTCGGCTAGTACATTTTTTCCCACTATTTAAGAGGTTTTGACTAGGGGTAAAGACAATACATGAGCTAACACCTGATATTTAAGACATGATGAGCACTGGATGAGCTCTGGGCATGACAGTTGTCCAATACCATTTGACCTTTGGTAAATGATGACTAATTAAATGTGCATGTAACGGGTAGGGAACCGAGCAATATTCAAACAAATTGAAACCTACAATTAAGTCATCAGAATGCTTCAGATTGTCCAACAAATTATTCCTTAAGGAGACCGACTTGGGTTATAATTGCGCAGTATTTTGCGCACCATAGTAAAATACAGTGTATTTTCACTTTGAAAGAAAAAAATCGCCCCATGTATCAAATCTAATACAATCAACAAATACAAATTTTTTAAGCATATTTTGCAAATATTTTAAATTGATAGTCATTATTGTGGTGTTTTTGATACTATTAAGAACCAATTATTACTCTTATGAAGCAAGTGATGAATATTAATTTATTTTTAAAAATGTACGTTTTAATGAAGTTTTTCTTCCCCCAAAAAAAACTAAAGTCGGACTTTTCAAGAGGGAAGTAGAACATTCATTTTTAATATGCGTCTTTGCTAGTATACTTTTTATATAATAATACATACATGTAAGTAAAGTACATTTTAATCGCAGTTGTTTCTGTTATGGAATCTTTTTAATTTCAAAAATATGAAGTATTTCGTTATTTTTTTTTTAATAGAAATTGGTTTGCGTATACGCGTTTTGCATAATGTATTTCTTTTCAGTGTGCGTTCTTTTATACATGTGTTGTGTTTGAATATCGTGGCAAGAAGTCTGCGCTGATTTTTCAGTTCTTCGTTTTTATAAAATACTACTCCACATCATGTTACTTTTGGAAACTGCATGGTCTCTATCCTTTTTATGGTACTAGACAATAAAATCTCTAATACTCTATAAACTTTGATGACTAACAATCGGTCGTTTTTAGAAGACATTACTTGTTTGAATTTGGATAATACTATTTACATTTGTAAGATGACAGTTTTCATCTCAAAGCCTCTTGTTTGGTAATCCTCTAAGGACCAATTCGCTTTTATTTCAGAAGGGTACATAGAGGGAATCCACAGTCAACAAGAAACATCATCAATGGTTCTTAGGTTTTTTGAATAAAGGGCAAGAAGACATTTTTTAATTGTAGATATAAATACGTGTATTGAGTAAAACAATTATCTGCAAAAATAATTCTTTGTACACTTGTTTTTGTTTATTTGCTTGTGTTAATTGGGGCTTTTTTGTGCATTTTTTCTGCTTGTTTTTTTTATAGGAGTTGAGTTATTTCCAGGATTAATTTTGAGATAAATACTGTTAATATGTGCATGACATTGTGATGTATTTAATTGACAAGTGTAAATCTATATAGAAATATACTTTTTTCTCTAGTGAGCGATGTGGACTATGGGCCTTTAATTAAATATAAACCCTCTCAAGTATCACTCCACCAGAAATGCCAATATTCACAAAAGGTTAC
Organism: Magallana gigas; assembly: GCF_902806645.1. NCBI lineage: Eukaryota > Metazoa > Mollusca > Bivalvia > Ostreida > Ostreidae > Magallana > Magallana gigas. The sequence continues at coordinate 32,011,544 of NC_047568.1, forward strand.
TTTATGAAGTGCCGATTTAAGTTGACCCCGGTTCAATAATTAGGTCCCAGAAGAGAGTCAATATTCAGCAGTAGAATGTAAAGGGATTATCTACTGACGAAACACATATAATAAGCTTACATGGTACAATTTTTAAATTTTGCACTTGGTATTATATTAATTTATTATAAGGTTCTTAGAAAATGCAATCCTACAATTTTTGATGATGTAGAATGAAAATGTTCAAACCTTGACCTCTGCACCAAATAATGGGCCCCAGAAGGAATGCAAAGTTCCGCATGTACGCATTTATTATAACGACAGTAAATTTTCTTCTAAACTGAACTTTTTTCTCCAACCATTTTTTGTTCTGACTGTAAGAAATTCTAATTTATGGAAACAAAATTGTGATTTATTCGATAACAATGTATCTTATTTTGTTGAATTCATGATCTATGTAGTATCTGGCGGCCTGAGCGTCCGCCCGCGATCGCCGCCACCGCCGTGGAACAGTCAACGATAAATGAGACAATTATACGACAACTTTTTGTCATTTTATGTTAAAGAAACAAATATAACTAGCGGTAAAGAAATCAGCTTATCATTACGGCGTTATTTATAAAATTGATCAACAGATTACCACCGGCGGATAACAATTTCATCTAGTGTAACCAGACGTCATATTAATAGTATTGATGCTTGTCAAAAAATAGGCTTTTTTATTCTTCAAACCGTACAGAGAGAGAGAAGGAGAAAGGGAGGGAGGGAAAGAGAGAGAGAGTAGAGAGGTTATAAATAGCCGGCTCCTGAACGCCTGGGCTACTTGGCGAGTGATCTACGGGTGACAAAGAATCGACCTTTGGTTATAATAAGTCGCCTACCTAAGTATTCCATATAAAATACAGCACCACAGAGAGAGAAAACGTAGTCTTGCGGTAGTTTTTCTTAACGGAATATGGACTTCCGACCAGTCGTGATTGCTGCGCTTTTACAAGTCCCCCTTCTGTGCATGGTAAGTACCTATGCTTTCCTTGCGTGTTGTTCTCTTTTCCTGTTGTAACTCTCTCTATCTCTCCTCTGATGTCAACACTGATTAGTACTGAAGAAACATTAGTGTACGTTTTACGAAAAATGGCCATCACTTTTCGTGCAAGGTCGAACTACTTTTTTTTTTATATTTCTAACCCCCAAAGCCTTTGAGAAATAAACATCGCTGCATGATGAAATACCTAACGGAAATTTTAGTTTACATGAAAAAAACTTTTTTTCTTATGCCGATATTCATTTCATTTCAATGATTGTTATTGGCATTGTAACTATATTTTCTTAATACAATGTTAAGTAATTAAGCTTCATTAATTGCATAGTTAACAAAATTAATGTTTACCTTTAATAAAATCCAAGGTGTAATTCCTTGAATTCTCTGCAGATTCGTTTCGTATTTCCGTATGCCAACACCTGTTATATTGAATGCAATGTCTCGCTACCAATTATTCTTCTAAGTAGGTATTCAGATATGGGTTATATTTAGATATATGAACTTTGCTCAGGACACGTAAAGGGGGGAATCATTTACACAAGACGTTGCTGGTTCGTATACAATATGAATATTGAGTCAGATATAGGTGGTCAAATATAATGGTAAACAAAAAACAAAAAAAGGAAAAATATATAATTATTATAAAATTAACCAGGGAAAATAGGAGATTTAATGTACAAAAAAAAAAAAACCCACAAAAATCTTCAATAGCATGAGTAGTTGTTCATTTTGTTTTTATTAAACATTCTGTCAACTTTAAAAAACAAAAAGTATATAACATGTCCATCGAACCCAGATTGATTACTCGATCGTGACATTTGCTATAAATTTCAAAAATTAAACAAATTGTTGGGAGGGGTTGTTTTTGTTTTTCATCAGACACTTTATTTCAGTAAAAGTAAGTCAATTCGATTTTTAAAAAAAAAAAATCGGGGTCATTTTGTAAAAAAACAATTTACCTTAGCAAGGGTTTGTCACAGATGTTTTCGAGGCAGTTGCGTAATTAAATGAGAAGAATGCACGTGTAATGACATAAAAATTTGTGTCATTAAATTTCCTGCTTCGGTCATTTCACTTGTGGGAGTAATAAATATCAGGTGTTAAACTCGAAATATGCCCACCTTTACAAAACAGGTCAATATTGAAAACTTCCGTTATACCAACCTTTTCACAGATGGATCAGGCAATTTGTAAAAAGACATCTTAGTTTTATAGTTTAAACGATAACTGAAAAGTTGAGAACGAGAGCACTCAACTTCTCCCCATATTTTTTTTACTATATATTAAATACTGAAAACATAAAAATTAGGTCAATGCTGTTTGGTTTCAAGAATATTTGATCCCCTTTTTGCAATTACAATTTATCTCGGAACATTAATCGTAGCAAATTGAGAGCATGCACATTTCAAAACTAGTGGTTGACCTTAATTCTATAAGCAGTGATTTATATGCTGACGGTCATGGAGAGGAAAAGAAGGTGGAGGGAAAAAAATGGTTATGAAGTGAAAATCACCAATTGCACACTATACTTTATGGGACAGGAAGCCTTAGAAATCATTTCATTAACAAAACCCGGTTCAGACGGAAACTCGACACCCCCGCTTTAATCACTCCCACAAATTTTACTGTGGAGACTTAGCGGGCCATTGTTAAAACAATACATCATAACATCTATGGAGTAATGCTGTTGCATTGTTTACATATAGATTAAACTATTGATTTCTATTTCTGTGATCTATTGAACGCGGCCTGTCAACTCTGCTTTTTTGCGTCGGGGGCTTTTTTTTTATTGGTGAATATTTTTATCAGCGACCTTATTCTTATAACTGATGTACAAGAGTCTAGTCCCCAAAATGTACTATAAAGTACTTTATCAAGATGTTTACACTGTGAAAAAAAATGGTTCCGATCTTCGCCAATATACTTGACACGTTTTAATTCCTTTTATTTCATTCAAAGAATGTTAATGTACTTTAAATTACCGCTTTGCTAAAAATGATTACTAGACTAGTAGATTAAAGGATTTAAGATAGCGAATTCGAAGACGGGATAAGCAAGGTTTACCGAGAATTAGAAGTAAATGACCCTTTCAAAAAATCCATGTAATAACTTCCTAATGGCCTTTCTGATACGTTGTGAATTTCTGGTATTTCGTTGTTAAGTCTAGTTTTCAACGACACCATTCATAATGCAGCAAACAAACCATAAAAATGAATATGCAACATGGGACTTCTATGACGTCAGTTAAGACCCGAATGACCTCTTGGGTGTTTTTGAGTAATAACCCGTGTAGTAAAATAATACTAAGTGCTTTCGGGAAGAATTTTTTTCACTAGTTTTAAGAGCTTGTGCTTATGGAATAAATCGTAAGAATTCTTAATTTATTGTTGCATGTTGGGGTCCTAGATACCGATATTTGAAATCAGTGATATCCCAAGGTATTATTTGGCGACGCCTAACACCGAGCTACGGTAAAAAAAAAAAACAAAAAAAAACTTACGGATATACATTTTCTATAGAAACACAATTATTTTTTTTTTATTTTTTTTTGGGGGGGGGGGGGGGGGGGGGGGGGGGGGGTATTCAGAAAAAGGTTACACATCGCTAGCGGTTATGAATAGCTATAATTTGTGGTTTGTTTCAGTTTTCCTTCTCATGCAACATTTTGCGTAATGGCTTTTTTAATTTTGTGATTATTTTTCCGAAACCTTTATTAATAAGTGAACTTAGAAGGTAAATGTGAGAAGGGTTTCTCAAGCACGCAGCCAAAGAAATCGATGCAACAGAAATTAAAAAGGGCAAAAATATCAGAGCGTGCATTAGAGGTATAACTTATTGTGGAATCGATTAATAATTAATTAATTTGATTGGTTGTTGATTAGTTTTGAACTTGAACTTGAACTTTCTTTATTTTACAACTATTGATTAACAAGTTCTACAACTTATGCTAATATCTCTCGTTGGCACGGATGTTTGCGCGACGGGGTCATTGATGCGGGAGGAAGCCAGAGTACCCAGAGAGAACCCACGTGTCAAAGCGGACGACCGTCATACCCTATCACATACAACTTATGTCGATCTCGCGGGTCGAAATCGGGTCGCAGCGATGAGAAGCGATTGCATTTATTAGTTTATTGCAGTTGAATCATTTCATTTAATGTCAAAGTTAAGCATAGATAACAAAATGATAAAGGTAAATCACATGGTTTTTTTCCTTCAAATAGCAAGGATGTTTGGTGTTAACAGTTTTCCCACCAGATGTACTTTAGATTTTTAGATATGATTATTTAAGCTATAAACTACTATTCAGTAAAAATAAATTCCATAAATTTTAGCTTTTAAATATGAATATTTTCGTATATCTATATACAGAACGCTTCTTTTTAAGGAGATCAATCCAGTCTAAAAATGGAACGACCATCAATCCTCTCTTAAACCTTGTTTCATTAGTTTGTTGTGCGCAATGATAAAATTTACTTTGCATTTATTCGCCCTGTGTTAGAGTATGGTGATGTAGTGTGGGACAATTGTACAGATGAACAAAGTAATTTATTGGAAAGTACACAGATTGAAGCCGCACGAATAATTACTGTTCTTAGACGAAACTCATCTAAACAATTATACCTATATCAGGAAACAGGCTGGGAAACACTTAAGAAACGTAGAAATAACCATAAATTAATATTATTGTTCAAAATATTAAACAATTATACCCCTGAATACTTATCTAATATTGTTGGTGAATGTTTCCCCCCACATAATACCTACAATCTTCGTAACAATTTTATCTATCGCACTCCTATTGCAAGAACAACATCTTACTTCAACAGTTTTATACCATCTACAATTATATTGTGGAACAATCTACCTCAAAATACAAAAAATATAACTACAGTTTCGGCATTTAAGAACAGCCTTAAAAATATTAATAGTAAAAAAAACCTGAATATGCATAAATTATTTAACCATGGAAAAAGATTAGAAAATATTTGGCATTGTCAGTTGAAAAATAACAGTAGTAACTTTAATGCTGACCTTTACTCACATCACCTTATTGCTTCTCCACTATGTCAGAAGTGCTTTCTGGAAGTGGAAGACTCTAAACATTATTTCTTACACTGTCCATTATATGCCTCCCAAAGAAAATCTCTATTTGATTATATGAACGACAATTCCATACCAATCACAATTAAGAATCTACTTTTTGGAAGTGATAAACTAACATTTCAAAATAACTTACTATTATTTGATAAAATTCATTTTTACCTAAAAAGTACAAACAGATTCAAGTAAGTTAGGTAAAAATGTACACATTGTATAAAAAATGTATCAAAATGGGTAACACTGACTTTCCTTACACTCCCTTCTTTTCATTTTTTTATTGCCTATTTGTTCTTCCCTTACCACCCCCCACCCCCAACTTTCCATTTATTACTACTGTGTTATCAATTTTTGTTTTGTTATTATTATATGTTTTTTCTTTTCTTTCTCATTTTTTCTCTACGCTACATATACTTTTTTCTTTCTAGACTAGTTTTTTCATTTTCATTTTCCTATCATTAGCTATTTGATTTGTTTTGTTTATTTTTTTTGCACTGTACCTCCTTCCAATGCTAGTTATAATATTAATCTATTATATAAAATTCGGTTGCAATATACATGTATATATATATCTTATATAAAATTATATAATTACTCATATTATACCTTGACTACCGGAGAGAACATAAATAGGCATTATGCCTGCTGTTCAATCCATTTCAATGTATCTACATACTTGAATAAAATGTTTCTTAAATTAAAATAATGATAAACCAGATATGGTCTAGATGGCGAATGACAACTTTCAATACGTACATGTATGTGGCATTTGAAAAGTACATCCAGTATTTAACCAAAAAAATAGACCACCAGTCTATGACATGTCTAGCTATATAATAAAGGTCGGTTACTGTTCGAGTCGACTACTATCAACGTAGTACTTATAAGTCTAATGACGTCATGACGTCATACCATATTTTTTTTAAATTATGATATGGCCGATATATGCAATATGACATCGAACCAACGTCAATGACTAACATTACGGTTAAATGGTACATGAAAACAGTTTAAAACACAGCACTGTAAAATATTCAGTTTTTCTGGGAGCCAAATCCCTCAAACCTCAGAAAAAAACCTGAGCTGCACCGGATAGATTGTTGGTGGAATTGTGTTAATGGAGTCGCTGATCTTTTATGACTTGGTTTTTCAAATGCTCCGTTAGATTTAGAATCTGAAAGACGTCCATCGATGAAATCAATATCAAGACAATTAAACTGCGAAATTATGTTAGGTGTTAACCGATTGTACATCTATACGGGCCGAGACCGTGTATCGCTTTTTGACATGACTCTGAAATGCTTAGAGAACATATCAGGAAAATTGTTCTATTTTGGACCATATGTTTTCATCTCTTTCCGCTAAATATAAATTCGAGGTCGGAAGATTGGGGCATTATAACATGTGGTGATTACTTTTATCTTTGATAGTAAACCGTTATTATGACATATTATCAATTGAATTATTTCTTTTGGGTAAATTACGTATTCTACTCACAATAAACAAATATCCCGGAATGTGTTGTTCTCAAGTTTCTACATCGAGCGAGTGCGGATTACTGGTTGCTATTTTCTTTTTTTAAATAAAATTCTTTTCAATTTTTTTTATTAACATTAGCTATCGGGTTTTGCGAATCTTTTCAGTTTCTTATTGTTTGACAAATCATGATCAGAAGAAATATGATACACGAGTTATTTAATTTTACTAATATCCAATTTCGTCCTGTTCGTGACGATGACGTCAATGGGGGGAGCTTACAATGAGTATAGGTTGTTCTACCACGGTACAATTAGCCTGTATCCATTGGCTCATCAATGGTTCCATGAAATAAGCAACTGAATTGCTAAGGGGGAAAACACACATCGTCGTTGTCAATGCATTGTAATTTAAGTCCCTTTTGAGACACACCATTGTATTGCCGCCACCCCCTCCCACCCACTTTTGACAAAAAGATATTGTAGCGTAATGAAACTGATATCTTTAGTTACTATATTTCAGTACTTATTTAATTAACACGTATATATTTGTATAATTATTCAAAGAACGTTATGCATTTCTTTCAAAGCAAATTACTAGCCTATATATGTACATGAAATTATTTCTTACATGGGACAACTTGCTCTAGAGAAAAAATAAGACTAAAAAATGTCATGCAAATATGAAATAAAAAATTATCGTTTCCTCAAGGTCTCTTTCATAACAGGTTGATATTTTAAACATTTTTTTTCTAAAGACTGTTCTGTTTAAAACCGATTCATATTATGCGGATTGAATCAACCCAAACAATTTGGGGACGATACCAAATAGTTACCGGGTTTTATGGTGGTATGGGACACCACGGGTTGTGATGTATTATTTATCGAAATAAACAATAAAATCAAATGTAATGTTATACAAAGTTTCTTTCCCCAAACTATTACATAACAGCCTAGCGCAGTGGGTTAGAGGTTTTGCTACGAATCTGTAAGTCATGAGTTTGAATCCTGCTGGGGATTTTAAGATTTTTACCTTTGCAAGAATTTTTAAAACGTATATTTTGATTAAATATTGAATTTGAAATGAAAATTTGAAAATTCTAAATCGATGAAAGTATTTAAATTATAATGTACCTTTATCCACAATAATATCGACATATATCCAATACCACCTTAACGCACCAATGATGTACAGGTGTATGTGCTTTGTTTGATTTTTCAGTCAATTAGTTTTTATACTTTAAATATTTCTATGTTTAGAAGGAGACCGATTCTGCTGGTGTAAATAGGTAAAGGTCTATATAACTTTATAAGCATAATTGATTTTTATGGGAAATTATTTCATACTGAAATAGCAAAAACATCAAACCAAGATGCTTTGAGGAATGAATTTATTACCTTTTTAATTTTAGGCGATATTAAATGGCGTTCGCCAAATTACGCCGTTTTAACTGCGAAAGTCTAAGATAAAATTTAGCTGTTTGTTTTTAAGGGGAAAAGGGTCTGATACTCTACTGATAATTTAAGCAATATTGAACAAAGCTTCATGGGAATGATGCAAAATATAAAGAACTTAAAAGAAGTTTAAAAAGTTAATCAGCTTTTATATAGAAATTTAAGCGTTTAATATGAAAGATTTCACTTAACATTCTTATAAAAAGTCTTTGGTATATATGTACTGTTGATATCAATTATATCAAAATTATAGTTGCTTCACTGCAACCTTTCATTGATAAATATTAATATCGATTAAGAAATGCAAACTAAAACAGATGTCACGAACGTATAAAAAAAATGGTAAAAAAAAAGAAGAAAAAGAAACATATGACCGAGACGTGGGTGATTAAAAAACCAAAAAAATAAAACGTGTTGGATTATTTAAATGAAACAACATCCCGTAATTTTACAAAAGAGATCCCCAATCATTGATATCTATTTACTATTTATATAAACAGTTCAACAGTTGAAGATCGTGAGCTTATTATACAAATCATTGAGGTTTTATGTTGATATAGCCATGGGGGTATTTAATTAATTCAGTTATACATGGAATCTTCATCGAACACTCTAAAAAGATACAGGGTTTTTATTTCAATTTTCATTCACAGATAAATGTTGTTGGGTTGTTTTTTGTTTGTTTTTTTTTTTTAGGTTTTTCAGAGTCAACTTGCCAAGTTTGTTACATATAATCTCTTAGTCAGTAATGAAAACATGTCTTCTGATTAAAAAAGTCAAAACTATAGAACAACGTGGCCACAAGCTCTATTCAAAATGTCCACGTCAGATAACGATAAAGCGTATCCGGGAAAACCCGGGTTCCCAGTCTGTATCCTCTGGACAGAGACGATAAAAGTCGTGTTATCATATTAAAATTGTGAATGGATTTAAATGTAATCAGTCTGAATGATAGATATTTTTAGAAACACATGAAAATGAGATACATACATAGATAAGTGCAATCCAGCCTATCCTACTTTTTTCAAATCTAGGATAATATTTTAATCCAATAGAAAAGGAATTTTTCAAAACGTTTACTAGACATAATGTATATGATTGGCTAAATAAAACAAGTTTTCGTACGACGATCTCTATGCTGCATGCATATACTAAGAAAAACCGATCGAATGGTGTTCTTAATTAAACGAGTACGTTACACTTCGCGACAATCAGCAGTTCTAACCCTGACCCTGTTGAACGGTGTAAGATATAGAACTACCGGTGTAGCTTACACTTTAGCGGCTAGAAGTTTTTGAAAGTGGAAAAAAGAACCTTTAAATAGTATATGTCTTTATTAGGGAAAGAAATTTTTTTTTATAAAGAGATAATTATATATTTAAAACAAGTTTGAGTAAAACATTAGTTGTACGTTAATTTCTCCTTTTTTTCTCGTGTTTGTAGTAAGTATTATAAGTTTTATAAAAATCGTTCAAAATAATCGACGTGCATATATATCTTGTAATTTCTTAAAAAATGGACAAAAATAGCTAAATTTTTCTGACCTCAATATGTGCATTTTCCCCTCAATCTCTTTTTACAGACAATTTTGATTCCATTGCGACTATTTAACATTGATTTGTCGCCACGAGAATTATTGCTTTGCCACTTTCTTATCGTTACAGGCTACAGAAAATTGCACAGCAACAGCCGACATTGCAGTAGGATTCAATGCCACAAGTGGGACACTTACAAACGTGATTGACCCCTCTCTTTTCCCGGAGAAAATATTTTGCAACTTCTACACCGAATGGACAACTTGGTCAAAATGCAACAAGAAATGCATTCAAAAGCGCAAGCGCAAGTGTCGTAAAAAAGACGTCTGCGGAAAATCAAGCTTAGAAGATAAGCGAGCATGCACCAACCAAAGCCATAAGTGCTTGAACCATAAACTAATAATCATGAATTCGAGTGATCGTAATAGAAGAATCGAGGATCGTTTATATGATATATTCTTTCATTCGTGGTCTGCTTGGAGCTCTTGTAATAGTGATTGCAAAAGGAGACGACGTCGGAAGTGCAAAACTGAGATATGTACCGGAGGTTTCTTGCAGGAAGAGAGATCATGCGCGAACACCTCTGATTGCAAAAGGATAATGTCACTCCAAGTGCATTCAAACAAATCCAAAAAAGGTTGCGACATTATTATATCTTATCTTTGCAAGTTCATTTATAAACATATTATTAATTTATGAATAACCCACATATTCCATATTCATTTCAGACCGCCTTAAGGGTTTGAAGAATTTAAAAGATTTACGTCAAGTTTGTGGGAAAAGACCCAATACGAGACGTCCACGGATTGTCGGTGGACACGAGAGTATTCCTAACAGCTGGCCCTGGCAGGTAGTCTATCATTTATATGACGTGAAACAAAAATTTTACTGTTGTAGGTCCCGTAACATTTTTTTTAATAATTACACATGCCAACTGGTAAAGAGTAAATTGAAATCGATATAAGGAAAAAAGTCTAACATTTCTTATTACTAGTAATTATATTACACCCCCCCCTCCTCTATTTACCCTGAGAACTGACAATATTAAAAGTAATTTTTTTTTAATTGCATTCGGAACCTTTCGGAGCAAGGTATACACATTTTTAACATTTTCATCTGGGTGCTCCATGTCTTTTGCATTGCAAAATCCTCGGAGATTTCTTATTAAGCCCTGTCCTTCAAACTGGCGAGAAAGGAGAATCGTTTCAAAACAGAATTTGGACCTTTTTAGTTTGTTAAAAGATTATAACTTGAACACCTAGGTATTTATCGAATATAAGGAAAAAATGTAAGTAATTAGAACCTGAGACAAAATATGTATAAAATTTCATATGATATATAATAGGGAAACCTTTCAGGAGTTAATGTAATTTTCTATGCAGGTAGAAATATTGACGAAAAAGAAACGACATTCTTGCGGAGGAACTCTGATTTCGCCTCATTGGGTGTTAACAGCGGCACATTGTATCTTAAAGAATGGACGAAGGCGCAAAGTGCTCGTGCGTGTCGGTGAACATGACACACGGATGCATGAAGGAACAGAACAAGACATCAGAGTTAGTCGGTACATACCCCATCCAAAGTTTGACTATAAATTAATTGCTAATGACATAGCTCTACTAAAGCTATCAAACGCTGTACGTTTGTCTAATGTAACAGGATATGCCTGTTTACCCCAAAAAGGGAAAAAATACCGAATCAAACCGGGAACACTATGCAGCACCATTGGTTGGGGTAAAATGAACATCACAGCCCCTCAGAACAATAAAGTGCTCCATGAAGTGCAAGTGCCCATAGTGAAGAAAAAGAAATGCAAAAAGGCGTTTTCCTTTAGACTGACGAAATCTCAGCTGTGCGCAGGCTACTCAAAGGGTAAAAAAGACTCTTGTACAGGCGACAGCGGTGGACCATTGCTTTGCCCGTCGTCACGTCGTTCTACTAACCGGAAGTGGTATGTGAATGGCGTCACTAGTTATGGTGAAGGTTGTGGGCAGAAACGAAAGTTTGGAATTTATACGGATGTTAGCAAATTTTATCGATGGATTTCAAAAACCATCTCAAAAGACTTGTAGTGCATTATATAATGTAATTAGTCTAACATTTATATTATTTTTTTCTTTAAAAAAATTTCACTTTAAATATATGATTCTAAGAAGGGCAGTTCATGGTCATTTGAAACGATCTGCGTAACATGTACACACAATTATATCTAAAAGGTTAATTCATTACAAAAAGAAATTAAATTTTTGATTACTGAGCATAAAGTTTTAAATCAAGCTCAGGTTCAGCTAACTCACCTTATTTAATATTTATGATCAAGACGTATCTCCTTCTTGAAAACTCCCCTAAGTATATGATAAAGGTATTTAATGCATCTGCCTAGTATCACCCATCTAGTTGTAAATATCTTATATAGTATCTTTATCTACAACATCAAATGAAATATTAGGGGTTTTTTCCTTCTTTTTTGATGATCTTTCTGCTCCATTTTATTTTTGCACATTTTCAAACATACTTAAACTGCCATTGCTTGCATGTCCTATGATGGTGTAGCGGTGTTCGGGAACATGGAATAGGGTTTTACAAAAAAACAATGTTTAACTATAGTAACACATTTTTAAAAGTATACAGTGTATGTATTTTAACATTTAAAAGGCACTGTGTATGACTGTATTAACATTGTCATTTTCATTTGTTATGTTTTTGTCTATTTATTATCTTTGTCATATTTTCCATTTGTAACTCATCGTAATTTTCAGGTCCCTAGTAGCTACCTCTTTGGTTTTGTTGTGTTTATAAGATCATTTGCCTTTGCTTTTAATGCATATTTCTCATTCATTGGTAAAAAAAAAATTAGACATACTTGGTATAGAAACATGCATTTTATCAAAAAACAATACTGTATTTAACAATCCTATTAACAATCTAATTGTATCTTACAATTGTGCACTTAAATTTCAAGGCAAATACTTTCTTAAGGAATGAGGAATCATTCTTTGAGTATTATGATGTGATGGTTTTGGTCGGGGCGTGATCAAATCCAATTAAGCCCTATCGGATTTATGATAGATTTGACCACGCTCCGACCGAAATTACAACCTCAAAATATTCAAAGAATGATTCCTTATTACTTATATTTATATTATTTCCAAGTTAAACACTTTAAAACATGATTTAAAAACCACTATTTTTTCATGTAGCACATGCTATGTACTACTACGCGGCGCAGCCAATACCGTTTTTTCGGTGATGATATGACACACCTATTTTGTGTCGTTCTTCTTTTATGAAATTATTGGGCTTCAAAATTAATTCGTAATAATGTTACCACAGACAAAGACAGTTGTAAATGTTAATAAATAGTATTAAATTGATTCTCGTCCGTTCAAAACTAGATCATCGTCTGAATGTAAGTGTTATCGTAGTTCTGTTAATCAGTCCATTCTAAATAACATCTTCTCGAAACAACGAAATTCCTATATATTCTTTCCACATGTACCAACTACAGTACGTTCGATACATCAACGCATGGTCTTGCTTGGGAAAGCTCCACTTAACGCCAGAACATAGACAATTAAAACTCATTTATAGAGGTCTATGGTGTAATATTGACTTCTATATTGAAACCAGGTCAATGAGGTCCAGATTCTTGGTTCAATCTGCAGCGTACGTGCAAAATTGCTATTCATCACATACATGTATGTACATAGTGTACGCATACTATAGACTATAGTATATCTTTTTTTGTATGATATTGATTCGTTTGCAGCCCACTTGTTCAACTACGATCTCAGTTCATTTGTTTTACATCTAATTTATTGAGTCATTGTCCATTCATGTGATATATGTATTCGACCTTTGTACAATAAATCATGTCTTTTCAGACGTAAGAAATTTTCGTGGTTGATAATTTGTGAAGTTTTTGGTTCGGGGGGGGGGGGGGCTCTGAAGTAGCTTATACTGAATATAAGAATAGAAAAGTGACATTTATATTGGCTTTTTTTTATTTGTATCCTTTTAAAATTTTAATATGAATTACCTTTTCAGAAATTCGCTCCTAACATGTAGTGTTCGATTGAAATTCATGCTGTAAATAATTGGTATGCATGTAATATAATAAACAGTTAGATCATAAATATAACAATTACACACACAAAAACCACTTGAACATTCTTTTAAAATTGTTCTCGGAGTTCATAGCATGTTGCAAATATATATGATAGATATCTTAAATTAAAATATTTGAATTAGTGCAACAAGTGAATTGTTTGTTGTCACATGACCCCCATTGCGCATGCTTGTGTTCAAAACGGGAACCTAACCCAATCTGACAATGAACTTGTGTACAGCGATGAAGAAAACACAATTCGTTTCAACTTCATCGTGTCTATCAAACAAAAATAAATGCACACCGAAGTTACCATATTGAATATTCTCATCATGAAGGTGTTTTGTTTTCATTATAGACCCTGTAATTTTTACAATTTAATGAATCGAATAAAAAAAAAGTGGTTATTCATATGGCTGAATAGTAAACTTCAGATATGGGATAAGGAAATCGTACATTTATTCATTTTAATTGCCCCTTATTTACACCCACAACCTCTCAATAAATGAAACTGGAAAAGAAATTGGATGATCGTTTTAGCCAATATTGGGTTCAGTCACAACTTTACAACTTTGTTTATTAAATGGCCCCAATTTGATTTTTGGGCAGAAAAAATACAGATTCCTGATTACAGATTCCCAACAGAATGAAATGATATTGTTTTGTTGTTTTGCTTCTGTTGGAACCAGCAACAACAAAAATAAAACTGTTGAGACCTAATTTGATTTGATTATTAATCAAATGCGTAAAGAATTCTTCAAGATGGCAGGTTAACGCGACCATTTAAGACTAAATTAATCTTCTTTGTATAATTCAACTTTTAAAGCTTCGTAAATATTTATCTTAGGGTAAATCTCATCGGAAGTTTGTTGACTACCCTGTCTCTTTACATAAAATTCCAGATGAACAACATGTTCGAATCGTCTCTTCATAAAGTGCTGGTATACATGTACTCGAATAAATTTAAATTGAAATGTTATTGATCATTGCATGGTCAGTTTTTCAGGCAGGATTCACGTGCATAGTTCAATACCATTGGTTGGAGGACATAAGTTATACTCATGTACAAAAGCTGCTTAAAATGCTCTTTTTGCACTATAAGGGCCGAAAGGGAAAAGTCAAAAGAGCGGAAGTAATTAACTCAAGGATAGGAAGCACATGGGCAGCGAAATTTTTATTGTTACGCCTCTTTAGAAGTTTCAGACCCATTTTTCACCCCTGTCAACACTTTGTATATGATCTTGTTCTCAGTTCCTTCACGGTCGTGTATTTATAATCCTCAAATCAATACACGGTATTGTTTTGATCGTAAATTAAGGTAATCGCTCAGAATCTTAACGTGTTTAATCCCTAAATTCCAGCGGGCCTAGGTTCTCACATCAGAGGTTTGTACTTGCTCCATTTGAACGACTGCCCTAAAATTGATTTCGGTGTTATTCTGGGATCTTGCCAGAGGGTTAAAGTTTGGCCTTGACATAAGGTCTATGAATACAAAGGTCTGCAAATCTCATAATAAAGCACGCCATTGCTGTCTGTAGGAATTAGCTGCAATTATTAACTTGTCGTCGGTTGCCAAACATTATTTCAATGTACATGTTTATGATTCAGATAAGGTATGGAGTGTTTGGGGTTTTTATGGGTTTTTTTAAGTGTTGGGCTTTTTGTCGTAAATTATGAAATATTTCAAGTCAAATGGTACATGTAGTATTTGAAGCTACGTCGAAGTTGTTTTTTTTTTTTGTCCTACAAACTTTGTCATGTCGCCTCGCCAGGCACCTCTTAAATACACTGTTTATGGATTTCTTGTAATAAATAAACACGAAAAGAAGACATTATTACAAAATTAATAAATGTTACAGTTCATATTCATGTATTTGCTTTGTTACAGTAACGGAAAAAGCAAAATATTTTTGACATCAGACGTTCAGGATCAACATTAAGAGTGTGTCTAGTGTTTCGTCTACAAACATGTACGATTAAACCATATGCGATTTCTAATTACCTTTAAAGGGACTTGGACACGATTTGAGAACAAAATTTTTTAAATATAAAATTGTTTACTTGCACATTTGGTATGATTGACCAAAATTTGAATGTTAGAATTTAAGTTATAAAGGAGATACAGAGGTAAAAACTCATTGTTATGTAAACAAAGAGCGAGTCTTATATTTGTTTACAAATAATGTAAAGTATGGAATTACCATTTCTTTGACATAATTTATACTCGTGGGAAACAAGGCAAACCTATTCAATGTGTTTATAAAATATATTATTAATATATAGAAGAAGCAACATTTGATTGAAACTTAATATACCAAAAAACACATATTTAAACAATAACAGGGCTCGAGCTTTGTTTACAAAACAAATAATTCCAAACTCTGTATCCTGCTTATAACTCAATATCTGACATTCAAATTTTGACAAAGGATTAAAAATTCCCATATCATCCATTCTAAACATTAAAAATGGAAAAATA
The DNA here is from genome assembly GCF_902806645.1 of Magallana gigas. Classification (NCBI taxonomy): domain Eukaryota; kingdom Metazoa; phylum Mollusca; class Bivalvia; order Ostreida; family Ostreidae; genus Magallana; species Magallana gigas. Next base: position 32,027,715 of record NC_047568.1, read on the forward strand.
AAATTCAAAATTTTGAGCTCAAATCGTGTCCAAGTCCCTTTAACGGTTCACATTAAAATCCGCTCTTTGGAGACGCCCTTACATATTTTTGCACAATAAATGTCAAGGTCATACAACTGTATCTAAAGTTTAAGTGTCATATACTTCATTGTCGTATTTTTCTTATTCTGTTTATGTTTTACAGTATATTTTGTAAATTTACAACAAATGTCATGGACAATTCTTTTATTTATGTTCCATAATAATTATTTATTAAATTTGTTTAAAGTTTGAATAGACTCTCTCTTTTTGATTTATTTCAAGCTAAGTGTGACGTATTTACAAAGGGAGTAAAACTTTCGCTGCTATGTGCCACTGTATCATATTCTTTTATTTTAGTTTTATATATATCTCGGTTTCAATCTAAGCTTTAAATGCTAAAACTGGTATCATCAACGTTTGTTTCTGATTCAAAGGGTACATGTAACGTGAACAGTAAAAACTGTAATAATGGCAATATTACTTGCTAAAATGTCTGAGCGCAAACTCTCATTAAATGGATATGGCAAGCAATATTTTTATACACAGAGAACAAAATTATTATTTTGAATTTGAGAATTATACTTTGTCCTATAAATAAAGAGCATTTTTAAAACATATGATTTTAATTCTTGTTCAATATAATTACTAAATCATAATAAATACTCTGACCCCTCAATATTAGCACATTATTATCAAACTATACACTAAAATCGGTCTATACAACGAAAAGAAAACCGAAAGTCGTTATTATGACCAACGCGCTCTCTGTGAACATATGTACCACGCTAAGCTGGCCATAAATAAGGTCTGTGGTCAGGCTTTGAAACAGGTATTGTGAGAGCGGGGCTTGAGCAGACGTGATCCTTGACAGGTAGATCTATGGCGGTCCGAAAATAGATCAAAGGCACAAATATAGCCGTAAACACTACAAAAAGAATAAAAATGAATACATTCCTTTGCTATGTATTTAAGAACAACAAACACAATATTGACTGGTTGCGCTGGAACTTAATATGTGAGCTGTATTTCCGAGTTTTGAAAGGTTGGAAGGTTTGATCGCGAAACACAAAATAACTGTTTCTTTAAACTCCCATTTGTTTTTGATAATCGTAAGACCGATCTTTATACATAAGACAACCAGAGAATAGTGCATGTCTGAACTTTACTCTAAGTTTTAGACATACACTACAGAAATGGTGCAGATAATATTAATTAATAAGTACAGCGCTAGCCTTATACTTCATTTTAAAGATGTTGTTCTAAATTCATTAACATAACATTTAATATTTTTATCATTTAAAAAATTATTTTAAACAACAAAACAAACCAAAAAAAGGGTATGTAGCTAAACAGGGAAAATGTGGGCTAGTTTCGTTCACCGACATTAAATATACATGATTATATTGCATTGTATTTCTGAAATGAATAAAAAAAAGAATTAAAGGAACATTGTATATAGATTTAGGTATTTCAAGCAAAAAAGGTAAAAGATTGCCAGTTTCTGTGTGTAACTTACATAAAAAGCAACATAGGAATTTTAAGGTATATAACTAATGAGTAAATTTCTTGTTATTCTCTTTTGTCTAATAAAGATATAATTTAAGGTGGAATAACACACCTCGAAAAGTCTCTCAAATTAACAGCAAATTACATGTATTTGATTATAAAAGATAAAATGATAAATTAACCGTTTAATGTCAAATAAGTGAAAATGTTGCAGTTTGGGGATAAAAAAATATCTAAAAACTTCAACTCAGTGAGAAATAACAAAAGCCCCGGAGGGAATCGAACTCGGAATGTACGGATCACAAGCCCGACACTTTATCCACTCAGCTATGGAGTAAGTTATATATTATCATCAATAAAATCTTTTTGATAAAACGAAATATAATTTCAATCAGAGGCCAGCCATTTTGTGATGATGTGTTATTCCACCTTAATTTTAATTGATGACGAAAACTATTTTTTTTTTCTATTTCAAAGCATGGTTCTGAGATGAATTTAGAGAAACGTATGAAAAGGCCGTCTCAGTTATTAATTAATTAAATCAATGCATTGGTTATGGTGAATTACTTTGTTTTGATCTCATGCTATTCGTGTTTTCTTCTGGAGAGTCAGAGTCAATTTCATGCAGCCGACTAAAAGTGCACGCAATAGCAATAGTATTTCAATGATTGCGTCATTGTTTTTGTAAGATCAAAAAGCTCTTGCACGTGAATACTTTAATTCACGTGTTTCTTTTTCATGGATCCCTGTTCACTGTTACATGTCATTTGCATGCTTCTTACGTTTTTAAGTCCATAAAATTCTGTCACAAGTTCGCGATATGCTCGACTTTCAAACATGCTAGAAAGCACGTTCGGTGAATTGTAAATTAGGTTAGTGGTTGGTGACACAAACGATTGTCCTTGAAATACCAGACGAAATGTAATTTCGAATTAAAACATAAATCAATCCAGAATCTTGAAATATCGCAATCCAAAATCAATAATTTTTGTTTATATTTATTAAATATGAAATATGCAGGAAAATATAATAAATTTAAAGAAATTTTCTTTTAAAATCGGAAATGTTAATTGATTTATTTTTTTTTTCAATTCTCTAAAGTACAAAATTGACGTATGAAGCAAAATAGCCAAAAACATTTTGCCGTTTTTACCGTACTTGGGTTTGCTTAAACTTCTCATTAATTTTATTTTCGCTGTCCAGGCTCGCTGAAAGGCCGGTCCTTATTCGGAAATTGGTACACAGAACTGTTGCTCTATCTTGACAGGTAAATTTTACATGTCACAAAATACATCAAAGAAAACAAAAAAACCCACAACTTTTGTGGGAATAAATAACTCAGGATTTGTCATTTAACTTAGCTTTTAGTTAAAAACTTGGCAATATGTCGACTTAAGACAGAAATACATCACTCTTTCAATTTTATTTTTAAGCGTTCCCTTGGCCTTAAGACAGACCTTAGGCACGTAATAAGTTTGTAAACTCAAAACCAATGAAATCAATTCGACTAATCTAACTTGAATTCCTTTGTAGATCGAATTCGTATCTTGAGGAAATAAGGAGGGAAAACTCGACTTGTTCGGTTTTTTATTTTTGTTTATTTCAGAATGTGACAAAGATATTTTTTTGAATGTGACCCATTTGTTCAGTTTGCCATCTTTGTGTCCATCCAAGCCAAGTACTTGGACACGCGGGTGTACACATTGGGCATGTTCTGACAGTTGGAGGAACCCCATGACGTCACACCCGCCAAGACCCACTCGCCGTTCTTCTGGCAAACAAGAGGGCCACCGGAGTCACCCTAGATGCCAAGACAGAAAAAAAATAAAAAATAAGAAAAAAAAAACCAATAATCTAAGAACAATTTTTAAAAAATAAGTTCTTGGTCGAAGATGAATAGTATTATATACAGTGTACTTACATTACAGGCAGATTCAGTCCCGCCACCTACACAAATGTGCGTGGAAAGAATGCTCTGGAAAAGCCATCGCCAACTGCAGTCAGAATTGGTCAAAACGTTAATCTGCACGTGCTGCAAAACGTCTGCTACACCACCGTCGGCTGTAATTAAGGGATATATTAAACATCCTTTTGTGAAATGTGTTGTGAAAATATTATGAATTTTTGAAATAAGATTATTGATTATTTTTGCAAGATTCTCAGTGTGCCCTATATTTCGTACCATTGCTGGTTCGATTCCATAAAGCACTTGTTTTGTACTTTTTTATGCCTTTTGTTACCTCTGTTCAGAAAATGCTATAGAACCATTTTAACAAAGCCTTGGACTTTCAGCAGGATGTAACTATCTATTTCTTGTGTCAAAACAAGTTAAAATGACGCTGGTTTCAAGCAAAATAAAAAGCCAGACAAATCTTGTTGATTTCAAAGAGCAATGGCTGAGTGGCCAGCAATAAAATAGACAGGCCTACGTCACGTTGCCGATTGTCACAACTACCCAAAGTCCAAGCTCTTGTTAAAATGGGTCTTAACTTCCAAAAAATAACTAAGGACGTTTTGCAAGATAAGATTGTTTAACAAATAGAACGTTTCATGTGTATACAAGAAATCGTGTTTTGCAATATTCCTCATCGCATTACCGGTTCTATTCCATAGTGATACCGTACTTAAAGAACAAGGAACCAATCTTTGAATATTATTCGGTGCGTAATCAAATCCGGTGGGGATGATCAAATCCATTAAAGCCCGAAGGGCTTTACGATAGATTTGATCACGCACGACCGTATTCAATTTTCTCACAATCAAATTACTTATATCATTTTCAGCAATTTTAAGATCAAAATGTTAAAAAAAGTCATTGATGAAATGGATCAGACTATGCATTACAAAATCGATTTGTGGTGCTATCACAGACAGACACTGGCAAATTTGAATATGGAGCAATAACATCTTCGTTTATCACAAATAATGACGGCGATTTCATATATACCACTAGTTTTCCCCCAGCCACTGATGAAGCACGTGTCTCGGGCAGTAAACTCCTGATTGGAGGAGCTAGGCACAGCCACCGTTCCAATTTCCCCTCGAGATGTGTCTGCGGGTTCTTCCAGACGGATAAGCGCGATGTCGTTTGGTATTCCGCTTCCTGCCCCATTGTATTGCTCGTGCTGTCAATAAACAAAAATACATCGTTTTTAGTATGTAAAGAAAAAATATTTGCATAGTGTTAAATAATAGTAGATTCGTGGCGTTTTACTCACGTACAGAGGTGCTTGCTGTTTAGTTTACCTCGGTTCCCCCACCCTTGATTAATCATGCAATCATGCTTGGGTTTTGTTCTTTTTCTTGTTTTTTTGGGGGGGGGGGGGGGGGAGGAGAAAGGGTGTGTTTAAAAAGTTTCGAATAATATCAAAAACATGATAAGTCCGTGTATCAACATCATCGACTGTATAGGGACAAAATAATATCGCAAGTATACTTTTTTATGTAACATATATGTACCAGGAAACTGCATGTGATTATATGAGTACCTTGTGTGTAGATTGAGCGTGCCGCCGTGTTTATCTTTCAGTTAAAAATGTTGAGTTTTAAGCATTCAACCTCACATTTGCAAAGGTGACAATTATTTCTAAATGTTTCTCTAAATTCTTTCATATATAATGATAATCTACGAGAGACGAATAGGGCCACATAAAAAATATTTTTATCTCGTAATTACGAGAAAAGATCTCGTTATTACGAGTTAATTATCTCGTAATAACGAGAAAAGATCGATAACCGGATTCCAAAATAATTTATTAAACTTCTGTCATAAAAACTCTCTCTCTCTCTCTCTCTCTCTCTCTCTCTCTCTCTCTCTCTCTCTCTCTCTCTCCAGGATGAATATATACTAGTAAGTAATCTGGTCGGATGGGGTGTAGGTGGAGGTATAAATAAGTTAAACTACCATGATAATCTCTGCTACGTTGATGGTTTGTTCTGATCCGTGGTCCTGACTCTGAATGTGTTCTCCGAGGACAATTCGGAACTTGTTGATGTTATTGCTGAAGCGAATTGTAATTACAGCCATGAGAGACAAAAAAGAGAGAGAGAGAGAGAGAGAGAGATAGTAAAACTACAACTAGTCCATTGACAGAAGAACAAAAATTACTACTACAAAAATTCCATTGAGGAAAGAACAAATGTTAGAAAATAGCTTTTCTCAATTAGATTATATTTTTTTATTACAGTTTTATGAGAGAAGTATGAAAAAAGGAACACAATACTCGAATTCGACGCAGTGTGCGGCGGTGACTACCCAGTTGTTGTTTATCAGGGATCCGCCACAGATGTGAGAGAAGGAGCCTCGGCTTGTCTCGTAGTGGAGGGAGGCCTGCCAAGGCCACTCCCCTCGTCCAGAGTCCACGCCGTTCACGATCCGATTCTGCGGGTGTCTGGGCAGACCGGAAGCTGTAAAACGATTTTTAATCAAAGCATTTGGTTGGTTTTATCATATTTCATTGATTTTATTGTTAGGATAGAGTCCTGGCGGTTCCCCCTCTTCTCTCTATCTCTCTCTCGGCTCAGCAAAATTACTTGACGCAAAATCGCATGGAACTTGATATTTCGGTGTGGTATAGCCCATGTTACAAACATTTTGTTATTTATATTTATTGTAGTAACAAGTTGTTTAATGTTATTTCTATTATAAGATTTCTGTAATATTTTTTTTTCTATCGAAAAATTGTGATTTATGGTTCAATAGGCAAAATTTATGCATGAATTATTTGCCGTGTTAAAATGCGAAGATGCGTTTGTACGCAAGGCGCGAAACCATTACGTATCTCATGCTTAATAAGTAACTTTAACAAGATTTTTTAATCGAGGGGGGGGGGGGTTGACTCGTTGGGTCAAACTGCGAAACAAAGAACAATTCCTGAAGCTTATAACGATCAAAATGTTATATATAAGATGATGGATGGTTGAATAGATTTAATAGAATAACTAGACTTTGACCCGTGCGTACACGGGTTGACATTGCATATTTTGTTGAGCATTTACGAAATAGATACATCAAATTTGCACACCATGTTGACATTCAGAACTCTCGAAATTTTTACATATAAAACGCACAATCGGAAGATCGCTGGCCTTTTCCGTCAAGTCGAGATTTCCTCGACTTGACGGAAAAGGCCGAGCGATGTTCCGATTGATTAAACGCACTGAGTTAGTTATTTCCCGTATTTTCTTTCATTAACAGAATATATAGCAAATTTTTAATGAAAATTTACACGTGTTTGTATCATCGTTTTTTAGTTTATCGATGCAAATGTGATATTGTGGAAACATAAACTAAAGAGCATCTCGTGATTTAGCGTGAATGTAATGCACATGCGCAAGATTGTAAAATCCGAAAAATTCAGACGATTTCGGGATTTTTTAAAGGAATTTTCGTTGATTAATAATTAGCGAAGCCTGATTGAGAAAAAATTCAAAAAAGATTGGTAATCTCCAAGTACCAATGATGTTAAAAATATATAAAACAAAAGACAGTAATCTTCCGATTTCTCGGTATTAAAGCTAAAAAATTCGAGTCTATTATTTTAATAATGTAGTAGATAGAAGATGTGTATACAAAGAAGGGGGGTACAAGTTCATTCTCCTTTCGGTGCAAGAAATACAAAATCATGAGTTCGCAGTGACTAACAAACAGGATAGTCTTTGCACACAAAAAACAATTTAGTTGTTATAAATATACATGTATTTTTAAAAGTTTTAATTCGCAAATATTACAAATTACCGGTATTTTTAGAGAATTTTCATGTATGTACGTACATGGTTTACGCGGTCAGTGGTATAGGATTATATTTTTCATCGGATTAAAAAATCCGTGCAAAGCTGTGCTTAAACTCTCTCTCCTTTTTTGCATTTTCATTGTCCTTTGGACCCTTTAACTGGGCTAATCGTTCTCACTATTTTATTCGAACACTCTGATAATTGTCAGTTTTAATGGTGTGTCTATGTAGCAATATTATAAAATTATCTTCTCTCGAAATAATAGGATATATTGGCATAATAATGAACTGTTTTCTCTTTCATGGGTCAAAATTAATATGTAATTTATTTTTTTTTCCTCCTGGTTACGAGATAAGTATCTTTTTTAATATATTTGGTATTATTTTGCTTTCGTAATTGATTAACCATCTTCATTAAAAAATGTTTGCATTTGATCAGTATTTTTTTCCTTATACGAGATCTTTGGGTTTTTCCCCATAATAATTATGAGGAAAAATATGTAGTTATTACAATCTTTGAGATCATGTTTGAGATTTAGCAACATACAGGAATTTTACGAAAAAAGAGTATAGTCTATAATATAAATAATGATTACTAATAATTATGGTATGCATTTAAAAATAAAAAAAGACAAACAAAATTACAACAAATGTTTTTGTGAAAGGAGTATGGTCACGAGTTTGGTCAGTTTTATTTTTCTAATGTTTTTGTTATTTACAATGTTTATATAGTAAGGAATTTCTAATGATAAACCAAAATTTGAGTGTCAGTCGTAAAGTTATAAGCAAGATACAGAGCTCACAATTCTTTGTAATGTAAACAGGGTTCGTGCGTAGTTGTTTGGGAGTTGATTTTAATGTACTATCCTATGCAGTTATTGTGAAACAGTGTTTGGACCTAAGCACAAATCAACACCGCTGACAGCATTTAGTTCTAATCAATAAATTCGATGTAATGAGTTCTTAAGCATTGGTTTTCAAGGAAACTCATTTATAGATACCTTGTAAATAGTCAGATTTTAAATGGTACGAACAATTTAGATATTTTTTGAAGTCGTACATTTTATGTATTCCTACGCCAGAATTCAATATAGTCTCGTTCAACCAGACGTTCGGCTGTCTCCGTAAATCTTCGACAAGCATAGAGTCTCTCTTGCTTGTCGGAGATTAACGGATACAGTTGAGAGTCTGGTTGAACGAGAGTAGAGTTCAATTTTGTTTGGATCCATATAATTTCTCATAAGTATTTCGATTCCTAATACGTAGTTTGATGGAATAATTCTTTGAATATTACACAACATGATTGGTATTGGATTTTCACGAAATTCCTGTAGGATTCATATTATAAAAATGTGCGTAATTCAAATATTTATAGGAATTTACTTGCCATGCAAAATAACATATCGTTGATTTTAAAATAAATAACAATCGATAAAATCAACTCCCGTCAGTACTTCAGTACTTTGGTGTTTACACTGGTTCAATATACCGGTTAAAAGTTCTTTTTCAAACTGTTTTCCTTTCTACTAATTCATTTTGATCATACATAAATAGTTTCTAGAGTTTGTTACGTCTGAACCTGAAATTATCTTTTCAACATTCAAAATCAAAACAAAAGCATGGCCTGAGATTTCTTTACATACTGTAACAAAGAATTGTGAGCTCTGTATCTCGCTAATAATTCGAGGACTGACACTCAAATTTAGGTTGACTTTAAGGCAATATGAGCTGTATTTTTTAGATTTTTTTTTTTGGTTCAAAATCCTATTAGAATGATAAGTATGCATGTAACTTAAACTTTTATGATAAATGATATTTGAAAAAATCATTAATTTTTGTCAGAAGGAATATATAGCAAATCAGTTTTTGTACAGGATGACAATAATTCAATTTTGCTTCAATTAAGGCTTTTCCCACAAAAAATAAAGCTAACAGAAATTTACAAGCCATGATATTTTATGTCCAAAAAAAAAATTCAACATGAAAATTGCAGCTCATATTGTTTTAAGAAATGCCTTACTGAAGCATTGTAAACATAAAAAAAACCGGAAAATTAAATTTTGACCAAAATCGTGACCATGCCCCTCAACGGAAGGGACTTCTAGAACGGGGAGCACATTTCATTTATTTCCCTAAAAAAGGCCATATTTTTCTTTTTAATAAAAAATCGGGGTATAATGGTTAATACCAGACATTAAAATTAAAAAGATTTTTTTTTTGTTTTATACGTTTCACTTGTAAACATCGTATTTTTCTTGTTTCAATAAATTATAAGTTAAGTGGATTCGTCTTAAATCTTGTTGTTTATACATTATACCAAGTAGTATACTAACATACTGGCGCAGCGTCCACTTTCAAATGGTGATGGCATAGTTCGCAATCTAGCCTCAAATTTACCTTTTGACATATATGACTAAGCAAAAAAAATAAATACATATTTAAGCAAAACACTAATATGCTGACTAATGCAAGGCTAAATTGTAGACCAAACTTAGCCTTTGGGTGAACAGAACTTGCACGGAGATTATGCAGGCACTGTTAGACTATACGAGACAGTAAGTCTATTCGTCACGAAGTACTAAGATGGTATGGGCCATCGGGAACGTTCTTAAAGTTATAAAGTACAGTTTCATTACTCAAAAAACGAGAAATTTCGTGTCATCGATATCAGAGTTAATGATTGGATTTCTGTAGGTCGATTGTTGCTGTGAGCAATGGGTCAGTGGGAAATTGGAGCTGCGCGGTGTCACTGAGATATTGATCGCTACGTGATGAAAACTGAAGAGTGGTTTGTTTAAAAGTGTCTTCGAATATCTCTTTATTCAGTCGAATACCTAAGGGTTACAAAGTATACCGAATGAACCTACAAGAAACTGTCCTTTTAAAAGAGTACAATTCAAAATCAAAGCACCTCTAGCTTAATTCATCATTTTAACTTAAATGTTTAATTAATATTTTATTTTTTTGTATTTCCACAAGCATTATAATTATATAAACTTCCATTTGCTTAAAATTACTCTAAAAAAATGCTGTTTCACAAAAAATAAATGTGCACATTAAAGATTTTTTCTCTCGAAACTATTTTAGTTAAAAAAAATTACAAGCATAGAGTTTTTATATCGGCCATTGCCTCAGAGTTAATAATTTTGGCCTTAATCTTATTTTTAAGCCATAGTTCTGGGGAAGGAAATTAAAATTCCTCAATGATATTACCAAGATATACTCACCTATACCAATCAGTAAAAACAACAGTGGGTTCATGGTGTCGATTTGAGATACAAAACAAAATGCACCAAGAATTCTTTCTTTATATATATAGGGGGTTGAGATCGTGATACAGGGAACCACCCTTAGTACCTCCACACCCGTTGTTTTCCCACAATTTGCTGAGTTTATTGCACAATCAAAGAGACTTATCAAAGAGTGGCAATGTTTATCAATCTTGATTATTTTAGTGGTCTAAAGTATCAGTCATCAAAATATTTAGGACACATGATTTGTACATCTGACTCTTCCACGCGCGATCACTCTTATTCTGTAACCCGATTTCATTTCATAAATATTATCGACCAGTGAGGAAATTCTATGATTGCATGTATATCATTTCGTCGGAAGAATTTTTAAAGTGTTGCGGGCTGAACAAATGCATGAAAAAGCTTCAGAGAGAGAGAGAGAGAGAGAGAGAGAGAGAGAGAGAGAGAGAGAGAGAGAGAGAGAGAGAGAGAGAGAGAGAGAGAGAGTTTAATTGTGCGATTGTTTATGACGCGGGGGGGGGGGGTCTAAGTTCCCTACCCCATATCTTAATTATACGGCATTTAGATGGGTAGATCTGTTTGTGCGGTTTTTGGCTAGGCGTGGGAATAAGGTATAGGTTTTATAGAAATTGAAAAATCAACGATAGTAAAGCATAATTATATAGTTTGCTCTTTTCGTTCCATTCGTGAGTAAATGGGTGAGTTTAAAAACTTGAGGCCTCCATATCGTTTCAATAGATGCCTTTAGCGAATTATCATTTAGGTAAGATAACATCTCAGTTTCAATAATTTTATGTGAACGTGTGTTTATATTTTCATGATTATGATAGATAGGCATAATCGTATATAATATATGCTTAAGTATTTACCTATATGTAACTGAAGTTATCTCATTAAACTTGGTGAAAGAATTAATTTACATGTTCATTGATTGCAATGGGAAATGGGGCGATTTATCACTTATACATGTATATAATTATGTACATTTGCAAAGGTTTTGTTCGTTTTCAACCACTGGCCAAAGACGCTGACGTTGAGCAAGTCGGAAGATCGAGAATTAAAAAACAAGGGGGGGGGGGTACCATTTAGTTTAGTCAGAACCCCCCATCCCATCGTTTCAAACTACGACCAGTTCATACGATCCTCTGATTTCCCTCCCATATAATATGCGGACTCCGGACAATGACTGCCCCCCCCCCCCTCCACCAAAAAACAACAACAACAAAAAACTACGAGTCTGAGTTCTGAATTTATCTGTTGTATGTAAAATACATTCATTTATCTCTACTTCACAAGTCAAATAATTTGTAAGCCTTTAAATCATATTAACATCGATCCCTTAAAAATTTTTCATCGAATTGATCAAAACAAAACCCACACATCCCCACTCTTTCACCTCCCCCCTTCCCGTTCCAAATCGAAAGAAGAAGCGCCATCTATGATGAAATCGAAAATGAGATGCACGGAAGTAAAAGAGAAAATATGGCTGAACTGGAAACACTTAATTCTGCTAATATAAACTGAAAATGTGAAAAATCATTAATGAAGGTAGTTTTGCGATATATAATTGTCTTATTTGCTGTAATGATTGTATAGAAATACTGCAAATTGGTGGCAAAATTTGTCACGTTTGCCAAATATTATAATTTGCTCTATTGATTTTCTGACTTAAGAGATGGGGTGTGAACCTAGTGTCGTATATTCTTTTAAGTGTCTGAGATTTACTATCTGTTGGATTATAAATGTGCTTCTAAGCCCAAAAGTAAACTAGATTTATTTGAAAGAGTGTCCTTTGTAAAATAAGAGGTGAATCAGAAAACGTTTGGCATTTTCTCTTCTTCAGTTCATTTGTATCTCAATATCTGTAATTGTTGTTTCATAGAAATGAGTAATACTTGAAATGTAGGCCTTCTTTGTGTACAATATAATTTGCTAATGAAGTTAAGAACAAATGTAAGCTATTCCCCATAAAGCAAAATTTAATGGCCAAAATGTTAGTTTCTCTATGTAGCCAAATAAATAGTCCTTCATGGAAAAAAAAATGATAACTTTATTTTAACATGCTGTTTTGTCCATTAATTCAAGTGCAAATGATTAAGGTATTGCAGTTTTCATTTACTATATACATTCTACAGTGCGACTATTGCTGTGAGCGCAGCATATCATTAAATACACACAGAAATTAAGTGTATATGTATCATCATGATCATTACATATTCACAAATTAGGGTGGTTTAACCAATTGGGTGCAGAATTCAATAAACAAAATACAATTTTTTCTTCTGAAAAAAAAAACAATGAAGAAAATATGGTTAATCATTTACAAATGTAGTTGCATCTTTGAATGCCATTGTCGTTGAAGGATTCATATAGATTTGATAAAGTGTTCAATGCAGAGTTCTTTCCTCTAACTTGTTTTAAGTTATTGGGGCACCAGAGTTTACTTTAATGGCATTGTAGATTTGGTGTCATCTGACTTTTTAAAAACTACTCTGAGAATAAACTTTGAGCATTAGAATGTTTTATTATGCCCCCTTCAAAGATGGGAGGGCATATTGCTTTGCTGCTGTCTGTCAGTCGGTCGGTCCACCAACAGTTTCCGTTCATTTTCTTCGCAGAGGATGAACATATTGAAATGAAATTCGGTATACAGGTTAATCATGATAATATCTAGGTCAAGTTCGATACTGGATACGATCAAGCAATTTTTGACAGAGTAATGGCCCTTGGACGTAGAAAAATTCCAGTTATTTGCAGTTTCCGTTCATTTTCTTTGCAGAGGATGAACATATTGGAATGAAATTTGGTATACAGGTTAATCATAATAATGTCTAGGTGAAGTTTGATATTGGGTACGATCGAGCAATTGGCCCTTGGACGTAAAAAAAATTCCAGATATTTGCAGTTTCCGCTTATTTTCTTCACAGAGGATGAACATATTGAAATGAAATTTGATATACAGGTTTATCATGATAATATATAGGTCAAGTGTGATATTAGGTACGATTAAGCAATTTTCGACAGAGTTATGGCCCTTGGACGTAGAAAAATTTCAGTTATTTGCAGTTTCTGCTCATTTTCTTCGCAGAGGGTGCACATATTGATATGAAATTTGGTATACAGGTTTATCTAAATAATATCTAGGTCAAGTTTGATTTTGGGTATGATAGAGCAATTTTTGACAGAGTTATACCCCTTGGACTTAGAAAAATTCCAGTTATTTGCAGTTTACGTTCATTATCTTTGTGGATGTTTCCAAGGGAGGGGGCATAAGTGTTTCACAAACATCTCTTGTTTATCTTTGTGGTGCATGAAGTTCTTAAAATACAGTTTTCCTTGTTCTCATGAGAATGGGAAATTGGAAGCCATATGCAATTTACATGGAATTTGTGGGTTTGATTCTAATGACAAAAAAAAATCAGTAGGTCAAAGGGAGCACTAGTTCGAATTTTCTTTTTGTCCAGGAGTTGTTGTTAGAGCTCACATTGCTTACTGTGCTAGCCTGTGCTGCTTGTGCTAGCCTGTACTTGCCTGTGCTGCGGTCGCTATTAGGATATTTTAAGGTCCCTCCATGTTTACAATGGATACAGAATAAGTATACTTTGAGATGACTTTAATACAAGGTTTGAATTGTTTAACTTCAATGAAGTAGCTAATCCTTTTTAAAACAATTAAGGCTCCAAGGAAAATATAATCTTTCAGAGCATACTTTACTATTTAAATCTGTTTTGAAATGCTCAAAAAGATGTTTTTTAAGACATGTTCTAAAGAATATACTGTTTTATACAAATGTATAAATCGGTAAGGGACTTTTAATTTTATTGCTATTACATGTTTTAATTAGGATAATACTGTGGTTGCAATGTACCGGGTATAATTGATTATGCATGTTTACTATTATTCAAAATTGATTGATTAGGCAAGATAAAATAATAACACTTAATACACACTTAAAGCAAGGATATTAGGACATCCTATTAGGTTGCCATTCTTATTTTTAAAAAATTTACTTCAAATATCAGTTCTAAGATATGTGTTTTTCTTTTCCATGACAATAAAAGTTCAAAAATGCTTTCTATTTGTCCATGAAATATGTTTCAACTTTAATGTAAAGTCTAGCCTGAAGACTTGCAGACTTATAAATACTAAAAATGTATTTTATTAGAAAACCCCCATCCTTCCTTACCAGTATAAAATTCATTTGAAGTAAAAGTTTAGATAAGTTTTACATATGTATATATACATGTAATGTGTATAAGGAAACAATATAATGACACTCTAATTTCAAGTAAAATGTACTAGTTTAGGATAATAAATAGCAATTTTTAATTATATTTCCTGTTGATATTAAGGATCTCAGTGATATGTTTATGAATGAAAATGATTAATGTTTCCTCTTCTTGTAGATTACCTGCCATGCAAAGGAAATGATCCGTAGTAGGAACATCCGGAGTGACTGGTACCCACACTGATGTCCTTTTTGTAAAGGTGTGATAGTCTCTAACTACAATACTATAGATGATTTCAAACCTGCAGCAAGCTAGTTGGAACTTCTCCTATTTTTGTTCAGTACTTTTGATGGTTTGAACATCTTGATGCTTTTTATATTTTAACTTAATATGCAAGAAATTGGCCCTTCTGTAAGTTACCTTTAGTCAGTCAGTTAATCCATCACTCCTGTTTTTGTCAGCCCACCCCCCCCCCCCCCCTTATATACCACCACAGAGAATTTCATAAAACTTTATGTTTAAGAAGGATATAAATTATAATGCAGGCATGAATTGTTTACAGCATTCAAATTCAATTCAATTTTTGGGAGGGGAAGGGGGATTTTATATCGAACATAACTTGTCTTGCATCAGCCCTGAGCATTCTTGTTTTATCACAACTCCTTTCAAACCCCTCAAAAGAATTTCATGAAACTTGTAGTTGATAGAATTAAACATTTGCAGGAAATCCTGATTCCATTATTTCCAAAAAAAATTTTAATTAAGCCTCTTTGCTGAATTTAATGCATGCATCACCATTCATCACTGTTATGTGTTAGTGTAGCAATGTCAAGTAATTTGCTAAAGTAGGGTATTTCTTAGAGCTTGCTCACTTTTTACTTTCAAAATAATCAATAGATGACAAATGTTGGTATAGCAAATAATATAGGGTATCTATATTTTCTGTGATTTTATAGATGAACTACATCAAGAAACTTGGGACTATGGGGCGCTCCTCAGCTGATCAGAGAGACCATGCGCTGGGACTGACCCACCTCAGGAAGCTGTTCGCAGAATTCAGACATCCAACCCGAAAGGCCACTCAGGAGGAGCAGGAATACAAGCTTTACAACATGATCCCTCTCTTTGTCAAGGTACCCTGTCTTTGTTTACAAGATGTGTATTGTTACACATTTTTTTTCTTCTTTTTTTTACCCCCTCCCTCTCCCATAGGGTCAAGTTCAAGGTCACTGGAAGGAAAAGTCTGGTCTATATCTTTCTTATGGAGAAACATTGGAAGTTCCTACTTCACACAAAGATTTAGACCCAAGGTCATTTGGGCAAGTCATTGGGGGGGGGGGGGGGGGGGGATCATATGTGAGCTTGCTCACAGTACCTCTGCTGGGTAGTTATTATTGGGGGATGGGTGTTGGGTTATTTTGGGGGGTAAGGGGGTTAATAGAAATTAAAATAGATATATTATTGAAGAAGTATAACAAACCTTTATAGCTTTTACAGCTATTGTTGAATGTAATGAACACAGTTATTGGGAATTTATTATTCCAATGATGTTTTATTTGCATATCAGCAAATTTTTGTATGATAATTGTGTATTGCAAAATAAAAAATTACAAATTCTTTCATAAAAATAATAATTCAAAATCTGTTATCAAATTGGCATCCTGCTTGTGCAATTATTTCATGTCCTCTCAATCATTTACCAAATATTTTTCTGCAACTTACATCTTTGAAAATAATTTAAATATTGTCACTGTTATTGTTTTTTATTTTCATTCAGAACTATAGTTTCTTGTTAGTTAAAATGCATTGAGTCCACACTATAAAAGAGGAGGGGGAAACTGTTCTGGCCATTGATAATATGTATACCACATACATATTGTAAATATTGACATTTGTAGGTATTTGGTGAGGTACCAGCCAGTGAAATGACTGAGAAGTTTGGGGATGTCTTACAATTCTGTAGTCATCTTTCAAAACTGATGGTCACAGAGATACGAAGAAGGGCATCAAACCAAAGCACAGGTCGGTAAAGGAAAACATTATATTATATACCCGTATTTACCAGCAATGCACATGCACATGTAAAATTTTATAGTCAATTTTTCTTCTATTACATTGATCAATCAAAACAAAAAAATCATCAAACTCATTTCTTAAGTTAAGAAAAATGGCTATTTTTACAGAAGCAGCCAGCTGTGCCATAGTCACTTTCCTGGAGATGGACTCGTCAGAGACCACCGGCAATGGCTGGATGTTGCTGACCGCCCTCAATCTGTTGTCCTGTGGGAACCAGGCCCTGATCGACTGTATGACCGCTGCCTCCCTCCCCTCTACCCTCGTCAAGTGTCTCTACCTGTTCTTTGATCTGCCCGAAATCGAGGACCCAGACAAATGTAATCCGAACTCAGAATTTACTGCTGAGGAGAGGCGGGCATTGCTGCAGAAAATTTGGGTTCAGGTATGCTCTTTTATGTTATTTTTGCTTTACAGTGTTCATTACTGATTCATTTGAAGAAAAAATTCAAAAGCTTGAATTTACTTATTTACAAATTCAAGTCAGGTTGGAACAGTTTACCCTCAATATATGAACTATGAACCATTAATAAATAAAATCATGAATTGTTTTAATCTAGTTTATAAGCAATATTTTGGCTGTAAAATTTCAATTTAATATTCTTTTACCATGTACAGGTTTCTGCTCTTAATTTTTCACAATTCATGTTGATTGATACGTTTCAGGAGCAAGTCATAGTTTCATAGACTAAGACTAAGAAGTCTTACATGTATATGATAATTCTCAAAACCAAACAAATAGCATGTTACATACAGAAATTGAATTTCAATAATGTGAACTCTCTGATTTGAGTCAGGCTGTTGAGACAATACCATAAAAAATATACATATAGATACAAAATATTGAGATTTTGACTGAAGTAATAAAGGTTTTTGTAAGACTTCAACATGTGCCGGGTAGTTTAAATCAAATTGTTATATTAACATATAAAGGTTCATGGGCACATGTAGATTAAAACCCTTATTTCTTGCTTGCTTTTTGTCCCTATGATCTTACTGGATTTGATTTTGTGTTTTTCAGATTTTGGTTCACTTATGCAAGCACACATCTCCGGCGGAGGAACTGGCGCGGAAGGACGACCTAAGTCTGCTGTTTAGTGCTATCACCAGCTGGTGCCCACCCCATAATGCAATATGGAGGAAGTGTGCGGCAGAAATACTGATGACACTCTCAAGACATGGGCTGACTCCTACCGTCGTCAGATACATACATGGTAAGGTTTAAGCAGTAGAATTCAAGTCAACAAATGACCTTTTTGATAAAAAAAAAAACCTAGAGCATCAATTTAGTTTTAAGACAAAACTGATTCATTGTATATTAGAAGACTACATTGACATACATTGTACATGTAATTTTAAAAAAAGGTTAAAAAGGTAAGTAAATCTTCTTAAGATTTGATCCCAGCTACAAGTACATCAAAATCTATTTTGATTAAAAAAAAAAACCTTGAGCATCATTTTAGTTTTAAGACAAAACTGATTCATTGTATATTAAAAGACTACATTGACATATGCTGTACATGTAATTTGAAAAGGTTAAGAAGGTAATTAAATTTTCTAAAGATTTGATCCCAGCTACCAGTACCGGTACATCAAAATTTATTCTTTTACTCCATTGCTTTAGATAAGGGCTGTGTTCGACACTGTATTGAGAACATGCAGAGGATTCAGGAGTTGTCCCCCCTGGAGCTGGTGGACATGTTTGTGACGGTGTTCTGTTTCCTGAAGGACTCCAGTGAGGTCTCCCACGTCCTACTGGACGACTTCAAGACCTGCCAGGGCTATGTGTTCCTCTCAGACTTTTTATTGAGGTGAGGCAAACATAGCATCAAACTTGTATAATTCATATTTTTGCAATTGGCCTAAAAAATAAAGAGACAAATTAAGAGTCTTGATCTACTTGCAAGACTTTAACCCCCTCCCCCACGTCATCCCTTATCTGCTACTCTGCCAGTGTTTCCTGTTGCTGAAAGTGAGACTGAGATCTGGATTGCGCTTTAGTAACATTAATTTCCAAGAGTCCTGATGTTTCCCCAAAATTGGTTTCTTTTTAGCCCATATCCATTGCTGTAAGTTTTGTAAAGGCCAGCTTCAGTTTATCTCCGTGCTTACTTCAGTTCATCTGTGTACATTAATCTACATTGTATAAATTATGCTACCATGTATCAAACAGATTGGAGAGGGATGATGGGGAGGAGTCTCAGCAGGCCCTCAGGAACCTGGTGCTGTTAATGGGCACACTGACCACCTCGGGCCACTCGGAGATCAAGCCCAGCCAGGCCTGCTCCAGCTCCCTCTTCAAAATGCCCGGCTTTGCAGTTCCACAGCCTGTGGGCAAAGGTCAGTAGACATTTTGACAGTTGCTCAGATATTTACAGGTGCTCTTTTTAACTCTATAGATTTTTTTTTCTTGACTGTTGATAATTGCTCCAATATTTACTCCCTTTTTTAACACCTACATGTAAGTGTATTTTTCTTTGAACTAACAGGATGCAGTTAAAGTTGTCATTTTTGGGGCTTAAAATTATGAAACAAGTTTGTAGCCATGTGAGTTACGAAGATAAACGAATAAGCTCTCGAAGTCTGTTCATGCAGTCTTTCTTTTGTATTTTCTACAGAAATGCAAGTTAATGCAAGCCCCAGTTCCAGTTGAGTTATCACTTTTTTAAGTATTTTTGGTAACAGGGTGACTAAACTGGGAACAATGCATGATTTATGTACAATGTACATGTCTCTGTCTGTTTAGTATACCATGTCCTGTCTGGCAAGCTCTTATATGTACATGTATCAGCATATTTATCTAGGTGGACATCATGGTTTATGTGAATTATGAACATTGGAAAAAAAGTATATGAAGGGTTAAAATTTGCAACTCTACTTTAAAATATGGTATCTCTATGTATTTCTTTGAAGATCATTGTCAGTTAACATTATAAAATCATGTTTTTCATACGAGCAGTAGGTGAAAGGTCCAAGGCAATCTTTTCAATTGTTTCTTACAAGTTTATGGAAAAGAATAGTTTTAAGCTGTTTATATAACTTTGTGTATTTGTAAGTTGCTGTATAAGGATGACGTACATGTATGTGTAAATGTAACAAATGTTGATGGCATACCCTTATAATTTATCTCTACTAAATTGTGGAAAGGGAAGTTAATTGTAAATACATATGTACCGGTATATGTACTTGGACTTTGATAAAACATGTTTAATACTTAGTGACATTACAAAAGCCAGACACTGTAGTGCTTTTATATGATTGTAGGTGTGAGTGTCCGAAACATCCAAGCATTTCAAGTATTACAGTCAGTATTTCTAAAGGTAACATTGCATCACAGCTCTTGCTGTATCTACTTGTATCCATATAATTATGAAAACCATACACACCAACACACCAACAACTTTAGCAATCAGAATCTTCCTCTGAGATATCAACTTTGCAAATAAATTCTGATTAATATTAAAATTAAAGTGTTTCTACCACAAGTAATAATTTGTGTCTTGCTTTTAAATGTAAACTTGATGATTTTAATTCATAATGCTGCATGGTTATAGGCCAGTACCAGCGTGTTGTGCACGGTCATATTGGACGTCATCAGTAGTATCTACCACCAGGACAATGCCAACTACTTCATCCTGGAACCACAGAACACCCTGTCCCAGTTCTCCGAGAAAATCTACACCAAACCTGATGATGTACAGGTAAGGAGACAGAAGTGGACACGTACCCCTATACATGTGCTGTACATGACCTACATAGTACTCTTATACACATGCTTTACATGACCTAGGCAGAGTAGTACTAGCTCCCATACATGTGCTTTATATGATCTAAATAGATTTGCTTATCTGCTTAAATATGAATTTAATTCAGAACAATTGAAAATTGATGAATGTTCTATGATAATCTTAATATGACACATGTTTGAATCCAAAGTTTAACTTATTTACATGCATATTTAAAAAAAAAATGAAGATATTGTTTCTGATATTAGGTATGTTTTCTAAAATGTTGATGACATGTTCCTTTTTTTGTAGGAAAAGTTCTTTGAGATCTTGGAGTTTGTTATTTTTGACCTGAACTTTGTTCCATACAAAGAGTTGATCAGTATCAGTATTCTCATCAAATCTAACCAGTAAGTTTTGTACTGTTTTGAAAGAACATTTCTTATGTTAATTATGAAAATATACATATATAATTATCATTATTTTTCTTTTTTCTCTTAGTTCAGCTTCTTGTACAGTGCTTTGTTTCAAGACCCTTCATCGAATTCTCCAGTTCCATCCCTTGTTCAAAGACGTTTTCCGAGAAGTTGGAATGTTAGAGGTCATTGTTACTTGTCTCCGTAGATACGCTGCTTTGTTTGAGACGAACGAAGGTAAGTTAATTATCGTAATAACAGTCATGGAAGGTTGTTTTTTGTGGCTGTAAAAAAGTGGTAGATGTGAAAATGTATATGTAATAAATGAATTGTGTAAAAATGTTTGTAATTGTGAGAAAGTAACAATTTTCGCAAGAGTAGAACTGTATCTGCCATTTTTTATTGCAGAATCGGAAATGAAACCAATTTCACAGGAACAGAGGGAGATAGGATGTCTAGTGATGGACTGTCTGACATTACTCCTCTCATCCAACCACAGCAATGCTAGTGAGTCATCTGTAAAATTTACTAGGGACTCAGTCGAATGTTTGATTGTTATAACTTCTTAGTTAATTTTAAAAGAGTATTATATATTAAATGTCTAAAAATACAGTTTTGTGACTTATTGCTTGTTTATCATTTCAACAAGTAGATGTAAACACTATTTGCTATCATAAAAAGGCTGTAAAAATGTGTTACTTAGTATTTTTCTGATTAATGAAATCAACACAAGTATATACATGTACAGTGTACATGTTAGTACAATTACTTGTAATTACAACTGTTCAGCTGGTTTTTATATAATAAGTAAATTCTGATGTTTTACAGATGTGTTCCGGGAGTGTGGGGGAGCCCGCTGTGTCCACGCTATGGTTCAGCACCCAGACTGCAGGCAGCAGGCCCTCAGCATCATACAACAGCTGATCCTGTCCCCCCAGGGGGATGACGACATGGCCACACTGCTGGGACTCATGCACACCTCCCCCGTCCGGTCCCTACAACTCAAAACTCACATACTCAAGGTCAGGCTCATTATCTAACTTTTGACAAAACTCACTCAATGTCAGGCTCATTATATAACTCTTGACAGAACTCACATACACATGGTCAGGTTTGATATCTGACTCTTAACAAAACTTGGTTACTCAAGGTCAGGCCTGACATCTACCGCATAACAAAACTCACATACTCAATGTCAACCTTGATATCTACACTGTACATTATAAAAAAATTATCATATTCAAGGTCAGCCTCGATATCTACCTCATAACAAAATTCACATATTCAAGATCAGCCACGATATCTACCTCATAACAAAGTTCACATATTCGAGGTGAGCCTTGATATCTACCTCATAACAAAATTCACATACTCAAGGTCAGACTCAAGATCTTCCTCTTAATATAACTCATATACTCAAAGTCACTCTTGATATCAACCTCTTAACAAAACTTGCATACTCAAGGTCAGGCCCGACATCTACCTTGTGACAAAACTCACATACTCA
Source organism: Magallana gigas (assembly GCF_902806645.1). Classification (NCBI taxonomy): domain Eukaryota; kingdom Metazoa; phylum Mollusca; class Bivalvia; order Ostreida; family Ostreidae; genus Magallana; species Magallana gigas. The sequence continues at coordinate 32,050,178 of NC_047568.1, forward strand.
ATGTTAGACTCGATATCTACCTCTTAACAGTTAACTACATGCAAGTTTAAGGCAAACATCAATTTTGAAAACTAAACACAGCCTATAGATGTACATTTATGTGATGGTGCTTTTAAAGATATATGCAATGCCATGTAGATGCTGGTAGGAAATTTCTTTTTCAGTTATGGTACTATGTCATGATGAGTTTATGATAGGATATAAATGTAATTCTTGATGATTTTACGACATAGTTGCATAACAATTACATGGACCAGTTACCGTATATGTTTGTATTGAATTAAGATCAACCTCTGAGGAGTAAGAAGTCGTCAATGTGTTTTTTAGGCCCTGCTCTCAGTACTCAGAGAAAGCCATAGGTCCAGAACTGTGTTCAGAAAAGTCAATGGATTTGTCTATGTGATGTCTCTTCTGCTCTCAATGGAGGGCTGTCTCTTAGATCCTCCCAAACTGCCTTGGGATTCAGGTGTGTTAATAGAGCATTGATAATGTAAATATTTAGAAAAATCAGATTGTTGCAAATGCTGTCATTGTATTCAAGACCGTTGCACAGAATTTACATGCAGAAAATAAAACTAGAGATCATTGATGTGTGATCTTTTTCAGTGGAAAGATCTGCTATTTTGGGCATGCTGAAGACGGTGTTTAGTACCCTGACAGTAGCCATGAGATATGAACCAGCTAATGCCAAATTCTTTGAGACACAGGTAAAATTTAAAAAAATTAGAATAAATCAAATCATCCTTTTCATACATGTTCTTTCATTTGATGCAGATTTGAAATTATCATGATGTCTATTTACAAAAGGTCAATATACAGTGTTTTATTATAATTAATAATAGTTATTTGCATTAATTGTTTTCTTGTTCATTCAGGTGCAATATGACAGTCTTACTGAAGCTGTCCGTCTGCTTGGATGTTTTTCGGATGCTGTGGATATCCAGCCTCTATTTGACACAAATATCCAGGAAAATGATACCATTGTTCAAGAACAGTCACTGGATGCTGAAGTTGATATAAATAGAGTTGTGTGGGAGGAGTTCTTTTGGAAGAGTCCGGAAAACCAGTGAGATTATATTAAATATTTCTATTTTAATCAACAATTGCTTCTTTCCTTTATTACTACATGTAGACTTTTACCATTTACATGTAACAAAATAAGGCAGTGCAGTTTTTCTGTACATGTATTTGTATATGCAATATTCTACAACTGTTTAGAGGGTGTAGGACACACTGATGTTGTCAGATTAAAAATTACCCTGTGGATTATGTTTACCATTGTTATTGTTTTTACTACATGTAGGTTTGATGAGAAACTCCCACTGGTGTTACAGTCAGCTGCTATTCTGATCAAGTTTTTATACAATATGGTGCTGGACACATTTGACAGGTACAAATACATGTTCATTGTTGTGTTTTTCTATGAAAAAAACCCCGAACTATCTTGTGAAAATTGTTAAATGTATAATTGTTTTTCTTAATATTCTTAATGAAATTTACTCAGATTTGTTTTTATGATGATATTTAAAGACTGAAATGGAAATACTTGCATGTACAGATTTATATAGTTTGAAATGAAGTTTATTGTAGATTTATTTTATGTGGTTTAATTTCAGACCATCAGCTTGTCTCCAAGTTCAGACAGACTCGCCAGCTTTGAAGAGATTCACCATGGTTCAGGAGGAGGAGAAATCTCGCTCACTGTCGCTCAAGCGTGCGAGCACAGGGAGCATCACATTCTCAGTGAACATTCAGTGTGACCTGATTATTGTACACCCGGGGGCCGTCATGTCCATTCTGCACCTGTTACCTGCTGCGGAGTTAGAGGGTCAACTCATAGTAAGTATGGATCAACGATGTACCAAAAAAAATGATGTCTAAATCATTAGCATGTAACTCTTATTGACATCACCTGTACATGTTATTAGTTATTACGATCAAAGAGCAAAACTGTGATGTATTATAGAAACATTCTACATTACATTTAAAGCTCAATAACCGTTTTCTCTATACAAATGAACAAAAGGAAATCTGTCTATAGTACATGTACATAATGTAGATTTACAGCATTAGCTTGTTATTTCCTCAGAAATCATTAGGCGTCCAGAGCTACATTGCTGAGCTGCTGAAGGGGATTCTGTACACAGAGAGGAACCAGCAGATAATGTGTGACGCAGGGATGCCCCACCAGCTCTTGACCCTGGGATATGTGGCTCTAGCGGACGACACCCACCCACTCCACCCTCCCTTCAGGGCCATGTTTGAGAGACTGGCAGCACAAGCACTGACCCCCAGGGATTTGAGGTCATTAATCAGTTCCGTTTTACTTGTTGTCACTTTTTCTGTTATCTATTGTATATACATGTATGCGCTTTTAAAAAGATAACTTTTTTTGTTTTTAGACTTAGCATTGTTCATCTAAAAAGAATTTATATAAAATTTTCGTCTTAATCTTACAGCTTTAAAGACAAGGCAAAGTTACTGTATATTTTACAATGAATAAATTATGTTGCAAGTCAAATTGTAATTATCAAGTTTATCTTTATTATAGGGACTTCTTGCGCCTTGGTTCTCCCCTCAACTGCCGCTCCATAGATGAGAAGGTTGATGGTCCAAAGTCAATGGAGACATCCTGGACTCAGAGCTGGCCTATCAGCAGAGCCTCCAGCATTGACGAGAGGAAGACTCCACTCCAGGTGGAAAACAAACTCAAAACAGCAGGGGAGGCAGTTCCATTGACGCGGGTGAAATGTCTGGTGTCAATGACCACGCCTAAGGATGCCAGGATAAATGGGTCTGCAGTCACGCCAGCTTTTGTGGAGTTTGAAATGACCACTGAGGGTTTCGGCTGTTTGTACCTTCCAAGCATTGCCCCCCAGGGACCTCCCACACCCTCTGTTGTCAGTGGGGTTGTGGGGGTTGATTCTACAGTCATTGGAGGAATAGGGACAGGTATATATTGTATTAGCCTCTTAGGGAAAATTTCTTAATCATTACAATCACTGTGCTTTAACATGTCTGTAGTTATGGGGAAAGGAAAAAGGTATGTTTGTCCTGTGTGTTTTCAGGATGTATGAATGAAAATGTATTGTTCTTGAAAAGAATTTTACTTGTATTTTAGGAGAGCGGATCTTTCCACCTCAATCAGGCATGACTTTTTCCACCTGGTTTTGTGTGGATAAGTTCAGTGTGATTGCCGATGCCCACCCAGTCCGTCTGCTGACCATTGTCCGAAATCTGCAGGGTAGAGATGAAAACCTTGTTTGTTTGTCCGTAACTCTGACATCGAAGGAGAGATCCCTTATTGTGTCCACTCAAGAAACTCAACTACCAAATGCAGGTACTGGTGCATGTTTTGACTTTGAAATTAAGAATTAAGAAATAAATTTCCTAAGAAGCTTGATGAGTAAAAGATTGTGCTCTAGAAAGATTTTTTAAATGATTTTTTTTAAATCTCAGAATACAAATGTATGTAACCTTAGTTGTCTAAGGACTTTAAAAAAAAATCTTTAAACTATATCACTTTATTCAATATCTTTTCCTAGTGACTGGTCTTGATCAAGAGCCTGAGCCCGTTTTAAATGACAACTGTGTGCGATTCTGGTGTCCAGAGCTGACACAGGAAGGACAGTGGCACCACCTAGTGTTGATTTTCCACAGAGCTGGAATCATGAAGAACAGCAGTGTTAGTCTGTATGTGGATGCTGAGTTGGTTAATACTCAAAAGGTAATATTTTACTGTCATTTATATGTTAAACTTACTGGTAATGGAAACTGGCAGAAGTGTAGCAAAATTCATGATTAGTTTTCTAATTGACACTATTGTGGTAGAATATTATTCTTTTATAGATATAGGTTAAGGTTATAACGATGCTTACAAAATTTACATGTACCGGTAAATTAAATAATCATGTGTACAGTACATGTATATACATTTACATGTATTAATAATAAATAGAAGGGATAGAATGAGATTTATTTGTTCTAGAATACTTTACATAAAAGTAGTAAGCTGCAATTAAAACTTATTTTTAATTCACTTGAATATCTATAATTGAAGACTTCGCAGTAGTATCATTTATTTAGTTACATTCCAACTTGAGGAATTTGGCCTTTTTGATTTTTGTCCAACTTGGGTCTGTGTAGTGAGTAGTCTGCTTCTCTTTCTTAGCTGCACTACATTTCTCCCAATCTGGGTGGTGGTGGTACCGCTAGTCCGACCGCCTTTACCTCAGTGTACGCCTATATCGGCAGTCCCCCACAGCTGCGACGGAACTCTCGCCTCACCTGGAGACAGGGGCCCTGCCACCTGATGGAGGACGTTATATCTGGCTCTGCTATTAGTTGTCTATATAAGCTAGGACCCACCTATGTTGGAAGTTTTCAGTCGACGTGTATCGGTAAGAGTGGTTTTGTAGAACAGGTTCCCACTAATGTTTAAGAAGAACAATAACTTGTCTATAATTAGACAAAGACCATTTTTTTAAAACCAAAAAGGGTCTATTGAATTGGCAGTGCCCGATGATCCGTCAGTTCATACTGGTGATTATGAAAATTTCACTGCACTTATAACTACACACTTTCCTTCATGACAGAAATTTTCCAGAAAACTGCATTTATTTAAATTTAGATTAAGACCCCTTAAAGACACTGACCACAGTGATTGGTTAAGTGGAGCTTTTTAATGTTAAATTTTAAGGAGAATTAGTTATCTCATCAATACATATAACTGTGTTCATTACAATATACAGAGGACATGGAGATATCCAGTGCCCTGGCGGCAGAAGAGAAGCTGGTGTTTGGGATCCACGCTCATGCTGTGTCTCAGATGACTGTCCTATTGATCAGGAAAAACTACAGCAAAGTGGACAGCAAGTCAATAGCCAAGCAGGTCAGTGGGTCACTGGGAAAAGAGAGCAGCTATATTGTAGTATCCAATACCTGAAACTAAACAAGGATTTTCCTATGTCTAAAGCTGTTTCAGTGTTCATCTCATTTCAGTTTTCTTTATAATCCTGTTCTGTGCTCTTCAGTTTTAACATTAGGGCTTACACTTCTGTGCATACATGCTACATCTGTTTAATAGTAATGTTTTGTGAATTTTCTTTTTGTAGTTGGCTATGTCTGCCCATGATAATGCTACTCCCATTAGAATCATTCATAACTCAGCTGGTCATCTGAATGGACCAGCCAGGAGTCTCGGTGCAATACTCATAGGATACCTTGGTAAGCAGACATTAACAAACCTGGATTTTTAAGATACATAACTTGTATAGCATATGTTAGATGTATGTGCCAATGACTCCATTAGAAGGTAGAAGAGTATGCACCTTAAAGGGCTTTTGATAAGAGGAAACTGGAGGCAATTTTTCACAGCTTCAATGATCTGAATAAGCTGCCTCAAATTTCATATACAGCAAATTAACAATAAGGAATTAATTCTTAAAGAGCTTTTTTTTCAAATGAGTTATTTACCGTTACACTTCAAAGTTTATGGAAGCCCTAGAATGGTGAATTGTAGAAGTCCGAATGAGCTTTTTTTCAAATGAGTTATTTACCGTTACACTTCAAAGTTATTGGAAGCCCTAGAATTGTTAATGTAAAATGCAATGCCATGTTGATTTTGTGATTGTTACGGTAAAAAATTTAACTCTGTAAACACCTAAACATTTCTAAAGTGCTAAGAATGTGATAACTAAAAAACCACAGAGTCACAGCAAGTTACATGCATGTTTTAAAATTTATGTACCGAATAAAAATTGTTCCATGTCCTTTACAATTGAAAATATTATTCTGCCTTTCACAGGTGTTCGGACCTTCTGCCCTCGACCAGTTGCCAAAATGCTAGAAAACATTGGAGGTGCTTCAGCTTTGCTTGGGCTGGTTGCCATGGCTACAGATGTGGAGGAGTTGTATGCTGCTGTGAAAGCGCTGGTCTGTGTTGTCAAGAGCAACAAGTCCATCCTGAAGGACATGGAGAGAATCAGTGGCTATCAGGTACAAGTACAAATCTATATAACAGTTATCATTGTTTAAGTTATACATGTACATGTACTTGAAGGCAAAAAACGATGCTTTTCTTAATGTGTACCCAAGAATTAAATGATGCAGAGAAGGAAAGAATGAAATTTCTTCTGATATAGGTCTGAATGTTTAATACCGTAATTATATAATTATGTTTTTTTTTCCACTTTTGTAGCTCCTAGCAATGCTCTACAAGAAGAAACAGAACCTGTTGAACAGTCACATTTTACACCTGACATTCTCACTGATTGGGACCATCGACAGTGGCAAGGAAAGCTCCGTCATTCCAAACAAAAAGGCGTTTCAGGATCTCCTGTGTGACCTGGAGGTATGGCCTCATGATTTCTTGTCCTTCAAACTGGGGATATTTTACAATTTACTCTGTATGGTTATGAGGGTTGAACTATTGATTATATTGTTTTTGCAGGTCTGGCACCATGCTCCTTTTGATCTTCAGAGATCTTTATATGAGCATTTTTTTGAGCTTCTAACTGACTCCAGGTAAATTATTAAACATGTTTTATCTTGATTTTTTTTTGTTATTAGGAGTGGGGTAGAGTAGGAGGAGTACTTACTAAACAATTAATGAATAATTCTAATTTGATAATTGGACTAAAGTTCTCGATCAAACACCCTCTGTATTGTTAACAGTTGTGTTTATATGGAATTGAAATTTTATTATGACCGGTAATAAAATTTAAGATTTTTCAGAATTGAAATATTACTTACCGTGGGTAAATCTTTATTGCAGTGATCAGAGCAATAACTTCCAGCTGATGCGTGACCTTGGAATGGTGGGTCGGTTGCTCCACATCCTGAAGGACAATCAGTTGACCCCCGCCACCATCAGAACCATTTCCAGTGTCATCACAGTTCTCCTGCAGGGAACCCCAGATCCCGTGTCCATGCTGAAGTAAGTTTGGGTATCTCTGAAAGTAGCTATAGAAAGAAGAAAATTGTTAGGGAAATGGAACTTATTTAGTGAAGAAGGGATGAACAACTCCTTAGTTTGTTTTGTGTTTGTGTAATTTAATTATATCCAAATTAGTAAACATTTGTATATAAACAGTATGTATGCTTTTGACATTTGTGAAGTATTTGAAGTCCCAAATTTTTTGGTTTGAAAAATATACATTGCTCTCAAAAAATCTTTTAAAAAAAGGTTTGGTATTGATAAAGCTCAACAATAATCATATTCTTGTTCTACAAAAATATATCCTGTTTCAGACTGGGACAGTTTATTGTATCTACCTTGCCCTCCATGTCAGCCTCAGAGAAGCAGGTGGTGGTTAACGGCATCAGCCCCACCGAGGACGCCGGTCAGTGTCTGGGTATAATTAGAGGCTTAAGAGGGCTGGATTGTTGTCGCCATTTTTAGACTTTATCAATCTCCTTAGGAAGAAGAGTTATATATAAAGATATAGGAAAATATTGAAATATTATAGCTGAAATGTTTGGATTTTTTTTTACAGAATAAAACATTTAGTTTAACTTTTAAAATAATACTGTAGATTCGTAATTAAAAGCGAGGAATTAATATCCATGTAAAATCGGGTCACCCCTTGCAGATTCTAAAATTTTTTTTTTATTTAATGAGAGTTGAGAACTATATGAGATAAGGATAAAAATACCCTGTTCGAGATTTCATATTCTCTGGATTTGATACAAAACAACGGGATCGCAGAATTAAGTACTCACGTAAAATAAGGAATCTACAGTGTAACAAAGGAAGATCTGATGGATAGTTTGTTAATCACCTAGCCTCTGTAAATCATGGTGGGATGGATTTCTGTGAAATTTATGTGTCTAATGGCCAGCAAATATTGTATGCATGTTTGTCGATATTCTTGTTGTTTAAAGCTGATCTTAAATGTACATGTACTTTAGATGGTGACACTGGTGCCTCTGTTTACAAAATCAAGATGAGGAACGTCTGTTTAGAAATTATACTGGAATTATTGAAAGATCCGTCTTCTGGAAGCAATGTGTAAGTACTATCATAATACTTTTTCATGTTTATGTAAAACCTGTGAATTCACGTCTATATGTTACATTACATGTATTTGACCCTTTAAATGAAAATTTCTAAAATGTAATGAGAAATACTTTTATGTATGAGGGGGTTTTTGGGGGAGGGTGGATTCACATTTGAACATTACATATATCGGGTTTTAAATAGAAGACATCTTTGATATAAGATTCTTTGGAAAAAATTTCGACGAATTTTAGAATTCATGATGATGCATTTCTTTGCAATCAGTAACTACCAGTACTGTATGTACAGTACCAATCAGACCCAACTTAACACCAGAGTAAACCCCAACTAAACACCGGGTTTACTTTGGGTTTACTTGTTGAAAATTTGGGTCCACTCGGGGTTTACTTTGGGTTTACTCGGGGTTTACTTTGGGTTTACTTTGGGTTTACTCGAGAATTGCTTTTGGACTCAACTATGTGTGAAGCAGACCCATCTTTTACCTTACCATCCTACTGCCTGTAATTCCTGCCTCTTGTATACTGTAGACGTATTTTTTTCCACGGGGTCATAATTCCGCGGAATCACAATATCAATTTAATCCGCGGGTAAAAATTTACGCGGATTCTTTGAATGAAAAAACAATCATTTGAATAATTATTATTTAATTTAGTTCTGGGCTATTTTCATTACCTAGAATTTGTCCAAACTTTAGACTTAAATTGTAAGAACTGTTCACAGTGAACAGTAATTATCGGTTGTGCACTGGTCGGTAGTCATTAGTTAGTGGTCAAGATGTTACGACGCTGGCTAAAATCGTCTTGTGATCTTTATTAACTGTCAATTTATGGGTTCAAATGTCGTTTAAATTATGAGTTGATCAGTTTTATCAATTAAAAGTCAGAGCACAAAGGGATCTAAAAATTGCAGTAAAAACACGGGTCTTAGCGTTTAGTTAATTGGGTCATTGAAAGACAGACCCGCTTGGGGCTATTTGTCGTCTGACACGTGCCGTTATCTCAAGCTGGGAGAAGTTTAAATTTCATGCAAGTAAATTTACCGAAAATTCAAATCTTTAGGAGATTAAATTATTTATTATGTGAATTTTCAATACAAATTTGTTTGACAGTTTTTATAGATAAAAACGATATACATTGAGTACACGTATATGCAAGTGTTCTATAATGTAGTAACTTCCGATTATCCTTATTCATGTAATGCAATTTCAAAATTTTATTCCAAAATGCACTTTAAGTACACTGGGAAAAAATTCCGCGGTAAATGTGTGCCCGCGTTCATAGCATAAATTTATACCACGCGGACAAAAGTACGTCTACAGTATTCCAAATACACATGTAGCGTCTGCTTTCAGGGTATACTTCTGATCAGGGTTTACTCTCTGTGCCCACTCTGGGTTTACTTGGGGTTTACTCTGGGTTCACTCTAGTAAACCCAGAGTGTAAACCCAGGGTTTAGTTGGAGTTTACTTTCTGTTAGGTTGGGTCTGATCGGTACTGTATGAATGGTACTATGTTACTGTATTTATTTTTTGCAGTGTGTTGGAAGAGATTCAGAAGGTGTTAGGCTTTGATTGGCTGCTGCTCTTTATCCAGCCCCATGTCCACCGAAGCACAGTTATTTGTGCCCTGAAAGTACTGCTGACCATCCTACACAACCCAGCCTCCATGCAGAAATTCAGGGAAGGGGCTCCAGGAGGGGGCTGGCTTAGTAACACTGAACCAGTCCTAAAGCAGCATGTTGGAGTCATGTTAGGTTAGTGGGTACTGTACAGTGGGGCTAAATCCTCTATTACCTGAACAGGGAGTAAATTCAGGCAAAGGTTATGCAGTTCAATAAGTTGCAATGAATGGAGCTTGCATGCATTCACAAATCCGTACATTTTTCATTCAACCAGCATTGACTGGATCGAAGTTTATCTCTGGTTGGCATTATAAGTAAGGATGCTGACATTGCTTAAATTTGAATATCTCCTACATTCAAAAATGCAAAAGAAATTTGTTCTCATTTCGAATACTAAAATTGCTTAATTTACATATATGTACATATGTATCATTTAAAGGGGCATGGTCATGATTTTCGTCAAATTCTATTTTTCTGATTTTCTTATTTACAAAGCTTTAGGAATGCATTTCTACTGATCAAATGAAATTTGAGAGTCAGTCGTTGAGTTATAAGCAAGATATAGGACTCATAAGTCTTTGACATGTAAACAAGGCTCGTGCCCTGTTATTGTTTACGTATTTTCAATATACCAGTAAAAAATCTTTTTCAAGCTAATTTGTCTATGTTCTTATTCATTTGAAGCACAAAAAGACTGTTCTTAACGTTATACATATACATTTTAGATCTAAAACTGGAATTTTCACCTCAACATTCCAAACGTAAACAAAAGCTATATTTACATAACAAACAATTGTAAGCTCTGTAACTCCCTTATGAATCAACGAATGACACTCAAATTTTGGTTCTTTATTAACAATGCCCTACTGAAGCATTGTAAACATTAAAATTGGAAAAATAATTTTTGACCAAAATCGTGACCATGTCCCTTTAAGAGGCAAAAGCTTTTAACGTACAATGTAGAAAAAAATAAGAAGGATTTATACTATTGTGTTAAAAATTGCAGGTTTGAACATCAGCACGAAGAACACTGGTCAGAAGCGAGAGCTGAACCAGGAGGTGTGCAAGGTCCCGGGGTTCACAGAGCTTCAATGGCTGCTGCCTAAGCACAGTAACATCCCAGAGGTCTACTTCCTGATGATGGCCCTGTTACTGGGGCAGCATGTAGACAAACTACCTACTGATGTAGAGGTAAGACAAACTAAGGACCAAAGTACAGATAAATATCGAATTACAATGTAACTTCATTAAGGTACAGAAAGCTGCCTTAATTGACTTAATTGTAATCCATGTCAATATCCATTCTGTCTGTAAATTGATTTCTGAAATTGAATTTTCAATCGTTCTGACTATGTTTAGTCTTAAAATCTGTACATTCTGGAAAAGAAGTGATTCTGTTTAGTCAGGCCTTGTTGCATACATGTATTTAATCATCATTAGTGTTTCATATCTCTGATTCTTTTGATTGAACTCCAATTTCATTTTCAATGTGTTTCAGTTTTGATGAAGAAATCACTGTTCAAATCACAGAATTTTTCTCTTTTAAACAAGTCCATTGTTGTTTAAACTTTAGCTAAATCTGGACAAGGTGTGGACTGTGATTTTCGGGGTACCGGCCAGTAAGCCTGTCTCCATTGCGGCTAAAGAGAGGCATGCAGACCTGTGTCCCGAGGCAGCCATGGTCATACTGAGCATGATCAGGAGCATGCTCAATCAGGTCAGTCAGTGCACAGGATCAATCAATGATTCACGCAAATAAGTCAATAGTTGGATCATGTTTATTCAAATCAGCCATGTTCCCTTCAGGTACAATGTACAATCTTATCTACTGATAATTGCTTTGTGCATTTTGTATTCAGGTAGCATATGCTCTTGACCTACAGTGATTTTTTTTAGACATGTTTTTTGTGTATAGCATTTGTTATGTCATGCCAAGTAGTTCCCAGAGAGCAAAGTTAAGAATTAGATAATGATCATCTAGTCTTATTCTTGTGAAATATATTCGATTCAATTATTTCCTGTTCCTTGTCTGGTCTGAACCTGAACTTAATCTGTAAATTTTACCATAATTCTAATTAGAATTGAACTTTGAAAAGGCATTGCAGAAGAGCAGATGTTAAAGTCTAATTTTAACAAGATTGTCAATTTAACATAATGTTTATATATTAATTTTCTACATACAAACCACTGAGTCACATTGATGACATGTTATACATGTAAATCTTGCACTGACCCGAGTTTACTATATTTACTCAGGACCAGGAGGAGGTGGGTGGGGCCTGGATACAAGAGTACCCGGTCACCCTGATGCAGTTCTTTCTGTTCCTGTACCACAACCAGCCAGACTTTGTCCATCTGTCCTCCACCCCCGAGTTCATCAGCAGTCTGGCCGCCACCCTATTTCCATACAATATTGTGGACCACGATGTCACCACACCAACTGAGGAGTTTAAAGTAAGCAGGTCTTTGAAAACAGTTTATCACATTTAGCCAATTTGGTTTGCTTTTAATCAGTACAAAACACATTTCCGAATATGTGCACATCAAGTTGATACATGTACATGTTCTTGATTTCAAATTTATATTTTGAATTATATGTATTTTGTGTATAGAAATATGCCCATACCAGTATTTCAATAAGTTACAGATCATTGTGTCAATTTCATGAAGAAGACCATCAAGTATTCTGTAGATAAATATATACAGATAATCTAATAGTTTTTATCCCTGGTACATGAACATGTGCTTAAAGCGCATTTACATTGCATATAAGAAAAAGCAGTGCTTTCTGTATTTGGATTTTACTTCATTTTTAATGCAAATTATTAGTTGACTTTTAACATGATTGCTTATTAACTGAACTTTAAATATAGTGTATACAGTGTGTTATATATCAAGCATGATTTTAAACTAAATACATTATATTTGAATCCTATACCCGTGCTTTATTTTAATTCAGCCATTCCCTGAATCAGAGAGCTTTGTCAAAGTTCGCACTCCAGAGAAGGATCTGCCAAGTAAGTCAGTGCTTATGTTGCTTTGATAATACATATGTATACAATGCACTTACTGATTTTAATGTAAGCAACTGCAGTTATTTAGATCTACATGCCCTTTCAAATGTAGAAATTTTCCTTGGGGTGTCAGCCCCCAATAAATGTTCTTGTCATTGTGTGTACAGGCAAAAATCATTGTCAATGACATTAAATTTTAGACTTAATGAAAAAATAAACAAATATTGTTAAAAGAAAAACGTTTAATAATTTTTCAATAACATTTAGAATAAGTTCAGACCATAGCTCCACATCTGTGTTGAGTAAAATTAAGATAATACAGGTACAATGTTTTTTCGATACTTGACGGTTTGATGCTGACTTTTCTGACAGGTCTGCTGACTGGACACCCTGCGCGGAAGTACGTGGTAGACTTTATCCGGACCATCGTGGTGGACAGCTTCTCTCACCACGTCTCCTCCAAATCCTCCATCACATTGGATGTCGTTCTAGATGTAAGCCTCAAAATTTGAAGAATTCATCTTTCCATTATAAAAAGAAAAAACTATGAATGTACTCTAGATGAGTAAATAAAGAACTATTTTTTCTTTATAAATTTGTCCTGTTCATATCGAAGGGATTTCTGTTTTTATTTTGATTTAATTGATCTCATTTTGTGGTAAATTACTCTTATAGTGACTATAGCAAAATGTCAATTAAGTTAACTGAGGTTTGATCAGTCTTAAGAAATACGAAAATTGTGTCATTAAAAAATAATCCAGGGTATCTATTGGCTTTTAAAAATTGTTAAAAATTTAGATTAAAGTTTGAAAGATATTTCCCAGCATCCTTCAAAATTTGTTTTGTGTCCTGATAGGCCTCCCCAGAGACTGCCACCAGGTCACAGAGACGGGAATACCAGACGGAGATTCTGACGGTGATCATGGAGCATCTGCTGGCTGCTGATGTGTTGCTAGGGGACCAGGCAGCCCTGCCAATATCGTCAGGTGGAAATTATTCCAACATGGCCAACAATGTTTTCTACTTTGCCAGTCGTCTTGTCGACAAAGTTTGGCAAGGTATTTGTATTTGTTATGACTCAACTTTTTATTTTGTTATTGTTCTCTGAGATTTTGAATCTGAACATGCACATGTTTCCATTTTAGATAGACAGTTGAAAGACTGTTTATCAATAAAATGCATTGAATTAGCTTGAAAGTCATTATGCATGTACATTTTTTTCATTTTTCAAATTATAGGTGTATATAGTAGAGAAACAAAGGAGGCGTTTGACTTCATCAGTAAACTCATTTCACAGGCCAAGAAAAAATGTAAGTACACAATAAACTTTACCTAGTTTTATGATGTATTATAAAAAAAGAATTATTTCAAAATTTGAATATTCTTTAGCTTCTGTACTTAGTACAAATGCAATGCTATTTTTGATAGCTTCGGGAGTATCCTTGGATTTGATATACAAGTCGTTGAACCGAACCGTTCTGTACCAATTATCACGACCCATCAACACGGTGTCGGGACAGACCATGGTCCTAGACTCACTACATAAGCTGACCACCAACAGGACTCTCATCTTTGGTCCCAAGAACTACGACACAGAGTTCCTTGTCTGTCTGTGCTACTGCTTGCTTCAGCTGACTGAGGAGGATCCAGAGAAAAGGTACATAAATCAAGGCTTTATTGTGGATTTATCGAGAACAAGTGTAAAGAAAAAAGTGATATTAATTCTTTTATTGTTAATACATGTAATTCTTTTCATAAATGAATGGTATCTGTTCCAAATTCTCACAAATACAGCTATACAAACAGAAAACTGTTTTAATTGAAATCTCTCTACTGTGGAATCATCAAATTTCATGGGGGCCAATTTTCGTGGATTCCTTAAATTTTACAGGTTCGTGGGGATGTGTTTTCGTGTATTCTCTTAAACCTGCAAAGGAAAAATGACTTTATTACCATATTTTTTAATTCGTGGAGGATGTTAATTCGTGGATGAGAGGTACCCACGAATTCCACGAAAATTGAACCACCACAAAATCTAATGATTCCACAGTATTTTGACTTCAACATCAGTTCCAAAAGCAATAATATCTTATACTGTTTAATCAGACCTACAAAACGTGCTGCCCGAAGCAGTAATTATAGATAGGTCTTAATTACTGTATGTGAACTTGGAATGTCTGTTTAATGCTACAAGGTCCTATTAAACTAGACAGTCGTAATAATTGTAAATGTACCGGTACTCTATATGCATAGTTTTCTTCATAAAAACATACCTGATACATGTATTTTTCTACTTGTACTCTACATGTCCTGTGTTAATGTGTATTTGATTAACATATTTTGATTCATTCTGACAGCATGGAGAATCTGCATGGAGGGAAAGCCCTGAGGACTACCTGGCACATGACCTTTCCTGAGGAGGAGAATGGGGACCTCGAGGCCAACTACAGCCATTACCTGAAGGGGTCAGGTGTCAACGAGGGGCATCAGCTGGTTGTGAGGGCTGCCAAGCGAGTGTGGGAAGAACTGTATGCCTGTAAAAAACCTGTAAGAAAAGGAGTTTTTCAAGATCTCCCAGTTTCACTCAAACAAATTTTGCTGAATGTTGTATGCATAGTGCATTATATATATATACTGTAAACCAATTTTATTCAACTACCAATAAACTGGTTCACGAAGACTGATGTTCGCGACCAAGCCTTATCCAGACCTGTATTGTTATAAAAACTATAGACAAAGGATTGGTTCACAGTGAGAAATATTCGCAACGACAAGGGTCTTGCTAACCTCACGAAAAATTTCTCGCACGCAAATAAAAGTTGGTTTACAGTATTGAGTTTTGATTGTGTTTTTGAACAAATGTATGTTATGCATTATGATGATCATGTTTCTGAACAGGCATTGGAGGAGGTTTTCAAAACTCAGCTGAACAACATTGACAGCAGTTCTACCTCCATATCTTCACCAGATATATTCTCTGTAAGGTAGGTATTACAGCATTTTTTATACCAACATGGCAAAAATAATCACTGATATACCTGTGGTTTGCTGAACACCTTTATTAATTGGTGATAACTTTTGCATTTCTGACTGTGTGTTGACATTGTCACCATTTTGTGCCTTTTTCAGAGGGTTGATACAAGAGTATGCTTCCAAAGTCTGGGTGGCCTACTTGGACAATGAGAGGAGATGTCAGACATCTTATGCTGAGAGATTCCCCACACAGATCCAGTCGGTTAGTTTGTTTATTCAAAAATTGGCTCCAGTTTAGACATGTGCATGTAGATAATTTTGTCAGAAAGAATAAATAAATGTACGAAATTTTGTGTGTTTTGAAATTATTTATCTTCTTTTATCAAAAAAAGACTGCTATCTTTAAATGTTTTTTGAAGATTGAAAAAAAGATTTTAATCGAGTTGTGAATTATACCGACAAAAGACAATACATGTATTATATCATTTCATTCCCCATTATTCTGCTTTATACTGCTCTATTCAACATGCATGTGATTCATCCCTGATTTTAATTACAGACTCTCCAAAAAGTTGGAAGTGGAGTTCTTAGATTGGCCACAAGGAAAGGAAAGAAAGAGTTGCCTCTGAAAGTGTCCCCATGTTCCAATGTTCACATGACAGTGAGTAGGCCTGCTATTCAATTAAAAAGATATTTAACAAATTCATCAAGAAATCAAATATTAATTTTAAACAAAAAGAATAGGTGTAGAAATAAGATGGATTCATGTTTCATGTGTATTTTGTTTTTAAATACAAGGACTTCATTTCTTGGACTCTCTCCCATATTGCCATTGTAAAAGACCTAGTTGAGTTGCAGCACCAGCAATATCTCAAGGTAAATGGCTTGGTTTTATGAATTAGAGGAATGAAACTTAAAATCAAATGCGTGTAAGCTTTCACTGTACAACAGAGACTGTCCTTTTTGTCTATGTCATGTTTATCCAACTTTTGTCCTGTTTGTCCATATATGTCAATCTTGTCTTTCCATCTGTCATCTTCATCCTTCTTTCTATTTTCCAGGCCCAGGAGCATATGGAGCGTTACCTGCTGGAGGAATGGACCCTTAGAGAGACTGACCTACTGAGGGAGAGGGGACTGTGGGGACCTCCCGTGGGGTCCAGGCTCAGGAAGTGGATGTTGGATATGACAGAGGGTACGGAATGTTAGATAATTATCAAAAATAAATTTAATATTTTGTAATTTGGTTGATTTTATGAACTTTGCTGTGGGTTTTTATTTATTGAGGAAGAATTTTTGCATGTACATGTACGTATGGTCATTATGTATTGCAGGCCCAAGTCGAATGATGAAGAAGATGATACCAAATGACATGTTCTATGCCCACTATCCCTACAGACCAGACATGGAAGACAGTGTAATTTTACAGATACTTCCTGCTTATCTTCAACTTTGCTATTAAATACTGATAAACTGTATCTCAGTAACTCCTTTGTGTCAGATTCTTCTTGTTAATCATGTACATTTTGTAAGAGATGAGGCAGCGATCTTTTTATAAACTGTTCTGTTGTATAGCCCCTGAAGTACAAGATCGCCATGAGCTACGACAGTAAGGAGTACTTTGAGAGGTTCCGCTCCCAGACTCTGGTAGAACCGGACGTCCTGCCCATCATGAGGGGGGTGGAGGACACCAGTGATACAGACAGCGTGGAGGAAAAGTTCCCAGATGGTAACTTTCCTTCTCTAAGAACAAAATTTGAAAAACTAATATGTACCTATAAAAAGTGATGACTAAAAAAAACAATGCTTGAATGTAGCTATGTAATGAATTGGAATCAAAATTGAATACTAAGCATAGTTGTAACATCAAAAACTGTTCGTAAAACAGGCATTTTTAATGGAAGAGATGATAAAAAATGTTTGTACCTTGGTTATAATTGAATACTTATTAATGGGGGGTGGGGGTCAATGTTCGTGGGTAGCAAAAACTTTCCTGGTTCTTGGATACACAATTTCATTGGTAGCAAGTTTAAGATAATTTAAAGAAATATTAAAAATGCTTGTTGAACATTTATATATGTTTGTGGGGATTTAAATTTGTGGGCAAGGGCTACCCACGAAAGCCACAAATATTGGTCTCCCACGAACAATGATGGTTCCACAGTACTACATGTATCTGTGATTTATTAGTTTCAGACATCACCAGGATGACCAAGCTGCTTGGGAGACCTTCCAAACAGAGGCAGGTGGATGTGGATGAGGAGTCTGAGGACCAGTCCTATCCAGAGAGTCTGACGGATGTGGAGAAGTCGGAAAACCAGGGCGAGGAGTTACGTGTAGAGGAGGGCAGGGAGGGACAGCCAGAATCCCCGGGGCCCAAAACAGACAACAACCAGACCATACTCAGAATCCTGGGGGAGGGAGAAAAGGTATAATTGTTTAAGTTACATGTACATCTGTACGAAATATTAATGACTCAGTGCATGTGTATGAGTACTACCAATACATGTGATATATAAATTTCTTAAGGGCCAGTATTTGTGGATTGTCAATTTTTCAAGGATCCATTGTTTTATGGATTAACTTGCTTGATTAAGGAATTAAGATTGTGCTGCATAATTCAATGCAAAGTTAAATTCATGGGTTAGGGTTAGACCCAGGAAATTTAATAAATTGAGCCACTGTGAATTTTGATTATTCCACTGTTACTGTATAGAACAGTTTTGTAAATTTTGAAAATAAGGTACAATGATAATGCCATGAAGAAATTCTGATGGCATTATAAATGAATTAAGTGGAATGATACATGTATGTGCCCATTTCTATGTAGATAACAAACATATTTCGGTGTGCGCGTATACAAGGATTAGATACAGCGGAGGGCCTTCTGTTGTTTGGTAAGGAACACTTCTATGTGATCGACGGTTTCACCATGCTGAGGACTCGAGAAATCCGAGACATTGACAGTCTACCTTCTGAGTAAGCTCATTGTTTCTAATGCCCCTGATTTTATTATTCACTGAATCATGTGAAGTTTACACATACCGGTATCTTGATTTTCTCTTTTCAACGTAACATGAATAAGACTTCATACCTTATTACCCATAGTAGTTTAAGCTGAAAAATGAATAACATAATGTAAAATTCAAGGTAAATTGTCAAGTTGAAGTTAAATTCATTATAAGATTTAGATCTGTAGCAAAAAATTTGGTCATACTTAAGAATTAACTACATGTACTCTGTTTAACAGAAATATCTTTATCTTTTAGGAGTTGTCTGCATTCTTCCTAATGTGTTATGCTAATAAATTTATACAAGTAATTCTTGTTACTGATTTTTAAAAATGCATGTACATGTATAAAATTATAAATGTCATCTTTACAGTTTGCATGACCCAATCATTCCAAAGGCATCCAAAGGAAGTGGAACTCTAAAACGACTGTATGTACAAAATTCATTTATGTAGTTTAAAATAATTATGGTTGAATCCAAACTGATAAAAATCAAAATACCTCATGCTGAAAGGAAGCAATCTTAATTTTACCAGGTGCAGCAAGTTTATGTATGAGGACATTCGCGAGGTCCACAAGAGGCGGTATCTCCTGCAGCCAATCGCTGTGGAGGTCTTCTCAGCAGACGGCAGAAACTATCTCCTCTCATTCCCCAGGAAGCTCAGAAACAAAGTGTTTGCAAAGTAAGGCTGAAATTTTTCACACAGAGCCCGAAAATTTATTATGATACATGTATCAGATAATAACTTTTTCATTGCTCTTAAGAGTACATGTAAATAAAGCTGATGGGATTTTTTGTTAACTTTTATTTTTGCTTCAGATTCATGTCTGTTGCTACAGCAATGACAGACAGTGCCCACCAGTCTGTGTCTGGACAAAAACAAGGGGCCAAAATAGAGGCAGGGTGGGTACAGCTGTTTTCTTTTCTGTTTAATAAGAATTTGTCAAAGGGAGTCTTGATTTTTCAAAGTCAATTTTTGGCAGATGAAGTAAGTTTTAAATTACATGTAAATTGTCAAATATTTTTAATGTACTCCCACTATATCTATGTAAGTTAAAATATGTTTCTAGTGAAGAATGTAGTTATAACAGATCATTAAGTTAACCAAAATTCATAGGAAATATCTATAAGTCTTATCATTATCTTAGTTGTTTCATTAAATTCTTGTTGTAGGACCGGTATAATCAGTTCACTGATGGGAGAGAAGTCAGTAACACAGAGATGGGAGGTAAGGCGAATGAAAGTTTAATTCAGAATAACAAGTTGTAATTCAGATATTGTCCTTAAAAAGATACTGTAGAAAAATGATGTTTTCAAAAGAGGAGAGATAACTGGTACTTGTAATGCAAAAAATGGTTTAAAATTTACACTAAAAAGGGTTTTGACAAAAATTAGAATAACTTAAAAACATGTTTTTTAGAGAGGAGAAATTAATAATTTCCAATACCTGATGCATCTGAACACCCTAGCTGGCCGCTCCTACAATGATCTGATGCAGTACCCTGTGTTTCCTTGGATTGTAGCCGATTATGACTCGGAGGAACTAGATCTGTATGATGAAAAGACTTTCAGGGACCTAAGTAAACCCATGGGTGCTCAAACACCTGGGCGACTACAGCAGTTCAAAAAACGCTACCAGGATTGGGATGATCCTCAAGGTAAAGTGGTTTATCTGAAGGGGAAATCATTTTCTGCACTGTATTGGAAGATTCAGTGTTTGAGAATAATAATTATTAATTAATTATTTAGACTAGAAATTGAAAAATTATTTTCTGCTAAATTTTGAAAATGAAGAGCATATTTTGTGAAAGTTTGTAATTATTATAGTAGTTGTTAAATTTTGACTTGATAATGAGGATCAAAATGTCAATGTCTATTTTGAGTGGATTCCTACCCGTGTTTCTTTTGTTTAGGAGAGACACCCCCATATCATTACGGTACTCACTACTCCTCGGCTATGATCGTAGCCTCCTATCTAGTCAGAATGGAACCATTCACACAGCACTTCCTGTCACTCCAGGTGAGGTCAAAGTTCAAACTTAGAGTGGTATTCATGGTTTAGCAGTTTATGTGTGCAAATTTTTTTTAAATTACCAGGTGATTACAAAATTTAATGTTTTCTTTTAAAGGGAGGGCATTTTGATCTAGCTGACAGGATGTTTCACAGTGTGAGAGAAAACTGGTACTCTGCAGCCAAAAACAATATGGCCGATGTTAAGGAACTTATTCCTGAGTTCTTCTATCTGCCTGAATTCCTGAAGAATTCCAATAATTTTGATTTAGGTACACCATGCTTTACATTATATGTGCTCAAAATGTTGTACGTTATTCAAGACACATCATTATTTGTTTTGTAAAATGATAACATCAAGTTAAAAATAGTACTTCATTTTAATGCCTAAAATATATGATTTTTTTCTAAATTAAAACAATAGAAAAGTACTTGCATTTTCTGGCATTTTTTTGGGTCTTCTTAATAGGTGTTAAGCAGAGTGGGGTTGCTTTGCATGATGTAGTGCTACCTCCTTGGGCCAAGGACGACCCAAGAGAATTTATTCGGGCACACAGAGAGGTAGGTCAGATCTCGTGTCAGGTTATGTTTATAGCTTACCGGTATTATCACCTTTTTAATAGTTGTATACTATATAGTTACATGTACACACAGTTGTATTGCATAAAGTACTTGATTTAAAGTATATCACTTAAACTCTTGAATATAAAGTTCCTCTTTATTGTATGTTCACTCTGTTTGAAACTGTATTTTATTTATTTTACAACGATTGAACTCTATTAGAATATCCATGTTCACACAAAGCCTCAGTATGTCAATTATGTTAGTTTGCAATTACTGTAAAAGTTAATATTGATAAAGAACTTCTGTGTTTTAGGCTATGGAGAGTGACTTTGTCAGTGCACACCTGCACGAGTGGATAGATCTGATTTTTGGATACAAACAGCAAGGGCCGGCGGCCGTGGAATCAGTTAATGTGTTCCATCATCTGTTCTACGAGGGAAATGTTGACATCTACAGCATTGACGACCCCCTCAAGAAAAACGCCACCATCGGCTTCATCAATAATTTTGGTCAAATTCCAAAACAGGTTAGTTTTTGGGATAAACAAAGTTAATGTACTGAATTTTCCTCATAAACTTAAGAATTTTATTGAATGGTTAAAAAAAAGAGTGTTGAACAGATGCATTTTAATTTGTAATTTGAATTTCATTACCTAGATAAAATATAATTTGCCCCCCCCCCCCCCCCCTTCAAGTTTTCCTGATTTCAAGACATAACCTATAAGTCCAGTCTAGGACAGAAAATAGTCACAAGTGTTGTTCAGTGTTCTAATGGGAAATGGAAATTATTCTTATCTGCAGCTTTTTAAGAAGCCACATCCCCAGAAGCGACTGGCCCTGAGACTCAATGAAGCGCTACCCATGGGAGTGGTACCTAGTCAAGATAAACTGTTCTTTCACAATGTGGACAACCTCCGACCAGCTAAACAGGCCATCAAAGGTTAGTATTATATGTACTCTTAGACTACTATATTTGCTATGTGTGATGTTAAGGTAAACTGACTCCACCCCCCCCCCCCTTGATAAGTGAGATAACTCTCACAGGGAGATTAATTACTATGATTGATAATGTGTCAAAGTTTGTCTCCTGCAAGGTTTGCTGAAATAATTTGTATTTCTTGTATTGTAAACCAACTTTTATTCAAGTGAAAGAAAATTTCACTTGGTTCCCAATAATTGGGTTTGAGCAGATTTTTCTTTCCGCTGACCAAGCTTTCATTATCTGCAAAGAAAGTTAATAAGCAATAGTAAATTGAGAAATAAAGTTGTTGCGAATAAAAGATGGTTTACAATATTTTAAAATGAATTTGAATTCATGAAAATGAGAGTACAGAAGGTTGATGAATCTCTAGATCTAGTTATGGTACTATTGTAGTAATTTAAAATATGAAAGTGGATTTTTTCCTCATTCACATTCAAGTATTATTTTCTGCCATGATGATTTAAATTAAAAATTCAGTCTACAAACACTGAACAAACATGTACGTATACTAATCACAGATGATTTTTAATCCCATAGATCATATGCTATACATGAGTAAGATTTTACTTTTATTTGTTTAATGCATGTTTTCAGAACTATTCTTTTTAGCTCACCTGGCTAAAGCCAGAGTTGGCTGTTTGCCAGCACTTGGCATCTGTCATTGGTCTGTCTATTTGGGCATCCATGAGATATGTTCTTTCTAATCTTCTTCTCCGAAACAGTCTAGATTTGTAGTTACTTTATTTGGTAGAATACAAAGTGGTGCAGAGGAAACATTGGAAATTTTGCATTGATCAAATGTTCCCTTAATTGGCTTTATATACAGGGCAGTCTGAAGAATTCTAATATGATCGCCATAGATTATTATTGTCCAAAGAAAAAAATCAATTGTCTTGCTTGATTCCTTGCTTTAATATGCAGTTGGTCAGTTAGACTTAGTTATCCTGTAGATATTTAAAGAGTTTGAATATTTACTGCAATACTGTAATTTGCTCTCTACAATCCTTCTATGAAGTGTGAATGGTTCCAAGTATCCTCGTAAAGTTTGTTTAAGAATTTGACCAATTCTACTCATCTACATGTAAACTGCAAGGTTTTGGTATTATTGGTAGATGTTTATTAATCAATTAATCATTGCACAATGTATCTGTAGATTACAATAGAACTTAGGTTGATATAAGCTTCAGGCTTTTTTTTGTGTTAGACAGGTTCTAAATTTAAGGGGTTGTTTATATAAAACATTTTTTTTGCCGCCTTTTTTATTTATTTATTTAATATTTATTTATTTTTTTACATTTTATTCAAAAATAAATTTTAAAATTTTGTTGTATGAATTTTAACACTGTAAAGAATCAAATTCACTAAAACTGCACCTTGAAAGAAAATCGATTTTTGAGCTTGGTTCTGAAAAACAATAACCAAAGATATGAAGGAAATAAAACATTGGATTCATCTTTAAATCTTACACTTGTGTTTTTGTGGCACTATTTTTGTGAACTAACAAGTCATGTGACATGGAATGAAAGTCTTTTCATTAATACAAGTATGATGTGCACATTGTTCATGTAAAAAAAAGTTTTTGATAATAATGAAAATCTGTTAATTAATTAATAAATTTAAGGGTTTTCTGGTGGTAAATTGATGAATTTTTTTGTTGCAGAGGTGCGGAGTGCAGTGGGACAGATCATTGCTACTGATCGCATTGTCATGGCAGTCGAACAAAACAAAGTCCTCATTCCAAATACATTCCAGAAATTCTTGTCCTGGGGGTTCTCAGACAGAAGTGTTCGCATTGGGACATACGACTCTGAAAAGGTCAGTCTCTCTCTCTCTCTCTCTCTCTCTCTCTCTCAAGCTTTTGATGTTTGCTTGTTTTTTGAATGAAGATTGATAAGTACCAGTACATGTAAAAACTGAAGTGTGTAATTTTGACTCTACAGGTATCTCAGGTGTATGAATGCCTGGATAATGGAGAAATTCTGTGTGCTACCTGCCCTGATGCCAAAACCTACATCACTGGAGGAACAAGTTGTGTTAGTTCTTGTATTTTACTCTTCTTGTCTTCTTTTCCAACAAAAAATCCATACATGTGTTAAAAAAACAATATTAGTTTCTTAAAAAGAAAAGGATGCATTGCACATTAAAAGTTATAAAGCATAAAGACCACATTTGCTATATATGTTTTCATTGCAAGTTTGCATTTCTAATCATTACTCAGGCATGGAGTCATGTAGTGTAATAAAAATCATTTATCTATTCAACTTGGAAGCCTTTTGGACAGGAAATAAATGATTCTAAACCTTGTTGTTGAAAGATTTCTTGTAGAGTGAGGATACATTCAGATCGTTGAGTACTGATTTATTTTCTCCCCTCCAGGTTGTGAATGTTTGGGAGAGTCGACAGAAGCGCCTGACCCTGAAGCAGCCTCTTTATGGACACACGGAGGCCGTGACCTGCCTGGCATCCTGCCAGGGTTATAACATGATTGTCAGTGGCTCCAGGGATAGGACCTGCATCATATGGGACCTCAGCCGCCTCCAGTTTGTCAGACAGTTACGAGGTCACTCGGGACCTGTGGCAGCCGTCTGCATCAATGAACTCACTGTAAGATTCCTTATGCAGATGATTTTAACTCGGTGATACTGTTAGTTTGATAGCTTTAAAGGTTGACATTTGATTTTTTAGGGAAGATTTTGGGTGAATAATTTCTGTTAATTAATACCCATAGTGTTTTGCAAAATGTATGACATATGGTCAGCATATTCATGTTGTCAAATTATAGTACCAGTTCTCTTGTTTTATGAAATTTTTATTGCTATAATTTTGAACTTTTTGTGCATTATTTATATCTATTCACAATTAAAGCCAAATAAATGAGTTATTAAGGAAAAACATACTCTAAACCGAGAATATTCTTCCCCATCAAAATATTCACATAAACATTTTTTGGTTTCCTATTGACAGGGTGACATTGCGTCCTGCTCAGGTACGTACCTGTACCTGTGGTCCATCAATGGGGAGGAGATTGCCTGTGTCAACACCGCGCCCCCACAGAACAACCAGCAGATCCTCTGTCTGGCCATGTCACAGGTACATGTAACTACAGGGGGGGGGGGGGGGGCATCAACACAGAGGACCCTCCCAAAGTTGTAGTCAATATCATTGAATGGCTGTATGGTTGTTGATTTTGTTTATTATGTCCTAATGTTAATTGCTTTTTAACTTCAGATGTATGAGTGGGACAGTAAGAATGTCATTTTAACAGGAAGTAAAGATGGAGTAGTCAGGGTTTGTAGAAATTATTTTACTGTGAATTATTTCAAATTGATTTTTTTTTAAATATTAGGAACTACATGTACCTACAATTATACCATAAATTAAACATTTGATTTTTTTTTTCTTTTGTAAATAAGTGTATTAAATGTAACTTTGAATTATTTAGATGTGGTCAGTAGAGTATGTTCAAGTGCCAAAAGAGGAGAAAAGGAATCTCAAAGTGGAGGAAAAAAGCCCATCAGAAAACAAGCAAAAATCAACCAATCAAAATGATGCTTTCAAGGACATCCAGACTGCTGTGGATCGTCTGAAGGCGTTAAAAGATCTGAAAATGGAGAACAAGGAGTTGGAGTTGGGTTCCTCGGTGGATAGTGAGAGTCACATGGGAACACATGCTGCTACCCATGCTGCTATGCTGGAGCATGAGGACAGTGTAGTCAGCAGTGTTAGTAATGTGACTCCTCACAATGAGGATGCTGTCAGTCTAAACAGTGAGGACCGACTGTCAGTCAAGTCCTCGGAACCCTCCATAGATACAGCTATAGAAGCGGATGAGGATCTGGACATGCAGGGGGATTTGATCAAGGGGATCAGTGATCGAAGTCAGAGCCAGCCCGACCTGAAGGACTCGCTGAAGGAGAATGATATCATGGTCAAGTCCATGTCAACGGACTTTGAAGTGATCACGGACTCTGAAGTCCACGGGGCTCCCAAAACAGTGGAGGACCTGCTTAGGAAATACAAGGGAAATCATAGGAATTGCCTGAGAGATGGTATGGTAGTTTTATTTGTATGGAATATGGATGTGTTAAAATTGTATTAAAATCACTAAAAACTTTTGGAAATATTTCTTTTATAACGTGAAAATAAGAACCAAAACTGAGTATGTGTGATACATTGTTCTTTAGTCATTTATATTAAATTTAGGCATTAGTTATTCCAAAAAATAACCAATTGTCACTGTGTGTAAAAATTTTTATTTTTTGGGATAAAAAAATGCATGATTTTTGTTTCTAGGATTTAAGTGGCAAAGACAGCTGCTTTTCAGGAGCAAACTGACCATGCACACTGCATTTGAAAGAGACGATAACAAAGAACCAGCAGCCATCACAGCCATAGCAGTCTCAAAGTAAGGCTTCCAGGAGGCTTGATTTTAACCATGTTTGAAATTCAGTCAATATTATAATGCACATGTGCTGGAGGACAAAAATCGCTTGATCTTTAACTTTATAATTTTGGAAAGGAATAATAGCGATTTATTTATGAAAAATTATCTATACATGTATTATAAGGTGGATATATATATTGCACACTCAAATTCTTTACTTTATAAACTCAATATTTTAGATATACATGTATGTAGGATACATATGAATTTTCAAATCACATCTTTATTAATTTACTCACAAATTTCTTATATAAAATACATGTATTGTATATTTATCTTGAATAAAGCAAGACAATTAATTGAGGTTTTCTTCCTTTCATGTGTTCAGGGATCACCGTACAGTGTTTGTAGGCGAGGACAAAGGTCGAGTGTACAACTGGACCGTAACTGATCAACCAGGTCGAGTGGTCGCGGATCACTGGATAAAGGACGATGGTGTAGAAAAGTGCCATTCCTGCGCCATTAGGTTCTCATTCTCCGAACGCAAGCACCACTGCCGAAATTGTGGGAAAGTGTTTTGTTCAAAGTAAGCATAAATACACGTGTACTGTATTGTTATTGAGTCTCATACTTGATGAGATAAACATATATAGTATGTATTAATATGCTGTATTGAAAATTTTAATTTTTGACATAAATACATGTACATTTTTTGCAACGAATATTTGAATTCTGTTTATCTTTTATTTTTGTTTACTATTGGTAAAAAAAAATGTGATAGTATTGAATGTGTTTCTATTATGAATACTCATTTTGTAGATGCAGTCGATATGAGACAGAAATTCGTCGCCTACGAATCCTTAAACCTGTGCGGGTGTGTCAGGCTTGCTTTAATATATTACGGGCACAGCAAGCAGCAGATGCTGTTTCACAGAACAAAGTTTGACCGTTAGAGGTCAATGCTTCTGAGGTCATAATGGGGAGCAGCATTTTGTGGAAGTTTTGTTCATCTGTTTAACATGGTGATGTTTTAAGGTTATGAGGGTTTTGAAATATGATGGATGTGTTTGAAATGCCATTGATGAAATATTAAATTATATACGTGTTAAATTACATACATTTATACATGTACAGTGTATGAATGACATTGTTTCCATGTCTCTTGTTGATATTTTAGTATTTATTGTTTGAAAGAGATTTACTGTTCCTTAGGAATTGGATTTTTTTCACGATATTAAAATGCTGTGTTCTAGTCCCGCTGTCTTATAGGACTGTGTACAGTCTGTCTTGTCTTGTCTAGTGTAGACATCTAGACATCGTCATAATGAGGTAGACCGTGTAAAGTCTGCCTAGTGTAGACATGATCATAATAAGGTAGACCTCCGTAATAATCAAACCATTAGTATGTTATAGCTCCGACATGTAGATTAGTCTTATGCTTCAATCACCTTGCTGGCTAACAAAAGTATGTATAAAAGGGAGCTTGCTGGATTTATTCATATATGTTATTTCGTAGACCATGCTTGTAATGGATAGGTTGTTGACACAAATAAAACAATGTGAACAAGTAGGTAGCAGTGATAAAATGGCTGCAGACATTTTTATTCCAAATGCTGACTGTGATATTTTTAGTTGTTGTAGCAGGTTTAGTTCACTCTCCCTATGGCTTTCAGATAAAATCCCCATCATTCCTTATACAAGTCATTATTACATGTATATAACTATATAATAGACTTTACTGGAAACCATGCAATAAACCCAGAGTGCAATATGACAATGTGTAGGTATAAATTGTTATGAAACTATTAAATTGATACTATACCTTTAACAGAAAACAAAAAGGCTGAACATTCAAGAGGAAAGACTTTATCTGTACCTTTTAATTTCTGCTTTAAAGATGCTTGCTTTTGGATGTTATTTCTCGGTTGTATAAAAAATGGAATCCTTTTCATTGGTCTTGCCATTTTAATTCTGATATGATAAACAGCTTTTAATATTTTTGTGACGTTCAATGAATTTCATAACTACTGTTAGGTTATCTTTTAAAACAAGTTTCTATTATACAAAACTCTGCATAATATCAGTAACTTATTAACTTTTATCTAGGTTTAGATATTTGTACTAGAAATCAGTGTTGTACTATTGAAAGCTAGGATTTAACCATTGGATGTGATCAAATAATGCACTGTTCAATTCTTGTAAAGGGAGACAAATCATCCTGTATCGTTATTTTGTGGAGCGCTGAAAAGTTTAAATTAACAATACTATCCTTTGTCTTCTGTCTGTTTTACCCTGTGTAATTTGTCCGAGTTCAGCTCAGTAAATAAAACACCAAAGTCAATTTTATTGTTGTTTTTTTCTTGTGCAAGAAGTTGAAATACAAAGGTAATTGTTTCCTGTATTTGCATGAATCTCCAATCTCATCAACAGGCTTGGACTTCATGATGCATTGTTGGTGTCTATTACCGGTACAAATAATTTTTGTTGTTCATGTATGTGAGTCATGCGTGCTTTGTTTTTTGTTTTTGTCCGGATGGATCTGATCTGAAAGCTCAAGTGAGCTTTTCTGGTGGGGCCACAATTGGAGTGGAGTGTAATATTTTTACATAGGAATATAGGGAAAATCTTCTAAAACACATTGTCTAGAAAAGCGCTAACTTTAGTCATTACAGTCTTCAAATAGTCTAGATTAAAATTTGTCAATATCATATTATTCAGGAGTAGGGTTGGGCCACATGGGGGGGGGGGGGTCCAATTTTACAAAGGAAAACATTTAAATTGTTCACAAAACTCAAATGTTTTATATATGGTTTTGACATATTGTTGATACTTTAATGTTGTTTAGACCTGGTCCCTGGACAATTCTTGGACCTCACAAGGGGTTTAATGTTTGAAGTGGGTTTATAATCCTTATATAAACAGTTGTTTAAGTCTGATTATCTTCTCAAGAACTGCAATGCTCAATATGTGATATGACTGTAAAATCATCCCGTTACAAAGGGGCTAAATGATAAACATAAGAATATGCAGGGGATTTTTTTTTTGGTTTATACATGATCTAATATACGACATTGTTCAGATATTTTGTACATGACTCCATAAAGCTGATTTTATTATGTCTGTTATTGCTCAGGTGAACGGTGTGGCCCAAGGGCCTCTTGTGTTTTTTTAGGAGGGAGGGGGGGGGGTCTTTGGACAAGTTAAGGTGCTTGTAAATTAAAAGCGGCGGTTTTTGGGGACATAATTAGGGTGCCTGTGAATTGAAATGTTTAAAAAAAACTGCTATATTTACATTCCTGTCGTAAGAATTTTTTATAATATCGTAAATCATTCATGTTTCATGTTTATTTACGTTATAAAAATATTTACATTCAAAACACACCTGGGGCACTGAAACGTTCAAATGGCAGATTTATTTCGATCCAATAAGGGTAAAACACTCTTGATAACATGTTGGGTTTTTTTTTTATAAAATAATAAATTGGCACACATATAGCAGAATAAATTTTATATTTCAATTTTCTCTCCCTCGTTGTTTATTCTACTCAGAAAGCGTCAAAATAACAACTCTATAACGCGGAATAATTTTATTTTTTTTCTAAGAAAGGTATATAAAAAAATAATGATAAACAAGAACATTCATTTTATCGAAATAAACAGTCTGATCCTGTCATGAGTGTGCTCCATGACATTCGTCGAGTGCCCAATAAACTTGTCAAGACTTCTGTTTTTGAGCGGTTTTATGCTGTGTCACAGACTTCCTTCGATTTTTATGAGCTTTCCTGAGCTGGTCGTATCTCTCCAATTCTTTGTAAAAGGGAACTAACTCTGGCGCCACGCTAGGTGGCACGTATATCTCCTGTTCTTCGTCTTCCATTAATCTCGGCGGATTTAACACTTTGTTAATTTCCGCCACAATATCATGCCGCTTTATTTTCTTGAGAGCTTCAATGAGGTCATCAAATTTTGCGCGCGTATGATGACGTCGCCATCGGGTCAACGCTTCCAGTGCCCGTCCTTCTTTTGGCCCCCTTGCGCTTTCCATGTTGACGGAAGCAATGTCTTTTTCTATCGTTTCAGAACCTCGTTGAGGGTAAAATGGCAACGTTCTGTAGAGAAGCATCCAGTCTTGGTCTATCTCACGACATACTACTCCTATGGACTTTGTCATTTTGTCTGAAAAAAAGGAGAGATTTGTTAGTTCTTAAATTGAGATGACTTGTCACTTGGTTATTTAAAAAACACGTTTTTAATTAATTCACAAACTCACCATCTAAAGATCCAAGAACCTGCGATTGCTTAGGTCCCATGGGAAGGCAGAAGTAAATCTTTTCGGCTGCGTCTGTGCTAGTCTTGTACCGATGAATGCGTCTCGCAACTTCCAGTGCATTTTCAAGCTCCGTGAACTCGCTCTCCCGTTGCTGACGTTCTACTTTTGCCTGCTTTAGTTCTTGTTTGAGGCGTTTAACTTCTTTTTCAATCTTTCTGCTCGCGTGCTTTTTTTCGGACATCCACTCCAATTTATGTTCGGCTGCTGCCAATTGTCGTTTAACTAACGGCATCCGGTCCCGCACATAGCGGATCTCTTCCGTAAGCATGTCATATGTTTCATTGTAGTCGTCCGGACTAAAGTCAGCCTTGTTTTTTGCGAGTTCGTCTCGTCGAAATTCCTTAAAGTCGCATTCTTGTTGCAACTCACTCTGCAGGTTGAAAAGGTAGTCTTTTTCTATCCGCAAAGCTTCTTCCTTTTCCTTCCACCCCTCGATTTCCGATCTTGCGGTATCGAGTTCGATTTCAGCATGGTTAAGTTTATACGTCACCGAATGAAAACGAGTCTTCGAGTCGCGCATACACCGAACTTTCTCCTCCTTGTTCCTCTCCATGTCATCAATATCATTGCGTAAGAAAATGGGGTAATTTTCGTCTGCTTGTAGCCATGTCGTCATGATTGCCATGGCGGCACGAATATTGGTACACGCGTCTGCGAAAAGGAAGAGAAAGGGCACCTGTTCACATTCATTTTTCTTACAAAATGTGACAACTGGTGACGTGAACATCGTGTAATGAATAATTCTTTCATGGAAGTCTTTCTGTAGCTTTTTAACCTTTTCTAGATTGTTTCTGATGGTACTCTTCCACATATTTATCTGCTGTTGGTAGTGAGCGGCGGTTTCTAGATACTCGTCTTTCTCCGGGTCATAGAAACTAACACAGTACTTTTCTATCGTAGACAATATCTTAAGACAATAGTCAGAGATTTCTGTGAACTTTTCTGGCACATACTGCTTGATCTTTGCGTGCACTTCCTTGAGCAAAGCGATATTGTTCGGATCGCCTTTGTATCTTTTCGGATCCTGACCTGCTTTGATGGCGTCTTCGATCACTCGCCCTGACGAAAAGTCGAAAATTGTCAACATTCGCATCACAACTTTGATTGGACTGACATATCGGTTGACCTCGTCTTGAATACTTTTCCCAACTCCATAGTAAGCTCTTTCCAGACGAGAAAGTTTCTTCGCAACTTGCTTCAGCTCGGCTGCGATGATGTTGCGGAGGTCCTTCAGGCTGCGAGGAGGACTGGCCTCCAACATCTGCAACCCCAGCGCTTGGCGCTTATGTTTCGGCATGTCGTCAAACGGTAGAAGAAACGCTGGCTTGGTTACCAGAGTTGGCATCCGACACTCCAACACAGGTCTCGTCTGCGAAATAGATAGGAATAAAACTGTTAGTAAGAGAGGTCGTAATAATCATTGATATAGAAGGTCCTCGTTGGGAAAAACTGCAAAACCCATCCAAAATTCGAATCTCTTTTGAAGGGTAGAACTCTCAGAACTAGGATAGGTGTGTCGGATATTAAGACATGGCATGACAGTTCACTAAGCTGTCGCATCTTTTGTACCCATAGACACAATCAAGGGATTAGACGTTAAATGTGTATTGCTTTATAATCTTTCCTGAGCATTTACAACAAAGTGCTAGTTCTTCAATATTTATTCAGCGGTTTATAGTGTAAAGTGTTCAGTGAATTGGCCTATTTATTTAGTGTACAAACGAAATGTAATGACGTTTTATAAGCAGTAAGAAAGACATTTTCCTGAGGTATTCTCAACTTTGGTGGTATCAGTGTGCGCCCAGCTCTCTAATTGCGTCAAATAAAGTTAGATGGAGTCAGTATAGCGGACTTTATAATGGAGATCTCACTGCATGAAGGCAGAATTGCAAGTCATAAGTAATGATCGCTAACAAACAACTCATTATTTGTTGGTGAGGTTTCGATTTTTGGAGAATACAACATTAAGAATAAACTGCATGGAATCATGATTCGAGAATGTTGTGTCATAACAACAAAATAGGTTCTATTGATGAATATATTGGAATAAATGTGTGGTAATGGACGCAGTAAAACATCATGAATCTGTACAAAACTTCTATTCCTATGAAAATTTAAAGATGTGCCCTACTGATTTTTATGTAAAATATTCGTTAATATTTACAATTTGCGGTGTCTTTGTCGTGATCTGTAACACTGCTAATCAAAGTAACATATAATCCAATACATTACAAATGACACAATGTGGGGCGCAAGCGGGGTTTGAATTTTAAACGAAATGAAAATAACAAATAATTTAATATTTAAATAATTAGTGAAAATTACACAAGGATTACATAAGTGTTAATTCTTAGAATATTTTGAGGTGATCACATAATGTCGGGCGTGATCAAATCTATCATAAAGACTTTATTGGATTTGATCACCCCCAACCGAATTAATCACTTCAAACAGTATTTTACGAATATTAATTGCTGGTGAAACAAAACCTGAAAATTACAAAGGTTTTGTTTGACATTTTAAGAGGTGAAAAAACTCTGTGATTTGGGCAACCTCTATCTACCATTTCTCTCTCTCTCTCTCTCTCTCTCTCTCTCTCTCTCTCTCTCTCTCTCTCTCTCTCTCTCTCTCTCTCTCTCTCTCTCTCTCTCTCTCTCTCTCTCTCTCTCTCTCTCTCCGGCGTCGCATTTCTGTGATTGCTTTCAGGGTAGTGTACTCAATCGAAAATTATTAAATGCAGGTCTTAACTTTAAAATTCCAGTGAATGTCTTATCGGAAATTTGGGATTGAAAAAGTTCATCGAAGCGTTCACAATGACGTTTGATTGTCAACAGTTGACATTTAGATAGGAGAAATGTTAACTGTTTGGAATTATTCTATCGCGCGTGTATTTGCTTTTTGATATAAACCAATACACAGTAGATCAGGGCAATGCTGACCGCCTTTGAGCGTACAGACAAGCTTTTCTACTTATCACCGTTTGTCGTCCGTAAATCGAATGAAAACCTCCGATCTTCAGTGCCAATATTTGCTTGGTAGGAATTTCTATATGTCCAGGAACAGGCTGCTATTAGTTACCATTAATTGTTGAATTGAAAAAATTGATTATATTACAATATAAATTTTAAATGCACCACCCAACAAAACATGAGCCATAAACAATACTGTTTATTTTTGCTGTTGCTTTTTAAAAGATTGGTTACAGATTCGATGGAATAAAAACGGATGCCAGAAGCTGGAAGAACTAATTAACATCGATTAACAACTATAGTTCTCAAATATTTTGAAGCTGTAGGGTTGCTGGTTTGTACATAAATATACCGTTAACATGTGAAAAAAGAGATAAAGAGATAACCGGTAATGTTATATTTGAACAATTTTCCAAAAATTCAATAATTACGAATTAAATTAACAGTTCAAAAAACAGAAAAATAAGGTGAAACATTCGCCATTTTGTAACAAAAATCCATTTTTAGGGAAGGGAAATAGGGTTTTTTTTTAATCGAAAAATATACAGGTAACAGAACTTCAGATTTAAAAGGAGCTTACCTTCAGATCCATCTTGCTACCTCTCGTCGACTGAACAGAAAGTAATTTTAAAATCCAACTGTCTCTTTCATTTGATTTTTTTGTGACCGTAAGGTGCATTTCGAAAAATAAATTTCCAAACAACAAAAGGGGCGTTGCTGTCAGTGCATGGTGCTCATCTGAGGTAGGAGAGAAGCAGCTTTTTTTTTGGTGGGGTATGTACCGTCTGCTACCGGTCTGTGTTTATCTCAATCACGTCCGCACGCGGAAAGTCAACATTGGTACTAGAGATTGCGATAGAGTCCCCCCAATCGATACCGTTACCAACAACTTCACACAACTCTTCGATCAATTCAGTTTAATTGTTTTGCTGATGTCGCCGGTTTTAGTTACAGCATACATATTAACACAGCGTCTCGACTATAGCGACTTGTTTATAACGCATTGAATAGGAAGTTCTATTTGCCCGGTAATTTGGGGACAATTGCTGCAGTTCTGGTGGGGTGGGATGCAGTCGGACATAAAGATATTTAATTTATAGGGTTTATTTTTTAAACGAATTTGGTGGCCCGCCTTTGGAGAGGCACTCCAGATCTGCCCTGGCGCTTGATAAAATCTCTCTCTCTCTCTCTCTCTCTCTCTCTCTCTCTCTCCAGGCTATGAACTATATACTTATAAAAAATACTACTGCACAGTTTTTTTTAGTTCGTTCTGCATCCAATGCCCATATGTTATTTAAAATGACTCGTGTTAAACTATCAATCTCAATAAAGTTGAATTTCAAATTTCAAGGGATTACAGTGTAATATCTTCCCTTCCGTTCATCGGCACTAATCAACTCTTTCTGGCAATAAAAAAATAATCCGAATCTTTGATCTAAAAATGAACAGAAAACATTGTGGATGTATAATTTTAGAAATTGACGGTGATTTTTTAAATACTTTTCTCTCGGAATTTCGCTCGATGATTTTATCTCTTGGAATAAAAAATAATAATATTATAATAATATACTAACACTTATGTAGATTTTCCTTTTTCTTTTATTCAAACAAGCCTTAATTTGTTCTAGATTAATCACTTAACAAAACTCTATACGGAGACAGAAATAGTGAGACCAACATATGTAAAATCGCGCGTGTTCACAACCCTAAAAAATAAAAAAAGATTTTTCAATTTCTTTAAAACGCTTTCAAAGGATTACAAAATATAGTCAGTATTGCTTATACATGTATTTACATGTATAAACAAACTCTATGTTTTATCACAGCGATACATGCAGTGTATTATACCAGCTAACAAATAGTTTCAGTTTCGAGGTTGATACCGCTAAAAGTTTTTTTTTCCTAAAGGGCGAGAACACTCAAGATCAAAAACCAATTTAAATAAAATCATTAGATGATAATTCAGATAAAAAGAAAAAAAGAAAGACAAATAAAAACAAATTACAGAATAATATGCAAGAACAAATTCTACCGCAATATCCAAATCCTTACCTGAATACAAATACATCCATTGCAGATTAAACGTTTGTGTATTATATATACAATTATTGATGGAACTAAACATTAACAGGAGACAAAAATCACTAAATAATTTATTTGCCTAGAGATTCTAACCATAATTATAACGTGAACGGCCCATTTAAAAGTCTCTCTCTCTTTCACACACACGCATTGTTCGTTCTTCATTTACATTCCGTTCATGGATGGCTCGCTTTTACACCTTGTAATTTTAACTGCTAATTGCTTCACTTTTAATGAATACCTATTCCAGTCTATTTTATGACACTGTTTTCTTTTTCTAGAAAGCCACCTTCTGTCTCTACGACAAATAATGCTTTGAGAGGGTTCAGGTATCCCAGTCATTTTACGCCATTTAAATGTCTCCGATTCCATTTCAATTTTCTTACGAAAGCTAAACAAGACTTTTCCCTTTTTTTTTCTTTTTAAATTGGAATGCATTAAAAATTTCCCTTTCTTGTTTTGTCTGTTAAAATGCAGTCTGAAATAAAAATATTCTTTGATGACAATCCAGTAAAAAATGTTTGTTGAAAAAAAAAATCTAATAGATCTACGCTACCTCTTGCTTGCCGTCCGCATTTTTAATCTTCCGCCTTTTCCTGATCTTCGGAGGCGGCTGGTGCAGTTCATCCATGCTGAGGTAACCCGGGTCTTCTTTACGCTTCCCTCGGGCCGCGGACTCGTCCAAACTCGCATACCCTCGGTCATCTCCATCCGTGTCGTAATAAGTCTCGGTGTCGGTTTCTCCCTGAAAATGAAGATAATTTGTTTGTTTTTTTTTATTGAAAATATTTTAGAACAAAACAAGAAAAAAAAAAGCCCAACAAAATGGGACACGGGCAGCAAATACTGAACAAAATGAGAGTTGGTTTTTCGCAAAATGAATAAAATTGCAGGGTTTATAGTTTTTTCCCATTGAATATATTTCATGATCATTGTGATTTACATGTACTCATTTTGTTCTGTTGAACTGTGCATTGCATTTACGAGAAGGCCTTTGATACGTAGAATGCATGACATGTCCTTTAAGTTTTCCATAATTCCCAGACAATGGTACTTGAGTTTTTGACAGGTGGAAGTCCTTTCACTAATCTTGAAGATTCCATTTAAAAAAAAACTACCTGGTAAATTTTTAAAGTTTCCTTAAGCACAAAGAAACGTGCATGGGCATAATTTTAAAGAAATAAGATTTAAAGTGCAATGTAGTCGGTGATATATTTCATATATAAATCGGGGGGGGGGGGGGGGGGGGGGGGGAGTATTTGATCAGGTAGACGGGGGGGGGGGGGGGGGATGCCACATGCAATTTCATCTGAATAAGCGAATATGATAATTACATAATGCCAAGTGCAAAATTACTAAAAGGACACTTTATGTACATAAGAAACCGTTGAAATGTGTAAACACGTAATTTGATGGCGGATATCTCCGCTTGCTTGGATGCTTCGAAGGTGACATTTATTCGACCTAGAACACACTCATGACAAAACCATGGACATGATTGGTATGAATTTAAATTCAAACCCCCCAACTTTTGAATAAAATGTTCATAAGAATCAATTATCAAAGAATGCAATAGCTCTGATATATATACAGCGAAGTTTTATAGACCTACTGGCAAAATCTTTAACAAATCCATGCACAATATATTTTTACGGTTACAACGATTATGGATATAACGAATTTACGGATATAACGAACTGATTTGTATCACGTAGAGGTGAAAAATAAAGAAATTAACAACGTTATAACGAATTTCTTTATGGCTTAAAAGTGAGCGATACCAATAGAAATTAAAGTTTGAATCACTTAATTTCCGCATATATTCTTTAACTTACAATCCATTTTTTAAAAAGTATTTTATTTTATGCATCAATTAGCATAAATTGTAGCTTTATACAAGAAACCATGTATATAGTGAATTCGGTATACTTATAACAAATGCGATATACTAAATATAACAAATTCGTTATACGGAACGGATATAGCTATATAAGTAAGTCTACTTTTCCTTGGACTTCGTTTAATCCGAGTTTTACTGTATCAAACTTTAACTTTTTTATTATAATAAGTTCTATTGTCGTTTTAGAGGAAATTTATTGACAAAGAAAAGAATTCAACGGATCTTTTTCAATCTAATTAAAACCCACGGTGCTTCAGCGAACATATTATTGATGCGGCATGTGTGACTCAGGCGAGCTAAATATTGAAATAAAAACTCATTGAATTTCCGTTTGGTACCGTAGCACACACATACACACACTGAACTTTGAATTATTCCGTACTTTAACAGAAGGAGGACTATGGGATGGATTTTTCCTGCAGCCCAGACCTAATCAATTTGAACTGAATAAAATATTGTTTAAATTAAATCTACGATAGAAATTTCTTTGAATTGGTTGAGCAAAATATAGTTGCGCTTGCGAGTTGGTCGATAGGAAACAGAGAGAGAGAGAGAGAGAGAGAGAGAGAGAGAGAGAGAGAGAGAGAGAGAGAGAGAGAGAGAGAGAGAGAGAGAGAGAGAACGTATTTTACCTGTGGACGCAGAGTCTGTTTAAAGGCGTTTTCCACAATATCGGTGTCCATTCTGAATTGAAATGTACTTGTATCTCGCGTCTTTCATGAAGGTTGTTTTGTTCGTTCCGAATTTAGAACTGTGTGCTGCTTGATTTAATTAATCCTTTAATCTCCCTGTTTGCACAGCTCGTGTACTTGTGAAACTGATCATAATCAGGTGTAATTCTAATTTGCACGGTCATTTAAAAAAAATCGCGCACATTCTATTTATATTATCTTAACTGGGGGTAGGGTCAAGAAACGTTTAATGAATAAGTTACAAAACGCTTTCTAAAAATAATCCACTGAATGAAATCAGACAGAAATGTTCACACAAAGACGACCAACTACAAACTTCTATATTCATTATAATTTTTTTTAGATATAACTTGTAACTAGCTTGCATTATCGGATGCATCTTCGTTAGCCAAGGGTTTTCGCAGGGAGCGGAGTGGACCGAAAACCCTTGGCTAGCGAAGATGCATTGGATGCCATCCTCTCGAAATTGTTGCTATATTGTTACAGTGTTCAATTTCATCTCAAATTTCACCTCGACGATGATATCAAGAATACTAGTAAGATATCAAAAAATATTTTAACATCCAACGAAGGTGTCATAAGTTTTTTTGAAAAGTGCAGTGGATTGTGCATGCTACACCAATATAAGGTCGATAACTCAAACTCCATTTTCCCATCAGCAAACTCGAATTGAATGTAATCGATAGAATATTTAAAAGTGGGGATATACCGATACACAATGTGCTCGGTGCAAAATCAATACGACCCCCCGGAATTCATTTGGAAAATATGAAAAAATATGTCATTAAAATACTGATGAATGACACCTAATCAATTACATCTTTATTATACAGTACAAAAACAACAGATAAATTGATTGTATTCGACAGGAAATGTGAAATTTCCATTTCTTAACAGTATAAATGAATACCCGAAGAATACAACAATATCACTTGTACGAGTATATATTTCAACAAAAAAGCAGTAAAAAAAAAAAGACATAACAAAACACACTGGAACACCACTGTGATTTCCGCGATAAATAAATAAAAATATCGAGATGCACGTGCTCTCATAAACAAACAAAACACTAATGCTGTGAACTGTACAAGAATAAATAGCAGGCATCTACATATATGCTGCACTCGTTTTTATGGCAGTTTAATAGATGTCTAATCACAATTAACTGCAGAATTGTAGCTTTTCAGGAAATTCGGATTGACAGACCACTAACCCGCGATTCCCATTGAGCTATATAGTTCTACAGCTAATCACGGATCTACATTGAATAGTTTGATAAACATTTTGTCTAATGCTATTAATTGTATACCATACACAGTTTTGCATTATTTTGCACTAATTTACAATATTATTTCAAACTAATATATAACATAACTCTTTGATACGACAGGAACTATCATTATATAATATCAATGCTGTAAAGTGTAAACGACTTTAGAAACGAAAACAAAATTGACTGATTTTTTTTTACCTTCGGGATCTAATTGAATACTGTTAAACGACTTAGGAAACAAAAAAACCTTCTTTTTTTTCAAATCTTCGTAATATAATTAAATACTGCAGTTATCAATACACAGAATGACTAGAATTTTTGACTTTTAAAAATAATATAGCTACTTGAGCGGTTTATATTCTGCGGAATGCGGACTTGTCAGGGGCTGCTCAGAAGACTCGTCGATACGGGTCTGTTTTAGCGTGGCGAAGATGTCTCGGAACAGGGATTTATAATGAGGCAGGTTGGTTTCTTGTTCGGCAGACGTGGCCGCCTCCGCAGTAGACGTGGATTTCTGCATCTTTAGCAATGTCTGAACCTCTTTGTGAGACACGGCCAACTGTCTGTGGAGAGCTTCGTCGAAAGTCTCGCTCTCGTGAAAACTTCCGGGTCGTCTGCTGCTCTTGTTCTGAAGGTCCTCGTACTTCTTGAACAGTTTCTTGTATTGGGTCTCCAGTTCATCAAGAATAGAAACACTGCTGGTATCATTATCTTCCACCGGAGACACTTCTTGTATATCGGGGACTATTTTGTTCAAAGATTCTGTACTTCCATAAACGCTCCCTCCACTTTCCAGACGAACCAGTTTTCCCGCGCCAACTTGCGGATCGTCTGGTTCTATCTCCTTTTCGATTGCAGTTTTCAGTTCAACTAGATCACTGGAACACTTTTTGCAGTATTTACCGAGATTCAACTTCTGACGTTGGATCTCGAACTTAAGATAACCGTTTTCTTTCACATCGTCCTCCAAAGATCTAACTTTCTTTTCCAGTCCGGCATTTTCTTCCCACAACAAAGACACTTCCGTCTCCAAGTCTTCCTTTTTCCTTTTATCAATTAGCGCCTGCGCTTTGAGCTGCTTGACAGCCTCTTGGAGATTTTTGATTTCCTGTTCGTAAGGGTTCAGAGGTAGTTTCTTGAACTGATTGTTATAGGTCCAGTGACAGTCCTCGTTCATGATATCCTTCAAATAAGGATCTCGCTCCTTCTCGCGGAGACTCGCGAGACTCACAGCTCGTCTGCTATCCTGCTTCTGTTGTTTCTGTTTCAAACGCTTCTCCTCGGCCTTCATATCTTCAACCTTTTTTTCCAAATTGTCACACTTTTCCTCCAACTGCAAAACGGTAGTCATCAATCTGAAAATGATACAAAACAAGGGTTGTATGACCTATGTACATTACACTTCAGGAATCGTGCACCTGGTATACTACATTGCCCCTCTGCATACTGACTTTTCTATCCGCTGCTTGTCTGTTTTGGCATCAATATGCAGCCTCTGGTTTGTCTTCTCCAGGTCCTGCGACGTCCTGTCCAACTCCTCGTAAATACGCATGCGTGATTCACTACTGTCCCTGACAGTCTCCAGTTGCCGCGTGATATACTGCATTATACGAGAAAAATACATACAAATTTTGTGAGTTGGTTTCATAGAAAGAATCATGGATAGAAGGATGCAACCTTTTAGTTTATTTTTAAGTATGCATAGCCTACTGGTACTTTTTCTTGTTTACGTAACCAAAGAGTAAAACTTTCATTCTGAAAATTCGGGTACTATTTTACTAAATTTTAAGTAAAAGAAACTTTTGTAGAATTCCAATTTTCCGTAACTTGGACCAAAAGGAAGTATAATCCTTATTAGCCTTCTACACATCAGAATAGTTTTGTTGTCTTGTTGCGTGGTCTTGTAACTAATTAACGTTCACTCCAAGACAATTACCTGGATTACATACAATCATAAACATGCACGACTCCATTAACTTAGTAATGAGAAGTTGCTTATAACATTCTTCAAGTTCATGGTAACCGCGTCATGATAATAATAATCTTTCATAATGGGTCCTAACTATTGAATGGACCACCCAATAACATACCACAAGATATTAAGGCCAATAAGCAATATACACGTAGATGTACCTCAATAACCCAATAATTAACATACCACAGGGTACATATTATTAAGGCCAAAATCAAGTAAGCAATATAGTTGTACCTCAATTTCCAGGTTTTGTTCATTGTTAATTTGTTGGAGATGGATGATTTGCGCCTCTAATTCGCGGTTCCTCTCAAGAAGGGCTTTTCCAAGCTCTGCAGCCAGTTGTAGATCTGTAATAGAAATAGATACTCCATTTACGCTTTTAATTTGCCAACACGTTAACTTTTCTTATTCTTCTGATTATCAAGAACGAACTGCCCTTTATAAGCCTAATATACATGAATGTAGAAAAAAAGCTGTCATGTTCTTAAAGTCCCAATGTGGGGTACTCAAAAGTGATTTTTATTTCAAGATCATCAATAATCAAACTTAAAAAAAAAATAAATAAATATCATGTCAAATCAATTATGAAAGACAGTCACAAAATGGCGTTAGACTCCCGGGAAAATTTTGACTGATACATGCAATATACCGTACATATTGTATAGTGAAATTATTAGGTCCTCTCTCTTTCATGTCGAATTACATGGCACGAAATACTAGTATTATACAAGTGAAAGGCAGATTCGGTACCCACCGCCCAACATTAATAAATCATAATTAATAAGACACACATCCAACTATTCTACTGAATTTAATTCAAGTGTTTAGAAAAATTGTTTTTTTTCCTGCATGAAATACTCGTAAACTTTTAAAGAATCATATGAAAGGAATGTTCATGTAAAGGCCTGCATTCCTTCCAACTATTTCATTGTGCACTGTGGGAAAATGACACCATTCATTCATAATGCAGCCATTGTAATGGCATGCACATACTAAATTATTAAAATTATAAAAATTCAGTTCTTGTGAGAATTTCATCGATTCTATTATCAATTAATACTATAGTCTGTAGATTGTACAAAAAAGTTATTGCTCCACACAGCAGTAAAACTTTCCAGACCCGCCTGGGTACTTACGTAACTATAGTAACTACTGACCGGTTATTTTTAATAATCTGTCTGGGGTGATGTTCTTAATTACGTATATATTACAGAAAATTGTGATTCTGAGTTACACATGACTTACAACTTAGTACCAGAAGTATTCAACAACTACAGACATCAATTACGTATGCAAAAACATATCATCACTTAATTTTCTATATGCACAATATAGCTTCTTGATCGATCTGACCAGCAGATGCAGCAATATGTAACTGTATACGTCTGCTAGTCATGAAGATTAAAGAACTACATCTGTTTTACTTAAAATACTAATATTTGGAGCATATCTCGACCCGCCGGAAACAGTTTGGCGATTTTTTCGGCCCCGTCTTGAATGATTCTGGTTGCTACTGATGGATGGAGCATGATTCATACAATCGATTTTTCCAAATTATCCATACCGCAGCCACGTTCTGCGAAACTGATCAATAATTTCTGATAAAGTTAACCGATTTAATTCGATGTAATATCCGTATCAGCATTGATAGTGAACTATGTCGTTAAAAAAATAGTTGATAACACGTGCCATGTTCTGTGTATGTTTTGATTATCATAAGTTAGCTTTTATCAATCACCTATGCGTTCTATAGTAGCCTCACCTACCATTTTGATACCAGTCCTCCTCCTGTTGGTCATCTTGAACCTCCGAATCGTCTTCCATCGCTTAATATCGCCTATCGTCTGTTTACATACGGCATGACATTTTACCCCCTTTGTAAGGCCTCACTCTAAAATGTGTGCTATGCACAATCCTTGCTGTACGTCAATATACGTGGCGAAACATCAGTCTGACATTGTATGAACATATCACATGACTCGTCACGTGACCAAGGGGATGAGTAGAACATTTTGAATAATTAATGTATGGGTGGATCCAGCGAGGAAAAGGGACGACCCATTCCTTGCAACTGCTACAAAATAGACTGCTATGAAATTTTTAATCAAACCATTGTCGGACCTGTCAGCTTTTTTTTTTAATTAAAAAAATCACACGTTGACCAATTTTTTTATGAAAACATCCGAAAACCTAAATTATGCATGTTCTTCATAGATAAACCAGAAGGCCACACGTGCATTTGGTAATGAAAAATTCCTGCAAGATAACTTATTACTCTATTCTGAATTTAGTATTTGCTTCTAGTGATGACAATAATTGCCGATTTATTTGTAATCGTTGGTAATGATTTTTAAAATCACCCGGGTATGAATATTTGGAATAGAATTGCAATAATTTCTTTATTTTGTTTTACCTATAATACCTATGGTTTCGGAAGTAATTACATACTAAGAAGTAATCTATATCATTAATATATAAGTAATATCTTTATCATTTAAATAATGCTGAATCATACAGTGAGCAAAAAGACTCGATGAGAATGAAAGATCTCTTTTTTGGCGGACAAAAACTCTCAGCGTTGTCCAAAACG
This sequence comes from Magallana gigas, assembly GCF_902806645.1. Lineage (NCBI taxonomy): Eukaryota > Metazoa > Mollusca > Bivalvia > Ostreida > Ostreidae > Magallana > Magallana gigas. Next base: position 32,094,567 of record NC_047568.1, read on the forward strand.
TTTTTTTCCCCTTCTTACTTAGTGTAAATAAATATTATAATGAAGGAAGAATCCATCCTATGCTGTATCATTTATATATGAAACGTAGGCTTCTTGTTACGATTTTTTAATTTCATATCAATGGTAATTATTTTCTCTTTCCCCGATTCCGCCGTAAACAATTTTGCTCATCTTTATTCTCAGTCTCGACTCTCGAGTTTTTGCCTTTTTATAAATATCTGAGAGTTGAACATATTTAATTAAAACGTTGGTGACGGCGGGGCCAGGAGATGCAAGAAAACGTAAAAAAAAAAAATGGAACTCTCATCAGAAAAAGATATTCATTATATCCCAGTAACTGCAAGATTGTCCAATCATGCATAAGAATCCATTGTGTTAAAGAAAAAGAAGGCATTCAATTCTGAACATTCTTGATATCCAACAAATTTGTGTAAAATCCGATTACCGAGTATGTTCCATATAAACCGTCTGCATACCTACTTCATCGCAGATAAATGAGAAAACTTCATCAATTACAGAAGATTTAATGAGAGGTTTACAAACACAAGATAATGTAATTAAATGGAATTAGGCTACTTTTAATTGTACTACAGTACACCATAGGGCTAAAACATGCGTATTTCTGTGGATTCTAGAAATCCAGAATCCTGGACACCCAAAGAACATAAATAATATAATCTACACGGAGTTCAAGTCAAATAATATACATCTGGTGTCTTCTTCTGATATTTACATGGTTATGAACTTCATAACATGGGCGGAACTTCGACTGGTGGATTTAATAGTCAAGAGAATTCACTAGCTGATAAAATGACATTTGAAGTGTAGACATACTTTACAATACAGCTGATAGTCAGTCACTGGTAAATTATCACAACATAAATAGATTATAGTCCGATTATACTACTTTATTAAAGACTACTTGTAATAGAGCCCAGAGAACTCCAGTTCTCAACCTGGCCTATAGGTCTTCTCCTAATGACAATCTTGCAACACAGACAAGACAAAACAGAAAAAAAATCTCCAACGAAATCCCACCATCTTATAACCCTCTAGATTTATCTTCCACGAAGAAATCAAAGCGTAACAGAAACACAACCAAAAACATTAGTAAGACATCAAATCAGATTTACTTCTCCTTTTTTTAAAAAGTATTTTGACAAACACATAAGCTCGACCATTTAGAATATTTCTGCAAGATCGTATTTTGTACATGATGAATGAAAAATAAACAGCACTCCTAGATCTGATGAAATTCACTCTCCCCACTGAATGTCTGGGTTACATCTTACAAGTCAACAAAAGTCACTCGAGTCGGTGCTCAGGCCTCGAAGTCCAGACCGAGACCCAGCTGGTGTCCACCGGCGTTGAAGTTCTTGCCGTCCACAAGGGCGGAGAGAGTAAGCTTCACTCCTGTGTCGAGAGAAAAAAAAATTCACAATAACCGGAAGCATGGTACATTTTCATGGATAGTTACAACTTCACAAAAAAATTGTAACAGTATTTAATACAATGTATTTTTCAAAGTTTCCAAAGTTTAATATTGTAATTAATTTTAATGGAGATATTGCACTGTTTAGTAAGATTTGTTACACAGCTTGATAAGTTGCATGCTCAAGGCAACTGTGTAACAGCCTTTTATTTCTTGATTGAATAATTTTAATTTTTTCAGGGTAGAATTGCTAGAACCTTAAGTCAAAAGCCTAGATACACAGTGATTGGTCCAATGATTATTCAATTAAGATCAATAGATGTACAAATCATTAGACTCTTGCTGGCAAACACACTTTATCATGGGCATATAAATGGAAATCCATAGAGACAGTAGAGTGAAATCCTGCAACAATATTCCTAAATAGAGGGAGGATAGTTTCTATCTGACACCATTATGTTTTGTCCCACCCTGTGTAATGTACGTACCATCTCTAAGTTTAGTTGTATATCCTAATCCTACTCGACTGTTGCTGTCTACCTTGGCCTGTTTGAAATAAAGTCACAATGATCAAAACAATACATACGGCAACTGGAATAAAATCTGTATATTGTGTATGTATTAATATAAATAACTATCTGTACATGTATATTCTTCATTAACAGAATAATTCCTCAGATCTCAATGCACTAATTTTAAATCTTGTTTTAACTTGTATTCTTATTGCATCATAAAATTAACATCTGACATAATCTTCCATATTTGCATTGGTTTAATACATAATTACACGAAACTTGACTGTTTGAATGACTTACAGACACTGATGAATCACTGTCGATCTTGTACTTGGTGCCCAGTTCCAAGGCGGTGCTCTTGGCTGAGGACCAAGAGAGCTTCACTCCTCCTTCAAGATCTTTCCTAATCTTGTGATAGATGGAGCCACAGTACTCTGCTCCGTCATTGCTTTAAAACAAAAAAAAATAGAATAAAATTAAAAATTCCCAGATTTTCATCAATTTAGATACATATGACTATTGGTCTAGGACTATTACCGATGCATGTTCAATTATTATGGAGCAATAAATGACATTCATTACACAAAACGGTGGTCTTGAGATTTCTTTTATACTCACACATTGGTGTGAATGGTAAAATCGCTGGCTTCATAACCTACTGCAAAGTTATTCTTTGTCAGCTTGGATTTGGAAGTGTCAAAGGACATCTGATAACCTCCGAGCCAGCCCTTGTAGCTATATAAAGGATAAAGAGTTTAGTTTGTATTTATAATCATTTTATTCATTTGCTTTTTATTCTTTAATATGGCATATGTATTATGAATAAACTAGGAAATTGAAATGTAGTAGTTTTAATTACCCTAAGACAGCAGCTGCGTTGATGGTTGGTCCAGCAAACACAAAGTCAACATCACAACCAAGATTCAAGTAATCCATCTTGTAGCTGGTTTTGATTTTTCCACTCTTGGTTCTTTAAGTAAATAACATAATGATATGAACATGTTTCAGCTTTGTTACAAGAGATGGACAGTGGTATAAATTATCCAATGCACCAACTTAAATGAGATATCTATTCAGTTGTTGCAATATTGAAGGTGTATCTCATTTGACTTTTGGTATTTTTTTTCTTTCTAAATTTCACTTTCATATTGATGCATTCTAAGATGGACTTCTAAGCATAGCAATGTTCCATATCTTTACCCAGTTTGGGGAGCGAAGGATGTGTTGAATTCCAGTTTCAATCCTTTCACGAGCTGATCCTCAATGGCAATTTCTGTAAACAGCACATTGCTGGTATTCCATTTCTCCTTGAATGTAAGACCTAAGTAAGACACAACAACAAAAAATCAAGCACAAGTAAGACTAAAACTATCAAAATGAAATTCATAGATAAAACATGAAATCAATAAATTTCAACACTGTTGAAATTCAGTTACGTACCTAAGTCGGAATATTTGTATTTGGTTTCTAAGCTTCCACTGATGATTCCTTTGTCACTGTGACTGCCTGTTGTGGTAAATTCTACCCCACTGTCTGTCTTGGTTTTTGCCTCAAGCTTCCACTCTCCATAGTCTGAAAACAGTCATCATCACAATTACTCTTTTAGCGCTGTGTACTAAACTTACACAAAAACAGAGGTTTCTTCATTTCAATTTTGTCAGAAATTTTCATCGATGAAAAATACATCATTACGTACTGTATCCCTTGCTGAAGATATCTTTTGCTGCCTTTCCAAGATCACCATATGTCGGGGGAGCCATCGCGTCTAAAATGTATAAAATAATATAATCATAAATGACGCGAGAATTACTTATTCTAAGGAAATGAGGTTTTAGCAGTACTTGAAGTACCTCACAGGTATTTAGTGATGTCTTTGTATGAGAGAAAGAATCTTGTGTTCAAAACGGTTACTAGTAAACTATAAATATGTAAATAAATGATAAGTAAATTGATGTATTCTTCAACTATTCATTTATCTTGTTTGTTTTCTTGTATTGGTATCTTTTATTGGCACTATTTAAAAACAAAAATTTTCGTGCCAACTTCCCTTGATTTTAAGTTGGAAACATTTGGTATTAGCATACATTTGGACATGGTGACCTACATGAAGCTATTTAACCTTTGACCTGAAAATCTATTGCAGTTATTAATCTGCCATGGTTGACTTTTTGTATGAGTCAACTGATGTCCCAAATATTGTTTAAACAAAAGCTGACATGCTGCTGAGTAAAAAATTTGGGTTTTAATGCCTATGGTCATCTGACCTAAAAAATTTGACTTATTTGAATGAACTTAATTTTGTGATATTGACTTTTGTGTTTTCACTTGACAAGTTATGTACCATATTGACCATTTAAAAGAAAATCACATTTAACTGAAGGTTAAACTATAGTCTGTCCCAAGATATTTTTGCCGCATATTTTCTTAAATTATTCAATATTTATAAATACTTCTTGGTTCAGACGATGTTCATTCAATAGTATGAAAAAATCCCAAGATTTCCCCTTTGAAACGCCCCCTCTAGCTTGTCGGGTATCAGTACACGGCTAAAAATAAAAAGTCTACGAGGTTTTTCCATTGCCAAGGAGATGAAGACGCCCGGATGATAACGTCGAAAAATTGCGCGAGGTGTCCCGAGTATTTCTGAATGGAGAAAAGATGTCAACATTCCCCATTATAAATCTCCGTAGGAAATCGGTTTTCGTTCCTGTGAATTTTTACGAGGGAAAAATGATAATGTGTGAATGAAGTTATCTTGGGAATTTTCCCTTTCATCGATTTTAATTGCAAGTCACAGGTATGTGTATTTTTATTAAAAACCGTTCAAATATGCAGCATAAATATCTAGGGACAGACTATAATGATTTTGAAAGAATTAATGAATAGATCTAGCAATCCTTAATGCGTTTCCTATATGCAAATTCAAATGCAGCATATGCCATGACATCATCTTGTATTTACTTCTCATTCCTCAGTTATACCGTTTTGTAATATAAGAACACAAAGAATCAAGCACAAATCATAAAAGTGAAAGTACAACCAGGGAATTTCCACAACATGTGCTTGCCAAGAAAATGCTGTACAGTAACGTTGCGTCTCGAGACTTGATTGAAAGAGCAGGCCGATTGAAGAAATGATTTGAGAACTCTGTTAACTCTTTCTCCAATAAATGAAACAATAATTTTACATCAGAATATTAATTAACATATATCCTTGATAAGACAAGGATAAGGTGGGTCGGCATCCTGATCAAGATTAAGCAACTAGCAAGACTGTATTTCAAGCATTAAAAATTAGACCAGTCGAAGGAGTTTACAAAATAATTATTATATTAAAACATTACTGTGTCTCTGTTGACATTTCTTACAAAAACAAGTATATGTATTCCTACTTTGCATTTCGGTAGGACACAGGGTCAATACTAAATGACATGCATTCAATATATTTTAAGTCAAATTATCAAGTATTTTACTGTATTTTATAGTTATAGAAAGTGTCTATCTGAAACAGGGCACTAAACAATGAATCGTGATCTATCAACAGCGCTTCAGCAAATACTTTCTTTGTACTTACAAGTCTGTCAAGTGAGATGCAACCGTTCTTGATCGGGAACACACGCTGAAGGTCACAATCTTCTTTTCCGGTAGTCTCGCAGAATATCCGTAATCATACATATTATTCTTATAAAATAACTTCACCCCGATTTTGATATCATGTAAAATTAAAGAAAAGTATCTGTATTGAATAAATACTATATAGTACTCATTTATTTTTTTTCAATTACAAATATTCAGCCCGTAAATATATGATCTATCTAATTACCGCAATGAAGAGAGACCTTAATTTCCAGAAGAAAGCCGAGACGTGGATAGTACATATAGATAATTGCTACAAATAAAATAATAAATTTATATAAAATTTAGCTAGGTGAAGGTTGAACATACGTTTAAATATGAATTTAAAATTCAAAATAGTTCGTAAGCGATTGAAATGAGAAAAAACTATTATAACAACTTGAGGATACATATGTAAAAATAATGTACCGAAATTTTAAAACATGTTAAAATAACTATACATAGGACTGATTCTACCTTTTTTTAAAGAATGATTTTTTTTTGGGGGGGGGGGGGTTTGTGGGGGTTTGTGTTTTTGTTTTTTTGTTGTTGTTGTTTTTTGGTTTTTTTTTTGCTTTTTGTTTTGTTTTTGTTTTTTATTTCGCAAACAGAGCAACAACAATGAGATTATAGAAAAAAATACATAACCCACGTCCGTTAGTGCCCAGCTGGATCGTGTTGATTTTTTTCTGCAATGTCGCTATCTTCATACATGTAGTCCGAATGAATCATACAAAATAGCATTATACTGTTTATCTTTCTTAAAAAGTTGTTAAATTAATCCGATGATAAAGTAGATAATTAAAAGTAACTAAATTGTTGTCAATGTAAATACAGTAACCAATTTTTCCTATAAAGGGAATTTGAATTTTATATCCACATGATTATTTCCTTCATTCAGTGATTTTTGCTGAAGATTTGATCAATTGATAAACTGGTTAGAATTGGATCATGTAGATTTCCGCCCTGTCAGTTTCTGTAGAACTATGATTCTCAATTGCATTCGGTTTGCTTAAAAATAGAGAATTAAAAAACATTCATATCAAATTATTAATTTTTCAATGTGCCAGACATTGCTGAACTACATGTACGAAGGCTTAATATTTACCGTATGGTGTTGAACTTTAGAGCAGCAAAAATGATAGATCGATTTATTAGAAAACTACATTTTGTAATCAAAAGAAATTGGACTAAAAACAAAAGACATAAAGATGACAATTTATTTGAGATTCCAAAGGTATAGATTCATAATAAGAACTTTGAATATACTAGTATTCATGCAATGTTGATTGTTTCCAAAGTTTCACAATGCTATATAACTTTTGCCAGATGTCACTTTACTTTTCTCTATTTCGCTCAGTTTGTCTTTCTTTTTCTCCCTAATTTTCTGTCTCTATTTTCTCAAAAAGAAACTCTCTCAGATACAGTAATATTTTTTAACTAAAGACGATTTTTAAAAGCTGATTTATAGATATAAAATGTACCATGAATCTGAAAAAGTTAAATAGCTGTCACACAGAAAGCATTCAATCCCCTAAAATCCCATTTGGAAATATTTACCTCTAATTAATTCTACCCTCCCCCCCCCCTCCACCCCATTCCAAAGGCCTTTGCTGCATGTAACACTATAAAGCGTTAATTAAAAATAAATCAATAGAAAGGGATATCTTATATGTAGTGCCCCCCCCCCCCCCAATTTTAGATTTATAACTAACCCCAATTCTTGAAAATCAAAGAATGAGTCCGTAAGCACATCTGAATCATTAAATAAAAAAAAGAGACACTGATTCATGGTTTTAAAAATGATGGATAGGGGTCTTATTTGACTTAGTAGAGATTCTTTTGGAAGTCGAGCTATTGCAATGAAATCGTAAAGTGTACGTAAACCTATAAGTACATTACAAAACCCATTAATCTAAACGCAATTTAGATAATTTTAGTTGTAGTACACAATATACGAGATGTGATCTATTTTGTTTGTACAGCATTTTGCATAGATTTAGTATTTTGAGTATGTCTTTGAGTAATATCAATAGCTTACTCGGAAAATCGCCGTATTGTACTCGGTCGGAGTATGAGCATGAAAATGAAAACCTTGAGTAAGATTTGGAACACGAGTACAATTTGAAGCATAAGTTTGTACTCAAGAAAGTTTTATAATCTCAGGGTCTGATCTAGCCTAGTTTCTGATGCCTTCCAATCGTGCATGCACAACTCTTGCCACTGACTATTATATTCACCAGGCTGGGGAGACCCTGCGACTACTCAGTAGCTAGAAAAGCAAGATCTAGGATAGCTCCTGAGCCCTTCCAATTGGGCAGGCACTTCGGAAGGCTTAATTGAAAACCGGGTACACGTGGTCAGTGAACACTACTCGATCACTACGCTGGGGACACAACGATCGGTGAACACTACTCACTGAGCTAGGGACACCTGTTCTAGCATAGCTCCCGAGGCCTTCCGATTGGACAAGCACTTCGGAATGCTTCGATAACAAGGGTACGCATGGTCGGTGAACACCACTCACTAGGCTAGGGACACCTCGATCAGTGAACACTACTCACTGGGCTAGGGAGCCTCTACCATAGCTCCCGAGGCCTTCCGATTGAGCAAGCTCTTCGGAAGGCTTCGTGGACCAGGGTGTACTTGGTCGGTGAACACTACTCACTAGGCTAGGGACACCTCGATCTGTGAACATTACTTACTGGGCTACGATAGCTCGCAAGGCCTTCCGATTGAGCAAGCTCTTCGGAAGGTTTCGGGGACCAGGGTATACTTTGTCGGTGAACACTACTCACTTGGCTAGGGACACCTCGATCGGTGAACACTACTCACTGGGCTACGACAGCTCGCGAGGCCTTCCGATTGAGCAAGCATTTCGGAAAGCTTCGGGAAACAGGGTACACATGGTCGGTGAACACTACTCACTAGGCTGGGACACCACGATTGGTGAACACTACTTACTGGGCTATGGAGCCTGATCTACCATAGCTCCCGAGGCCTTCCGATTGAGCAAGCTCTTCGGAAGGTTTCGGGGACCAAGGTGTACTTGGTCGGTAAACACTACTCACTAGGCAAGGGACAGCTCGATCGGTGATCACTACTCACTTGGTTACGATAGCTCGCGAGGCCTTCCGAGTAGGCAAGCATTTCGGAAAGCTTCGGGAACCAGGGTACACATGGTCGGTGAACACTACTCAATAGGCTGGGACACCACGATTGGTGAACACTACTCACTGGGCTAGGGAGTCTGATCTACCATAGCTCCCGAGGCCTTCCGATTTAGCAAGCTCTTCGGAAGGTTTCGGGGACCAGGGTATACATGGTTGGTGAACACTACTCACTAGGCTGGGACACCACGATTGGTGAACACTACTCACTTGGCTATGGAGCCTGATCTACCATAGCTCCCGAGGCCTTCTGATTGAGCAAGCTCTTCGGAAGGTTTCGGGGACCAGGGTATACTTGGTCGGTGAACACTACTCACTAGGCTAGAGACACATCGATCGGTGAACACTACTCACTGGGCTACGACAGCTCGCGAGGCCTTCCGAGTAGGCAAGCCTTTCGGAAAGCTTCGGGAACCAGGGTACACATAGTCGGTGAACACTACTCACTTGGCTACGACAGCTCGCGAGGCCTTTCGAGTAGGTAAGCCTTTCGGAAAAGCCTCGGCAACCAGGGTACACATGGTCGGTGAACACTACTCACTAGGCTGGGACACCACGATTGGTGAACACTACTCACTGGGCTAGGGAGTCTGATCTACCATAGCTCCCGAGGCTTTCTGATTGAGCAAGCTCTTCGGACGGTTTCGGGGACCAGGGTATACTTGGTCGGTGAACACTACTCACTAGGCTAGGGACACCTCGATCGGTGAACACTACTTACTGGGCTACGACAGCTCGCGAGGCCTTCCGAGTAGGCAAGCATTTCGGAAAGCTTCGGAAACCAGGGTACACTTGGTCAGTGAACACTTCTCACTAGGCTGGCGACACCCCAGCGGTGAACATAACTCACTGGGAACGCCTGATCAGGCATAGCTCCGGAGGCCTTCCGATATGCAAACACTTTGGTAGGCTTCAGGAACCAGGGCACGCTTTCTTCTTCGTGAACACTTCTCACTAGGCTGGGGACACCCCAATCAGTGATCACTTATTACTTTGTCATACTCAAGATACGAAAGATTTCTGTCAGATGAATGCCGCATATATTGACTATTGAGTGACAGATTATCAAAAACGGATACGGGTACAAGCCGCTAAGCAGGGGCCCGTAACATAAAGCATGCTAAGATTTTGACTTAAGAAGGGTCATAAGTAGTTCTTCAATAAGTCGATATGCTGAAATGAGGCAATCGTCGTCTTTAAAATCGCTGAAGGTTTTTCTGTCTTCGAACGTCCTTTTTTTTAATTTCAGCTAAAGTTTCGCGAGTTTATATATGCTGTTACTTTTCAATTGTAAACCGACTATTACATGCTTACAACCTATTCAGCAGCCCACTTGCATACTACTGGTTTATGAAAATGTTACAGATCATTACGACCACTGTTAATATTTATATAAATCAAATCAAAATTTTTATATTGGTGAATATTAATATATTGATTCTGTGTATAAATATCATAATGTGTTTAATACTTTGTAATCATATGCTGAATTGAAATAATTAACAATAAAACTTCTAAATATGTTAAAACAATACTTAAGACATACTTAAGTCACCTCTACCGGCCGCCTAAGTTTTGGATAAACACTCTTCTAGTTCCTGACTTAAAGAGGTTCGTTCCTCTGTTTTTTGGTAGCCATTTTGGGTCACCTCTATTTTAGATATTATGCATCATATATTGATTCTACTCATGAATTCATATTCTATAATGCTAATTAAACTATTTTAAATAAAAAAGTAAAGTAAAAATTACATATTTACAGAGTTTAGTATGGGACTATATTTTGTGGCGGAAGGTTTTTAAGAAGAAAATGAACATTTTTTATAACTCAGTTGCTTTAGAGTACCGTCACTTTAACTTCCTTATTTTCAGTGCAAACAAAATTTCCTGATAGTTTGCATTAGGATATCTTCATTTCGTTATGAAAAACATATTTTGACAATTTTTTCTATATTTCTATCGACACATTTTGGCAAATTTAACTTACATTTCATAAAAGTCAAGAAAAAAAGAATCCCAATTTCATGCCATATCTCAAATTTTACATAATAGACCCATACTTTTGGTTTTAGTTTCTGAAATTTGAAGATTTTTCTGACAAGTTTATCATAATTTGAGAAAAAGTTTGAGACTTTTAAATAAAAAATTTTCATGTTGAATCGGTAATGGATAAAAACAGCATTTTATTAATGCAAAAAGGTCAAAATATCAATAAGGTGAAGAAATTGCAACATTTTTCTTTATGATAATTTTTATTTTATTTATTTTAAATAGTTTCTTTTTGTTTTTGATGCCATAGTTCATTCCAATAATAAAATATAGAGGGAAAAGCGATTTATGTGCCATCTACACATTCAGTGCAGAAAGGTCATATTAAATACACCGTAGCGCCATCCCGTAGCGCCAAATGAAGCATATAGACCCCAAAATTTTGTTTTGAATTTTGGTTAAGCTATGTGTGTAGATTTTTGAAAAATACTTTAGAAAAAAAACTTTAAGACTTTTGATCGCAGGACCCAACGTCCTTAAGTCTCAGAATGTACATAAGTCCTACTTCAGAATGACGTTTACTCAGAATTATGAAAAAAAAATCCACTGATGATAATGAAAAACCAACTATTGTGTGTTATAGAACTTACATGGTAGTGTTAATCTTCACTTTCAAAAAACGTAGGTCAATTACCTACTTTTTGAGTTAATGGCCATTGAATATTTTTTGAAAATTTAAGAAAAATCCATAAAAATTTTACACTATGATTGAGATTTTCTTAATTGTGAAAATAATAGGAATTGCTTAACTATTTAACAAATGAAATACAGTTTATGAATGGTTGTGACATTAAATAGATACAAAGCATTAAGTTTTCATTCACATTTTTTATAGATATTCTAGTCCGAATTTCCTCTACCAGTTTTCAAATTACAACCCATTTTTGATTCAATATAATAAAAAACTGAATGATGATAATGCTAAAACATTAAAAGTTTTAAACTAAGTATATTGACCTTTCTCTGCTGGCATAAAACTTATATGAGGTCAATGATAAGATATATGGTGTCTTTTATAATTTTTTAAGCATTTTTCAATATTTTTGTAGTGTGTGCCATACAATTATCTAAACTAAAAAGCAAGATAAAACCAACAGAAAATATGCAAAATTATGTTGACTAACAAATAAAACCTTAACTTTAAATATTATAGTACTACCAAAAATATTTCTGTGGAAAACAAAATCTGAAAAATTTATTCCGAATTTCCTCTGTTTTGCTAAAAGTCAAACCTTGTCAGAGCCTAATTCCATAATTTAGTAAAAATATCGATTGTTATATAGATAATAATTCATTTCATAAATACTTTTTGTATTTAAAACAAATTTTACTCATGAAATTAAACTTTTTAACAATCCGGATTTTAAAACTCAAACCCTGAGTAAACAACTTAGACTTATGTACTCTTTATGTTACGAGTCCCAGGTGCTAAAATATTTCCCAAATTCAATAAAAGACAATTTGAGCAATGTCTCTGACTTTTAGTTTGAACCAGTAACGTTAAGAAAAAATTAAATTAAAATTAAAACTAAATATAATATGACATGCTATTTAAACCAAAGTTATGTCTGTGACTAAACATAGTAGAACATGGTAGAAAGCCTATATATATCGGTAGTGCTGCCAAAAGAACCATAGGCACAAATGAGGCTCTTTTGTTTATTGCACATTCTTCTCATTGCTTCTTATGAGATGATAAAACCGTACAAATTCCGTGTTACCAGTTTCGGTAGTTAGTACCATCTTCCCAACTTCCTGTTTGATTTGGATGCAATGTGACTGACCGAAGGCTTCGGCGAAGCTACGTGGTTAACTTTTAAGTATTATGTACAAAGTCCAACTTTGTGGCAAATAAACATGACGTTAAGCTCCCTGTCGTATATTATATCATAACTGCTTTGCACAACCACCGACGATGGCGAGTTCAACGGTAAGAGAGAGAGAGAGGGAAAGAGAGAGAGAGAGAGAGAGGGGGGGGGGGGCTGGCCCACGAAATGTAACACTAATCATGCTAATCAGGTGCTCTACCAACTCAGCTACTATGTATAGTATCTGATACTGGTAGTTGAACATGTCTGACTGTCACATTATTACTGGAAAACGAATTCGAAACTAGGAAAATTGAGGGAATGTTGAAATTACTATCTCCGTAATTCATCCCTTATATTTTCGGAAGTTTGATACTACATTTTAGAAGGACAAAGAAATGTGATTTAAACAAAAAATAAAAACATTAGGAATTCCGATAATAATACAAATGTAGTAGCATGCACAATGAAACCGCATACTAATTCGTAGTGCTGAAACGAATACCATAAATCAGTATTCGAATATTCGTGAGTGCTATTCGATTCGTATTCGAATATTTGTAGACGTCATAGACAATGTATTAAGCATATATGATAGTTTGTATTACTAAATGGGTGTATGTGTAGACTGCTTAAACATGTCAGTTCGAAGTTGACACTTAATGCATGAGTATCCATTGAATTGGGTGCGCATTTAATTTTTAAGCAAATAATAATATACTGATTATTTAAAAATCTCAATCAACTACAATCAAAAGATTTATTACTTCTTTAATAATATACTGCAGTCCTTACTCCTGGATGAGACCGATACGTTACTTCGCAAGTCAGTCCAAATATTTCCGCCATGTTTGATATAGTATTAAACAGAAAACTGATAACGCTCATAACTCCGGAAATCTTCTGTTTTTTTTAAAAAGCAAAACAAATTATATCGAGGTATCTTTTAAAAAAAACTTTCGATGTACCTTTCGATATTAACTCTCCGTAGCTCACACTAGTTCAAACAGTTAATCAATTTTTTTCTTCAGCGTCTGACATAAATTGAAAAATCCAGAATGTTTGTCTCCGTTCGATGTAAACCCTGCTTTTACTTTCAAGGTAAACAAGCCTGGCGGAAGAGTCTATTACTGGGTTAAGTAATAGACTCTACCAAGCATGGCAGTCATAGATTGGCTCTATATTTACTTTCGTTCCGAGTAAAATGAAATAACACGATGCTGCATAGTTTACAGTGCTTGATATGTGTGTTTAAAATGTGATCGAATATTCGAATGCTAAATATACATTCGAATATTAGAAATTTACTATTCATTCGCGAATATTCGAACATTCGTTTCAGTACTACTAATTCGTTACCGGTAAAACAACTGTACTTATTATAGGTTAATTTGTTACTGACTGTTTACAGAAATTTGTGGGGTCGGTAAAGTCCATAGAAGGCAAGGCGAAGCCAAATGTACAAATAAATTGTATATTCTATTCCTAATATATGTAGTATAGGTATACTTATATATTCAATGTAATTAAAATTTTATTTATCTTATAAGTAAAAGTCACATGCACAATTTGTTACAAAATATAATTGGAACACATGATTAGCAACCAAACTGAAGCGTTTTGACTGCTAATTTACTATGACATTAAGACTGAATCGAAGCAGATCTCATTTATATATATATATAATTTCTATTGCCGTTTGTGTTTACAAAGACTAAGACTTGTACAGGCAGTTTAATTTATTAATTAGCTCACATATAAACAACTTTTGTTTAATTTGAATTGAAAGCAAAGTATAGTTTGCATGCATAAATAGCTAAAACATGCTGTATGTCTTTATTAATCTAAATTGTCATGTAATGCTGTATAGCTAATCAAAATTATGCAAGACCTTACAATGTTGGTTAGGATGGTACTTACGGTAATATTATAATAATTATTTTTTTATCATTACAGTTTATTTGAAAGTTAATGTTAAAGCAATTAGAGCAATGTCCTTCTAGCAATTGAGTTACTTTGTTATATAATGTAATTGTAACTCATAATTATATCAATGTACAATGTAATGTATGTGTTCATATATGTACTGAAAATATAAAAGCTAATTCATGCACAACTACTGTTAAATATGATCAGTAACATATTTCTAAAAAGAATGTAAAGCCAAATTACAGTAATAAGCAACAAGTAAAGTTCTTGGATTTATTTTGTACATTTATTAAGATAAATTAATGTTTTAGAGGTCCAAAATGAAAACAGCAAGTGTGAAGAATTGGAACTGCCAGAAAGTCAAAGAATGGATAAAAAATAATGGATTTCCACAGTATGCGGAAACTTTCTGTGATACCCACAAAATAGACGGGCAGGTTCTGTTGTCCTTGACAGAGAAAGATCTGAAACAACCCCCACTGCAACTCTCTGTTCTAGGGGACATCAAAAAGTTAATGTTTCATATTACAGCCCTACGCAGTGAAGTTTTGGGTTCTGAGAGTAACGAACTGGGCAGCACCGAAAACTCATCAGAGGATGAGCTATTTACTGGGACACAGGACTTCATCACCCGTAAAGTGAAAATACACCATTCTCATCATCTAGACCCCGAGATCTGGAAAACTGTTCTGAGTTTTATATATGTGTTTACTGTCTTTCTGATCACTGCCTTCATCATGGTCATTGTCCACGAGCGTGTGCCCGATGTTGAGAAGTACCCCCCACTGCCCGACATTTTCCTGGACAATGTGCCGTTCATACCCTGGGCCTTTCACGCAGCCGAGTTGATTGGAATGGGTATGGGTGCAGTATGGATAACAACCCTTTTCTTCCATAAGCATAGGTAAACATATCAGATATCACATAATTCCTGTGTTATAACATATGTTTGATTTTGAATTTAAAGGGACTTGGACACGATTTAAGATCAAATATTTTATTTTTAATTTTTATGTATAAAATGGTTTACTGGTGCAATTTAAATGATTGAGCAAAATATTGAATGTTAAAGTCAAGCTACAAGCGAGATTACAGAGGTAAGAATTGGTTGTTATGTAAACAAAGCTCAAGTCTTATAGTTGTTTACAGAGAATTACCATTTCTTTGACAAAATGACAAGTAAAAACAATTTAAACTAATTCAGTATCTACATAAATACTATTATCAACAAAAGAAAGATACATTTGATTGAAACTTACACCAATACAACACATATGTAAAAAATGACAATATTTGAGTTTGTTTACAAAACAAAGAATTATGAACTCTGTACCTTGCTAATAACTTGATATTTGACTTTCAAATTTTGACATAATTATCATTTTAAACTTCTATATTTATCAGTATAAACATTGAAAATGGAAAAATAAAATTTGAAAATTTTACGTCAAATCGTGTCCAAGTCCCTTTAAAGCATTGTGAATTGAAAACTTACATTTGCCTATCATCTTATTTTTAACCTTTAAAAGTCTTCAAAACAAAAAAAGAAATGGTTTAATGGCTCCCACAATTTATCAGATTTCTATTGTAATTTAACCGTATTATATGGTTTTTCATCTTAGATTCATCTTGATGAGGAGAATGTTTTCGTTGTTGGGGACCCTTTTCCTGCTGCGCAGTGTGTGCATGCTGATCACCTCTCTCTCAGTGCCAAGTGAACATCTAGCTTGTGAGAAGAAGGTTTGTACTTAGTTATTCCATATCAAATTTGCAAACATACATCATAGTTATATCAATAACAATGAAAAACACAGTTGAAATGGATTGTAACAATGATGGTCAACTTTAAAATTAGTTGAACACTGTAAAAGTAGAAATATTTTTCGGGGGTTAAATTAAAGTACTTCATTTCCTTAATCTATCAAAAAGATTGCTGTTTATTTTTATGTTTATCATGCATTTTTGAAACAATGAAATTAGAAATCCCCACAGATTTATTGGTTTTACAAATCAAGGAAAATATATTCCCATTATAATTTCTGTTTCTATAGTTACTGTATATCAGTAAATTTATTCCAGTCATATGGAGACATTTGGGCCAAGCTAAAGCGAGCCTTTGAGATCTGGTCGGGTCTGGGAATGACCACGACTGGCGTTAGGACCTGTGGGGACTACATGTTTAGTGGGCACACTGTCATCCTCACCATGCTCAACTTCTTCATTACTGAGTGTAAGTCAAACATGACACATGATATAATTATAAGTACATGTACCAGGCAATAGTCTGTACATGTATTATAAACTGTTTTGCCTGTGGTTAGGCATTGCTGTGATAAATGCCAATTTACAACAGTACCAGCATTACATATTTGGTCACCTTTTTGATTATTGGTAAGTTTAGAATATTGTTTTACAGCAATGATATCTTATTGTTGATCTTTTAAAACCAGTGCTAGCAGCATTTTAAAAAGTTTTTAGCTCACCTGAGCTGAAAGCTCAAGTGAGCTTTTCTGATCACCTTTTGTCCGTCGTCCGTCTGTCCGTCTGTCCGTCCGTCCGTCTGTCCGTCTGTCCGTCTGTAAACTTTTTACATTTTAAACTTCTTCTCTAAAACCGCTTATCCAATTTCAGCCAAATTTGGCACAAAGCATCCTTATGGGAGGGCGAATATAAATTGCAGAAATAAAAGTCCGATCTGTATTCAAAGCGGAGAAAACCTTGAAATTGTAGAAAAAGGGGGGTGCATTTTTAAAAATCTTCTTCTCAAGAACTACCGAGGCAAATTCAACGTAGTTCAGCATAAATTATCCTTATGGGAAGGAAAATATAAATTGCAAAAATTAAGTGGTAATTCTGTTTCAAATCTGAGTTATTACGAAAATAATAATAAAGGAAAGGCGTGTTTCAATCAGTTTAATAGGTTCGGGTTCGGCATACAATAAAATTGGTAGACAAGACTTGGCCTGGGTAAAACAAAATATCAGCAGTTATTAATCTGCCAATCTCATTAAAATTTCAGGATATTTGATGGACTAGTATATTTGTATTCGCTGTAAATATTGCTGCAAAATAATGCGTATTTGGAATTGACGATTGCCGATCTGCCCCGGCTTTTATTTTGCCACGGACCGGGTTTGCATACCCATTTTACCAAGACTCGTATTCCATACTTCTAAAACGAGGTTCTTTGTTTAAAGCAGCCATGACATTATACGAAAAAGGTTCGATCTGACTATGATGAATTTGCTTGTTGTGCAACAGTTCGCGTATGAAGGGAAATTTTGAAACATGCAAAATATATTGGTGCCGATTTTGTGAAATAAATTGAGGCTAGATATTTCAATGCGTTGACAGTTTTCACACATGACGTTGGTGCTAGCTTGTTCTAATTTTCGTTTCGTTTTCATTATTTATGCTTTGTTACCTGGAAACTATCGTCTGTATTTCGTGATTTTTACGTATTAAATCAAACAGAGAATTCGTTAAATCAAACAGTTAACTGTTTACCTGCGCAAATTAAGCAGAATCTGATGTAGTGGTAGATGCCTACTGAAATACAATTCATTCTATCGGTAATTCGGCATTATCTTTTGCGTAATGGCAGATTAATGCAATAGGTTTTGTTGAGATGCTCGGCATTTTCTCGAGTTTATTCAGTTTAAATAGAGTTTGATATCGCTGACGGAAATATGTAGGTATATACATGTAATATATATATGAATAATTTCGAAAAAATAAATTGTGTTCTTTATTTGTTATACATGTAGTGCATGTTTCTTGTGTTTAATTGTTTACAGTTTCTATTTACTAACCATATTTGAGTGTTAAGCTTCGAATTATAAGCAAGATACAAAGATTTGCTCACAATTCTATGTTTGTACACATATCTTAAAAACTAAAGATTAAAAAAGTAAAAAATTTGTCAATATTTATTAAGAAAATTTTCAAAGTCTGTTCTTCCAGAAACCAACGTATTGTAAACTTAACCTTTTTAGCTCACCTGAGGGTGGGGCCACAATGGGGGGTCGAAGTTTAACAAATGAATATATAGAGTAAATCTTTAAAAATATTCTTCTCAGAAACTAATCAGCCAGGAAAGCTGACACTTGTGTGGATGCATCCTCAGGTAGTGTAGATTCAAAGTTGTGAAAATCATGACCCCTGGGGGTAGGGTGGGGCCACAATGGGGGGGTCAAAGTTTAACAAAGGAATATATACAGTAAATCTTTAAAAATCTTCTCAGAAACTAATCAGCCAGATGATTCTTTATAATTGTAAAGACTTTGGCCCCAGGACAATTCTTTGGCCACACGAGAAGGTTAAGAGTTTGATGTACGTTTATATCCCATATATAAACTATTGTTAGGGATCTTTTTTAGAACTGCAATACTCAACATATGATATGACTATAAAATCATCCTGTTAGAAAAGGGACTAATGATTATAAACATAAGAATATCCAGGGGAAAATGGATTTTATTTATACAGGATTTACATGAATTATTGTACATTGTCCAGATAGTTTGTATTATGACTCCATTGAGCTGATTTTATCATACCTATTGTTCCTCAGGTGAGCGATGTGGCCCATGGGCCTCTTGTTAAATGTGTGTTGGCTTGGTTAATCATAACATGGTTACCATGCATGTCTAGTAAAATTCTCCATTCTTGTTATCATCTTTAATATATGCATTCTCTTAAAAATGTTAGTCTTCTGTTTTAGGGCTATGAGAAAAGTAATGAATATTGATACATTGTACTTTGTACGGTATTACCAGTACAAAAAAATTGCATTTTTAAAAAATTATGAAAAAGAGAGAGAGATAGAGTGAAATTAGCTAGAAAGATAATTTTTGATAATTGCCAAATTCATTTTGTTTGACAGACACTCCACGCAAACTGTACTACCTTCACACCTGTAGCTGGATGGCTAACATGTTTGGAGTGTTTCTAATCCTAGCCGCACATGAACATTACTCCATCGATGTTTTCGTTGCTTTTTACCTCACCTCACGGCTGTTCTTGTATTATCACACGTTGGCCAACAATCGATCGTTGATGGATCGTGACAAAGGGCGCAGGCGCTTCTGGTTCCCCCTGTTCTCTTTTTTCGAATCGAAATGTGACGGGGTGGTCCCAAATGAGTTTGAATGGCCAGTGCCAAGAATGATTGAGGGCATTAAGAACTCATTTGGGTATGCTACGCCTCTTAAGCCTAAAACAAATTGAGCTCAGGGATTTTTGCTCCTTGTTTTCGTATACATGCTTTTTTTAAAATGGGGAACATACAATCATGTTAATCTTTTGAATCAATTTATTTTAACAGAGGTTGAAATTCTATATCACATGTAATAATATCATTGTAAATGTTTTGATGTATACATATTTTGGTTTGATTTAGGGCAATATGAGCTGCAATTTTCATATTGAAGATTCCAAATGTTAGAAATATAATTTACCATACTACTGAAGCCAAATTACACTTTGTCATTAGATCTAGATATACAAAACTTGGTTTGCCATTTATTCCATGGGTCAAAAATTTCCCCTTTCTGGTTAAAAAATTTGATTTATCACTTCTGAAGGAATTACTGGCAAGCTAAAAATATAGTCATTAAATGTATACTTGTATATGTAGCATATTTTGCTGCAAAATTATTTTTTTTAAATTACAGCTCAAATTGCTATATTGTTTATTTCAGTTTTACAAATATACAAAATATTTTCACTTTAGACAATATTATCATTCCTAGAGGCAAATCACTGATGTGAAACCTTGCTAGATTTATATTTATTACTGTTTGATATTATGTACCAGTATATGTTTGCTAACCTGAACATAAAATTAGTCCTCATACATGTATGTGATAATTTTCTAGCCATAAACCTGCTTTTTATTAAAAAAAAAAAAAAAAAAAGAGAGAGAGGTGGTATTAAATAAGTGTTTATTGAATATAATGCAAGTAATTTTTTTAAAGGTAGTGCTAAATGCAACTAAATTTGCATTTGAATATTGTAGATGTAATTGAGAATTACATGTGTACATTTTAATTAACTAGTTAGGAACAGCTTTTCTTTTATAAAATAGGAGAGGAGTGCATTGTCCATTGTTTCATGGATTATTAGTTTTTCAAAAAGTTTGTTTGGTTGTTATTTCAGGCATTTGCCTGTAATTATAAAAATGAAAACTGTGAGTTATATAATTTATGAGAATCTTAATTCATGGATTAGGGGTACCTACAAAGTCCATGAAAATTGAGCCCCCACATTTCATAAATGATTCAAAAAAATTACTATTTGTGACAAACGAGAAATCAGGTTCTCAAATTAAAAGATATGAAATGCTGATTAAATAATCCTTAGCACTCAAAAGTGATACTGAATTATTAATTTCCCTATGATGACAACCTTTGAATTACCTGGTACTAACATACAGGAACAATCACTGAATAAGTTGATGGCAAGTTCCTTTGTAAGAGAACATCCTAAATATTAATGTTTATCATAGGATACCATTATCATTATGTGTATTCTTCTTTTATTTTTTGTTGATGTAGAAAATTGTGAAATACATACATGTATAATGTACCTTGACATGAACATGTAATGTACTGTACTGGATGTAGAATTAGCACACTAACTGTTGCAGTATTGACTTAACTATGCCATGCTTTAAACAAATGATAATGGAAGATGGTTTATTTATTTTTTGCACATATTGTTTACATTTGCTGAACATATATTTTACCATGCGAGTGCCATGTATTTTTTTTATACTTATTGAAGAGCATGTACAAATAAACAAGTTTGGATTTAGAAACATGTTGCTTTGATTTGATTCTTCATCACACTGATTTCAGCCACCCGTATCCCATTATGGACAATAAATGAAGCTTTAATAGTTTTGATATTGATATGAATTTTGGTCTCTGGATTCACCCAAAAAATTTTATTGATCGGGTTTGAGTTACATTATATATTTATCCACTTTTAGCAGAACTATGACCCCATTAAAGTATAAATATTTTGGATTTTTAAACAACGTCTTTAATAACTACGTTGCATTTAATCACTGTTAATAACGTAATTTAAAAGAGGAATATACCAGTAAATGTTTATTGAGTAAACACAACATATACATGTATCATGATTTGCGATAGTATGTGATTTTTATCCAATGAGTTGTGCGTTTTCTATCCCCGAGCCTTGGCGAGGGGATAGAAAACACACAACGAGTTGGATAAAAATCATATACCATCGCAAATCATGAGAGTTTTTTTTATCACGTTTTACCAAGTATTTTGTTAATCTCAACTTTTTCTCAAAAAGTTGTTTTTGTGCACCACACAACACATTATCTACAAGACGTCAACAACTTTACGCATTGAAAAAAAGTTCCATGAAGTTTAAGGAGGTTGGTACCTGAAATAATAGTAATTGATTATTGGTAAGTTTAGAATATTGTTTTACAGCAATGATATCTTATTGTTGATCTTTTAAAACCAGTGCTAGCAGCATTTTAAAAAGTTTTTAGCTCACCTGAGCTGAAAGCTCAAGTGAGCTTTTCTGATCACCTTTTGTCCGTCGTCCGTCTGTCCGTCTGTCCGTCCGTCCGTCTGTCCGTCTGTCCGTCTGTAAACTTTTACATTTTAAACTTCTTCTCTAAAACCGCTTATCCAATTTCAGCCAAATTTGGCACAAAGCATCCTTATGGGAGGGCGAATATAAATTGCAGAACTAAAAGTCCGATCTGTATTCAAAGCGGAGAAAACCTTGAAATTGTAGAAAAAGGGGGGTGCATTTTTAAAAATCTTCTTCTCAAGAACTACCGAGGCAAATTCAACGTAGTTCAGCATAAATTATCCTTATGGGAAGGAAAATATAAATTGCAAAAATTAAGTGGTAATTCTGTTTCAAATCTGAGTTATTACGAAAATAATAATAAAGGAAAGGCGTGTTTCAATCAGTTTAATAGGTTCGGGTTCGGCATACAATAAAATTGGTAGACAAGACTTGGCCTGGGTAAAACAAAATATCAGCAGTTATTAATCTGCCAATCTCATTAAAATTTCAGGATATTTGATGGACTAGTATATTTGTATTCGCTGTAAATATTGCTGCAAAATAATGCGTATTTGGAATTGACGATTGCCGATCTGCCCCGGCTTTTATTTTGCCACGGACCGGGTTTGCATACCCATTTTACCAAGACTCGTATTCCATACTTCTAAAACGAGGTTCTTTGTTTAAAGCAGCCATGACATTATACGAAAAAGGTTCGATCTGACTATGATGAATTTGCTTGTTGTGCAACAGTTCGCGTATGAAGGGAAATTTTGAAACATGCAAAATATATTGGTGCCGATTTTGTGAAATAAATTGAGGCTAGATATTTCAATGCGTTGACAGTTTTCACACATGACGTTGGTGCTAGCTTGTTCTAATTTTCGTTTCGTTTTCATTATTTATGCTTTGTTACCTGGAAACTATCGTCTGTATTTCGTGATTTTTACGTATTAAATCAAACAGAGAATTCGTTAAATCAAACAGTTAACTGTTTACCTGCGCAAATTAAGCAGAATCTGATGTAGTGGTAGATGCCTACTGAAATACAATTCATTCTATCGGTAATTCGGCATTATCTTTTGCGTAATGGCAGATTAATGCAATAGGTTTTGTTGAGATGCTCGGCATTTTCTCGAGTTTATTCAGTTTAAATAGAGTTTGATATCGCTGACGGAAATATGTAGGTATATACATGTAATATATATATGAATAATTCCGAAAAAATAAATTGTGTTCTTTATTTGTTATACATGTAGTGCATGTTTCTTGTGTTTAATTGTTTACAGTTTCTATTTACTAACCATATTTGAGTGTTAAGCTTCGAATTATAAGCAAGATACAAAGATTTGCTCACAATTCTATGTTTGTACACATATCTTAAAAACTAAAGATTAAAAAAGTAAAAAATTTGTCAATATTTATTAAGAAAATTTTCAAAGTCTGTTCTTCCAGAAACCAACGTATTGTAAACTTAACCTTTTTAGCTCACCTGAGGGTGGGGCCACAATGGGGGTCGAATTTTAACATATGATTATATAGAGTAAATCTTTAAAAATATTCTTCTCAGAAACTAATCAGCCAGGAAAGCTGACACTTGTGTGGATGCATCCTCAGGTAGTGTAGATTCAAAGTTGTGAAAATCATGACCCCTGGGGTAGGGTGGGGCCACAATGGGGGGGTCAAAGTTTAACAAAGGAATATATACAGTAAATCTTTAAAAATCTTCTCAGAAACTAATCAGCCAGATGATTCTTTATAATTGTAAAGACTTTGGCCCCAGGACAATTCTTTGGCCACACGAGAAGGTTAAGAGTTTGATGTACGTTTATATCCCATATATAAACTATTGTTAGGGATCTTTTTTAGAACTGCAATACTCAACATATGATATGACTATAAAATCATCCTGTTAGAAAAGGGACTAATGATTATAAACATAAGAATATCCAGGGGAAAATGGATTTTATTTATACAGGATTTACATGAATTATTGTACATTGTCCAGATAGTTTGTATTATGACTCCATTGAGCTGATTTTATCATACCTATTGTTCCTCAGGTGAGCGATGTGGCCCATGGGCCTCTTGTTAAATGTGTGTTGGCTTGGTTAATCATAACATGGTTACCATGCATGTCTAGTAAAATTCTCCATTCTTGTTATCATCTTTAATATATGCATTCTCTTAAAAATGTTAGTCTTCTGTTTTAGGGCTATGAGAAAAGTAATGAATATTGATACATTGTACTTTGTACGGTATTACCAGTACAAAAAAATTGCATTTTTAAAAAATTATGAAAAAGAGAGAGAGATAGAGTGAATTAGCTAGAAAGATAATTTTTGATAATTGCCAAATTCATTTTGTTTGACAGACACTCCACGCAAACTGTACTACCTTCACACCTGTAGCTGGATGGCTAACATGTTTGGAGTGTTTCTAATCCTAGCCGCACATGAACATTACTCCATCGATGTTTTCGTTGCTTTTTACCTCACCTCACGGCTGTTCTTGTATTATCACACGTTGGCCAACAATCGATCGTTGATGGATCGTGACAAAGGGCGCAGGCGCTTCTGGTTCCCCCTGTTCTCTTTTTTCGAATCGAAATGTGACGGGGTGGTCCCAAATGAGTTTGAATGGCCAGTGCCAAGAATGATTGAGGGCATTAAGAACTCATTTGGGTATGCTACGCCTCTTAAGCCTAAAACAAATTGAGCTCAGGGATTTTTGCTCCTTGTTTTCGTATACATGCTTTTTTTAAAATGGGGAACATACAATCATGTTAATCTTTTGAATCAATTTATTTTAACAGAGGTTGAAATTCTATATCACATGTAATAATATCATTGTAAATGTTTTGATGTATACATATTTTGGTTTGATTTAGGGCAATATGAGCTGCAATTTTCATATTGAAGATTCCAAATGTTAGAAATATAATTTACCATACTACTGAAGCCAAATTACACTTTGTCATTAGATCTAGATATACAAAACTTGGTTTGCCATTTATTCCATGGGTCAAAAATTTCCCCTTTCTGGTTAAAAAATTTGATTTATCACTTCTGAAGGAATTACTGGCAAGCTAAAAATATAGTCATTAAATGTATACTTGTATATGTAGCATATTTTGCTGCAAAATTATTTTTTTTAAATTACAGCTCAATTGCTATATTGTTTATTTCAGTTTTACAAATATACAAAATATTTTCACTTTAGACAATATTATCATTCCTAGAGGCAAATCACTGATGTGAAACCTTGCTAGATTTATATTTATTACTGTTTGATATTAT
Source organism: Magallana gigas (assembly GCF_902806645.1). Taxonomy (NCBI): domain Eukaryota; kingdom Metazoa; phylum Mollusca; class Bivalvia; order Ostreida; family Ostreidae; genus Magallana; species Magallana gigas. The sequence continues at coordinate 32,119,946 of NC_047568.1, forward strand.
GTACCAGTATATGTTTGCTAACCTGAACATAAAATTAGTCCTCATACATGTATGTGATAATTTTCTAGCCATAAACCTGCTTTTTATTAAAAAAAAAAAAAAAAAAGAGAGAGAGGTGGTATTAAATAAGTGTTTATTGAATATAATGCAAGTAATTTTTTTAAAGGTAGTGCTAAATGCAACTAAATTTGCATTTGAATATTGTAGATGTAATTGAGAATTACATGTGTACATTTTAATTAACTAGTTAGGAACAGCTTTTCTTTTATAAAATAGGAGAGGAGTGCATTGTCCATTGTTTTCATGGATTATTAGTTTTTCAAAAAGTTTGTTTGGTTGTTATTTCAGGCATTTGCCTGTAATTATAAAAATGAAAACTGTGAGTTATATAATTTATGAGAATCTTAATTCATGGATTAGGGGTACCTACAAAGTCCATGAAAATTGAGCCCCCACATTTCATAAATGATTCAAAAAAATTACTATTTGTGACAAACGAGAAATCAGGTTCTCAAATTAAAAGATATGAAATGCTGATTAAATAATCCTTAGCACTCAAAAGTGATACTGAATTATTAATTTCCCTATGATGACAACCTTTGAATTACCTGGTACTAACATACAGGAACAATCACTGAATAAGTTGATGGCAAGTTCCTTTGTAAGAGAACATCCTAAATATTAATGTTTATCATAGGATACCATTATCATTATGTGTATTCTTCTTTTATTTTTTGTTGATGTAGAAAATTGTGAAATACATACATGTATAATGTACCTTGACATGAACATGTAATGTACTGTACTGGATGTAGAATTAGCACACTAACTGTTGCAGTATTGACTTAACTATGCCATGCTTTAAACAAATGATAATGGAAGATGGTTTATTTATTTTTTGCACATATTGTTTACATTTGCTGAACATATATTTTACCATGCGAGTGCCATGTATTTTTTTTTATACTTATTGAAGAGCATGTACAAATAAACAAGTTTGGATTTAGAAACATGTTGCTTTGATTTGATTCTTCATCACACTGATTTCAGCCACCCGTATCCCATTATGGACAATAAATGAAGCTTTAATAGTTTTGATATTGATATGAATTTTGGTCTCTGGATTCACCCAAAAAATTTTATTGATCGGGTTTGAGTTACATTTATATATTTATCCACTTTTAGCAGAACTATGACCCCATTAAAGTATAAATATTTTGGATTTTTAAACAACGTCTTTAATAACTACGTTGCATTTAATCACTGTTAATAACGTAATTTAAAAGAGGAATATACCAGTAAATGTTTATTGAGTAAACACAACATATACATGTATCATGATTTGCGATAGTATGTGATTTTTATCCAATGAGTTGTGCGTTTTCTATCCCCGAGCCTTGGCGAGGGGATAGAAAACACACAACGAGTTGGATAAAAATCATATACCATCGCAAATCATGAGAGTTTTTTTTATCACGTTTTACCAAGTATTTTGTTAATCTCAACTTTTTCTCAAAAAGTTGTTTTTGTGCACCACACAACACATTATCTACAAGACGTCAACAACTTTACGCATTGAAAAAAAGTTCCATGAAGTTTAAGGAGGTTGGTACCTGAAATAATAGTAATTGATTATTGGTAAGTTTAGAATATTGTTTTACAGCAATGATATCTTATTGTTGATCTTTTAAAACCAGTGCTAGCAGCATTTTAAAAAGTTTTTAGCTCACCTGAGCTGAAAGCTCAAGTGAGCTTTTCTGATCACCTTTTGTCCGTCGTCCGTCTGTCCGTCTGTCCGTCCGTCCGTCTGTCCGTCTGTCCGTCTGTAAACTTTTTACATTTTAAACTTCTTCTCTAAAACCGCTTATCCAATTTCAGCCAAATTTGGCACAAAGCATCCTTATGGGAGGGCGAATATAAATTGCAGAACTAAAAGTCCGATCTGTATTCAAAGCGGAGAAAACCTTGAAATTGTAGAAAAAGGGGGGTGCATTTTTAAAAATCTTCTTCTCAAGAACTACCGAGGCAAATTCAACGTAGTTCAGCATAAATTATCCTTATGGGAAGGAAAATATAAATTGCAAAAATTAAGTGGTAATTCTGTTTCAAATCTGAGTTATTACGAAAATAATAATAAAGGAAAGGCGTGTTTCAATCAGTTTAATAGGTTCGGGTTCGGCATACAATAAAATTGGTAGACAAGACTTGGCCTGGGTAAAACAAAATATCAGCAGTTATTAATCTGCCAATCTCATTAAAATTTCAGGATATTTGATGGACTAGTATATTTGTATTCGCTGTAAATATTGCTGCAAAATAATGCGTATTTGGAATTGACGATTGCCGATCTGCCCCGGCTTTTATTTTGCCACGGACCGGGTTTGCATACCCATTTTACCAAGACTCGTATTCCATACTTCTAAAACGAGGTTCTTTGTTTAAAGCAGCCATGACATTATACGAAAAAGGTTCGATCTGACTATGATGAATTTGCTTGTTGTGCAACAGTTCGCGTATGAAGGGAAATTTTGAAACATGCAAAATATATTGGTGCCGATTTTGTGAAATAAATTGAGGCTAGATATTTCAATGCGTTGACAGTTTTCACACATGACGTTGGTGCTAGCTTGTTCTAATTTTCGTTTCGTTTTCATTATTTATGCTTTGTTACCTGGAAACTATCGTCTGTATTTCGTGATTTTTACGTATTAAATCAAACAGAGAATTCGTTAAATCAAACAGTTAACTGTTTACCTGCGCAAATTAAGCAGAATCTGATGTAGTGGTAGATGCCTACTGAAATACAATTCATTCTATCGGTAATTCGGCATTATCTTTTGCGTAATGGCAGATTAATGCAATAGGTTTTGTTGAGATGCTCGGCATTTTCTCGAGTTTATTCAGTTTAAATAGAGTTTGATATCGCTGACGGAAATATGTAGGTATATACATGTAATATATATATGAATAATTCCGAAAAAATAAATTGTGTTCTTTATTTGTTATACATGTAGTGCATGTTTCTTGTGTTTAATTGTTTACAGTTTCTATTTACTAACCATATTTGAGTGTTAAGCTTCGAATTATAAGCAAGATACAAAGATTTGCTCACAATTCTATGTTTGTACACATATCTTAAAAACTAAAGATTAAAAAAGTAAAAAATTTGTCAATATTTATTAAGAAAATTTTCAAAGTCTGTTCTTCCAGAAACCAACGTATTGTAAACTTAACCTTTTAGCTCACCTGAGGGTGGGCCACAATGGGGGGTCGAAGTTTAACAAATGAATATATAGAGTAAATCTTTAAAAATATTCTTCTCAGAAACTAATCAGCCAGGAAAGCTGACACTTGTGTGGATGCATCCTCAGGTAGTGTAGATTCAAAGTTGTGAAAATCATGACCCCTGGGGGTAGGGTGGGGCCACAATGGGGGGGTCAAAGTTTAACAAAGGAATATATACAGTAAATCTTTAAAAATCTTCTCAGAAACTAATCAGCCAGATGATTCTTTATAATTGTAAAGACTTTGGCCCCAGGACAATTCTTTGGCCACACGAGAAGGTTAAGAGTTTGATGTACGTTTATATCCCATATATAAACTATTGTTAGGGATCTTTTTAGAACTGCAATACTCAACATATGATATGACTATAAAATCATCCTGTTAGAAAAGGGACTAATGATTATAAACATAAGAATATCCAGGGGAAAATGGATTTTATTTATACAGGATTTACATGAATTATTGTACATTGTCCAGATAGTTTGTATTATGACTCCATTGAGCTGATTTTATCATACCTATTGTTCCTCAGGTGAGCGATGTGGCCCATGGGCCTCTTGTTAAATGTGTGTTGGCTTGGTTAATCATAACATGGTTACCATGCATGTCTAGTAAAATTCTCCATTCTTGTTATCATCTTTAATATATGCATTCTCTTAAAAATGTTAGTCTTCTGTTTTAGGGCTATGAGAAAAGTAATGAATATTGATACATTGTACTTTGTACGGTATTACCAGTACAAAAAAAATTGCATTTTTAAAAAATTATGAAAAAGAGAGAGAGATAGAGTGAAATTAGCTAGAAAGATAATTTTTGATAATTGCCAAATTCATTTTGTTTGACAGACACTCCACGCAAACTGTACTACCTTCACACCTGTAGCTGGATGGCTAACATGTTTGGAGTGTTTCTAATCCTAGCCGCACATGAACATTACTCCATCGATGTTTTCGTTGCTTTTTACCTCACCTCACGGCTGTTCTTGTATTATCACACGTTGGCCAACAATCGATCGTTGATGGATCGTGACAAAGGGCGCAGGCGCTTCTGGTTCCCCCTGTTCTCTTTTTTCGAATCGAAATGTGACGGGGTGGTCCCAAATGAGTTTGAATGGCCAGTGCCAAGAATGATTGAGGGCATTAAGAACTCATTTGGGTATGCTACGCCTCTTAAGCCTAAAACAAATTGAGCTCAGGGATTTTTGCTCCTTGTTTTCGTATACATGCTTTTTTTAAAATGGGGAACATACAATCATGTTAATCTTTTGAATCAATTTATTTTAACAGAGGTTGAAATTCTATATCACATGTAATAATATCATTGTAAATGTTTTGATGTATACATATTTTGGTTTGATTTAGGGCAATATGAGCTGCAATTTTCATATTGAAGATTCCAAATGTTAGAAATATAATTTACCATACTACTGAAGCCAAATTACACTTTGTCATTAGATCTAGATATACAAAACTTGGTTTGCCATTTATTCCATGGGTCAAAAATTTCCCCTTTCTGGTTAAAAAATTTGATTTATCACTTCTGAAGGAATTACTGGCAAGCTAAAAATATAGTCATTAAATGTATACTTGTATATGTAGCATATTTTGCTGCAAAATTATTTTTTTTAAATTACAGCTCAAATTGCTATATTGTTTATTTCAGTTTTACAAATATACAAAATATTTTCACTTTAGACAATATTATCATTCCTAGAGGCAAATCACTGATGTGAAACCTTGCTAGATTTATATTTATTACTGTTTGATATTATGTACCAGTATATGTTTGCTAACCTGAACATAAAATTAGTCCTCATACATGTATGTGATAATTTTCTAGCCATAAACCTGCTTTTTATTAAAAAAAAAAAAAAAAAAAAGAGAGAGAGGTGGTATTAAATAAGTGTTTATTGAATATAATGCAAGTAATTTTTTTAAAGGTAGTGCTAAATGCAACTAAATTTGCATTTGAATATTGTAGATGTAATTGAGAATTACATGTGTACATTTTAATTAACTAGTTAGGAACAGCTTTTCTTTTATAAAATAGGAGAGGAGTGCATTGTCCATTGTTTTCATGGATTATTAGTTTTTCAAAAAGTTTGTTTGGTTGTTATTTCAGGCATTTGCCTGTAATTATAAAAATGAAAACTGTGAGTTATATAATTTATGAGAATCTTAATTCATGGATTAGGGGTACCTACAAAGTCCATGAAAATTGAGCCCCCACATTTCATAAATGATTCAAAAAAATTACTATTTGTGACAAACGAGAAATCAGGTTCTCAAATTAAAAGATATGAAATGCTGATTAAATAATCCTTAGCACTCAAAAGTGATACTGAATTATTAATTTCCCTATGATGACAACCTTTGAATTACCTGGTACTAACATACAGGAACAATCACTGAATAAGTTGATGGCAAGTTCCTTTGTAAGAGAACATCCTAAATATTAATGTTTATCATAGGATACCATTATCATTATGTGTATTCTTCTTTTATTTTTTGTTGATGTAGAAAATTGTGAAATACATACATGTATAATGTACCTTGACATGAACATGTAATGTACTGTACTGGATGTAGAATTAGCACACTAACTGTTGCAGTATTGACTTAACTATGCCATGCTTTAAACAAATGATAATGGAAGATGGTTTATTTATTTTTTGCACATATTGTTTACATTTGCTGAACATATATTTTACCATGCGAGTGCCATGTATTTTTTTTTATACTTATTGAAGAGCATGTACAAATAAACAAGTTTGGATTTAGAAACATGTTGCTTTGATTTGATTCTTCATCACACTGATTTCAGCCACCCGTATCCCATTATGGACAATAAATGAAGCTTTAATAGTTTTGATATTGATATGAATTTTGGTCTCTGGATTCACCCAAAAAATTTTATTGATCGGGTTTGAGTTACATTTATATATTTATCCACTTTTAGCAGAACTATGACCCCATTAAAGTATAAATATTTTGGATTTTTAAACAACGTCTTTAATAACTACGTTGCATTTAATCACTGTTAATAACGTAATTTAAAAGAGGAATATACCAGTAAATGTTTATTGAGTAAACACAACATATACATGTATCATGATTTGCGATAGTATGTGATTTTTATCCAATGAGTTGTGCGTTTTCTATCCCCGAGCCTTGGCGAGGGGATAGAAAACACACAACGAGTTGGATAAAAATCATATACCATCGCAAATCATGAGAGTTTTTTTTATCACGTTTTACCAAGTATTTTGTTAATCTCAACTTTTTCTCAAAAAGTTGTTTTTGTGCACCACACAACACATTATCTACAAGACGTCAACAACTTTACGCATTGAAAAAAAGTTCCATGAAGTTTAAGGAGGTTGGTACCTGAAATAATAGTAATGTCAATCATGAGGACCTATAAAGTTTTATATATTCATAACCATTTTTGACCCATGTCACATGCCATTTTTGGAAATATAGGGCCCAAAACATAAACAACAACTTTCCTGAAATTTTTGCTAAAATTTGACATAGAAATTGATAATTTGAAGAAATCAAACAAGGTCAAATGAACTTTCTGATCAACATTTGTTCCTTGTCTGTAGGGTCGGCGTCATTGTTACCGTAAGCTCTTTACATTTTCATCATCAAATCACTGGACCAATTTTAATTGGCACAAAAAATTATTGAGTGGAGGGGATTCAAATTTGTTCAATCGAAGGGCCATGTCCTCTTTAAAGGGGAGACAAATTTGAATTATTAACCGTTTTTTTTTAAGGAAAATGTGGTTATCGAAATGGTGAAAATGGTGGATGGGCGAGTGGGCGATAGCCAAAAGGGTACCCCTTATGTACGGATAAATGATCCTCCTTTAGTTTTCAAGATAAGAATTTTTTTGTTTTGCAGATCAATTATGAATATATCAGAGATGTGCATATTACTTGGATTTTGACTTTTGATAATTTATGCAAAAACTCCCAGCTGTTGACTTTAGTCATTTTTTTGGCATAACATTTCATATAGGACACTTTTATTGTTCGGACAACTCCTCCTCCATTTTTCAAGATGGAAAACTTTTCTTTTCCAAATCGATTGCTCATATTTTAGAAATGTGCATTTTATTTGGATATTAATTATAATTGATAAAACATGAGAAAAATATTAGCTGTTGAACTAGTAATTTAATAACAAAATGTTGCATAAAGGGTACCCCATGTTCGGATAACTTTTCCTACAGTTTTCAAGACAAGACCTTTTTTATTTTGTAGTTAAATTGTACATATATGTATATGCACGATTTGTATATATATTACTTATTTTGTTATAAAAATGCCAGCTATTGAACTTGATACTTTTTATGCCACCCTTCGAAGAAGGGAGGGCATATTGCTTTGTTTCCAAGGGAAGGGGGCATAAGTGTTTTACAAACATCTCGTTTCCGTAATATTGTACACAGGGTGCATCATTTGACAAACACTAGTAATTCCTCCTACATTTTTTAAGATAGGAAATTATGTACATTTGAATTATACAAATATGAACAATAGATCAACGCATCATACTTCGATTTCTTAATTGACAAATGGTTTATAAATACTGTCCACACAAAAGAAAACCAGGTTTTCTGTTAAATTGACGCTTTCTCTTGATGAAAATGTGTTGGTACTTTTAAAAAATCATCTTCTCAACAAGGGGCCCATAGACCATACACTCATTTGAGTAACAACAGCCAGAACGAAATCAGAAAATATCTGGACAATGTAATAGAATAGATCCTACACGATTTTCATTTTTTTCCTAAATATTTTAGTGTCAAATATTGAACCCCTTTTGTAACACGGTGTTTTCATAGCCATCTCATATATTTAGCATTGCAGTTCTCAAGAAAATCTTTACCATGTAAACCTACATCAAACTTTGAAGTCTAAGAATGTACATACGTCCTACTTAAGCACGCACTGTCTTAGACTTAAGTACTCTTTATGTTAAGAGCCCCAGGTACGAAAATATTTCCCAAATTCAATAAAAGACAATTTGAGCAATGTCTCTGACTTTTAGTTTGAACCAGTAACGTTAATATTAATTAGCTCACATATAAACAACTTTTGTTTTATTTGAATTGAACTCATGAAGCCAAATTGAGGCGCCAGCGGGGTTTGCTTATTCATATTTAAATATTTAATCGTAATATGGTTTAAAATTATATAAATATAAGGAATAAGGAATCATTCTTTGAATATTATGAGGTAATAATTTTGGTCGGGGCGTGATCAAATCTATCATAAAGCCCTTCAGGCTTTATTGGATTTGATCACGCCCCGACCAAAATTATCACCTCATAATACTCAAAGAATGATTCCTTATATAAATCTAAATTGTCATGTAATGCTGTATAGCTAATCAAAATTATGCAAGACCTTAAAAATTACAATATTGGTTAGGATGGTACTTAGAATGATTAATTTTTATCATTACAGTTTATTTGAAAGTTAATGTTAAAGCAGTTAGAGCAATGTCTTTCTAGAAATTGAGTTACTTTGTTATATAATGTAATTGTTATTCATAATTATATCAATGTACAAAATAGACGGGCAGGTTCTGTTGTCCTTGACAGAGAAAGATCTGAAACAACCCCCACTGCAACTCTCTGTTCTAGGGGACATCAAAAAGTTAGTGTTTCATATTACAGCCCTACGCAGTGAAGTTTTGGGTTCTGAGAGTAACGAACTGGGCAGCACCGAAAACTCATCGGAGGATGAGCTATTTACTGGAACACAGGACTTCATCACCCGTAAAGTGAAAATACACCATTCTCATCATCTAGACCCCGAGATCTGGAAAACTGTTCTGAGTTTTATATATGTGTTCACTGTCTTTCTGATCACTGCCTTCATCATTGTAGTACCCCCCACTGCCCGACATTTTCCTGGACAATGTGCCGTTCATATCATGGGCCTTTCACTGATTGGATAACTACCCTTTTCTTCCATAAGCATAGGTAAACATATCAAATATCACAGAATTCCTGTGTTATAACATCATGTTTGATTTTGATTTTAAATTTAAATCATTGTGAATTTAAAACTTACATTTGCTTATCATCTTATTTTTAACCCTTAAAAGTCTTTAAAAAATGGTTAAATGGCTCCCACATTTTATCAGATTTCTACTGTAATTAAACCCATTGATTTCAAGTATTAAATGATTTTTCATCTTAGATTCATCTTGATGAGGAGAATGTTTTCCTTGCTGGGGACCCTTTTCCTGCTGCGCAGTGTGTGCATGCTGATCACCTCTCTCTCTCAGTGCCAAGTGAACATCTAGCTTGTGAGAAGAAGGTTTGTACTTAATTACTGTAACCGTATTATATTGGCGGGTACGATATTTTGTGGAAATTGGTTTTTGAACAAGTTGGCGTAGATTTGAATTAGCGCATTCTTGAATGTGACTATTCTTATACATACATGCATGGCATTTAGCGAAGTACATGTACTTGATTTAGCAGAAGTTGCATTCCGCCAAAAGCGCTAAATAGTATACACAATCAAATGAAGTACGTTTACAGTATTCCATATCAAATTTGCAAACATACATCATAGTTATATCAACAGCAATAAAAAAACACATTTGAAATGGATTGTAACAATGATAGCAATATAATTCTTACTTACTAGTCTGCCTTAAAATTAGTTGATTACTGTAATAGAAGAAATATTTTTGGGGGGTTACCGTTGAATTACTGTACTTCATTGTTTAAATCTCTCGAAGAAATTACTGTTTATTTTCATGTTTAATGTCCTTATACATGTATTTTTGAAACAATGAAATAAGAAATCCCCACAGATTTATTGGTTTTGCAAATCAAGGAAAATCTATTCCCAATATAATTTCTGTTTCTATAGTTCTGTATATCAGTAAATTTATTCCAGTCATATGGAGACGTTTGGGCCAAGCTAAAGCGAGCCTTTGAGATCTGGTCGGGTCTGGGAATGACCACGACTGGTGTGAGGACCTGTGGGGACTACATGTTTAGTGGGCACACCGTCATCCTAACTATGCTCAACTTCTTCATTACTGAGTGTAAGTCAAACATGACACATGATATATTTATAAGTACATGTACCAGGCAATAGTATACAGTTGTTGACTTGGGTCGAGGGCAACAGTTGATCTGTCGGACCGGCTCGCAAACTGTTGCCCAAGGCCGAAGGCTGCGGGCAACAGTTTGCGAGGCGGTCCTGCCCGAGACACAGTCAACAACTGTTCTGTTATACCCCTTCTAATCATTAACACGTTTTCGTGGAATGTGACGTCACCGGTCAACAAACTTTTTTAACAGTCAATTGTAACAGTTCCAATCTAACAGTCCCAGTCCAGCAGTCAAAATGCTGGACTTTTTTTTGTATAGAGTTATATAGTAACTGTTTTACAGGGGTATAACAATCTGTATTATAAACTGTTTTGCCTGTGGTTAGGCATCGCTGTGATAAATGCCAATTTACAACAGTACCAGTATTACATATTTGGTCACCTTTTTGATTATTTGTAAGTTTAGAATATTGTTTTACAGCAATTATATCTTATTGTTGATATTTTAAAACCAGTGGTAGCAGCATTTTAAAAAGTTTTTAAATGTGTGTTTGCTTGGTTAATCATAACATGGTTACCATGTCTAGTAAAATTCTCCATTCTTGTTATCATCTTAAATTATATGCATTTTCTTAAAAATGTTAGTCTTCTGTTTTAGGGCTTTGAGAAAAGTAATGAATATTGATACATTGTACTTTGTACAGTATTACCAGTACAAAAAATTGCATTTTTAAAAAATTATGAAAAAGAGAGAGAGATAAAGTGAAATACATTAGAAAGACAATTTTTGATAATTGCCAAATTCATTTTGTTTGATAGACACTCCACGCAAACTGTACTACCTTCACACCTGTAGCTGGATGGCTAACATGTTTGGAGTGTTTCTAATCCTAGCCGCACACGAACATTACTCCATCGATGTTTTCGTTGCTTTTTACCTCACCTCACGACTGTTCTTGTATTATCACACGCTGGCCAACAATCGATCGTTGATGGATCGTGACAAAGGGCGCAGGCGCTTTTGGTTCCCCCTGTTCTCTTTCTTTGAATCTAAATGTGACGGGGTGGTCCCAAATGAGTTTGAATGGCCAGTGCCAAGGATGATTAAGGGCATTAAGAACTCATTTGGGTATGCCACGCCTCTTAAGCCAAAAACAAATTGAGCTCAGGGATTTTTGCTCCTTGTTTTCGTATACATGCTTTTTTGAAATGGGGAATATACAATCATGTTAATCTTTTGAATCAATTTATTTTAACAAAGGTTGAAATTCTATATTACATGTTATAATATCATTGTAAATGATTGGATGTATACATTTTTGGTTTGATTTAAGGCAATATGAGCTGCAATTTTCATATTGAAGATTTCTAATATTAAAAATGTAATTTACCTTACTACTGAAGCCAAATTACACTTTGTCATTAGATCTAAATATACAAAACTGGTTTGCTATTTATTCCATGAGTCAGAAATTTCCTCTCTCTGGTTAAAAAAATTGATTTATCACTTCTGAAGGAATTACTGGCAAGTTAAAAATATAGTCATTAAATGTATACATGTACATTTGGCATATTTTGCTGCAAAATTATTTTTTTTAAATTACAGCTCATATTGCTATATTGTTTAATTCAGTTTTACAAACTTACAAACTATTTTCACTATAGACAATATTATCATAGCTAGAGGCAAATCACCTATGTGAAACCTAGCCAGATTTACATTTATTACTGTTTGATATTACATACCAGTATATGTTTGCTAACCTGAACATAAAATCATTCCTCAAATGTGATAATTTTCTTTAAAAAATTTGCTTTTTATCAAAAAAAGAGAAAAGTGGTATTAACAAAGTGTTTTTTGAATATGATGCAAGTAATGTTTTAAGGTAGTGCTAAATGCAACTAAATTTGCACACAAACACATAATTATAAATCTTCACGTGGATAATCGTTTTATACAATATTAAAGTTATCAGTGAATGTGCCACAATAAACATGATCATATGTTTTCAATAAAGTCAATATTAATGACACGCATATATATCTATTTATAAATATTTATCTAAATATTATTATTTTTATAACATCGCAATATATATAATAATAATTTATAATAAATAATATAGGTGCGAAACGTCTCAGCGCGAAAGGTCTTTAGGAGCGAAGCGTCTCAGCGCGAAACGTCTATAGGAGCGAAACGTCCCGTTACCATTGTAAATTTGCACTAGAGTTTGCATAGGATAATACTTTATACAATGCAGCCTGTCTCCCTTAAATATTTTCTTATTAAAATAGGAGGGAATGTGTTTGATACTTCCTGTCCGTTTCCATAAAATGTATTATTTTTCAAACTTTTTTTTAACTCTATCTGAACATAACTTTAACATATACAGGTTTATCGGCAGCTGTATAGCATGCCAATGTTTACAAATGATAAACAAAACCAATTCATGCGCCGAATCAACACCTTTGCTATGTCATAGCACTTTTTTCTCTTCTATTCACTATATATCTCTTTTAACTGTCTTCTGCAGGGGTAAAGTATTATTAAATAATCCTAATGGACAACAAAGCACTTAAAGAAAACAAGTTAAAAATACTATCAGTAAACTGCCAAGTTAATGACTTCCATAAGAGGAAAGATGTTTTCAGAAATCTTAAAATAAAAAACCACAATATTTATTTCTTGCAAGATACACATTTTAGTGAAAAAGATGAAATGTTGATACAATCTCAATGGGGAACTAAATCTTTCTTTAACTCATTCAGAACAAACTCTAAAGGGGTGGCAATTCTTTTAAATAACAATTTTGAATGTAAAGTACATAACATAGATAAAGATGATAGTGGTAATTATCTTATATTAGACACTACTGTTGAAAATATGCACCTTTTACTGGTAAATATATATGGCCCAAATTCAGATACACCAAATTTTTACTCAGAATTAAGGAATAAAATTGACTCTTATCTTAATACACAACATATTATAATTGGAGGTGATTTCAATTTAGTAATGAATAAAGACTTAGACTCTATGAATTATAAACATCTGAATAACCCAAAAGCAAGAATAGAAGTTTTGAAATTAATGGAGACATTTAATCTTGTGGACATATTTCGGGAAAATAATGCAAATTTAAAAAGATACACATGGAGAAGGAAAAGTCCTATAAAACAAGCCAGATTAGATTTTTTCCTTATATCTGAAACTCTAACAAATAGAGTACCACATGTACAATTTGAAAATAGCTATCGTTCAGATCATTCCCCAGTAATTCTTGAATTTAAAGTAAATGAATTTATGAATGGGAAAGGCTTTTGGAAATTCAACAATTCCCTATTAGTTGATACAACATATATTAACTCTATAAAAAAAATAATTAGGGAAGTAAAAAGACAATATGTTTGTCCTATATACAATATAGATAATTTAGATAATATAAGAAATGAAGATATCCAATTTATAATTGATGATCAACTTTTTATAGATATTCTTCTTACTGAAATAAGGGGTAAATCCATTTCATATTCTGCTTTTAAGAAAAAAAAATCAAATGAAAGAGAAAAGGAATTAGAAAATGAGATTACATGTCTTGAGCAGAACTTCACGGAAAACTCCTTAGATTTATTATCGAACAAACAAGATGAGCTTCTCAACATAAGAAAAAATAGATTAAAAGGTCAATGTATCAGGTCAAAGTCTAAATGGATTGACGAGGGAGAAAAGCCGTCCAAATATTTCATTAACCTAGAGACTAGGAACTACATAAGTAAACAAATACCAAATATTGAAAAAGATGATGGGTCGGTTATTTTCGATCAAATGAAAATATTAAAAGAAACTAAATCTTTTCATGAACACTTGTATAAGAAAAGAGAAATTATAAATGAAGAAAGTATCCATGAAAAGTTAAAAAAAAATTAAGTTTCCTAAACTTAATAGAGAAGAGTCAAATACCCTGGAAGGTCCTTTAACTGATACAGAAATTCTGAATTTCCTTAAGAAAATGAAAAATGAAAAAAGTCCTGGCCCTGATGGTTTTACAAGTGAGTTCTTTAAATTCTTCTGGAGAGACTTAGGAATATTTATCACAAGAGCAATAAACCACTCTTTTCAAATAGGAAACTTTTCAGAAATAAATAAACTAGGTGTTATTACATGCATTCCCAAATCTGGAAAACCTAAACAATTTCTGAAAAATTGGCGTCCCATTACTTTACTAAATGTTATTTACAAGCTAGCTTCAGGAAGCTTAGCTGAACGCATGAAAACTATTCTAGATAAATTGATAAATAATGATCAGACTGGATTTTTGAAGGGAAGATTTATTGGGGAAAATATAAGACTTATATATGACCTTATGTATTATACAGAGCATTACAACATACCCGGCCTTTTAATGTTAATTGATTTCGAAAAGGCTTTTGACACCATCTCATGGAGTTTTATCTCAAAAACACTAGATTTTTTTAATTTTGGACCCTCCTTCAAAAATTGGATAAAAACATTCTATAACGGAATTAAGGCATGTGTGATTCAAAATGGTATAATTTCAGAATACTTTTATCCAGAAAGGGGCTGTAGACAAGGTGACCCAATATCTCCATATCTCTTTCTTCTCTGCGCTGAGATTTTAGGAATATTAATAAGAAATGAAAAAGACATCAAAGGTATAAATATTGATGGGGAAGAATACAAAATATCTCAATATGCAGACGACACATCAATTATAATGGATGGTACACCACAATCATATGATGGCATTCTTAGGGTTTTAGACTTTTTCGCACAAGTATCAGGCTTAAAAATAAATTTTACAAAATCAAAAATGGTTTGGATTGGTAGCAAAAAATTTTCAAAGGATGTATTTCATCATTCACGATGGAAACTTAGTTGGAACAATTTAAATTTTGAGCTTCTAGGTATCAAATTTTCAGTTACATTAGATGAAATGGAAGAATTAAATTATTTACCAAAATTGTCTGAAATTAGAAGATTGATAAATCAGTGGAAGTTAAGAAAATTAACACCAATTGGTCGAATTACGATAATCAAGACACTAATAATACCAAAGCTAAATCATTTGATACTAGCATTACCCAACCCAAAAACTGAATACCTAAAAACTTTTGAACATGATATTTTTCATTTCCTATGGGGCTGTAAAGTTCATAAAGTAAAGAAAAGTACAATCATACAAGATTATAATCATGGGGGTCTCAAAATGGTTGATTATGGAAATTTTATCACAGCACTCAAAGCTACTTGGATGAGAAGACTAATTAAAACTGATACAAAATTGGTAAAGCTTTTAGAATCAATTTTGAAAATAAGTATCTCTGAAATATGGAGAAATGGTCCTGATTATTCGTACCTTCTATGTAAAAATTTAGAAAATTCTTTTTGGAAAGAAGTACTCCTCAGCTGGTTAGAAATAATTGAACAAACACCACTTAGTAAACCCCAAATTATAAATGATAATATATGGCACAATCCCAAAATCACCATAGACAATAAATCAATATTTATCAAAAGTTATGTTAATAAAGGATTTATTTTTGTTAGTGATCTGCTTAATATAGATGGAACATTTAGAAACTTTGATGAATTGAAACACATTAATCCAAAGACAAATTTCATAGAGTATGCAAGTTTAAGAACTGCAGTTACAACCAGACTACATACACAATATATACACTTACCAAACCTACAGAACACATTACAATATGGACCAATTGTCCCTAATCATATTCTATTGTTTATTAATACTGGTAAAGGTTGTAAACCCATGTACAACATATTATTAGACAAAAAAAGAGAAATATGTACATCAATATCAAAATGGAGAGAAAAGGGTTATAACTATTCACAAACTTCTTGGAGTAGAATTTTTGAACTCCCTTTTAAGTGTACACAGGAATCAAAACTACATTGGCTGCAATATCAAATACTTCATAGGATTGTCCCTACAAATAAATATCTTTTTAATATAAAAAAAAAAGCAGAATCTGCTGTTTGCACCTTTTGTAAAAAAGATGAAGAAAGTATTAGTCATTTATTTTATGAATGTAATATAGTAAAAGAATTGTGGTGTGATGTTGAAGAGTGGATTTTTACACAGTTTGAATTCTCGATTACATCTGATATTCAATCAGTTCTTTTTGGAAAATACAAAAATAAAGAAAGTTATAAATTTTTTAACCTGATAGCTCTTATTGTGAAGCAATATATTTTTTCATGTAAATATAAAAGTAATCCGACACCAAATATACATGCCTTGAAAAAGGTCATAACAGAAAGAATCTTAACTGAAAAATATTTGCTGTTGAAAAGATGTAATTATAAGGAATACGAAAGCCACTGGCAGAATATCTGTGAAAAATTGTAGTTATAGAGATAAGTTTAATTTTTCTGTTTTTTGTTTTTTTGATCGATGTGAACTCTCATATCATTTCATTTGTTTTCAGTATAACATAGTCTATACTTGTATTGTAATCCACCTGCATAATCTCTCTCTCTCTCTCTCTCTCTCTCTCTCTCTCTCTCTCTCTCAAAATCAGCTTCACTTCATATGAAATATACAAAACTGTACTATTAAGTAGAAATAGTATAAAGACTATGTAATATGTTTATGAAAATGTTACAATCATTATTATGTTACATATGTACATATGTTGTGAAATGAAAAACCCAATAAAAAAAAAAAAAAAAAAAAAAAAAAAAAATTGCACACAAACACACACTATATATATATCTTATTGAACTAGTGAGGAAAGCTTTTAACTAGAGAGGAGTGCATTGTCTTCTTTTGCTTCTATCCACACTGTGGAGTCATTTGAATTGTGGAGGAGAATTTTCATGGGTTATTAGTTTTTCAATTAGTATGTTTGGTTGTTATTTCAGGGATTTGCTTGTAATTATAAGAATGAATACTGTGTGTTATATAATTTGTGAAGATTAATTGTACCCACAAAGTCCGTGAAAATTGTTGTACCCACAAAGTCTGTGAAAATTGAGCCCCCACAATTCATAAATGATTCCGAAAAATTACTATTTGTGACTATAAGAAAACAGGGCCTCAAATTAAAAGTTATTAAATGCTGATTAAAAAATCTTTATCACACAAAAGTGATACTGAATCATCAATTGACCTACGATTACAATCGTTGAATTACTAACACACAGAAACAATCACTCAGTAGGTTGAAGGCAAGCTCCTTTGTAAGAGAATATTCTAAAGTTTATTGTAGATACCGTTATAATTATGTGTATTCTTTTTTTTCTTTTTTAGTAGAAATTGTAAAGTACATATAATGTACCTCATCTATGTACATGTACATGTAATGTACCGTACTCATGGATGTAAAATTAGCGAACTTCTGCAGTATTGACTTGACTATGCCATGCATTAAACAAATGATAATAGAAGATGGTTTATTTATTTTTTGCACATATTGTTTACTTTACATTTTCTGAACATATTTTACCATGTGAGTGCCATGAATGTTTTATACTTATTGAAGAGCATGTACAATAAACAAGTTTGTATTTAGAAACATGTTGCTTTGTATTAAATATTTGGGAGTTGATTTTAATCAACTCTCCTATGCAGTTACTCAGACAAACCGAAAGTGAAACAGTGTTTGGACCTCAGCACAAATCATTGCTGCTGACAAGACTTAGTTCTTGAAAATAATTGATAAATTCAATGTAATGTATGCTAAAGCATTGTTTTTCAAGGAAACGTATTTATAAATACCTTGAAAATCGTCAGATTTTAAATGGTACGAACAATTTAAATATATTTTGTAGTCGTATGTATTCGTACGCCAGGGTTCAATATAGTCTCGTTCAACTCGACGCTCGGCTGTCTCCGTAAATCCTTGTCGGAGATTTACGGTGTCAGCCGAGCGTTTGGTTGAACGAGATTAGAGTTCAATATTGCTTGGATCCATACAATTTTCGAGATATATTTATTTTATTTTTATTTTTATTTTATTTATATAAACATAGTTTGATTGAATTAATTTTATCTTTAAATATATTTAACATGATTCATATGGGGGTTTCTCGACATTCTTGTCGAAAAACTCATATTATAAAAATGTGCGTAATTCAAATTAGAAACTACATGTACTTGTCATGCAAAATAACATATCATTGATTATAAAATAAATAAACATTGACAAAATCAACTCCCGTCAGTTCTTCAGTACTTTGATTATTATAAACAACTAGATTGACCAAATCCTGATAAAGGTGTTTTGTCACAATTTTGGTCAAAATTCAATCAAAATTTTAGTGTTGGTCGTCGAACTAAGCGAGATACTCACAATTCTCTATGTAAACACAGCTCAGGTCATGTTTTTGTTTACATTTTTAATGTTGACAAGGAAATTACAGGATTAGACTTAAGATAATTGTGACCAACGCTAGGAACTGTTTATTTGTGTTTAAAATGAATTAGCAGATAGAAAAAGTTTATAAAAAAGAAGTTTTACTGTATATTGAAACAATGTAAACAAAATTATGGCCCGAGCATTGTTTACACAACAAAGAATTGTGTGCTCTGTATCTTGCTTAAACTTCTACAGCTGACGTTCAAATTTTGATTGATCATTAAAAATTCTTCACTAAAACATTGTAAACAAAAAAAAAGAAGATAAAAATTAACCAAAATCGTGACCATGCCCCTTAAAGGACCCTCTACACACTGATATCATCCTTCTCCTCCTGCCCAATTATGACAAATAACTTGAATGGTTTTGATGTTGAACTGAATTTTGGTGCCTAGGTTAAACTCTACTATGGGCGGCGACAGGGTAAAAAAGAGGTTTATGAAAAACAAACAAGTAATTTTTAAAAACATACTAAAATACGAGACAGACCAGGTTAAAACAAAACTTAACAGCCTCTTTTACAAAATCAACAGACACTGATGCAAAACAATCACCTATGTAAAATTCTTTTTATCTTTTTTGCATATATGGATTCTGAAATCTTCGAATTTTTGTGAGTTTTACTTTTTAGCTCACCTGAGCCAAACGCTCAAGTGAGCTTTTCTGATCACAATTTGTCCGTTGTCTGTCGTCGTTGTCGTTGTAAACTTTTCACATTTTCATCTTCTTCTCAAGAACCACTAGGCAGATTTCAACCAAATTTGGCACACAGCACCACTAGGTGAAGCGGATTCAAGTTTGTTCAAATGAAGTGCCACACCCTCTTTAAAGGGGAGATAATTAAGAATTATTGAAAATTTGTTGGTATTTTTCAAAAATCTTCTTCTCAAAAACTATTCGGCCTGAAAAACTTAAATTGTGTGGAGGCATCATCAGGTAGTGTAGATTCAAGTTTTTTCAATTCATGGTCCCCGGGGGTAGTGAGGGGCCATAAGAGGGGGATCAAGTTTTACATAGGAATATATAGAGAAAATCTTTAAAAATCTTCTTCTCAAAAATTATCAGGCCAGAAAAGCTCAAATTAAAATGGGAGCATCCTCAGGTAGTGTAGATTCAAGTTTGTTCAAATCACGGTCCCCGGGGGTAGGATGGGGCCACAATTGGGGGATCAAGTTTTACATAGGAATATATAGAGAAAATCTTTAAAAATCTTCTTCTCAAAAACTATTAGGCCAAAAAAGCTCAAATTCAAATGGAAGCATCCTCAGAAAGCGTAGATTCAAGATTATTCAAATCATGGTCCGCGGGGGTAGGGTGGGGCCACAATTGGGGGATCAAGTTTTACATAGGAATATATAGAGATAATCTTTAAAAGTCTTCCTCTCAAAAACTATTAGGCCAGAAAAGCTCAAATTTGAGTGGAAGCATTCTCAGATAATGTAGATTCAAGTATGTTCAAATCATGGTTCCAGGGGATAGGGTGGGGCCACAATAGGGGGATCACGTTTTATATAGGAATATATATAAAAAAAACTATTAGGCCAGAAAAGCTCAAATTAAAATGGAAGCATCATCAGGTAGTGTAGATTCAAGTTTGTTCAAATCATGGTCCTCGGGGGTAGGGTGGGGCCACAATTGTGGGATAAATTTTTACATAGGAATATATAGATAAAATCTTTTAAAAAATTTCTTTTAAAAACTATTTGGCCAAGAAAGCTCAAATTGGCGTGTAACCATCCTCAGATAATGTAGATTCAAGTTTGTTCAAATCATGGCCCTGGGGGTAGGGCGGGGCTACAATGGGGGATAAATTTTTATATAGAGAGAAAATCTTTAAAAGTCTTCCTCTCAAAACTATTAGGCCAGGAAAGCCCAAATTTGAGTGGAAGCATCCCCAGATCATATAGATTCAAGTTTGTTTAAATAATAGTCCAGGGGTAGGGTGAGGCCACAATGGGGGATGAATTTTTACTTAGGAATATATAGAGAAAATCTTTAAAAATCTTCTTTTTAAAGAAGATTTTTGGCCAGAAAAGCTTAAACTTGTGTAGAGGCATCCTCGGGTAGTGTAAATTCAAGTTTGCAAAATCACAGTCCCTAGTGGTAGGGCGGGACCGTGATGGCGGTTTGAATTTTTTACATAGGAATACATAGAGAAAATCATTAAAAATATTCTGGGAAAGTTTTCGGTCCAAAACTCAGTACTTAGGTTATGCAGATTTCATGATTCCCTAGAGAAAAGTGGGGCCACAAAATGGGGGGGGGGGGGGGGGGGGGGTATTGGAGAAGTAAAAACATAGTAAGTTTACAGATAGTGAGACAGATGGATGCCATACAAAAGGTGAACAGAAAAGGTCAGGAGTCTTCAGCTCAGATAAACTAGAAATGAAATTAAAACATAGGTAATCATAGATTACTAAGCTCACCGAGACGGAGCATCACCCTTATGAGACATCACCTTCATAAGACCACCTTTATCAATTTATATGAAAATCATACTTTATGATCTTGGATATTCATGGATTCTGTTTTGACAAAATATCGTATATCATCTGATAATTTTTTTTATGATAATCATATGTTAATATGTTAATCAATACAATGATATAAAATTAAATATTGCATCATGTCATATTTCTAATATAATATATTAATAATATCATATAATAAATAAAATACCGTAATAAACAATAATGAGATTTGATATTGTAACGTATGATATGACATTGTATTGTGTTATACCTTATTGAATTTGATCACATAATACAATATCATAAAATATAATACAATATAGTATCATATTACAATATCATATTACATAATACATCATAACACTGAAACATGATATTATATTGTATAATGATATTGTATTGAATGACACTGAAACATATTTGATACATTATATGATATTATATCATATAATACAATATAATTTGATTCCAACATTGTATCTTATCAAATGATACAATATTATGTGATATGGTAAAATATTATAAAATACATTATTATATTATACATATTGCATCATATGACACAATAAAATATATTACAATATCATATAATACAATTTCATGTGATATGATAATATATCATATAAACCAATATCATATCATACAATATCGTATGATACAATATTATATAATATTACAATATCATATAATACAATTTCATGTGATATAATTCTATATTACTGAAACCAATATCATATTATACAATATTGTATGATACAATATTATAGAATATACAATATTGTATCATAGGATACAATATAATATTTTGCAATATCTTATGTAATTGTATCATGTGATAAAATAATAAATTAAAAAATACAATATAATATTATACAATATTGTATCATAATATACAATTCTATACATAACAATATCATGATACATAATCATATCATAAAATATCAAAAAAATTGATACAATATCATATCGTATCGTGTAACTTTTTTATAATATAACATATGATATCATATTGTATCATATCAAACAATATTGTTTCATATCATACAATACTTTATCATAGGAATCATGTTATATCATTTATCAACAAACACATCTCTCTATCGAGCTGGTTTGAGTGAGGTAGGAGATTTCTTTAGCATCCTTGATAATGGAGATCAGGCTCTGCTTCTGAAGCAACCTCTGCATTTAATTTATAATAAAGTTAAATCAACTATGCAAGCTATCATCTATAAAACATGTGACTTGTTCCAAAAAACTAAACCTCATCCAGCATCCGAAACCTATGGTTCAGATTCAGCATTCAAGCCCATCAGGTGCATTTGTATCATAAGACGCATCATCCATGCAATTTTGGTGAAGTTTGGACCAGTAATAACTAAGATATAATCATCAGAGGGCACTAGCAATTAAAACCTTAACCTCCTCCAGCATCCGCAACCTATGGCTCAGATTCAGCATCCATGCCTGTCAGGTGCATCTGTATCATAAGACACACCATCCATTCAAGTTTGGTGAAGTTAGGACCAGTAATAACTAAGATTTATTTTTTAGCATCCTTGATAATGGAGATCAAGCTCTGCATCTGAAGCTACCTCTGCGATTCATTCATATTACAGTTAAATCAACTATGCAAGTTTGAAATAGTACTATCATCTATTAAACATGTGACCTGTTCCTAAAAACTTAACTTTATCCAGCATCCGAAACCAGACTATGCATTCAAGCCTGTCAGGTGCATCAGTATCATAAGACACACCATCCATGGAAGTCTGGTGAAGTAAGGACAAGTAATAACTAAGATATCATCATCAGAGGGCACCTGTTTCAAAAACTTTATCTAACCAGCTCTTAAAACCTTAACCTCCTCCAGCATCCGAAACCTATTGCTCAGATTCAGCATTCAAGCTTGTCAGGTGCATCAGTATCATAAGACGCACCATCCATACAAGTTTGGTGAAGTTAGGACCAGTAGTAACTAAGATATAATCATCAGAGGGCACCTGCAACAAAAACTTAACCAGCTCTAAAAACCTTAACCTCTTCCAGCATCCGAAACCTATTGCTCAGATTCAGCATTCAAGCTTGTCAGGTGCATCAGTATCATAAGACGCACCATCCATACAAGTTTGGTGAAGTTAGGACCAGTAGTAACTAAGATTAATCATCAGAGGGCACCTGCAACAAAAACTTTAACCAGCTCTAAAAAACTTAACCTCTTCCAGCATCTGGAACCTATAGCTCAGATTCAGCACTCAAGCCTGTCTGGTGCATCAGTATCATAAGGCACACCATCCATGCAAGTTTGGTGAAGTACAGACCAACAGTAACTAAGATACTGCTATCAAAGGGCACCTGCAACAAAAACTTTAACCTGGTCCAACAACCTTAACCTCCTCCAGCATCTGAAATTTAGGACCCAGATTCAGCATCCAAGTCTTTCAAGTCCATAAGTAGGTCCAGATGCATCATCCATGCAAGTTTGGTGAAGATAGGACAAGTAATAGCTTAGATACAGGACCTGCAACAAAAACTTTAACCAGGTCCGGACGCCGACGCCACCGCCGACGCCGAGGGTATAGCATAAGCTCTCCTTGACTTCGTCTCGGTGAGCTAAAAAGAAATGTTTTTGTTATTTATTTAATCAATTTGTTGTAAATACTTTGAACAGTCTGAAAGAAACATTCATATGTTTGCTTAATCATTAGACTTTGTAAAATGTATGGATACAAACAGTTGATTTCTGTTTATTTTATTGTATAGTTTGAAGGATATATAATATATTTATGATGAAAAAGAAAAGAAAAAAAACTTTTAGCGGAGGATCAGAAATCCATAAATCTAGAGCTGTACATGCAATTTACATATCAATAGAATTAATTAATACACAAGAGGTAATCATGATATTGACTGATACAAACTTATACATGTAGAATACAAATATAAAGAAATACTGTTAACCAACATATATCTTTAATACATAATTTATTTTCTTTCTCTGCATGCAATCAACTAATTATATTTACTAAGCCTATGAAAATAATTAAACAATAAAATTCTTTCTTGGTGATTTATGCGGGATATAACGGTGGGGACATTGCAGAAAAAAATACATAACCCGCGTTAGCCGGATATGTAATATTTTTCTGCAATGCTCGCTACCTTCATTACCCACATAAATCTTAAAAGAAAGAATATTGTTAATTTATAGTCCATATATGAGTACTTGCATAAATGCACTGAAAGGTACGAGACACATGTTTTATGTCTATTAGTCATTTGATCATAACTTCAACATGGAATTTCTAGACATGTTCATTCTTTGTCAATCTAATGTACTTCGTTATAATTGTGAATTTTCATAACCAGGCGTAAGGTAATCGTAATGATTTTCCTCTAGTTCTTGATATTGAGTGCCATCGTTTGCATCAATTTGTTGCTGCA
Organism: Magallana gigas; assembly: GCF_902806645.1. Taxonomy (NCBI): domain Eukaryota; kingdom Metazoa; phylum Mollusca; class Bivalvia; order Ostreida; family Ostreidae; genus Magallana; species Magallana gigas. Next base: position 32,144,637 of record NC_047568.1, read on the forward strand.
GTGCTGAGGAGTCGACTGTTTTGACATAATGTAAAGAATGCATCTCCTTTACAAGTTTTAGATTTCTCCTAAAGAATAAATAGTTTAAAAAAAGTTTAACATAAAACATACAATGAAACAAGTTCCCAAATAATTCATAAACAAACCCAATAACTGAACATTATACATATATGTGCTTATAGCATAACTAATTTTACAAATGGAATTCTATTAGGTGTCATCGAACACCTGTCTATATTAATGTGCATTAAAGTACACCATAATCAAAGTACTTTCTTCGTTTCAAAATGTTCAACTATTACAATATTTGATCAAAAAATATGTTTTAAAATTTTTGGAGAGGTAAAAATTAATAAAAAAACCCATCAGGATTCGATCTCACAATTATAGATTCGTAGTTAACCCTTAAATTATTGCGCTATGCTGTTCGGTCACAATATCGGTAAAAAAGTTTATTAAATCATGCTTAAGTTTGTGGTCAGACTGTTATGACCTCCTTTTGAAGGAGAGCTTGAAATTTGAATTTGAATAGTAAAATACCCTAACTTAAAAGATATAATATATGTTTTTCTAAATTAAATAATAATGTACATCTAAACAAACCATATCTTAAAAATTTTATGCCGATCCAATGGTTAATTTTTTGACCATATAGTCTTCTAAAGAATAATTAATTTTTTAGATGCTCTCTCTCTCTGTCTCTCTGTCTTCCTCGATATCTCTCTCTCTATATATAATTTATATTTACCTTCTAAATATGCAGACAATGGTGACTAAAAGAATGATGAGCACCCCCGTAAACGACAATCCAATAATATAGTAAACGATTTCATTGTCTGTATGGTCATTGTCTTCATTTGTCGCTGAACTACTAGCTACAACAGTAAAAACACAAGAGCTCATATCATAGTTATTGATCTTTATTTTAATATTGTATATAAATGGGTGGTTTTCCCCATCTCATAATATCATGCTACAATTATATATAATACGACATTAATTTCACACTGTAATGTATAATACAATATCATATTGTACAATATGATATAATATCTAATAATTCGATATAATCTTATCATAATATAATATAATTATATTGTGAAATGTGATATATTATTGAATATGTTACTTGATGTTGTATTTTTGCTATAAATATGAAATGTTCTATAACATAATAGATATTGTTTTATATAATATGATATCATATATATTATAAGATATTAAATTATATAAAACAATATGGTGTCGAATGATATTGAATTAAATACTGCGATTTTTATCATATGATATAATATTGTTTAATAAAGTTATATTATACAATATTGTACTATTTAATATGGTATTATATTTTCATATTGTAGCACATATGAATCCGTATTATAACATATGATACAAATTTTATTTTATCACATTGCAAAATATCATATGATACAATAAAAAAATTAAATATCATATAATACAATATCATACCAAACAATGAAATATAACTAGATACATATATCATATGGTATTGTACAATGTAATATTACAGAATACCATATCTTATAATACTTCACAATATTTAGATACAATGCTGTATTATTAAAGGAAGTGAACATGAAAAAAATAATTGTTGCTTAATAAATTATAAAAGCCTTTTGAAACTTAAAAATGAGGTCTGTTACCTATTTGTTTATTTCTATCAAGAGATTTTATCAATTTAACACTCTCAGTGAAAGGTTTATGGAGGTAATCCATTATTCCCCAGCATGCATCTGTTCTCTGACGTAGATAAGCCACATTGCTGCTGGTGACTGGGTCAATGTTGGAACTAGGCCAGTGTTTATGTACAGAGTTGATAAAAGTTACAAAGAAAAAATATGCCTTGATGTGAAGAAAAATTTTGTGTACTGTCATGAGAAGACAAGGATTTAGTACATTTCTATAAATGAACCTCAGATAACTATTCATGATTTGTACAAAAAATGAATATAGATAAATTAATTTGTGAAATATAAGACCATATCACATTCCAGATGTTTGTACGGAGATGCATGTGGCAGTCAGTGTTTACATAAATAAAATGCTGTTTTTAGATTTCAATTTAAATTAATATAGAATTGTAATTCCATTTTCCATGTGGGGTTTCTTACCGTTACTTTTTATTTAAATGCCCTGGAAATTTTTCTGATTTGTTTTTTTTTAAACATAAGATCTTGATGATATGTACGCCGGTTCTGTTTATGCTGTCAGAAGAATAACAGGACTAAGACACTTTTTAAAAGTCAGGATGCTGTGCAATGCACCTTGTGTGCTCATTTATGTAGCACACATAATTTTCAAACTCATAAACAAGAAATTCCCGAGTGCAAGAAAAAATAGGTCACAATAACATTGATCCACGGACATTCCATTCTAGTTACATGTCACATTAACTGCTGGTGGGAAAGCATCATTCTGAGATCCAAAATCTTCCTCCATAAACACTGTTTAAATGACAACTCTTTACATTCCTTTCAAGTTTCCATTCACATTTTGATGATGGCATTTTATCCCTGTTACTACACGTGTGTAAAATTGCAATGTGTCTCACTGACGGCAGCATCAGTGCTGCCCTCTCTTAGATGCTTAGAGATAACCCAGCAGGGAGGTAATGATTTTAACAATATGGCAGCGCTCATGGATTGCAAGAATTAGTTATTCTAAGTGGCATATCTTTTTACTGAGGAAAGCTCTGCCTAAACGGTTTTCAGATATCATTATACACATCAAACAGACAAATTTGAGCCCTTGATAATTTTTTCATGTTCACTTCCTTTAAATATAATACAATATCATTTCATATTTAAAACATTAATCATATATCATACTGTATTATACAATACTGTTTCATATTATATTATATGTAAAATAATGATATTCTTTTTATTTAACAATGATTATCGCATAATCAAGTTTGTGTAAGCTAGGACGATGTTTTTTTTAGCACCCTTGATAATGGAGATCAGGCACTGTATCTGAAACTAGCCTTTTGTTTTAAATCTGAATAAAAGTTACATGAGCAATGAAAGTTGGTTGAGCAGCATTTTTTCCTACAATCAAAGCTGCATTTAAGGTCAGACGACACATTACTCGAGCATCTTTTTTGTATCTCCTCGTAATAAAGAGATCCAATAAAAATAATTATTTTTATTAAGAGTTATCTTGATTATCTAGACGCTTAGGCAGGTTTAAGATTTAGGAACAACTCAAATTGTGTTAGGATACTAGAGCAGGTTACAAAATGATTAAATTCTGTTCATACTTTGTCAGAGTATAACAGTAAATAGTACAGTGGATATGTAAATAACTTAATTTAAAAATCAACTACATGAATAAAAGTACTAGTATCTATATGAACATGTAACCTGCTCCAAAACATTAACCTCATTCAGCATCCGATACCTATGGATTAGATACTGCATCAAAGCCTGTGGAGTGCATCAGTGTCACAAGATGCAACATGCATCCAAATATTGTGTTGATAAAACCAATAATATCTAAGATTTTTCAAAGGGCATCTGCTCCAGACACTTTAGCCAGTTCCGAAAGCTTTAACCTCATTTAGCATCCTTAACCTTTGGTCCGATACAGCAATTAAGCATGTCAAGGGCATAAATATGATAAGATGTACCATCCGTGCAAGTTTAGTGAATATAGGACTATTAGTAAATTAGCTATGGCCATCAAAGAGCACCTGCTCCAAAAACTTTAATTAAGCCTGCTCCAAAAACGCTAATTTTTCCAGCATCAGATACATATGGCTCAGATTCAGCATTCAAGTCTGTCAAGTGCATAGGTAACATGAGACGCATCATCCATGCAAGTTTGGTGAAGTTAATTAAAGCCAGAAGTGAGATATAGTACTCAAAAGGCGCCTGCTCAAAACACTTTCACCAGCTCCGAAACCTATGGCTCAGATTCAGCATTCAAGTATGTTAAGTGCACCAGTATCATTACGACGCACCATCTGGTCAGATTTATCGTTAAGACCAATAGTAAGTTTTGGTCATTAAAGGGCACCTGCTCCTAAAATTTTAACCAGCCTCAAAAACATTAAACTAGATAATCCAGTATCCGTAATCTACGGTCCTGATTGAGCAGGTCAAGTACATCAGTATCATAAGAGACACCATTCACCCAAGTTAAGTGAAGTTAAATTTAGTAGTATGTAAGATATAGTCATTAAAGGACACCTGCTGCATAAACTTTAACCAGCGCTTAAAGCATTTAATTTAACCTCATCAAGCATCCGAAACCTATGGCCTTCATTCAGCATTCAGACTGTCAAGTGCATCAGTACCTATCATATGATGCACCATCAATGTAAGTTTGGTAATGATAGGACCAGTAGTTATTTAGATATGTCTATTATCTACTTCAAAAACTTTAACCAGCTCCAAAAACCTTAACCTCATCAAGCGTCAAAAGTCAACGGGCCAGATTCAGCAGCCAAGTCTTTTAGGTTCATAAGTTGTTCTAGATGCACCATCCATGCAAGTTTAGTGAAGGTAGGATGTAATAACTTAGACAAAGGACTTGCTCCAAAATCTGAAAACTGTTCTGTCCAGGCTGACGCCGGGGGGATGGCATAGCTATAGCTTCCCCTGACTATTTCTTTGTGAGCTAAATAGGTGCTGTAATTTTAGACTCGTCTACAAATAACGTAGTAGATCAAAACTTACTAGTTTTGTTACTGACTGACAACAGAAATAAATTGGGTTGGATCATTTAATTGACGGCAAGCCCCCCGGTGGCTATTAAGGTGGATACTATTTATCAATATCTTGGTTTGAAAATTGTTTTTTTTTCTCTTGAAGTAATTAGATTGTGTTTTATTAGACTTGTGTAATAAAAAAAACCTTAAAATTCATATCTAATAATTTTTCCATCCCTTTTTCTCAGAATACCTTTTTAGCCAATTTCATTTTTAGCTGTTCCTTTTAACACATTGTTGAAGGAAAACAAGTAAATCTATCAATCTGTGTTTGTTAATCTATCAAAATTTACAAAAGTAAACATTCAATTATAAAAGGTGTACCTTTGCAGTCTGAGCTGCTAGGACTGGCTACAGTCTGTGTTGTGGATCCCTGGGGACATGGAGTACAGGAGGTCTGATCATCCTGATCCTGGTACGTTCCCACTGGACAATCCTCACAGATAAGGGTACTGCTATTGAAGAAATTTCCTGGACCACACTTGACTATACAAAAAGTAAGGAAAGTAAAAATGAACAGAAGGCCCATTTGCCACGTTACTCACCTGAGCAACCATAGCCATAATTAAGCCAGCTAAATGGAGTTATATACAAAATATCTGGATAATGAACTAAAGCAGAACCTGTATAAAAGATTTTCTAATTTTTCTCCAGAAATTCTTAAGGAATGAATTCAATATTTATCAGTTTTATACGATATAAAATGGTTTGGGACAGTTTACGCTTTATAAATCGCGAAGCGGTTTATAAAAAAGCGTAAACTGTACCAAACCATTTTATATCGTATAAAACTAATAAATATTGAATTCATTCCTTATAATTTAATTGTTTTGCTATCATTTGTTGATAAAAAACAGTCATTTGATCTATAAAATGACTTCAAATTGTACAAAATTCAAACGTTACGTCAGGCGGATTGATACGTTTTTGACGTTAGTCTTACTATGACGATGGCAACATTCTTTATTCGATACAAAATAAATTGTTCAACCAATCAGAAAGCGTGTTACACCCAGAATTAAATTATTTACATGTATATAGAACATTTATTTCCTTTTGTAACAGATAGATAGACTCCTGACAAAAATGATCATAAAATATCACTTGAGCTTTAAGCTCAGGTGAGGTAAAAGGTTTTAAGAGTCACTTGAGTGTCTGCATTTAATCTTGAAAACACAAGAGTTACCTGAAAAAAAATGTTAATGTATTTGATAACTAAGAAAAATAATGAGTACAAATCACCCCCCTGTCCCCTACCATTCATACCAATTTGTACTTCTTGATTTTAAGTACATTGTAGCAAGGAAATAAATGACCTAAACTGGGTTTTTTGTATACTGAAGTAGGCAAAATGGGAGTGAAAAGGATTACCTTGGTGTACAGATTTGTTGAAAGAATTGTAGCTCAATGAAGGAATTTGAATTGACAAATTAAGTATTCAATTTGGGCTTTACTACTGGTATTTTGATATTAGCTGTCTTGCTTATCATGACTATACTAGTGTTCTTTGTATTTGTCTATATTCCTTTTCTCCAACAGATACAGTATGTTTCAGATCAAAATAAAGAGATGCTTTAAAAGAGCAGTGCCAGATCCAGGATTTGATGAAAGGGGGACCCAAAAGGTCAGGGGTGCAGGGTCTGAGGCCTATAATTGTTCCAGAGCAAAGCCCTGGTAGGGGGGCCCAGGGGGCAAAACGCCTGGAAGCTCCATGGTTTTGTTTTATCTTAAAAACACTTTTTAAAGGTATTCTAGCTATACTTGACGTACAGTAAGATTTGATTTATTGTAGTACGACTATCTTTTATGTTTGAATTTGATCACAAAGAAAGGGCATCACACCCTCCCCCTCTGCCCCTTCTAAATCTGCCAGTAAAAAGGAGAGTAAAAAAGTTGTTTCAAGTAAAACCATACCACAATAGCCATCCACCACTGATTGTCTGTTCGGACAACTTTCAAAAAAGTCAGTAGTAAATGAGTTCAGGTCAGGTGATCCATTCGGAATTGTCATCTACAAGTTGATAAGTATTTTATCATCACTCGTGGAGATCAAAATAATTATAGTTTGATTGTAAATTTTCCATTGATAGTTTGTTTTTACTGCCTAAAATCCCAAAATTTTCAGAGTTTTGTGTTCAATGAGTTGACACAATTTGACCATGCAAAAAAAATTTAAAAATAATGCATAAATCGTTGTTTATTTTGGATTAAATATTTTGATCACAGGAAGACCATGATAACCACGGAAGCTTGTACCAGCAATACTTTTAACACTTATCTAACTATAATTTAAAAGAAAATGATAATATATATAACTATGTTTATTTATAAAAAACTTTAATCCAAAACCAAACAATGATTAAAAGAAATTATTGTTCGATATTATAATTAAAAATATATAAAATATTGAACAAATAATTCTATGTACCACATAACATGTGTACAGAATAACCACATTATTATCCATAGAGACTACCGTAAGAAATTTGCTGAAAAGATTTTGTTTGTAACTGGATTTCACTGAAATGCAGCTGTGAATGTTAAAATTTGAAGCATACATATAGTAAGTGGGTCCTTGTTGATAATAAAATGTAATAAAAATATTCTTGCGCTTATTGTTCAGTTTTAAGAAAACAAGACGTAAATGGAAAAACATGTCAAAATCCCGCATTTGCAGGATTTTTTTTTATTACTGAAACAGGGAATAGTTCCCGTTTAGCGTAACCATTCCTCAATGCAGTAACTGTGCCTAAACTGTTTATCTAAAGGATACTATAATGGATAATGAATTTATTACTTATAAATCAATTAAATTTTTGTTTCCGCGAACCTTCAGCTGAATAAACCACTTATATAAGCCAGAATAATGATAAAGTACAAGTAAATGGATATATACATCATTGAAATCATTCATGTTAATGTAAATGTACACCCTTTTAAATGAAAAAAGCTTTACTTTAAAAAAAAAAATCAGTGATAAGCTCGTTTGACATAATCATATAGTCACAAATTTAAATAATGTACATATAATCTTTAACAAACATGAAATAGTGCGGACTTTTTGATACAAAAGTAAGAACGGGGCCATTAAGGGGAGCATCCCCTCGCGACATGTTTAAGAGGCCCATGGGCCACAATGCTCATTTGAGCAACAATGGATGTTAAAAGGATTGTGCCATATGGCCCCCGGTAAATTAACAAAAATAACTATTCTTTAAGTTAACAAGAGGCCCATGGGGCCACATCCCTCACCTGAGCAACGATGGCTTTTTATGGGTGTTCAAAGGATATTGTGTCATACGGTCCTTCGGTAGAAAAACAAAACAAGAATACCTTAAAGTATCCAAATTTTACAATTATTTTCCTACACTTAATCTTTGATATTGTACCTTAATGAATTACCATTACTTCTAAAAACAAGATTCTATGCAAAATAAAAAACCAAATTTTTGGTTGGGGTACACTGTTAACTTCCAATTCCCTTTATTTTAGTTCTGCCCCCTCACTTTATAAAACGATCAAATTATATACGAGAATATGCACATAGGTACATATTCATCTTCAACTACATTGTACTACCTAGTTATTGTTTTTTGTGAAAGAAGAAAATTGTACCTCTATCCGCTCAAATTAAAAACATTAAAAAATTTAATTGGTCTACTGCATTACAAACGATTGTTGTTAACCATGCTTAACTCGTGTGACATTTTATAACCTTACTAACTTGATCGATGAATACACTTGAATGAAAAATGTTGTCATGTGATATGTTAAAGAGACATATGGTGGCATAGATCTGCCAACACTTGTCAGATAGTTATGTCGACTTGTCAGATCTTGATGTCGACTTGTCAGATCTTGATGTCGACTTGTCAGATAATAATGTGGACTTGTCAGTTCTTTAAGTCGACTTGTCACTTATCCACGTGTTTAAAAATTTAACACTTTAACCTTTCCACGCCCAATTTGCGCCATCAAGTTGAAATAATATTTTCTGACAAGTAGACATAAGGATCTGACAAGTCGACTTAATTATTTGACAAGTCGACATAATTATTTGACAAGACGACATAACATCTGACAAATCTACATCATTATCTGACACCTCGGCTTATAATATGAATGTTAAATTTCTTTAAACTAGTGGCCATATCATTTTTTCTGTCAGATAATTATGTTAACTTGTCAGATCTTTATGTCGACTTGTCAGATTATTATGATGACAAGTTAATGGCAGTTAGTGGCACTAACATGATTTAACAACAACATTTTGAGTTTCAAGTCAATATGGTTATTTACTGACAAGTCAACATAAAGATATGACAAGTAAACATAATTATCTGACAAGTCGACATAATCATCTGACAAGTTAACATAATTATCTGACAAGTGGTGGCAGATCTATGCCACCATAGAGACAGTACTGCGCAAAAAACTGACTGGAAAAAAATTTCCCAATCGGGTTCGGTATTTTTGTACTACTCATGAATGTATAAACTTCCGGAAAATTACAAAGTTCTCCATGAAATAAATCTAATTATTTCATTAAAATTAATAATTACATTTAACCTATCACATATTTACATCGCATTGTGTTACGGGGTTCAGCCTTTTGTTTATACTATTAAACATGTGTATTTACTGTAAACAAAACACATGCAGGGCTTGCGAAGATTCTCCTGAACATGTTTGTTGCTAAAAATATGTGTTTTCTACTTCTCCAAGGTAATAATTGTTCAAAGTTTTTGAAATAACAACAATTACTATTTTGTAAGCATGTATTTTGCGTGTAGGAGTTGCTACAACCTAAATTCATTTTTGTAAATGAGGCCCCTTGCAGGGTTATTTGACATATTTATGTCTGTTCATTTTAAAATGAACTAAAATTGTTATTGTATTATATAACAAATGGCTACAAATCAAGATGATTTTCCGCTGTAATATTTTCTGTAAAATAGCAATACTACATTTATCCCCGTAACAGTAACGTTTTAAACTGTTTTAAAGAGGTCATTTTTATTTAATTATGTCTGAAAAACCATCAAAGTTGGTGTACCGTATATACTCGCCTATAAGAATTGTTGGCCTGTAAGTCGGATGTCTTTTTTCAGATTTATTATGGGGTTTTGCCATTGACCTGCTCATAAGTCGGGTAACTTTTTCGGGATAATCGGTCTACAGATTCTTCCTTTGCGATTTTTTTCATCAAAATAGTAATTATTTTTTCAAATTCCCTGAGATAAATAATTTACAGATTCTTTCAATACAATATTAAACCACATTTTACAATCATTCCAATTTTCTATCAAAATCTTTTTTTTAGGACAGGTGGTATAAGGATTAATGTCAATAAAATTATCATACGTTACCATTAATATCTAATTTTCTCTTATTTTTCTCTTTCAGGACAGATATTTCATATAATAATCTCAATAAAATTGTTACTTTCACATCCCATCTTGAATTATCCTTCCTGACGTGAAAAAAATTAAGTATACTGATCTCGATCAATATTAATATTCTACAACCGGTAAATGAAGAATGAAGACAATTTAATATATCAACTCATGTCTATTCAAGAAACATAAAAAAACAACAAATACTATTTCATATGCATACCGTAATCAATACGAACTCTAATTCTACATTTGTTTCAAAGAGTTCACAGTCACATTCACATTTAAAATGTTCACTAGCTCACTCAGGGATATCCTCTGGGGTGAATCCTAGGAATTCTTCATCGCCGTTGTCTTCTAAGAGAAGCTTCATCTGCAGCTCTGATAAGGGAATGTCATTGTAGAAATTGTCATCACTATTACTATTCACCGGTTCCTTGGGCACCATGGTTTTGGATTCACTATCGGCAGAATCAGGTCCTGACACTAAATCACTGTGAAGGGCATAGTCCTCAGATCCGGCCATGTTGTTGCTGATTCCGCACTTCTTAAACGAATGGCATACATTATCCATAGATACTGAGTCCCAAGCTTCTTTTATCCATCCGATGATCACACTGTAACTAGGCCTCTTCAGATTGCCTCCTGCTGTAAATTCCTTCTCTCCGTTGATCATCAAGTCAGTCCATAGCTCACGCATCTTTGTTTTGAACGGCTTGTTCAACTGAAGTGCAACCCCCAGGAATCACAGCTTGAGTCACCTTCATCGATTTCAGAGTTCTTTTCACTTTATCCCCTAGATGTCCTCGGAACATGTCCCACACAAGCAGACTCTTTCTGTTAATCAGGGCGCCGGGACTGGTCGACCACACTCTCTCGAGCCACATGTTACACAGATCTTTGTTCATCCACCCTTTTTTATTCACATGCACTAACATTACGGCTGGAAGTTTCTCCTTTGGCATAGTCTTCCTTTTAAACACCACCATTGGCTTTAATTTCATTCCGTCGGCCATACAACCTAACACCACTGTAATATATGATTTCTCTGCTCCTGTTGTTTTCATGGACACTGTTTTTTCACCTTTAAAATGAACAGTCCAGTTTGATGGTAAGTCAAATGAAATTAGTGTCTCGTCCATGTTTCCGATGGCTGCAAGGGGGAAGTTATGGAGTTTGCGGTGCTTCAACACGAAAAGATGGAAATTCTCCACTTTCTTCTCGACATCGGCTGGAAGTTTCTGGGCGATGTGGGTTCTCTGACAAAGGGCGAGACCATGTCAATTCATAAAGCAGGTACACCATCCAGCCGATGGCTTGAAGTCCTTGTAGGTGATAGTCTTGTCTTCTTTAACTCTCTGTAGTGCTTGCACCTGTCACAATGTATCCCTGCTGACACAATTCTGTCACCCAGTTCAACAGGTCTTTCTCAAGCGCCTCTAGAGGGGATGGGTTCTGTCTCATCTTCTTCAGGGGACCATCTAAGGAGATGAGTTTCGTCTTCTTCTTTCGCCAATCTCTGACCAGCTTCTTGTTGACCCCATACTCTCGTTCTGCGGTAGCGTTGATATGTTGATCCGCATATGACACAACTTTAAGCTTAAAGTTGGAATTGTAAGCGTTTCTCTGTCTCTTTGGCATGATGACTGTTTGATAACCAACTAATTTTTCTCATGTATTTATGTTAAAATAAAAAATTATGAGATGCTCATTGTCCACGCTTATTATTAAAATTATTGGGAGGTACTCGTTGTCAATGCTAATTACAAAACTAATTAGGCGGTACTCAATATCCAAGCTAATCCTTAATAATAATTATGTGTCCGTAGCTGATACAATGTACCGTTATATTGCATAATCATATAGCCCCTCATTATATCTTAAAATACTCGTTGCTAACAAGATTGTATTGCCTTTGATTCAATCCCTTTCCAATGAATGAACTACCGGGGTAGTGCCTGGGGCATATTCAAACATATCTGCCGATGCATGTGTTGTTTTAGCAGACACGTATACCGTTTACCATTGAGCTGGTGTTAAATACCTTGAAAAAAAGTCATACAGTAACATTCAAAAATAAAATATTGTATTGCATTTTTATTTGCAGATACTTAAGGTAGCTCGCAGGTTTACCTGCTTGTGAGAAAACCTACCTTGAATATTTGTCCACGTGATCCATAGGTTTGATAGTTTTATTTCTAAAATTTATTTAAGATTCGTCTGCGCGGTAATAATGTTATCGTGTTTCAAATACAGTGTCATTAATAAAATCAAGCAACGCCATTTCAATGAAATATATAGTAAAATGCACATTTTAATCGAGAAACGCATTACAAAACTATGCTCTAAACTTTTAAACAATTCAGACGAAATTAATCATACTCTACATAAAAACAGAGGAGATAATTATGAATCAATTCATAAAAAAATGTCAGTATGTGTTCTCGGCCAATTTTTGGCAAAAAAACTTTGAAGATTTAAAAGATTTCTCAAAACCTTATATTTCCATTACGACGTTAGCCTGACGTCATCATTTCCTTACTTCTTAGAACACCAAAATTGAAATGCATTTATTGACAAGACTAGCTGTTTAACACATTTTAGAACATGTAAATACTTATTAAACAGTATTGTGAATGTTATCAAATGCAATTAATGTAAGGCTGTAAAGATACAGAAAATTGCTATTTTTGTTTTTATGAAACTCTGAGTCAATCAATGCAAAAATAAAATGCCAGGCAACTACTGACATTATAAGTAAGTAATCGAATAAAACAGTTATCTCAAGCCAAAAGAAATTTAAGAATTTAATCGGTAGTACAGATTACAGAAGTTATAATTGTAAAAAAAAAAGCGAAGTTAATGCATACATTCTGTTTTAAAACATTACTTTAAATGGAAGAGTTCTAACGCACACTCATTCTTTATTTTCATAGAGCAAAATGTGACAATGTATGTGACATCTTTAAATTTTCAGCACTTGATATCATAAATCTTTGTATAAACATTCATAAACCGCATATAAGCTTTTTAAAATATTTTCTTTTATACTTCTAAATATCTCATTTGTCATTTAAAAAAAAAATTATGAGTTTACTATGACGGTCAACTCTTTATGTCGATTCCTATTGTGACGTCAGCAAACCCGCGAGCTACGTTAAGGTCAAGATCTAGTAAATGATTCCAGAGTGTCTTTTTGGTGCTAGAACCATTATGACGTCATAATTGATTTGATGAATCTTTTCCCGTATTTTACGGATTTAAAGGAATTATGTAGAAAACAAAACAATATTTTGACATTCTATATTCAATCACAGGAAAAGTAATCCCAGTACCTATATTCAATTTATCATCATTTTAAAGAGGAGGTCAAGAGCTTGTTTGATGCCGTTTTTGGAGAGACTGTAGGCATTCTAGATATATTTCATTAATCAAAAATGGACAAAACTCCAAGATTTGTTACTTTTATCCTTCATTTTTCATAGAAAATGGTTGTTTAAAACATGATTTTTCATTGTGTTTACCAAAAATTTAAGCACCGGTACACACTATGAAACAAAGATATTGTTATGAAGTATCGTTAAAAGAATTTATATCTTGAATTTCATAAACCTGTGGGCACCTTTCATTTACTAGATCTTGACCTTAATTTTTACTCATCTGATTAAATCGAACTATGAAGTCGGGATCGTAGTCCATATATTAAACATGTGATCTTTCATGGCATCCAAATTTTATAAACTTGGAGATTTCTACTCTGAATGGAAAATACCTGACTTGTATGAGCCCAAACGTGATTTTTAACTTACACATGTACCATAATCCACCTAAGTGCAGATACCATTGTCTAATTACCCTGTTAATACGAAAAAAAGCAAAAAACAAAATAAAATGTATTTGTTTATTTATCATGTTATTTCAAAATGTGCATGTGTTTGTGTGTGTGTGTGTGTACATGTATCAAACTGTAGAGAAGTCCATATATAACATGTGACTTGTTATGGAGTCTAAAATCCAAGAAATTTCTGCTCTGAAAAAAGAACCTGATAGTATGTCACGCCTATAAGTGGGACCCTAACTTTGCACTTAATTTTCTACTCCCCAAAATCCGACTTATAAGCAAGTATAAGGTAGATTTCATATCTATACTACTATAAAAACAAGAGATGTTTGTGAAACACTTATGCCCCCCTCCCTTGGAAACATCCACGAAGAAAATGAACGTAAACTTCAAATAACTGGAATTTTTCTAAGTCCAAGGGCCATAACTCTGTCGAAAATTGCTCTATCATACCCAAAATCAAACTTGACCTAGATATTATCATGATAAACATGTATACCAAATTTCATTTCAATATGTTCATCCTCTGCGAAGAAAATGAGCGGAAACTGCTAAAAACTAGAATTTTTCTACGCCCAAAGGCCATTACTCTGTCGAAAATTGCTCTATCATACCCAAAATCTAACTTGACCTAGATATTATCATAATAAACCTGTATACCAAATTTCATTTCAATATGTTCATCCTCTGCGAAGAAAATGAGCGGAAACTGCAATAAACTAGAATTTTTCTACGTCCAAGGGCCATAACTCGGTCAAAAATTGCTCGATCGTACCCAATATCAAACTTGACCTAGATATTGTCATGATAAACCTGTATACCAAATTTCATTTCAATATGTTCATCCTCTGCGAAGGAAATGAATGGAAACTGAGCTTTCAGTTCAGGTGAGCTAAAATCATTCAAAAATTTAATTGGTCTTCCCAATAATAAACGATTGTTTGCCTGGCGTGAATTTGTGTTATGTTTTTAAACCTTAATCACTTGATCGATGAATACACTTGACTGAAATCGTTGTCAAGTGATAAGTTAAAGAGCTATTCATGGACAGCTGGACGACGGACAAATTGTAACCAGAAAAGCTCACTGGAGCTTTCAGCTCAGGTGAGACTTTGATTGTAGGAGAGACTGCATTATTTAGGAAAATACATGTAAATCTATCAGATCAAATAAATATGACACAAATATTCATATTAACACCACTTTGAATACAAAATATATGTTTTATTCATATCCCCACGTTTCGAGGTGAATAAATTGAGGGGGGGGGGGGGCAATTACATGTTGAACAGTTGTCCTATTCCTGGCAGAAACTCAACACATATGCTTTAAAGTTGAAAAGTAGTGAATATCTGGCGATCAGTAGTCTGCTGAAGGACAATTCTGGTTGCTTGTCGCATGTGATCTAATAGTAATAGATATTCAGCTATCAATAAGAAACAATTTTCTCGTGATTAATGTTCTATATCTGTCAAAGTCCTACTGAATTTTGGAAAATTGTTAGAAATTTATCTTCTCAAAAAAACTCTATGTATTTGAGAAGGTCAAATATCTGCTCCCAATTTTACAATAATCTAATTTAAAACAAATCTGTATGTAACCTTCAATACGTTTAACAGAAAATGACTGCCATCAATTTTTAAAGACTTCATCATTATTAATGACATCATTCAAATGATTAGTGTCCCGCGATTTCATGAACAAATGAAGGAATGGTAATTTCTTTCCATATATAACCTTCAGCATAATAAAGTATTTTACTGTTCAAGTACCATATAAATATATTTTTTTGTTCATATGATCATAATAAAACTTTCATCTATAAAAGTTGGTTCTTGAGTGAAACAGGAAAGATATACCAATGTTTTGCTTTAAATTCTTAGTTGTTAAAAATTAGTTGGTCTTTATAACGTCATAGTTGCATGTAATGACCTCCCAAAGATACTTTCTATCATACACTATATTTAAATTTTTATACAACTTTGTAAATTTATATGCATGTCTATTCCTTTTATTGTGTGTAACTGAAAGCTGGTTTACAGAATATGCATCAATTGTAAATCATAAATTCTTACTGAAAAATCAAAAAGCTGTGATTCCAGTACACTTCTGATGAAAATTTCCTCCACAGTTAAGGTCTCTGAAGGATTTGAACGAGTTAGTATTGCCCTGAAATAAATTTTTGTCAAACTAAGTAGTATGCATCATGTATTTCTATATGCAATAATAAGGATTTAACTACAATTATAAAAATGTACATTACTTTTTAAGACAAACTCAATCTATTATGCAAAAGAGACCCATGGGCATAGGCTTTAAATACTCATCAACTGTCACATAAGGATTTGGCTTGTTTTATTGATTTGGGGGGGGGGGGGGGGGGAGATCAAAGATTTTACAAAAATTTACATATATTAAAAAGAGAAATAACGTGGAGTGACCCCCATATTTTGGGAACATGTAAAACATTGAATTAGAAGAGAGGAAATAAACTCTTAAATTGAAGTTATAGGTACAGTATGCTACCTTCAATGATGTAAAAAACTCTAACATGATTGTTGCCTTAAGGGACATGTTGAATTGGGTATATCCCTCTAACTATTTTTAGAATCGGTAGGACAACAAAGAAGTGCCTTTAAGCAAAATAGTCCCTATACTTGCAGAGTGTATATACATTTATTGGGACATTTTAAATCAGAATGCTTGACACATGTCAGAAAAGAGGATTTGCAATTTTTAAAACAAGTGTCAAAATTGAATTATCATTTGAAGAAAAGAATTGAAATTGTTTGATGTACACCCTTTCCAAAACTGAGAAATTCCCTACTTTTACTTTCATTTTCAGAGTTTTTCAATACAGACGCATTTTGCCGGAAAACGAATCTGACTTCAAACCACGAAATTTTAACAGGAAAGAGACAATCTGATGAGCTTTCATTCAAGAGGTCCCTCGTTGCTGAACGAAAATTAGGGCCGGAGCTATGAACCATAACGTTAACATTACCGCCTATGGAAAATGCATTAGTGGACTATACCCATATTGAGCTCCATGCTGGTAAGGCATATTTCTTGTTTATTTGCAATGTACATTTTCTCATTTATGTGAATAAACTAAATTTCCAACAAGTTCAACAAGTTTAATCATTTTAATAGCATATTTTCCAAGAAAATATCCATCACAACACCCCCACCCCCCCGGGATTTTCAAAAAACCAATTAAATTAAAGAATTTGTGATTTTAACTTGAATGTAATTTATTTTGAGTTTTTACATTTAAAAAAATGAAAATGTAGGCGTGTTTCTAATTATATATGAGTTTAGAAGACATTTTTATAAATTTTGAGACCAAATATCACTTCGGGTTTTTAGTGTGATCATTTCAAGCGAGCAAAAGTGAAAGTAGAAAAGCAGAAAGTTTCCGGTGAGGAAAAATACTTCATTCTAGCAGTGTCCAGCTATCTAAGATTAGTTTGCATTGTAAGGGAATTGTATTAGTGTCCGGTAGGTTCCAATTGTATATTTATGATGATAGATTTGCATTAAATTGGAGTAAATTGATTTGTCATGCATGTGACATGACTATGTACCGAAGATGTAGGTATGCACTCTTTAACCTGTAGAAGCCTACCATGTTGGTTAGTACTTTATAATCCACAAAATCTATCTTTGTTTATCATAATCAAAATTGAATGAAATTATCAGTAATCATTTTAAGTAGATATTTACTAGTATTTATTTATTCATACTATTGAAAAAAATAGATCAATATGTTGGGGTGGGGGTTGATATTGAAGTTATTGGGGGGGGGGGGGGGGTGTTGGTCTTTAGGCTGTATAGATGTGTTGTGCATGAAGATGTAGTTATTGTTGCCTATCTGTTCTCTCTTTCTGTATCTTTCCCCCTCTCTCTAATTCTCTCTGTCTCTCTCTCTGTCTGTCTCTGTCTGTCTGTCTGTCTGTCTGTCTGTCTCTCTCTCTCTCTCTCTCTCAACATATGGCTGCTTTTGATATGGAATTGCAAATGTTGGGAATAGTGTTGGATAATGTAGAATTAATTAATTCAAAACATTTCATTTTAGATAACATGTAAATTGAAATGGAAGTCTTCTTCAAAGAATAAAAACACAACAATGAGCCACACTTGATGTAAGTAAAATTTATTTTTGTAACTTCACTCGTCCAAGTTTAAAAGAAGGAACCTATCAAAACTATATACCCTGCATGGCCAGTATTTTACATGCAGATAATTTAGAATATTATAGATACTGGGAAACTTTACATTGATTATACATATTTCACAGTCTTTGTGGGTATTTCTTGTTCTTCTGGATTTTGAACTTTAGTTAAATGTAGACTCTCTTCCACAGGATATGTCTTTTGATAATTTTTGTTAAATTTGTTACCATGGTAACAATATACAAGAGTAAAAGAAAAAATCCTTATTTGCAAGTTTCTTTTCCCTATGACATATATTTAATGAGTTAAGTCATGGTGCATTTGTTCCGAAATTAGGCTTAAATAAAAGTTCAGCAAATATTACACTTATATGAGTAAAAACAACTCATCACTATGACCTCATTATGACGTCATAGGTGAGGTAATCTCAAGCTAGCATCAAAATGGAGCAAAAACTGAAATGAGGGCCTCACATTATAGAGTCATATAACTTTATTATTTATAAACCAATACCTACATGTAATACCTTGATGGATAGGGAAATTCCTATACTTTTCTATTTTACCTTTTTCGTGGTGTTTGAAAACAATTCTTTTTTGTAACTAAAGAAAAACTCATGATTTTTACGACAACAATTTTATAAAATCATACATAATTGAGCTTTTTCATAAGAATATGAACAATATAAATTTGGTAAAATATTGAATGTTTATGTTTTACATGTATTTTAATCCTTGAGATTAAAGTTTCCTCAATTTATGCAATTTGAAGAGCATCGAGTGCCAATGAGCTATATGTTGTTTAGGTAAATTATGACTGGACTGTTTTTTCAAATTTCATGCATGTGTATCAATGCTGCAAAATCCATAGTTATGTATTGAATTTTTCCAAATTTGGAATCATGGTTCTTTATAGTGTCTAGAGTGAATATATAACCTAAGAATTGTAAATTACCACAATGACTGTTTTATATTGGGTATATCCCTCTAACTATTTTTAGAATCGGTAGGACAACAAAGAAGTGCCTTTAAGCAAAATAGTCCCTATACTTGCAGAGTGTATATACATTTATTGGGACATTTTAAATCAGAATGCTTGACACATGTCAGAAAAAAGGATTTGCAATTTTTAAAACAAGTGTCAAAATTGAATTATCATTTGAAGAAAAGAATTGAAATTGTTTGATGTACACCCTTTCCAAAACTGAGAAATTCCCTACTTTTACTTTCATTTTCAGAGTTTTTCAATACAGACGCATTTTGCCGGAAAACGAATCTGACTTCAAACCACGAAATTTTAACAGGAAAGAGACAATTTGATGAGCTTTCATTCAAGAGGTCCCTCGTTGCTGAACGAAAATTAGGGCCGGAGCTATGAACCATAACGTTAACATTACCGCCTATGGAAAATGCATTAGTGGACTATACCCAATTGTGCGTCTTAAATAATACCATTGTTCACCTCTTTTAAAAAAAAAAGTTTTCAAACACCCTGAGATACTGCGTATAGGTATTAAAACATGAATGCTAATTAAGATCAATATCAACTTACTTAGATGTAGGAATAATCATTTTTACTGATGTTGGTGTTGTCAGACAGTTAACAGCAACAGTCATGTCACTACAGTCAGGCTGACTACAAATCTGACTGGACCATCTAATGTTCACCGAGGTAAAGGTTTCTCTTAGTTTCAAAGCCAGGGTGTCACAGAAAGTCGCAGAAATGTTGGGATAGGCCAGTTCCATCATTAGTCGTCTTCTTGCAATACTCTGAACCACTGAACAATTAAAATTAAGAATTCATACTACAATTACAACTCAGTACGTATGAAGTTTCTTTAGCTTATAGCGTATCTTAAAAAATAAGATTATTGAGAAGAAGTAAATGTAGACATAACTTTTTCAATAAACAGCTTACCAGGGATGGCAACTGTTAAAAGCAAATAACAAAAAAAGCTGAAATAATTAGGTACCCTACTTTAATCATTTTGGAAGAAATGCCAGAAGTACATTCTGTACCTAAAGGTATTTATCAAATGACTCACATCCACACGATGGGAAACGAAGTGGAATATTTCTATTGGATGGATTCCAAGCTCCTGAGGGTCCACAGGTGTAAACTTTTGGTGTGTACCGATCTATCCTACGATTGGCATCAGTGCACCCAATGGTGCACCCAAAGTAAGGGTTGTAGCTCCTCTCACAGGTCCTTGTACCTAGATGTGGGGGGTCAGGATTCGGACACTGCTCACCTACAAAAAATAAATAAATAGTGGAAACATTCAATTTTTTTTATGCCTCCTTTGAGATTACTATTGAAAAGATTGACCACTTTATACATATTTGGTTCTAGCTCTCTTTTAATCAGAATCAATCACTAAACAAACATAGTCACTGTGTATATCCAATTGGCATAATTAAATTCATTACATTTAAAATGACAATTATATTGAATTAAAAATTTCTTTATGCATTAATAAACTTTAGAAATGAATAACTTCTAAAGTTTAATACTAACACGTAATGTTAATTGCAATGCATTGTTTATTGTGAATAAAACAGTTCGAGTTATCAGAATTTAATGTAGAGTTTAATGTAACATTGTTATTATTCAGAATTAACAGAAGAGCTCAAAAACTAAATGCTTTTCCGTTGGAACGGAAGACCTTAACTAATACTTAATATTAATAAAACAGTCATTTGCGATTGCAAACATACTTTATCGGATAAATATAATTTCACGAATTATCATTATCAAATCTTGACAGTTAATGGATTTAAATTAATGTTTACAGATGTGAATATATACATTTATCAGCAAAATATCTATTGTGAACGTTTATTTACAGACTGATTCGTTAACCGTTAAATGAAAATTATTATTAAAGCTATTTGTCCGATTTTATATCAAATTTTGTGTACGCTTTTAAAGATGGTTATGCTAAGTATATGTATTATAATAGACATTGCAGTAATTTTTCCCATCATTGAAGCCATTTTCAATGAAAAATGATGAACAGAATATTTTAAAGAAAGAAGCGACATAAAAAGGGTATTGCATTATTTCGCCTCATATTAAAATTTGCTCCTGACGTGGAGGTGGGGATGATTGTATTACGACTTTGACATCCCTTATTATATGGGTAACGTTCCCGCAAATCAAAACTTACATGTTTACTTAAAAGTTAAAAGTTAACATGTTGTTAACAATCATACCTAAAGTAAGTTTTGTTTACAATCAATGCATAACATCCGGGTTGAATAAACACAAACATTCGGGGGACGAAACCAAATAGTGCCCTTTCCTAAACATCACATGATGCATTTTGGTATTTTGGTTTTTTTGTATGCCCAGAAGAAATTAATTTTATTTACTTTGAATATTTTTTACTTTAAAAAGAGATTGATTCTGCTGGTGAAAATAGGCAAAAGTCTATAGCTTTCTAAGATAATTGGTTTGTATGGAAAAATATTAGATACTGTAATAGCTAAGAAACCAGACCATGCAGCTTTAAAGATTGTTAACTGTAATAAGTAACTTTACGGTTTGAATGCAATTATAATTGAAATGAATATCTATCCTGCAGTTTGTAAAACAACTCATTAAAATCAATAAATGTATCCATTAATAGTTTGTACAACAGGAACTATTGTTTATATCAACCTCTTGTACATGTATCCACTTCGATTCTTTTAACTTTTCAACACTGATTGTTGAAAAACCTTCATTAATTCTTTTTAAAACTTTCTAATTTCATAACATACTAAAACACTTTACTTACGTATCACATATATGTTGAAGGAGCAAAATGTTGAGCTATTGGCTGCATCATGAAGAGCATAAATGTTGGTATATTTTCCCCAAGAGAATGTGTCTCCTACAATACATAAACAAAAGTTTCAATTCAATTTTGAAGAAAAATATTTTAACAGTTTAAATCTTTTGCAGTACTGGTGTCATATAAATTTTGATACCACAAAATAAGAGTGCTAGATATAAAATACTTATTCCTTGTTTCACAAATTACTGAATTTAATTTGCAGCGAATTGTAGGAAATATATATATATATATTTTAAAAAGTTCTATAAATTTCTATGTTAAACTTTGAACCGCTGTTGAGGCCCCAGCATGAGTCGGAGGACTCGTTTGGATCAAGTCACTGTTATAATAATATGTAATAAGTATATATCTGATTTATTTAGCTATATATGTTTGCTACTTTTATTAGTCCCCTACCGGTTTCATTGGAGGGGACTATAGCTTTCTTCTGCATCCGTCTGTCTGTCCGTCTGTTTGTCTGTCCGTCTGTCTGTCCCACTTCAGTTTTCCACACTTTTTTTCTGTATGCGTTTGAGGAATAATATGAAATTTGCTGAACAGCTTCAAAATGTCAAACTACAGATCAAGTTTACACTTTTGTAGCGTCTAGTTGACAAATTTTCGAGAAAATTAATTTTTTATATTCCAATGTTTAAATGTTCCGGGTTCGATGAGTATTGAATAAACGAGGAAAGAATGTAGTCAGTAATAATATCGTGCATCACTTGGACCATTCCATTTATTGTTTCTAACAAACAAATGAGTTCTGTAAAATAGTGTCAAGCATTGTGTTGTAAATTTAATCGACAGTGTTCTTTGTATTATTACAATCGGGTTCGTTATCGGGTTGGTCTGTTGAATCGTGGTACAGAAGACGGTAAAAAATGATATTCTGCATAACAGTGCATTGTTTTCACAAATTTCTACAAACCGGTAGGGGACGTGTTTTGCTTATGCAATACTCTCAGAATGCTTGTTTATCTTGTGAAACACCAAAGTAAGTGTTTTACTGTTTGTTTTTACCTTTTTCTTTGACTTTTCTTTGATCATTCATATAAAAAGTAAAAGTGTTGACCATTGCGTTGCATAAAAGGAACATAAAATTCTTTCATAAATGATAGATTCATTTTTCATTATTCTGCCGTTTTGAGCCTCATAAACAAGATCAGACATCACTGAGACAGTGGCATTTGCAAAAGGCCCAAGTTAAAAAAAACACATCTGATTGAAATAAAAAATGGCAATAACAAACTTTCAATCATCTCAAAATTCTATAAAATGAAATACAAATTCAAAGCAGAAAAACATGGACTTCTAAAAAGATAGAGGTACATGTAAGATCAGGTGCCTAGGAGGAATGAGCATCCTCTGCTGACCGGTCACACCCCCTGATTTCTTAAAAATCATTTTAAGAACTTTCTGTTTTACCATTACCTCTTAGGGGTATTCTTTATTAGTTGTCATAAAAGGGAGATTTTACACTGCATGTAAAAGGTTGAAAAAAGGGTACCTTATTTTAATCCTAATCTTTCCCCTTCTTAAAGTTAACATAAGGACTATGTGCGGTTTTATACATTTTTTGCCCCCAAAATTAAAGTTTTATAACAAACTTTAAAAAACAAGCATTCTGAGAGTATTGCATAAGCAATACACGTCCCCTACCGGTTTGTATTATTCTATGAAAGCTTCCAAGCACACAACTATTTCAGAGCTATTGTAAACGAGATGTCATGCTTTAATCAGAGATAAAAGAACAGAGGAAATTAAAACTATATAGTTGATATAGAAATTTAATAGGAAATAGGTAAAATAATACTCTTTATTTCATCTCCTATAATTTTGCCAAGCCTATTCTGTATTCGCTGGTAAAAATTTGTGAAAACAATGCACTGTTATGCACAATATCATTTCTTATCTTCTGTACCCCGAATCAAACCAAACAGTTAAACAGCCCAACCCGACAACGAACCCGATTGTAATAATAATACAAAAAAACCCTGCCGATTAAATTTACAACACAATGCTTGACACTATTTTATAGAATTCATTTGTTTGTTAGAAATGATAAAAGGAATGGTACAGGAAAAGGAATGGTACAAGTAACGCACAGCATACTGACTACATACTGACCTCGTTAATTCAGTTACACACCGAACCCGATAACGAACCCGAACATTAAAAAATTGGAATATAAAAAATTAATTTTCTCGAAAATATGTCAATCAGACGCTACAAAAGTGTAAACTTGATCTGTAGTTTGACATTTTGAAGCTGTTCAGCAAGTTTCATATTATTCCTCAAATGCATAAAGAAAAAAAGTGTGGAAAACTGAAGTGGGACAGACAGACGGACTGAGGGATGGACAGACAGACAGACTGACGGATGCAGAGGAAAGCTAAAGCCCCCTCCGGTGAAACCGGTAGGAGACTAATAAGGTGAAAGATAGTTAAAATCATATTGAAACTAAGGATGTAAAAGGTTATCACCACGGTGACGTCATAATGTAGAAATGACATCATGAAGATTGCCTTATTTTGATAAATTCATGTTTTGTAGCAAAATGTGGGTGTTTTCCGATGGTTTTTTGACTGAGTAACATCGAGTGCAGGCTTGCTCAAGTACCATTTTTAGTATAATGTGTATTTTTATCTGAAGAAAAACATATGTTAAAATCGTTCTTGAGTAGACCTGCGCTCTGTAGTTCCAAATGCAAAATATAAAGCAAAAATGAGAATATTTTAGTTTGTTTGCAGATTTGTGGGAATTAAGTCATTTGGATGACGTCATAGATAAACAGCAAATGCGCAATGATGACTAAAATCAAAATTAAGTGATAGGCGTCCACTGTACAATGATTTATGAAGATTTGAGTTATATACGATACTATATAAAAATTGGTTAAAATTGGAGGCAGAAATTTGATCATACCGCATATTGTCCATTAACATAATTATTATGTGTCACTTCCCCTTCTAACATCATCATCACTCAGAATGTTCATTGTATTCAGAATTCATCAATATTCCTGAAATCATTATAACTGCACCTATTCATTAGTGGCTAATGAAACTATGCTCTTAGAATTCCTGTGTACCTGATTTGTAGGTACTCTCCTGTATGGTAGCGCCCTCTGGGATGGGTTCAGTCCAGGTCACAGAGGTCAATCTGTCTGCTGAAACCTTGTACACATTAGAGGTGCATGACTTCCTGAAGGTAGGAAATTTTTTGTCTGAAAAGAAACAATAAAATACATTCTGCTATATTTCAAAATATGATAATACAAAGGACGTACCTCTGCCATTTAGTCAACTAAAAAGTGATTGATAGATTGCTGGAAAGTGACTGGAATGCAATTCAATTAACTTTCTAAAATTTCAGTTAACACTTAATTGACTGAATGGAAAAAAATTCATCCTGTGTAATGTTTTAACATAAATAAGAGGCCCATGGACACCATTGCTCATCTGATCAACAACTGACATAATGAATTCAGCTCTGTGGAGTCATATACAAAATATCAGGGCAATGTAGTAGAAAAGATCCTGTATAAATTTTTTTTCACCAAATTTTCCCAGATATTCTTGTGCTTATCATTGAGTCTCTTATGTAACAGGATTATTTAAGCGTCATTTCACATATTGTGCATTGTATTACTCAAGAACATCTTTTTAAATATGAAATATAAACATACTTGCCAACTGACCCGATTTCGTCAGGTCACACCCGATTTTTTGACCCTTCACCCGATTTTTTTTTAATGACCCGGCGGGTCATGCTTTAACCCGATTTTTGTCAAACAACCCGAAAATCTCCCAATTTCTGGATTTGGTATGTAAATTATGTTGCGCGTTTGACTTCCAGTTATGAACCCAAGCTGAGCTTTGATTTACGTAAACAATGCTGATGGCTTTAACAGACACAGTAAGTGTTAATTATTATCGTGAGTTGTTTTGACAAACCGAAGGTTTAAATCATTAAGTGTGATGGCTTCCAATAAGAAAAGGTCTTCATCGGGCCAGCGGAATCAAAGCCAACAAAAAGAAAATGATATTTTTGTACCTATCAACATATCTGGGAAAATGAATTCACATGGGTAAAACAAAGTAATCAAGTACAAAGCGAGGCTTCTTGTGTTCTATGTTACGCACATTTCAATATTGGATTTTGTGCCCAAAATGATCTGACTAAACATTCAAAAACCGCTAAGTCATGTATAAAATGCTTTTTAATACAAAAGTCTTCGAAGTCACTTACAACTTTCATGCCATCGTTTACAGAGTTCAAATGCAAGGTTAATGTAGCAGAAACTCTTTTTGCATTTTTTTTTCAGCTGAACACAACCTACCATTTTCTGTGTCAGATCACTTTACAAAATTCAAAATCAGCAACTGTTAGTTAAGAATGCTTCTTTGCAATAAAGTATTACACATAAGTTGTAACACATATTTCTATTGTATATACCTATGAAATGCATGGTAAATATGTCGTGAATGTCGTTAAATGCTATGACCAGATTTTTTATTTTCCAAATCTGGTCATGACCAGATTTTCACATGCTGGAGGTTTGCAAGTATGAAATACATGCAGATGAATATTGAATATAAAGTGACAGACTGGCAGTTAGCATGATAATTTATTGTAATACATTATTTTTTTGTAATTTTATAACACAGTGTTCTATTACAACATAAACTATGATGTAATATCAAAAGAAATACAAATGCTATGGTATATCATTTATCGACTATGGCATTCATCAAGCAGGTTTGTGTAAAGTAGAGCCAAATTTCATAGCATTCTTGATAACTGAGATCAGACTCTGTGACTAAAGCTATTCATATGTTTCATATTCATCATCATGCAATTGAACAACGAAAGTCATAGTTGGTTAAGACAAGCATTTTCTTCCAACATTCAAACCTGCTTTCAAATATTCAAAAATGTTTCACATACCCTAGCATCCAAATAATCAAGATCAGGAATTGTTTATAGAGTGACCTCTTTATTACAGATCGATAGTTACATTAATGTTATATTGAATGTGCATATTGGCGTGTGATCAATGTTTACTTCGATAAGACTCTTTCTCGTTTACATAGTTATACAAACCACATTTGAAGAAGTAAGGATCATTATATACTGTAGAATCATTAGACTTCTTGCTGTCTCAATTTTCGTGGTATTCGTGGGTAGCCCTTCCCCACGAATTTACATCCTCAACAAAAACAAATTTAGAAAGAGTTATCTTTGTTACTGAAACTGAAAACCAACACATCCACGAAATTACATCCCCAAAAATAAGCAAAAAATTCACAATCCACGAAAATTGGCCTCCTCAAATTTAAATGATTCAACAGTATCTAGATAAATAATCTGCTCCAACACTTTAATCTCCTTAAATTACCATCCAAAATGTATAATGTCAAAGACTCTGATTCAGCATTGAAGCCTGTGGAGTGCATTTCTATCACAAAATACGCAATCATCCAAATTTGGTAAAGATATGAATAATAATAACTTATATAGATATGGTCATCTAAGGGCAGAAATCTTTAACTTTTTTCAGCAGCAGAAACTCAGCATCCAAGCGCAATTGCACAAGTATCATGAAATACACCATCCATGCAACAGAAGATAGAACCAGGGAAAACTTTGATATGGTCATCAAAGACACCTGCTCAAAAATTGATATTGATATTGCTTCCATTCTTAAAGGACTAAGTGCGGTTTTATGCAATTTTTGCCCCCCAAAATCAAAGTTTTAAAAAGAGCTTTAAAATAAGATGAAAGATAGTTAAAATCATATTGGAAATAAAGGTATAAAAGGTTATCACCACAGTGACGTCATAACGTAGAAATGACGTCATGAATATTGCATTATTTTGATAAATTGATGTTTTGTAGCAAAATATGGGTGTTTTCCGATGGTTTTTCGACTGGGAAACATCGAGCGCAGGCTTGCTCAAGTACCATTTTTTAGTATAATATGTATAACTATCTGAAGAAATACATATGTTAAAATTGCACTTGAGCAGACCTGCGCTCTATACTTCCGAATGCAAAATATAAAGCAAAAATGAGAATATCTTCATTTGTTTGAAAATTTGCGGGAATTAGGTCATTTAGGTGACGTCATAGATAAAAAGCGAGTGAGCAATGATGACTAAAATCAAGATTAAAGTTATAGGCATCCTCTTTACAATGATTTGTGAAGATTTCATTTTTATACGATACTATTTAAAAATTGGTTGAAATCGGGGCAGATATTTGACCATACCGCACATAGTCCTTTGATGCTTATATTAGAAACTTTTGCAAAATAACTGGCCAAACATTAAATGTTTACACTTACTGGTTTAGTACTAGGGCTGTCACAGTTCCAAAATTTTTCGAGTCGGGTCGGGTCATAAAATTTTCAGTTCGATTTCGGGTTTTTGGTTTGGGTTAACTCTCGAATCAAATTCATTTTTGTAACTTCAAAAGTTTATTTTTTCTATTTCTTCACTCTTCAATAACAATCTCCAACACAATCATTAGTTTCCTGATTAGAAATTCAAATTACATTTGATGATTTTAAACAGAGACATTGTTATTTATGTCTCTGTTTTAAATTAAATTAAAAAAATAACTATATTAATTCATAGAATAATTTCACCACAGATAACTTACTAAACATTTTTAAAGCCCTCTGTACTACAAAGAATTATTGGTAAACAAGAGGCCCATGGGCCACATCGCTCACCTGAGGAACAATAGGTATGATAAAGTCAGCTTAATGGAGTCATAATACAAACAATCTGGATAATGTACAATAATACATGTAGATCCTGTATAAATAAAATCCATTTTCCCCCTTGGAACTCGGATAGCCCTGATTGCTGCCAATATTTACAAGAGCAGACTTTAATCACCGCTCCTGCACATATATAGGGACTCAACATTACGCAGGCAGGGATGACCGCACACCTACACAACTCAACAGGTACCAACGTTAACGCAAGTAGGGATAAACAACTCAACAGGTACCAACGTTAACATAAGTAGGGATAACCGCACACTTGCGCCAACAGCTCAACCTAACGCAAGCAGGGAGTGCCGCACACTTGCGCCAGAAAGGCCAGAACACCAGCAGGGATGACCATACACTAGTGCTCCGCCCCAACCACCACAAGCAGGTATGACCGCACACTTGTATTAATGCGATACAGGGCAGGAATGACCGCACACTCTGTATCATAGGTTAGAAACCACGAAAATTAGATAGTGCAGGGGTGTCCACCCACTCAATCTATCCATACCTGTTCAAGTTTAACCCCAAACAGTCAATAACCGTAATGAAATAGACACTGTCCCTATATATGTGCCGACCTAAAATAATTCATAGTATCTAAAAATTGGAAATCAAAAATAAACAAACTAATCCGGCCTTACCCAAAACTACTTATGCAGAACAACTTATATACATTGAATATTCATTATTGTATAAAAATAATCATCACAATAATTGGTTAACAGTGGATGCATTAATTAAAACTAGACTTTGACCCGTGCGTGCACGGGTTGACATTGCATATTACCGGTATCATATCGACATTTACAAAATGGATGCATCAACACACCGTATTGTTGACATTTACATAACCAAACTTTAAGCCTACAATAATGCTATTAATTTCACTACACTCTGATTAGTTAGAATAATCTAACCGTGTCTCGGGAAAGGTCGCCACAGTTAAAATGCCTCCGATAAACCCGTAATGCAGCAAAAAATTGCACAATCGCTCCGAAACGATTTTGGAGGAAATTAATAAAGCTGCATTAAAAATAATAGTTAAATTATTTATAACGAACCATTTTGAGGCTGTAAATATCTTTCACCTAAAAGTTTAATGAAGAATTCAACACTTTTTCACCAACGTTTTTTACTCGCTTCGAATTTACACACCATGTTGACATTCGAAACTCTCGGGATTTTTTATATCAAATGCACTGAGTTAGAATTATCTCCTGTATTTCCTTTGTTGAACAGAATTTATGACAAATTTTCAATGAAAATTTACACGTATTTGAAATATCGTTTCTGAGTTTATCCATGCAAATGTGATATTGTGGAAACATAAACTAAATTCCTCTCGTGATTTAGCTTGATAGTAATGCACATGCGCAAGATTGTAAAATAAAAAAAATCCAGATGATTTCCGGATTTTTGAAAGGAATTATCGTTGATTATTAATTAGCGAAGCTTGATTGAGAAAAAATAAAAACAAATTGGTAATCTTCAAGTACCAATGATGTTTAAAATGTTTAAAACAAAAGACAGTACTCTATTTCTCGATATTAAAGCTAAAAAATTCGAGTCTATTATTTTAATATAGTAGTATAGATAATCAAGAATCAATAAATCAAGGGCAAAAACTCAATACAGTAAAACAAAAAGAGTCTAATGAAAAAATAGCTGCCTGTTTCAATTTTATAGTCATATCACATGTTGAGTATTGCAGTTCTCAAAAAGATCCTTTACAATTGTTTATATATGGGATATTTAGCTGCATCAAACTTTGAACCTTCTTGTGAGGCCAAAGAATTGTCCTGGAGCCAAAGTCTTAACAATTATAAAGAATCATCTTGCTGATTAGTTTCTGAGAAGAAGATTTTTAAAGATTTACTCTATATACTTCTATGAAAAATTATAACACCCCCCCCCCCCATGTGGCCTCACCCTACCCCAAGGGATCATGATTTTCACAACTTTGAATCTACACTACCTGAGGATGCTTCCACACAATTTTCAGCTTTCCTGGCTGATTAGTTTCTGAGAAGAAGATTTTTAAAGATTTACTCTATATTTTCCTATGTAAAACTTCGACCCCCCATTGTGGCCCCACCCTAGCCCCGGGGGTCATGAATTTCACAACTTTGAATCTACACTACCTGAGGATGCTTCCACACAAGTTTCAGCTTTCCTGGCTGTTTAGTTTCTGAGAAGAAGATTTTTAAAGATTTACTCTATATATTCCTATGTAAAACTTCGACCCCCCATTGTGGCCCCACCCTACCCCCGGGGGTCATGAATTTCACAACTTTGAATCTACACTACCTGAGGATGCTTCCACACAAGTTTCAGCTTTCCTGGCTGTTTAGTTTCTGAGAAGAAGATTTTTAAAGATTTACTCTATATATTCCTATGTAAAACTTCGACCCCCCATTGTGGCCCCACCCTACCCCCGGGGGTCATGAATTTCACAACTTTGAATCTACACTACCTGAGGATGCTTCCACACAAGTTTCAGCTTTCCTGGCTGTTTAGTTTCTGAGAAGAAGATTTTTAAAGATTTACTCTATATATTCCTATGTAAAACTTCGACCCCCCATTGTGGCCCCACCCTAGCCCCGGGGGTCATGAATTTCACAACTTTGAATCTACACTACCAGATGATGCTTCCACACAAGTTTCAGCTTTCCTGGTCTTATGGTTCATGAGAAGAAGATTTTTGAAAATATCTCGAAATTTTTCATTAATTTCTAATTATCTCCCCTTGAAAACGGGTGTGGCCCTTAATTTTCACAACTTTGAATCCCTTTTGCCTAAGGATGATTTGTGCCAAGTTTGGTTGAAATTGGCCTAGTAGTTCTTGAGAAGATGTTGAAAATGTGAAAAGTTTACGGACAGACGGACAGACAGACAGACGGACGGACAGACGGACGACAGACAAAATGTGATCAGAATAGCTCACTTGAGCTTTCAGCTCAGGTGAGCTAAAAAAACCATTGCAAACTTCTGTTTTCATTATAAAGTTCCTTTCTTAATAGTTATAAATAAGTTTACATGTGGCCGATTTTTCAATACATATCTTTCGTTTAAAGGTTATCTTAATGCTTATTTTATTAAAAAGGTTACAGGAAATTTGATAAATCAAATATGTTGACAAAGTATGTATTATTCATGATTTGAAACGAGTAAAGTCTAATGATATGTTCGTGTATTTTTGAGTTGCAGGTAATGCACACCATGTGTTCTGTTTTCTGTAACCACGCAGATTTCCCCACATTATTTTGCATGGATTTGACTTCTGGCTTTTCTAATTCAATCTCACTATTATTTAATCTAGAAAATTCTTACCCTAAACATTTCTTTTAACAAATATTGACAACATGTTCAATGTCCGAATCGTAAGCCAACCTTCTTTGTTTATTGAACTAGTACATGTATTTCTCCTTTATACGCAGGTAAATCACATGATACTTTTATTTAGGATGAGTGAATAATCATCCATATATATAGCCAATTGTATATATGTCAATGTTTATTAAAAACAAACAAGTCCACCCTTCCGATTCTTTCAATTTCGATGCCATTTTTCATAGAATACGGATTCTATTACACAAATCAGACCAGAACCGAAATCCTGAAAAACAGAACCAAAACTGAACCGAACAAATTGTTTCGCGGTTCTCGGTTATTTCGGGTACCTGTGACAGCACTAAATCAGGCAAACAAGATCAACATATTCTATAGTTTTATTCTGTCAAATTTTAACATCTGTCCACCTTATGTAGCATTTTTTCTCAAAGAAAAACATACCCAAAAATTGAAGAAAAAAAATCTAGAAAAAGTCTTATGTTCTATTTATGAAGATTTTGACAGCACTTACGAAACATTATTACACAAAGCAAAACTGCCATTCATGGAAGTCAGGAGATCACATAGTATGGATACCTTGCGCATATTTTTAAACGTTATCATTCAGGCTCATTAATGGCTGATGCAATGCAAAATCCTTGTATACTTTCTATTTACCTGAAGCGGTAGAGGGGGCGTTTCAAAACAGATAATCTGGATATTTTTCATATGAGTGAATGAACGTAGTTTAAAAGCACAAAGGTATTTATGATTATCGAGATATCAAGCAAAAAGTGGTGGAAGCAAAAATCCAGACAGAGTATAACAAACTTTTTACAATTCTAATCAATGATAGCCTCCTGGAATGGCAAGAACTGTGGTTGCTCAGCATGCTCTATTTAATATTTTCAGGCAAATTGCCTACATGTACCGGTATATGTGTGTTGTGTTCAAATATGCCGTTTAAATGTGACTTTGTGCTACCACCTGACATATTTGTCTTGTACATTGCAGAAGCACTGCGTCTATGCAAGTATGGTGAACACAGGGTCAGTATTAACTATGATATAGCCATCACCGGCCATCTGCTCAAAAAACTCCTCAAGCATAAAATTTTAAAGCTCAGATTCTGCACTTAAGTCTGTTTAGTTTTTGAGTATGACCAAAAGCACCTGTCCATCTATCAAAGTTTGGTGAATTATGGACAAATAATGACTTAGATATGGATCCTACTACATTAAACACTCTAACTGGACGCTGACACCTCTGCCATCAAAGAGGGTTGGGCATAGGCTTCCATCTACTTTGTCGCAGTGAGCTAAAACTCTTCATCAATTTAAAGTAAAAGATATTCAAAATAAGATAAGTCCACTTTATTCATTGACAAACATAAAGAAGTTGAGTGCACTTTTTCTTTTGTTCTATTTCCCTATCAACCAACATATACAGTCCACTTACTGTAGACTAGGCAGTTTGCTTCAGTGCAGGGTTTCTGAGCACTTGATGGATACACCACCTTCACACCGCGGTGGTAGACAAACTCATTCCAGTGTAAAATGGACCCACTGAATACCTTTCTTGGATCAGGAATTAGCTGAGGTATCTCATTTTCAAAGCTCAGTCTTCGGTTGTAAATATTGAGCTGACTCACATACCCTCGGAAACCAACATTTACTTTTGGGACAATTGTACTATCAAAGTTTGTACCAAGAGTGACCCATACACTGAAAGAAAAAAAAACATGCTCGTACCAACTGGACATTTTCAGTTTTATTTTAATTTGCATTCAACAAAAAGTATGGTACAAAATGTACATTTTTTAGCACCCAAATTTATACCCAAATTGTTCTTAATGCATTTTGAAGACATCGAGTCCAGAGTTGCTTACTTTTGGGCCATCACTGATGTGTAGGGGGTAGTGGGAATCTGACTCTGTCTCAGACTGTTGACCACCAAGTCAAACCCGTTGTCCTTGTTCCAGGACACCACCACATAGTTCCACTGTCCGTCAGTGACCGTTTGCTGTTGGTAGGCGGCCCTCTGTGAATTCTGACCGTTCTTGTCGTAGACGACCAAGCCTTGGTGGTCCAGGGACAGAAACTTTGTCACACTGGCCAGGCTGTTTGCAGACCTTCACAGAGGAGAAACAAAAATTAGCATTATGAACATATTTAAACTGCGTTGGAAAATGTTACTATCATAATGAAATGAAATATAATTATTTCATAAATATATATTTACATCTACTAAACATTATTTTCTCTATTTCTTACGGAAACATAAAGTTAATTCAAAGCTCTATAGAAACAGCCAGACTGAAATCTACACGCCCCGTTTATCGATTGGTCGAAATCTACAACGACTGAAACTGACAAAATACTGACGACATAAAATGGACACGCCCTGTTTATCGATTGGTCGAAGCCACCAGCAACCTAAGAAAAATCACGGACTGCACAAAATAATCATGATGATGTCAGACTCAAAGTCTCACAGGAGACGATTTGGCTGTTTCTTTTAGCTAACCTACTTATGTACATTAACAGTACTTTTATAGTGAATTTTACTAACTTTTCATAATCAATTTATTAATTAGTTAAAAGAAAGATGTTAATATAAATAATAAAATGCTTTTTTTTATGATTCATGCGGGTTATGAAGGTAGTGATCATTGCAGAAAAAAATTACATAACCCGCGTTATGTATATTTTCTGCAATGTCGCTACCTTCATATCCGAATGAATCCCCAAAGAAAGCATTTTATTGTTTAAATATATCCACCCAAGGTTCTGTTTTTATATTTTAATGTTAATAGTCATATTGGATATGATTTTTTTTATTTGACTTTCTTGAATAACTATTGATCATGCTTTTAATATTCCTGATGAACATGATTCTTACTTTGCAGTGAAAATGGTCAGGAAGGTTCCTGTGAGAGAGGACTGGTAAAAGCGGACCCACACACTGAGGGAGAAGGAGCTCCCACTCAGGTAGATGGGGTAGGGTAGGGCGGCATAGCCGTCCTGACTAGTCAGGTAAAAGTACAGGTCATAATTGGTATCCAAATCTGAAAGTACAAATTCATCATGTACCGGTATGTAGATGGTAATTTTTTCTTTTATAGTTTCCCTGGCCTACAACAGGCTGATATTTACAAAGAGATTTCATCAACTATTGGCAGATTCTCATGCCATTCTACTCTGACAGTGGAAACCTTGTTTGTGTCAGCCAAAAAATACATCTCACTTTTTAACCAAAGAACAAAATGTTATTTATTATCTACCATATCAATAAAATAATTGAGGAAAGCAAATGAATCATAAAACATGTAAAATCAGTATTTTCCTATTATTTAAAATCCATGGTAACATATGGCTTGATTTTATGGTTGTGGAATGCCTTAATTGCCTTACCTCTTGCGCATGACTCTCCTGTCTTCCCAAGAGGACACCTGCAGTAGTGGGCGTTGACCATATCAATACAGGTGCTGGTACTAGGACAGTTATTGGTACAGTCATTAACATTTATGCTGCAGTTAGCACCAGCATAACCTATTAAACATAAAATCCTGTACATGTATATATATTCATCAATACTGTAGTTGCAAGTATGTAACCTTTAACACATTAATTTTGAATCATAGAATCATAAAATTAGAAAAATCAAAGTTGTGCTTGAACCTGGAGAACATGCTTTACACTGTACCAACAAAAGTGCTATAATCTGCACCAAATAGTTTTCCAACAGGCACGTAGCATCGGGGGGGGGGGGGGGGGGGGGGGGGGGCCCCCCCACTTTTTCTCGCAGCAAAATTTTTTTTTTAAATTAACATATAAAAATTTGAATTTACATGGAGTTGCCCCCCCCCCCTTTTTTGGGATTATGAAAAAAATGGATATGAAAATAAGGAAATGAGGAGTGAAATTGAAGTTATATATTTCGCCAGCCCCCCCCCCCCCCCCTCCCTTTTTTTCTTTTCCTTTCCCTTCTTTTCTTTTTTCTTTTCTTTGCTTGTCAAGATTTTTTGGATGAGTCTGGCCCCCCACTTTCAAAAACGATGCTAAGTGCCTGTCCAAAATAATGTAAAACATATATCTCAACAGTTATCACACTTGAAATCACAAAAACTTAGAACTATAATTTATAATAACGGACATTGGAATATACAAATAAAAACATAAAATATAAACAATAACAAGAGGCCAATTGGCCTTAACGGTCACCTGAGTAGCATATAGCCAATACACAAACTTGTCGGGGAGTCTCATATATGCATTTAATTAATTAGGTTTCATTCTGGAGTAGAAATATCATAAATTTGTAACTATGACCACCTCCCTGCCTGAAATCTTTCAAAAAGAACTGTGAAACCTATAATTTTGGCAAAAAACTTAAAGATCTGGTCTACATAATCATGAATTCAGTTTTCCTTTCAGGTGTATGGGAGTAAAGAAGATAATTTTTTAACATTATATGCATAAACACTATATTGCCATATTGCCCCCCCCCCCTCATGTCCTGAACCCCTGACCCAGGGGCCAGGAATTTCCTAATTTAGTTAGAGGAGTTAGTGGACATCATAACCATGTTTTCAGTTTTTTGCTCACATGTGTGGGAGTAAAGAAGATGATTTTTTAAGATTTAGAACATTTTTACTTTATGGCCATATTGGCCCCACCCTAGAGCCTGAACCCCTAACAAAGGGGCCATGAATTTCACAATTTTGGTAGAGGGTTTCATGGACATTATAACCAGGCAATTAGTTTTTAACAAATATATACAATACAGGCAACGCGGATCCCGTGTTTCCCGCGCCCCGTCACGGTATAAACACATCGAGGTGATCGGCCAGGTGAGACAGGTATACCGCGTTCCCATCACGGTAAACTCATCATCTACCTGTCCCCGCCACGGTAAAATTATCGATGGAAAAGTATCGTAAACAAGCGGGAGTTATCTCCCCGAATGAAAAATAAATTGCATGTTTCTTTATATTTAATGACGATATTTAAGCAGATTTTGACAGAAATTATAATCGAAATACTTGGAGTCTTTTTACTATTTTTTTTTATTTCATAGCTATTAAATAAATTATAAAAGTATTTAATTTAATACTTGTGCAGCAATTGCAAAAAAAATATTTTCGAATCCATTATCATATTCTAAGAAGGTCGTTAAATTAAAAATTTTCATGAAATGATTTTAATTGCCAATAAAATTATAAATGTGTACGCAGTATGATTTTGTTTTCTTAACAATTGATTGGTCCGCCTACATTTGTATTGTTTGTTTTCGAAGTCCATGCGTGTCAACTAATAATGAGCAAGTGATTAAAAATACGCCCTGGCCTCCTATAATCACCAATCCAGTATTTTTAGCACGTTCCGTTCATTTCTTACAAGGTCATCTACGTGTAAAGAACATTTTTTGTGAATTCACATTTTAGCGAATTTGTGTTGCGTTACTTTAGGTACATGTATGGCTCGTCATTTGTCATTGCGCGAGGATTCCCACTTTCTAGTGCGTTACGTTTGCGACGACAATCCTTAAGTGCGAAGCAGTGTGTTCTTCAAGACTCAGTCTGACTTGAATATTCAGTGTGGAAATGAGTATGACGTTCAGTGGGGTCGGTCTGAGGAAGTCGATCGCGCTGTGGTCTTGCATGCTGGATGTGAGCAGGAAATGAGGGCCAAGCTGTGAGAGATGGAAGATACCGAGTGTCTACCAGCCTCTCCTTTCTTCTTTGCCACCTTCGAATACGCCCCATTGTAATGCAAAAAATCAAATTAACGTGTATTTCTCTGAACAGCTGAACTGAATTATAACAAATAGAGAGTAAGGAGCCTTAGATATACCCAAAGTTGCATAAAATTATGTAATCGAAAGATATTGTGGGTATCCCATGCCATGGTGCTGTGATGGTGTACCAGCTATCCGCCGTGACAGAGGTTAGCGTTTGCTCGCGACCGAGCCTCCTGTCTCTCTCTCTCTCTCTCTCTCTCTCTCTCTCTCTCTCTCTCTCTCTCTCTCTCTTAACAGAATAACTAGATAATTTTTTTTACCAAGGAAATGTTGTTAAACCGTTCTTATGTTCTTACACATTTCAAAGAAATTAAGAACATGTTTTGAAAGTTTTGCTGTTGATATTTCATGCCGATAAAAAACATTTAAACATTTCAGTAAATGTAATGATATCATTTTATGTGTGCATGTACATGTAATTTTATTGAATATAAAGCTACTACAAATATGTAAACCCGTTTCCCGTTATCGTAACCTTATCCCCCCCTCCCCACCGCTTTATGACTGTCGAAGTTAACTGTTATTTGACTTTAGTTCCAATTGTTTTACACAAAGGTGTGAAACCGTCGCACGGACAGGAAATCACTCTACGCTTGAACGCACAGAATACACAGGAATGAGGCAGGTAGATAATCTGTGTAACAATTGACCAAGAAGAATTCTACATGCATATCAAACAATTTTACTAATAGCTATATCAAATAATTGATTCATTTTACTGCGTTCTTTAACCGCACGTTGAAGATGTTCGTTCCCGCAAAAAACCTCCATTATAAACTAAACGAGAGATAGAGAAAAAACACAACGAATTAAACTTTCCAAACACAGTATATCATGCATCACGAACATTGTAAAAAAAACTTTAAAAAAATAAAACTAATAGAACGAAACTTTATCATGGAGGAAACACGTGGTAGAGCTAGCGGGCTGATTTGATTGACAGGTGCAGCACGTGGACTTAAATCTGAAATTGCATGATGGATTTAATCACAGTGTTCCTTATTCTTTTATGAATACTAATTTTATGAATATTTAGTATTGGATATTAGTATATTTCACATAAGTGTACGTTAAATTACGCCTAAACGCCCCCCTCTCTCTCTCTCTCTCTCTCTCTCTCTCTCTCTCTCTCCTGTAAGGTGTTGTGCGATTAGACGAAGCCGTACGCGATATAGACTTTTTTCTTTTGTCGTGAATAGGTGTGAAAACCCTCAAGGGCATGTCGTTTTCTACCCTGAGTTTGTTAATCACTACATGTATACATAGAAAATGATCGTGACTTAAACTTTATATGTATACACAGGAAACGCATACTGATACACGTTATGATTTCATGTGCTTTAACGCAGCACTAACTTTATATATGATTGATAATTTTATTATTGAATGGAAAATAGATTTGTTAGTTGATTCCCGACATTTGTTCATTTCTCAATTTAAAACATACACAAGTCATGTATTGGCAGTTTACGGCGCTATGCGTGTCAACTTATA
This sequence comes from Magallana gigas, assembly GCF_902806645.1. NCBI lineage: Eukaryota > Metazoa > Mollusca > Bivalvia > Ostreida > Ostreidae > Magallana > Magallana gigas. Next base: position 32,184,020 of record NC_047568.1, read on the forward strand.
AAATGAGAAGATGAAATTGCTCTAAATGATACGAGTTCGTCTAAAGAAAATATTTAATTTTAAGATTGTTATAAAAACAGGATTATCAAGTAATAGAAATAATAACTAAAATAAGCACGTCAAATACAAAGATATGTGTTCTTATTTACACATCACAAAATTTAACAGCGTAATAATCATGTTATGTTGTATTTCGAATGTAGTTTCCGATTTCATGAAATTCTATTTCATAAATATAATTTATTAATTTTATAATAATATGGACCACAATTTATTTACAATGCAGCTGTTATGCTTAAATCTGAAGTCGCATAATTGACGTGGATTTACGCGACCCGCATTGCCTGTAATGTACAGTACAGGTAAAGAAACAACAAGTAGCAGCAGGAATAACGGTAAATCACACCGTCGCGGTGTCATCACGGTCGCAATCCATACCGCTATCAAAAACCGCGATGGTGTATCGCGGGAACGATAAAAATTCCGTGACGGTAACGCGGGCCAATACGGGATCCGCATTGCCTGTACTGTATGGGAGTAAAGATTTTCTAAGATTTATTACATTTTTACTATATTGCCATATTGGCCCCACCCTAGAACCAGAACCCCTGACCCAGTGGCCATGAATTTCAAACTTTTGGTAGAGGGCTTCATGGACATCATAACCATGCAACCAGTTTTTTCCTCACAAGTGTGGGAGTTAAGAAGATTTTTGAAAATTTTGCTTTTTTTCCGCATATTTGGCCCCACATGTGGCGCCCCGGGGGTGGTAGAGCCATGAATTTCACAATTTAGATTCCTCTTACCATAGAGATGCCTCACACCAAAAATGGTAACAATCAGCCATGTAGTTTTTAAGAAGAAGTTAAAAATGTAAAATTGTTAACGCACGATAATGGACGAAAACGGATAGCAATAGGTCACCTGAGTTTACTCAGGTGACCTAAAAAGCTTCTACAAAAATTGTTGCAACCAGTAATCTACAGTATTGCTCACCTGATGGGCAGTCACATCTAAACCCTGGTGCCAAGTTGACACATGTTCCTCCATTCTCACACGTATTTGGATCACCACAATGGTTAACCATGATTTCACATCCAATACCACGATAGTCTACAAGAACAAGCATTCTGAGAGTATTGCATAAGCAATACACGTCTCCTACTGATTTGTATTATTCTGTGAAAGCTTCGGAGCATACAACTATTTCAGAACTAGTGTAATTTCACCAACTCCATTCAGTATTCACTGGTAGAAATTTGTGGAAACAATGCACTGTTATGCACAATAACATTACTAACCGTTACTGTAACATTACCCAGAATAGTCGAAATCAAACCGCTATTATTGAACAGCCAAAACTTTGCTAACAAACAAGATTGTAATAATGAAAAAAAAACTGCTGATATTATGTAATGTACAAGACAATATTTGACACAATTTTACAGAACAATTAGTACACATCGAGCCCGATAATGAACCCGATCATTAAAAAAAAATTGGATTGTAAAAAAATAATTTTCTCAAAAAATATGTTGACCAGACGCTACAAAAATATAAACTTGATCTGCTGTCTGACTTTTTGAAGTCAATATTTTCAGCACTTTGATTTGATGCTTGATTAGGTAATAAGATAGAAAGCATCATCCATGAAATTCTTACCATCAATAGGACAGGTACATTTGGACAGTGCATTGACACCTGCTGTACATACGGCTGAATTCAAGCAGGGTCCTAGATCACGGCAAATGTCTGGACTATTCTCACAAACTTCTCCGTAAGTGTTCTTAGGACACCTACAGTTTAAATTTCAAGAATTATATTTATATTTGTATACACTTTTAAATAGAAGCCATAATATAAGCGCGAACATTATGACATAAAATACTGATACATATATTTCAAGCATACTTACTTGCAGTAGGATTTTTTGAAGATGTTGAGACACTGTGAGGAGCTGGGACACTTGTTGTTGACCGTACACTCGTCATAAATCATCTCACAGCGCTTGCCTGTCCAACCTTCAGGACAGGCGCACTCGAAGTCGTTGACTCTGTCTGTACAATTACCTCCATGCATACACGGCTCAGCATCACATTCATTTATTTCAGTCTGAAAATAATACAATTATTAAGCATTATAACTACCACATCCTATATTTAATAAGCAATTTAAAATTGGTCAAGTGTAAGAAAATACTAGAATCAAGGTAATGATTGAAAGCTATATGCTAATATGTTTTCACAACATATTGTTTTTAAGTAGATTGAATGAAGAATTTTCGAGATGTTTGAGTCTTTATATTCACAGATTAAGTATTGTGTAGCACACATAGTAAAACTTCGTGTTAAAAAAAAACATTTTTTAAAATTAAAAGCTTCTTGTCAGTTATCACTTTCTGTTCAAAACTCATTTATATAGCGTAGGCATACTATGCAAAAATAGAGCACATCGAGTGTTTTATAAGTAAATCTAAAGAATGCTGACACTCATGTTATCATATCAAAATTTATACAATACAAAAAAACCAGCTAGAATTTCTATTATTCTGATATAAAAAATTGAAATTGAATTTTTGATATCAGAAATCTGTTTCATACACTGAATATAAAAATGGATGGTATTTTTTAGCTCAAGAATTAAAGGTTCTGATGTCAAAAAACATTTTCTGATGGAGGAAAATATAATTTTGGATGTGAAATATATATAAAAATAAAATTATATCATATAGATGCTTTAAAATATTAAAACAACATCCCATTCACATGCACAATAACGTCCGATACATGGTGTCCAGATGACGAATGCAAAATTTATTAAAACACCCTATCTATTTAAAATTATAATTCTTGTAGTATCTTTGGCCTATAACCTTGTATCTTAAAATGGCCCAATAACAGTTAATATTTCATCATTCATAACATTTTTCATCATACCTACAATTGATAGAGAATTACAAGTAAGTTTTTCAATATTCTCATTTTCAACAGAATCTCTTTGATCACAGTTGTACGTCAGACGTTACTAATTCTTTCGACCAAATATGTACTGACATTATATTATCTTTCGGGCTGTTTGATATCCAAATAAGTTGTCAAACCCCCCCCCCCCCAAAAAAGTGTATCACAATTTAGCACAAAAAGCTATATAATATATGAGTCAAATTTGATCCCTATAATTCGCAATTTTTAAAATTGTTTCAGGTACAAAAACATGTTATGTTGTTTTTAAAATAGTTGATAAGTGTTTTTCACCTATCTATTTTATATTTTTACACTCAATGCCAGTATTTGATGTCAGAAGTGACGCTATTTTTGTAATTCTATCAAACCTAGTCAAATATTGACATTTATGTCTTATCCTTTTTGAATGGGGAATACAGAGCAACTCTCTGAACAAGAACAAACTTTTTATCACTTATAAGCTTGAATATATTGATATTTGATGAAAATAGTTCATTTGTTCAAGCAATTGTTCAATGTTTTCTGGAAAAAAAATCTGATTGAAAACAACCCGTTTTATGGTACAAATGCGAAAATGGCGACGAAAGGTTAACTTCAAAATGTGAGCAATATATGAATAAAAATGAAAATCATGAAAAAACTTCACATCCATATCCGTACAAAGGAAGGGAAGCAAAGAACTACAGTAAATTAATGGTGTTTATTTTAGGGGGAGGTGCAAATTACAGACCCTGAAACGTGCTACTACACCAGTTGCACGGTTCGGTTCGTTACGCTTTATGAACGGTACGGTTCGCTTTGTGAACGGTACGGTTCGTTTTGTGAACGGTACGGTTCGCTTTGTGAACGGTACGGTACGCTTTGTGAACGGAACGGTTCGCTTCTTGCACGGTACGCTTTGCTAAAAATAGCTGCACGCTTTGTGAACGGTTTGCGCGCTTTATTAATGAGGTAGGCGTGGCCTGAACGCTTTGATTTTTCTCCATATAATTTTGTTTAGTTTTTGCCCGATCTACTTTAGCAAGGTGTTAATTATGACAATAATTTTTCTTTTTTTATATGATATATTACAAAAGAATTTCAATCGATCTATTTAAAATCAGAACGTCCATCCGTTCCCCCGTTTTTGATACGTTGCGTGAACCGTGTACTCAGTGACAACTGGGAAGCGGGGGTAATTTTAATTTTGATCAGTCTGTTATTATTAGTATTTAATTTAGATTAATGTAATCATTCAGATAGATTAAAAGAACTGTTTGACTTTAATCCGATATGTTTTTGTTAATTCAGCGAGCTGTCGATAATTTTACAAAGCATCTTGAGTTTTTATTTCTGTACATGTACTTGAGTTGAAGTCATTAAATACTTCTAATCCATTTAAAATTGCTATAACAAATTGCCCTGACTTTATTCCGATATTCTTTTTTAGTTTAGTTTCCGTTATCGTTGTCTTTATTCTCGGCTAGCTTTTATTATTCAGAATTCGTATGATCATTCTTTATTGCATACTTCTGTAGTACTATTGCCGATCGCCGATTGCCTTAGTGAATAGACGATGTAAGATTAATGGATAGATAAGAAATCTTGAAATCAACTGTTATATAGTTTTTTGACACGAATTTTTATTCATTTAAATATTAATTCTATGATTTTCTGCACTTGCTTGTATACATAGATCATACCTACATCTAAGATCGCGTGTATAGTCAAAATATGACTATTAGTTTTTGTTTTTCCGTTAATCTATACATGTTCATGTAACATATTTCATACGATATGTACACAACTGGATATACACAACAAGTCAATAACTTTTATTTATATAATGGCGATATTTATTATTCTGTTGAACAAGTGTCCGCTCTTCACTGTATGCATGCGATTTAGCTGACGTTTTACAAATGCTGACTAACCTGTTTATATTTTATTTACCTTTTACACACATACTTGTTGTAAACAGGACACGAAAAAATACCCGGTAATCAACAAATGAATGTTAAAAGTGATAAATATATAAGAATTTATCTAGTAACAAAAATAATACGACAGCGAGGGAAAACGACTCTGATCGCCAGTACATGAATTATAATCATGAAATCGGAGAGAAATTATTGTTGAATAATTTAAAATAGGAACACTCTTTTCAATAGGGATATAAGAAAACATAAAACAAAAACGTTTCATTGGATAATTTTCTTCTAGCCATATAGGAGGAGCCAAGTAGCACGCGGCGCGTGGCGTGATCTGTACTGTTATGACAGGCGAAGCACGTGGAGTACTGAGATAAAATCCCGCTCAAATGACCAACTATAGAAACCTAAAGCGAAATTTTAAATAAAAAAGTTCAGTGATAAAACTTTAATTTAAGTATAATCAACACACAAGTTCTCTCTCTCTCTCTCTCTCTCTCTCTCTCTCTCTCTCTCTCTCTCTCTCTGAGGGTGTATGTGATTGTGTGCAAACCATTGGGAATTATTAGATTTTTATTTGCATGAATTGAATTCATTTATTTTAGACTCATGGTTTTCACAACGATTTCAACACAATGACTAAAACTTTGTACAGCGGACGATGTACATATATATTGATCTCGACGGTTAAAATTTCGACGCTATTTCACATCACACATATAAGATTGAAAATAAATTTTAAAAGAGCTGTGTTTGTGCTTACATGTACTTGTTATCTCAATCAACTATTTATGATTTAATTAATCATTTTTGGGGGCACATTAATGTACCCGGTAAATGATATTTTTATCGCAAGTTAATATGTGAAAATCCCGCATGTATAGAGTAGCTGAATTGTTCCACGGATCCACGCGCAGATAGTCTTTCGTGTAGTTGTTTGTGTCCATTTCTACAGACGGTTCATTTGTTTTTTAGAGATTAAGAAAAGCCATGAAACTAACAAAGTAGAAGTAAGATATATTCAGACTATACACACGACAGATTGTGATGAGTAACCTAACAGGTGCCCGTGGAAAGGTGCGAATACCGGCATCTCGTGTACCCCTATTTAAGCGTCCAAATATACAGAGTTAGTTGTAAAGTACAATAACTGCTAAAAACCAAAGAAAGACAATAACACCTGTTGTGTATAGAACCAAAGATCAGCTTCTGTACACGTGTTTCGCACGAGTGATTTTTGTTCATGTGAAATCACGACGCCATTACCAGCTATGCGGGAAATAAAGTTGAAAGTTATTTTATGGAATGCGTGTACTTTTTTTCCGTTCAATGCTTGCATTTAAAGCATTAAGATTTTGTACATGTATTTATTTACAATTCATCATACATGTATGAGTGATTTTTTGTTTCTTTATTGGTACACAAATATCTCAAGAACAAATCACTCGAGTCACCGGTAATATGTGGTTGTCATTTACATTTTCTGGGTCTGCGTAACTTAAGTCAACATTTTTTTTTTATTTAAGAAGGATATAAAATTATATATAGATATATTTCAACCTTGTTTAGCCATAGTGTATATATATATTTCTAAACAAACGCTACTTTTCTAACGTTTCGGGTAACGAGCCCCCCCCCCCTCTCTCTCTCTCTCTAATCACTTAAAGCTAAGTAAAGTCCAGTATGTACCCAATGTTTCAAACATTTCATAAAAATAATCAAAATAGTATAACCACGGATTGTGTGAACGTTAATAGTTTACAATGTTTAAGAAATCGGCGATGCAAGTTTTGTCGAAAAACAAAGAAATGGTTACGGTCTAAGAAAGGAAATATTTTTGTGACTGTTTTAATAAGAATAACAGTTTTAAATCTTAGTATGTGTTATCTTATCCCGTATAAAAAAAATCTAGCAAAATATTGAACTTATCTGGTCAGCGATAATCTCCGTCCGTATTCATTAGGTCAATAAGCCGTATATGGAAGTTGCACGCTTATTGCACGGTACGGTACGCTTTTTTGTCCGTCTGGAGGCGGGTCTTGCATAAATTATCTTGCACGCTTTTTGCACGGTACGGTTCGCTTTGTGAACGGTACGGTTCGCTTTGTGAACGGTACGGTTCGTTTTGTGAACGGTACGGTACGCTTTGTGAACGGTACGTTTCGTTTTGTGAACGGTACGGTTCGTTTCTTGCACGGAACGGTACGGTTCGTTTTAGAGGTGTAGTAGCACGTTTCAGGGTCTGTATGTCCAAATCATATAAGTCTTTTAATTAGTACCAAAAACAGATTATTTTTGATTTTTTGTGTGATTTATTTGAATGCCATGTATAACAATTTCAAAGAAAGATTGGTAAAAGTAAATGCTCACTATAACTGAACAATTTTCTCCTGTAAAGCCAGGTGTACAGATTCTGATGTTGCTTTGGTCATGTGATCCTAAACAATAAATGATAATACAAGAACATAATATGGTAAACCATGAAAACAATGCAAAAATTATGTCATGTATGTAATCTATGCTCCATGATAAAGACTAAAGTGGAAGTCGGACAAGAGCATGTAAGACATTTTACCTACTGACAAATTCTATGTGTTATGAAAATTCATCACATATTTGATACGATTAAGATTAAAATCTAATGTCTCATGAAAAATAAAGAATTCAAAGTGTATATCATTCTTTTAAGAAAATATATTATTGTTTCCACCAGGCCTTTCAGGAGTTTGGATGATTAACAAGACATCTTTTAGATTTATCAAATTTGTATATGAGTTTTAAATATATATCCTAGTAGAAAAAAAAATTCAAATATTTTTAAAATTTTGAGTAGTATTCTGAAGGACATTATTTAAAACAGTAAAAAAAAAATGGCGACATCACCTAGTAGGAAAAAAAATTCAAATACTTTTTAAATTTCGTGTACCGGTAGTATTCTGAAGGACATTATTTAAAACAGTAAAAAAATGGCGATGTGCAGACATCAAGTCACTTAAAGTTTGATAGAGTTGAAGTACTGGTAAATGAGAGAATATCACACAAGACATTTAGTCAAACATGATTTTAGAGCTTAACTGGATTAACTACTTTAAACATAGTACAATTACAACAGTAAGAAAAATACTAAAAGTAAAATAAAGTGTAGATCATGTCAATAGAATATCTATAGTGCTTAAATCTGCATTCTCGTATCTGTCTTTATAACATAAATTCACAGGATCATTCAATGACATATAGGTCTAGTTGTTGTGCGTCTTAAAATTAAAAAAAATAAATATTAAACTTCTGCCTTACTTTTATTCTTTAATACTCTATTCTTACATTTATACCTTATATTATACTTTGTTGCTTGTTATATATTTGCCATATTTTCCCAATTTAAAGTAAATGTTATTATATAAAACTAAGCACCAACACTTCAATGCTAAGTAGGGACTTTATGTCAACAGCGATCGTTGTTTTTGAAGTTTTAAAAGAGACATTTGAAATTAGAAAATTTTATAAATAACAACATCGACAATTTATGATAACAATAAAGTCACATGAGTTACTTAGCTGGCTTTAAATGCAAGTAAAATCATCCTTCCATTTTGCAAAATATTCCTTATATACAGTTGAAATTTTGTTACATTTGAACGATGATTAAAATTTGACAATAATCTTGTTCATAAAATAAACATACCAACACAAGTTGTTCTATCAACACTCGATGCAGTATTCTCATCACAAGATTTACAAGATGACTGCCCAGTCAAATTCTGGTATTGTCCTTCTGCACACATTACACAGTTAAATCCATTGAAATATCTTCCTGGTGGACATTTGACTATTCAAAGATAAAATATTGTGAGGTGAAAATATGATGAAATAACCTTTATTATCAAAAAGTAACTAGTAACTGATATTTCTTTTATGTAGTAAATACAGTACAGCTCACGAGTATCCCGACACCCACCGTGTAAAAAATACGGTGGAAAACGGTCTGTGTCGCACCGTGTACACGGTGTGACACCGTGTATGTGTATTGGAAAGTTTAAGAAAAAGCACCGTGTCGCACGGTGGCCGCCCTAACTCCGTGGCCACTGTGTTACTCCGTGGATATTGTTACCTGAGACGTTGATAGAAATAGCATATGTTTAGAAATAAATAAATTATGGCTAAACAAGGGTTGAAACATATATATCCTTTTCATATTTAAAAAAAAAATGAATGTCGACTTAAGTTGCACTGACCCAGAAAATTGTCGGGGCTGTCAACGTGAAGTTATTTTTTGTGATCTGAAAACTCGATGTAAATGGGTACCTTTTAATTCATTTGTTCTTATATAAATTGAAATAAATTCACCAAATATATTTAATAATCAATTGATAATTATAATCAAAATTCAAATCAATTTAATTCATCGTGGGTTTTTTTTCTAAACACGCTTGATGTTGTAACTGACGATCCGATTAAAATATTGGGAGCTTAAACGTCTTATTTTCTGTTATATCTGAAAACACTTTCTGATTTATTAATTAATTTACAGCCTTACTTTAAACCAATTAAAAATGAGAAATGAATACATTTCAGATCATGTTTTTTTAAAAGTGCTGTAGTAAATAACAACCCCATATTACCGATGACTCGAATAATTTGGACTTCAGCTATTTATGTAGCAATAAATAAACAAAAAATCTCTTTTATATTTTAGATTATAGATAAATACATGTACATATTCTTGTTAAATTATATTCAAGCATTGTACATGTAACAAAATTCAACAAAAATCAACCGTAAAAATCGCATACGTCTGAAAATTGCGTGCCTAAAAATTTAATTTATTTATTTCTATTTCTTTGTCTTTTTCTTTAATTCTCTTACGTACATCAATAAATATTTTATTCTTTATAAGTTCTATTCCTAAATCCTCCTTTTTTCACAGGTAAATACTTCATGTTACACCGTGTTACTGTCCGTGTTGCATCGCGTTGCACCGTGTCTTTTCTCGTTTCGTGGCCGTAACAGAGAACAATAGATCAAAGGTACCGACACTTCCACGCTCAGCGTGGACTTTCAAACACGGTGGTCGGTGTTTTTGTCGGGATACTCGTGAGCTGTACTGTATAAAATTAAAGTATAACTAATTTTAAAAAATACTTAATCACAAGGAAAATTGGAAACCAGCTTTTATTTGCTACCATTTTATTTCCCTGACTCCCGAGAGTTGGAATATTTGTGACTACAAGGTTCTCAAAACCAAATGAATTTTCATGCGCCCAAATAAAAATTGATTGACAGTTATCAAAATAAATATCGTTGCCTGGATTTTACAACAAATATTTCTTTGGTAAATTCCCTTTAATGGAAATTTCTTAGAGACCTTACTATAGCTGCGGATCTTGTCTTAATTGCTGTTAATAACCAAGAAAACAATTTTAAAAAGAGCAACTTCATCTTGTACTAAAAACCGATAACATTCTACTACTGTAATATCAATACTTTTAATCCCAGTCTATAGTTTCTTTGATATATTGATATATTAGTATTGAATTTTATAAGTAGTCGAAAGATAACTAAATGTAATGAGATTATAAACAAGAGGCCCATGGGCCACATCGCTCACCTGAGGAACAATAAGTATGATAAAATCAGCTTAATGGAGTCATAATACAAACTATCTGGACAATGTACAATAATACATGTTGATCCTGTATAAATAAAATCCATTTTCCCCTGGATATTCTTATGTTTATAATCATTAGTCCCTTTTCTAACAGGACGATTTTATAGTCATATCATATGTTGAGTATTGCAGTTCTCAAAAAGATCCTTAACAATTGTTTATATATGGGATATAAACGTACATAAACTCTGAACCTTCTTGTGAGGCCAAAGAATTGTCCTGGGGCCAAAGTCTTAACAATTATAAAGAATCATCTGGCTGATTAGTTTCTGAGAAGAAGATTTTTAAAGATTTACCATATATATTCCTTTGTTAAACTTTGAACCCCCATTGTGGCCCCATCCTACCCCTGGGGATCATGATTTTCACAACTTTGAATCTACACTACCTGAGGACGCTTCCACACAAGTTTAAGCTTTCCTAGCTGATTAGTTTCTGAGAAGAAGATTTTTAAAGATTTACCATATATATTCCTATGTAAAACTTTGACCTTCAATTGTGGCCCCACCCTACCCCCGGGGGTCATGATTTTCACAACTATGAATCTACACTACCTGATGATGCTTCCACATAAGTGTCAGCTTTCCTGGCTGATTAGTTTCTGAGAAGAAGATTTTTAAAGATTTACTCTATATATTCCTATGTAAAACTTCGATCCCCCATTGTGGCCCCACCCTACCCCCGGGGGTCATGATTTTCACAACTTTGAATCTACACTACCTGAGGATGCTTCCACACAAGTTTCAGCTTTCCTGGCTGATTAGTTTCTGAGAAGAAGATTTTTAAAGATTTACTCTATATATTCCTATGTAATAAAACTTCGACACCTCATTGTGGCCCCACCCTACCCCTGGGGATCATGAATTTCACAACTATGAATTTACACTACCTGAGGATGCTTCCACACAAGTTTCAGCTTTCCTGGCTGATTAGTTTCTGAAAGGAAGATT